>OY998165.1:71631697-72877221 GCA_963921995.1 Oxystoma pomonae
AAAGCCTTTAGTTCACGAGATATAACACAAAGTTATTTTTTTTTTAAATGGAGTACCTCAATTTAAAAAAAAAATTAGTTTTGTAATAAAATTTCCTGTTAAACGATGTGTCATACACCTATTTTTATTAAGTAGTTAAACAGATATCTCTGCAATTTTTAATAATTACCATAGTAGGCTGTGTTTAACTCTGACCTGTGCAGTTTTAGGGTATCTATCTAGGTAGCTATGATCAAATAAAAACAATTGCCATGATAAACGAGCCCAAGTGTCAAAAGTCGCGTCTTCGTCAAGATATAAAAATGTTTGAAAACTTTGAAAGGTACGACACGATAAAATTTTATATTGAAAGTAACGAAAATCGACAGACGGCGTTAAATCTATATTTTCAGAGATATCCGGAAAGAAGGCAACCTGGCTCAAAAATATTTTTGAAGTTAAAACGTCATCTACAAGAATACGGATCCTTTACAAAACCGCGGCCTAGGACGTGTAGAAGCCTAGCCAGAGATAGAGAGTTGGAAGAACTAACGGTTCTAGGAGAAATAGAAATTAACCCGAGTACTTTCACGCAGCAATGCCGTTCGGGTGCTTAAAAAAACACAAGTTTAGGCCCTATCGACCCCTACTGGTGCACCAATTACGGCAACGAGATTCTGCTCCAAGACGTGAATTTTGCAGGTGGTACCTAAATAAAAGCAGAGAAGAATATTCACCAGATATAACGCAAGTAAAATCCCCATATTATGGTGGAACAAGCGAATCAGGGAAGGTTCAGTTTTAAGGTATGGGTAGGCATCTACATACAGAGGACAAATTATTGGGCCATATAAATTTTAGAAGAGCAGGTGATTCCGTTTATCGACAATTTGCCACTTCAGCAAAATAATGAGTTAGTATTGTGTTTGCCTAAAACTGGATCGGAAATAAAGGTCCTATATATTGGCCCCCCAGATCTCCAGACCTGACCCCTTGCGACTTCTTTTTGTGGGGGAGAGTCAAAGACCTTGTATTTCGAAATCGCCCAACTACTAGAAGGGAATTGGAAGAGGCACTTCGTACTGCATTCAGGCAGCTTCGTGCGGTAGAACTTCTTAATGCAGAAAATAGCGTCAAGAGAAGATGTAGGATATGTTTACAAGAAAACGACCGTTTTTTTTAGAATTAAAAAAAAATTGTTAGATGTAGATTTTAGGTGTTACATAGTTAATTTTATTTTTGTTTATTATTTTAGGATTGGTAATTATAGTAAACTAGAAGTTAAAGTTTGAGGTTGCTGTGTCCCCTTGTGTCGTAGCCAACTTGATTTTGTATGAAAAAAAAAACAATAAAATTTTAGTTACATATTTAGGGCGCGCATAGCGCCTACTATGGTAAATATCAAAATATGCAAATATCTTTTAAACTATTTAATAAAAATAGGTGTATGGCACATCGTTCGACAGGAAATTTTATTAGAAAACTGATTTTTTAGAAAAATTGGGGGTATCCCATTTAAAGAAATATAACTTTGTGTGATATCTCGGGAACTAAAGGATTTAAGAGAAAATCGATGAAACAGGTAGATTGGTTTTTAAAAAATCTTCAAAAAATGTTTTTCATGAAAATTTCTATCTTTACAAATAAAAAAAATGTAGAAGGCCTTTAAAATCGCACATTTTTGAGAATTATCCTGTAGCTCAGAAACGCTTTGACATATCGCAATGCGGTTTTTAGTTTTGGACTTCTCTTGAAAATCGAGCCCGTAACATGTATATTAGTTTTGGGCTAACTATGCTGCAAAAGCCCAAAGCTATAGAGGCCCCTCGAATTTGGATCACCAATTTCCCAGGGGACGGAGACCAAAGTGACGAGCCAATACCGGCTATATTTGACGAGGTTGCACCAAATTGGGAGCTGGCAGTCCCTACAAGTCACCCGGTCCAGAAGGAATCTTCCCAGTAGGGCCTAGAAACACTACTTCCTCACACGAGGAGGGTGTTCAGGGCCAGCGTAGCACTGGGATACGTTCCTAGCTCATGGAGGAAGGCCAATGTAATCTTTATCCCGAATCCGGGAACAAAGGACTACACCACGGCTAAATCCTTCAGACCGATAAGTCTTACATCATTTATGATGAAGGCACTAGAAAAAATGGTAGACAGGTGCCTCCTGGAGGGAAAACTGGCCAACAGACCATTTTATAGGGAGCAGCACGCGTACAGGGAGGACAGATCTACGGACTGAACCCTTCACGCAGTAGTGCCAAAGGCAGAAAAGGCATTTCAGCACAAAGAGTATGCACTAATGGTGTTTTTCGATGTGGAAGGAGCCTTCGACAAGGCAAGAACGCGGATTATAACATCTGTCCTTCAGAAAAGTGGAGCGGAAGCAAGTCTGATTGAATGGGTCAAATCCGCGTTAATAACGGGGGAAAAAGAACAGGCCAGCTTAGGAGAGTCCAAGGTGAAGCTGGATGTGACGGGAGGCTGCCCCCAGGGTAGCAGCTTGTCTCCCCACTTGTGGTGCCTAATAATGGATGATCTACTGAATCGCCTGACGCAGGAGTGCAGTGAATCCTGCAAAGACCGAGTTGATCCTATTCACCAGAAAGAGAAAACTAGAGAGATTTAGAACTCCCATGTACGGCAGACCCTTAACTTTGGTATTTGGGAGTTACGCTGGACAAGGAACTCAAATAGAGCGAGCATGTTTCCAGAATTACCGCTAAAGTCCAGGCAACATTATGACAGTTGCACCGAGTGGTCGGTCGAACCTGGGGCATTACCCGAGGATCCTACACTGGATATATATGCCATCATAAGACCAAGAATCGAATACGGATCAGTGGTCTGGCGGCTCGCTGTAGAGAAGCTGACCATATCCAAAAATCTCACGATCCTACAAGAGCTCTTCTGCAGAGGAATAACCGGCGCAAGGGACCAGGGACTATGGAAGGGCAGTAAGGAAAGAGAGGTCCATCTGGTGGTCGAGGGACTGGCGACGAAAGAGTTGCCCCTCCTAAGACTGCCAGTGAAAGCACCGCTTAAACCATGGAGGCTCGATAAAAAGTACTAAGTCACAATCCCAGAAAGGAATGCATGGCAAAGGGAAGAATTCCGGACGGAATTAAGCAGAGAGGTGACGCTCTGCTATACGGATGACTAAACTGTTAGCCAGGCAGACATCAGGCGCAGGAGTGTACGCGGAAAGCCTAAAAGTTCCAGAAAAGTTATCCACTTGAAGAACACACTACAGTGTTTCAAGCGGAGCTATAAGAGTAGCAGGAGATCCCGTGTGTCCCGCTTGCGGGCACGAAGAGGAATCGGCGCAGCACTTAATAGCAGAGTGCGATGCATATGCCAGATCAAGGCAGCTGAAGTGGGGATTTCCCACGACAGAGAAAGAAGACCTACACTCGCTCAAATGGGGCCGACATACTGAACTTCGTAAAGAAGACAGAGAGACCCGGAGAGAGAGTTTCAGCGGAAATAGGGGCATAGGGGTAAAGAACGGGGTATGGCAGAAAGGGCCCATGAAGAGGCCTACGGGCCGCCCCTATACTACTACCACTACTACTACTACTGGTACTTTACCGCCCTAGGGCAACTTTTCCGCCCACGGGTGTAAAAGTTAAACTTTAGCGACCGACGGTGCTTGTTTATGGATTACTTTGAAAGAAAGAGAGAATAATCTAAGCTTTAATCTCTTTCTAACACATTATGCTTATGGTGAGGATTTTTGAATTTTTCTTGCAAACTTATACAGATAGAGGTAAAGTGTTTGGTATTTTTTAAAATTTAACAATACACAGGGTGTTTTATTTAAAATAACACACTTGGTGTCAAAATTTGACATTTGCAATGACATTTAGCTATTTTAGACAGGTAACTCTTAAAGTATGCAAACAGTTATGAAAGTTTTACTTTTAAACTTTTTTTCTAATAATAATAATAGAAACGGTGCTAACTGGAGGGTCAAATCATAGTGGATCACCGTGTACATGCCATCCGACCTTACGAAGACAAAAACGGTACATTTGAGGGTTAATACGAAGCCCACAACCAACTTACGATGCACGAATTCGAGCACCCTAAAAACACTGTATATATTAAATTCAAAAAATCATAACTCGAATCCTGCCCGTACAAATTGTACTGTCCTCAAATAATGTTAAAGTAAAAAAAAAATAAAAAAATCCAGGCTCTTATGGGTAGGTACAATAAGGTTTTGCACTTTTAAATTCGCTGGAATAATAAAAACTAGCGCTATTGCCTTGTCAAAACATCAAAGGAATAAAACTGCCCTCATATACATGCAATCCAACTTTACGAAGCCAAAAACGGTACATTTTAAGGTATATGTGAAGCCCAGTACCGATTTACGACGCCCGAATTTGAGCGTCCGCATCATAGAAAACTGTATGTTATTAAATTCAAAATAAAATAGGAAATATTCATAAATTTTTATTCATACTTAAAATAATAAAAACTAATCGATGTATTATCCTTAAGCGCCATTAACTTGTTGAAACTTTTGAAGGGGTCATACTGCCCTCATTTACATACAAACCGTCCGAAAACAAAAACGGCATATTTGACGGTATTTATAAAATCCAAAAAAATGAAGAAAGATTCCAGCCTGCATATGGTGTCTCACATTCAAATTAGGTTAAAACAATAAAAACTAACCGATGTATTACCTCATTAGGCGACGTTAACTTGTCAAAACTTTGCTGGTTGAAACTGCCCTCGTATAGATGCAATCCGACCTTACGAAGCCAAAAACGGTACCTTTGACGGTTAATACGAAGCCCACTACCCACTTACGACGCACGAATTCAGACTTCCTAAAAAGACTATATATAAAAAGAAAAACTCATAATTCCACCACAAAATCGCAAGCGGAAATATGTAATAACACTAACATTCAAAATATGTTTTATAGAAAAATATCATAACTACAAGGGCGGACCTAACCTCAAAATCTTGGAGGGAGGAGGGTTAATCAGACTTCGAGTTGTATGTTTACCTGAAATTCGTTGACAAACACCTGCTTTGAAATCGCAGGCGAAAATTTCGAAAAAATAAAACCGAAAATTTTAGTTTTGACATGTTTTGTAAGATGCTGATAAAAAAGAACAACCTCTCAATTATATTTTTTTTTATTCAAAATACTTAACACAGGAAGAAGTTCCTTAAAATCTTTGAGTTTTTGGGATATTTGTAAGAAATGGGACAAAAACGGGAACTCAAAAAAAAAATGGGACATTTGATCGTCTCAACAAATTTCAGACTTCCTAAAAACACTATATATAAAAAGAAAAACTCATATATCAATCGGAAATATGTAATAACACTAATTAGGCACTTAATTATTATCTTTTTTTCCACTACAATAATTTTATGTTACCAGCAACGACTTTTTTGACCCTTATGTCTCAATAAAATATGTCGAGACGGTCAAATGTCCCATTTTTTACGTCCGTTTTAAGTCCCGTTTTTGTCCCATTTTTTACAAACAACCCAAAAACTCGAAGATTTTAAGGAACTTCTTACTGTGTTAAGTATCTTGAATTTAAAAAAATGAGATATTTATAATTGTCAAAAACATGTCAAAAATGAAATTTTCGGTTCTATTTTCTCGAAATTTTCGCCTCCGATTTCAAAGCATGTATTTGTCAACGAATTTCAGGTAAACAGACAAGTCTGATTAAACCCCTCCCCTCCAAGATTTTGAGACTAGATCCGCCCTTGTAGTTATGATAGTTTTTCTATAAAAAATATTTTGAATGTTAGTGTTATTACATATTTCCGATTGATATATGAGTTTTTCTTTTTATATATAGTGTTTTTAGGAAGTCTGAAATTTGTTGAGACGATCAAATGTCCCATTTTTTTTTTGAGTTCCCGTTTTTGTCCCATTTCTTACAAATATCCCAAAAACTCAAAGATTTTAAGGAACTTCTTCCTGTGTTAAGTATTTTGAATAAAAAAAAAATATAATTGAGAGGTTGTTCTTTTTTATCAGCATCTTACAAAACATGTCAAAACTAAAATTTTCGGTTTTATTTTTTCGAAATTTTCGCCTGCGATTTCAAAGCAGGTGTTTGTCAACGAATTTCAGGTAAACATACAACTCGAAGTCTGATTAACCCTCCTCCCTCCAAGATTTTGAGGTTAGGTCCGCCCTTGTAGTTATGATATTTTTCTATAAAACATATTTTGAATGTTAGTGTTATTACATATTTCCGCTTGCGATTTTGTGGTGGAATTATGAGTTTTTCTTTTTATATATAGTCTTTTTAGGAAGTCTGAATTCGTGCGTCGTAAGTGGGTAGTGGGCTTCGTATTAACCGTCAAAGGTACCGTTTTTGGCTTCGTAAGGTCGGATTGCATCTATACGAGGGCAGTTTCAACCAGCAAAGTTTTGACAAGTTAACGTCGCCTAATGAGGTAATACATCGGTTAGTTTTTATTGTTTTAACCTAATTTGAATGTGAGACACCATATGCAGGCTGGAATCTTTCTTCATTTTTTTGGATTTTATAAATACCGTCAAATATGCCGTTTTTGTTTTCGGACGGTTTGTATGTAAATGAGGGCAGTATGACCCCTTCAAAAGTTTCAACAAGTTAATGGCGCTTAAGGATAATACATCGATTAGTTTTTATTATTTTAAGTATGAATAAAAATTTATGAATATTTCCTATTTTATTTTGAATTTAATAACATACAGTTTTCTATGATGCGGACGCTCAAATTCGGGCGTCGTAAATCGGTACTGGGCTTCACATATACCTTAAAATGTACCGTTTTTGGCTTCGTAAAGTTGGATTGCATGTATATGAGGGCAGTTTTATTCCTTTGATGTTTTGACAAGGCAATAGCGCTAGTTTTTATTATTCCAGCGAATTTAAAAGTGCAAAACCTTATTGTACCTACCCATAAGAGCCTGGATTTTTTTATTTTTTTTTTACTTTAACATTATTTGAGGACAGTACAATTTGTACGGGCAGGATTCGAGTTATGATTTTTTGAATTTAATATATACAGTGTTTTTAGGGTGCTCGAATTCGTGCATCGTAAGTTGGTTGTGGGCTTCGTATTAACCCTCAAATGTACCGTTTTTGTCTTCGTAAGGTCGGATGGCATGTACACGGTGATCCACTATGATTTGACCCTCCAGTTAGCACCGTTTCTATTATTATTATTAGAAAAAAAGTTTAAAAGTAAAACTTTCATAACTGTTTGCATACTTTAAGAGTTACCTGTCTAAAATAGCTAAATGTCATTGCAAATGTCAAATTTTGACACCAAGTGTGTTATTTTAAATAAAACACCCTGTGTATTGTTAAATTTTAAAAAATACCAAACACTTTACCTCTATCTGTATAAGTTTGCAAGAAAAATTCAAAAATCCTCACCATAAGCATAATGTGTTAGAAAGAGATTAAAGCTTAGATTATTCTCTCTTTCTTTCAAAGTAATCCATAAACAAGCACCGTCGGTCGCTAAAGTTTAACTTTTACACCCGTGGGCGGAAAAGTTGCCCTAGGGCGGTAAAGTACCAGTAGTAGTAGTAGTGGTAGTAGTATAGGGGCGGCCCGTAGGCCTCTTCATGGGCCCTTTCTGCCATACCCCGTTCTTTACCCCTATGCCCCTATTTCCGCTGAAACTCTCTCTCCGGGTCTCTCTGTCTTCTTTACGAAGTTCAGTATGTCGGCCCCATTTGAGCGAGTGTAGGTCTTCTTTCTCTGTCGTGGGAAATCCCCACTTCAGCTGCCTTGATCTGGCATATGCATCGCACTCTGCTATTAAGTGCTGCGCCGATTCCTCTTCGTGCCCGCAAGCGGGACACACGGGATCTCCTGCTACTCTTATAGCTCCGCTTGAAACACTGTAGTGTGTTCTTCAAGTGGATAACTTTTCTGGAACTTTTAGGCTTTCCGCGTACACTCCTGCGCCTGATGTCTGCCTGGCTAACAGTTTAGTCATCCGTATAGCAGTCCGTGTACCCATCGCAAAGAAATATTCCGACCGAATGCTCTTCTTGGTTTTTGTAGTATTATATAGCATAAGACCAGAAAGACAAAAGGCAACACCGCAGGGCTTCCTCATTACCGCGAGACGTTTTTTTCCATATATACTCCACCAAACTGATTAACTAATTAATCGAGATATTATTCCTAAACAAATTGACTCCCCCCCACCCCGCAGTTAAGAGTAGGGGGTATCAATGACTGGGACATACTACCAGGCCGATTTTGATAAAACAAAGTTACACATTTAGAAAAAAATTCCCTCTTCCCCAAAATAAGGGCGGTAGGGACAAAAAATTACCTGGCATATATTTGAATTACTGGGTCTACACAACCAATTAAAATTAAATTTAGTACAAACATTTAAAGAACAAAGCTACACACTTACGAAAAATTTCAAGCCTCCACCCCCTCAAATAAGGGTGGTAGGGACAAAACATTACCTGGCATATATTTGAATGACTGGGTCATTCTACCAAGCCAATTAAAATGAAACTATGTCGAACCATTTAGGGAAGCAAGCTACACAGTTACGAAAAATTTTAACCCCTCACCTTTTCAAATAAGGGTGGTAGGGACAAAATATTACGTGGCATATATTTGAATGATTGGGTCGTTTTACTGAACCAATGAAAATTAAATTTATTAGGAACATTTAAGGAACTAAGCTACATATTTAAAAAAAAATATCTACCTCCCGCTCCCTCAAATAAGGGTGGTAAGGGTGAAAAATTACCTGGCATATATTTTAATGACTCGGTTGTTTTACCAAACGAATTAAAATGAAACACCCCTTCAAATAAGGGTGGTAGGGACAAAATATTAACTGACATATTTAAATAACTCGCTCGTTCTAATGAACCAATTAAAATTAAATTTGGTAGAAACGGGAATCAAGCTACACATTTGAAAAAAAAATTAACCCCCGAACCCCTCAAAAAGACCAAAGCGAAAGGAGAAATAAGTAAGAGTAAAAAAAACTCCAAATCAATTACTTCAACCGAAAAAAAACTAAAAAAAAAACAAAAGATCAAGAGATCTTGGGTGGAAATAACAAAAATTCAAACTTGAATGTTTTATTTTAACTGGTTCGGTAGAACACCACAGTAATTCAAATATATATCAGGTATGTTTTGTCCCTATCAACCTTATTTGAGAGTGTGGGGGGTTGAAATTTTTTCTAAATGTGTAGTTTGGTTCCCTAAATGTTACTACTAAGTTTTATTTTAATTGGTTTGGTAGAACGACCCAGTTCCCTAAATGTTACTACTAAGTTTTTATTCAAATATATATTAGGTAATGTTCTGTCCCTACCACCCTTATTTAAAGAGGTAAGGGTTTGAAATTTTTTCCAAGTGAGTAGCTTGGTTCCTTAAATATTTTTACTAAATGTTATTTTAATTGGTTCGGTAGAACGACCCAGCTATTTAAATATATGTCAGGTAATATTTTGTCTCTACCAACCTTATTTGTAGGGGTAAGGTTTTGAAATTTTTTCAAAATGTGTAGATTGGTTCCTTAAATGTTTCATTTTAATTGGTTTGGTAGAACGAGCCAGTTATTCAAATATGTATATATCAGGTAATGTTTTATCCCTACCACCTTTATAAGAAGGGGTAAGGGTTTCAAATTTTTTCAAATATGTATCTTAGTTCCTTAAATGTTTCTACCAAGTTTCATTTTAATTGGTTCGGTAGAACGACCCAGTCATTCAAATATATGTCAGGTAATGTTTTGTGCCTTTCACCCTTATTTGAGGAGGTGGTGGGTGGAAATTTTTTCCAAATATGCGACTTGGTTCCCTAAATGTTACTATTAAGTTTCATTTTAATTCGTTTAGTAAAGCGAACCAGTCATCCAAATATATGCCAGGTAATGTTTTGTCTGTGCCACAGTTATTTGAGGGCGTGGGGGTAAATGTTTCTACTAAGTTTCATTTTAATTGGTTTGGTAGAACGACCCAGTCATTTAAATATATAACAGGTAATTTTTTGTGCCTACCACCCTTATTTTGGGAGGGGGGGGGTGTTGAATTTTTTTCTTAATAAAGCTTTGTTGAGTTTCATCAAAATTGGCCTGGTAGAACGATCCAGTCAGTGAAATATGTGTCAGATAATGGTATTTTTAGCTCTACTACCTTTAATTGTGGGGTGGAGGGAGTCAATGTTTTTAGGGTTTATGTCTTTTTTATTTTTAAAATACTTGTGCCAAATTTAGTTAAAATCAAACCAGTGTAAACATCCAGTCATTGGTCAAGTGACTGGTCAATGAATTAGACGCACCCCCGATTCTTTGATTTTTATAAATTGTGATTTTCCAACTAATGTCATTCGAAAAAAAATTTAGAGCTAATTTTTTTAAACAATTTTGCCTGACCGTTAAAATCCCTTTCAGCATTAAATTGGCAACTAGGCTGGAGTTCAATTAAGCCTAAAATATCAATATATGGATGCCAGGTGTAACTTCAGCCCTGGAGGTTAAAAAGAAAATTCTTTATTAATGCTAATAATGCTGTCGTATCTACACAAATATTTGAAAAAACTTTATCTTTTGGCGATGCTAAACACTGAATTTTTTAATCTCTGAAAATAGCATAGTTTTAGTCTCCAAAGTGCCTAGGAAGTACTTCCGTATTATGGGGCTGATTCTTAGGCAA
Source organism: Oxystoma pomonae (assembly GCA_963921995.1). NCBI lineage: Eukaryota > Metazoa > Arthropoda > Insecta > Coleoptera > Brentidae > Oxystoma > Oxystoma pomonae. The sequence goes on from OY998165.1 coordinate 71,642,374, forward strand.
ACGCCAGAAATTCTGACGTGTAAAAATGTATTTTGGTATTTCACATCAGTAATAAATTACCGGAGATATATGTAGCTTAATTTTCATTCCTTGTACTTGATTACACATTTTTTCATCGAGCACAAATGATTTTAGTGCAACTTTAAGGGTTTAATAAAGATTTTCAAATGAAAACATTTCCACTCGCCATTTTCTAGTCAGTTTGTGATAACATCTATTTGGGGTATGTTCCTGCAGTCCCCAAATTGTTGGTTGCTTTTTAATTAAGATAGGGGTTAAAAATAGTTTACTGCCCATACAAAAATGAGAAAAAAAAGCTAAATGATGCTAGAGATGAATAAATACTTAAATTTATGGTTTCCTAGAATTTCTATAAATAAAATTTGCCTAATATTTTGAGCCCACGAGAAGCCGGTCGGATTTTTGGACGGTAACATGACGATTTTTATTCCTTTCCGGTGTTGCCACATTTCGTTCGTAGAGGTTCAAACTGGCAGAATTTTGGAATCTAGTAGGCCTTTTTCGTCAAATATTTTGTCGTTTATTTTTGGCGGCGAATTTTCTGACGCGACATTACGTTCAGTATTGGGGATTCCTGCAAGTTTATAACGAGTAAAGAACTATGACCTAAAAAGCTTCTTAATTTTTTCTCCTAAACGCATGGGAAAGGGCATAGTTTAATTTCAAGCTACACCCTCACCTGATATTTTTCAAGGACAAAAGTAGTAGCTATTCTAGATAGTTGATGCAAGCAAAGTTAGGTTTTTATTTAAATTTTAAGTAAATCTCAAAATTGTTTTTTTTTTTATTTTAATTTTGTTTTTACCACTTGAACATCAAACAAAATTATTCTGTTTTGGAATTAGAATAAAAAAAATAGGAAGGAAGTTTGAACCATGCATAAAAATTGGGTAAATTAGTTAAGCAAATGCCAATGCAGGACTTTTGGACTGTGGACATTTAAGCGCCGACCGTTTGGGCGCCACCAAAGAAAAAATTTAGAATGTTATCAATATTTCACCGCGTTGGTATATATATATATATATATATATATATATATATATATATATATATATATATATATATATATATAAAAGGTTGGGTTGGTTGCTTCCTAAATTTTTCTTTTGACGGTTCCCAAATGTCCGGTGTCAAACGTATACAAAATTTCGCACGGTAAATGATATTCATGGGTACTTTTTTACCCCTTTCCTTATCATTATTTTTCTTGTTTCTTTTACCAAAAATGCACAAAAAAAAATATATACTAAAACTTTATAACAATCTCAAAAACACAATATTGATTTATTTTATTTTATTTATTGCCAACTATTTACATATATTTTTATTGAAATTTAAAAGTAAATTTACTTTAAGTTACATTTTGAGGGTCATCAATTGCTTGCATATTTGATGAACAGCTTGGGCACCGCTAATCTGAAACAAAAAAAAAGAAATGTTGTTAAATTTTAGAGTTTAAACCTTACAGAAATTTAATTTTCTTAATTTATAATACATTTAAGTTTTATGAAAGATTAACCATTTCGCCAATTTTTTTTACTACCTGATATATTAGTTTTTTTTATTGGCGCAGGGACCAGTTTATTATAACTTTCTATTTTTTAAAATTGTTTTAAAACATTAAAAGTGCTACTATTGAAATTTAAAAAAGTAAAAATGTGTACTTTGATTTCAAAATAAAACTTTCGCCATGCTGGTTTAAAGAAATTATGTAACCGGTAGTGAAATAAATTGTCAATATGGAATATTGATATGCCAGTCTTTCCACGGCTTTTAAAAATTTTATCTTTTGTGGTGTAGTTAAACACGAGTCAAACTAAAGTTACTGTGGTCATTAGTGATCACTTGGTCACTCAGTAATTAACGTAAAAATCAAACTATTGAATAACATGTTTGATTTGTATCTTCTACACTACACTACTACGCAAATAGGTAGGTAGGCTTGGTTGAAAGTCGGTAAAACTCACTTTTATTAAAAACTTTAAAAAATGACGACTTGCGAAAATTGAAGATGATGCTTTAAAATTTATCTAAACATTAAAAATGCGTTGTCAATTTTTTGTTGCACCCTGTATATTTTTTTTGCAGAATTAAAAATTCTGTTATATATTGGTTGGCTCCGAGATATATGGACGTTGCAAAACAATCTTTCTACAGGGTTCCTAAGCAAATCCTTAGAGGGCCAAGCAGCCGTGTATAAGACGCAGACAAACGGAAAAGCACATTAGGCAGAAAAGGATGGGCATGGGGCGATGTTGTCACTACATCTTACACGTAGTAAATCCATTCCAGGTTGTTATTTTCTAATGTTTTCCATTTTAATACCTTTAGGACTGGAATAAAAATTGTTTTTGCTCGACTTTAATACCAAACTGATGAAAGATATCGTAAAAAAATATTTTTCGGCTTTTCATTTTGTAACCATTGTCCTTACGCACTGTTTACAGGCTGGGGACTGAGATACATGCAAATGCCTAACCTAAAGCGTTCATACACGGCCGGAGAAATCGACTGAGATATTTCCGTAGAAACTTTATCAAGCAAATAGGACGGGTTGACGCCTTCGAACGTCCAACCCGGGTTTTGCACTTTGATTCGAAATCAAAAAGGAGGAACAGTCAGATGTGGGGCCGTGCACAAATTACGTAACGGTGATTTTACCAATTTTTGACCCCCTCCGTATGTGATGTTTTGTAACGGTTTGGCAAGCCACTCCCCTAATATTACGTAACGATTTCAAGACCACTACCCCCCCTCCAAAAAAAAAACTTCACTTATTTTCATTCCAAATTTTCTTAGTTTCACGCAAATGCAAACGCTGTCGAAAACCCCCCTCCCCCCTACGTAACGTTTTGTAACCCCCCTCCCCCCTATGACCATTACGTAATTTGTGCACGGCCCCTGTGGTCCCAGTGGAGGAGGGCGAGAAAATTGATATTTTTTTCTTAAAAATTATACTCTTTAGACCTATTTCTTTGCGAATAAAAGTAGAGTATGACCATGGGGGAAATAATTTTTTTCTACGGTATGACGAAAATTTCGAGAAAGTTGAAGAAAAAAATAAAAAAAGTGGCAGAGCTCAAGTTTTTCGTAAAAAAAACGTTTTTTGTAAATAAACAGAGCAAAATAAATCTTTTCACCCCTTTTTGGGTGTTACAAATATTGGCAGCCCCTTATTTTTCGCTTTTACCCTCCCGCTAGTTTTGAAGAATTGGTTCGCTACATGTTTCGAGATCATGTCATAAAACACCTCGAAAATATCAAATGTAGTGTAGGGCCAGCTTTATTTAAAATCAATAATATCGCAAGCAAAAAGCTCTGCAGGAGAAACAGCGCCGTTTATTGATTTCTTTGGCTGCTAGTGCTAGCTGCATGGTTTGGCTGTTTCCGGATAGATGTCACTAGTAGAACAGAATGGAAAGAAATTTAATTAAAAGCGAAGATATTTCTTTCTAATGTTAACAACCTCACGAGTTTATCGCTCAGTTTCGTAAATAATGAACCCTGCCGCCTCCTTTAAGCAAGAAAAAGCTGTGGTTTAGACCTGAAACCATCTAATTTTCAATTAGATTAGATGTTCAAATCTGTCCCCTTCTTGAGCTTCACAATATCCCAATCTATTGTAAAACTCTTGGCGCGTAGCAGCCATCATTTCAGGGGTGATAGAGTTGCCCGCCTCCAAAATTTTCGCCCTCAACTCCTGTATAGTCGTAGGCCGTAAGTGAGGGTGTTGGAAAATTTTGTCGTGCCAACAACCCCATAGGAAAAAGTCATTTGGCGCAAGATCTGGTGATCGAGGAGGCCATCGGATATGTCCATACGTGAAAATAATTCATAATCACCAAATACCTGACGAAGGTAATTTGTAGCCTGGCGTGAATTGTGGGATGAACAGCCATCTTGCTGAAACCACAATTCGTCCAAATTTATGTTGAGTTCCCTCAACCGTAGTAAAACCTGGTGTTGGAGAAGATCAACATATTTTTGGCTATTCAAATTCCCTTCAATGAAAAAGGGTCCAATAATGTGATCCCCGACAATACCGCTCCAAACATTTAATTTTTGAGGATGTTGCGTTCTAACACTTGCGTGCAGATGTTTATTTTCGCGGGACCAATAGCGGCTATTTTGTGGATTGTGAGAGCTACGAAGTTCAAATGTCTTCTCGTCACTAAACAAAACTTTTGATAGGAAATTTTCGTTCCTGTCACATTTATCCCTCATAACCTCACAATATTCTAACCGGCGAAAATAATCACCTGGTTGCAATTCCTGCGACTTCCCAATCTTAAACGACTTGTAGCCGTATTTTTTTAGGATCCATTGGCAAGTACTGTTGGGAATATCTAGTGCCTCCGCAATCGGTTTCGTCGAACATGGTTCATGTGCCTCAACGTAAGCGCATACCATTTCGTCTCGTTCCACCCTGTGTGGAAGAACGGGATGCTCTGGTATTTCGCCGTCGTGGTAACACTTTCTACAACCATTTATGCACCCGTACCTTTCAATAAATGTTGTAGACAGTTTGAGCCACAGGAACCGGTCGATCTGGAAACGCAAAAACAAAAAGCCCAATGACCTCGTCCGCACTGTCACTTTTTATGTAGTTTTTAATAATAAAAATATTTTCTTCTCGAGTATACGGCATTTTAAAAACACAAAATTTACGAAACTGAAGCGACTCGAAAGGAAATAAAAATGCAATGCCTGTGAATCCCAGTTTTTCCTCGATCATCTCATGGTGTGGCTGCCATCTAGCGGAATTTGCAGACATCTTGTCAACGGTTATTATTGCAACTATGATTTATGCTCACAATGAAAGAGTGGCGACAATTTTTTCTCATGAAAGCACTTCGGAGATAATAACAAACTGGCACCATTGCTCAATATACCTGTTTCTTTTGTGCGCGCAGAACTTTCTATGCCATTTCTGTTTGATTTATTGAAATCCTATCCCTAAGGAAAATCTTAGGAACCCTGTATAATACCTATTATGAAGAAAATAATCCCGGCAGCAAAAAAGGGTCTTCAGCAAAATAGTGACTACAGGTAGGCAGAGGTGCTTTTTAAATATCTATTATTGTTGTATTAATAAAACAACTTGCAGGTTAAGCAGAATGCTTAACGGAAAGTCCGATCCTGGGGTCTGATTTTCGAATCCATACGAAAATATATGCATACGAGTACTTAATATTCAATTGTTTTTGCCAGTCTCTTTCTATATTGTGTGAAATGAGAGGCGAAAGATAAGTCGGTATGTGTGGACCGCGTTCGAATTCGACTGGTTTAAATCAAAATTGCACGATTGGGTGGAAGGTATTCGTGTTGTTTCGCATGAAAAACCAGTTATTCTTTCACGTGCTACCCAAAAATCAGCATGTCGGCATATCCTTTGCCTCCTATTCTTTACGGTATAGGAAGAGACGGAAGCAGGCGCATGCGAATAATTTCGTATGGTTTCGAAAATATGACACCTGGTCATGAATATTTTGTTTGCACCGGCGATCCCTTGGAGGGGGGCCTCCCCCCAATGTTGCTTTCCAGTTGCTTGCTGTTGGGAAATATGAAGGTTCAGTTTGGAAATACATTTTACAAAAGATTTTGTATTTCTAATTTATTCAAACAACAATAAAAAAAAATCTCAAAGTTTCAGATAACTTGGGAATCGCTTTTAATATTGGTTAGGAAAATGGCTTTTATCCCTTCCCCCTTTCAATCGTATGCCTTCGGATCGCCAGTGTTTGTTTGTCCGCCCCAACTACTGAGGATTAAGTGATTTGTGATTTTCATATATCTCCTTGCCAACTATAATTATTTTTGTCGATATTTTTTTACTCACCCTGTATTTTTTATAAAAAAAGCAAAGCCTCTTTCTTTTTTAAATTATATGATTTTCTCAAGATTTTTTTAAACGAATTACCGATATAAGAGTGGATAAATAAATCAGCTTTTATTATCTAGTTGTCTTTTTTTTTAATCGATTTTTTTTTATTACAAAACATTGTATCGCAGGCGACAATTTTTTAAAAAGCGAGCTTTATTTTTTTTGCGATATAAAATTAGCACCAAATTGCTCCAATTAGCTATACTTACAGGTTGGAATAAAAAAATCAAGAGATGGGTTGCCAGCTTCATGGCCGCCATTATTTTACGAATTTAGTTATGATTAAAATGATTAAATAAAATAAATGATTTAATTCGTATCGAAAATATTGCAAAAAACAGTAGTTGAATAATATTATACTTCAATAACAGAAAATGAGACTTTGCCATTTTGGTAAAAAAAAATATACAAACACTGTCATTGGGACACAAATGCAATCTTGGGTTTGTACTAAATTTCATGAAGTCTGAGAGGGATATCTTTACCAGCGAAGTATCATTTTCCTCTTAACACTGCAGCAATTATTCCACTTTTTCCAATTTATCCATTATCTGCGAGAACAAAATCGGTATAAAATCAACAGTAGATAATAAATTTCAAACGGGCTTTCAAACGTCTTGGGTACAGATGTAAAAAAATAAAAAAGAAAAATAAGGGAGCAGAAAAAAATATGGTGATCAAGTTTTTCAACTAAAAAAATTAGTTTGGGAGTTTCAGATATTTTTTCCCTAACAACGTGTTTATGAACTTTAGAGTGGGGTATTTAATCTCGTATTTTCTAGAGATTAAATTTGTACTTTATTTCCTAACCATTAAATTTTACTACTAGAAATCATTAAATTATTATATATTAAATTTTTACTTTGCTTGTCGGGGATTAAATTTTTGCTTTATTTCCCAGGGATTAAATTTTCACTTTATTTCTCTGGGATTATATTGCACTACTCGAAATTTTTTTCTAAAGCATAAAATAGTGTGTACACCTCAGGACCAAGGAAGTGGTTTCTAATCCCTCGACAAATTACATTACACATTTTTTTATTGGGACACAGTTTTGCTTGGCTAAAAACTTAAATTTCAAACAAAATATTGATACTACACCGTAATCCGAAATAGTCCAGTTCAGTAGTTTTCTTAAAAATATATAAAAAAAACTTAAATATAGTTCTTCATACAGGGGCAGTCGCAGATTTTGTTTACACACTGGGAGTAAGGGGGGCTGTTTAGTAGGTTTTTGGGTTTAGTAATTTTTTTATAAACAAATCTTAATTCTATATTTTTTGCCTAAATATGCGTCACATCCTCTTCGAGTTTTTTTTAAATATTTTAAGAAAAGTGGGTCCGGTTAGTTGGAAAAGTTTTTTTTAAAGGCTTAAACTATTTTAGCATAATTTAAGGGGTAACGTTTTTGATTAAGCAATTTTTACTATGTTTTTTACATTTTTATGCCATGATATTGCTCACATTTTAAACTTTCCAAAACTTTCGATTTCTAGAATAAAACACTCAAGTTTTTTGAGTTTCGACCGTTTTTTAGGCATTCAAAAAAAGTGCTGCCATAACATTTTTTCTCTATTAAAATAAAAAATATTTAGAGAGAGAGGGCAGAGTTTTAGAGGTAGATGGAGAGATAATTTAGTGACGTGCAAAAAAAATTAAGGTTGTTGAAGAGAGACAGCAGGCTATAAAAATTATTTTAGAGAAAGATGGACATAATTTAAGGCAATTGTTTACTAAAAATTGCTGTTATGTCATCTGTCTGTCATCTTGAGTGGTGTCGTGCATATGATTTTTATTTTGCCATTTTTATCCACAAAAAATAGCAAAAATTGTAATTTTTTAAAGCGTAAAGTGTGTAAAACATAAGGTGGTATAAATTAATACAAATTAATCAAAGTTCTTTAAGGTCTTTAAATTTACCCAAAAACGTGTCCTACTAAAGTGTAATTAAGCACATCTAAAAATAATTTAACAGGTATTTAATATTAGAGCCATGATGAACCAATTAAATAATTTTGTTAAATACCTGTTAAATTATTTTTAGATCTGCTAAAATACACCTTTTTTGGTAAATTTAAAGACTAAAGAACTTTGATTGAAATAAATTAATACCACCTTAGGTTTTACACACTTTACACTTTAAAAAATTACAATTTTTGCTGATTTAATAAAAATCATATGCACGACATCACTTAAGCTGACAGACAGAAATTTTTAGTACATAATTGCCTTAAATTATGTCCATCTTTCTCTAAAATACTTTTTTATAGCTTGCTGTCTTTCTACAACAACCTTAAATATTTTTTTACTGTACTAAAATATCTCTTCATCTACCTCTAAAATTCTGCCCTCTCTCTCTAAATATTTTTCGTTTTAACAGAGAAATAATGTTTTTTGGCAATACTCTTTTTGAACGCTAAAAAACAGTGAAAACTTGATGTGATTGTTTTATTCTAGAAATCGAAAGTTTGGAAATAAATCTTTAAAATGTGAGCAAAATCATGGCATAAAAATGTGAAAAACATAGTAAAAATTGCTTAATCAAAAATGTTACCCCTTAAATTATGCTAACATATTTTAAGCCTTAAATTACCATCATGGCTTGACCATAACTAAATTATTTTAAGGGTCATCATGGCTTTACCATAAGAAAATTATTTTAAGGGTCATCATGACTTTACCATAAAAAAAACTATGACTGTGATCAGCTAAATAAAATCTTTGCTCCTGCTAGAAGATGCATTTTTAATATTACTTGGGTTTCTTGAGAGAACGATAAAAAATCAAAAAAATAAACTTGCTTTCATTTTAAGAATTGGGTAATAAAAAACAGGACGACCCGCTTTTATTTTTACTCATGCAAATATTTTACATAAAAAGTAATACAATAGTAATTCTGATGAGGTACCTAGTCCCTCTTAAAATTTTAATAAAAATACACAAAATAAAGTAAATGGCTTAGTTTCGAAATGAAAAACGCTAAGCGCTTTCCAAAACAAATCGCAGAACACCCTGCAATAGCTTGCGGTTCTCCATGCGCTTTGAGAAGCGCTTACCTTTTTCACAAAACCTCTACCAGCCTCTTGCTGTTTTGCCTATAGTTCTTGAAAAAGCTTAGCGTTTCTATAACTACGAGAATACGGGCCCACGTACAAGTGTAAAAGGCTTTGATTTAAGACTAATTTAACCTACGACTTACTGTAAATATGCATGGCATTCCCAAAATATTTATTTGTGATTTTTGTTGGTCCATCTGTGTCTTCTTCAAATCTACACCTAGTCTAGTCTTTCTCAACACATTTTCTTTAAAAAATGCACAAAAAATATTCCGATGGTAGCAAAACAGAAATTTTAATAAAAATATAACCTAAAAGTGACTTTGACATTTATGAGCCAGAAGTTTCAGTCATGGCCAACTTGATGGTTTCACCCTCGGTATCATATAGGCGCTGAAAGAGCCGGCGTTGCCACATAACTGACGCGCCAGAATTTCTGTCGTTTGCCTAACAATCGGCTCCAATATACCTCGAGACTAAAGTGACCGACTAAATGAAATTTCATCGCCCCAGAAATAAATGTTTCCAATCCATAATCCATAAGATATTCGATTTCAATCACTTAAAAAAATTGAGTATTACACTAAAATTTCGTAGTTATTTCCCTAACAAGTGCGGAAAGTGGTACTTTTCCGCACGCGACGACATTTGCACGAACGACGCGTAGTACCCATAGAATAGTAATTTGATTTAAAGTATATCTTGAATTAAATTATTGTTCTTTAAGGTGAAAATCGTGCGTTACATTAAAAATCTTTGTTTGAAAGTTTGAGACAATGATGTGTTTGAAATTAACTCTGTGTTTCGGACTTCCATTGTCTATATTTTATTTATACACGACGTTTCGATCAGCACAATCTCTGATCCTCTTCAGGTGCAAACTACAATCAATTCCTAAGGCTACATACTTATATACTGTGAGAAATCACTCACCTTGAAGTTTAAGAAGTTGCTCCGCCCAAGGAGGGGCTTCCAAATATTTGGGATTTCAACACTTGGTTTACTGAAAATACCCTGATTCTGCCCAATAAAGGCAGCTTCAAGGAATTTTCGTTTCTTCCAGTGTAACTCCTTTTGCAAAACCTTTGCTTCTGCCCACTTCATTCGGTGTTGTTTTGACCATGCATGTTCGGCGATTCCTGATTTCGTGGTTTCACCTTTTTGGGTATTCGTCTGATGTTCCTTAAGCCTAACAGATAGTGGTCTTTTAGTTTCGCCTATGTATGATTCACCACACTCACAAGGAACTTGGTAAATGCATTCCTTATTTTGTTTGTTCTCCGGTTTTGTTTTACTAAGAAGGCTTCGAATTGTATTACTAGATTTAAAAGCTGTTTGAATATTAAAGTTTTTCGCTACTCTTCGAATTTTCTCTGATACTCCTTTAACGTATGGAATTGTAAGAAATGCATTTGCCTGGTTTTGGTCTTGTAATCTCTGTCCTGTTTGTTGAAATTTAGAAATAGTATCTGTTATAAGTTTAAGGCTGTAACCATTCTGCTGCAGATCCTTCTTAATGTTTCTTATTTCGATTTCCAACTCATGAGAATTGTTACAAATTTGAACGGCTCTGTTATACAAAGTTTTGATTATGCCTCGTTTGGTTGTAGCAGAATGATTTGAACCTTGATTTAAATATTGTCCTGTGTGAGTGGGTTTACGATAGACTGTTGTTCTGATGTCGCTTTCTACTTGTGTAACAAGTACATCAAGAAAAGGAATTTGACAATTTTGCTCCACTCCATTGTGAATTTAATGGTGGGTCTTATGTTATTTAGGTTGTGAAGAAATTCTGAAAGTTGTTGGTCGTTCCCGGTCCAGACAATAAAAGTATCATCAACATATCCCAGCCAGAGCTTAGGTTTATATGTTGCGGTATCAACCGCGTGTGATTCGAACCACTCCATGTAAATATTGGCCACCACTGGCGAAAGCGATGAACCCATTGGCAGACCGTCATCCTGAGCATAAAACCTATCTTTCACTTGAAAATAAGAGTTATGTAGGAAGCACTCCAACAACTCCGTCACTCTCTCCAGCGCTAGGCTGGTGCGTTCATAAAGGGATTCGTCATCACCAGTCTCTAATAATATATCTAGCGTCTTTTATCGGGACATTGGTGTATAGACTTTCGAATTAAAAATCTTGCGCAAAAGTGAAAATCGTGCGGAAAAGTACAACTTTCAAAAAGAAAAATGGTGTGGAAAACTAACTTCGGCACGCTAGTAGGAAAATTATTTTAAATAGTTCCAAGTGAATTTTTAAAATTTTTGGTATATGTATCTGATAAGTACACAGTACTTTAAAATAATTTTATTATATTATCTATCTACAAACGAACGAAAGTAGTATTTTGTGATTTGTCAATAGACACCTTTACATAGGTTTCTTTATTTTGTCCCTTTTGCATTCGCTTTTATCCTACTTGGTTGCTATTTTTAGTCTAATATAAATATTTAAAAGGTAATGCTGATAAGCCTTCCCAGCATCGAAGAACTCTATCAAAAAAGTTGCCCAATATCCGAGGACCATGAGAAAAAGGACCGAGATAGCGAGGATAGAGACTTTTTACATCCGTCAAGACTAATTAACTTCTTGGTCGGTATCAAAGGTAAAAACGAGACCATGGCAATCGGTGGTCCTTGGAGTCAATCTTTGGATGGAGCTGATCCGAAAAATAATCCGGCAGTTTTAATCAAAACCGCCATAAGAACCTGTAGAGCTCTTACTGGTGTGGACTTATCAAATTGTACTCAATGGTAAGTTTTAAGATATTTTATTATTGTGTATAACCTAAACTAAAAAGAAAGTAGGTTGTCGCTGCTCACGGAAGTATTGTGGAATATTATACTTGCCTACCGTTTGTGTATGCCCGCTGTAGCTAACGGTCAAGTAAAATTTCGTGTGGTTGCTTTATTTATTTTTTTAATAGTTTATGTATAGAAAGGCGAATATTGATCGGAATTCCTAATTGAAATTTTGAAATTAATTTCTTTTTTTTATCAGGCATCGGTGGCAGTATTTATCCCACCTACCTACCTATTTATTTAATTTAAAAAAAATATCACAAAAAAAAAACATTTTAAGGCTTATGACGTAATAAGCCACCCTTTTATACTTAATTTGGGATAAATAATAGCTTTAAAGATTTCGAAATTTGTTTATTTTTCATTGTTCAGATCTTAGTAGATATACAGGATGGAACATGGTAGGGATCTTAAAAGCTTCTACTTCTCAATAAATCAGAATAGAAATTATCAAAAACTAAACTTATTGGTACCAAGAAGACAGCATTGAATCATAAACTATAATTAAATTGGTTAACTTTGAACTAAATTACTTTTAAATCGAAAGTCGAACACCAACACAAAAATTAAAATAATCCTTAAAAACGTTTTTTAAAAAAATGCGAAGACAGGTGAAAACTGGAGAATTAAGATTTGACGACCACCAACGTTCTAGCCGGTCAACAGTGTCCAACAGCTATTGACTATGAGTGGCAAAAACCTTGAAATTAAAAATCTATCGAAAAGTGGGATTATGGTTTGCATCACAGTGTTGACAGAGGGCACGATCCAAAGTTAATAATTCCTCACCCTGTGAGGAGGAAGACAACTCCAGCTGATTTTGGCAAATGAGTCAACTATAGTAGCGTATAAAGAGGGTCGAGATCTGACACAGTATTTAGGTTAGATCATGTTCGTATTAACAACATTATGTACCTAAAAAACAACAAAGTGAATCGGGTGTTCGCAAATAAAAATTAAAGTAACACTCGTGGCATATCGGACAGAGCGTTTTTGTTTCTTCATTACGACCAGGCCTCCAATATCAGAGAGTCATAGGATTGTACCTGGCAGTTGAAGCTACACAGGTACCATTCGCACCTCTCGAATTTAAAACAAAAAGTTTGTAATCCGCGGAGACGTAGTACCTGTGTGCGCCACCTGTCGAATTAACTGAGAAACAAAAACATCAAAATTTAAAAGTACAGAATCCTGTACCTTTCAGCAGGTTATAAAAAAGAAAAATGTAAAAGATGACTCTTAAAAAGAGGTAACGTTCGCAGCAGCACCGCCCTCAATTGGAGCTTCATACTACGTGGCCCTAATTTTAAGGCATCAGCAAGCAATCGCTCCACTTTAGGTGTCAATTGTACGACAATTCGCAGCGAAAAAAATCTACTGTTCAATCCACGAATATCTCTATTTTTTTTTTCCTAAGCGACGATGGTCTCCACCTCGTTAGTGCGACAACGCAATCTGTGTGTTAGATAGATAGATACTTTATTAATCCATAAAATGAGCATATATGTGCTATTGGATAAGTCAACATTATTAAACTAATTAATTAGACCAAAACTACATAGATTTTAATGAGTTAGGTAGATGGTTATAAATTCTTACGTCCAAGCAGCCTAGGGCGTTTTTTGTAAGCTCCACCCTTCTAAACGGGATTACAAGTAAGTTGTTGGATCGTGTTTCATATTTATGTATGTCTTTCCTTTGTGAAATAAGTTCTTTTGACTTGTGTGTAAAAATTGGTAGTTCCAAAATATACAGACAAACAAGCGGAAGCAAGCCAAAGGATTTAAATAGGTCCCGACATGAGGTCCTATTACTGACCCCTGCTAGACACCTCACTACTCTCTTCTGTGACAAGAACACAGCAATGCCATAACTTAATATGCTCTTAATATGGGCATTGTAAAAAAACACAAGTTCCTTCTCCTCAAGTACGGGTTTTAAATGTATTAATTGATAGCATTTTGAGTTTAGTTTTTTAATAATGTTTGAACAGTGTTCTTGAAAAGTTAACGTACTGTCAAAGGTAACACCTAACAATTTAGTGGATTGAACATCCAGAATATCTGTATTATTTAGAGTAAGCATAGTCGGCTGAACATTTTTATTTTGTCTAGTGTGAAAACTTATAGTTTTTTAGGTTTTTTTTCATATTGAGGAGAAGGGAATTACTAGAGAACCAGTCAAACAGATCTTGTAGACAGGTGTGAAAAGCTAATGTGTCTTTAGGCATCGCTGTCGTGTCATCGGCATATTGCTTTATATAGAGCAGGAACAATATCGGTCCTAGAACCGAGCCCTGTGGGACGCCCGTGGGATTCTCTATCGTATCAGACTGCGTATGTGTAACACGTTCTTTACGTTTGTGCAGGTATGACGTAAAATAAAATTGAATGACTAACACAGTCGGAAGCACGCGTCAGATCGCAGAAAAGTCCCACTGGCGCCCTCCCAGTCTCAATTGACTCCAGTATCACTGTAATGAACGAGTTCATGGCCGATATTGTAGATTTTTTACGTCTAAATCCATGCTCTGTGTCGCTTAAAATTTTCTTTGACTCTAGATAAAAAAGTAATTGACCAAGCATAGCATGTTCATATATTGGAAAAATTTGAAGACAAAGCAATTGGTCTGTAATTGGATATTAGATTTTTTTCTCCTGCATTATATATTGGAGATATATTTGATATTTTTAGGTCTGATAGAAAAACACGTTTTTTTAAGGAGAGATTTATGGCATAAGTCAAAGGCTTTGTAATGACATTAGCACATTTTTTAAGAACTGCATTTGGTATGCCGTCAGTTCCTGCTGACCAACCTTGCTTCAGTTTGTGCATTAGAATATCATGCACTTTTTCTTCTGAAAGCATTTTTGCCGAGAATAATGTGGTAAAAGGAGTTTTCAGGTGCTTTTTGTAGTCAGAAGAGTTAATAATATTTTTTGGGCTTTGGATAAAATGCGCATTTAAAGCTTTGCAATTAATTTTGGGTCAAATGTTTGCTTGTTATCAATCTCAATGGTCATATTTTCCGTTTTACCCGTTAGTTTATTTATGATCCCCCAAGCAGTTTGGTTTTTGTTATTGCTATCACCCAATTTTTGTGTATAATATGCCTTTTTGGTGACTTTGACAAGATTTTTATGCTCTATTGTAGCCTTTTTATACTGTTCCTTTGTACACTCTTCCAAATTTTGAAATTTGTGAAGGGATTGACTAGAGATTTGAATTTATTTCTTTATTAGATCAGTTTTTCCCAGAATCTTGCCTACATCGCTGCTTAATAAGTGGAAATCGTTTGTCAAAATGATCTAAAAAAAAATGTTATAAAAATTATGGAAACAAGTTTTAGGGTCGTCAGTATTAAATACGGCTTCCCATGTTTCATTTTTTAGTGCCTGATAAAAGACTGCAATATCACTTTGAGTAAATTTACGAGCAATTTTAGTTCTAAGGTCATCGGATATTTTATTGACAGTTAAGCTGAAGAGGACTGTGTCGTGATCAGAGATGGAATTTCTAACTACTTTGTTTGAACCATTGTGATTAAAATTGAGATATATTTAATCTAGAAGGTTAGAAGTGACTCCACTTGTTCTCGTACATTCAGTTACTTTTGCAATTAAACCGAAACTTTCAATTACGTCATTAAAATCTTTTTGATTTTGTGGGTTCATAGAGGCTTAATTCAAGTCCCTATTTAGAAGTAGGTGTGCATTACTTCTACAGTATTTATTTAGTAGTAGGTTCAGCTGTTTATGGAATAGCGAGAACTCTCCACTTGTTGATCTGTAACATGTAATAATGTAAATAGTTTTTTGTGTTTTGATAAAATTTTTATACCTGCCAACTCAATGTCCTTATCAGCTGATAAACCTGCCATGTTAAGTGGCTCTACAGAGACACCGTTCCTTATCCAGATACCGACGCCTCCACCCGTAGTTGAGGTTCTTTCAAAGTAATAATTTTGAATTGTGTAAATATAATATTTTGTGTTATTTTGTCTATTGTTATTCTAGGTTGCCGTTTCGGTTAGACATATAAATTTTATGTTTTTATTACTAATTAAGTACTCAGCCGTTATTAAATCCACTTTTCATTGCGAGATTCTTTGTACATTTAAAAGTATCATATCAAACGTAGAATTATGGGGAGGGAAGCTAACGAATTTGTGTGTGTGGACTGGTATACCGGGCAAAAAATCGTTCTCTCTGTGTCTAAATAGGATCGATCTGTAACATTCACCATTGTTGTTTCTTTATTTCGACTTCTTGTACGACTTTGTGATGGGTCCCAATATTTCACTACTTTACATTGGATACTGGATGAATTTTGTTGAGAAGGTAGTGGAAACTGATCCTCTGTCTGACTGGACGCTGCTCGAAGTGGTGATACTAACTGTACGTCTTGTAGCACTTTTATTTGTGGACGTGGTACGGCACCTACGGTGCCGGCGTTCTTTTTTCTGTGTGTACCAGACGTTATGTTAACAATTTCTATAATATACTTTACTCAGACATTTTCCCAACAACAAAAAGAGAAGCTACTCTTAAACTAATAGAGCGGTATTTACTAAGGACTATAGTTTATCGAAAGTTTGGTTTGAAGGCTGACATATACATGAGTATCGAAAAATTTATTTTAAGCCGAACCACAGCACAATTTATAAGATAATTTTACCTGGATAGACTTAAAAATATACTAGAATGAGACGCATAGGGCCATTTTTTCTTAAAACAGCCCAAATAATCCGTAAATATTAATAAAATATGGGTAAACAAGAAATCTGAGAAATGTCAAAGTGACACGGGATGTTGTATTTTGAGTAAAATCATCGTATATTATAGACCACCGCCAAGAGGTGGTTTATCTGCTTTAAATTTTAAAACAATCACGATTTGGTTAATTTTTTTGTTGAAAATAAATATTTTTAAGTATTTTAATTACTAAAAAACCAAATTCCAGGCTTTCTTTTTGCTTCAATTGGGTATTCCAGCCCGTTTTTTAAGACAATGTATAGGAACGTATGGTATCTCACTTTAAGTTCATTCAGGGAGATCAATGCTTTCTTAAATAAAAAAAAGCCTTATACATATAAGTTTAAAATTAATTTTCAATAATTAAATGAAAACAAAGATATCTTACATACACACATCTGGTTTGCCTAGGCGTTTGCCAAATTTTTGTGGTAACTGTTAGCGCGCGTAATCTTAAAAAGCAATTTTTTACGGTATAAATCTTGCGCTATAACCGCTGTGCGCTGTTATTTTTCAAGCAAGCAAGCAATTATAGTGTAAAACAGATTCCGGCATATTCACAAACCTCGCAAACGTAACAACCTTCGCCTAATAATTGATTCAGCGTAAATTAAAAAAATTCCGCGGCTTTTTACGGTTGTTGGAGATTTTCTTTTTTTTATTGTTTTGGTGGTTTTGTTGTGATGTCATATTACGCGCCGGTAAAAGTCTTCAGCGGTAAATTCTTGCGCGTTAGGGGCGAGAGAAACGTGTGATTTTAGTAATTTTTCTAAATTTTTATGAAAATTCGGAGATTTCTTGCAGAAGCATGGAAGAGGGAGAGCAATTGCCTACTCTCGTTCCTCCCTGCATTTCTCCCAGACCTTGCCTTACGCCTAAACTGCAAATTGCAACCTCTTAGTGGCATCTATAAATTAAGTAAGGGCGCGGGGGAGTAGGTAACTTTCACAAGGCGGAGGGGAGAATTCGTAACTGCTTTTCGTTACCATTTGTAACTGAAAATGATAAATAAAATAATGAAATAACTAAATACTTCAACATTAAAAATATTTGTTACCTTATTTAAAGAGGGGGGGGGGGGAGAAAGAAGGGTATAGAAAATTCTATAAAGATGGACAAAATAAAATTTGCCAAAATGGCTGGTTCACGCGTTTATAGATGTAGAAGGCTTTCTTTTATTTCAGAAGGTACGGTTCTTCAAAACGAGCAAAACGTCAGCGAGCGAAACGTCAGTTAAGTGTTTGGACAGTTTTCAATCGATAAAAATACATTAATTATAAATTTTAATTTAATATTTTCATCATATTGAAGAAGTGTTGTGTAAGAATATATCTTTTCATATGGACCTCTGCAAATTTAGGAATAAAAAGCGATAAAAATATGAGTAAGTAACCCATTTAACAGAGTATTTTTAGTTAAAAAAGCCTACTATACGGGGATAAACCCGCCGTCAATTTGCTTTTTTCCATTTTTTTCACAAAATTTTTGGAAAACCTGTGTTTTTTCCTTGCGACAACATTCATATGATTATAGTAAGTCCAAAATTCCAACAAGTGTTATTTAAATTTAAAGAAAAACCCGCAAAATTGGATTAAAAACCACATACGTCCCATAGTCCTAAACTCTAAACCATCTTAGTAAATATCGCCCATAAAGTCTACAACAGGAATCAGTAATATGTCAGTATCCCAGATTCACTAACTTATCTTATTGTTGTTATAATGTGCCAAACACAGAAGAAAAATGTTTGCTTTATCTTCTTTTTGTGTAAGAGCATCTTCTTCTCTATGATTTGACACTAGAGGAACGTCAGTGGATCTCGGATTATTCGAGATTTTTTAAAAATGGTTTTACCTATTATTTTGATTTTTTTGGTTTAGACCCATAAAACATACTAAAACAAAAAAATTAGGTGCTCAACTTTTAGTAGGGACGTTATTGAACGATTTCAGGGCAAACCTTGATTTTCAACCTGACGTGTTAAGCTTTTGCAAACTAAATGTACATGTCCCAGGGCAACTTTTAAGAAGTGTTGCCACGGTGCCAACACTGTCAAAGTACGGAGGGAAGGTGTTGCCCATGGCGTTGCCTATAATCCCCGAAATCTTTTCTATTTGGGTCTAGATCTCGACAACCAGGCGCTATAAGATGACGCGGTTGGTCTCGTTGGATTCAGCACACCTAATACCATAGGGACACATTATTGGTTCAGCCCCCCCCCCCCTTCTGGCAAACATGCGCGCTGGAGGCGAGAAAGAGCGATTTCTCGTAAGCGCCATCCTTGAATCTGCTCACTTCTGTGTATCTTCGCGTGACTGTATAAAATAATGTACGTGTGTGGACGCGCGTGTGTGAACACGCGTGTGTGCGTCGTTGGCATTAGTCGAGCAACTAACAAAAATTGGTTTCTCCCATATTTTTATTTGGTTATAAATAGGTATACATTTTGAAATGTTTTACTTCCCTAAACACTAAACAGTTTTTAAGCGGGTGTAACGCAAATGCAGTTACACAAGCCAATAACGCAATCCAAACTTGAGGCACTTGCAATTCCCCACAGCAAATATTGTATTTACAGTTAAGTCCAGCGTTGTGCCCAGTCATTCCCTTGCAACTTCCATCCCCAGTCAGAAGGAGACGGGAGTACTTGCATAGGCTAAAGTAATTGCCGCCCGTCCATAAACTTGAGCCGTGTAAGACACACGACTTATTTGCTGGTCCAGAGAATCAGCAGTAGGAGGTATGGATTTGAGCTACTCCCTGGACGGCAGCAGCTTTCGATGATAGTCAGTGACTTATTTTAGTGGATAAATGGCTCACGATGAATACATGGCGATGACAAATTTCTCCAATGTTTCTCGTGCACTTTCGACGTTTCCGTCTTTTAGTCTAGGGCCTGCCACGCCTCAGGAATCAGTGTAAGGCTTTTTCCACGCAGTTTTTTTTTACCAATTGTATACATGGAATCAACTTTCCTCGAACTGACAAAGAAAATGTTTAAATATTAATATTTGTAGCGTTTTGCTTGCGTAGGGTTTGACCGTGTTCACCAGCTCATGTACCGCAATAAATTTGTGCACCTTTGCTGGCCGTATGGCGAATCCATAGCTCCTGTAAAGATATGTTCAGCTGCACGAAAGCAGACCATCTGCGACGTGCAACTAGATTCGGTTGAAGTTCGTCACGACATTCGTTCCTTTCGTAGAGTACCAGTCACCTCCATGTCGGAATGATATTATAGAATAGAATATAATAAATACAATAATACATCAATCAAATAAATTAAAAATAAAATTTATCACAGGTTAAATATGTACGATTTTTAACTTTATAAATAAAGAAAGACTAAAACTAATACAAGAATAATATTGTATATATTGTATATATTGTTTGAAACAAAGCAAGAACCTTTTATTAACTCTTCAGATGCACAAGCAACTTTTCAGATGCTCATAAAACAGCAAAAAATTAACTGAAAAAACTATCACATATTAAATTAACCCTTCAAACGAAGACATTAATAAACTAGATATATCATTGTAGCTTGTTACCTCAGAAACCTCCGATTGAAGGACATATCTCGACTTCAATTGCTGTATATTATCGTTGGCAATTAATATACTGTAATTAGGCATAAAGTTGCTAAGATTTTATAATTCAATAACAAAACTGGTACCCGCTCACCCACCTACATGCACCTACCCTCTCACACCCAACCTCGCACACCCTGCACACCCAGACATACATATACACAGGAAGTGTGTAGACTCAAGGGTGGCGCTTACGAGAAATTGCCCTTTCTCACCTGTTTTGCGCTCCCAGCGCGAATGTGTGCCGCAGGGTTGTAAACCAATAATGTATCCGTATGGTATTAGGTGTGCTGAATCCAACGAGACCAACCGCGTTATCGTACATCGCCTAGTTGTCAAGATATAGACCAAAATAGAAAAGATTTCGGGGATTGTAGGCAACGCCATGGGCAACACCCTCTCCCCGTACTTTGACAGTGTTGGCACCGTGGCAACACTTCTTAAAAGTTGCCCTGGGACATGAACATTTCCATTTGGATTAAAAGCTTAACACGTCAGGTTGAAAATCAAGGTTTGCCCTGAAATCGTTCAATAACGTCCCTACTAAAAGTTGAGCACCTATTTTTTTTGTTTTAGTATGTTTTATGGGTCTAAACCACCGTGGCTAGACTTCTTAAAAGTTGCCTTAGGACATGTACATTTAGTGTACAAAAGCTTCACCCGTCAGGTCGAAAATCAAAGCTTGCTTCACTAACAACCTAACTATTTCAATTACAAGTACTTCTGAATAACATGAAACCCTGAGGAAGGAAGTTTTAAAGTAACCGAGATCGATTGTTGATAGCGCACCCAATTTTAAGTCACCGGGTGTTTACTTCAAATTTGAGTAAGTGAGTGGATTCATAAATTCAGAATGGTGGCTTTTTTCTTGTTTTTTCACAAATTTTTGCTTGTTACTTTTGCTACATCAATTTTATCAAAAAACTGTCAACACATGTTTTGTTTACAATAGAACAATAATTAAAATGGTGTATGAATAACTTTATATCTCAAAAACTGAAATATATTAATTTTATATATATTGTATAAGACAAATTATCCAACTATTTTTAATGGGTTAGTATTCTTTTAGCGATTTCCTTTTAAAGCACCAGTGCGCACTAAATAGGACAGATATACACTTAGTGCCCAGCAATGCATAAAAAGGTAAACCCAAGCCGCGGTGTAATCAGCTGCCCGCTTATAGTTCGATTTCGTATTTGAGTAGCCGCTCCGGAGGTCTGAAAATTCGTTTTTTTACGGTTGTACTTCGTCGCACTATGCAAGTTCGAATTTTCTGCGTTTGAGCCCGAGAGCACCGTGCAAGCAATAGTTAAATTAGGGCTACGGAAATTCGAGCCGAGTGCGCTATTAATTATTTAGGGTCTCTCTTTTAAAACAATCTAATACTCCCGATGCCTAAATAATACACCAGTATTATTTTAAAGAAAAAGAGTCGCAAGTAATTACTTACTTATTTGTTTTATATGGATCAATTTTAGAATTTTTTTTTAAACGTAGTGTTACACAAATAAATTAAAATAAACTAGAAATTTTCCAAATCCCTAACCAAATCTAAGCGACATTGTAGAGCAGCCAAAAATGTAGAGCTGCTCTTCTTGACCTAGCATTTTACTTGGTTGAATCTTTATCGTAAACACTATGTGTGTCCCGAATAAATTGTGCATTATAATTTTTAACTTAAACATAATATTAATGTTCGTAATTTTATGCTATGTTCCTGATTTTTTTTTATTTCATATTGGTGTTTTGTGTATTATTTATATTTAAGTTGACAGCTGAGAGTTTACAGATTATGAATCAGTCGGATTACATCTCGGTAGCGTGTAGATTTTTTGGTGTCATGTGAACTCTGTCTGATTACATCTCGGTAGCGTTTTAAGACATAGGTCGCGATTCTTCAAAAACCGTCGGAAAATCTCGCCCTTATAAAAAAATCTGACGATTTTGCTTTTGTGTGTAAAAAAACCTTTAAAACTTTTAAAATACAAGTTTCCCCAAGTTTTATTTTGTCCATCTTTGGTACCCACTACCCTACTACTACTACTACTACTACTACTACTACTACTACTACTACTACTACTACTACTACTACTACTACTACTACTACTACTACTACTACTACTACTACTACTACTACTACTACTACTACTACTACTACTACTACTACTACTACTACTACTACTACTACTACTACTACTACTACTACTACTACTACTACTACTACTACTACTACTACTACTACTACTACTACTACTACTACTACTACTACTACTACTACTACTACTACTACTACTACTACTACTACTACTACTACTACTACTACTACTACTACTACTACTACTACTACTACTACTACTACTACTACTACTACTACTACTACTACTACTACTACTACTACTACTACTACTACTACTACTACTACTACTACTACTACTACTACTACTACTACTACTACTACTACTACTACTACTACTACTACTACTACTACTACTACTACTACTACTACTACTACTACTACTACTACTACTACTACTACTACTACTACTACTACTACTACTACTACTACTACTACTACTACTACTACTACTACTACTACTACTACTACTACTACTACTACTACTACTACTACTACTACTACTACTACTACTACTACTACTACTACTACTACTACTACTACTACTACTACTACTACTACTACTACTACTACTACTACTACTACTACTACTACTACTACTACTACTACTACTACTACTACTACTACTACTACTACTACTACTACTACTACTACTACTACTACTACTACTACTACTACTACTACTACTACTACTACTACTACTACTACTACTACTACTACTACTACTACTACTACTACTACTACTACTACTACTACTACTACTACTACTACTACTACTACTACTACTACTACTACTACTACTACTACTACTACTACTACTACTACTACTACTACTACTACTACTACTACTACTACTACTACTACTACTACTACTACTACTACTACTACTACTACTACTACTACTACTACTACTACTACTACTACTACTACTACTACTACTACTACTACTACTACTACTACTACTACTACTACTACTACTACTACTACTACTACTACTACTACTACTACTACTACTACTACTACTACTACTACTACTACTACTACTACTACTACTACTACTACTACTACTACTACTACTACTACTACTACTACTACTACTACTACTACTACTACTACTACTACTACTACTACTACTACTACTACTACTACTACTACTACTACTACTACTACTACTACTACTACTACTACTACTACTACTACTACTACTACTACTACTACTACTACTACTACTACTACTACTACTACTACTACTACTACTACTACTACTACTACTACTACTACTACTACTACTACTACTACTACTACTACTACTACTACTACTACTACTACTACTACTACTACTACTACTACTACTACTACTACTACTACTACTACTACTACTACTACTACTACTACTACTACTACTACTACTACTACTACTACTACTACTACTACTACTACTACTACTACTACTACTACTACTACTACTACTACTACTACGTCAAGAGGCAGTGACGTCACCTGCTTATTTACTTTACTAAAGAACCTATACTTTCCCAGCGCATTCGCAGTAAGAAACACGCTTTGTGACTTGCCCGTATTTAAGGGATTGGACTGATAATTAATAGGCTATAATTTCTTAATTAAAGTTGTTCTAACTTGCCTTTATTATATCCTTTGGATAATTATTGTTTTCAAAAATACCTCAAAACAAAGAACGCACCTTTTTTATGGTGGATTTTGATTAAATTTTATCTTAAATAGCTGTCTTAAAAATTAATGGAAATACCAACACAGCCCACAAAACATACGTAAATATTTATTACCCATTGTATTATTATTTAGGGATTCTTTCCATTTTACAGAATAGAAAATATCATACGTACAATAAAGGCAACATATAAATATAGTTCAAACTTGTTTGATAAATTCTTTGCAAAAAGCTTCAAAATAATATCTATTACTAGCGAAATATTCTATCCTTTTGTTATTAAAATCACAGATTTAAATTATCACAGATTTAAATTATAAATCGTCGTTTCCCTATAAAACAGTTCACCAATACAACATTTATATGCTAATTAACAAGTAGTAGTAGTAGTATTAGTAGTAGTAGTAGTAGTAGTATAGGGGTGGCCCGTGGGCCTGGCTATTAGGCCTCTTCATGGGCCCTTTCTGCCATACCCCGTTCCTTACCCCTATGCCCCTACTTCCGCTGCACCTCTCTCTCCGGGCCTCCCTGTCTTCTTTACGAAGTTCAGTATATCGGCCCATTTGAGCGAGTGCAGCTCTTCTTCCTCTATCGTGGGAAATCCCCTCTTCAGCTGCCTTGATCTGGCATATGCGGCACACTGTGCTATCAAGTGCTGCGCCGATTCCTCTTCGAGTCCGCAAGCGGGACACAAGGGATCTCCTGCTACTCTTATTTGCGTCAGATGTTTGTTCAGCCGATTGTGCCCAGTCAGCATCCCTGTCAGCAGTCCAATATCCTTTCGGGTCTTGCCTAAGAGCTATTTAGTTCTGGCTACATTCGGACCATCCACGAATAGCTTGGACTGTCTGCACTTTGACTCTTGCCTCCAGGACGTCTTCAGTTCATTGTTCGCCCATTTGTTGAGCTCACTCTGTACCTATTTCCTTGTTATTCCCAGAAGAGGTTCCGGTCCAATGTATTGGGTTTCGGCTCCTAGTCTGGCAAGTTCGTCCGCTTTCTCGTTCCCTGGTATTCCCTCATGACCTGGGACCCACATCAGTGTCACCGTTTTCTCTTGAGCCAGTGTTTGCAGTACTTCAGCGCACTCCTCCACCAGACTACTGACTATTTATGGTGCACTTAGAGCCTTGAGGGCAGCCTGGCTGTCGGAGCATATGTATATGCCTCTCCTGCCATTTCTGACCTCGGGTAGGATTGCTGCCATAATAATGGCATACACCTCCGCCTGAAACACCGTAGCGTGTTCTCCAAGTAGATAACTCTTCTGAACTTCTAGGCTTTCCGCGTACACTCCTGCGCCTGTTGTCTGCCTGGCTGACAGTTTAGAGCCATCCGTGTAGCAGACCGTCGCCTCTCTGCTTAATTCCGTTCGGAATTCTTCCCACTTATTCCGTTTCAATATTGTGACCTTGTACTTTTTATCGAACCTCCATGATTTAAGCGGTGCTTTCACTGGCAGTCTTAGGAGGGGCAACTCGTTCGTCACCAGTCCCTCGACCGCCAGATGGCCCTCTCTTTCCTCCCTGCCCTTCCAAAGTCCCTGGCCTCTTAATCGCAGGTGCGTCGCCATCGCCTCCCTCTTGATCCAAGTTGGAAGCGAGGGGAGGTTCAAGATTGTTTCCAAAGTGTGGATGGGGGTCGTCGCCTTGCAGGCTCGTAAGCTTTTTGGATATGGTCAGCTTCGGTACAGCTGGCCACCAGACCACTGATCCATATTGGATCCTTGGTCTTATGATGGCCGTATATATCCAGTGTAGGCTCCTCGGGCTAATGCCCCAGATTCGACCGTCCACTCGGCGCAACTGCCACAATATTGCCTGGACTTTAACAGTCATTCTGGCAACATGCTCACTCCACTTTAGTACCTTGTCCAGCGTCACCCCCAAATACTTGTTGTGATACCAAAGTTAGTGGTCTGCCATATATTATGGGAGGTCTAAATCCCTCTAGTTTCCTCTTTCTGGTGAGGATTCACTGAAAGACCATTCTGCCTACACCAGTGTTCTATGATTCTTATCGCTAATTAACAAAGTATTACCTAGTAAAAACATTCACAAGAACATTATTAAACAGTTCATAACCATCTTTTACAGGATAAACTTAATACTAAAATATAGTTTGCTAGAATATGAGTATGATACCGGCGTGGTCCATTTATTTAATAATTTATTACTAAAACAACAAAAAAATAAGTATAGTCTATAACATCTGATTGGTCAATCTGGGATAGTGCAATCTTCTTTAGTGATGATTGACGCAGGTGGGTTTTTTCCTAAAACTAAAAAGTAAAGTTAAAGTAAAAGCTGAAGTAGAAATGCACCCTGTAACTGCGGCGAAAAGCACCTACTTGTGTCAGTACTTGTAACGAACAAATTGAGAAGTACATAGAGTGAATACTAACCTGTGTCGCAGGCGTTGCACCTTCTCTGTTCCATGTATTGAACTTTGGTGATGTTAGTGAAGGGGCATGTGTAAGTTCGTGGGATTTTGAATGAAGGAGTTTTGTAACTATGTGGGATTGATAGATCTTTAGTGACATAATCAAGTTACCGGGTGTTTTGTTCGCATCCGTGTGGAAGGGGTTGATATGACGTCATCTTTTAAGATGGCGGCCAAAAATCATAAAAAATACAACTTTTGCATCCGGGGCATGATTATCTCGTTTCCATATAATTCGACGACGAGGATTCCAAAAAATTTACTTTCAAGTTCATTTGAGCTTAAATGACCTTGAAAATCGCAAAAAACAAGGTTTTTGCCATTTTCTCTACGAAAAATCTTAATAATTCGACGTTTTTTCAGACTAACTTCAAATGTCCCTCAAACTATTAGGCATATATGTCAAATTCGATCCTTGGAGTTTGATGCAGTTTGAAGCTTCATGACCGTGAAAAATACCCCAGTAAATTTAACATATTGCAAAAATAACATACTAAAGGGCGCTATCCATCAACTATTAAAGGGAAGAGGATCAAATTTAGTAAGAAAGATAAGATGGTCAAGTCCAACAATATTGTTAAAAAAAATTTGGTTCAGCTATGACGCGTTTCAATATGGCGGCTGATATATCAAAATGGCGACCTATAACCACATTTTATTTTTTCCAATTTCGTAAAAAAGCAAAAATGACAAGGTGGTCATCAATTCTTGTTGACTTATCGCCGCTTACTATGAAAAAAAAAATTGTTGATGCATGACCTTGATTGACCTTGAAAATATCATGTACAAGTGAAAAACCAGCTTTTTGTTGTATTTTTTCCAATTTACCACTACGCAAAAACTTTAAGTGCCGGAAATTAAATTAAAATCTTAGCCATAAGTAAAAACTTTATTTTGAACCTCCCTACCATTTCTTTTTTGATCTGGCGTCCAAGATTTTTATGCTATACCCCGATAAAAATTACCTATATGCCTGTCGTTTTTATTAAGTTTAGGAACTTTCTACACGGATGCGAACAAAACACCCGGTGGCACATGAATGTGTGACTAAATAGCTGTAACCTCATTCTTGAAATTTATTATGAATGTTAATAAACAAATATAGTCATGCCCTACTGGCATAAATAGAATTTTTTATGATTTTTGCACTGTCATTTTGGAAAATAGCATCTAAAACACCTGGTTCAGTATATGGTAATGTATATCTAACTTCTGCTAACTCTCTTATGGGTAATTTAAATAACTTTGTTGGCTAGACAAGTGAGTAGAACATAAAATTCAAAGTTCCGAAACCTAATAAAAACGACATATAGGTCATTTTTACCGGGGTATAGCATAAACACCTTGAACGCCAGATCAAAACAAAATTATAGAGAGGTTTAAAATGATGTGTTTAGTTATGGCTAAGATGTTAATTTTATCTCCGGCACTTACAGTTTTTGCGTAGTAGTTAATTGGAAAAAACACTACAAAAACCTGGTTTTTTACTTTTACATGGTATTTTCAAAATTAATCAAGGTTATACATCAACTAAACTTTTTTTTCATAGCAAGCGACGATAATCAACAATAATTGATGGCCACCTTGTCATTTTTGTTTTTTAACGAAATTGGATAAAATATAATGTGGTTGTATATTCAAACGCATTATAGCTGAACCAAATTATTTTTTAACAATGTTACTTGCCTCGACCTTCTTATCTCTCCTACCAAATTTGATCCTCTTCGCTTTAATAGTTGATTAATAGCGCCCTTTAGTATGTTATTTTTGCAATAGGTTAATTTTACTGGGTTATTTTTCAAGTTCATAAAGCTTCAAACTGCATCAATCTCGAGGATCGAATTTAGCTTATATGCTACAGGTACATTTGAAGTTAGTGTGACAAAACGTCGAATTATTAAGATTTTTTTGAAAAGAAAATGGCACAAATCTTGTTGCGATTTTCAAGGTCATTTAAAATCGGATGGCCTTAAAAGTTAATTTTTTGTAACCTTCGTCCTCGAATTATGTGGCATCGAGTATAATCATGCCCCGGTTGCGAAAGTTGTATTTTTTATGATTTTTGGCCACTATCTTGAAAGATGACGTCATATCAACCCCTTCTACACGGATGAAACAAAACACCCAGTAACACTTGATTGTGTAACTAAAGAGCTATCAATCCCACACTACGTGTTGTTGCGGTTGTTTGGGTATGATTCGTATTAAGTAGAAAGACACTGTGTTTTTGGTACTCTAGCGGAACCAGCGTGAGAAGGGGGGGGGCCTTACTGTTGGGCAGTCGTCATTGATTTCGGCTGAAAAAACAAGGATTCCTCGTTTATAAACCGCCCTTTAGGTGTCAACAATAGGTGTCAACTTGACCATTTTTTGCCATGAAAACAGTGATAAATGTTGCAATAAATTCTGAGTTACCTGGTTGTTCTTTCGCTGTGCCCTTTGGTGACTTGTGGCAAAATAAACACTTGAAAAAATAAATAATTGTTCAAATTTCTTCTAAGGCCATTGACGGCTTTTTATACTGACGTCAGAGGGGACGTTGCCGGATTGGATGATTATTTCCGCACAAGATCCGGGGTACGCTCACAAAAGTATCAGAATCGGCCGACACCGACATCACGTGAATACCAAGGAATTCAACCGTACATTCACGTTGACCCTGTCAAGTGTAGGATCCCAGGACAGCAGGAGAGGTCTATGCGTTTTCTGGTCTAGGATTTTGAGTCTAAATTACAGGCATGACCGGCATGCCGGCATCTGTGCCGAGTTGACTTTCGGTGGCTTTGAGATCTCTGACCACATTTGGCAACGCTCTGAACGGAAGCTGCGCAGTTCTTTCCCCTTTCAAATTTTGTCGCATTGCAGTGGCTTTCTGGCCAACGACATGCTCGAGATTGGACCCCGCGAACGCGGTCTGTTCTGTCATTGATCCACATAGTTTTGTCGTAGGAGAGTGTGGGTGACGAAGCCTTTCTCGTCCCTTTTTGTCAGGAGAGAAAACATGGCGGACTGTTCGCCAAGTTGAATTTCCTAGTTTTTTGTTTGAAAAATGGAATAGTGTGCATTTTTTTAAAGGTTAAAAGAATTTCATTACAAAAGTAACACTATGTCGAAACTACTTTTTTTGGGTTTTTCGCCACTAAGTCAAGGAAATTGTTTTATATTGGAGAAACTTCAAGGCCTCTTGAAGTTAGAATAAATTAGCATAAGGGGTACTGTGTGGCCAGTTTAAAAAAAAAGGGCAAAAGAGACAACTAGTCTCTATCTTTCTCCGTCTTTTTTCCTTACCGGGTGAACTTCACTTTTAGTCAATTTCTCGTCATTTTATCATTAGGAAAATTTTATATTTTAAAATTTAGCGGGGCTCATCCCTTAAATCGACCCCAGCCCGTTCAACAGGTACTCTTTTGTTCGAGTCTCTCTTGTTATTAAAGAACCCGGTCCATTCACAATTCACACCTTCTATTGTGTTTTGGAGATCGGTACTTACTAAGGGCTGAATAAGATATAAACAGTGGCGTATGATGCATTATTCGCCTATAATCTTTCTGGTTCTTAAACTCTGTTTGTGGTAGGTAAGTATAGCTTATTTTAATTTTTTTATTGTATAATACTGCCGTCCAACGGAAAAACACTGTATGTTATGATTTCCTAGTTTTTACACCCACGGCTTTTATGCTATGTAACATAAAGATTTTTTTTCAATATGTTAAAATCATCTAGTTTTATTTATTTTTTGAAAAAATCTTTTTATTAAAAAAAATTGCAAAAATAGAATGGTTTTGACTTAAACAATTCAAAAAACACAAAATCTCATTTTTGAAAATAGTGAACATACAGGGTTTTTCTGTTGGACGGCACAATATAGGTATGGCTTTTTTTAAAACATAAACATAAAAACAAAAACCAAATTGCGCTTGAAAACTGTCAGGTAAAAGTGTGTGACGAGGAAGCGAAAAGTAAAGACTTAAAACATATACTGGATATAGCTCTTCAACCATAGAGAAGATTAGAAGAGAAATAAAACAAAATCAATCGCAGCCCATACAACCAGTGCCGACTAAACGAAAAAGGTACTCGATTTCAGACAAAATTGATGACGGAGATTTTCAAATAATTCGACAAACCATCTTAAAATTTTATACGGAATATAAAGTTGTTCCTACTTTGAGAAAGTTAATTATAAAATTAAAACGAGATTAATTTTCAATATTCAAAAGAATCTCTTCGTCTGCTTTTACAAAGTCGAGGTTTTTATTTTTTTAAATGTCAGAAAAAAAGAAAAAATCTTATGGAAAGGCCAAATATTTTACATTTAAGATACAAATATTTAAGAAGTATACGCCACTATACAACCCAAAAAAGAAATATAGTTTATTTGGACGAGTCTTGGGTGGACAACGACATTACGTTTAAAAAATGTTGGCAAAGCGACGAAATTACTGGAGTGATCCAAAATATATCGTCAACAGGTCGATTTATTGTGGTACATGGTGGTTCCGAAAATGGATTTGTAGAAAACGCTCAGCTCATATTTAAGGCTGGATTAAGTACAGGTGATTACCATGGGCAAATGAACTATGAAAATTTTAATAAATGGTTAACAGAAAAACTTCTACCAAACATCCCACCTAATTCCGTAATAGTGATGGACAATGCCCCTTATCATTCTGTTTTGGATGAGAAAATCCCAAGTAAATCATCAACCAAAGCACTTATGAGTGATTGGTTTACAAAACATAATATCACTCATGATCCTCGAGACAGAAAAGTAGAACTTTGGAACTTAGTTAGTCTCCACAAACCACCGCCCGATCAAAAAAAAATATAAAATTGATAAATTGATTGAGTCGCATGGTCATTCTGTTTTAAAAACACTGCCTTATATGTGTGAGTTAAATCCAATAGAATTGGCATGGGCATTCGTAATGAATTATACAAGAAGTAGAAATACCACTGGAGAGTTTACGATAAAACGACTGAGAGAGTTAATTGAAGAGGGCATAAAAGCAGCGGATGCAGAACTTTGGAAGAAATTGGTTGACCATGTCATTAAAATAGAAAACAATTACTGGGAAACAGACCAACACATGGAGGAAATAACTGAAAAAATAATAATAAGACTTGGAGAGGATTTTGATTCTAAAAATTTTGATGATAGCGATTCAGAAGAAGACATTACCATAGAATTATAAATAGTAATTTATGGTACTTGTGTGTTATAATGAAAATAAGTCACGTGAGAAAAATTTATACCACGAAGCTGCCAGACTAAGTGGTATAATTTCTCAAGTGAGTTATGACACGACACACAAGTGGGATAAATTGTGTTAAAGCTATTTTTAGTCTTAAGGTGTCTTGACTGATTATAACTAAAATACAAAGATAGTTTACTAGTTTTTATTATAATTTTTCTTGCTCTTTACCTACCGATTTTTATTTCTATACATGTATGTTTCTTTACAATAGGAAAAAGCGTTAGCCACAAAACGTATTTGGTATTTTTTGCTATTGCCCAAAGCTAACTAGATAGAAAATTAAGAATAATTCCAGAAAACAATAAATATTTTAAAAGGTATTAAGTATCTTACCAATCTTATTTATTGCGTCATATTAAACGGGCTTTACCCTAAAAATTAAATATTTTTCTTGGTAAGATATTAATGACCATTTTGAAATTGTCTAATATTTTGGAGCTTATAATTTATTTTTACCTAAAACGTAGTACCTATGCAAATTCACCTAGGTAGGAAACCGGTATTTTTGAAACAAAAAAAAATTTACACAATATTACTTTTTTGGTTCCAGTTCCACTGATAAGAGAGAGATCGTGCTAACTAAAGCTATCTCATTCCCCCTTTTTTTTAAACTGGCCAGACAGTACCTCAGAAGCGGAGACTGGGAGAGGTCTAAAATTTGCCAACATTCTTTTGAAAATGATCATAGAGAAATGTGGGGAGAAACCAGTATATTACAAAAAAAAACAGACAAAATTAAACGAAAAATCAAAGAAGCAGATTGCATCTATCTTAATGAAGATGAATGCATAGCTAGCATATCAGTTAATATAAATACAGTTTGGTTTCCAATTTTAAAACAAGATTTTCAAAAAGATTTTTTTTATATAAATTAAAAAGTAGCATTGACGTTCTTTGGGTTTCTAATGTATTTTTCTTAAAGTCAGTGAAAAGATAATCTTTATTACTTTATAAGTTTTGTATTTTTATAATGTAATCTAAAATCGAAAACACTCAAATATAATTTTGATTTTCAATTTTACTAAATTAACCCAACACCTTGCTGGCTACATCGACGCACTAAACTGTCAAGTTTATATTTGAAATATACATCAGTCAAAGTCAGTCAGTTGTATGACAACAGACAGATATTTTATAAAAAAAGAATCGAAAAAAATTTTGAAAAGAATAAACTCCTTTGATAACGGCAATAGAATTTCTGCCGAAACGTCAGATAAGTACTTAGATTCTAGTTAGGATTTGCGTGTGTGTAGGCAAATTTTTTATCTTATTTAAAAAACCACTGACAAACGAACACATTTTTTTCTTTAGGAATTTACGCAGTGGGTTTTAACATATTTTTGAAAAAAATTCCTTAACTTAGTGGCGAAAAACCCAAAAAAAGTAGTTTCGACATTATGAATCCGCTACAAACATATAGATTTTATTTAAAAGTAACTTTATGTCATAACCTGCAAATAATTCATTGAAGGGTGTGAGTTGGAGACATTTACATTCTTTTCCCTTTTGGATTATGTTGCCTATTTTTTTATGAACTTAATATTATATAATATTTTTGTCTTCCTAACCCTTTAATCTAAGTCTAGGAACATTGATATACCAACTCGTTTTTACATATATTTTTTTAATGTATTTACATTTGTTGAACTTTTCTGTTTCACTGTACAAACCCTCCTAACTTTATTATTTCCCGCACCTATTTTTATTTAAAAACTTAATTTTAATGATTGGTTGCAGCCAATAATACTTGACAAAGGTTACAGCAGTACTACCAAAGCGCCTCGATGAACCCGGAACATAGGGTGGGTATAACCCTAATGTATAATGTACATTACTTTATTTGTTCTTTCCTCGCATATGAGGTGGCAATGTTACAAGGTTGAATTATATAATATTATGATTATTTTAAATGGATGCATTTTATTATAGTCAACTTTTAAAATACACTTAAATATTTCAAATAAAAATCATTGAAACTTTCCTAATGAACAAATTAATTTAATTACTTAGTATATCAAACAAAGTGCATTACAAAAATAACTATAAAAAGTAAAATTTTTTCTTATACTTAATAACTAATTATAATTATTCATCCAATAGTCATATTGTTCGCAGCACAAAAAGGTTGCTCTGGCCTCCGCAGTAGCCTGAAACAAAGAAACATGATAAATTTAAGACCCAATCGGGAAAACTAGCACAAATTTCACTCCAAAACTTATTAAATTAGAAAAGTCTTTTTTTATTTACATTTATTATATCAAATTCTAACCCCGTCAACTACTTAAAGCACAAAAATAAAGTACATAATAGGGAAATCTTGGAATGCTTGTTTGACACTTTGTAGTGGTTATGGTAATTATCCACTACCACTTCTGTAAGCTACGATTCCATTTCATTGTGGTTATTTTTTTTTGTTAATTTTAGAGAATTTTGACGCATATAATTTTAAAAACAATAAAATATTATCAGGTTTGAACATATAAAACACATATTTTATAAAATTAAGTCCAACTTTGTATTTTTTCTCATCTCTAAATTTTTTACAAGTGACAGTTTTTAATGTGTTCCAGAAACTCTGATAAAATCGATGCATGGTAGCGGTCGTTAAACACCTAGTATTTTTTCACATGATGCTGAATATGTATTGAAAATATTGTCTTCTTTTTCTTTCATAGAGTATGTTCTCTGTTTTGATAAAAAGTTTGATATATGAAAGAACTAGATGCTTGATTTTCGGTACGTTTGGAGTACAATATGAAAACATACTCGTTACCATAGCGTCTGTCAAAGTTGTCAACATTTTAAGTATTCCAGAATTCCTCAAATAATACATACTCACTTTTATAGACCGTGTGAAAAAAGGAAACTTAGTTTTCTTGTGTACATACTTACTAGAAACTATCGTCAGTCTAGTTGTTAAAATTTTTAAGTTCCTCTCATTGTCATAGAAATAGAAGGGGTTAGTCATCGTTAATCCTTGAAGTTGTGTAGTAGTTGTGTTGTGTATAAGCTTCTTATATTTCCTAAAAATAACAGAAGCAAGTTAATCACAAATCATATGGTATTGATAGTACAAAATACCTCTACCTTTGTCGTCAGTTGACAATTACCCACCTGTTAGTTCGGTTTGGAGGTCAACAGTCCTCAACTTCCTCAAGGAGCCTTGTGCAATCACTTAGAGCTGGGCCAGATCAAGTTTGGAGCGGCTCGCATGTCTTTATATGCTTGTTTTGACTTAAGTTTGATATTTCCTGTGCTTTATACACGTATTGTGCCCAAGTCATTGGGTAAAATTTTGAATGTTCTTTACTTTGTTTATCTGGATGAGGCACCATCTGCCTTCTTACTACTCGAAACTGACCTAAAAGCACAAGAAATACGAAATGAAGGAGGTTTAAATTCGCTTCAAAAAGGTAAACAAACGTCAATGTTGACATAGGTATTTGTCAATAATCAGTATGTTAGCCACACCAGTGTAATCTACGACTTACCTAGATTATTTTTGAAGGCTTTTAGGGCCGGAAGGTGGACTTTTCTTGGCGTAAATGATGGATTTTCTTTTGGCATTTTAATGTTTTTCAAAAACAAATTTCAACTAGAGTATAAAAATTGGTTTGTTAAACTCGGCCTCAACCGTAGAAAACTGACATGGCTTCATGGCAAACTTCAAAAATAGGCAATTTTCTCATTGTGACGTCAGAAATGGGAAATGAGAACTGCGCTGGCGGGGCCACCATAGTGAGTTTCCGTTAACTGCCTCAAAGCTTATTTTTGAGTTTAATAATATTTGGAACTATATCGATACGACCGAATTTTGGTATTACTTTTGCTTTTAGGCATTTTTGCCACTTTCTTCTAACAACACGACACTAGATAAATATAAAATATATAAATTTTAGGTTATGTAATTAGGTTATGTAATTAGACCATTTCTAAACGTCCCATGAATACAAGTCCTACAAAAAGTTTCCTACAATTTAGGATAATTTTCTTCCAGGTTTAAAATAAAAGGATTTTTGTGTTCGAGGGTCTATAAGTCGTTAGTTGGGATTACTTGTTGCCTAAAACTAGCCATAACTTTAAGGGCAGAGGTTAAGTTTTTTTAAAAATGGCAGTGTGGTAAGGTTAAAATGTCGAAATTTGAACTACAATTGAGCATCAAAAATTGCCTTTGTCACCAAAGGCATAATTAAAGTAGTATAGTGCAGTATGCCCTGTTGTTTTTCCTACATAATGTCTTCAACCCGGAAGTCCTACGTAATGAACCAATCCTCTAGTTTTTGACCTGCTCTTTAACAGATAAACTTCCTTCAGTATTTCTGTTTTCTGACACAAATATGTGTCTTTATTGTCATTTTGATATTTAATGACTTTAGTAGGTTTAAAAGAACAGGAATTGACCAGAAAAAGGCATTTTAACTAAATGCAATGGTTTATGTGACCAGAAATGTTGCTTGGGCTATCCATATCTCGCTCCTCTTGAAAGGGTGCAGTACTTGCAGTTTTCAAAGCCATGTCATGTGTCTCGTTTGGGTTATAGTCTCGTTCGGGTAACTTTAGATTTGGTCTGGTAGTGGTAAGATACAAATCTTAGCCGTTGGTCTTCTCATAATTCCGCTTTTGATTCTTAATTTGACCACTCTAATAATCCTCTCTTCTCCTGGAAAAATTTCTGTTATTCGTCCTATAGTCCAATGTATCAACAGATTTGTTATTTCAAGTTTTTCCATTTGGTTTGTTACTGAAGTCTCGTTAAATACTCGTTCTTCCAGCGCCTCCAGAATTGCTAGCAAATTTTTTTAAACTCTTTGATAGTTGCTTTGCAGACGGTTTATAGGTGTTTCGACCAAGTCATAATCAGGTATTTTCATTAAAACAGGGCTGTAGGTTTCTGGACTATCCATTAGATCTTGGAGGCCTGGTCGTAATGAATTGAAAAGCAAAATGTGTGTCCGATATGCCACGAACCTTTCTTTTTATTGTCTTTAATGAATCTCCGATAAGGAAATGAGCAGGGGTAAGTCCTTGAAAATCATTAACATTCGAGGGAGGGAGGTAAGAATAGCCTCTATCTCGAATAAAAAAGTTCGTAAGTTAAATGAGCATCTCCGGCAACCCTCTTAACGTTGTACTTGGCAGACTTTACCGCTCTTTCCCAGATGCCACCAAAATGTGGTGCTCTGGGTGGAATTAATTCCCAAGTAATGTAATTTTCCCTCAAAAAATCTAAAATACTCACACCTGTGTACAAATTTTGCAAATATTGGAATGTTTCACGAACTTTACGACGCGCTCCAATGAAGTTACTTCCATTTTTCGATAGTCAAGATTAACAAATACCTCTACGTAATATAAGTCTTTTTAAAACGGCCAAAAATGTCATGCTGGTAAGGTCATATTTCAAAATGTACCGCGCGGGTAACAACAGTGTTTCCCCTGACCCTGGAAAACCCGAAAAAGTCAGGGAATTTTGTGAGTGAGCTACCTGGAAAAGTCAGGGAATGACTAAAAAATCCGCAAAAGTCAAGGAATTGGCACACAAAATTTCTCTTTCTCAACCTATTTTTAAAACCAACTTTGTAAAAAAATATGTAAGTTCTTCTCTGCTCACCCTCGTATATAAGCTCAACATCTGTTTCGTGCTCACTCATTTTCAGTCCACTTAAATTCCAAGAGCAAGAGAAAAGAGAGATGAAAGCGTTTAAAAACGTGTATAACAAGAACCGCATCATTACCCAGGGTGGCAGATTGTGTTTATTGAACATATTTGATTTTCGTTTCCAAATAATAAATATCAGCTAGTATTGTTTCTCCTTGTTCTAAACACACATCGCGCTATCTTCTGTTACAACTTTCAAGTGTAGTCGAGCGCGTTTTTTCTAATCAATCATGTCTTGTTAATGTTCGGTGGTGCAATTTAAGGCAGGTTTATCCAACTTTTCATATTGGTAATTTATAACCTAAGCACAATTTTATTCATAGTCTTAGTGTTAAATACGTTTATAAGCACAGTGCATAATTTAAAAGTTGCTTAATTTTAACTTTATGCACTATCAATATGAAAAAAGCAAAGAAAACATTTTGGTTGGTTGATTTAAAAATAGGAGTGATTGATTTTAGCTGATATTAGAAAACAAAAATTTAGCAAAAAGGAAGAATACCTAACCTGTTGAGGTTGGGTAAAGAAAAATATTTTTTTTGTTTTTCTTTTTTGTCAATTTGGTATTTCAATTTTCAAGATATCCTAATGCACTATGCTTATAAACTCTGCTGTTAAACTATGTATTAACGCTAATTGTGCCTATACACTATGAATTAAAGTTATGAATTATCAATATGAAAAGGTGGGTTTTAGTTTTATAATTTGCTAGATGAACCAAAAAAAAACGTAGGTACCACTGGGCAAATTAGTCTTATTTTTAATACTGTTAAGTACCTGATTTGTTTTTAGGATTTAATGAATTCGGTAACTGTGATTTTTGTCTTCAAATAAAGTTTCGAAAAAGTTTCTCGTCTTTTTTATCTGCTTTTGAACTTTCAAAAATTATCATGGTGCAAGTCTATGTCACCTGTAGGCAAGCAATTTATATCCCAAAAATACCTGGAATTTTTAAAAAAATGGTCAGGGAAAACCTGGAAAAGTCAAACAAAAATGCAAAGGTACGCTTTGATCATTTGCCGATTTCTATAAATACTATTTTTGATTCCACTCCACATTAGGTACCGGATTTGCTTTAAAACAGGTGATGCAACTTCGAATCAATTTTCTTATTGCGTTTTCACCGTTTATAATAAAAAAAAAAAGCCGAAGTGGCCTGCAAGCCTGAATGAAAATTTCGAGCATGTTCGTACTGAATTATAATTAATGGTTAAAATGGGTATTTGTCACTAATAAGTGATGGATGTTTATGATCACTGCCAAGGTCTGAATTTTTAATTCGTCCCCCCACGCGCAATAAACCATATTCGTCTAAATAGGGTTTCAGACTTAAAACTTTACTATTACTGCTTAATTTTTTATTATTCTGTAAGTTTTGAATATCAGTGCAAAACATTTGCGCTTGCGCAATAAAAATTAGTTTTAAAAACAAAAGATCAAAAGATCTTGGGTGGAAATAACGAAAACTCAAACTTGGATGAGCATCCCACAAGGAACACACAAAGGACCAAAGAGAAAAGAGAAATGATTAAACGACGTTTCGCTTTGATCCTTTGTGTGTTTGTTGTGGGAGGCTCATTCAAGTTCGAATTTTCCGTATTTCCATCCAAGATCTTTTGATCTTTTGTTTTTAGATTCTTTTCTGTTGATGTAACTGATTTGAAGGTTTTTTTAACTTCTTTTTTTTTTGTTTTTAAAAATGAGTTTTATTAAAGCATTTCTATATTCTTGCACTGATAAGGGTCCAAAAATAATGTTATCTTCTTGTTTTCGTACTTACAGCAGAAATTATGAATAAAACGCTGCAAGTATGCGCATATACACTGTAATATTTTGTAAAAAGATCAAAATTTTGAACAATAATTAACAACAATGACGATACCTCTATTTTTCTCTTCTCGGGTAGGTCGATGACCTTCGTTTCATTTGGTCTAAAGCTTTAGGCCAGTTAGTTGGCACCAAAACCAAACTGAGGACTTTTCCACCAAAGTTAATTATCGAGAAGCGCGTCACCCCTCTTGAGATGGTATCGGAAGGGTTGTCATGTGTTATAACTGCTTTAGCTTCAGCCTCTGAATGTCCGTAACGCGATTTGCTACAAAACAACTTCAAGGTTCAGAATGCAACCAACCCAAAAAAATAGTGGAGTCACTTCAGTAAAACATGTCAGATTTTGAAAAATTTATTTCTAATGCTTTGACAACCTTTTCGATTAATCGGTCAAAATGACATCTCCCGTCAACTCAAGTCTTGGCAGCGTTTGTGTTTTTAATGCGCATAATAGGGATCCTTTACAATTTCCTTGCAAATGGACTGATCTAAGCACGCATGCGCCATACAATTTTTCGCTACTATCACAAAAGTCATGGATTTGTATTTTAATCGAATTTTTAAGCACAGCCTGCCTGACACTTAATATTTACCAAGAATCTAAAATTTTGTCAGAAAAGTAGAATATAAAGTTTTATATCTGGGAGTAGAGTCTCATCCCAAGAAAGCGACAGTTTCCATAAATCTTGTGAATCTTGTAATATCAACTTTGCTTGGATGAGGAATGGACTATTCCTAAAGGTTCATGTCGTGTTATCGCTATCGGAGGCTTTAAATAATACTCGCAAGTAATTATTAAGTTGTTTATTTCAGAAACCTTAACATTCCAGATAGCGCGCCATGATCGACTTCCTTTCGAGCCCCCCTCGACGGCCGTCAGAGGGCCTCGTATTGCAACGATTTATTTCTGGTTGCATACCTATGGAAACCATATTAGTATAATAATAAGCTAACAACCAAGAACAAGAAACGTCAAACCTTATATCTACAACAAAACTATCTAAAACTCGTTTAAACATAATCAGATAAATAATCAGGCTTTTTAACATTTCTTTTTGGCCTAGGAGTAACATTACTTTGTAACTTTTGCGCACTTTCTTCCACTGCTTTGGGCGTAAAATCATCTTTTAAATCTCGCGCTCTTTCTCTCTCCATCTCTCTCTGTCCTGATGGAGAGGGAACTGCAATTTCAATAGTTTCTGTTTCACTCATTAAACTATTCGGGCGCAAATCATGACACTGCGATGAGCTAGATGTATTACTGCTCGGACCGGCACTTATCATTTACCCTAAACTTTCTAAATTTTCAGTCAGCGTGGGCGCATTAGGAAAATAATATGGTGCGTTAATTAAATGCCATCTATTGCGGCGATATTTGCCAACATCCGTTTGGATGACATACGATCTTGGCTCTTGACAAATTTCAATTACTTTACCATATTTTCTAATGTCAAGCACACATACTGAATCACCAATATTAAATGGGGGCATGTCTTTGGAATTGTGTCTTTTATTATAGTTTCTCTCTTGCCTATCTTTTAGTTATTTCTCTTTAGAAACATTCACTTTTACCGTTTTTTGTAAAAGCCTAGGCAATTGAGGTAAGTTTGACCTTAATTTACGATTCATTAATAGCTCTGATGGTGAAAAGCCGCACTCAAACGAAGTGCTTCTATACGCCAGTAATACCAAAAATAGGTCATCATTCTTATTGTTTTTTTTAATAAGACGCTTTGCAGTCTGAACTGCTCGTTCCATGTCGCCGTTACTTTGGGGCCAATGAGGACGACTCTGTGTAAACAAAATTATAATGTGTAGCGAAACTTGAAAATTTCGTAGAAAATTGGGGATCTCCGTCACTTCTAACCTCTTCAGGTTTTCAAGTTTCGGAATAATAGCTTCCTCACTCATATTTGTCACCACAAAAATCTCAAACCAACGAGAATAATAATCAGTAGTAATCATGTACCATTTATAAAAGCATTTATAAAAATCAACGCCTAGTTTTTGCCACGGCCTCCGCACCGTCTTATCTTTATAAAACGTCTCTCTATGGTTTTGGCGGTGTTCAACACACTGAGGGTAATGTGCTACGAGACTATGATTTGCGTCGATAAGCCAATCCAACAAACACGCGATTTCGCACGCTCGCGACGATTCCCAAATGTCTATAATACGCGTTCCTTTTAAAATAAAGTGTTCAGAATATGAGATTTCGTGCCTACACTGATAATATGGTAAAACTTTTATTGGCAAATTAGATTTTTCTGGCCTGGAAGTTTATGAAAATTATTTTAATTTTTGGCACACAAAGTCACTTTCTTGCTCTTTTTTAATTAAGTTTTAATTTTAATTGTCTTTAATCGGTAAATTTTGAATTATTGCATGAACATAGGCCTTAGCTTCAGAATTTAGCTGTTTATTTTATAAGGTTTTTGATTTTAAAGGTCCACGGCTCAAAGTATCTGGGATAATTTTTTTCAGGAGTATAAATGACAGTATTTGTAGCGCATTAACCGCATGCGAAATCTTTGCAAACGAGGTTTTAAGTCATCTAGATGTTTAGTTTGTAAAATCTGAAGCAGCGGTTTGTGATCACTTTCAAAAATAAGTTGAGGTACCCCCGAAATGTAATCACAAAAATATTCTGCGGCCCAAGTAAGTGAAAGTGCTTCCTTTTCAATCTGCGCGTATCGAGTCTTCGCTGAGCTCAATAGACGTGAAGCAAATGCAACGATTTCGCGAGATTTGTCTTTGTTCTCCTGCATTAGAAAGGCACCAATGCCAAAACTGCTCGCGTCTGCGCTCACTATTATATGTTTATTGGCATCAAAAAACGCTAAATTCGGAGGACTTTCTAACAAATCCTTAATAGTACTAGGAGGCTCAAGAATCTCTGATTTATTGTGAATATACTTTGCCGCGAAATTAATCATTCCCAACAATCTTAAAAGCTCTGTTTTGTTTTGCGGTGTTGGAAATTCGCCAATCGCCCTTACTCTTATCAGGATCTATCAGAATTCCTTTTTCTGACACGATATGACCTAAATATTTGGTGGAATTAGAGGCTATGTGGCACTTATTTCTGTCATGTTTTTCTAAGTGCTTGCATGAATCAAAATATCATCCATGTGCCTGACACATCCTTCGATTCCTATCAAAATTTTTGAAAAACTCATGGCAAAGTACTCCGGCGCGCATGAAATACCAAAAGGGAGCCTTTTAAAAAAAAATCGCCCAAAAGGCGTTATAAAAGTTGTTAGCAATTGGCGCTCCTTACTTAATTTAATTTGGTAAAAACCACTTGTTGTGTCCAATTTTGTGAAAAATTTAGACCTGGTTAACTGAGCTAGTGTGAGTTCGATTTTTTGAAGTGGAAAGTGAGACCGCAAGACACTTTCATTGAGTTTAGTGTAATCACAACAAAAACGGACTGAGTCCCCCTTATCCACACATACAATCGGGCTCACCCAAGTAGTAGGTTCCTCAATTTGCTCTATAATACCTAGCTTAGCATTACAATATGGCAACACTGTAAAAATTAAAACTTTAAATAGCTTTATTTCGAAATCCGTAAGTCTTATTTATTTATTTTTTTTTTTGGTATTGAAGCCAAATCTGGCCCCTTTAAGCGAAAAATACCAAAAGTGTCATATGTCACCTGAAAACAATTAAAATATGTCATCCAAAAAGTCGAAGGACCATTTTTTCGTGATTTTTAGAAGGACCCTCAAGCAACAATTTTCTGACCAATGACCACATACTTCACCTAAATGGACATTAATTTGGGTGTATAAATTAGTGATCTTCAGACGGTCTTACATATTACGACAAAATTCCGTTGCTTTAACCATAAAGTAAGGAACTAACAGAGGACCGATTTATATGGGACGCTGGTTGACCGAAATTGAGGCAGGCTTTGGGCTCGGAACGAAAGTGTGCATCAAAATCGTTTGGCGCGTGCCACGTTGCCGTTAGTAACAAAAAATAAGCAAAAAAATCCCTTTGCACGTTCGGTTAGTAACAAAAAAATAATGATTTACGTGAATATTTTATTTTTCAATAAAATTTGTTAATTTTTAGAACCAATGATAGATTTTAGTATTTGATACTTCAGGAAAACAAAAATACCTACCTATCTAGTTTTTTTTTGGTAGTGGATTACGAATTCGTGATTGATGTTAAAATTATAAAGTTAAAAGGCTCCCCTTCTTCGAAGGGTGGGGGATAGTTGTAACATTTAACCATTAATTATGTAGTGCTTTTTCATTTTTACTAAAAAACATTTTCTGCTTAAAATTATTTTATGCAATTTACGGGTACTTTAAATCCCTCTTTGAAAGGATCAACGTGGTACATCACTTAGGCATTTAGTGAGTTTTAATTTGTTCTATCTACCAAAAAAGGGTGACGAGGCTAGATAAATGAAAAAAATGAAATGACTGGAAAAATGAAGCAGTGGTGAAAAATTACAAATGGAGAAAATAGAATTTAATTGAGAAATAGAAAAATGGAGCTCCTGAGAAAAGGATGCTGTGGAAAAAAACGAAAGAATTTGGAAAAATCGAGAAAATGACGCGGGTGAAAAAATGAAGCGGGAGTGAAAATCGCTAAAATGGAAATTAAGGAGTAAATGGGGCGGTTGGAAAAATGGATAGAATGGGAAAATGAAGCTGTTAAAAAAATGGATAAAGTACAAAAAATGGGGCAGCTGCAGAACACTTGTAATAGAGTACCGTTAAGTTTATTTCGACTCGCTTCGCTCCGGATAAAAAGTGCCACTAGGTTTATAATGTACTGATTAAAAAGTGTTTTTTTTAAATCACAATCTTGAAAATGATTTTTACACACACACTTCTTATTTACATACTAAAGGGTAGAGCGGCTAGAAAAATGGAAAAAATGGAGCAGTGGTGAAAAATTAAAAATAGAAAAAATGGAATTAATGGAGAAAGCGATTGAGAAACGGACGCTGTGGTAAAAAATGGAAAAAAAAACTAAAAAAAATGGAAACACTGGAAAAATGGAGGAAATGACGTGGGCGAAAAAATGAAGCGGTATATAGTGAAAATGTATTAAATAAAAATAATGGAGAAAATGGGGCGGTTGGGCACATGGATAGAATGGAAAAATGGAGCTGTTGCCAAAATGGATAAAATTAAAAATTGGAGCGGCTGGAGGACATATGTAAATATAGTACTGTTACGTGGCGTTTTTTCTTTTTTTCCATCTTAAAGTGCATTAAATAGTCTAT
This sequence comes from Oxystoma pomonae, assembly GCA_963921995.1. NCBI lineage: Eukaryota > Metazoa > Arthropoda > Insecta > Coleoptera > Brentidae > Oxystoma > Oxystoma pomonae. The sequence goes on from OY998165.1 coordinate 71,686,756, forward strand.
AAACCTCGCAACTAAAGTGCCTTTTTTTCGCCTCGGAATAAAAAGAGATCCTAGGTTTATAATAAACTCATCAAAAATACTAGCTGAAAATCCCGCAGCAGTTTTTGTCTTATTTTTATTGCTCTAAATGAACATAACTTTTGTTCCCGTGAACCGATTTTGATGAAATGAAGCCTCGGTCCAATAGTTTTTGCGTCATTATAGTACAAACATAAAAAAAATCTAAAAATTCTATTTTTGGTATCTATATAGCTCGGTTAGAAGCCTACACCAAAAATTTTAATAGTATATTACATAACAAGAGAAGAAAGTAACAAATTTCACACGAGCGTGAATGTTGTTAACGAGGCGCTAGCCGAGTGAAACAACAGCGAGTGTAAGAAAGTTACGTTCTGTCGAGTTGTGTACGCTATTTTTCCTACGAACACTGATGAATTGCACTAATTTTTGTAAAAATTGGTCTTTAATTTTGCACAAATCAAATGAAACTGCTTTTCCGTACATGCGTGGAGAGTACTTTGCAAAATATGTGCAGAAAAGTAATGTGAAAGTTAAGGTCATCGTATACTTTTCCACACATGTACGGAAAAGTACTTTTCCTACTAGCGTGCGTATAAGTGCATTTTTACGCATGCATTTGCGTGCGGGAAGTTGAATTTCCCGCAGGCCGTGCTGGAATGTATTTACCATTTGTATTTTGCGCACGGCGTGCAGAAAACTATTTTTTACGCACGCATTTTTTTAAATTTTTTAAAATAAAGTTTAAAACTATTTTATGCAAGTAGGAAAAATTTGAGAGTGTCTTTTCCGCCCTTGACGACTTGCCGAAACTCTGCTCCACGTCGTTCGTGCAACTGCGGTCGCGTACGGAAAAGTATCACTTTCCACATTTGTTAGGTAAATATTTCCTACTAGCGTGCGTAAAAATGCACGCCGTGCGGGAATGGATTTACCCTGTGTCTTTCAATTCGCGTTTTTAGATATATTTTTCGACTCAAATGTAAAGAAAATGCAAAAGAAAAACAGTTTTTGCTACTTTAATACCTAAAAATAAAAATATAATGTTGTCTAGACGGTTTTCACGCAAGTAGGAAAAATTTTGTACCTAACACGTAGGAAAAGTGTCTTTTCCGACCTTGACGGCTTACCCCTTTGCGTCGTTCGTGCAACTGCCGTCGCGTGCGGAAAAGTATCACTTTCCGCACTTGTTAGGTAAATTAGTATTTCTTCACATGTGCGGAAAAATTTCTGCACACGGATGAAATTTAACGTTTTCTAAGGATGCAAATCGTGTGAAATTCATCATTATCATATGTGGTCGTGAGAAAAAAAAATCAATGTACTGAAATGGTCTTTCTAGAGATTTATTATTTGTATAGATACAGCTCCTGTGCAAAATTTGTCTGTCTTTAGAGTCCAGGAATATTCTATAAACTAAAAGAAGAAACATAGTCATTTGTCTATATATTGTAATATGATATAAATTAACACGAGAAATATGTACATATTAAATAGATGCTTTAACTACGAAAAAATTTACTAACGTTTAATGAAAACAAAATATAAGAAAAAAGGAGAGTGAATTGGATTTAAGCAGAGATAGAAAAGAAAAAAACCTTAACGAAAAAAAAATTTTTTTCATATTCTTTTTATTATAAATCTATCAAACGGTGTGGTATCTAAGAGAGAAATTAGGTGTAAACAAATAAGGCAAAAGTTAATAATTAATATTTCTCCCGATGCACAGTTTAAAAACCTGGTAAAATCAAGAAATTTCCTAAAAATTAAAAAACATTAAAAAAAGCATTTATGTGCAACCTTTAAGATCAAAACCTTTACCTATAATCTAAATATGACTTAAGTTTTTAATTTTGTGACTAGGTTTGTTATTGGGTTTTTGTGCTTTTATAGGGACACGCCATCTGCAAAATTTATACAAATTTGTATATGTCAGTGACATAAGTAAAAATTTTTTGTGTAAATAACAAGCACTAAGAGGGTCACCTAGCTATTTTATTAAAAATTTTTACAAAAAGCATTTCTTGACACTTGTATAAAGAAAAATATTTGTTAAATTTATTCATGGATTTTTCTACAATTTTGGCGACTTCATCATTCGGAGTCAATGTTTTCCGGGGATCCATAATTTCTATGCAAAATTAACATTTCATTTGGGTCCTCCAATTTTCCGTTTTTTTGTAAATTTGATTTAAAACCTTGGCAGGTCTTAAATTTTAAAAGGGTTTTGCGTATTAAGTATCCTGCATAGTAACTGTTGGCGCAGTCTTCAAGAGAACCAATTGGGCATTTTACATTTTCTAATTTGACATCAATTTGTGATTCATCCACGTGTACACTATTAACTAGCAAATCAGAATCATTTTGCGCCTTTTTCAATTCACTTTTTGAGTAATCTACGGTAAAATTTTTTGCCTGGGACTCCTGGCAGTTTGAATTCTTAGAGGGCTTAATAAGACTCGTCATTGTTTGAATTGCAAAACATTGTCTAAACATAATCGGTGTGACATTTGGGTCCCATCTACCTCGTTGCCTTATAGCCGAAAAAGTATTTTCAATGAAATCTTGATTTAAATGATTTGTACAAAGCCACAAAAAAGGATTAAACTCTTTTTCTTGATAATAAAACGCTAAAATACCTTGAATTGTCTGGATCATACCGTCAGAACATGGCGGACGGAGCAAGCTACGACCCGTGACTATTTTTGTTAAGTTCTGAAAAATGTTTAAGCCTTCTTGTAAAATTTCAAATGTTTTAGGTGTTTTGTCCGAAAGCTCACAGTTAAAAGGATTTTTTGAAAAACGAGAGTAACTGTTCAATGCATCGTACAAATTATTTAAATTTAGTACAAAGTCGGCTGTAGCAAGGGCTTCTTTTATTATTTGTCCACTTTTAATACAGGTCTTAATAGCAGCAGCAACTGAGTGAGAAAAGATTTGTACCGCATATTTTACCGTCATTTTTTGAAACGAATTTCGATTTATGTGTATGTCAGTCAGTTTTGTAAGAGATCTAGCCGCTGAAGAGTTCTTGTCAATAATATATGCCTGTTTAATAAATTTAAAATTTATAACTTTTCCAAACAATCTAAAACAGTCTCTTAAAAGGTTATTCCTGACACTTTTGAAAAGATGAGGGACATCGTAAATGGCAAAGTACTTTTTGTTTAGAAAAGTAAAATATGGAGTATCTTTCGTCACTCCAAGCGCTGCATATGCTCCTATATTACTCTTGCCTTGATCACAGACCAACAGTTTTACATCAAAACCCATTTTTTCCACGTTTTCCAGGACATACAAAATTATTTTTTTTAGATTCTCTTTTTGCACAAAATTATGGGAAAAAAAGTAGCATATAGGTATTTTCCAATTACTGTAAATTCCTCTTACAGCAAAAACCAATGCATATTTGGCATTCTTTGAAGAACGCCCCAAAAAACCCAGATCTTGGAACCCTTCAACAGTATCAAATTTTTTAGAATATTCGACATTTTCTTTTAGAGTTACTTCATCAAAAGCCAGCACACATTTTTTTTTCCATTAAAGTCATGCCATCACATTTTTTTTTAGAATATTTGAAAATGATGGATCTATTCCTGTTTTAAATATACATTGACCAACCCAGTCCCGAATTGTTGAAATGGCAGGTAAAAATTTATACGCTTTGGGAGATTTATAATAAAAGAATATGGAAAAGTCTTTTTCTGCTTTGGTCCAAGGCTTCTTTTTTTGGCGAAATTGCATCCCAATAAACGTTTTGGCTGCAAAAGACAAAATAACCGAAAAAAGCAACATACGTAATGTCTCTGCTACGAAAGTTTTTTGATTAATTTTTCTTCGATTTCGCTTCATTTTACTTATATTAGTTTGGTGTTTTTTAATTATTTTTGCTTGCTTTACAATTTTCATTTGCATTTTAGCTTTTCTAGGTGTTAAAGGTATTTCTGGCATAACTATGGCTTCCATTAAAAATTCTTCATCGGTTCTTAACTTTTTTGTAGGGGGGGGGTGTCAGGAGAGAAAGTTGTTTTATTGAATTTTTCTGGCGAAGAACTGCTTCTCCCGTAGTTTTTGGGCGAAATAGTAACTGGCATATGCTTAAATTTGTAATGTTGCGGGACGGCTTCTTTTTTTAGAAAGTGTTTTTTGCTAGTTTTAAAATCACTATCTTCAAAGTGATTTCCACATACATATTTCTTGTATAGTTCCTCTTGGGGTATTATTAATAATTCGGGGTTGCCTGTAATCAAATGGAGAAAATTGTATATCTAGAAAATCCTTAATATTTCAAGAACCTGTAATTTTATAGAGTCCTGCTTTACGGCAATTACGTTATTTTTATCCCATGAACAGGATGTTTGGTTTAAAATGATGCAGATGAATTTTATCGAAAAGTGATCAAAATTTTAACAAATTCCAATAGTTATTTACCTAACTAGTGAGGAAAGTGATACTCTTACGCATGCGACGGCAGTTGCACTAACGACTCCTAGCGGAGTTCGGGCAAACCGTAAAGGCCGGAAAAGGCACTTTCCGCAAGATTTAGGTACAATTTTATCCTACGAGTGTTTTTGACAACTTTCTTCATCAAAAATTAGTTTTTAATAAACACATCTCAAAATCAAAATTTAAAACTTTGGTCTAAAATGTTCCATTTTTAACGAAAAACAGCGTGCGTGAAAAATTTATTTTATGCTAAATTCATTATTTCTGATACAGTGTACCAGCTAATGTTAACCCGAAGAATCCAGAAGGCGTTGTCTAGGTATAATTACATAAAACTCTATTAGAGTTCCTGCAAGTCAATTAAAAACCTTAAAAAATGAAAAACTATACTATATCATAATTTTTTTAAAGTTTTTTCGGCACGGCGTGCGTAAAAAACCGATTTAGCATGCGTGAAAAAATTTTATAGGCACGCTGTTTTTTTGTTAAAAAAGGTACATTTTGAAACAAGGTTTTAAATTTTGATATTGAAATATGTTTATTAAAAACCAATTATATTTTGTTATAAGACCTAAAAGTTTGGCTTGGCACAAAAAAGCGTTTTAAGCACGCAAGTATAGGAAAAACACATTTTGGCTATATTGGAATTTTTGTAGAATGCCTTCCCTTCAAGGGGTGAGTTTTACAACCAAAATTTAATTAGGGAAAGCGGGTCACCTTATTTTAAAGGTATTTTAAATGCCTCTAAAACGGTTAGTTTTCAAGATTTTTAAAATAGGTTCAAATTATCTGGGAAAGTTTTACCCCTTGTAGGAGAGTATCCTAGAAGAATAAATGCAATGATAAAATGTACTTGACGAAACATTTTTTTTACGGTTTAGGAGTGCAAAAAAATATTTTTATTATTTTTATGAACGCAAATAAGGTTAAACAATTAAATGGCCAACAATGGCGTTCTAGTTTTTAGTGAAGGTTTAAAAAAAAACTAAATAGTCTTAACTCTGGGCAAAACTGTGTTTTTTTTAATCACCTTTTTAAATTACCTACTCGCCGCGCGCCTTCTTTAGGACCACGCTTGTAAAAAACGAAATAAATTAACTACTACTTCTAAAAACTTTTATTTTTGCACCCCTAAACAATAAACAAAACAATGTTTTGGATCGGTAACCAAAAAAGCCATGGGTTTGTTATTTGATAAAGGTATAAAAAAATACTTTCAATTAGTAAAAAACTACTGTGTGTATCAAATAAAAAACACCACTGTTGCATAGTAGATAAGAAGCCCTTTTACGCACATATAGCAAAAAAAAAATAATTTAATTTAACTAGTAGCGATCATCTTCTTCTTTTATGCTAACCCAGCCCACCTCCCACCCCAAGATTAAGATAAAAGAAAAAGATCAATTTATATTGATAGAATTACAAAAATGTTTTGCAACGTCATTGTGTTGCTACAATTTTAACAGCATTCAAAACGTGTTAAAAATATCATTTTTAGTACAATTTTCCAAAAATTTTAACCTGCGGCACGAAGCTTTTTTCTGATTTTGGCAACAAATCTATCATTCAAATTTAATCGCCACCAACCCAGAAGTCCTTAGCAGTTATTCTACTTCACTTTTTTTTAAATATTTTACAAAAAACGTTAATAAATATTACTTCACTGTAAAAAATCCCATTGAAAAAAAAGTAACGTCGCCGCTCTTGCACCGCTCCCCTAATCTGCCTCTTTTTTATTTGAAGATATTTAGCGGTATCGTTACTTTTCGGACATCCTGTATGTTTTATTTAAAAGTAAAAGGTTTGCAAAGCGATCAAACCTGTATTTTTCTTTTTTTTTAATTGAAAAATTAACGTTTTAGACAGTCCCCCTACAAATATTCAAATCATTCCAATTTTTTTTTTTGAAAATTTGTATTTATAACTCGCCCCAATGACTTAAAAGCAAATAGGTTATACCTAGTTTTAAAAAAAATAATCTGCTTATTTCAAAATCCAAAGTCGTTTCATTTTTTGGAAATCTAAACTGCCGTGTACCCACATTCTTATGTTTAGATTTCCCGCAATTGAAATAAACACATTTATTTCCCGAAAATGCTCTCGGTTAAATATTAAATTTGAAAGGTATTGGAGGCGGGGCTACGGATCATTGGAAATAGCCGCACGGTACGTGACGCAAAAATTTATTCCGATGAGAATCGGCAACAGCGCGGGAGCGCTGCTTGAAATTCAATTATAATAAAAATAGTACAGCCAACGCTCATTTGCTGTACGAAAGTATGATTAACACACCCCGGTCCTCTGTTAGTTCTTTACTTTATGCTTTAACGTTAGATAATACTGCAGTAACATTGTTACTGTCTATTCAACGTTTAGCCGACCTGTCACGCGTTGGTGCATTTTCTAGTAAACCAGTGACATCGTGTGGACGTTTTTTTGAGACTCTAGTTACGTTCTGCTGATGACGTATCAACGTCTTAACAACTTTCACATTACGAGAACTTGCGACGTTTCTGACCGGTCTTGCGACGTTTTCCGGCCGGAGTTTTGATGAACTTAAGTGTGAAGAAAAGTTTCTAAAGGAACTAATGACATTATATTGTCCTTTTCTGCCGCACTTATGTACGGCAAATCGCCCTATTTCTCTCTAGATTTTAAATAACTGGCTCAACTGGTCACTGAAACAGAGATGACATTATCTCACAAGTATATGGGCGAAAGAGAAAGACTGGTGCTCTATAAACAGTAATGTCTGATCCACAGCTTCACTTCTTGCCGCTCACTAAAAATACTTTTTGCTTTTGCTTCCAAGAAGTAGGATCTTTGAAGTGTCCTGCCATATTTGAAAAAACTAAATTTTATTTCACAGTTCACCGACCATTTATTTGGAAAAATTGAATAAAAAGTAAGGTTATGAGGAATGTCAAATGTCATCGGCGGAATTGTTGGAGCGTCTTCCAGTCGCATGTTCGGTTGATAGTAACCAACGGTCGTGGCAAGTGGTTCATTTGGGAATGTTTGACGACTGTAGTCCATTTACGTGTATTTTTTGGGATTCTCATAATATTCACCACTTTTGATGCCGTCGATTATGTTCGAAGTGGCCGCCATTGTTTATATTTACTAAACACGGCAAAAAATACTACAAACACCATTGAATGGCATCTTGGAGACGTTTTATGTTCCAGGCGAGATAGGTATTTGACCATGGAATCCTAAGAGGGGGGCTTTAGTAGCATCCATTTTTTTTACATTAAAAAAAAGCAATATTTTTCGTTTAAACACAAATCAAGGGCGCCCGTGTTTTTACATTTCTTTTCTAAGCATATTTGTCAGGAAACCCAATTGCGTTTTTAAATTTTGCTCCCATAGTGGCCATATAAATACTATTTAATAAACGATAATTATGAAATTATAATTTTTTGTTTGCCATTTTCTAAAGTGTATAAAAATAAGTTCATTTTAGTAACCGAAAATCCCAAAGTTTGAGATGGGCAACATTTTGGGTAGTGAAACACCGCCAAAAAATCAATAACAAAGAGGGCGCTAGTGTAGTCATTTTGGGTCGTATTTTACGATGTAACAAGAACGATTACTATTCCGACTCCAGTCACTGCGCAACGACTTAAGGACTCAAAAATCATCCACCATTTTGGTGTAAATCCGGGTCGGCATGTTGGCTAAAACGTCGCATCGTAACGTCGGGTCGCATTTAACAACGTCGTTACCCGTTAAATTACTGCTTGGGCCCCTAGAAAACAACAATTGTAATAAATTTTATTTTCATTCTTTAAATTATTTAAGCAATTATTATGAGCAAAAAAAATGGGGGTGCCAACAGAGTTTACTTTGACAAGTAATTGACGGCCATTTTAAACTCGCCTTGTAAAAACATCATAAACGCCACTATCCCTATACTATAAACGATAGGGCAATAAATCTTATTTTGTTCAATTGGTTTTTTCTTTCTACATAAAAAAATCTCCTTTACGTTTAGTTTAAAAAATTACGTTTGGGCACTGAAATATATAAAAAAACACATTTTTTAAATTAAAAAAATAAAACAACTGACTTTTTTAAAGTAATTTTTGTAAAAAAATTCCACCATTAAAAAAAATTAACGGGTTTAAAGTAATTTAAAAATAAGTTTAATTGTTTTTCATAAGTCACGGGGTTTCCAAGATATGACCCAAAAATTACCAAATTGGCAGAAACGATTTATCATATAAGTGCTATGCAATTGAGCATTTTTTGTGCTGCATCTTCGATATTTTTAGCACAGGTATTATAGGTAATCTTACGAATGTCAAAAATACAGTGGCTTGCGCAGAAATTGTCTCGGGGGGGGGGGCTTAAGCTCCGTCCTACCTACTCCACTAAAAAAGACAATGCTATAAAATATAAAGTATGTAATGCATTACAAAACGGCAACCCCCCAAAACAATTTTTCAAAACCATATAAACTAAATTTAAATATTTTATTTTGGATTAGCTAAGTCGCTCTACCTCACCGATTAAAAAAGCTCATACTCACGTTTTTGTCTCTAAGAGTTTTACCCAGAAACATTCGTACTTTGACAATCACCAGAAATACCTAAAATAAGCCAACGAACTGTCAAGCTTCCAACGTTTGAGGGAGTTCATAGCATCGTGTAGCGCCGGTTTTAGACGAAGGACAATTCCTCTTCGCCCGAGTGGTTTGACTTAAAACAGTTTATGTAAAGTTTTAGTTTTCTAATTTCCTCTTCGGGCTTCTTAGCAGTTAATCTTGAAAACTCTTTGCAAGTATAAACAGAATGTTTGCCTTTGTAAAACACGAACGGGAATATTCGCCTTTTTTGAAAGGTTTTTTTTGCTGATGAAGAATGATTGTAATTGTCGAGAGTTTCCAAAAGTTGACATTTATTGGATAAAAATCAAATAAAATGAGCAAAATCTGGAAAAATATACCACGAGGCTTTCCTGATTTTGCAGCCTTGAAGGTACCTTAATTTTGTGATATTTGGCGTTGGCAAATTTACGGGCAGTAAATTTACTCGATCGTGAACTACAGGTTGAGGCGAGACATTTGAAACTAAATTCGAAACTGGTGCTGGGAAGTGATCCGCCTTGTACTTATTAATATATTCTTTGGCTTTTTGGATTTTTAACGAAGAATATCAATTCGCGTAATGTCTGGCGCACTCACGTCGGTTTTTTCGCAAAAGAAAATGTCCTGAATCCGACCGAAGGACCAAGAAATATGGAGCGGTTTGTAACATAAACATGACAAATAACTAATGCTGGTTCAATTAGTTTTAAAAATCTTGATCTTACGAAACGGTTACTTTACAGCAAAAGAAATGACGTTAAAAAATTTACAATATAAATGTCAGAGTTTCCATCGTTGCTTCTTCCGTAACGCCTGGAAGGAAAGTCAGCTTCTCTCTCCTCACGACCTGCTATTCTTGGCCTCACACATGTGCGCTGACCAATAGCAAGCGCCTTCGGCCAACATGCTTATATATGCTGATGCTTTTGGACTGGTGGCATGCAGTGAGCCATATCGCAATTTTATATTTTTGTAGCTCTTGTTGGTGGCCTATCCAATACCAAAAATCCAATTTTTAGAATTTTTGTCTGTCTGTCTGTTTGTTCCAACATCACACAAAATCTGAACGGATTTTGATCGGAGTTTCACTACTGAGTTCCTGGGTTGTTTCATCACAATCGTTTATCAGAAACAAAAGTTATGGCCAATTAGAGCAAGAAAAGCGGGAAAAAAACAGGTAAATTTGCAAGAAAAACTGCGAGTCTTCAGCTAGTATTAATTTAAATTAAATAAATTTCGTCGTGCATTTGAAACTGAACTTTTTCGGTACTATACCTAACTTATTAGAATAATGCATTGTATTGATGCCAACTATTCCAATATTATATTGTCGTGAATGCCCTTTAGGCATTATATCTTGCCCTTGCTTGGTTTGTAAATGTTAACGACTCAGGTTATGAACCTAACAGTTAGCATTAGGAAGTATGTGATGTTTTAAGTTCAATGAATAGATGTTTTTGTAAACTCACGTTTTGTTATCACATACATCCTATAAAACCAATCGAGAACAGCAAGAAGGGGTCAGTAAGTTTAGTAAGTTCACTAAGTCAGAAAGTTGTGATGTATTTCTCAAAAAAACTTAAAATTTAAACCACTGTCCTTATGTAACATAAAATAAATTAAAATAAAGCAGAACCGCATAAAAATCCTGACACAAACCACACATGTAGGCTTAAATTCTGTAAATTTAGACTTTATATTATTTCCTATAATTATATTGTCGTGAATGCCTTTTAGGCATTCTATCTTGCCCTTGCTTGGTTCATAACCTGAGTCGTTAACATTTACAAACCAAACATATGCTTTATTTTAATTTATTTTGTGTTACATAAGGACAGTGGTTTAAATTTTAAGCATAACCATCGTATTTTGATAGTAACCATAGAGAATGAAGTTTTTGGCAACCAACAATTCATTTGAACTGGTAAAAATGTATTCTGCAATTTGTGGGCTGAAAGTCCTATATTTTATCATAGGAGGTAGAAGGAGTTCTATATGCCTTACAATTTTTTTGTTCCATCAAACACGACGCGTTTCGATTTTTTTTAAATTTCAAGTCAGCACTTCTGTAATTCTATGAAAAAAAGAGTTTAAAATTTAAAAAAAGATTACTTACAGAAAGCAAAAGTTCATCATTAAGAATTGTTTAACACAAACTACACAAAATTAAAGTAATAAATAAAACATGTCACGCAATTAAAAAACGTTGGTCAAATATTCACTAACAACAACTTAAAAGGACAAAAGAAGCGAGAATAATAAATAAAATTCGAAACGAAACAACACATCTAATAAATTATAAACTAATTAAAATATATAAATAAAACTGCAGATACGAAACGAGGACAAGAAACAAGAAAACTATTTAAAATTACTGATAATAACTTTTACTATCTTACTATAGTGTGCGTTGATGGGGTCATGTAAAGTGACTGATGCCAGATCATTTTTCAACTGCTGTTTCAAAATTCTTCAAAAAATTCAATTTCCTGCCCTCGTGAGCATCATGTAACATTTTAAAGTTATTTTCTAAACTAAAAGTGTGATCCGTCCGTGATGTTTAAGAATTTAAGTATTTTCGAACTCCTGCACGAAAACTGCGTCCCGTTTGGCCAACATATTTTGCAGAGCAAGAACCACAAAAAGTAAAATAAACCCCACTTTTTTCCTCTATGAAGTTGAAACTGCATTGTTTTAATATTATATGAAAAACAAACTGTTAAGGTTGAAAAGAGATTTATACTTTAACTTGATATTCTTATTCAGAGAATTAAGAACATTACCCACTTTTAAAGAGATATCTCCTAATTAAGTTAATTTGACATATTGTCGTGGTTGAAATAGAAAAATAGAAGAGTTCTTATCATCCTGTTAAAAATCAATCTTGTGGCCAAAAAAGTAATTCCAATTTGGAGGTATGACATTATCAGTTTGAGTCGGTTTCCCGTAAATAGAATATTTTAACTTCCAATTTTTTTGTTGTCAAATCTGAAAAATTTAGACTACATAGACTTTTTTCATGGTAAACTGAATTTTCGCATTTAAAGAATTAAGAAAATCTAAAAAACACAATACAACAGCGTCATCTATATATCAGGCCCAAAATAAATTTTTTTTCGGAAAAGTACATTTAGTGGAGAACAATTTTAATAAATTTAGAAAAAACTCGACTTTATAATCCAGGAAAAAAGAAATCGGATGGATCTTTAATATAAATTGTTTTCGCCCCAAAAATTCTATATTTGTCTAGGTGTAATTTCTCTCATGTTTATTTGTATGTCCTTTACTTTTTATGTTTGGTTTTGAAACAAAATTGTTTTCCACTAGTTGTACTTGTTTGAACAAAATTTTATTTTGGGCCCGATATATAGATGACACTTGTGGGGTGGTTATGGAATGGTACAAAACAGAATTAGAGTTTTTAATTTTTTATAAATTTGACAGGAAACAGTAAATAGTAAGTTTGAATATGCTATTTACAGGAAACCGACTCAAACTGATAATGTCATACCTTTAGGGCCAAATTTATAGTCCGACGTCGACGGAAGCCTCAAGGTGTCCTTCAAGGCGTCGCGTCGTTTCATTTCTTATTTATAGTCCCTTCGGGAAGAAATATTTCAAAACATTCCATTAATAATTACATTTTACATTTGCTGTCAAATAATTTACAACCCATCACTAAAAAACTCATCTGAAATATAGTACACTTTATTGCATAATTTTTTTTTACCTCTACAAGAAATTTTTTTAGATTGTGGATATCCTTTAGATGAATTGGCAAGTGATTAAACATTTTTTTACTTACCATAAATAATAGAGTTTTGAGTTAAAGAGGATTTAGGTATGGGAAGTCGCAACATTAAGTTGTTTCTAGTTTCATAAGATTTTAAACTGTGCAGTTCATTATAGTGTTTTTTATGCATAAGGCATACCGTTTCAAGAGTGAAAATATAGTAGACAGTGAGTATCTTATGAGTAATGAAAAGTTGTTTGCAATTATGTCGACATCCTACTTTACATAGATACCCAATTTTCTTTTTTTTTGAGAATAAAAACCGTTTCAAAAAGTTTAATTGAGCAGTTTCCCCAAAAAACAATTCCATACCTTATGTATGATTCTACCAATGAAAAATAGGCGGACTTAGCAGTCTGAAAACAGAGTTCATTTCCGGTCCGCGTTCTCTGCCAAGCCACAGAGGTCACGGAGAGCCTACGTGCGCAGAACGCTTCTTTGTTTGTGTTGGTGGTTGTTCACTGGTTTTATGGTTCACTGGACACACGCTAGTATATAAGATTAAGTAGTCTTAATTGTGTTAGTATTTACCTGATGTCGTTTGCAGATGCATAAATGCATTTCATTTTCTGAATAATAAAATCAATTTAGTGTATAAATCTTTTTTTAACCTTAAAAGATTGTTTTCCACATTAAAAGATGCAGTTCTAACTCTAGAAAATAAGTGGGATTTATTTGCTTTCGTATGGTTCTTGCTCTGCAAAATGTGTTGGGCAAATGGGACGCAGTTTTTATGTAAGAGTTCGAAAACACTTTAATTCTCACAAATCTCTATCTGACGGGTAACACTTACAGTTTGGAAAATAACTTTAAAATGTTACATGATGCTCACAGGGGCAGAAAATTGAAATAATTTGAAGAATTTTGAGCACGCACAGCCAAAGTTATCAGCAATTTTAATTAATTTTCTTGTTTCTTATCTTTGTTCCGTCTCTACAGTTTTATTTTTATAATTTATTAAATTTTGCTTGTTGTTTCGTTTCAAATTTTGATTTATTATTCTTGTTTTCTTTGTCTTTTTAAAATTTATTGTTAGTCTATGTTTGAATAACGATTTTTAATTAACAAAACTTTTTTTATATTATTACAGAATGAACACTTACAAATGATTTTAAAAAAAATCAAAACACCTTGTGTTTGTTGAAATAAAAAAATTGTGATTCAACCGCAAAAATTTGTGATTCATCCGTTTTACCCTGGAGAAATCTACGATTCTATCCTATATTTTAGTTTTTGATTTATCGGTTACAAATAATACATACAATAACAGCAAATGCAATTTAGGTCTTTTGATTTTTAAAAAGAATGGTAAGAAAGGAAATTACTGTTTAGCTGCCCCTCAAGGATTTTTTTACTCATTAGTTTCTTTCGTTTACAACCCCCACTATTTTCAAAATATTATGTTGCTACATAGGTACCGTTTCGTCGAGATCTATTACCGTCGAGGTGAGTCAACGCACAAAGGCAAAACCATACCAGCTCGTGTCGAGACTACCGTTATCTTCTTGCCAGACGTGTGGAGTTGTCTACCAACCCACTCTGAGTGGGAGTCTCTTCAACAGGAGTACCGCAAGCATTTAGATGTAATCATCAAGGCGAACGACCAGCAGCAACAGTCTGAAGATGAAAATGTACCTGACCAAAAGGCATTTTATTTTAATCGTAATATAATTGTTAAGAGATTGACGAAGAACTAAACTGGCTGCGCCTAAAACACACGACAAGTATAGATCCGACAGATACGCAATGGTTTATTTGCCGGATCAGTGTACTCAATTATTATGCAAATGTTAAAGAATATATGAAAATTGCGTGCAAGAGAGAATGCTTGTAATGTATGCGCCACTTTTAATGTATTCCAAATTTTAATCTAGTTTCTTTTAATGTAGGAAGAATGTATCGAAGAAAAAATGGAACCCACCCACTATTCCAACCTCGATCCAAAGTCGATGTCGGTAACCCACCTACCTATTCAGTTCGCAAGCGGTCTTAAAACTCAACTTGTTTCCAAGTTAACTAAAGCTTTAAAAGAAGAAAGAGAAAAAGATCCTGTCTCTTCCAAAGATGAAGCTAAAGATGATGAGGTTGCTGATATGGTTGTGGTAGAGGAGGAAAAGGGGGATGACGATAAGAAAAGCGAGGTTAGAAAAGCTTTGTGTTAACCACTATTGCACTTACTATCTACAGGTAGTTTAGAAAAAAACGTTAATTTTCTTGACCAATTCAGGAGAGGCAAAATTTACCTTAAACTGCCTGCCTTTTTCCCAACAGAAAAATCAAAGTAATTCTGATATCAAAAGTAGGTCACATAGAAAATGTTCCCAGCATGTTATTAAGGCTCCGAGGTAAATAAATCATGCTAGTGGTAGAAAAATAAAAAGTATTTAGTAAAATTTTACCAAAGTTAATGTCAGAAATTTATATTCTAAACAGAAATGAAAATAACCAACTAAAAAAATTAATCATGGCTAAATAATTATAATAAGGCTTAACAATTTTGTGACTAAAAAGTGATATTTTTCAAGGAAACATCCATGAGCAAAAAAATTTTTGGTATAATGGAACGTTACATAGCGAAAAAACGCGCCATGAAAATAATGGATTTTCGACAAAAAAAATAGTTTTTTTTTAAATTGGATGTTTTTTAAAATTTTATTTACAGTCTTCATAATGTCTCAGGTAGTATTAGGTACAAACTTTTTCATTATTTTTCAGTTACAAGCAATTTATATATATATACAGGCTGTTTCACGACTGTTATACATGATTTATATTTGTATGCTACTTTTCTATAAGTTGAAGTGACAAGACTGTTATACTGCATGTATCTTTTGTAGCGGCTCTCGTCTATTTGACTATTAAAGAATACCTATTTATGTATATTGTCCCTCGTAATACATACGTAAAGATAAAACAAACTAAGATTTTATATGGTGGCAGTGTAAAAACGGGCAAATAAATAGTGTGTTTTTTGTGTCGGTGAGAAATTATGTCGGGTGATAAGTGTTATCGATGATAAAGTAACAATCGTCATTCTCTTAAACTGTGTAGGGGATGAGGGGTTAAAAATATTCAACACCTTTGAATATGACACTGAGGGCGATGAAAAGAAGTGCGCCATTGTAATGGGTGAGTTTGATAATTATTGCAGCCCTAGAAAAAATCTAATTTACGAGTATTTTAAGTTTTTTAAACGTGACTAACTACCGATCGAAAGTATAGATCAATTCGTAACACAACAATCAAAGTAATTCCGACATCAAAAATAGGTCACATAGAAAATGTTCCCAGCATGTTATTAAGTCTCCGAGGTAAAAAAATTTAAATTGGGTGTTTTTTGTTGTTTTTTAATTTATTTAAAGTCTTCATAATGTCTCAGGTAGTATTAGGTACATACTTTTTCATTATTTTCCAGTTACATATATATATATGTATATAAATTGCTTGTAACTGGAAAATAATGAAAAAGTATGTACCTAATACTACCTGAGACATTATGAAGACTTTAAATAAATTAAAAAACAACAAAAAACACCCAATTTAAATTTTTTTACCTTGGAGATATATATATAGTCTTATACGCCTCTGAAATAGAAACGCTTTGGATGTACTCGCATCTTGTTATACAACGTAGTTCACGATTTTGCCACCAGGTGGCCATGCGATCGTATACACATATACGTCGTAAATTTGTGCAATACGATTTAGCCTCCATACACGAAACTCACGAAAAATATTTTATTGGATTGAAACAGGCTACTCTCTCAATTTAATTCCACTTCTTTAAATGAATGAATGTCTTATATGCTTCTTAATTGCCCAGACAGTGGTTGCACTAACCTCACTTTGATAATAAAAGTAGCAGGCTAATGCATACCTTCATATTTTGGAGACATGTAAGACGAAGCATGAAAAAAATATGTGATTTTGATAAAATAATGTAAGCTGTTATTTGGAGTTTTGTCCCAAATGACAAATGGTCAGAGAAAACCTGTAAGAATCAGGGAAATCAATGAAGTATGACAATAACCAATCTGTTTTCTTGGTTGAAGTAGAAAATTGTCTTGATTGTAAATAATTTTAAAATTAAATTAGAGTTTTCTAAATAGACATCCCAATTTTTCAAAAATGGTGGTTTTTCTCCAGCTTTTTCTTTAAATAAAATTTTATAAAAAAAACCTTTTCTTAATTTAGTCCTAATACAAGACCCAAGAAAAACATTTTATGAGATCATAACAGGCTATTGTCGCAATTCAATTTAAATAGCTTTAAATTAAAAAATTATTTTGAAAAAATAACTTCTAAATTTCTATTATTTTTGTATGTTGGCTTATCGCGTCCAAATTACCCACTGGTTGCATTGACCTCTCTTTGACAATAAATATAGGAGGCTAATGCATACCGTGCGTTTATATTTTGGAGGCGTGTAAGACAAAACATAAAACAGTGTATAAATTAATTGCGCCGCAGGAAACAGGAAAAACACTTCGTAAAATATAGCATTTTACCAAAAAATTTAATAAAATATGGTTAGCTGTGATCTGGAATTTTGTCCCAAATGACAAATGGGCAGGGAAAACCTGCACAAATCAGGGAATAATAAGCTTGTAAGAAGGCTATAGCCAATTTCTTGAAGTGGCGGTCTCAGGTTGGGGCCCCCTTTGCTCCAGAAAAAAGTAGGCAGCAAAGATGCTGGTGGTAACCTTAAAGTCTTTGGAGAAAAAACGAGAAATTGCAGAACGTTCCTTTAAAGATATTCTAGAATCCCTCCACAGTATTTTGGGACAGTATTATTATAGAGTTTTAATTTATAAACAAGCTTCAGCCCACCCTGGATTGAAAAAATCAAAAGTAGGGCATAAATTGCGGCGCTATAAATGCATTTTTTAGTACAATTTTCTTAAATATTTACGATTTTAGTTTAATTTGACTCAAAAATTGCATTTTTAATGTAATTTTCCCAAATTTTCGACGCATTTAAACAGTTTATATAATAAAAAATTTATGAAATAAACCACTTAAAATCTGAGTACCCCCCCCCCTAGATTTCAGGCCAAATCCGCGTTTTGTTTGCATATATTGATATGTTCCTCATAAAAGATATGCTTTTATTCTATTTTTTTGTATCGAAACCGTCCCCCCCTTTTTCAAATGGCTGGGACCCGCCACTGTCTGTTATCTTGGTTGAACTCGAAAATTGTTTTGATTTTGTATGTTTTTGAAATTAAATTGGAAAATATTGAACCATTTAAAAATCATATAAAATAAAACGTTCAAAAATCGAATATTACATACCTATAAACGCATTACAAATTGGAAGAAAATACCTATCTATCTAGGTATTAATATGACTAGGTATTAGGTTTGCAAAACAAATTTTACAAAAAGTAATTTACTATTATTCCACCCTATCGGAGGCGAAAGATGTGAGATTGTCTACAAACCATCTCTAAAACCGGTTTTTTCCAGAAGATAGAATAATATTTTGAAATTTAATAGCTTTATAGCTTTTAAGAAAGTGACAACACCTCTGGAGGCATATAGAACGGGGCGGCCTATATTTTTATACAAAATGCACCTCCATTTGACTGCTGCTCATGTGAAGGCGTCTTCCATTTAAAAATAGACCAAAAAATTGTATATAATTTTGTTGAGAAATTCTTACCCCTCTAATGGATTTCAGATTCAGAAAAAAATTAGATGCCTATATATACAGGATATACACGCGTAGAGTAAACAATTAAGGTGGAGGCGTGGGCGCCTGTTCCGCATGTGTACATATATATATATATATATATAGTAGCACAGGCTGTTTCATAACTGTTATATATGATTTATATTTGTATGCTACTTTTCTATAAGTTGAAATGACAACACTGTTTTACTGCACGTATCTTTTGTAACGGCTCTCTGTTGCGAAACGAAGGATTTTTTTCTACTAAAAAACCCCTAGAAACGCACTCCAGAATAATGAATTTATTCCGTTACAAATATGACGAAACAGCATGAAAAAAGGAACGATCGACGAAATTAGCATTACCTTTTTCTTGGCGAGATTCTTCTTAGCTGAGCTCAGCACTGCAATAACCATTTACCATTGAACAGCTTTGCACAATTAGAAGAATATATGCTTGCACCTACTAAGAAGATGACTATACCAAGATTAGAGCTTTTAGCTGCTACTATCGCAAGCAGGTGTTTTTTAATAACTGTAAAAAAGCGCCAAACTATGAAGATATACCTACTTACTTTTGGACAGATTCAACAAAATTTTTATGTTGGATCAAAATGAATGAAAGTTGGAAGCAATTTGTTTGGAATCGGATATCATAAATTCGGAAGTTTACTGGAACTGGAATTTCGTACCCGGAACTATGAACCAACAGTTGCTACAATCTCGTTGGTGGGAAGGCCCTACCTGGTTAAAACAAAAAGTAATATTTTGGCCACAGCAAAGTTATGAGTCAGAAGAAGAAAAAATTATGGAAAAGAGAAAGAAAAATATCACAACTTTGTTGTTATCAGAAAAAATTGATTTTTCTTGGGCATACAGAAAATGTTCTAAATTTGAACAAATTGTGAGATTAATTGGTTGGATAAGAAGATTTTGTTACAATGCCAGGAATCCAGATAATAGAACAGAAGAACCAGTATTAAAAATTGAAGGACAAAAAGAAGTCGAACAAGAACTTTTCAAACGTGTACAACAAGAAAGTTTCAATGAAAACTGGAACAGATCTGCTTCATAATACCATTCATATATGAGAATGGCATTGTTAGAGTTAGAACTAAAATTGTTAAACGAGACGACACGCAAGGTTTTAGATTTCCAATAGTTTTGCCAGCTAAACATCCAATTGTGCAATTTTCGACACGCATAAGAAATTGTGCCCCGCTGGTGTTCAAAGTCTTTTGAATTATTTGAGGGAATACTATTGGATCATGGGTGGAAGGAAAACAGTAAAATCTATAGTATCAAAATGTGGAATATGTAGAAGATTTGACTCAAAGAAAATATATTTCTACCGAAAAATCGTGTGAAAGATTTTGCCGTTTTCGAAGTCACAGGAATTGATCTTTTTGGACCTCTATTTTTAAGAAAGCAGGTGAAAGTATAGGTTGCCATTTTTACCTGTGCTATCTACAGAGCAGTGCATCTGGAACTGGTCACCTCTTTAAGCATGAGTAGTTTTACAAGAGCTTTTAGAAGATTCATAGCAAGACGTGGAAGACCTTCAAACATTTACACTGACAACTGACAACCAAACCAATTTTACTGGATGTCGCAATACGTTAGATGGGATGAGCTAAAATAATTTTACAATTTACAAAGAATAGACTGGAAATTAAACCCTCCTACAGGAGCATGGTGGGGTGGCTGGTGGGAAGTATTAATTCGCATCATAAAACGGACTCTATTCAAACTTGAGACTATTATGTGTGACTGTGAAGCTTTGATTAATTCCCGACCACTGACATATGTTTCTGAAGATGCATCAGATTTATCTCCATTAACGCCAAATATGTTTTTGCAAGATATCAAAGAAGTTGGTGTAATAGACCTAGACAACATTGAAGCTACAGATATCAGAAAAAGACATCAGTATAGAAACAAACTAAAATTCGATTTACAAAAACGTTTTCGGAATGAATACATGGGGACAACTAATTTTAAGACGAAACAAGAAAAAATGCACCAGACCCATCAAAGTTGGAGAACTTGTTTTCATAGAAAATGACAATAAAAAACTGGCTACTAGCACGAGTAACAGAAACAATTCCTGGAAGAGACGAAAATATCATAATTGTAAAATTAAAGACATCTTCAGGTCATTTGCTATGCCCAATTCAAAAGTTATATCCACTGGAATTTCAAAACGAAGATCAGGTGTTATTGTTTCAAAATAGTTATCGTAATCATTTGGAATCAACATCCGTAACGAAAGATGAAAATCAACCACAGGAAACAAGGTCGGGCAGAAAAATAAAAAGGCCTAAAAATTGAATTTATAATAAAATACAAGTGACCTACTCTACCAGAGTCATCTTCTCCTCGTCGGGAGAATGAAAGGAATACTGAAGCTACCTTATGGAAGTTGACATTTATTTTGTTGTGATTTATTTCGCTGTCAATTTTTTAATTTTGGAAGTTGTCAATAAAAAAGTCAATTTTGATAAGAAGGTTTTTCTATAATTTTCCAAAGTTTAATAATAAATACAAAAAGTCCTACCTTGAAATACTGCTATAACAGGTCGTTATAGTTTATTCCTTTCAACTTCCTTGAGAATCATTGTATAGCATTGGAGTGTGTCCAACAAATTCAATCAACTAACAAACCAACTTTTAGTTCTACTTACAGTAAAACTTCCAGTAATACCCAACGAGGCTCTAGTCAGAATAGTTCTTCTAGGAACACTTCAACATCATCTTACAATACAACAGTTTCCGACAATCCAAGCCATGCAAAAAACCTTATTCCAACATAAAATGCTATTTATGCCAGTCTAATCATGTACTAGCAAAATGTCAAGATTTTCTTAATAAAAAAACCCAAGAAAGACTCGACTACGTGAGACAAATCAACTTATGTGAAAATTGCTTGAATTTTGCTCATCAAACAAAGAACTGCCCCTCTTCTTATACCTGCCGAGGATGTGGTTTAAGGCATCATAGTTTACTTTGCTCAAATCCATCAAGTAGCCAACAGAGTACCAATCCGAGTAATCAGCAAAATTCTAGTCAAACAGGCCAGGTGCTTCTTCAACTAGCTTTCACACCACAACTATTTCAAACAAATCAACTTTCCTACTTTCCACAGTTGTGACTGAGATACTAGATTCCAGAGGAAACTTCCAACCTGTCAGAGTTTTACTAGATTCGGCATCTGAGGCTAATTTCATTTCCGAAAAATGCCTTAACCGATTAGGCCTACCCAGGGAACATTTTTTAATTTCAATTAAAATTTATAAATTTAGATCCAATTTTAGGCGACACCTATCCTATTGCCCTAAAATGATTTAAGCTTCAGGAATCTCGTCTCTTAAAAGATCTTACCCACTAACAAGCATATAAACATTTTATGAATCGACTGTGGTCATATGATCCCACTCACAATGTTTTCAATACTAATAAAATTCGAGTTGTTTTTGATGGCTCACGAAAGGGTCCGAAAGGCTTTTTATTAAATCATACTTTATGCGCAGGTCCTAAATTACAAAATGATGTCCTAGAAATCCTTTTAAATTTCAGATTACATGCTGTAGCGTTGTGGCGGACGTAGTTAAGATGTTTCGACAGATTTTAGTCACACCTGAACACACAACAAATTATTCCAAACGTACTCTCTTCGAACTGTTGTCTATGGACTTAAACCTTCACCTCACTTAGCTATCCGTACCCTTCAGGAACTTGCCAGAATAGAGTCTGAGAGATTTCCAAACGCTTCAAAAGTGCTTCTTAATGACATTTATGTAGACGATATTCTAACAGGCCATAATTCCGTAGCTGCAGAACAGAACCAAATTTTATTAAAGTTAGTGATTCCTTTACTTACCTTGTCAAACCTGATAATACCCCTTGCACTAAAAGAGGTATTTTTTCTCAAATAAGGAAAATATTTGACCCATTAGGCTTCTGTTCACCGGTTTCCTTACTAGCCAAGCATATCATGCAAGATTTATGGAAGGAAAAACTAGAATGGGACTCTATTCCTCCTTTATATATACAAGATTCTTTGAATCAGTTTCGTACTGAGCTTCCTGAACTTTCTACTATTCGCTTACCCAGACGTCTTACTATAGATAAACCAACTCGCGTAGAACTACATGGATTTTCCGACGCTTGGATGATCGGTTATGTAGCAACTGTTTACCTTCGTATTGAAATCATTTCTGGCGAGATATTTACATTTCTTGTTATGGCAAAATCTAAAATTGCACCAGTCAAGACGGTTAGTATCCCCAGACTGGAAGTCTTGGGTGCTACTTTACTGTGTGACGTTATCTCGTTCATTCAAACAAGCTACGCCGAAACTCTAGTTTTCAATGAAATATAGGCGTGGTCTGATTCACAAGTAGTCTTACGCTGGTTATCTGCTTCTCCTCATAGATGGATTACTTTCGTGGCTAACCGTGTATGCAAAATATAGAAAACTTTACCTTTTCACGTGTGGCATTATGTTCCCTCTGGCGACAATCCAGCAAATTATGCGTCTCGGTCTTTTCTTTTTTCTAGCTTCGAAAACCTGGAAGAACGCAAAGCATTTGTAGCGGTCATACACGTGCTTAGAACTATTTCAAAAGTTAAACATTCAGATCATTTAGTTACTGAGGAAGAACAACACAATTCGATGATTGTTCTTGTTGGCCACGTTCAACGCATAGTTTTTTCAGACCTTATACTTATAATCCAAACGAAAAATTTGCTTCCAAAACCCTTCCGTAAACTTTCATTATTCTTGGATAAAAGAGACTGTCTTCGAGTAGGCGGTCGTATCCAGCACGCCAGTGAACTTTCTTATTCTGCCAAGCATCCGTTGCTATTGCCACGATCACATAGGTTTACGTCATTAATTATTGAGTATACACATTTAAAGTATTTACACCCAGGCCTAAAAACTCTCCATTATCTTTTAAGGCAGCAATTTTGGATTCTATCTGCTAGATATACTATCGAAAAGGTAGTTTCTCATTGTATCTTATGTTTTAGGCTTCATCCAAAACCTACCGTCCAACTTATGGGAGATTTACCTCGACAAAGAATTTCTCAGCTGAAAGTATTTTTACACGTCGCGATTGATTATTATTGAGGATCTAAACTCTGTAAATTTTATGTTTTGTTGTGCGTTTGCGCCGCAACCAAAGCGGTGCATCTAGAGCTAACTTCAGATCTTTCCACAGAATCCTTTCTCGCTGCTTTTAAAAGACTTGTTTCTAGACGAGTGTCCCACGTATATTCCGACTGCGATTCCGCATTTCTCGGTGCAGATCGATTACTTCAAACTTACTCAAAAGAAGCTTGTAAAAATTTAAGTATAACTTGGCATTTTTCCAGTCCGGGAACTCCTCATCTAAATGGTTTAGCCAAGGCGGGAGTAAAATCTACCAAAGTTCATCTAAAGCGTGTTGTTGGCGAGCAACGCTTAACATGTGAGGAATTTATCACTTTCTTATCTCAAGTCGAAGTTTTACTCAACAGTAGACCCCTTTACGCCCAAACTCACGACCCCAACGGCCTGCTTCCACTTCCACCAGATCCCGACCTTTCTGATCGGAAGCTTAACACTCTGTCTCGCTGGCAGCTTGTGCAATGACTGACTTTTGGAAGAAGTAGCGTTAAAAATAATTAAACTTAATACCTTGGTCGTCATCAAATCTGAACAAATACCACCCATGCAGTGGTCGCTTGGGCGTATAGTTGAAACTCACCCGGGTGCTGACAGGCTTACTCGTGTCGTTACGGTTAGTACCGCTAATGGCACTTTTCGTCGACCGGTGGTCAAGCTGTGTCCTTTACCCTTGCCAGAGTTAGGAAACCAGTAATGGCCTCTCCCCGGTTTACTTTTTATATTTTAGAATTTTGTAAATTTTTTTTTCGTTCTTAATTTTTTTCATTTGTGCATAATTCGTTGCACAATTCGGGTACATTTAAATTTTATAAATAAATATTTTTCTTTTTCTTAAGTAAAATACACGTGTTTTGGTGGCCGGAAAATGTTCGTGCAAGAGTTATTTGCCAAATTTCGGCCAATTTAATTTGAGTTTCTGCGGGGCAATATGCATATGATTTGTCTCGCACCGATTACGCGCGGGGGCGCGACATTCGCGACAGGAAGGAGGTTAAGATCGGCACGTAAAACGTCGTAGTGCAAAACTCGGAAAATTTCAAGATTCCAACCAAAACCCAACACTTCCAAGACTTCATGGAACTCTACTACAAGTTAGGTGCACTGTTACATTTCATATGCATCTGAGTTTTCCATTTTACTTATTTCCAATATAAATTTTCTATCTCAAAAGGTAATTTTGTTAATGTGTGGTGTATGAGTTAGAACCAGCAAACTCCATCTAAATTCACCCTTGCACCTTCAGGATCAGTATTCTATAATTTTATGTAAGTACCATTTATAAATATATATATTTCACGATTTTCTTAGGAAGATCCTAAATTCAAATTATGAATACTTTAATATAAAACCAATATAAAGCCTTGTGAAAAATCCCGATGTTATGAAATTAGTGACCTCTCTTTCCCCCTGCATCCGTTTAGGTCTCAAAGAGACAATGTAGAGTACTTAAAATAAGATATAATATCACGAAACATTAAATATGAGAAAGGCCCAGTCGACCGGAGTGCGACAATATGTTTGCTAACAAAAAGTTAAAACTTAATTAACACGCCAGGACGAACCCGTATCAAGTGACTTATAATAAGTACCATGGGGAACGATGCCTATATGTGAGTGTTTCAGAGTTGGAGGTCGGAGTGTGCGATGATGTGATGTCTGGATTCAGGGTGACTAGTGAATCCACTGACGAGCCCACGCTTGTCACCCCGGGCGAAACATCGTTTAATTGTTTCGCTTTGGTCTTTTGTGTGTTCCTTGTGGGACACTCATCCAATTTTGAATTTTCGTTCTTTCCTCCCAATATCTTTTGATCTTCCCTTTTTTTATGTTTGCTAACATTATGAAGGAAACGATAGACCTGAGAGGGGCATTTTGTTTGTGAACTTTAGGTAAAAAATATATTTTTGGGGTGACCGCAGCGTTCGTTTTTAGTTTTTTCATTAAAAACGGGTTAATTTCTTTGTTTTTCTGCAGTTGTTCCAAAAATTTATTGTTTTTGTTTTGGATTGTGATGGTGGGGTATTTTTTGAGTTTCTTATAGGTAGATTCGTCGCTCAATATTTCTTTTGCCTTTTTTTCCCAGTCTTGTTTGTTTTTTACCACTGTTATGTTGCCTTTATCTGCCCTACTTATGATAACATCATTGTTTTTTAAAAAATGTATGGTTTCTTTAACCGCCCTAGAAAGTTGTGTTCTATTTTTATTTTTGTTTAAAAAAGTTACCGACTGGTTTTGTTTTTTAGTTTTATTCGTATTTAGATAGTTTATCTAAGTCACCTGATACGGGTTCGTCCTGGCTTGTTAATCTTTCCAATAGTGTTATACCGAGGGGTACACCGCAGAAAAAAATGTGTACACTAATTCCCAGGATTGTTAACAATTCCTTATTAATTCCCCCAATTCCCCAAATTCTTTTTAATTTCTCAAGCTAATTTATTACTTTTTTTACCAAATCTATTACTTTATTTGCAGTAGTTAGACACAAAAAAAAATACCGAAAAAAAATGAAAAAAGATACAATTCATTTTTACAATAAGAAACTTATAAAATACAGTCAAGTGCCGGTCAAATACAGGTTCTTTACAAATCCAATACTATACAAAAATAAAAAAAATATAAAGCGACTCCTTATTAACTAATCTGGTGGATTTGCGGCCTAAACCGCGAAAATTTTACAATGCACGCAAAAGCTGCGCCGGATCCAAGTGCGCAACAACTAACCGCGCATAATGTTTACCACGCAACATTAATACCGCGCATAGCGTTTACTGGGGATTAGTGTGTTGGGTACCCATCAAACCTTACCAACCCCCAGTAAACGTTTTGCGCGGTTGTGTCTTGCGCGCTATAACCCTTGCGCATCAGGATGTGGCGCGATTTTTGCATGCGCGGTAAAATTTGTGCATGAAGTTTTAAAAAAAATAAATTTCATGATTAAAGCTGTCTACCCCAAAATTTTATTATAGCACATGCATTTTTGGTGTCATTTTCTTAAAAAATTTCACCTGCGGCGCTATAACACCATTTATATTTCAGATTTTAGTTAAATTTTTGTCAAAAGTGTTACTTTTAGTGTCATTTACCCATACATTTTCATATGCGGCGTTATAACACCATTGATATAGGTATAAGTACGACTTTAGTTTAATTTTGGTAGAATATGGCATTTTTAGTGCGGTTTTTTTAAAAATTTTGGCCTGCGGTGCATTTAACCTTTTCCAACAACTTTGATTTAAATACACAACTTAAAACCTGATTACCCCCCTGCGTTTCTGGCCAGGTTCCCGTTTGAATGTTCCCCTCCAAACCAAATGAATTTCCCAGATCCGCTCCTGATTGCGTGCGAAAAAAAAAATAATATTACTTTCTTTTAATTGTGCAGTATTTTCTACTAGCAGTTTACCCGCTATGTTGCTAGGAGTGGTAATAGGGACGTTCTGGCGGTTATCGTTATTTTTGCGACTGCGCAGTAAGGGTAGAGGACGGAGGCTAATCAAATAAGGATAACGACGGACTTTATTTACGCCAAATATGAAAAACGATTTTTGTAGTTATCTTCATCATAGACTAAAAAATGGTTGGTTAATTCACACAGTTTTTCGTAAGAATGGATATTTTATATCTACACATATAATCTAAATAAAAAAAAAAATCACAAAATTCACACCGCGCACTGACCTCACAAAAGTTAGGTTATGTTTCATTTAACGAAATTTCAGTTATCTCCTTTTACATTCCAAAAACTCTTTTAAATTCGACCAGTTGTTATTCTCGTTAATTCCTATAACCACGAAAGTAGTTATTTTTACTGTTGTAACGAAGTTACTAATTTTATTTATTTATTTCAGCTTTTCTTTTCTTTTTAGGTACTTCATGTCTCATAATTTCTGTAGTTTCTATAACGTTATATTATTTGCTATTCTTAGACTCTTAGCCATCGCTTTGACTCGCCACGTTTCCCTTTCCTGCTATGCTGCACGGACAGTGAGCGAAACCCCACTTATTTGCACGCACAGCCTGGTCAACGGGAGTATGGTAGGTATTCACTGTATTGGCTTCTCTTTTCTTATAAAAGGACGAAACTACATTATGCGTGGACTGAGTTTTGGGAATTATGACTGACAAGACTAAGAGTGAGATGGAGCTACACTGGTTTCGGTTCTGGATAGCGACATCTCACTCTAATGTATTATTGCAGCGTCATCGATTGCTGCAAATGCATTTCTATCTTTCATCATGCTTCAGGAATAAGTACACCGTATATTGTTGTTCTGGTCCGTCACACTAGATATAACTAGTGTTGTCTCTTTTCCGCAAATTTTAAGAAGCCTCATTCATCGGTGTATTAGATCCAATCTCATTACGTTGTGGAGTCGTATTAAGAAGCTTTCTACCATTAACATTAAATATTAAATACCGGGGTTTACCGTAAAACCTTATGAGACATGCAAGTTACCGATTCTTTCTAATATTTTCCGTCCTTTTCAATTGTATACCGTTAAATGCTAAATAAAGAGAACTGTTGATTTAAAATGAGTTATAATAAATCCGCCATATTGAAAAAATTGATTGTTTTACTCGTGTGTCTACCACATGAATCCAGAAGGTGACCCCCGAGATGCTTGCTGGATCATCTCTCAGAGGAGTAGTTTATTAGTTATTACCATGTATTTCTATCTTGCTTTCTTTGGTTCGGCCGCTCGTCTATTGATTTTTTGACTCCCATCGGCAAAACTCGCTGCCTATATTATCATATCTTCACGTTAGCAAAAATGCCGTAGACGTTATACTACGTAGGCTAGCGTCATGTCCGAACGTTATACATGCTAAAGACGTGACCCTGATGAAAAAACTCAACGATAGACCGCAGATAAAAGGAAGACAGAATATTGCGCTATATTCCACGTTTGCGCGTACGTGCCATGACCAACTTAAAGGGTCTAATAAAAAATAAAATAATCTAAGAATAGGTAGTATATGTATAAAATAATTGCCTGTCTATGGACACCAAAAAAAATGCGTACAACTATCTATCCGCCATCTATTTAAAACCTTACAATGACGGATTAAAATACTTATGAAATATAGGGGGTTAGTTTTACCCTCCCTGTTCAAATTTTTCAAAAATTCTATTACACCTATCGACTAACTTTTAACTTATTGCGAATTTTCAGCTCTATATTGATTTGGAACACTAAGTAATCAAAACAGAACCACCCCTCCTTATTAACTTCCGTTAAAATTTAAATAAATGGCGAAACCTACCAATCTTCGGACCACTTATGCCAGCGGTCGACCCGCGCGGGTTGCTCGTGAAGAAATAGAAAATGTCATTTGAAAGCTGTTATTAGGGACTTATCGGTACATAAAGTCGGCATAGCCTGTCTTTATTAAAGACGGCACCATTTTTGACAATTACTTACGAAGTTTAAAGGGATTCTGAAATTGTTGTTGACTAAATATATCATCTTTGCTATCAAAATAATGTCGACTTTCATAATGTTTGTGCCTGCCTTTAATAAAGGACGTCATTAACTTTAATTGGTCAACTTTAAGAATGGCACAATATGAGCATGTTTAGATGACATGTTTACATGACAAAAATGTCAGAACCCTTTCAAACTTCGTGCGGAACTGTCAGAAATAGTGCCGAGTCACGCTATGCCGACTTTATGTACCGATAAGTCCCTATTAGGCGAAATGTCAAACGAAAGTAGCATATTTTTAATTTAAGTTATACCCTATCTCCCTACCAATTGTCATCCATATCGATTTATCCCGAGGTTTATCCGTTTTTGCGTGATTGAAGGACAAACACACACACACAGACACACACACACCTACACACACGAACCTTCGCATTTATAATATTAGTAGGTTAAAGCGACATCTGACACGTACGTACACTAAACGCTCGTGCGCTTATGTCGGTTTCTCTTTCTACACACGCCAAAGACTTTAAGGTCCGTATTCAGAGTTTTCCAGAAGGAGGCCTAAGGCTCCCTCAAGTTGACCTTGTGCGAGTATAAATACTTTTCTGGCCCAAGGACCCCTTGTATTTGAAGATGCTTTGGTTAGTTGCACCTAAGCTCGAAAGCACGTCTGCAATCACGTCTTTGCAGTAAGTTCTTCGCCAATTCCCCTAATTTCCAACAAATTCCTATAATTCCCTACCAATTCTTCTAATTCCCGACTAATTCCTTTAATTCCTTACTAATTCCCAGAGGTTGTACACCAAAATTCCCCTGCGGTTTACCCATCGGGTTATACCAACGAGGATATAAACTAAATAGAGAGTACACGTAATGCTAATATCCGACCAGCAAGCCAACGGTATCCGGACAGCAAGCCAAGCCAAGCCATGAAAGGGGAATTACCGCAAGTTTTTGATTCTAATATTTATTTGAAATTAAAACGCCAACAATCCAGCGCGTTGAACTCGTCGTCGAATGCATACCGGTTTATCAGTGGCGTACGTGTATGAAATAAATGTAAATGAATGAACAGTTTTTATTATTATTAAACGATTATATTTAACTTTACAGTTTGGCTGACTATCAAATTTTGCCATTCGTTTTTGACACACTTTCCGTAAACCGATTTTAATGAAATTTGGCACAGTAATGCAGGTTGGATGATAATACAATATAATGAAAACAAGTTGGTGGGTAGTGAACCGATTTTAATGGAATTTGGCACAGTAATGTAGATCCGATGACATTACAATATTATGAAAAAATGGGGGGGAGGTAGTGGGTGATTGGGGGGTGTAAAGGGGATAAAGTGGTCTAAAGCGAGCAAGTTCAGAACTTTGAAATGAAAACAGATACGAACATGTGGTTTTCAGATTTATTATTGAATCTGGTGACAATACAATTTTATAAAACAAAATCGGGGGTAAAGGGGTGGTTAAGGGGATAAATTCAGAGCTTTGTAATGAAAACAAATACAAATGTGCGGTTTTCAGATTTATGATTTGATCTGGTGACAATATAATTTTATAAAAAAAAACCGGTGGTAGGGGGTGGGTGAGAAGTGTAAAGGGGATAAATTCAGAACTTTGTAATGAAAACAGATACAAACATGCGGTTTTCAGATTTAGTGACAATACAATTTTATGAAGAGAAAAAATTGTTCGATTTTAAGAATATTTAACTTTTTAGAAATCTAAGGTTTTAAAATTTATAAGAGGAATGTCAAACTTGACATTTCCTAAAAACCCAAGATGGCGGACCTATTTAAAAAATAGGAATTTTTAACCCCCCTAGATATTTTTTTGTGTGCGACACTGTAATAAATCTGAAACATCGGTTACGAAGCCACATTCTTTTAAAGCGAAAGCGAAGAATCGATATATCATTTTAAAAATTCGGACAAGAAATAAGGAAGTTTGCAATTTTTAAATAGACCAGAGTTTACCTGCAAAATCAAGCTTATTAAGAAAAAATATACTTGTCTAAATAGCAGTAACTTTTTCAAAAATTGATCGATTTTAATAATTTTAAAAAAAGGCACAAGCTCCAAAATTTCTAGAACTAATGATAAAACTGACATTTACTAAAAATCCAAGATGGCGGACCTATTTAAAAAGTAGCCAAATTTCACCCCAAACTTTTTCTGAGACACTTTATTTAATCTTATTTCTGGTCCGAATTTTTAAAAATGTTTCATCGATGTGCTTCGAAAGAATGTGGCTTCGTAACCGATGTTTAGATTTATTACAGTGTCTCACACAAAAAAATATCTAAGGGGGTTAAAAATGACTATTTTTCAAATTGGTCCGCCATCTTGGATTTTTAGGAAATGTCAAGTTTGAAATTGGTCCTATAAATTTTGAAGCTCTGGCTTTCTAAAATGCTTAATATTATTAAAATCGAACCGGTTTTTTTGGCACAACCTATACATTTTGCATTTTGTTTCTTTTTGATTAGGAATATGTGAAAAATAAAACAAATATTTTTTTTTACTTGAAAGATTTTATTAAAAAATTTCATTAAAAAGTTAAAAATAGTTTAGCAGATCTCGGTTTACTACAGCCGTAAATGGCACATTATATATTTTTAAGTTCGATATAAAATCATGGTGGTATCTTTAATAATGTTGATATGCCGGTTCCCGTAAATGTTTTCAACCTTCTCTTACAAAATTTAAAATTTTACTAACTGCATGATTACTAAGTTGGCAGTACAAAAATCCCAAAAAATGACCATTATTTTGTTATTGAAAGTGGACAAAAAATAACCAGAATATTGTCGATTGATCAGTTTTTAACTAATTATGTTATTTCGCATTTTGAGTTGGGTTGACTAGATAGAAACACAGCGGGTTAAAAATGGATAAAATTTAAAAAATAAAATAGTTTTTAAAACTAGTGACTAAAATCGTGTTTTTTACAAGCTTGGTTTTAAAGAACAAGCGCCTTGATTTATAGTATAAATAATGGTGTGTTGCGAGAAGTGCTCTTCGTTTGAGCTTTTAAAAGTTTTTTCCTGTTTTTCTTGGATTTCTTGATCAAGGTATTAAAAAAATAGTGTTAGCAACTCGCGGATAAAGTGTGCTTTTTTTTATTCGCGTTTTTAAATACCTGCTTGCTACGCTCGTTATTTAAACCAAGGATTGTAAAAAAGCACTATCTTAGCCACTAGAAGAGTGTTTTTTTATGTGCGTTGTTATTTAAAAACCCAGTAAAAAAACAGAGTTTAGCCGCGAGTTGTAAACACCATTTTTTTAATACCTTTATCAAAAACTCCTAAAAAAAAAACAAGAAAAATCTTACAAAATAAAATTCAAACACAACATCCACTGAAAGCTCGCCACTTTTATACTAGCATCAAGGGCATTCAATGGTGGCTGCGTACATGACAAAACAATGGTTTCTATGGTAACCTTGCTAACCTTATATTTTAATTTTTGACAGTTTGTAATTTTCTCGTATTTCCTGAATGTTCTTTTTGTGAATATTTTTGAATTAATTTCTAGGTAAGAATAATAAGAATTTCTTAGTATTAACATTTAAAGCTAATTTTTCTCCAAATTTCGGTAAAAAAAAGACGTGAATTTTTTTTCTCACCCATGATCAAAAAAAAAGTAACCAAAAAAGCCATGGTTGGGTACATTGCGGATAGTGGCTAAAATCGTGTTTTTAATGAAGGTATAAAAAAAATAATTTGAGCCGCTAAAAAAAAAATTAAAAAGTTTTTAGCAGTTGTCAAAAAACAATAGTCCATAAATTATAAAACTTTTTTTAGGTACACGTCAAATTAAAAAAGTTGGGTTTTATAATAAACATCAAAATAATTTAAATTTTAGCCGTCAAAGGCTTTTCTTCTTCTTTTTCACTAGAGAGTATAAGCTTCTGTGGCTTTTCCCATCACAACACCCAAATGAAAGGCTTTCCTAATGACCTTTTTGGCTTTCCTAAAGAACCCGGGCATTTATATAAAATTTAGCAAACAATTTATAAAAATGCAGAAACTCGTTAATTTTTTGTAGCTCAACCAGAAGAGATAAACCGAAATTTTCAATAGATTAAAAAAAACTAAAAAAATATATTGAGAATTTTGAATAAAGGCAAAATGTTTTTCACAAATGACAAAATTTTTCAGTTCTTCCTCGATTTTACAAAGAATGTTTAAGCTTCCCGAAAGTTTCTTCCATTTTTCCAATCTTACAATGTCGTTGATTGGAAAATAAAAAAGGAACATCTTTGTTTTTATTTTTATTGTTGGAGCAGTTCCAATACGAACAACACTTTGTTGACATTTTTTAATTTATTTCGATTACAATTCACGAGACAATTCAATAAAAATAGTAAGCAGCACGAACGCACTGTATCGTAAACTAACACACCTATGAAACCCCGGCCCTCGCACGAGCCTGTGTCCCCTGCAGCGCGACGCGGGAAATCAAATGAAGTTCAATGAACCCACGCGAAACACGTC
This sequence comes from Oxystoma pomonae, assembly GCA_963921995.1. Lineage (NCBI taxonomy): Eukaryota > Metazoa > Arthropoda > Insecta > Coleoptera > Brentidae > Oxystoma > Oxystoma pomonae. Next base: position 71,720,392 of record OY998165.1, read on the forward strand.
CAAAAGAATGCGATTTCCCAGTGTGCCGCCAATGCTTTCGATCGTTAAAAATAAGCAAGTTCGAAAACGAAAGGCGCACCAAGTTGTGGATTTAAGTACTAAAACCACGATAGCCTGCTCCATCTCGTATTCATTTTAGTTGAGCAGGGTCGAAATTTACCATTAGGTGTCCCCTCTATTTAGCTTATATCCTCGTTAGTTATACGCTTCTAAGGCGAATTAAACAAAAAAAAAGTTAAAAAATCTCCGTATCAGTTACTTCAACCGAAAGCGTGTTCCTGGTATTATTTACACAAAGTTTAACGTGAGTTTTTAATCTCAATAGTGTCATTAAATTTGAAATACGGTACGTTTTAACTTTAAAATTCTGGTTAAGTGAAATAATGCTGCTCATAACACCGCCGAGGGTAGAATTTGTAGCCTACTTTTTTATGATGTCTGATCTTGTAGGTACATTTGCAAACGGCAGCTCTAGTGTTTTTTTCGGAAAGCTGGGATGTAGGTTCTTTTGAACATTTTTGTAAGTTGTCTTTTTCTAAACTGAATGGACGCCACTCGTTTTTTTTTATTTCAACTATATGTGGTTTGTTTTATAAAAAAAAACGAGAAAAAAACAAAACTTAATTTATGTTGTTGAGTATTGAAAACAAGTTTACTGAAAACATGGTGGTAAGAATACAAAAATAAAACATCTTCTTTTTTTTTTAACAAATGGAAAAACGTTGTTTTATTTCATGAAAAATAAACCTTTGAACATTGAACTAAAAAACAAGTAGGAAGGCTCACTAATTCTTTGTGTTTGTAGTTTTAAAGAAAATTAGAACACCCAAAAATAAATGCCAAATTAGCAAAGATTTCTCGTGTAACTATAAACAAACTGCCATGAAGAGGGACACCTGGATTATGGCCATAAATCAGGGTTAGGGTAAAAAATATGTCATTTATATCCTTGCCAAAAGGTTACATGTTCTAGTTTAATAATTTATGGGTTTATGTTTAATTTTATGTTGAAAGAAAGTTTTTAGTTTACTAATTTTATGGGTTTATGTTTAATTTAATTCAATTGAAGAAAGTTTTAATTACTTAATTAAAATTAACCATGAGTTTTGACGGCAGGAGACTTCCTTGGAGACATGTTACTTTGGGGTCATATTATGACAAAAAAAATGATTTGGAAAGATCTTGCCTGGCATTAAAAATCCATGCTGTCTGTAGGGTAGCCAGAAAACCCTTCAGTGGAGACTTGAAGTTATCTACAGGCTGATGCTTGGTAGAACTCCTGGAGCAGGCAGGCAGGGACTTTTAATAAACTGCAGCCAGAGGCTTGGAACTCAGAGGCGTGATGTAGCCGGAAGACCCTATGTACAAAAAGTTCATTAGAATTTTTTGTCCATGTATAAAGAAATTTTGATAGTTTTCTTACCTCTTAGAGGGAAAAATCCCTTCACTTTTGATCACCCATTGTTACTACTAACGAAAGTAGCTAATCTTACAGATCCATTATAAATGGGAAATTGGGAAATACGTGTCCACGATGTTTCAGGTGGACCGGAAAAGTGAAAAAGAATATGACAGTCCTAACCCGGAAGTCAGCTGATTTTTAAAGGAGAAATATGGTAAGAAACAAAAAATTGGGTTCGTTCTGAATTAACTCAATTCGGTGCACTCAAGGTCAAAGCCAGATGGAGCAATTTTATTTAAAGGCTGTTTTCACGAATGATCAACACCTACTAGAAATTTATATATGAAAAATATTTATTCAAATGGCCAGAAAAATAAAAATGCTACACTACCCCTCTTCTGGAAAAAAAAAATGTGAAACAGTTTTTTTTTAAAGAAGCACCTCAAAAAAAAAATAATTACTTCTGTTACCAAACACACATAAAAAAAAATCTTGATCGAAAAAAAAACATTTATCTATTGCTTTGATTTGCGTCCTGATAACTACGTGTATCAAACGTCCAAAAAAAATGGAGACATCATCGGAAAGATCATAATCGGTAGGGGTCAAATTTAGTAGAGGTCAAATTCATTAGGGTCCATTCGCAAAAGCAATAGAAAGAAAACACACTTATTTAAGTAGTAAAGAACGGTAATCAAAGTTACTCCTTACAACACACATTGTGAGGGATTCAAAACTAATTACAATAAGATTATAAAAAGTTTGATAATTAATTTTATCTGTTAAGCTAACTGCAGAACTAGAAATAGTTCAGCATAGGGAACTTATGGTTAACCAAGGTTTCTTTATCAGGTACCTGAGGTTTTTTTTTTAATTATAGATGTGACCCATTTTTTTTTTATAAAGATGTTAGGTAAATAGGAAGATTGAAGTTGCGATATCTATAAGAGCGACTAGATGATCCTCGTTCAACAATCTGCATCTATAATAAATCAAGGGACTTCACACAAATATATACAGGTAGAAAAAACTATTTTTTCAAATATATGTACATATATATGTATACAGAATTTCAAAGCCAAATTCTAACGGTATAGATTTGAACACCAAGTTCAAAAGGCTTGAAACAAGATAAAATATGAAAACAGGGGAAGTAAGTGTAAGTATTTAACCAAAATACTACAAGGTGATTTTCAATGTCACTGCTTGATCATTGAATTACGGGACAGGTAAGTAGATGAGGACGTCTCCATCATCATAAAGATAAAAAGGTAAGGGGCATTTTTAAACCAAGTGAGGTTCAAAAATTAAGTAGATAGGTAAGGTAAGGTAAGACAATTATTCCTCTGGCATCATGTCATCAGAACCACGGTATGGCTTCAAATCTTTAATATGCCAACGATCAGTTTTCTTACCGTTTAGTTCCTTCAAAACATAAGCCATAGGAGATAATTTTTTGTGTACTACAGATAAGATATACTTTGGTGCCAACTTGGCAGCAAACTTATTAGCAGCATTAGAGAGAATTTTGTTTCGACGCCATACCTTGTCACCAATATTAAAAGAAATTTCGCGTCTGCGCAGGTTATAGCTCCTACAATTTCGCTGATAGGCAGTATGAAGTGGTTCCCGAACTTCTTTAAAGATATTTCGAAATTCATCAAACGATTCCGCATATGAATTACGATCTCCTGGAGAAATTTCAACCGATTGATCATCAGGAATAGATCCATAATAATTACCACATAAAGGAATGTGTCGACCGAAATTGAGATACGCAGGTGGAAGACTTGTAACTTCGTGTTTTGAAGTGTTAATTGCTTGACGTATTTGAGGTAAATTAATATCCCAATCGTCGTGAGCATCAACGTAACAACGAATAGCCGTTCCAACCGTATGGTTATTTCTTTCCACTGGATTACATTGTGGGGAATATAAAGTAGTGTACCAAATCTTCTGTACTTGATAACGATCACCCATTTGTTTGAAACTACGACTAGCAAAGTTTGTTCCGTTATCGCAAATAATGAATTGTGGCACTCCAAAAATTAAAAAAACATCATTCTCCATAATTCTACAGAGAACATTTGCTTTCGCAGATTTAAGAGGAAAAAGAAGGGTATATTTAGAAAACCAATCAGATATGACCAATAACCATTTATGTGATTTCTTTGACCTAGGTAGAGGGCCAATTAGATCTACTGCGATAATTTGAAAAGGGTACTCAGCCTTCTTTTCTTTTCCCATTAAACCTAAAGGAGTAGAGTTGGAATGTTTTTGTGCACCACAAGTCAAACAGTTACGAATATATTTTAAGACATCATGTCTCATTTGAGGCCAATAATAATACTGCTGAATTCTTGTTAAGGTTTTATAAAATCCAAAATGAGAACTAGTGGGTGGATCGTGACAAGAAGAGATAATTTTTTCACGCTGAGGTTTCGGAACCAATATCTTCCATTCCCGAATATTAAACGATTGAGGCAATTGAGAAGGAATAAATTTAAAAACCTGATTATTCTCGACCTTCCATTGTGGGTAATCATCTGGAGTTTTTAAGATATTTTCACGCATAGAAGAGTACCAATTGTCAAGAGAATTTAGGTCAATATCAAGAATATTAACTTGAGGAATAGGTTCAGACGGATCATCATCGTCAGATAATAGAGGTGATTCTTCAGCAACAAATTGTTTATGAGGAATGCGGCTTAAAGCGTCTGGTACAACATTGTGAGCACCCTTTCGGTGAACCAAATCAAAATTAAATTGTCGAAGCCTGATGGACCATCTCGCTAACTTACCACTAGGATTCTTTAAACTATTCAGCCAGAGAAGTGAGTAGTGATCAGTTATGACGGTAAATTTTGTGCCATCAACATATGGACGAAAACGCTCTAAACAGAATATCACACTCAGAAGTTCACGTTCAGTCACACTGTAATTTCTTTCGGTTCTGGACTGAATGTACCAGGTATTTTTGGAAAAATTCATAACAAGATTAAACTTATGAGCAAAATCACTTCCCAAAATAAAAGCATGAGTTACTGACGGCACAACCAAAGCCTTAATAATTTTACATTGATTGTTTATTTTTATAGGTAAGTCAACTATTCCTTGGACTTTTGTTGATGTCCCATCTGCTGTACAGATATTTTGACCCAAAGGTGGGTTTATTTTAAGTTTTAATTGCTTTAAAATTGGAATACCTTTTCCTCCCACTACTGACGAGTTCGCCCCTGAATCTATTAAAGCTGTGACCTTATTGTCAAATAAATTTATAGAAATATAGGGTCTATTGTCTAAAGGTTCTTTAACAAAATAGGGGAGTACTTCAGTTTTTTGTAACTTTAGATTTTTATGAAAATTTGAAATAAATAAAAGCCAATTTTTCCAATCACTGCAGTCCCTAGAATAGTGTTGATTTAAGACGGTGGTGTTTTTAGTTGATGAAGGGGTACAACCCTGACCACCTGGAGGACTACCCCTGTCTAGTATTTGTGATTAGGTAAATCGCAATTAAAACAAACCACCTTTGGTGTAGCAGTACTGGTAGTACTTGATTCAGAATTTTCATTACTTTTATTTGGTGAATTTAAGTTTTGTTATAAGTTTTTGCTCTTGAATTATTATTTGATTTATTATAAGGTTTTTTATTTTCATATGAATAGTGTGAAGACATATGGGAAACTTGATTTTGTTTCTTGCCTGAAATAATTGCAGCTTCTTCAAGCTTGCGACATAATTGAGACAAGTGATCCATTGTAGGAATGTCTTGTAAAGCCAACTGAGAGATGTATTCAGGCAAAAGGTTTTTCTTAATATATTTAACCTTTGAGGCTTCTGATGCGTCATATGAAAGCTGTTTAAAAAGAGAGTATAGAGAAGCAATAAAGATAGTAATTGATTCATTTTTTCTTTGCTTTCGCTGTTTGATTTGGTCCCAGATGTCGTCAGCACAAAATGGACTAAGAAAATCTGTTTTTAATCTTTCTATGAGCTGCCTCCAACTAAAGACTGTATGTTTAATTGAAGACCACCAAGTATAACCTTCATCAGAAAAAAGTTCACAACTTGACTCAAATAACTCACCCTCAGTGACCTTACGTGACTGCGCCAACTCAGTGACCCTTTCTATAAAATTAAAAACTCGTCTCTTGTCCCCATTAAACTTAATATTCCAAGTTGATAAAGGTTGACGATAAGAACAACTAACTGCAGGAGGTGTAACATTAATAACTGGGGCTGGTGCCTGAGAAAGACTACAACTAGAAAAATTTAAAGGATTATTTGTTGTACTAGAATTATCATCTAATCTATCATACAACTCAGCTTCATATTGAATAGCTGTAGCTGTTTGTTCATTTTTGAAGAATTGTATTTCCGTTTGCGTGTCATCCACCGGAACAGGTATTCTTTTTATACGAGCAACCACATGAGCTAATCTAGATTTAGTCCTTAAAAACAAAGAATCTTTTTCAGTGCCCTGAAAATCATTGACTATTGAACTGACTGAGGCAAGAGTGGCAATAATTTCCGATTAATCATCTTCAAAATCGACTGGGTATGTATCTAAATCGACCAAAGATTTTTTAAGTTCTCGTTCTTTTCTTAAAAGCTGAGTCAAAATTTTTCTTTTATCATTCATATCTTTTTGAGTGATCATGCCTCGAATATTAAGTTCATAGTCAAGTTCTGACAATAATAGATGACCCACAATAAAACCAGGAGATTCATATGAATTTGATGGACTCGATGATCTTTTTGATCCCATTTTTGTTTAAGTTTTTTTTTAAATTTAAACCCAAACAATATAAAACGCAAAAAAAAATTGTAACACCCTGTGTGTGGTCACCCTGTATATAAAAAAATAACTAACTGGTATTTAGTACTCACTACTCCCTAAAAAAAAAATATTTTTATTTTAAGCCTGTTCCTATTTTCAACCTTTACTTTTTCTTGCCACACCCTGTATAAAAATGTATGAAAAAGCAATTGTCAACTGCAATTGTATTCACTTAACTCTTTACACCAAAAAAAACCAATAAAAAAAAACATTTTAGAAAAAATGTGGAATAAAAAATAAGAAAAAATTCTACCTGGTACACCCTGTATAATTCTTTGTTTTTTAAGGCAACTACTCAACCAAAAGGTAAAAGCATCTACTATCTGTAGAAAAACTTGAGCACAACACAAAAAAAATATTGGTTAATGAGATATGATTTCAACGGAATATTTTACTTTCTTGGCTCACCCTGTAAGTAATATAACTTAAAATAGTTAGATAAGGATAATTAGCAACTACTAATCCTATCCAATATAGATAAGGTAAAATTTAATTCCCAATTAGATAATAAGAGGGTATTCCGCAGGCCTCAAAAAAAAACCAATTTTTTTTTTCACCCTGTATACTGCAGCAAAGCAATTTTAAAGCAAGATATCTTCAAATACTAGAATGCAAGATCATAATATACCTACAACTTGTCAACAAAAACTTCATGTCAGTTTGACCTCATTACCATGGTAGCGGTTTACTATTTACCGAAGGCAAACTCGCTAACTACTATGAAAAATTTACCAGATTACAATAATTGTAAAATGTAGAAACAGAATGATTTCTGTAATAGAACTAGGTACTTATATTTTGCTGTAAGTGTCCAGAGAAAATGTTTTATTTTCCCACCAAAATGATTCAGTATTTTTGTATACCATATAATGACAAAAAAAATATTTATGAAGAAAAAATACATAAAAGACAACCCAAAATTTCGAGCCCCACGTTGGGCACCAAATTGTGTAGCCTACTTTTTTATGATGTCTGATCTTGTAGGTACATTTGCAAACGGCAGCTCTAGTGTTTTTTTCGGAAAGCTGGGATGTAGGTTATTTTGAACATTTTTGTAAGTTGTCTTTTTCTAAACTGAATGGACGCCACTCGTTTTTTTTATTTCAACTATATGTGGTTTGTTTTATAAAAAAAAAACGAGAAAAAAACAAAACTTAATTTATGTTGTTGAGTATTGAAAACAAGTTTACTGAAAACATGGTGGTAAGAATACAAAAATAAAACATCTTCTTTTTTTTTAACAAATGGAAAAACGTTGTTTTATTTCATGAAAAATAAACCTTTGAACATTGAACTAAAAAACAAGTAGGAAGGCTCACTAATTCTTTGTGTTTGTAGTTTTAAAGAAAATTAGAACACCCAAAAATAAATGCCAAATTAGCAAAGATTTCTCGTGTAACTATAAACAAACTGCCATGAAGAGGGACACCTGGATTATGGCCATAAATCAGGGTTAGGGTAAAAAATATGTCATTTATATCCTTGCCAAAAGGTTACATGTTCTAGTTTAATAATTTATGGGTTTATGTTTAATTTTATGTTGAAAGAAAGTTTTTAGTTTACTAATTTTATGGGTTTATGTTTAATTTAATTCAATTGAAGAAAGTTTTAATTACTTAATTAAAATTAACCATGAGTTTTGACGGCAGGAGACTTCCTTGGAGACATGTTACTTTGGGGTCATATTATGACAAAAAAAAATGATTTGGAAAGATCTTGCCTGGCATTAAAAATCCATGCTGTCTGTAGGGTAGCCAGAAAACCCTTCAGTGGAGACTTGAAGTTATCTACAGGCTGATGCTTGGTAGAACTCCTGGAGCAGGCAGGCAGGGACTTTTAATAAACTGCAGCCAGAGGCTTGAAAATCAGAGGCGTGATGTAGCCGGAAGACCCTATGTACAAAAAGTTCATTAGAATTTTTTGTCCATGTATAAAGAAATTTTGATAGTTTTCTTACCTCTTAGAGGGAAAAATCCCTTCACTTTTGATCACCCATTGTTACTACTAACGAAAGTAGCTAATCTTACAGATCCATTATAAATGGGAAATTGGGAAATACGTGTCCACGATGTTTCAGGTGGACCGGAAAAGTGAAAAAGAATATGACAGTCCTAACCCGGAAGTCAGCTGATTTTTAAAGGAGAAATATGGTAAGAAACAGAAAATTGGGTTCGTTCCGAATTAACTCAATTCGGTGCACTCAAGGTCAAAGCCAGATGGAGCAATTTTATTTAAAGGCTGTTTTCACGAATGATCAACACCTACTAGAAATTTATATATGAAAAATATTTATTCAAATGGCCAGAAAAATAAAAATGCTACAAATTTCTTTTGTTTTTTTTGTTCGGGAAATTTACTTGTTCTTGATAATTAACGTAACTTCGAGGTTAAGGAATTTTTTAAGTCAATATTTATGATAAATTTTACCAACTTTTGTCTTTAAAACTGCGCCGGAGCGCAGGAAATATTTTCGGCGGTTAGAATGTGACTTGTCGAAACAACTTTTTTTTTGGGTTTTTCGCCATTAAGTTAAGGAATTTTTTTCAAAAATATGTTAAAACACACTGCGTAAATTTCTAAAGAAAAAAATTTGTTCGTTTGTCAGTGGTTTTTAAATAAGATAAAAAATTTTTGACTACACACACGCAAATCCTAACTAGAATCTAAGTACTTATCTGACGTTTCGGCTGAAATTCTACTGCCGTTATCAAAGGAGTTTATTCTTTTTAAAATTTTTTTCAATTCTTTTTTTAAAAATATCTGTCTGTTGTAGCCAACAAGGTATTGGGTGAATTTAGTAAAATTTAAAATCAAAATTTTTATTTTAAAATATCAAGTATAAAGATTATCTTTTGACTGACTTTAAGAAAAAATAGATTAGAAACCCAGAGAACATCAATTATTTTTTAATTTATTTAAAAAAAAAAACCTTTTTGAAAATCTCGTTTTAAAATTGGAAGCCAAACTGTATTTATATCAACTGATATGCTAGCTATGCATTCATCTTCATTAAGATAGATGCAAGCTGCTTCTTTGATTTTTCGTTTAATTTTGTCTAGTTCTTTCAGTCAAAGTCAGTCAGTTGTTTGACAACAGACTGACAAAAGAATTGAAAAACATTTTAAAAAGAATAAACTCCTTTGATAACGGCAGTAGAATTTCTGCCGAAACGTCAGATAAGTACTTAGATTCTAGTTAGCATTTGCTTGTGTGTAGCCAAAAATTTTTTATCTTATTTAAAAACCACTGAAAAACGAACCAATTTTTTTCTGTAGTGGGTTTGAACATATTTTTTAAAAAATTTCCTGAACTTAGTGGCGAAAAACTCAGAAAAAGTAGTTTCGACATTATGAATCCGCCACAAACATATAGATTTTATTTAGAATGTGACTTGCCACAACTCGCTAAAATTTCTAACAGACCGACTTAACTAAGTGGCTACTTAACTCGTTGGTGCGATTGGCCAAAAGTCTTACTTAAAGCAATTGGGAGTGCATTATAAATGGTAGTATTTGTTCCCATAAGCCAAGCATGCTGCGTGCTTGTTTGTTTTCTAGTAAATCCGCTTTAGTTATGATTTGAGAAGAAAGAATAGTCCAGATCCCAAGTGACTATGAGTCAGACACCTTGGAATCTACCAAAGAGTAACTGGTGAACTGCTTCAGAAAAGGGCAATAAATTAATTAAACTCGAAAAAAAAGTGGTTATACTGGTTATTTTGTAATTCGTTGGGCAAATTACCCTTCGGTGAAACAAATTTGCCGTTAAAGTAATAAATTAATAGAAACTGAACGCTTGAAGTTTCCATATCAAAATATGGAAGCCATATTTTTTTACGGATTTTTTGTATATAAAAAAAGAAATCGCTGGTTTTTATTATTAACTGCTTTTTACTGGAAAATAATAAAAAGTAATGTACCTAATACTGCCTAAGACATTATGACCAAACTCAAAAAAATATTTTTTTTTTGTCCAAAATCCAATATTTTGATGGCGGGTCAGTTTTTTGATATGCGTCATTCCATGTCAAATCAACCAGGGTATTTATTTACCTAACCATCTCCGATTTTGATAATAACAAAAAACGCAAAAATTCAAAATTTCAGATTTTCGTACCGGTATCGGTAGTTTTTTTTTTAATTAAGTTTTAAAAATAAAAAAATCACCAGTTTGTTCTTAACATAGACGCACACAATAAGCAATATCTTTAAAAGCACTTGTACTAGAAAAGTAAGTAAAGGCTTTTTTTAAAGCTCTTTTTTTTCGTTATATTTGGGAGTTTTTGAGTTAAAGTGGCTACAGCGACGGACAGACGGAGCTAATTTCAAAAATCGAGTAAAAATAGGTAATTTTTTAACAAAAATACCAACTTATTGTTATAAGTCAAAAAGTAAACGTTACAGAGAAAATCCAATTTGGCAAAAAAATTACCTTTACATTATAGCTACAGAGAGCAATTTACACCAAAAAAATTAATTAATAATGAAGTTATAGCCCCAACTCTAAAATACATATTTTTCAAAAAGCGCCCGTAGCTCAAAAACGGGTTGATATACAGCATTTTTGATTTGTCAAAAATTGAGCGCGTTACATGAATATTAGTTTTTCTTCCTTAAAAATACCTAAAACCTGACCGACCCGACAATCGCCTCGAATTTCATTTAATTGCCCTACATGAAAATATGGATTTAAAGTTACCTGGAAATGTCATGGAGAATTTTGGGTTCCCCAAAAATTATAGAAATGTCATGGACATTTTTACAATTTACCCAAACTTATCTTGAAAACAGTGATGGAATATCTGGAAAACACTTATTAATTTGCATAACATTACGTCAAAATTAAAACTTGATGAAAGAAATAATGTGTTTCTTTTAAAAAATATTTATTTTATTTGGTCTCATTTTTTTGTATTTTTATGGTTTCTTTTGGTTAACAAATTTTGTATTCACCACAGTAGAGTTTCTCTTATTTTGATTAAAACTGGTTAGCTTAAGTGTTAGTTTTTTTTTAATTGTCACGGAATAAATTTACTGTGAAATTATAGCACTTAAAATAAATAGTTGAGCAGGTAAAATTTATAACAACAGTGGCAGTTTTTAGCGCGAAGCGCAAAATTTGTAGCCTGAGCAAATTCCATGTGTTTTAGAAACTTTATTTTTCATTATAAGTATGTTTATTAAAAGATATCCAGAATATTTTTGCTTTTAAAATATTCCGAAGATAATTTAAATCTTAAAATTTAATCTGGAGAAAACTTAGAAAAGTAATTTAGATTATTTTTAGGTAGGTAGGTAATTTTTAAAAAAAATAACGAACTGATTTCTTGAGTAAACGTATGATCGAAAGCAATAAATATAAATTTATTAATAAAATTAAACTATCTGAGCAACAAATGAAATGCAGTCGATTCGATTCGCCTTCTCGAATTTGTGGAAAATTTTAGAAAACGACGAACTGGATAAGCAACTTCTAAATCCGCACTTAGTTCTATTTTTTTTTAATTACTAAGAATGAAAGAAAGATAAATGAATATTTTAATTTTGTTTATACGTTTTGAAACTTTTTAGGTTGAACGATTAAAGAAACTTGATGAAAAAGATATACAAGTTTTAGAGCGCAGATACACCCTACCGAGCTTTCCACATCTGGTGGTTCACCCCTCCAAAACTGCAAAATCTGGCAAATTCGACTGTCACGTTATGTCTCTCTCTTTAATGCTAGACTACCGTCCAGAAGATGCCAAAGAACATTCTTTCGAAGTTTCTCTTTTCGCGGAACAATTTAACGAAATGTTAATGAGAGATTTTGGTTTTAATATCTTTAGAGCTATATGTGAAGCGCCAGAGAAACTTAAAGAGGATAAGGAAGACCAAAAGAAAAAAGAAGAAAAGGATAAGAAAACTAGTGAGAAAAAAAAGAGGAACGAGGGGAAGAAGGTTAAGAAGGAATATGAAATAATGGAGGAGGATACTCAAAGCGAAAAGGATGTTAAGTCTGAGGAAAGGTAGGTGAATATGATTACATTGAATTAAAAATTTTCTACCTTACTGTAAATATTATAAAATCATGAACAATTAAAATAAAAACTTACTTACTTGGTATTTCATGATCTTGGGTGTAGGCGAGCCATTTCCTATGCACAAGTTAGCGAGTTGCTTGTTACTGCTTGAAAGATCTTTTGGCAAGGTGTCTACTTTGTAGGGTAGGGGGCGCGAGGTTAGTAAACATTCTTTAACCAACGGCCGATCTAAAAACCCCTTTGAAATTTTTTTTAACCAGGCGGAGAATTCGAAGATACAGCAAATAACTGACCACCGAATTTACCTAGGAAACTATTAGCCCTACATATTTGTGGATTTTTTGCATAAATTTCCTCCCTCTTTTCACCAATAATATTTTTGCACGGCTGATCCTGTCCAAAGTTAAGTTATAAGGTCTCTAAAACTTTCCCCAGATAAATCCTGTGATCAGTCTTATTGGACCATCCTGTATTTTTATCTGGCAGCCGATCATCCAGGTGGTTGTTGTCCTTAATTACGACGAGGCATCAAATCTTAGGAAGGTAGATTCAACACTCCATTAATTACGGGTATTCAATTATTTGTTTTAATTCAATTCTCCTCCAGAAATGCTGATGCATTTGTTATATCACCTACATCAATGCTTTAAAAACAAAATTATGATTGTTTTTCACAAACCAAAACTACACTTTTTTGCACTCGACGCGCGTTTCGCTAACAACGTTAGCATCATCAGGAGACGATAAACAATGAACTAAATTAATCTACGCTCTATCGTATATACAATCCTTTAGTGGGCGGAGATAAGACTAATAATTTGTGATTGATCACGATTTTTAATCCTATCTCTCCTCAACCAAAGAATAAAGTGTACTAAACGGGATGGGTCCTCTATCTTTATTTAAACTATTTCTGGATTTAATGATTTCTATACTTTCATATGCATTCAAAAGTCTTTTGTTTGGTACACTTTTTAGAAGTTTTAGGTTATCTAATGTGAATCTATGATTGTTTTCAAAAGCATGCTCGGCCACACTTGACTTTTCTGTTCTTCCGTATTTTAAGTGTGCTAAATGTTCTTTAAAACGTGTTTGAATAGAGCGTCTCGTTTGGCCAACATATGTTTTGTCACAATCCATGCAACTAATTTCGTAAATTCCACTTTTTTCTAGAACTGTAGTTTTATCCTTGGGATTTCCTAGTAAGCTTCTTATTGTGTTACCGGATTGATATACTAATTTAAGACCGGTGTTATTAAATACTTTTTGTAATCCTTTCCTATAACTAGGATTATAAGGAATTGATACAAATTTTGAGTCGTAGGTATCTTTTTGTCTGAAAAAAGTAGAATTCCGAAAGGTCTTTTGAAAAGAATGTCTATTTATCAGCTTATTTATTAAGCCTTCGTCGTAACCGTTTTCGCCAGCTATATTCCTAATCCTATTCTTTTCTGCTTCAAATCTTTCTTTGTTTAAGGGGAAATTTACTAATCTATATGTTAAAAAGTGCAAACTTGCAAGCTTATGTTGTAAGCAATGAAAAGAGTCATTTGGAATATACCTGTTGGTGGCCGTTCCTTTTCTGTATAGGTCAAAGTCCAATTTATTTTTATTCCTTATAACTAAAGTGTCTAGAAATGGCAGTGTACCGTTGTTCTCTGTTTCATAAGTAAATTTAATAGTGGGAAATGTGTTATTTATTTTTTCGATAAAATTTTCAACACTAGTTACTTTAGTGTTGAATACTGCAAACACATCGTCTACATACCTGAAGCATACTCTTGGGAAATACTCAAATTCTTTACTTATATCTGATTCAAATTTGCTCATAAATAGGTTTGCGATAAAAGGTGATAAACCCCATTGTGGTTCCTTCTAATTGCTGGTAATAGTTATTTTTATATTGAAAGTAATTTTGATTCATGCAGAGTTTTGTTAAAGATAGGTATTCCAAAGTCTGTTTGTCTTCTAGATTGTTTTTTCTTAGTAGTTCCTCCAGGTATTGTAAGGTATTGGGGATCGGCACACTAGGGAACAACTTTCCTATTTTACAATATTTCGACACAAAGCTTTCACAAGTTATAAAGGATTTATCCTAGATTTATGTTTTTTTTTTTGTTCAAATCCTGGTCGAGGAAAAACTTTTCCGATTTATTCCCTCACCCTTTGCCCTATACGCCACAAATCTTTTCTGTAAATTTATTAGGGTGCTAAATTTTTTTTTTTTTATATTTTTAAATCATACTTACTTCAATATTAATAACCTTTAACCTGGCTACATACATACAGACACACATCAATTAATTGAATTCAGAGGCAGACTTGTAGAAGTTTTTGCTTTACATTTTTGGAATACGCAAAGAGTGATAGTTTTTTTTATATCATTTGGAAGTTCATTCCAAATTTTAATGGCACAAAACACAAATGATCTTTGAAAAGCGGCCGTTCTATGGCGGACAGCGGTGTAAATCTTTTTTCTAACTAGTTGGGTTTTTTTGATTTAATAATTCTATACACAAAGTTGTGCATATGCAGTTTTCGCCGGTTAATCACATTTGAAATTTTATGATTGTTTAAATGTGGAGTTATATGATTTCCGTAAGAGACATTATATGCAAACCTAATACAAGAATTTTGAATTTCTTGAATAGACTTTTTTGTTTGCCATGAAAGTGCGTCGCTATAAACTACATCAGCATAATCAAACAATGATAAAATAAGGGAACTACATAAAAAGTATTTTTGTTTAGAAGATAAATATTTTTTATATCTATAAATATTTCTTAAGCGAATGTAGCCTGCAGTCAATTTATTTTTAATGTGATGGTCAAATGAAAGAGAGCTATAAAATATAACTCCTAAGTTTCTTGCCTGATGTACGATTGGAATGGGTTCATTGTTGATTTTTATGTTTAAGCTATGTTCAATTTGTTCTCTTATATGCTTGTTTTTAACAAAAATTATAATTTGAGACTTAGAAGAATTTAACTTTAGGTTGTGATCTTTAGCAAATGAATCTATATTTTTTAAGTCAGAGTTCAGTTTAGAATTAACTTCATGTATGGAGTGCTTGCTTACGGGAATATGCACTTGGCCATCATCAGCGAACTGTTCAAGCTTAGAATACTTAACCTTTTTGGTCATATCGAACACATAGAGAGAGAAAAACAGCGGCGATAAAAAGGATCCCTACGGTACACCTTGCTTTATTATCTTAAAATCTGACCTCCGGTTACCAGCTGCGTTAAAAATTTCTACACAATTATATCTATTACTTAACATCTTACTGCAAAGATCCAAAGATCTAGAAGAAAAACCAAAATAGTGAACCTTTGCAAGTAGCATCTTGTGACTTATTGTGTCAAACGCTTTACTCAAATCCAATAATGCTAAACATGTGCCGTTACCTTGTTCTTCATTATTTCGAATGTCGTTTAAAACGTTCACTAGAGCTGTAGTGGTACTATAGTTTTTTCGAAATCCTGACTGACACTCTGGTATTATATTTTTTGAGTCTGCAAACAATGTGATTTGCTGACATAAGAATTTTTCAAAGATTTTTGAAGCAGATGGCAAAACGCTAATTGGTCGAAGATCTTTAAGTTCTTTTGGATTTTTATTCTTGGCGATTGGTTTTCCATATTGACGGGTAAGTATTATTTAAGATACATGTATTTATAATGTTTATTAGGGCATCACAGCAAAAAGGAAAACAGAGCTTAATATCCCTAATCGACCAATCGTCCAATCGAAATTGATGTAATTATTTTAATAAGATTAGAAAGTGAAATCTGTCGTGTATTAATTGCTGTAAAAGTTAATTAAGTCTTGTGAGATGGTGTCGACCATACTGTCTGTCTCTTGAAAAAAACTATGTATTTTCTTAGCATCCTGCAGTTGTGTGTTATTTTCAGTTTTTTTGCAGCCTCTCAAAGCTCTTTGCCGTTTTTTTGTGACATTGTATTAAAGTATGTTTTTTTTCTCTGATTAAAGCGGGTTTAGTAAAATTTCTAAGTTCCCTATAGTAAACTAAGTCAACCTCACGTTTTGTTCTTAAATATTTTCTATGTGCTCTGTCTCTTAACTTTATCATTAATTTAATATTACTTGTAAGCCAGGGAAAAAAGGGTTTTTCTGTAATTATTTTTGTTTGTTTTCGAGCGTGAATGCTCAAAAATTCTAAAATATTATTATTAAAAAAGCTTACCTTTTCCTCCACATTATATGTGTTGTAGATAGAATTTCAATCAATTTTTTGTCCATCACTCAAAAACTGTTGCATGTTAATATTATTGTAGTCGCGATATGTAATGACTTTTTTTGTGTTTTGTAGTTGCGGAAAAGGAAAAGTAGAATAAACCAAGTTGTGGTCATTAATACACTGAGATACCGGAAGAGAGCCAGACTTTAGGGGGGTGAGGGCCCTGCTTGTTATTATCATATCGATTAAGCTTGACTGACCAGTAGCTAAATTAACTCTAGTTGGTTCTGCTATATGTTGTGAGAGCTCAAAGGAATTAAGAATATTTTTTAATCTATTTGGATAAATGCTGTCTTCCAAGTAATTAATATTTAAATCTCCTGTCATAATAACATAGTTATATCTAGGGGTAATAAAACCAAGAAATTTTTCTAATACTTCAAGAAAATTTGATTTGCTCTCAGAGGGCACGCGATAAATATTTATTAACAGATATGATTTGCCTTTTATGTTAAAGGTTATTGCAGTATTTTCCATAAAATTTATATGAAAACAAACTTCCTGAAATTGTAGAAACTTTTTAATATACAAGGCCACGCCACCACCCCTTTTCTCAGCCCTATCTGTTCTTAATAAAGTGTATCCCGGTAGGTCATAAATAGAAGTTGATGTTTGCTCGGTAAGCCACGTTTCATTTAAACAAAATATGTCAAAATTATACTCCCATATATAGTTCACAAGTTCATCAAACCCCGTATTTATAGAACGGACATTTAATAGGCAGATGGAAAAATTGTTGTTACAGTTTTTTTTATCATATGTATGCAACAAATTTAAATTATCGTCCACTCGTTGACCATGTATATCATTAGTCATATTCAAAAATCAACCCCTCCGCAAACCCCTGTAGAATCCCAGCCCCCAAAAAACATCTCACCCGCACAATCACACGCGAAACCAGGAGAAGATTATTTGACGAATTCTAATCGACATTTTTGCATGTAATAAGAGGGTCATAAAAAAAACCAGCAACTTAAAACTAGAGTGAAGAGAGACATATTTACGAAAGAATAATGACAAAAAGATAATGAGTACTGTAAAACAACAATAATACCGTATATTATTCGGTTTGATGTCGATAAACTCACCCATTACTAGTAAGATTAATTTTTTTTACAACACACCTTACTCCAGTAAAAGATACATTTTTTAATATTTTTCGTATGCTTATTTAGTAAGGCTGGTTAGATCCTTTTCACTAGATATGCGGTGCACCATATCGTTCACTTTTACATAAATATTGCCATTTAGGATCCACGCACTATTTTTCGTAAATAACTGTATTGTTTTTTGAAACAAATCACGCCAAAATTTAGTTAATTCTTCCTTGATTTGCACGCCATTATTTTTGAAAAATAATTTGCGCAGCTTTAGTACGGAGATGCGCGTCGTGTTGTTAGAGAAATGCACTAAGGCTGACGGAGGCCGGTCACCTGGGGTTTTATCTGGTATGCGGTGACAATTCACTATCTCACTTTCTTTTATATTTTCATTGTTTTCTTTCTTCAATCCAAATATTCGTATATTCAAATCCCTAGATGACTGTTCCTGGTCATCCAAGGCTTTAAGAAGACGCTGATTCGATTCCTCGAGATCCAAAACTTTGTTTTGAAGCTGGATGCTCTCATATTTTGCTTTTCATCCAGTTTCTTCTCAATCACGTACACGACTTTATCTACAATATCTTGTAAGAAACCATCATTAAATGTATTTTTTATCGTTGTTTTGATTTCACGTAGATCTGTCGACGAAAAAGGCATGATGGCGGCCGAAGTAACATGACTTATATCTTGTTTTTTTTTTTTAAACTAGAAACTGTATAGTGAAAGTTAACAGCTGCACTCAAAGATACTAATTAATTATTTCTATAACTGGCTTTTTTTTTAGAATATTTTGGGCGGTATTTGACTATGAAACTTACTACTCGCGCGCCATCTACCTAACTCCCATTTTTGTTTGTTTTTAAATCTAGTTTACTCAATACTATTAACTGTCATTGTGGCTACACTTCTGGTAAAGCACCAGTTGGTCAAAAACTTACTTCTTGCCTAGTTAGGTATTATCCTTTTATGAGTGGTCTAGGATTTACTGAAATCTTGTTACATATCCCCTTCTTTAATTTTATGACTTTCACTGCATGGAAGACGGGAGGGCTATAATTTGTCGAGGGATTAAGCATCACTTTACTTCTGAGGTTTATATATTATTATGCATGCACTTTAGAATAAGCAGAAAAGTAAAAAAATAACTATATTTTTTTATTTATTTTTCAAAAAATCGCACTCTGTAGACAAACCGCCACATGTACCTTCGCTCTGTCTTTATGTCAAACGATAACATCCAGTATGCCGAAACGCAGAAACATATGCGTCGCTATGTCAATAAACATTACCTACTTGTCAAAGAGAATTTGACACATTTTCTGTGGCGTGGCTTTGAAAATGAACGTCGAAAAAGCGGCTGCAGAAGCTATGCGGGAACTTCTTCCTGCAAAAAGTGAAAAACTATATCAAAAACAGTTTGCGGACTACAGAAATTGGTGCTATGGACAAAATGCTGAAAATGTAGCAGATGAAAAGGCACTCTTGGCCTATTTTTGGGAAAAGTCCAAGAAGCTGAAGCCTTCTTCCATCTGGACTCAGTACTCAATGATAAAAGCCGTTATTATTAAAGGATTCAATATTGATATACTATGTTGATATACTTATTGATATAAGCAAATACGCAAAACTTGTGGCATTTCTAAAGCGGAAGAATGAAGGTTATAAACCAAAAAAATCAAGAGTTTTAACGGCAGAAGAAATCAAGCAATTTTTAGAAAAGGCGCTAGATCGTGAATTTCTTGCTCAAAAGGTAGAATTTTTACTATTTCTTTTAGGATAGAATAGAATATGCGTATGCGTGGATTTCCTTTTTCCTTAGTACCTATACCTACCTATTATTAAATATATAATTTTTTATATTTATATTTTGGTAAAATTATGTATGTTTTTGTTACAGGTGGCCCTAGTTTTAGACGTTGCGGAGGCCTGATGTAGTCAAAAATTGGTCAAGCTACAGCTTAAAGATATCGAGGACCATGTGGAGTTTTTCTTAGTGAACGTATCTGATACGAAAAACTACAAGGACCGCTCATTTGTGGTAAAAGCTTCTTCTACCTCCACGGATGTCGTTGGTTTGATTAGGAAGTACATTTCGTTAAGACCTTCAGCTATTCAGAACCATAACCGATTTTTTCTTTATTACAAGAATGGCAAGTGTAGCAATCAACCTATTGGAAAGAATACATTTGGACAACTGCCAACAAAAATTGCCAAATTCTTAAATCTTCCAGAGCCCCACTTATATACAGGCCATTGTTTTCGCCGCTCATCAGCGACCATGCTAGTAGACTCTGGTGCCAATCTAGAACAATTAAAACGTCACGGAGGTTGGAAGAGTAGTGCTGTTGCCGAAGGGTACGTGGAAAACTCTTTATTTCAGAAAAAAAATGTTTCAGACCAAATATTTGGAAACAGATCTTCTCCAAAAAAAACCTGTAAGCCGACATTAACAATTACGAGTACTTCATGTTTCAAACCATCAACGAGTGAACAAATTACGATCATGCCTACGTCTCCTGACATGTCTTTATATAAAGATGCCACGACTGTCTAGAGTGCTAGTGTGGAACCGCGAAATAAAGCAGAAATCACTATTATTATTAACTTAAATCTTAAAAATTAAGTTTTTGAAATTATGTTTTATTAATTATTATATTAAAGAGTACCCAGTTTAAACCTATGTAACTACATTTTTAAATTCTAGTAGAAAAATCAACAAAAAATGGTAAAACAAATTTCCAGGGAAATAAAGTAAAATCGGGATTTTTTTACTTTATTTCCCTAGGTAGTAAATGACCCACTTTATTCCCGTAAAAGCGGTATTAAATGGATGCATTTTTTCCCGGAAGTGCATAAAATATTGTATGTAATATATAATAGGTTTTTACCGCCCACGAAACCTGGAATACGTGGATTTGTTATTTAAGGGCGACACTTTTTGTCAATATGGGAATATGGGAATTTTCGTAAGAACACCTCTATAGAGTGGTCAAGTTATACCTTTCTTTAAAGGCCTTTGAAATACCTTAACAAACATGTTAAAATTTTAAAAATCTAGCTATCAGTTTTTGAGATATTTACCATGAAAAACAAAAAAATTCTGACAACTGTCAATTTTTTTTTCATTGAAGCTCATTTGCTACTCATTTTTTCTAAAGGCGCCCCTTTGGGGGGGGGGTGGGTTTTACCACCAGAATTTCAATAGGGAGAGTGGATCAATAAGTGATTCCTTATTTTGAGGGCCTTTTAAATGCCTTTACACAAATGTAATAGTTTAAAAATTTGGCAATCAGTTTTTCAGATATTTTTATTTATAAATTTTCAAAAAGCGAAGAGAAAATATTGTTTTTGGTACCTTTTTAAACAAAGTCCAAATTTTTTTTTAATAACAAAAGAGAAGCAATGATAAACCACTTTTTTCCGATTTTTATACAAAACAAAATGTTTTCTCTTCGTTTTTTGGAAAATTTAAATGCAAATAACAACAAATTATTCACATCTGTGTAAAGGCATTTAAAAGACCTTCAAAATAAGATATTACGACTTGACCCACTTTCCCTATTTAAATTTCCGTGGTAAGACTCACCCCCAAAAGGGTCATGAAAAAAATTGATTGGAAAGTGATCTTTAATGAAAAAAAAAATATTGACTGGTTTTAGGATTTTTCTGATTATGTTCAAAAAGTACTGAAAACAATGTCTTTTCCTTGCTCTATGGTAAATTGAAATACAAATGTCTCGAAAACTATTTGCTAGATTTTAAATTTTTTAACAGGAGTAAGGTCATTTAAAAGTTCTTTAAAACAAGGTATCACTTAACCCACATTCCTCATTTAAATTCTGGTGGTGAAACTCACCCTTCGATAGGTTGTGTAGTTTTTTTTTAAACTTGGAGGAAAGATTATAGTTTTCTGAGATATTTTACATATATATTTACTTGGTAGGCTAAATATGAAAGATTTTGATTCTTGTCGTAACTTATACTCAGAGATGCATCACTTGAAAAATGATATTTTCTTTTTGAAAATCGATGAAAAGTGAACTGTGTAACATGCTGTTCTTTATACTGACAGTAAGAAGTAAGAGTAATAGGCTTTTTGTTATATATATTAGTATTTTATGAAAAAACGTAGACACTTACTAAGAGTCCCCGAAAAGCCGAAATATAGCGACTCAAAAACTTTATTTTAACATTTGTGGATGGTTTATGCGTCAGTAAATTTGAACTACACTTCCGGACACATAAAATGCGTACTCCGATTTTATATATTGTATTATGAGCCTCGCAACTCAGTAACCTTTTAGGTATTTCAAATTGACAAAAAATGTCACTGTCAGATTTTGTTGTTGTCATACGCTTATATTTAAAAATGCCCCAACTAAACGAATTCGAAAAAGACCAAATTGGCAAAATTAGACGGTGGTTGGTCGGTTAGAAGAGTAGCAGCCCATTATGGACGAAACAAAGCTACAATTATAAGAATGAGAAGAAAGAATCAAGAAGAACGAACTGTTCGACGAAGGCGAGGCACTGGTTTGACCGCTTGACCCAAGTCAGTACGCCTCAGCAGGATCAGCAACTGATCGACTTTCTTGAACCCATTTTCGATGGCCCCAGAGGCGAAAATTGAGTTACATTTTCCTGGATCCATAAGAACGACGCGCAGATGGATAAGCCGTTGTAGACTTAGATGTCGCGTTGCTGCTAAGAAAATCCTTCTTAGTGAGGAAAATAAGCAAGCCAGGTTAAGTTTTGCACTAAACTATTCAGTACAAGAAGAAGAATTTTGGCAACCAGTGTTCCTCACGGATGAAAAAATCTTTCAGTCCCACAATGACAGCAAACAAATTTTGGTATATCGCCCGCCAGGAACACGCTATCTCTAAAAATATATTGCTAGGAACGAAGACCGGGCTGGAAGATTTTCCGTGAATGTTCGTCTTTTTAGAATCCATGGAAGATTTACGGCTGAGGTTTATGTTGATATGATGAGAAATATTATGCTTCCAGAAGCAACTAGGCAATCCAGAAGATTTTGCGTAACAGTGGTTCCAGCAAGCAAGGTTTTTTTGCGAGGTTTTGCCATGACCGGCAAAAACTCCTGACGCCAATACAATGGAAAATGTGTGGGGCCTTAAAGCAAAAAAGTTAACACAAATGAATATTATTCACATAGTTTCAAATCCAAATTTATTTCAAAATTTAGTAGATTCCAGGCCACGAAGACTGGCAAACATTATCGAGGCTGACGGGGCAATGACACGCTACTGAAGAAACGTTTTCTGTTTTTTTTTTAATTTACGTAGTGTTTTAATAATTTATTTTTGATTTTGAGATTTTTGGTTGTCTGCAAAGACTTAGATTACTCAAATTTACTGATCCTGCAAAGGTGCGCTGACTATGATTAAATTATTGCTTTTCTTTTGCGAAACAGTTCCTTTTTCTCGATACTTTTTTCTTATTCGCACAATTGTGGCCTTGTTTTGTCCATAATGAGCTTTAAGAATAATTTTTTATAATAAAATGTTGAATAATTTAAAAAAATTGTTTTATTCATTAGCATATTAGTTTTTTAGTACAGTGTGGTCAGTCTCCTTATGTTTGTGTTTACAATGTCAAAATATCTAACCTGTAACTCAAAAACGTCAAAGTTAGTTACAATAAGCAACGAAATTAGGAAAACTTAAATTCAACAGACCTACAGCAAACTTCTGCTGTGCGCATTTTATGTGGCCGGAAGTGTACCATACGGTAAGAACCTACATAAAGATTTTTGTAGATATTATGAAAGTAAGAAATGATTATTTTTTGCTACTTAGTTGTTACTGATTACTTCACGGAACTATATGAATCCAACTTAACGTCATGGGTACAAACCCAGCTTACGCTGTTAGGAAATGTAATCGAGTATAATATTTTTGCATTTGCTACTTTTTTACTTACTTTAATGCAGTGAGCTTCATTCTTCGATGTCTATGAATCAGTTTTTCTTAGGATTCGTCTACTATCATTCCATTTATTGAATGAAAAATTCAAAAACGAGGCAGTTTAAAATGAGAAACGCTAATTTTGCACTGCGCGGCATATCTCTCAGGGAAAATTTATTACAGTCTCAGAAAAAATCTGTGATCTATTTTTTCAATTATATTGGCACCAGCCGCTGCAAAAACTTGGCGAAAATTTGTGTTTTTGGACGATTTTAGTCACTGACGGCCATATTGACAATTTCAAATCGTGTCACAAACCTTGTCGTCTACGACATGTGGCGTTGCCGGTTGTAAAAAAGAAATAAATTGCTTTGACATATAATATTGAGTTAAACTAAAGGAAGAAAGGATTGCAAAAACTGTTCTAATCAATTAAAATGCAGCATGCAAACTGTGTGATTTTTTAGGCAAATTTTTAGTATTAGATTCACCTAAATCGTTCAAGTTCAAAATTGAGTCCCTGGTATTATTTTTCCCTGATTGTCCACAAATATTCCAGCTCATCCAGCAATCCGGACGCTTCCTTTATAGGTTTGTATAAATTAAAGTCTCATATTTAGCATCTACATCTCTATTTCTTGACATTGTTGTGTTATGCAGTCTAGTTTTGCTGACTATCTTGTCTTTTATTTCCTTCTATTTGGTACTCAGCGCTGCATTTTTTGATACATTTTATCTATCAAATCCAGGATTTTTCTTTGTTCACTCTTGCATAAAAGTCTAAACTATGGTACGTCCAGACCATTTCTGCTTCTTTCCCGTATATTTAATAATATCTTCAAGCTTTTGTTTAGTTGGTATCAAAGTTGAGTTGCTTCTTGAAGTTCCTCTATCCTTGGTCTGGATTTAGTATTGGAAGATTTTTTTAAGGGTAAATTTTATTTTTCCACAACTGGATTTTGATCCGATTTAATGCAGTTTTTGTATCGCTTATTGATTAAGATAATATAGTATATTTGGTTTCTGGGGATCCTCTCTGGAGTGTCAGCCTTAGAAGTCTTAAGTGTAAAGGCGTCTTGCTGGAAGTTTAAAGAAAGTATTTGATACGATCAAATCCAGTTCCTGACAGAATTGAAAAAGGCGATCTCCATGATCATTTAATATACCAAGGCCGTACTTTCCAACAACGTCTCTTCTTGCGGCTCTTTGCGTTAGAGTCTGGTGTATTCTGACTATTTTGTAAAATTAAGGGCTATTTAAACTTGGTCGTAAACGCTTGAATTTTATCTAAATATATATGACTCAATCTAATACAAAGGGACAAAAGAGGTTAGTTACTTTTGAGCTTCTTTATTTAAAATGACTGCTATGACATTCTAGTTATTTTTGCCGTCATTAGGTCATTAATAGACCACTAATTTATGGTCACCTTATTTGCTTACCGTATTACCGTAATTAGGATGCTCAAAAGAGTTTTTAAACCACAAACACAACAAGTTACCGTAACCATATTCAATGGAAATAGAATAGAAAAGAAAACAACAAATCCTGTTTTTGCAAATTCACTTTCAAAAAAATTAAAAACCTAACTAAACAAAGAAACAAATTATCACCTACCAGCTGCAGCTTTTGCACAGAAATAAATCTGGTTGGTTGCAAAAAATAACCGAGCCGCTTCCGTTAAGCCTCCGAAAGTAACGTATTTCGGTTTGGTTATTTTTGGATACGGGAGAAAAATAACCGATTTTGCCTACGGTATCAACAATTTTGATGGTCTATTAACGCTCTATTACTTGCATACTAGACATGGTAGACGTTATTCTGGCTTTTACCTGTGTTAGGCCATCTTAGTTAGGCTCCCTTTGGGAACGTAGGCTCCGCCCTTCCACCGTCAGAGGTGAACACCGAGTAACTGAAACTTCGGGTATCGTTTTGACCAGTTATTCGAAATCCATTACCGTCGCTCATCTTCCACCGCGGGATTGATGCAAATACCATATCGTCCCACCAAAAACAAAACGCGAATCGACAATTGGCAACAACTGTCTGCCCTTGAGAACACAAGGACCACACCGCTGCTCATCTCCCACCGCCAGGTTGAATCCAACAACAGTAGCCGGACTCCCCATAGTTGACTGGCCCGCCTCAGCTACCAATCTCCGACGCATAAGGCTATGTCAGGTATCCATCCATCCTGACACACAATCAGGAGGCAAGCAAAAGCGGTGACGGTGAAACCGAGCAGTACCCAATAGACAGGGACCCGTAAAGCAAGGCCGAAAAAGAAATAAAAAGAAAATGAGCCCACCTTGAAGACTCCCCAGAATGACAAAGCACCGATCAACCCAAAACGACGGAAAGCAACCCTCGAGACAGGAATGACATATTTAACATATTCCTATAGTATCTGGTTTTCTATACGCCACTAGGTTTTTGTCTACATTAGGGATTGACCTAGAAAGAAAATCTGACACGACATGGTCACGACCTTTTTGATGAATAATCTGGTAATTAAATGCTTGTAGCTTTAAATCCCAATGCGCCAATCTCCCGGACGGGTCTTTCATATTGTGTAGCCACACCAAAGAGTTGGTAAGTTCCAAATTTGATTTGAGTTTTTCCGTGGCTTATACTCAAGTTCTGTAGTGCAAAGTTTTTCTTGTTTTGTCAATGACCTAGATATGTAACAAATCACTTTTTCGCCTTCGTCGAACTGTTGGGTTAATACGGCTCCTATGTCATACGCAGATGCATCCATTTGTAAAGTAAATAGTTTTGTGAAGTCAGGACACGTAAGAATGGGTGCTGAGATTAAAGCAGACTTAAGTTGGCAAAAAGTGTGAACTCCGGAATCCAACGAAAAGCCACGTTTTTCATTTTAAGACGAGTCAAGGGAATGACTACTGAGGAAAACTCGGGAATGAATCGCCGATAACAGCTTGCCATGCCGAGAAAACTCCTGACACCTTTGACTGTTGTTGGGGTGAGAACATCGCCTCGACCTTGTCAACATTGCATTGAAGGCCTTTAGAAGTAACCGTAAAACCAAGGAATTTAAAACTGGGGCGGCAAAATTTGTACTTTTATCGACTCACAGTAAGTCCTGCCGCCAGCAACCGATCCAAGACAAGCACTACAATACGAGGATGTGTCGAAAAAGATTAAGCTATGATGATGACGTCATCCAAATATTGGAACACGTAGGGTTGGAGATCTACGCCAATAACAGTGTTAATCAGTCTCTGCCAACAAGCAGGCGCATTTGTCAGACCAAACGGCATCCTTTTAAATTGAAACAGACCTCTGCCGGGCACTGTGAAAGCTGTAAGTTCTCTACAAGATTCTTTGACACTTACCTGGGAATATGCAGGGCGTATGTTTGTCCATGGAATTTATATATTTTGCCTCTCGCAGTCGATCCAAGATGGCGGAGATGTACGGAATTGTATAAGCGTCCTGGGCAGTCGCTTTATTTAGATTAATTTTTTTTTCCCCGAATTCGAACAGTTTGGACAGTTCCTGGTAATAAAACCTTCTCTGAAACATCGGTAACATTTCAGTTTTCTCTCAGGACAGTTTACTCTGGTATGTCCTTTAGCTCGGCAATGCCAACAAACCATTTCCCTGTATTGGTTACGTGACCGCGTGTCAACGGCGTACACAGTACTGAGTGAGAGGTGTGCTTGTAAGCTAAGTTAGGTTAGGGAAAATTCATGAAGGTAGGTGGTGGAGCAAATTTTTCTGTTCGATACATGGTCTCCTGAACTTCGCTTCCTAATTCGATCGGTCAATGCTCTCAATATTTTGCAATACTCGTTGTAAAGGAGGTAACATGTTCCTTCTGATCAGGGCCACTTGCTCACTCACACGTAATGGTGGTCTAAGTTGACGAAACAAACTTTGCATGCGGGTTACCTTGAGTACTTTTAGAGATTACCCTTCGCAAGACTGCCTCATGTTCGTGAAGGAAGAATGTTTTTCTCAATTGAGCTTCAAAATCATTCCAGTCACGAAAAGTGTCTCTTCGGATGTATACCAATCCACTGCATCTCCTTTTAGAAATTCTCCCATAGCTCTTGAAGCTATAAGTCCTGGGAAACATTTATGGAAAAACATTTATCTTCCAGACCATCCAAGAATGAGTTTAGGCTTGATTGCCCATCATAGCAAGGTTTCCACTTCTCAAAGCTGTTAAGTTAAGAGACAGTTGGGTTCACCAAAACATGGGACAAGTAGAAGTAGAAATAGCCAAAGGAACTTGTGGTGGCTCTGATCTTCTAGAAGTATCCAAACGAACTTGAGGTGGCTCTCTCCTTCTTCGGTGTTACAAAGAATCAGGGACTGGCTGATATTCCCTTCGGTGAGGTATTTCTTCGGGATTCCGGTGGTAAGGAGTGAGAATAATGGTGAGATTCTGTACTGAACCTAGATCTTTCAGTGGATAAGGTTTCGATCAATGGACCACGAGATTCCAAAACTGAAGGGCGACTGATGGGTGAAAAGTCTGAAACATGGGGTTGAGAAAAGCAGTCAGGTCTCATTGAAGAAAAATTAGGACCAGCGGGATAAAATCTATAATCAGATGTAGGGCCAACAATATAATAAGGAGGTTACTGAAAACTAACTCGTCTACGCTGCACAGATGAATTTGGTCGAAGGGGCCTATAGTGATGACAGGGAATGCTCTAAAACGATATTGAAGTTGAAGCCTTCGAGAAAAACCAGCACTTTGAAGAGTCTGTGAGATCTCTGGAATATCCCTGGGTTGCTCATTAAAATTACTAAATTCAAAACAAAATTATGATTGTTTTCCACAAACCAAAACTACACTTTTTTGCACTCGACGCGCGTTTCGCTAACAACGTTAGCATCATCAGGAGACGATAAACAATGAACTAAATTAATCTACGCTCTATCTTATATACAATCCTTTAGTGGGCGGAGATAAGACTAATAAATTGTGATTGATCACGATTTTTAATCCTACCTCCCCTCAACCAAAGAATAAAGTGTACTAAACGGGATAGGTCCTCTATCTTTATTTAAACTATTTCTGGATTTAATGATTTCCATACTTTCATATGCATTCAAAAGTCTTTTGTTTGGTACACTTTTTAGAAGTTTTAGGTTATCTAATGTGAATCTATGATTGTTTTCAAAAGCATGCTCGGCCACACTTGACTTTTCTGTTCTTCCGTATTTTAAGTGTGCTAAGTGTTCTTTAAAACGTGTTTGAATAGAGCGTCTTGTTTGGCCAACATATTTTTTATCACAATCCATGCAACTAATTTCGTAAATTCCACTTTTTTCTAGAACTGTAGTTTTATCCTTGGGATTTCCTAGTAAGCTTCTTATTGTGTTACCGGATTGATATACTAATTTAAGACCGGTGTTATTAAATACTTTCTGTAATCCTTTCGTATAATTAGGATTATACGGAATTGATACAAATTTTGAGTCGCAGGTATCTTTTTGTCTGAAAAAGGTAGAATTCCGAAAGGTCTTTTGAAAAGAATGTCTATTTATCAGCTTATTTATTAAGCCTTCGTCGTAACCGTTTTCGCCAGCTATATTCCTAATCCTATTCTTTTCTGCTTCAAATCTTTCTTTGTTTAAGGGGAAATTTACTAATCTATATGTTATTCAAACACGTTTTAAAGAACACTTAGCACACTTAAAGTACGGAAGAACAGAAAAGTCAAGTGTGGCCGAGCATGCTTTTGAAAACAATCATAGATTCACATTAGATAACCTAAAACTTCTAAAAAGTGTACCAAACAAAAGACTTTTGAATGCATATGAAAGTATGGAAATCATTAAATCCAGAAATAGTTTAAATAAAGATAGAGGACCTATCCCGTTTAGTACACTTTATTCTTTGGTTGAGGGGAGGTAGGATTAAAAATCGTGATCAATCACAATTTATTAGTCTTATCTCCGCCCACTAAAGGATTGTATATAAGATAGAGCGTAGATTAATTTAGTTCATTGTTTATCGTCTCCTGATGATGCTAACGTTGTTAGCGAAACGCGCGTCGAGTGCAAAAAAGTGTAGTTTTGGTTTGTGGAAAACAATCATAATTTTGTTTTAGTGCAACCAAAGGTTCCAAATTCCCAACATACTAAATTCAAGATTTCTGTTTTGTGCTGAAGGTAAGACTTCATTAACATTCTGGGGCTCAGGAGAAATAAAAGGGTGGTTGTTGTTACGAGATCGCTCACTTTCAGCGGGTGAAGCTAATCTCTGCAAAGTTGGTGAGTTAGTAGCTGAGTTATTGTTCACTTTAGCTGAGTTGTTGCCAATATCGGGGTGTGAAGAAACATTAATTCGCTGGTTTTGTTGTGGAGCTGAGTTGTTGGTAGCTGTAGCTAAGTTGTGTATAGCTGTACCTGAGTACCTGGGTTATTATGGCTAGCGAAGTTCAAAAAGTCAGTTGTTATTACATTTTATTGTGTGGCTGAATTGTTGGTAGCGGTAGATGAGTAGGGAGAACCATTATTTGGGTTGTTTGGTGGTATATCTGAGTTACCATTAGTAGCTGAGTGTGACAAACCGGTATTTTAGTTGTTTGAATGTGAAGCTGAGTTGCTGTTAGCTAACTGTAGCTGCGCTTCAGTCTGTAAACTAACCTCAAGGTCTATCATTGGTTCATCGGAAGCTGTGGTAGCCGGATGACTGACAACTTCAAATTGGAAAGTTTGCTCTTGGTTGGTCTCCCGGAAGGTCACTCTGAAAGATTTTCTAGCAGGTCGCCCAGAAAATCTTGTGCGCTACCAGCTAGGTTTAAGGTTGCTATGCTGTAAACTCCTTCCAATGCCCTCAACAATCCAGAACACAAGTCCCTCAAACTATCTTTTCGTCTTGCTTCCTCTTCGGTATGTGAATGAATTAAATTTATCCTTCAACGAACATGAAATAATCTTGTGTGAATCCTCTTAAATGTATTATCTTTGTTATTTTTGTCGAATTCCTGTATACTTTCACTAAACTCATGCAACTTTCCTCGACAAATAACCAACTCTCGAATAGGATCAAAACAAACACGAGCTCTGGTATTGCCAAACCTTTCTTCAGCAAAAACAGCCCTCAGCTGTGCTCTTTTGTCCCGAGCCTCAAAACTGATGATTTCCACGCCTCGGCTTTCTAGTTCGTATGTGATCTCATCACTAAATAAATGGTTTACTTCCATATTTTGTCGAAGTCCCACCAACGCACTAACACAAAATACCAAATCAAACAAATCTCCGGTCGTTTAACCGCCAACTGGTCAGGATGCGAAGTGTAGTGGTTCATTTCAAGGAAACAAAAATACTTGGTTTTGTAAGAGGCGCAAAAATTAATTTAGTCGCTGTTTACCGCGACAGCAAAAGACTACCAGAAACTAGTCTCAGGGTAATCGCTGCTTCAAAAAAAAAATCCGCTTGTAAAAAAAATGACAAACAACCAACTTAAACACTAATTTGTTTATGAATTATTTTCCGGATATATATCTAGCCGATCTGGACTTTGAAGATTTTGACACATCAACACCTTTATATAAGAGGGATATTGTTGTGGAAACAAGCAAGGAATAAAAATTAAAAGAAAAAATATATTTTTGATTTACTATACTTACTTACTGTTGATTGACCATGCTTTGTAAAAAATAAAAAAATATATTTGCGATTTAGAACAAAGTATTTCTGATTAACTATGCTTTAAAAAATATTTCTATTTACTATGCTTTGAAAAAAATATTTCTATTAACTTTGTTTTGAAAAAAACATTTTGGTTTACTATGCTTTAAGGAAACAAAAGTTTTGGATTTCCTTTTAGAAAACATTTTATTTACTTTGCTTTGAGAAAAAAAAATACTTTTTAGGAAAATTTAGATTTCGATTTACTATGGTTTCGCTTTTAAAGAAACACTTCTCTTCTTGGAAAAAAGTCAACTTACCCTGCTTTGCGACAAAAAATATTTTTGGATTGACAATGATTTGAAAAAAAACTTCATTTTTGAATGTATTTTGCTTGGAAAAGACATTTTTTAATTTATAAGGATCGGCAACTCGGTCAATTTATTTTGCTCGGTAAGAAAAAAAAATTGAAATTTACTTCACTCGGTAAGGAAAAATAATTTTTAAATTTATTTTGCTCGGTAAGAAAAAAAAATAAATCTACCTCACTTGGAATAGGAAAAAAATTGAAATTTCTCCCTAAAAAAATGACTTTATTTTTAAAATAACTTGCTTGAGCTTTTTAAAAAAAATATTTAAAAAAAAATTGCAACTGCAAACCCCCCCTTCGCTTTCTCAAAGCAAAAGAAAAAAAGAACGCTATGAAATGAACTCGTTTAAGAGTACAACAGGAAAGAACCTACCTTTATACAGCCTTGTAGAACTCTACTGCAACATATCTTCTTTTTTGAAGCCAAAGTACCAAGGTATTTCATTGCCAAGGTAGCAACAACCAACAATTTAAAAAAATAAAGAAGAAAATCACACTCACTCCAAAGAACAAAGAACCACGAACCACGTGGACAGCCAGTGTTGCATTGAGCATGAGACTCTTAACCTCAGGGTCGTGGATTCTCCCACGTTGGGCGCCGCGCCAGTGTTACGCTTGGTACTCTCACGTGCCAAAGAATTTTCGCCGGAACCAAGCATCCTAGACAGCTATAAAAACAACCTTCAAGAATAAAGGGGACCACCCTAACGTATCATGTTTACCTAATTTATAATAACTGACATGTATTTTACAAAGGGAGAAATAAGTAAAACAGTAAGACAAAAAAACTACCGTTTACTTTTTGTACTGAGCATTCCTGAGAAGTAACACACAACGTACATACGCCAAAAAAACATAACGATGACATACAAGCCCATACTCTATTGTGTAGTGGGTACCACGGAAGACAAGATTAAAAATTACTTGAAACGACAAAATACAGTCTAGTTTCTTACAAGGGCAAAAATAAACACAGGTACACACGCCGGTCCTGAGGGCGACAGTTCGCATTGCAGGCAACCTAATACCTCCAATGCATCCAATGTGTAAAGGGGGTTGACGTGGGGTCCACTCACATTACAAAGAAACTTAAAAAAAAATAATCAAAAATAATTACCATAGATCGGCTGATAGCCACGGTCTAGCCAGCCATTTTCCGTGAACTGCACGTGAAAAATATGTCTTTCAAAATCGCCACTTCAAAGACACTTTTTCGTTATCGGACTTATGCGGATTCCGTCTACAACGATTTCAGTTTGCAAAGGTCGCCATATGTTCGACTTTTCCGATCTTCTTGGAAAACAAATTAAAAACGTGGCACTCAAAGCGGTGACGGAAAAAGAAGTGTTTCCTTCCCTCCATGAAATTTCAGACGCTAGAAAAGAAGCTTTGTGCGGGCAACTTATTGATCACAAACCTCAGAGGCGCCAAAACTACAGTTGCAAATCGCTTATTTTCAGTACCATATTAAATGATGCTGTTCACAACGCATTACCATTGGGCGAGCTTTCTGATATGGGCAAAAATAGACAGAGGCAGGGATCCAAATTCTACTTTTCGAATGCGACAGGATCAACTCGGAAGTCTATTCATCAACCTAAGACAGACAAAGACAACGAAAATTGTTCTCAGGTTTTCTTTTTCATCATCGGGATAGGGAGAGGTCACGTGACGAACAGAAGTTAAGAAAAGGCATCATTTGTAGTAGTGGGTAAGAAGCTGATTTTATTTTTTCGGAGAAACAAAGGACGTTTATGTTAAATGTATATACCTGGTTTTCTTGAAAAGGACTCAGCAGTAACATAATTTGCAGCTGTAAGCCACAGTTATTTGACGTGAAGTTAGTCACTGAGAACTAACAGGATTTCGGCTATGACAATCTGGCAGCTGATGGTTGTTGTATTTTGAAAAACCATAAAATGCCCAAAGAAAATTCCGGATTCTCGCCAAGAAAAAGACCTCTCCGGCACTCAAAATCTTCCTAAATAATCTAGGTTAGTCACAGCTTCTTTCCGTGTAGGTAACGTACGGATCCTTGACAAATACCTCTCTCATCTTTAATGTTTCTGTGCCTCTTTAAAACGAATATAAATCTCCTTTATTTCGTATTTCGTACGAGGACAGATCGAAATTTAACCTGTTAAAGTCTAAACAGCCTATCGTATAAACCGCAGGAAACAGGGAACTTACTGACCAAAAATGCACCGAGACAGGCAAGACGGTTCACAGTTGATATGGTCCACCTGTAAGAGACTGGGCAAGGCTCTTTGAGGAAGTCAAGCATAGTTGACATCAAAATAAAACCAACAGGTGAGTGTATTGTCAACTGATGATAAAGGTAGAGTGATTTTGTAATATCAATATCATATGGTTGGTGACACACTCGGTACTATTATTTTTTATTTAATCTGAGACCGATCATTCACAGACACTGCCGAACTTCAACACATTATTGATGACAAGAATCTACAACTCAACAAATGGATCGAAACTAGTTTCTATTAAGTACAAGACAGCTAAGTTTCTCTTTGTCTGACACGTTTTATAAAATTAACTTTTATTATCTACTTTATTTCTGGATGTTAAGTAGTTGACGGGAGGGGAATATGATATAATAAGTAAAGAAAACAAATAATTTACCACACCAACCCAGTAAACAATGGTTTGATGCCAATGAAAGGATTGATTGATTGATGGAATAAGTAAGTTGGGGCTTTCAACTAAGACCATTTGGGTCTTAAGTTATGTTATTTTTCCTTGTTTTACCACGTTTCGCTGAACTGTATACTGTATATAATTAATTAACTTAAAATAAGAAAAAGTTTGACGTTTTATTGTTATTTTTGGAATACACATAATTTGATATAATAATAAAATTTAGTGGTATATCAGGAAAGGTCCAATGTTTAAGACCATTTGGGTCTTAAGTTATGTTATTTTTTCCTTGTTTTACCACGTTTCACTGAACTGTATACTGTATATAATTAATTAACTTAAAATAAGAAAAAGTTTGACGTTTTATTGTTATTTTTGGAATACACATAATTTGATATAATAATTAAATTTAGTGGTATATCAGGAAAGGTACAATGTTGTTTTATTTGAAATATTCAAGTTTGTTTTTATTTTAAAAAGTTAACTAGAATAAAATGCTTTCATTTCAAATAATCATAATTTAAGTATAATTTAACCTCAATCCACCAGTAGATACCGTTTTCCCAGCGCATTCACCATAAGCTATAAAAATATATAATAATTTTAGAGGGGCTCTTCAGAAAAATAATAAAAATTATTGACTTAAAGATGTTACCAGGGTGTTTTAAAGACTTTTTTTTAAATCTAAGAAATATAGTTAAAGAAATATTGAACCGTTACAACGTCGCTTACCCACCAAGAATTCTATGTCTAATCTTCCCATTTCTTTGAAGACATTGTCCACTTTTCCTGCCTAAAACATACTTTTCAAGTTTCAGATTGCAGTCTTCTTCATGCCCTACGTCCGGAGATTCTTATCACCCTCTGGTCACTTTGACCTGCCAAAGACTGAGGGACTTGGCTTTTGGTTTTCTGGTCCTGTTAGTGATATTTCCTGAAGAGGATGATGAGGTGGTTTCTGATATTAAAACCGTTAAGACAATTCTTGTGACGCCTTTAAATGTGTAATTTGTTGCCGTTTTTTCCTGTATCTAGAAATACGCTAAGAAATTACTTCTAGTGTTACTGCTTCTTAACACTAATTTTATGTATTTATGTATCTAGGTCTTAAAGGAAACGTTTAACGCCCGCGCGTGGAAATAAAAACACGAGCCGTTGGGGCAGGGCAAAAACTTTGAGACTGAAAAATAAATGACGCTAGCTTAAAAACTAAGTCTCTGACAAACTTTGACGTTATTACAGATTGTGGAAAATGTAGTTTTTCATTTAACCCATTAGTACATAAAGTAAATTATGGGTTTAATTTAAAAAAAAAATATATTAAATTTTTCTACTTTTTATTTTTTGAGAAAAATGAAATCCGTTAAATCGCACACTATGCATAAAATACACATATATAAAAAATAAAAAATGAAATAAAATTAGATTTTATTTAATTGCGTATGAAAATCTTTGAAGCAAATTTTGGGATGAAGTCCTAGATTACACTTATCACATATAAAATGTGCCTTTTTGGCACAATATCCACACCTTTGAGTATCATTGTATACAATAAGATGGTTACGACCATCAAGACGTATATTTTGACTTGGATGGGATACAACTTTTCCTCTGGATGACTTTGTTCCGTAAGTTTGTAAAAAGTCAAGAGCAATTGATCTTCTAAATTCTAGGAGACCTTTTAAAATATATTGATTTCCGGGATCCACCCTCCTCATCAAAAGCCAAGCATTCGTTACAGCTACGTCGAAGAGATATGCAAAAATGGGCCAGCACCATTTCTTCTGACGTATTCTTGTTCTGTAACATGAAACATCCTGATTCATCTTATCGACTCCTCCCATGCCCCTAATGTA
Source organism: Oxystoma pomonae (assembly GCA_963921995.1). Classification (NCBI taxonomy): domain Eukaryota; kingdom Metazoa; phylum Arthropoda; class Insecta; order Coleoptera; family Brentidae; genus Oxystoma; species Oxystoma pomonae. The sequence continues at coordinate 71,756,448 of OY998165.1, forward strand.
ATTTGAAATTGGTTTTGGTTGCGAAATAGTAATTTTTTCCTTGACATCTCTTGAATATCTTGTGCACGTTCCTCTGGTAATCTTATCGTAATTTGTAATGCATGATACTACCTTGTTTTCTTTCCATTTCATAAGAGCCACCTTGTCAATCGAATCGGTTTGATATTCGTAGTAACCCCTTTCTTTCTTCTCCATCTTTTTCTTTTCTAGAAGAGGGCAGTTTCCAAGTCTTCCCTCTTGTATGGAGCCGTAGAACAGTAACATTTTTCTGAGAGGTGGTGCAACAGAGAAATGGAGGAAAAATAGTTCGACTTCGATATCGTTTTTAAAAAAGGTATTTCAAGAATTATAATACATGCTCTCGAAAACGATGAAAACCAGTCAACGGTCAATAATCCGAGAGGCATAAACACATAATCCGTTGAATTACTTAGACAGTTTTGCGATTCAATGATGAACTTAAATAATGAAGACCCTCGGAACCCAAGTAATCAAAACGAACCTCAAAATAAACCTCAAAACCCGCCCCTCGAAAACCCCGAAAGCTTACAAGAAACGCAACACAGTACAGCAAACGAAAACTTAAACAACGGTATTAAAATATTGGACGAAATAATTAACAACAAACCTAGACAAGTTTTAGTTTTCCCATTCGGTCATCCTAAATTAAATCTTAGTTACGAAGAGTACGGAAACCACAAAATTTGGACTTTAAAGATACCCCAAGAAAATAATGAAAAGTTTATTTTAGAATTTCTTAAAGACTATACAAGCTCTGGACATACGTACTACTTTCACTTTTATACAGACAAGTTTTACAACCAATTTAATTAAGTTTGTTTAAAACATTTTTCAGAAAATGGACCTAAATTAATAAAATGTTCAAAATTATGAAATGAGTAAAAGACAAAGAGGAAGAAATAATGCTAATTAAATACCAACATGACGGCAAGACCAACCATCAAACTACATTAATGAGTGCGAGATATGCCAGAGAGCAAAGTACGTTTCCCTCATGATAACCGAAATACCTAGTAAACCTTTTGAGATCATACAAATGGATGTTTTTGCTTACGACAACAAATCCTATTTAACTTTGATAGATGCATTTTCAAAATTTGCACAGGCAATACAAATTGAGGGAAAACAGCCATTAATATCAGTAATGCTTTAATTTAATTTTTTAGTAGTTTTGGAACACCTCAAAAATTGATTATCGATAGCGGCACCGAGTTTAAAAATGACACCATCAAAGAAATCCTAAAGTTACATAAAATTAATTTTCTTTTTGGCTCTCCCGCGCACCACGAATCGAACGCTTATTGAACACTTACGAATCATTAAAGAATTTATCATTATCATTAAAGAATCTCACCCAGACGAACAAAACTTAATGCCTTACGCTGTTTTAGGGTACAATAGCTCAATTCACAGCGTCACTAAATACACACCTTTTGAGCTAACATTTGGTCACACAAGCTCTAGGGACCCCAGTGAAATTTTCTCTTCAACGGCCTTCTATTCAGACTATGTTGGTAATCATAAAAGTAAATTAGAACATGTATTCAGTAACGTAAAACAGACAACACAAAACACAAAAGAAAAAATAATACCTAAACGAAACACCGAAGGAAACGACAATTTCAAATTTAAGTTAGGGCAAACAGTGTACAAACAAAATCCAAAAAAACGAAATAAAAAGAACAAATTTTTAGGGCCATACACAATTACACAAATATTATATAGAAATAGGGTACAAATAATTAATAATCAATATCCAACCAAAAAACATATCGAACATATTAAAGAATTAAGAAAAATTACAGGCTCTTCACCACCATAGGAAAAGGATCATCCTTCCCCAAGTTCCACGACCTAAGTAATAATCCAGGTCTATTGCCTCTGAGACTAGGTAATGCGCAGAATCAAATTAACTTTTGGTCTTTTATTCAAAATTTTACCCTATCATCCATTATCCAAGAATTTTTTAAATTAAAATGGCAAGCTCAACTAATTTGGAATATTTTTGAACACAACCAAACAAAGCCATCTTATAAAACTGAATTTTTTAATACCTATCATATTTTGCAAAATTTAGAATGCCAAATCTCATCTCAAATCTACCATCTAAATCCAACCTTAAGTATTCGACAGAAAAGAGCACCAGTCAACGGTCTAGGATCAATAATAAGGACACTAACAGGGAATTTAGACCAAAACGATGCCCAAAAATACGATAAATTAATAAACATGCTATCTAGTAACCAACAAAAGATCAAAAGCCTCGTAAAAGATCAGTTTACCTTGCTTCAAAATTCCATGCAAACCTTTAATAAAAGCATCGCTTTAATAGCACATAACGAAATTCTCTTAAGGTCAAAAATTGTACAAATAGAAAGTGCGATCAAAAAGCTCGAACTTTGTAAAATGGATGATCAAACATATTTTCTCACTCACGTGACTGTTTCTCAAATAATTAACTCTTACCAAGTTATTTATGACATTTTGGAAAAAATAGGAATCGCAATTAGCTTTTCAAAATTAAATACATTTCATAATTCAATTATTGAGCCTATCGATTTGTTACAAGAAATCAAATTCGTGAGCTCCCAACTTCTAAATAGTAAGCTACCTTTCGAGCTAAAATTGGAGAATATTTTGCTTTTTGAAAAATCGTTTAAAATAAAATGCTACAGTAAAGAAAACCAGATAATATTTATAATTGAAATCCCAATTGTTGAGAGTGAAATATACCAAGTTATTTATGACATTTTGGAAAAAAAGCTGCACCATCCCCTCCGTAACCTGCATCTATGTTTTTTTGCACTTTGTAGCAGCCTCTGAGACAGGAACCTGCTCACAATCCGTTCTTATGTCAAATGCAGGCGTACTGGCTTTCCAGGAAAATTTTTTTTTGGCAAAATTTGTTCTGCCACATTTTTAGCAACTCGCCAGTATTTATCAAGTGGGACATCTTCATCACTTGACGACTGACAAAGCAGCTGCTGAGTTGACAGACTGTCAATTTCTTCATCGGGAGCTTGATCTTCCATTTCTTTTGTTTGTTTCTAGGGCCGAAACTCACATCTTGTTCTCAGCATTCGAGGACCCAAACAATTCAGATCGGCTGTATGATCATCGTCACTAAGATCCTCATCAATATCGGTAGCATTCATTTCCTCCTCCGGGGGAATAGCATATATGTCCACTGCCTCATTTGAATCATCCTTCTCCAGCGCTTGAATCAGCTGTGCAAGGGATAAACTAGTAGTAGTAGTAGTATAGGGGCGGCCCGTGGGACTGGCAATTAGGCCTCATCATGGGCCCTTTCGGCCATACCCCGTTCCTTACCCCTATGCCCCTACTTCCGCTGCACCTCTCTCTGCGTGCCTCCCTGTCTTCTTTACGAAGTTCAGTATGTCGGCCCATTTGAGCGAGTGCAGCTCTTCTTCCTCTATCGTGGGAAATCCCCACTTCAGCTGCCTTGATCTGGCATATGCGTCACACTGTGCTATCAAGTGCTGCGCCGATGCAGCTCTTCTTCCTCTATCGTGGGAAATCCCCACTTCAGCTGCCTTGATCTGGCATATGCGTCACATTGTGCTATCAAGTGCTGCGTCGATTCCTCTTCGAGCCCGCAAGCGGGACACACGGGATCTCCTGCTACTCTTATTTGCGTCAGATGTTTGTTCAGCCGATTGTGCCCGGTCAGCATCCCTGTCAGCCTAAGAGCCATTTAGTTCTGGCTAGATTCGGACCATCCACGAATAGCTTGGACTGTCTGCACTTTGACTCTTGCCTCCAGGACGTCTTCAGTTCATTGTTCGCCCATTTGTTGAGCTCACTCTGTACCTGTTTTCTTGTTATTCCCAGAAGAGGTTCCGGTCCAATGTATTGGGTTTCGGCCCTTAGTCTGGCAATTTCGTCCGCTTTCTCGTTCCTTGGTATTCCCTCATGACCTGGGACCCACATCAGTGTCACCCTTTTGTCTTGAGCCAGTGTTTGCAGTGCTTCAGAGCACTCCTCCACCAGACTACTGACTATTTTGGGCGCACTTAGAGCCTCGAGGGCAGCCTGGCTGTCGGAGCATATGTATATGTCCCTCCTGCCATTTCTGACCTTGGGTAGGATTGCTGCCATGATAATGGCATACACCTCCGCCTGAACCGTAGCGTGTTCTCCAAGTGGATAACTCTTCTGAACTTCTAGGCTTTCCGCGTACACTCCTGCGCCTGTTTTCTGCCTGACTGACAGTTTAGAGCCATTCGTGTAGCAGATCGTCGCCTCTCTGCTTAATTCCGTTTGGAATTCTTCCCCTTGCCACTCATTCCGTTCGGGTATTGTGACCTTGTACTTTTTATCGAACCTCCATGGTTAAAGCGGTGCTTTCACTGGTAGTCTTAGGAAGGGCAACTCTTTCGTCACCAGTCCCTCGAACGCCAGATGGCCCTCTCTTTTCTCTTTGCCCTTCCACAGTCCCTGGTCCCTTAATCACAGGTGCGTCGCCATCGCCTCCTTGATCCAAGTGGGAAGCGAGGGGAGACCCAAGAATGTTTCCAGAGCGTGGATGGCGGTCGTCCTCATTGCGCCGGTCATGCTTCTGCAGAAGAGCCCTTGCAGGCTCGTAACCTTGTTGGATATGTACAGCTTCTCTACAGCGGGCCACCAGACCACTGATCCGTATTGGATCCTTGGTCTTATGATGGCCGTGTATATCCAGTGTAAGATCCTCGGGCTAATGCCCCAGATTCGACCGACCACTCGGCGCAACTGCCACAATGGTGCCTGGACTTTAACAGTCATTCTGGCAACATGCTCGCTCCACTTGAGTCCCTTGTCCAGCGTCACGCCCAGATACTTAAGCTGTGATACAAAGATAGGGGTCTGCCATACACATGGGAGCTTTGAATCCCTCTAGTTTCCTCTCTCTGTTGAATAGGATCATCTCGGTCTTTTCAGGATTCACTGAAAGACCATTCTGCCTACACCAGTCTTCTATGATTCTTACCGCCCTTTGTGGGGAGAGCTACACTGGGGGAGCCTCCTGTCACATCCACCTTCACCTTGGACTCTCCTAAGCTGGCCTGTGCTTCCCTCTCCGTTAAGGCGGATTTTACCCATTCAGTCAGACATGCTTGCGTTCCTCTTTTCTGAAGGGCAGATGTTATAATCCGCGTTCTTGCCTTGTCAAAGGCTCCTTCCACATCAAAAAACACCATTAGTTTATATTCTTTGTGCTGAAGTGCCTTTTCTGCCTTTTGCACTACTGCGTGAAGGGCTGAGTCCGTAGATCTGCCCTCCCTGTACGCGTGTTGGTCCCTATGGAATGGACTGTTAGCCAGTGTTCCCTCCAGGAGGTACCTGTCTATCATTTTTTCCAGTGCCTTCATCATAAATGATGTAAGACTTATCGATCTGAAGGATTTAGCCGTGGTGTAGTTCTTCCCGGTTTCGGGATAAAAACTACATTGGCCTTCCTCCATGAGGGCTACGCTGGCCCTGAACACTCTCCTCATGTGAGGAAGTAGTGTTTCTAGACCCCGCTGTATCAGCGCTGGGAAGATTCCGTCCGGACCGGGTGACTTGTAGGGACTGAACTCTTTTATTGCCCAGGTTATTTTGCCCTCCGTGACAATGCGGTCTGCCAGCTCCCAATTTGATGCAACCTCGTCAGGTATGGCCGGCCTTGGCTCGCCACGTTGGTCTCCGTCCCGTGGGAAATGTACCTCTAGGAGGTGTCTAAGTAACTCCTCCACAGAGGTGGTCCAGCTTCCGTCTTGCCTTTTCAGTGAACTTAGGGTCTGCCTTGTTTCGTTGCTTAAGATTTTTAAGAGTCTGGAGGCCTCCTCTGATTTCACCACAGTATGTTCTCCAGCACTCCCTTTTGCTACGCCTCACCTCTTTTTTGAACTCTCTTCTTGCCTCCCTATAATCTTCCCAAGTTGCCTCGTCTTTTTTGTCGTCGCCCTGTTGAGAGCCCGCTTGTTTTTCTTACAAAGTCTTTCGACCTCGTTGTTCCACCAAGGTACTCTCCATAGGGGCTCTGGTTTTAAGACACAGGCTTCTTCGAAGCTGGTCAGCCTGCTCCAAATTTGTCACCGCTTTTTCTAGCCCCATCTTCGTGGTTATGTCCTCTTCCGAGGTTCCCTTCCTTAGGTCTAATTCTGCTTGGTAGCCTCCCCAGTCCGTGGATCATGGGTTCCTGTGGAGTTTCTGGGTTGTTTCGTCGGTTTTCACCTCAAGGCTGATCATCCGATGATCAGAAGAAGCGATCTCCTTCGTAACTCTGCCCCACGCTATGTGGTGAGAGTTTGCGTCGCACCTAATTATCAATGGGAGTCTCTTACCTTCGGCGAATTGTATGACCCGCACCAATTCCTCTGAGGGAGGAAGTAGCCTCTCTTCGTATGGAAGGTACGCGCTACAAATTACCACCTTAATACTAGTCGCTCTTACCTTAATCTCCAGGAGCGCTGCTGTTACGTTTAGAGTCCCTAGTTGCGGCAGTGTTACCGCAGTGAGGTCCTTTGACATAAGGATGCAGCTTCTTGGTCGTTCTTCCTCGTTGTCATCTTCCGAGGTTCCCTTCCTTAGGTCTAGTTCTGCTTGGTAGCCTCCCCAGTCCGTGGATCATGGGTTTCCTTTGGAGTTTCTGGGATGTTTCGTCGGTTTTCACCTCAAGGCTGATCATCCGATGATCAGAAGAGGCGATCTCCTTCGTAACTCTCCAGTTGGCAATGTCTTAAAGTAAGCCTCTTGATACCAGCGTTCTATCGATAACTTCCTTTCGGTCTTTATTTTCAAACGTGGCCTCACACCCTTTCTTTACTAATTCTAGATTGGTCGTGGTTAGGAACTCATATAGAGCTTCACCTCTTGGGTTAACATCGCTCCTGTCCCACGCTATGTGGTGAGAGTTTGCGTCGCACCCAATTCCATGGGAGTCTCTTACCTTTGGCGAATTCTATGACCCGCACCAATTCCTCTGAGGGAGGAAGTAGCCTCTCTTCGTATGGAAGGTACGCGCTACAAATTACCACCTTAATACTAGTCTCTCTTACCTTATCTCCAGGAGCGCTGCTGTTACGTTTAGAGTCCCTAGTTGCGGCAGTGCTACCGCAGTGAGGTCCTTTGACACAAGGATGCAGCTTCTTGGTCATTCTTTCTCGTTGTCATCTTTGCCGGTTATGATGTTATATCCGGCACTACCTAGACCCCTCACTTTGTCTCCTAAAACATCAGGTTCTAGTACCAAAAGAATCTGCGTGCATTATTGCCAGCCAACAGTCCGACCACCAACTCTGCGGTCGGACCGTGGGCCTTATGCAGACTGATTTGACTTACCCGTGTCGCCGCCATGTCGGGGATGTCATGGAGCGCAGGGAACCCCCTACTCGTATGGCCGGCAGCCGCGCCATACGAGTGTGACCTTGACACCGCGAGGGTCACAAACTCGTAGCACAGCCGCCATTCAACCCGATCCAGATACTGGATTGTGTCCGCGCCCACCATGAAGGTCAGTCGCCATCCCCTCGGTCCTCCCGTAGTCTCCGGATGCCGCCACTGGGCAATGTCCAGCGGGCGGTTCTGGAGACCTAGGAATTGTAGGGTTCTTGCGACGTCCACCTCTTCTTGAGACCGGATCCAAAAACCGATCCTCTCCAGGCTTGAGCAGCCCTGATTGGGCTGTAGTGACGATCTGGTTCAGGAGCCAGTCCCTCGTTGTCTCCGACTCCGCCGTAAACAACATCCAGTCTTTTTCTACCAGGCCGGAGTTCCTGAAGCATAACTCAGGGCCTTCCGGCGCCTTCATCGCCCTGAGCATTGCCTCAAGAAGTTGCTGACGGATCGCAGCCACTTCACTCTCCCCGATGGTTCCATTCCCCCTATCAGAGCGGAAGACCACCTTGAGAGCCTTGGAGCTCGGACCGTCGCCACGGGACGGGTCGGTCGCCGCGGACGGTTTCCCCGCCTCCGTATCCTCGTTTAGTAGGGGGGACCGATTCGCGGGTTCTCCATCCTTGGGTTCCTTGACCGAGCCGCCCCTCGGCTTCTTTCTTCGCTCCTCCGGCGTCCTGGAGGTGTCCGGTCTGGAGCGCTTCTGGGTGGCCTGTCCTCCTTGCGGACTACCGCTCCCATTCGGCGCTCCAGGCAAATTGGCCATCGGGAAGTTTTGTGGCCTCCCTCTTCTCCCCGAGACGGCTGGCCCTTATTGACGGCACCCCTTCCCCGGCTGCTGGCTGGTTTGCCCGGACCTTTAACCCAAGAGGGTTTTGGGAACTGGCTCACGTCCCCAACAGTCGACTGCTTGGGCACCTCCTTGGGAGCGGGTCCGGTGCCGGAAAGGGGGGGGTGTCCTTGTATTGGTCCCCGGTTCCCCTTTCGGCCGCGGAATCACGCTTCTCCTGGGCAGCCTTCTCCTTCCTGAGTTTCCTATTTGCTTTATGCCTCTTTTTCTTGTCCGCCCTTTCGGTCTCGGCATTGCCAGACTCGGAATTGCCCTCGGCTACTTCCCTTGGTTTCTGGGCAAGCTTAGCCGGAGATTCAGAGGTGGCTTTGGAGTTGCTCGAAGGCTTCTTTTCAACTGACCCCCTCCTCTCCTCGACCCCGCTAACCCCTTCTTCCTCAGGGTTCGCCTCAGACTTTGCCTCGTCTAGCTTCACCTCAACCTCCATTTCGTCGGCAGAAGACCGGAGAAGGTCTTCCTCGTTTTCCCCACCATCCTCAGCGGATGGTGGCTCAGGGTAGGGGGATCCCTCGCTCCTCTTTTCTGGTGCTAACTTCTTTTTGCTCGCTCATTGTTCTGTAATCATACAAAGAAGAGGGTTAAGGGGTGTGTGTTCATTTGTATGTCTGTATGAATAAATATGTGTTGGGTGTGATGCTTTGCAGTGTCATCCACCCCGACGTTAAGAGCCCCCTCAAGGCGCGCAGCGCTCTCCTTCCAGTTACCAACTGCACACTGTTGCGCTTGGAGATTTTCACCGAGTGTCCAAGGCAGCCCCCTACGTTGGTTAGACAAGGGTGGGCCTTAATTCTTTTCGGTGGCGTAGCGCACCACTTCTAGTTTTTCTGCTACTACCACTTCGACTGTTGGTCTACATGCTTGGGACCGGTCCAAACCGGGAGAGAGAACCGGGGTCGAGACAAGGCCTTGCATGTGTGCGTTGTCTGATGTGTGTGATTGTGTGCTGTTGTGTCTGCGTGTGTGTTGTAAGCCTGTGCCGTTTTACAGAGTTGTGTTGTCATTGCATGCAGCGTCCTCACAACTCTCCCAGTAGGTACCGGTAGCCCGAAGGTTACACTCGTGGAGGTTGGCACTCGGCTCGGCCGTGAAGGTCTGTGTGCATTTGCCAAACGATTTTGTCTCGCGTATTGACCAATGCAACTAAATTAACACAGTTACACCTACCAAGGGATAACCTACAAACGCAATAAAAAATTAAAATGTAACTATTTAACTATATCTAAAGTGTCCTGGGTACATGGAGTCCGATATAACGGACGAGAAAAAAAAACGTTATAGCAAAAAGAATATATAATAAAAAGCAATTTTGGCTATTAATAGTGAATCAGAATAGCCTTTAAAAAAATTTCTAAGCTTCCTAAATGACCAACAAAAAACTACAGGCATAAAACTTACCCCTTTCCCCTCTTTTCAAAAAATTTCAAAAAAAAAATCAAAAACAGCAACTTGTTTTTCAACAACGTATTTTTTTTGAAAAAATAACTGTTCTGTTAACGCTCACAACTCAGCACAATAACAAACATTTTTAGGTTATGTTTACAAATGTAAAGTTAGGTTTGATTCTTCGTCCGTTTAAACGCCCACTATGCACTAATGGGTTAAATGTAAATACCACGTTTTGATATCTGCTGCGGTTAGTGAGAATAATCGTGTCTTAGACAGAAAGACCATCGCAAATTTTTTTATTTAGGTCTTTTGAACCAAGTGTCAAGTGAAAATAAAATAACCCAATAATTTTTTTCTGATTCCAAGAGCCATATACACTGTATAGATGACAGGTTTATCCTGTAAACATGACACTACCTAAAATCTGTACGTTTCCGGTGGATTCACAGTTTATTGTCTTCTCTAATGTTTCTTTCTTAAAGTTAGTCAAAACATAATTTTATACTTGATATTTTAAAACAAAAAAAAAACGTTATTGTTTTATTTTATTTAAAATTTTTAATTTCAATAAGGTAATCTGAAATTTTTAAATCTTAAAAATTCAAAAATTTCAAACAAATATCTACTTAATTTTTAATTGTATTATACTCAGCCTTGTGGCTACTATCGACGCACAAAGTCAAGTCTGTCAGTTATATAACAACAGACATATTTTTTCAAAATCTAAAAAAGTTTTTGAAAGACCAATTTATTTGATAACGGCAGTAGAGTTTCTGCGGAAACGTTAGAAAAGTACTTAGAATCTAGTTAGGATTTACGAGTGTGTAGGAATTATTTATTTTTATTTAAAGATGACTGACAAGCGAACAAAATATTGTCTTTAGGAATTTACGCAGTGGCTTTTAACATGTTTTTGAAAAATGTCCTTAACTTAGTGGTCAAAAACCGAAAAAAGTGGATTCAACATGACATTATTCGACAAAGTTTGAAACATAAAGAACCCTGCCATTTTCTTATGGGGGATGTGTTTCGGTTATTTTTTTATATTTTAATATGTTATAGAGGGGGTCTCGTAGAGCAATTTTCGTCATTGGCACTTTTCTCAATATGTACAGGGTGAGCTGGAAATTATACTTAAAGTTACACAAATGACCGTTTTTTACTAAACTTAACCTTCGTTTAGGATAAAACTGAATATAGGATAATAATGGTTTTTGCAGATCTGATTCGACACATAATGACCTACATTTTTGATATTAGTAATAATGTCAAAATCACTAAAATCACTTATTTTAGAAGCACATTTGATGCTTGTAGGAGGAGCGAAAAAAAAATGGTTTTTGATATCCTAAAAAGAATGCACACAAAATGAAAGATAAACTTTCAAATATGTACAGAGTACGCCAAAACATACGAAATACGTTTTTTTTAACCTTTTCGAATTGTCCTTACAAAGAAACTACAATCATGCCACACTTATTTATTTGTTATTTTATTCTACGAACCTCAAGTAAAATATTTTATCTTTATTATTGGTTTTATCACATTGAAAAATATTTGCTGTGGTTCTAGAATTATATAAACAATAAAAATTAACAATCCGCTTATTTAAACGTTAACTCAAGTTTAAAACTAAGGGATTTGGAGCAATTTAAAAAATATTTATTGACTCACCATATATTTGTTGGGGTCTCTAGACTAACATTACAAAAAATAAATCAAGTAAAGTTTTACTCTAAAACTTCCCTCGCTCACTACAACTCGAATACATATGGGTTAGATTGGGTCGTTCAGACTTTTTCAGGGTATATCCAGACTTCTTGGGTTAGCCCACACTGTTCAGGGGTGTATTGAGACATTTCCATGGTACTCGGACATTTTCAGGGTGTATCCAGATTTTTTCAGAGTGTAGCCAGACTTTTCCAGGGTCCTTTCAGACTTCCAGGGTTTATCCAGACTTTTCCATGGTGTTTCCAGACTGCTTAAGTATATCCAGACTTTTCTAGGATCTTTCCAGGGTGTAGCCAGACTTTTTCAGGGTCTTTTCAGACTTTTCCAGAGTGTAGCCAGATTTTTCCAGGGTCTTTCCAGAGTGTATCCAGACTTCAAGGGTATTTCCAGAGTGTATCCAGAATTGCAGGGTCTTTTCTAGAGTCTTTCCAGACTTTTCCACAGTGTAGCCAGACTTTTCCATGGTCTTTCCAGATTTTTTTTTCTTTTTCTTTTCTAGACTTTTTCTGCGTGTATCCAGACTTCCAGGGTCTTTCCAGACTTTTCCAGAGTGTTTCCAGACTTTTCCACAGTATAGCCAGACTTTTCCAGGGTCTTTCCAGATTCTTCCAGAGTATATCTAGACTTTTCCAATGTCTTTCTAGACTTTCAGGGTGTATCCAGACCTTTCCATGCTGTTTCCAGACTTCCAGAGTGTATGCAGCCTTTTCTATGGTCTCTGAGTGTATCCAGACTTTTCCATGATCTTTCCAGATTTTTCCAGAGTGTATCCAGACTTTTCCAGGGTCTTTCCAGACTTTCTGCGTGTATCCAGACTTCCAGAGTGTATCCAGACTTTCAGGGTCTTTCCAGAGTGTATCCAGACTTACAGGGTCTTTCCAGACTTTTCCAGAGTCTTTCCAGAGTCTTTCCTGACTTTTCCAGAGTCTTTCCAGACTTTTCCACAGTATAGCCAGACTTTTCCATGGTCTTTCCAGATTTTTCCAGAGTGTATCCAGACTTTTCCAGGGTCTTTCCAGACTTTTCTTTCTGCGTGTATCCAGACTTCCAGAGTGTATCCAGACTTCCAGGGTCTTTCCAGACTTTTCCAGAGTATATCCAGACTTTTCCAGTGTCTTTATAGACTTTTTCAGGGTGTATCCAGACTTTTCCATGGTGTTTCCAGACTTCCAGAGTGTATCCAGACTTTTCTAGGGTCTTTCCAGACTTCCAAAGTATAGCCAGACTTTTCCAGAGTGTATCCAGACTTTTCCGGGATGTTTCCAGAGTGTATCCAGACTTCCAGGATCTTTCCAGACTTTTCCAGAGTCCTTCCAGACTTTTCCATAGTGTAGCCAGACTTTTACAGGTTTTTCTGGGTGTATCCAGACTTTTCCAGGCTGTTCTAGGGTGTATCCATATACATTTTTAACTGCTATATATGTATATATATTTACAGGCTGGATTCTTTAAATAGAACGGTGGTTAAATTTTGGCCCCCAACTGGTAGTGTAGGGGCATATGTCGATAATTTCTATCCCGTGGGATTTTTTATAAAGGAGTTTTGTGACTATGTGGGATTGATAGCTCTTTACCGGGGCATAGCATAAACATCTGAGCCGCCAGATCAAAAAAAATGGTAGGGAGGTTTAAAATGAAGTGTTTGGTTATGGCTAAGATGTTAAATCATCTCCGGCAGTTAAAGTTTTTGCGTAGTGGTGAATTAGAAAAAACACTACAAAAAGCTGGTTTTTCAATTTTACATGGTATTTTCAAGGTCAATCAAGGTCATGCATCAACTAAACTTTTTTTTTCATAGTAAGCGGAGATAAGTTAGTAAGAATTAATGATCCTTTGTCATTTTTGCTTTTTTATAAAATTGGATAAAATAAAATGTGGTTATAGGTCGTCATTTTGATATATCAGCCGCCATATTGAAACGCGTCATAGCTGAACAAATTTTTTTTTAAACAAAATTGTTGGACTTGACCTTTTTTTATTTGTTACCAAATTTGGTTCTCTTCGCTTTAATAGTTGATGAATAGCGCTCTTTATCGAATTTCGCATACATGCCTAATAGTTTGAGGAACATTTGAAATTGGTCTGACAAAATGTCGAATTGTTAAGATTTTTTGAAGAGAAAATGGCAAAAATCTGGTTTTTTGCGATTTTCAAAATCATTTAAGGTCCTATGACTGTTTTCCATGCAAACAATACAAAGAAAATTGCCTGCATGAAAAATTAGATTTTTTTGTAATTTTCCATATACCAATTTTTAAAAGAAGGACCAGACAATTTTTAATAGTAAAAAATAGACTTAATTAAGAAACCTTGCTTCACAAAAAGAAAAAAAAAACGACAATGGTCAAAATTGACGCACTTACCATCAAAATCTTAGTTGATATTCTACTAGCAAGGTTTCTGCTCTAGTGTTTGTCTGCCAGGGCCCTTTTTGCACCAAAATCGCTACACAATCAAAAGTAGCACTTTTTTTGATGTTCACGAGGCCGCTGTTTAGGTTCAAGAGAGATAGGATTTTTCGTTTTCCCCTCCAAAAGTATGTCATTAAAAACTGACCATTGTTCAAACACGCGAAACTGACCAAAATTTGAATTTAAAAACACTTGTGAAAAGCAGGCCGGAAAACTTTATTTAAACCTTCTTTTCCCAAAACTAAAATAAAATCTAAATTCCAAAATAGGCGATTCTAAACACCGCCCACTTAAAAATAATATGAAAAATAATTTTTATACCCAATTTTCCCTCAACCCATTTGACGAACACAATATTTACAAAACTTGTATGTACCATATTATTGTTTGGGTAAAGGACAGAGCTTCACCAAAGGGCGATCAATTTTGCCTTTTTCCAAGCGAACTCGTACAACCCTCACAACATTATCAGAACTAGGATATAAATGGACACTTCAGGGGTGGATTATTATCATCTTAGTATTAGTACCATCACAATTCCATTTATTCCTCTGCTGGAGAGTATGGAGATATTCACTATGCCATCGCCTCCAGAAATTCTGATGCATTTGCTGAAAAAACTACCAACGATTTAATCGGCTAGAGATCACATCATCCAACAACTCGTCTGGTGGTGCGGTAATTGGCTCTTATGTCAAAAAATGAGCAGGAGTAAGACTCTGCAGGTCATTGGGATCAGGACCCACTCTGCAAAGGGGACGAGAGTTCAACAAAGCCTCTATTTGAACGAGAACAGTTTGCCACTCTTCGTAGGTGAGTGTCTGATCACCAACCACTCTCTTTGGATGGGTTTTTAACCCTCCGACTCCCGAGAACCAAACCACCAAAATGAGGGGCAGAGGGGGTTAAAGTGCCACTTAATTCCCATGTTGTCAGCAGACGACTGGCAATATTTCAACAACAAATTATTTGTCCCCTAAAAATTCGAGCCGCAATCCCTATAAATGTCACTAAGTGCCACGGCGACCAATGAATCTTCGCAAGGCGGTCAAACACGCATCCGTGGACATATCAGACAAGGCAGATAAACAGACAAATATAGACCTTTTGGGCCACAACAACCCTACGTTTGCCTAGAGTCATTTTGATGGATCCCGCAAAATCTACGCGACTATGGCGGAAAGCCTTTACCGCCGAAACTCTTGGAAAAGGCAAATCTGCCATCAAAGGGCTAAATGGGGTAGGATTTTTCCTAAACCACTTCATACACTTGGGCAAAATATGGTGGATTGCTCTCCGAATAGACAAAATCCAAAATTGCTGCATTAATAAATTCTGCAAAGCACGAGGCCCAGGATGACAGTTTTCCTTATGAAAAGTTTCAATAATCAACTCTGTAAGTCTGTGATTACGTGGCAACAATATGGGAACAACAACAAATGAAACATCTGCATTACGCAGACTACCGCCCACTCTGATGACTCCACTTTTATCTAGAAAGCAACACAATTTTCGAAGAGGTTTTAAGCACAATTCTTGTTTTTTAAGTCTACACAACTCTTCATGGAACTCGACTGTCTGTACAAGTTTAAGTAATACAATCAAAGCTTGGTAGAGCTCAATTTGAGTAAAACAAATTTTAGAAGTTCTCAAGGCTTTAGAAACCTTACAGTTTTCAATAAAACGAACACAAGTTGCAATAATTCTTTGGATTTTCCTAAGTGATAACTATCGTACAAGCAGGTTCAAAAAAGGGTGATCTAACAATTTAGCAAACAAAACAGATTTTTTTTTTCACAGATCACTGCTTTTAGACAAATCTAATTCAGCACAATCCATCGTAGAATTTATATCCACGTTTTGTAACCAGGGAGAACCTGTCCACCACAGGGGGTGTGAAACAAGTTCTTGAGGTAAAATACCGCGACTTGCATAGTCAGCTGAAATCAAATATCCGTTAACATGATGCCAGCACTCCGTAGAAAGTCTTTCTTGAATTTGGGCTACACGATTTGCCACAAAAACCTTCCAGCGTTGTGGAGATAAACAAATCCAATATAGGGTAAACTGAGGCACCATATGCCACAGTTGAGGCATCGCTAAAGACATGCAATTCAGATAACACAGCACCAGGACACACAATGCAACGAGGGATTGATAAGGATGCTAGAACAGGAAGTTGTTCAATATAACAACGCCATCTTAGAACAATGTTATCAGACGGATGGTCATCCCAAGAGATTCCATCTCTCCACATTTGTTGCATCAGCAGTTTAGCCACTAAAACCACAGGGGTCATAAACCCCAAAGGGTCATAAAGTTTTGCTATTTCACTTAAGATATTTCTTTTAGTATAAACTCGATCCACTGGCTGAACCTTATATGAAAAGAAGTCGGAAGTGGGATTCCATTGTAAACCCAAGACCTTTAAGGAACACAGTCCTTCTCAGAAAACACAATAGGTTGTTGATGACCTTCAGGTACAGACAATAACAACTCTGGCCGGTTGCTGGCTCATTTCCTCAATCCGAAACAACCAGATTTCAACAGTAACAAGTTAGTTGTATCTGCTTTTCTAGGGCTTCCTCAATAGAATCAGCATAAGTGCCATTCTTCAAAATGTCACATGCCATGGGAAACTCATTACCATGGTCCTCTACAAGCTGTAAAAGACACCTTATTGCTAGATATGGATTACTATTCACCCCATATGTCACAGTATTCAAGCAATAATCACGAATGTGCTCAAACTGGTTAGGCCTCCACAGTATTTTTTGGTAAATCACATCCTGAGGGTCAACTATCAATTGCCGATACATTTGGCGTATGTCAGCCAAAAATATCACATTATAAAGTCGAGATGAAAATAAAATCGAAGTGATGTAATTTTGTAACTTGGGCCCTACATGCAATATATCATTTAAACACAAATTGGTTCCTATAGTTTTGCACGAAGCATCAATCACACGGATTTTGTCACTGCCACCCTTTTCCACTCAATGATGAGGAATAAAATATCCTTGATCAGGATTTGGCTCGCTACTGACAGACATATGGCCTTGACTCAAATAGTCACTCATAAAATCCACATATGATTTATTTAAGTTTACATTACGAAAAAGGCGAAGCTCTAATAGTTTAAAGCGTTTTAATGCCTGGCTATAGGAATCACCAAGAGACGCAGGATCTTCTTTGAAAGGCAACCTCACACAATATCTCCCATTTAAGGCACGGGAATGAGTATCCTTAAAAAACTCTCTCACTGCTCATCAACAGACAATGGCATAGTATTGGGTATATTTTCAAGTTCCCAAAAACTCTTTAAACTTTCATTAAAAGGGGCAAATGAAGTACAACAACTCACCACTTTATTCTCATTTGAACTTACACCCCCAAGGATCACATAACCAAATAAGGTATTGATAGCACATGGCTCGCCATCTTTTCCCTTACGTACACCATCAAGCATGAAAATATATTAGCCCCCAAAAGTATATCGGCTTCTTTTGGAGTACAAAAATGTGGATCTGCTAGATTGAGATCCTTTATATGTTTGTGTTGTCCACTTTTACAGATGGAGTCAACCCACAAATATTTGGGATAACCACTGCATTCACATTAAAGCAAGGATTACTTTGTTGGAATGAAGATATGCAAAATTTCACAGTCCCAAGCGAGGATGATGTTTTCATGTTATCAATGCCTTGCACTGGAACCACACAAGGAGTAGTTGCAATACCCAATCGAGAAATACACTCAAGGTCAAAAAACTAGCTTCACTAGCAGAATCTAGGAACGCACGACAGGTCAACAAACTACCATTCTCACACCACACTGAAATTTGGGAAGTTGCAAATAAAACTGTTTGAAACATAGGCATAGAATTGGTAAAATGGGTTTTTACCAGCACAGCATTATTTGACGTTTCACTGGACTGTGTCGTAAAGTGCAAAGTTGTGTTATGCCTCTTATCACATACACCACATTTTCTTGTATCAGGACATTTGTTTAGTCCATGTGACCTAGCAAAACACAAAAAAAATAACCTTTCCTTTTTCACATTTAACCATTTAACCAAACAGTGTCAAGGACTTTCTTTGCAACACGCGCAAACTGTAGATTTACTAGTGTCCTGATTTTTATCACTACCTGTTACACGAACTTCTTGGGGAAGGGTTCACCACATTTTATATTTAAAAGTGCAGTGTTTTCCAATCTCCGATAATTTTTCTCAAAACAAGTTTTTAACTGGTCAAAAGTAGGAATCCCATTATTTCCCTCAGCTTTTGAAACAAAAAATTAAATTTTGTAAAATTTCCCTTGAACTTGTTTTAGTGCAGACAAATTTTCTGAAAATGTTGTCAATAAATTTTTAATATCACTCAAAGAATCATTTTTGATCACTGGAGCATTAAAATTAGGATTCCAATAAGTATTTAACAACAAACGCTCATTTTGGTATCTAGACACTAGTATATCATAAACAGTTTGGTAATTTTCTTCCAAAAGAAGAAAATTTGTAAAGACTGACCTTACCTCACCTGTCAATGAAGACGCCAAGATCTGGAATTTCTCAATGGTAGCATATTCATCACTATTATGCACTAGGATGTATTCAAGTTTGGCTTTACTGGGGGGTTTGCAGCCACCATTAAGTGTGCTAACTGGCGGTAAATACTTTTAATAGAGTAAACCATTGAATCAAACTGATTCAATACTTCCTCTTCTTCATCAGCTTGATCACTGTTAGATAAGCTAATTATCTTCCAATGACACGACTCGTACGCTCATCTAAATCCTCATACCGCACAAGAAACTGCGTCAAAAGATCACTGTCTGTCTGCGCCCGTTGTCCCGCGGCAGGAATCGCTTCAACACGTTTACCGTGGAAATCACGTATGCCACGTATTTTTGATTTTGATCCCGCCATTTCTAAAGAAGATCGCACCAAATTCAATCAACAAACAGGCCAAGAAATTTCAAAAAGCTGAATCAAAACAAAAGTCACAGCAAACCAAGAAAGTGAGGTTCGAATTAAGAACAATGTGAAGCTAGCTGCTACACTCGACCAAGTAAAATACCGTCAAGGTCGTTCGTTTCGAATCGCAAGTGCGCAAAAAAACCATCAACAAGATAAGTTCGCACAAAAAAACGGCTGAAAAGAAAATGTATAAAAATAATTCGATTTATTTCTGATAAATACTCAAGTATTATTTTAGTAATTTTATTATCAAATTTTAATCCATCAAAATTAATGGTTTATTTTATAACAAATCTAACCACGAAGTTGACTGTTTTCCCATGAGCTTTCCACATACAGTCTCTAAGGTCCATGTTTTTCCATGCAAACAATACAAAGAAAAATTAGAAATCTTGGTTGATTTTCTCCTAGCTAGGTTTCTGTCCTAGTGTTTGTCTGCCAGGGCCCTTTTTGCACCAAAATCGTTACACAATCAAAAGTAGCACTTTTTTTGATATTCATTCGGCCGCTGTTCAGGTTCAAGAGAGAGAGAGGATTTTTCGTTTTCCCCTCCAAATTCTGTACGTCATTAAAAACACGCGAATCTGACCAAAATTTGAATTTAAAAACACTTGTTCAAAAGCAGGCCAGAAAATTTTATTTAAACCTTCTTTTCCCAAAAATAAAATAAAATCTTAAAAGTTCCAAAATAGGCGATTCTAAATAATTGTTGATGAATAGCGCCCTTTAGTATGTTATTTTTGTAATTTGGTAATTTTACTGGCGTATTTTACAAGGTCATGAAGCTTCAAACTGAATCAAACTCTATGGATCTAATTTGGCAAACATGCCTAATACATAGTTTGAGGTACATTTGTAGTTGGTCTGACAAAACGTCGAATTGTTAAGATTTTTTGAAGAGAAGATGGCAAAAATCTTGTTTTGCGATTTTCAAGGTTATTTAAGGTCGGATGACTTTGAAAGTGATTTTTTTGGAATACTCGTTCTCGAATTATATGAAATCGAGTATAATCAGGCTCCGATTGAAAAAATTATATTTTTTATTATTTTTGGCCGCCATCTTGAAAGATGTCGTCATATCAAGCCCTTCTACACGAATGCGGACAAATCACCCGGTAACACTTGATTGTGTGACTAAAGAGCTATCAATCCCACATAGTCACAAAACTCCTTCATAAAAAATTCCACGGACTTACACATGCCCCTTCACTATGGAGGCCAGGGCCTACCAAGTTTTTCTTTTAAATGAGAAGGTACTACTCGGGCACCTTTTTGGAAAGCTTTTTAAAAAAGAAATCTAATGCACTAGTTTTTTTTTACGTCTCTCAAAAGTTTTAAAAATGTATCTTTTTGTCAATTGTTTTAGCTTCAAAATAAACTGCATATTTTTCTATTTATTAAGTGGAATATAAAAAATACCACATAAGGACATTATTGGCGGTCCATTTGGGGCCTTCACTGAAGGGGTCTACCAACATTTTTTTCATAAGGAGGTACCACTTGTGGCACTTTTTCGGAAAGCTTGTTAAAAAAAACCTAACGCACTAGTTTTTTTTTATATCTGTCAACCCATATGTCAAAAATTTTTAAAAACCTATTTGTTGTCTATTGTTGTAGCTTCAGAATAAACTCATTATGTATTTATTTACTAAGTGGAATAAAGAAACTAATACGCAAGGATATTATTGGCGTAAAATGTTTAACACATAATCGAATTTCTCTTTTAACAAGCTTTCCAAAAAGGTGCCACAAATAGTACCACCTCCTTATGAAAAAATGTTAGTAGGTCCCGGGCCTTCAGTGAGAGCCCCCAAATGGACCGCCAATAAGGTTTTTGTGTGGTATTTTTTTTATTCCGCTTAGTAAATAGAGAAATATGTAGTTTATTATTAAGCTAAAGTCATTGTCAAGTGTTTTAAAATTTTTGACACATTGGTTGACAGATGTGAAAAAAAACTAATGTGCTAAATTTCTTTTTTAACAAACTTTCCAAAAAAGTGCTACCAGTGGTTTCTCTTTCTCTTAAATAAAAAAAATTAAATGGTAGGCCCTGAGCCTTCACTTGAGGGCCACAAATTTTTTTTGATCATGGGCGCAAAGTTTCTGAAAATTCATTAAAGATTCGCTTTTAGCTTTTTTTAAAACCTCTTCCCTCAACTCGCTAAAAGCACCGTATTAATGATGGAATATTACAATAGCATGAGATACTAACTAACGTTTTTTAATTTTTTTTCTCAATTTAAAAGGCTAGGAAATTAACCCTGTGTGCCTTTGAAAAAATTAATTTAAGTCTAAAAATTATAAGACCCCCTCGTGTAACCAAATTTTTCTTTTATAGATTATCTACTTAAAACTTGTTTAGTTAGAAGGTTTGCAAAAAGGAAATCTTTAATTTTTATTTTAAATCTACCCAATGGCAACATTTGTATATCTTTTGGAATTGCATTAAAAAATTTTGCTGATAAATACATAAAAATTCTTTAACTATATGTTTTGGTATATATATATATATATATATATATATATATGCATTTCTATCCGTTTCGCCTCCACATACGAAACAGGCGCCCACACCTTAAACGTTTACTCTACGCGTGTATATCCTGTATATATAGGCATCTAATTTTTTTCTGAATCAGAAAACCATTAGAGGGGTAAGAATTTCTCAACAAAATTATATACAATTTTTTGGTACATTTTTAAATGGAAGACGCCTCCGCATAAGCAGCAGTCAAATCACCTTCATTTTGTATAAACATATAGACCTCGCCGTTCTATATGCCTCCAGCAGTGTTGCCACTTCCTCTAAAGCTGTAAAGCTATGTAAATTTCAAATATTATTCTATTTTCTGGAAAAAACTGGTTTTAGACATGGTTTGTAGACAATTTCACATCTTTCGCGTCCGATAGGGTGGAATAATAGTAAATTCCATTTTGCGTTTTTTCTTTACTTTTTTTTCACATCATAAAATTTGTTTTGCAAACCTAATACCTAGTCATATTAATACCTAAATAGATAGGTATTTTCGTCCAATTTGTAATATGTTTATAGGTATCTAATATTCGATTTTTGAACGTTTTATTTTATATGATTTTTAAATGGTTCAACATTTTCTAATTTAATTTAAAAAACATACAAAATCAAGACAATTTTCGAGTTCAACCAAGACAACAGACAATGGCGGTCCCAGCCATTTGAAAGGGGGGGGGGGCGGCGGTTTCGCTATGAAAAAAAACTAGAATCAAAGCATATCTTTTATGAAAAACATATCAATACATTTTTTATTATATAAACTGTTTAAATGCGCCAAAAATTTGAGAAAATTACATTCAAAATGCAAATGCAAATTAAACTAAAATCGTAAATACCAACGTATCAAGCACCGCAGGCGAACTTTTTTAAGAAAATTTCACTAAAAAGTACATTTTTTTATTTAAATTTAAACTAAAATTGTAAATATGTCAATGGTTTCAAAGCGCAGCATGCGAAAATTTTTAAGAAAGTTACACTACAAATGTCATTGTTAACACAAAATTAAACTAATGTCGTAAATATCAAAGGCGTTATAGCGCCGCAATTTATGCCCTGATTTTTTAAATATTTTCCTAAAAAATTTAAATCCAGGGTGAGGAGGGGGGTTAATTACCCCTCTAAAACTTGTGTATAAATTAAAACTCTATAATAATATTGTCCCAAAATACTGTGGAGGGATTCTAGAATGTCTTTAAAGGAAAGTTCTGAAATTTCTCGTTTTTTCTCCAAAGACTTTAGAGTTACTACCCCCTGAGACCGCCACTGCAACAGGTTGGCTATGGCCTTCTTACAAGTTTATTGTCTTGATTCATAATTCAGTGAATTCCCTGATTTGTACAGGTTTTCCCTGACCAATTTTCATTTGGGATAAAATTCGAGATCACAGCTAACAATATTTTATCAAATTTTTTGGTAAAATGCTATATTTTACAAAGTTTTTTCCTGTTCCCTGCGGCGCAATTTATACACTTTTTTATACTTTGTCTAACACGCCTCCAAAATGTAAACGCGCGGTATGCATTAGCCTCCTACCTTTATTGTCAAAGAGAAGTCAATGCGACCACTGTGTACGTAATTTGGACGCGATAAGCCAACATACAAACATAATAGAAATTTAGTAGTTTAATTTAAAGCTATTTGAATTTAATTGCGACAATAGCCTGTTATGATCCAATACAATATTTTTACTTGGGTCTTGTATTAAGACATCATTTTTAAAGTTAAGAAAAGAAAAACCTTATAAAATTTTATTTAAAGAAAAACCTGGATAAAAACCACCATTTTTGAAAAATTGGGATGTCTAATTGGAAAACTCTAATTTAATTTTAAAATCATTCACAATCAAGACAATTTTCTACTTCAACCAAGAAAACAGATTGGTTATTATCATACTTCATACAGGATTTCTCTGACCATTTGTCATTTGGGACAAAACTCCAAATCACAGCTTTTATTATCAATGGGAGGTCAGTGCGAACACACACATTTAAAGGAAGTGGAATTGAATTGAAAGAGTAGCCTGTTTCAATCCAATTAAATATTTTTCCTGAGTTTTACTGGGACCTGACTTAATTACACTTTGTCAGTCAGTATATACCACCAATGTGTATCGCCAAAAGCAATTGACAGTGAATAATTTCCAACCCTCCCTCGGACAAGCCAGTGGCTTTTGATGACACCTATCTAGGTGTATATTATCCCAATAATATTCTAAATGTGGCACAATACAGAAAATCTATTTTAATTTTTATCTTACAGTGTTGTAAAATTTTCGGAGGCGGTTACCCCGGTTTCGTATATGGAGGCCAATTCGTATTGCATTAATGCAAGGTGTATATGTGTATACGATCGCATCGCCACGTGGTGGTAAAATCGTGAACTACGTTGTATATCTGTATGTGTATATCATACCAATTGGCCTCCGACGAAAAATTTGGCTAAGGCCTTCTCTTGACTATAGCAACTGTTTAAAATTGTTATACACGGCGATTCGTATTGACCTCCGGATCGTAGGCGAATTCGCCTTTTTGGGAGGCGAGTGCATCCAAAGCGTCTCTATTTCGGAGGCGTATAAGACAAAATGCATATATATATATAGCTATCTTTCCATATTACATTACTTACCATAATCTTCCAGCTATTTACAATCATCTTAGTGTTTCCGGCGGCGTTTAACAGCATATGGACAACCGCAGTGTCGGCATAGCGACCGGATCGTCTTATGACGATAACACTGTGTTCCCTGGCCTCACTTCCGGGGAACGTGTTCTTGACCAGCATTCTTCGGACGGGTTTCTAGGGATACGGAAATTTCGGACAATTTTCTCATGATGCGGAATTTCTCGGACGGTTTTTTCGGGATGCGGAATTTTTCGAACGATTTTTCAAAGTAACGGGACTGAATCTAATCCTATTCCAACTCTTCTGCAACGGGAGCAAAACACGGGGGGCGCTTGGCAATTTTTCCGGTGGTGACCGATAGTCCCACATCGCCAACACAGATCAAACTACTGCTTGAAAGACCCGACTGGACGACTAGCACGATGGACTTAACGACTACAGGCTTTTGATTATACCATCTTACATTGCAAAAGTCAACTTCATTTTGTACCTGGGCAGTTCCAATGTGGACTGTGCGGCGGTGGAAGACGTGAAGAATGACTTCCGATACGAAGGACTCATGGTTTCTAAGACTAAATGATTCCACCATCAAAGATACTATTAATTTTTCACAGTGGAGAATAGAAAATGACCTCCTTTATAAGTATGTCAAATGTACAATCCCAGAACTATCCGATGACTCAGATTACTGGAAAATAGTCATACCAAAAGATAATCCGCGAGAACTCTTTAAAGAGGCTCATGATGGTCTTCGGTGTCGACGTTTGGGTATTCTAAAGACCTATAGTTATCATCAATATGTCTGGGCCAAAAATGAAGTCTGACGTGACCAAATATATCGCAAAGTGCGTGAGCTGTGCCAAATATAAGGTAGAGCAGAGTAGCAGAGAGCAGCTCCTGCAGGATATATGGGAAGACCTGAAGCTACGCAACGCCTTGACTTTATCGGAACTTTGTCACGATCTTCAAAACATCATCTCTTGGTAGTTAGCAAGTATGTGTCAATTTTTCCTGATAGGGAAGTACCATTTCAAATTGTCATACACAGCCGTTATTCATTTTCAAGCTTGCCCTAGCAAAAGAGCGAATAGAGTCGTTAAAACGATGGTCTCAATGTATGTCGGTGATAATCATCGCCGTTGGGATGTCAACTTACCAGCTTTATCGTATGCCATTCGAACATCCAAAAGTGAGGCAACTGGATTTACTCCGTATTAGATCAAGTTTGGTCGAGAGTACGTCTCTAATGGCCGGGAGTATTCATATGCCATAAAGACGGACTCAAAGCCTGCTCTAGGAAAGAGAGTCGATGGATTCAAGAAGCTATATAAAGCTGTGATGGTCAATATGAAGAAGTCATCTGAACGTAATCGAGATCGATATAATCTAAGACGCAGACCAGTTTCATTAGTGTGGCGCAAAAAGAAGATTTAATCGAATGCCCTAAATTCCATGAATGCCAAATTATGCCCCAAGTATGTTGGACCTTGTCACAGTAACTTACCCGCTCGAAGAATTGGATGGTAAAGTATGTGTGAGAAATTGGCACGTTCAGGATTTAAAACCGGTCGCTGTAACTGATACGACGTAGACAACATTCAGCGGCAGAACTCGTAATCGTACTTTTTCAAAAGTAGTTAACCTTTTGGTGCCTGTCTAGATTTATTATCTTTTCTTTTCAGACAGCTACTGTTGGTTCAGTGGTGGGCACTTTTTTTTGGGGATTTTAGTGAATATCTGTTCCTAAAATACCGTTGTAGTTAACTGATGACCGAACATCTAAGTCTTCTCAATAGCATTTACTTACTTCGACAGTAATTCTTTTGTTTTTTTTTCGTTTCGGGTTGTGTTGGTAAAGAAAACCTTTAGTTGGAAAGGTACTAAGACGTGCTACTACTTTCTATTCCGCCAAAGCCAAAGTCGCTTAAGTTATAAATATTTTTTTGTTTTTCTCTTGGTCTAACTGTCAGTGTACAGTGTGTTCACCTGCACCTCTTCCCGATTTGGTTTCTCTTGGAGAACCAAAAAAAAATCATTTTAACTGTTCCCTAGGCTAATAGTTGTAACGGGAAAAAAACTATAAGGACAATGGTGAAGCCTTATGTTTCCAAAACATTTAAACTTATTTTATTTTGGTTCTTGGACTCCCAGTAGGACCAGTATTCAAGGTGTGTTCACCCTTACTAATAAAATGTCCTTTACTGGATACTGGTGGAGCCATATATATTCATTTTTGATTTATAAATTTGTAAGTATACCTGTATAGTGTATCCATCCTTACGTTTCCTCTTCAAGTTTTTCTCAGGTTTTTCACAATCTAAGTAATGGCGAACTCTCGCGTCACACCTCGATTTCACCGGAACTGGCTTTCTTTATCGGTGTGCACCTCCATCTAGTATAACGATCTCAAAATTCACTAAAAGCATTATCTAAATTAAATCTTAAATTTTATTGAAAGTGCTATTTTATTAATTTTTAATTTCGTTGACCAACTACTTGTGCCATGTATGTTACACCAAACAAACTTGATGTGTGTTGATTCGCCCAGAGTTAATAGGACACAATACTTTCATTAGGAGATATCTAGACCTGGTTAGTTTGTTCCTTTTTCTTATGATTAAATAAGAAACTAGAAAAAGAAAAACTCAAAATTGCCTAAACTACTATAGAAAAACTTTCAATTGGCTTTCAAAATTTTTATGATAAATTAACTAATACACTCAATTTTGCTCCTAAGACTTTTTAGATGAATTCATTATAAACTTTTACCTATAAAACCTGTTTTATTAAAACGCTGCCCACAGTTTGTTACATCTATTGTAATTAATTCTTTTATGCCATTTACAATAAAATTATAGTGTTTTTTACTGATTTCTGTTGATAATCTTTTATGGGTGAGTTCAACTCTCACTGGCCATGGCGAGTAGTTTAGTCGCTTCTGAAAAAAAAGACAAAAATATTAGCTTAATGTCTTATAGATCTAAAATGGGCCAAATGTGTGGGCCTTGCCTTTCTAAGTTATTTCAACCAACTGAATCTTGCCGAAATTTTCTGTGAGTAGTTAAGAGTGATTGTCAGCCTTTTTCCTTTCCTTTTACGTAAGGTCCGCCCCTAAAAAGAGTAACTTGAGGTTAAAGCAGGCCTGAGTATTTATGTAAATAATGTTTTTGAACAACAACATACAAAGGAATAATACTTGAGATAATTTTTCACCATTTTCCGTAGGAGAACCCGAGAATTTCCACCTGTTTTTACTGTTTACATGTGACTGGCGATTTTGGGCTGTCGTTTAGCATTCTTTAGTTGGCGGTGTCTCTCTCTCTTTCACTTGTGTCGTTTATCGCCATCCAGAAAGACCATCCTTTTCTCACCACATTTTTACTGGAGTCTCTTTCTTACTTGTTGAGAGAGTTGTTGTCTGCCTGTCGACGACTCCAATTTAATATTATGTTATGCCTACCCTTATTTCTATTGCTCTCGTGACTGTGTATTGGGCAAGGCTAGTTGTTATAGTTTTGCAAAATAAAGTAAGTTTGAATATTTTCTGTCATGATTCTTTTTGATGTTGAGGGAAGGAAACAGAATGAATACTTCTATACCTGTAAAGGCTTTGTTCAGCTGGCCCAAAATTGACCATAACGTTAGTGAGTTTGGTCAGCCGAAATATATTTTTCTAGTAAACAATAAACCTCTATTGACTCGAAAATTCATACCCCCCTGGAGAGAGGTAATTTGCGTCGCTAAACGGTTCGCGTTCCCGGATTGGTCGTTTGTTTTCACAGTTTGAGGATTCAGCGTTGAGAAAGTCCGACTGGGAACACTTGTACATGACGTGTGAGAGTGCATAATTTTCTTCACTTTTTTGGGCATGTGTTACCAATTTACAAAAGAAAGAAAATTTGGAAAAGTATTTTTTTGTTCAGTGAAAGTAGCCATAGTGCGGAAAAGAGTACTTACAAAAATGCACTGAAGACGCCACATGGCACTGTAACCTACAAAGACGAAAGAACTAAGCTGTCCAAGAACCGACAGCCGCAAGTCATAATGGCGGACTGTGATTCCCTCATTTAGTTGAGAGATCACCCTGGGGCCACCCATTTAACCCTTGGGGCCCATGACAGCTATTCTACCCTGCCTACAGACTGATGTTCTCGCCCGCTCTGTTGTCCCTTTGTAACCTCAAAAATTTTAATTTTTCAACCAACACAACCACCAACAGTTTAATAAATAGCTTTCACAGTGTCCACATTCTGGAAAAATCTGGAAAATCATGGAACTTACTTAACAGTCTGGAAAGACATGGGAATTCCCCGATAAGCCCTTTGCAGCTAACCCAACACACTTTTTTCTACTATTGCATAAAAACGTGAAAAAGATGAATATTTCAATGTTTTTTTAATTTAATTTTTAGTCAAAAAATTAATTTTTCAGTCAAATTTTTATTTATTTTTTTATCACATGATTTTGCCAATCAATCTAATTGACACTAGGGTAGCGATTCTTCAAAAACCGTCAGAAAATCTCGCCCTTACAAAAAATCTGACAATTTTTAAACATAAGTGTACACTAACTGATTTTTTGTCAGGACTTATTTGCTAACAACAAAGTGAATCTCGTGTACGTGAATAAAAATTAAAGAAGACTCGTGGCATATCGGACATTCCTAATAAGGATGAAACAGGTCTGTAGGTGTCTGGATTCTCCATTAGATATTGGAGGCCTGGTCGTAATGAAGTGAGAAATAAAAACGCTTTGTCCGATATGACACGAGTCTTACTTTAATACTTATTTGCTAATATCCCTAAAATTTTGTAGGCAGTTTTTGTGAAAAACCCTTTTTTTAATGAAGCTTATTTTTGTGTGTAAACAAACCTTTAAAACTTTTAACATAAAAAATCATAGATAGCCAATCTAAAATAGTCACTGTTCAGAAAAGTCACACAAATTCTGTCTTTCCTTTTACATGGTGAGAATTTTCGGCACTTTGGTCTCGATTCTTTAAAAACCGTCAGAAAATCTCGCCCTTACAAAAAATCTGACAATTTTTAAACACAAGTTTACACTTCACGCTTTTTTGTCAAGACTATTTTCTTATATTCCTTAAAATTTAGTTTCTTAATACTGGTCTAGTAAATAAAAAATATATCATTTTTAATTTTTGTAAGCTGTTTTTCTGAAAACCCTGCTTTTCTTTTAACTTTTAAAATACAAAACCATAGATAGCCATGGAATATTTCGTTGTTACTGTTTAGAAAAGTCACAGAAATTCTGTCTTTCCTTTTACATGGTGGGAATTTTCGACACTTTTTGACGTTTATTGGTACGCATAGTAACCATTTAGCTCTGCCATAAACTAGTCCTGGAGAATATCTTCAAAATATTAAATTTACAAAATGGTAATAAAAAATGACGCAGTTTCTCTTACAACGTTAGGATAAATATGAAGGACGCTGTGTTTTAATTTTCAATGAGGCGATAAGTAAAAATCGCCACTCAGAATTCTGACCTTTCTGAAGAGTCGCGACCTTTTTGACGTTCATTGGTACGCGTAGTAGCAATTTAGCTCCGCCATAAAACTAGTTCTGCAGAATATGTTTAAAATATTAAATTTACAAAATGTTATTAAAAAAATTACGCAGTGTCTCTTACAACGTTAGGATAAGTATTAAGGACGCTGTGTTTCTATTTTAAATGAGGCAATAAGTACAAATCGCCACCTTCCAGAATTGTGACGGATGAGATTTTCTGTCGTTTCTGAAGAATCGTGACCTAGATGCCAATCCAAAATATAATTTACAAAAATCATCACAAAATCATTTTTTAATAATTTTTAGAATAATGTCCTCAAGATTTTTGCTGCGGCTCATTTTAATCATTATTTTCGTATCGCTGTTTGAAATAGAGAGAGTGTAACGAAGTACCTTCAAAAAAGGAAGACAAAATGTTAAACGAGAGGTTTGATCAGTTTTAGTAGGCTGATTTTTTTAAAAGTAATGGTCAGGGTTTAACAAGTTGGTCATGGAAAGTCATGGATTTTTTTTCGAAAAATTCTGTGGACACCCTGTTTCAAGTCGTTTTCCATAGTGGGTTTTTTTTTTAATATATAGTTCCCTTATAGTTATTTACCTAACAAGTGCGGAAAGTGATCGCACGCGACGGAAGTTGATCGAAAGAAGCGAAGCGAGTTCGGACATGCCGGCAAGGGCGGTGAAGACACTTTACGCATGTGTTATGTACACGATTTTACCTATAAGCCTCAAAAATTCCCAAAAAAGAAATATAAATATCTGTATTGTAATTTTCTGATTTAAACGTTAACTTTACCGCACTAAGTGCGGTAAAGTACTACTTTCAGCACGCAAATGAGTGCGGTAAAATTTATTAC
The DNA here is from genome assembly GCA_963921995.1 of Oxystoma pomonae. Taxonomy (NCBI): domain Eukaryota; kingdom Metazoa; phylum Arthropoda; class Insecta; order Coleoptera; family Brentidae; genus Oxystoma; species Oxystoma pomonae. The sequence continues at coordinate 71,786,745 of OY998165.1, forward strand.
TCATGTCAAGCTGCTACCAATGGTCATATTATGTACCAGGGCCCCTGAGCACGTAATACTTGTCATTCATAAGAAATTTTAGCAATTAGTTCCTTACCCTATCTGTGATAAATATTAGTGTGATATGGACATTTAATAACCGTTCTTATATCCCACTGTTATTTTAAATTATATATAAAACTTCTTGTAGCTTTAAGGTACTAACCGATTGTGATTTATCAAAGGAAATATGGTTTATAATTCAACTAATTAGAATAATATATTTTTGTATTTTTTGAACTTTACTATTTCTCTACACAATTCATCCTTCCTTAACAAAATGGTGGCTTGAACTCGAACATAATAGATAAAGAGGTGGTGGCAGTAAAAAATTAAGAATTTCATCCCATTTGAGGTTTATATAGTTTTGATAGAGACACACCAAAGATAACAAAAAAAATATTTTCAGACATCTAGGTGGGGGCTTTTTCTACAGGGAGGCTTCAAAACTTGCAAAAAATAATTGATATATGGAGTCATTTCATCCCTTTTCTGATTTATGCTATTATGTTAAGGGCCACACCAAGATAACAAAAAAAAATATTACACACCTCTGGGTGGGGGCTTTTTTTACAGGGAGGCCTCAAAACTTGTAAAAAATATTAGCTATATAAAGTCATTTCATCTCTTTTCTGATTAGGGCTAATATCTTAAGGGCCACATCAAGATAACAAAAAAATTATTGCCCCTCCCTAGGCGGGGGATTTTTTTACAGGGAGGACTCAAAACCAGACTGCCTTTATTTTCGTGTCGATCGATTTATTTATTTTTAAATAACTTGTGAATAATTAATTAATTAATTATCTTTGGAAAACATTTAACTTATTGCAAAAAATATACAAGTTATAACAAAAAAACGCCAACAACTTTTTAATAGTATCAAAGTTCAAAATGAGGCGCATCTATTCCAAACTTTAACAAATCTTTAATGCTAGAAATAAAAGTTTTTTTTCCGAGCCTTCCAACAAGCTTATTCGCGTAATCTGGAGAGTTAAATCAAAGAATTTACTCAATAACAGACCGCATTTTACCCGACCACCCCTTACCTAACTATTTGATTATTTTTAGTGAGTCAAGGAAGGAAGAAGACAAGACCGATGTAAAAGATAATAATAAAAAAGTGCCGAAGAAAGATGACATGAAGAAGGAAAATAAAGATGACAAGAAAGTTAAAGATGGCAGTAAAGAGGCAGATGGTAGTGAGGGTGATAATAATGACGATAAAAAGGACCGAAAGGATCGAAAAAAAAAAGAAAAGGTTAAATTGGTCACTAAAGATAAACATCTGTTGCTTTCCTTTGTTTATTTTGACCAGACACATTGCGGATATATTTTTGATAAAGACGTGGAAGACCTTCTGCATACGTTGGGATTACAATTATCCAGGTATGGACATATTTTAATTTATAAAAGTAATTTTAACCAAATTTACGTAATTAAAACTAAGATGGCCAACAAACATATAATTAAGCTGACGAAATCGCTTTGACCCCACCTGAATTTCTCGAAGGCCTTTTAAAATATATTTAATATTTAATGTATATTTTATATCATATTCCATAGTGGTAATAATAATTAAATATTATATTTTTTTGTATTAGTAGATGATCGGCTTCTGATATAAATTTGATTGCTGCTATTGACGTCTAGTTTAACGTACTTGTTAGCCTTAGCACTTATCAATTACAACGTATACCCATTGGGGTCGGGGGACGCTTCATAGAAATAGTTTATTGAAGTTACATTTTCTACGTAAACTTATAGAAGACTAGACGATAAGCAGTATTGCGAAAGTACTACCAAAGAATTGCAAAAGTATTTCCAATGTACTGCGATTATTTCACTCATGTGTTAGTCCCATATAAAAGTGTTATTTTGAAGAAGCTTTTTTCGCAGATAAGGGATGGTTGTTGCTATTCGTCAATAAAATTTATGGAGAAGGGTCGTTAGAAACGTGATAGTTTGTGATAAAGGGCTGAGGGGAGGGGGTCAAAAATTGTGTAACCTAATTTATAGATAGTCCCCTTGTCTAAAAATTGTCACTTCTCAAATATACATTTTCGTATACACCATTTTTGCCAAATTTTGGCCCCCATTCCGCCTCGCAAAGGTTTTCACCCCAACCCCGACTTAATTTGAATAGGCACCCTGTTTTGAACACCTCTCTCCCCCCCATGACACTTTTTCACTTACCCCTCACCATCCCGATCCGGATACATGATTTATGGACGACCCCTTGCTAATCGCTACCATTTTGTGACGTCATGCGATCATTGACACCTCGTCTCCCTGTCACGAATATGCATTCCCCCTCCCCATATGACGGTGCTCTTTTGTACACGTTCAAGATTTAAAATGCATCTGAGTCGGGCGGTTAGAACGTGACTTGCCGCAAGTCACTAAAATTTGCCAAATCAAATTCTAAACCGCCCGACTTAACTAATTTGAAGCAGTTGGTCATATAATAATATTTATTTATTTAAAGAATGTGATAGTAGTGTTACATTTTATCATTGGGAATATTACTAACACGTACCGGCAATAAGTTACGTTCTAGCTCATACAGGTGGTATAAATGTGATAGAAACGTGACGTGAAACATGACTGTAATATGACCAGAACGTTTTTTTTTTAAATAATTATAGTAATATACCTAGGCACTCTATAATATTCCACATAGCAAATATATATGCCTATTGAATATTGGGTTGATATAATTTTGTGATTCAAAAGATGTCCAGATGGTTAAAGAGATGGATATCCTAAGATATGCAGTGAATATATAAATATAAATATCCACCAAATATGCATTAGTCTTCCACTAAAGTGCAATTATAGGTATATCAATGTACCAGCATTATGTTGAGGTACTACTTGAGATTAGTTATCAAAAGATTACCTAAGTAACTTTTTGCTGTCTTATATTTATAATAATATTACCTGCTACATAGAGAACATATTGATTCCAGTGCCATCTATCTACAATAGATGAAATTAAACTATATTATAATTATAAATCATGTAAATTGCGTTCTTTTCACAAGATAGTAACATTTTCAGCAAACATGCCAAAATCCTGACAAAATTATTCTTATTGGGAATATAGAAATAACTTGATTATCGCGTTATCATGGGAATATTATTATCTTAGTAACAAAGAAATATAACTATCACAAACGCTTAAAGAATATTCAACAAAAAATAAGCCTGGAACATTTCTGTCATATTCGCAATAGAATATTCCAAAAATCACTTTGTAGGAATATTCCTATAACACGAATATTCCTCCAATGTTATGTGGGCAGTTATACACAATTAACCTTTAGATTTGTGCGTGTATATCTTTTTATTACAATTATTTCAATTATCTCTACGTTTACTTATGTAATTTACATTAATAAATTTTAACTAACAAAACTTAATATTTCCTCTATAATTTATTAAAAGAAAAGTCTTTAAAAATTTTAATTTCATTTTCCAAAATCCATATTTTTAATTTTGGTATTTTAACCACCAAAATTAAAAATATGGATTTTGGAAAATGAAATTAAAATTTTTAAAGTGGTTTTTGTTCCCGTAAGCCAAGCGTGGTGCTTACTTGTTTGTATGCTCGTAAATCCGCTTTAGTTATGATTTGAGAAGAAAGAATAGTCCAAATCCCAAGCGACTATGAGTCAGACACTTTGGAATCTTCCGAAGAGTGACTGGCGAACTGCTCCAGAAAAAAGGTGAATTAACCTCGAAAAAAAATAGTGTTTATTTTCTAATTCGAAGAGTTGGGTAAATAAATAACGAAAATGGAAGCCATGTTTTTTACAGATTCTTTGGATGTAAAAAAAGAAATCGTTGGTTTTTAATATAAACTGCTTGCTGGAAAATAATGAAAAGGTATTTATTTACCTAATACTCACTGAGACATTATGAAAACTGTAAACAAAATAATAAATAACAAAAAGTATTTTATAAAACACCCAACCTCAAAAAAGCTATTTTTTGTCCAAAATCCATTATTTTAATGGAGCGTCAGTTTTTTGCTATGTAATTACCTTTCATTATACCAACAAATTTGTTGCGCATGGAAATTTCCTTGAAAAATATCACTTTTTAGTTTTAAAATTGTTAAGCCTTATTACTAAATCTTTAGCCATAATTTATTTTTTAGACAATATTTCTCAATTTTTCCTTTGCAAGTCCAGTTAATTTCATGTCTCATAAAAGTAATAATTGTCTTTCTATTTACTGACATTTCTTGGTTCAAAAGGGCACTAAAATGGTAATATGGGCGTAACGTTGGTAAAATTCTTATTAAAATTTTAGCAAATACTTCCTATTTTTCTACCACTTACTGGGAACATTTTTTATGTGACCTATTTTTGATTTCAGAATTATTTTGAGTAGCAGTTTAAGGCAAATTCAGTAGGTATATTTTAAGTAAAGTTTCTGACATTTAAAAAAGTAAATCTTATTTTCCATGCATAGTAACCCACTAACAACGCCCTTCATTCGAATAATATTAAAATTTAACAATCTCATTATTTCAATGATTTTTCGATTTAAAAAAATTTCGCGCTTTCGAACAGAATCCATCCAACATGTTTTGTGACAAAAGGAAGTATATTTTAACAAAGGAAACGCAGATTAAAGAACTTGCCGACATACTTTAAGATTGGGCTGTCTACATGAAGAAGTAGAACGGTGAGGAGTTCAAAGATTTTACTATAAAAATGTTATGGAATTTAACGGCGAAATTTCTACAAGAAAAATATTATGATGAGTATCAAGTTTGAAACATTTATAGACATTGAGTTCAAAGCTGCTCAAGTGGCGAAAAGCGCGAAACGCAAGCAAGTTCAACAAGTGCCAGAGAAAAGAAAAGTAAGGTTAGCTTTTTTAAAATACAATGATTTTAAAGCAATTGTTGATAGTTTCGACGAAAGTACGCCATATGGCTTAAAGAAAAAACTGTTTTTCGTGCTTACTTCCTACGATCTAGCTTAGAGAGGCAGTAAAGGAGCTCATTCGCAAGTAAGCTACTTTAAAAAAGAAACCAACAGTATTGGAGAAAACCCGGAGCGTATAGAGTACAATCCATTCTTTTCGAAAAGCACGCAGGGAGAAGATAAGCTCTTGTCAAGCTCCAAATGGTTGATTTCAAATAGAAATAATCCCGACATGTGCCCAATACACCTTTTTGACTAATATTTACTAAAACGAACTGAGATCAAACATGAAAGACTTTTTAACCGAAGATCCCATTTGGAATTCATCTGAAAACTGGTATAAAAAGATTCCAGTTGCAGTAAACACTATTGGTCAATGGACCACCAAGCAGGCGAATATAACGGGCCTAGATACAAAAAAAAACAGAATAGTCTATAGAGCAAAGAAAATGCAAATTTATGGCATCGAAAACTAGGACATTTGGGACTACAAAATATGAAAAAGGTGACCGAACTGTCTACAGCGATGAATGCCATTTAAGAAAGAAAGAAACAGAGCTAAAAGACCACTAAAGATAGTACACACTGACTTGTGTGGTCCGATTGATCCTGTCACATGGGATGGAAAACGATACATACTGACATTCCTGGATGACTACACCCATTTTACAATGATCTACCTACTAGAAAGCAAAGAAGAAGTGTTCAACTATGTCAAGGAATATGTGAAAGAAGTAGAACCTTTCAAAAACCTAAGAGAAGAAAGCTAAGATGTGACAATAGGACAGAATATGTCAATAACAGACTAAAGGCTTGGTGTAGAAGCAAAGGAATAGTCCAAGAAAACACAATAGTATACACCCCGCAGCTGAATAGAAAAGCAGAGAGATTAAACCGAACATTGTTGGAAAAAGCAAGAGCTTTGACTTGACTCATGCTTAGATAAACAATTCTGGGGTGAAGCTGTACGTTTTGCTACATATCTTATAAACAGAAGCCCAACGAAGAACCTACCAGTGACACCAGTAGAAAAATAGATCGAACGAAGACCAAACCTGTCAAATTTGCAAGTATTTGGCAGTGAAGCGCATGCAAAAGTACTGGGTTATTTGAAAAAACCTAGATGAAAGAAGCAAAAAGTACATTTTTATAGGATATGCAAGACATGGCTACAGATTATGGAATGAAAAAGAGAATAAAGTAACAATACACAGAGATGTTGTGTTTGGAGAAACAAATAAAAACAAAAAAAGACCAAAATCCAAGCAAAATATCAGTTACAGATGAAAAAGAAGATTCACAGCCACAGCAACAACAGAATGAAATAGTGATGAATCTGAATCTGATGATGAATTTGTGGACACCATAGACCAGTCAGACAATGATTCAAACTTAGGAGGAGGTGTAGATCAACAGGAACAAAATCTTGAGAGAAAACAAACTAGAAGACCTGTGTGGCAACAAGACTATGAGATGGATTATACAGTCATAACTGTGTTAAGTTATGAAGAAGCTTTAAATAGTAATGATAAAATCAAATGGCAAAAGGCAATAAAGGACGAAACAGATTCACTCATGAAACCCCGAACCTGGGACTATATAGACCGAATAGAAACAGACGGCAAGAAAATTCTGACGAATAAATGGGTATTCAGAATTAAATATGATGAAAAATACAAAGCAAGATTGGTGTTACGAGACTTTCAACAGAAAAAAGGAATAGACTACAAAGAAGTCTTTAGTCCAGTGGTGAATATGAATGCTTTAAGGTGCAGTTAGACTGTGGTAGTGTAGTCGTCGTTGCATTGCAGCTGTAGTGAATTTTTTTCCATAGATAATGCAGAACAGGATATTTTACAGATAAATAGTTATCAATATTTTTTGGTACACGCTTTTTAATATAATTTACCTTTTTTACTCTTGCAAAATTTTTGAACATGTTAAAAGATCCACCTTACATATTTCTTTTTAACCAAGAAAGTTCCGTTTTTTCTTAATATAAGTTCAAAAATGTTTTAGTTTTAAAATTACGGTTGATTGGGTACCAAAGATGGACAAAATAAAACTTGGGAAGAAAAAGTGTGTTCAGTGGTATTAGCGATAAATTAACAAGGTACTATAATAGTTATATCTGATCTGCTGATTAATCATTCTGGTTTATTATAATTGCGAAAAAATTAGAGCCTTTTTTCTAAGTGACAAAAAGCGCTTACTTTTAGCATTACTTCGCTTGCATGGACAAATTATATCAAATAATTTTCCTTTTTAATCTTATATATTGCTTTAGTAATAACCTTTAGAAAAGTTATAGTACCGTATTATCAGGGTTGCACGGTGATTGTAGTGAAAAAACTCACACAGAGATAGGTAGATATTTTCGGGCGCGTATGAAAGAGATGGCATGAATACACCAACTTTAAGCATCGTAGTGATTTCGTGGAAATGCAGACAGTTGATATTTTCAATAAATTAACAAAGTATTATATTTACTTATTTCCCTATCCCCTGACCAGCCGAAGTTAATAATTAATAATGGTACCTACCTACAATAAACAGCGGCGCTATATTACACCTCTCCCCTTTTCTACGTCAAACTAGTAATTTTCTAAAATTGTTTATAAAACTTAAAAGTAACTTTTTTAAAGAACATTTTCCCTCAAATATTACTTATATTACCCACTAGACATATTACTTTTATTACACACTAGACACCGCCGCGCCGCTTTGCCTGCGGTTTTACCCATTTTTCCCGCTTTTATTCCTTTAAATGCCATAACTTTTGTTTCCGTAAACCGATTTTGACGAAGTAAATGCCTATGTGTTGCCTAGGAACACAAGGAATGCAATAGTGAAAGTCCCATTAAAATCGGCTGGGCCGTCTATGCGTGATGCTGGAACAAACTGACATACATACAGACAAAAATTGTAAAAATTGCATTTTTGTTATCTCGTTTGGTAAAACAATAGAATATAAAAAAATAGTCAATGTACAATTCATTGTACAGAAATGGTCCTTTTAGAGATTGATTGTATAGATAAACAACTAATTATATTCAGGAGGATAAGTGGCGATTTTTCCAAATTTCATAAAATTTCGGTTAAGTGGATTTTGCCTAATTGTCTCCCAAGTCTCCCAAACAGACAGACAGACACCATCAAAAAATTTTATATTTAGGTCTTTCTTTTTTCCGATCCCATTAGCCTATACTATAGTGAATGGCTAAAATTACCGTTCTAGATTACTACATAGCCGGTACCTACTAAGTTTTTGTTTATGGGTAATAAAAATAACACGACCGCCTTATTTATAATTTACCGCCTTATTTATAATTTAGAGATAAAAAGTTTGGTCACCTCTACTTGATAGCTGTAGGTATTGCAGTATATCTATTGACTATATAAGGCTATAGGTATTTATATTCTTTGGTTTAAAAAATATTCAATGTACAGAAATTACAGATTTACCAATAAATGTACCAATAAATTTTGGAAAATTAATATTTTAATATTTCTAATAAGGTAAATTATTTGATATAATTTGTCCATGCAAGCGAATTAATGCTAAAAGTAAGCGCTTTTTGTGACTTAGAAAAAAGGCTCCAATTTCTTCGCAATTATAATAAACCAGAATGATTAATCAGCGGATCAGATATAACTAGTATAGTACCTTGTTAATTTATCGCTAATACCACTGAAAACACTATTGACTGTATGTATGTATGCAAATGCAAAATTACCACATTTTTTTCTTCCTCAAGTTTTATTTTGTCCATCTTTGTTACCCAATCAATCTTAATTTTAAAACTAAAGCATTTTTGAACTTATATTACAAAACGGAACTTTCTCGGTTAATACAAAAGAAATATGTTAGGTGGATCTTTTAACATGTTCAAAAATTTTGCAAGAGCGTCTATTATCACCAATATTTGTTTAAAACATTAAACAAGGTAAATTATATTAAAAAGTGTGTACCAAAAAATATTGTTAACTATTTATCTGTGGAATATCCTGTTCTGCATTATCTATGGAAAAAAATTCATTACAGCTGCCATGCAACGACGACTACACTACCACAATCTAACTGCACCTTTACGTGTTCTGTTTGCTATATCCACACTGAGAAACTATGAGAGAAGAAGAAATCAAAACAGACTTTTTATATGGATATTTGGAAGAAAAAGTTTACATGGAGGTTCATGATGGGTTTGACAACAATAAAAATAAAGTGTGCCTTTTAAGAAAATCATTATATGGATTAAAGCAAGCACCACTACAATGGAATAAGAAATTTACCAACTTCCTGGCTACAAATGGACTGAAAAGTTTAAAAAATGTATCTTCAGAAACAAAGAAGGAACTATGTTTTTGGCAATATACGTAGATAATGGAATTTTGATATGCGACAAAAGGAATTTGACAGATTTACAGAAGCTACTAGGATCACTAAAAAGAGAGTTTGAAATGAGAGAAAGTAAGGAGCCCAATAAATATCTAGGACTAGAAATAACAGGAACAAACGAAAATCTAATACTGAGACAAAAACAGTACATAGAGACAATCCTAGAGAACTTTAAAATGAATGATGCGAAACCAAAAAAAAAAACAATGGTTTACAATAATACCGAAGATTTGACAGAAAGAAATAAAGATTACCAATACCGAGAAGCCATAGGAAGTTTGTTATATCTAACAAATAAAACCAGACCAGATGTGACATTTGTAGTAAACATGTGTAGCAGGAAAATGGAAGAAGCAACAGAGAGAGACTTGACAAATGTAAAAATAATCCTGAAGTATCTGACCACGTACCGAGATAATGGCATCAAATTTGACAAAAATGGAGACGTTAACCAACTGACAGCCTATTGTGACTCTGATTTTGCTGGTGACCTTGTATCAAGAAAAAGTACAAGTGGATATGTAGTATTCTACTGCGGAGTACCAATACTCTGGACATCAAGAAGACAACCAATAGTGGCTCTGTCAAGTACTGAGGCAGAGTTCATTGCTGCTGCAGAATGTACCAAGGAGCTGATGTATCTAAAGTCATTGATAGAAGAAATGATTGATAGCAATGTGAATATAGAGCTGAAGCTAGACAACCAGAGTGCAATCAGGATGGTGAAAAATGGACAAATGAATAGAAGGAGTAAACATATAGATTTAAGGTATCATTTTATAAGTGAAAAAGTAAAAGAGGGATTGTTAAAATTATATTGCTATCCAACAGAAAGTCAAGTAGCAGACATTTTAACAAAACCTCTTGATAGGGTTAAGTTTACTAAGTTTAAAAATTGTTCATTCGTTTAGGAAGTGTTTTAGATTAAGTTTTATAAGTTTTTGAGTTTTATAAGGTTTTGAGTTTTATAAGCTTTTATGAGTTTTTTTAATGTGACAAAATTTGGAGAAGGTGTTAAGAAAATTAAAACAATATTTATTGAAATTTTGTCACATACTCTGCCATCTAGCGTAATTAGATTAAACTATAGTAGCGAAGCGGCGCCGCGGCGCTAAAAAAAATAAAAGAATTGACGCGACTATTCCTGAATATTCAAGAAAGACCAGAATGTTCCGGGTGAGTCGAGAGTGATGTCGGCGCATATAAATACGCCGGATAGCAGAGTTTCAAGAAGTTTTCAATAGGATAGAAAGAGAGTAAGAACAACAACAGCGAATAGACTGTGATTTCACTATTAAAAGTAAATAATAAAAATAGTGAAAGTTAAATCTGCGTTTTTCTTTTAAAATAGAAAACGAATAAATTAAGACCATGCTAAAATCTTGACATACCGTTTTTGTTACCCCTAAACCCTCTATATAACTTTAGAAGAAAAAAAATCCCCAAGACGATATATCACATACCTTTATACCAATATTTTTTATGGTACCCTTAAAGTTGCCCCTTAACATTTTTTTTCGCCAAAAATTAATTAGGTCGACTCAAAAATGATGTCTGTGTATCAATAATATAATGTTGGTTACAACCCTTTTTACTCCCAAAATTTGCCCCAAGAGTGTTTTTCATCCAAAAAATGAAATCAGTGGATCAGAGAACCCACTGTTTGCGAATGGGTATAATTTAGTATGTATTATTTTTTTTATTAATAATTATAGTACTCTTACTTGGTGACGGGATTGTGTTTTAGTATAATTATTTTTACCTTTTCGATATGGTACCGAGCTGATCAGTTATCCTTGCGCGTTGGGGATTCGCACGTCCCCGCTTAATACAACAAGCGCTCGCGACGTTTCAAAAGAAGTGAGTTTTTTTAATTTAATAATTTTGGGCTATTTAAAGAACACTTAGAAACTTTTTGGTGATAAGCTATGAAGACAGATTGAGTAAACTTCGCTGGAACGGGAATATCTTCAGACATACAAAATTAAGGTAGAATTTGCTACTCTCTTTGCAAGTTCTTTTTTGAAGGGTTATTTATTCGGATATTACAGTTTTACAATCGAGGAATTAAATTCGCGGATTCAACCTCTCTTCTTGAATATTTTGAGGTTTTTTCTTACATTCATTAAATGAATGTAGAAAAAACCCGGAAAGAAAAACCTCTTTGAACCACCCTGAAAACAAGGCTAGACTGACCCAACCCAACCCAAAATAATATTTTTTGACTTTCACGTATTTGAACTAGTTTTTTTAAATGTAACAATGATTTTCTCCTGGGAGTTTTTCCGTTATTACCGCAAATTTTACTCTTGGTGAACAAAAATTTAAATTGGAGTGTAAAAATCTTTTTCATAACTGAAGGATTCAACATATCGCGATGGAATTTTTGGTACACATATCGGCAAAAACATATTATAAATTTAAAAAAAATTACATGTAGTGCTCCTAGGGGCCATACAGGTGTAAATGTTTTTTGTTATATTAACTGGTAGGTAGTAGTTTTAAGTGTACCTGGTAACTCGTTTTTCTGATCTGATCTGAAGTTTTTTAAAAATTATATAATGCTGCCAGAAGAATGGTCTGTATACCAAATTTTATTGCCACATGTCGAACCGTTTAGATTAAAAAACATTTTTGATACTCTAACCTTCCCTTTTGACTTTTTGAGGCTCTTCACAAGTAGGGCAATGTTAAATGTTCTATCCGTAATCTATAGGGTAGACCACAAAAAACCGGTCTTTTATTTTACCTGTCAATTTTTTTTATTGTCAGAGTTTAACGTGAAAATGTTTTTTGGAAATCTAATGAAATACAATGGTGGGTGACTCAAAATATTCTGCATCTTTAAAAACCGTTCTGTTTTTTTGAGCTACTCTATACATTTTTTGGCGATTACAAAAAACTACTAACAGTCTGTAAACCGATGTATAATTTGATAAAGAAATAAAAAAAAATAAGTTTTTTCATATACCAACTTTCTGCAGGCAACTGATAATATTTTAAGTTAATCAAATCGTATTTCGTTCTGTGTCCCTCATTTTTGTTAACAAGGACACTTTTACACTTTAACGATACTAACAATACGGTTTTTTCCAAATGTCAAAAAATTACATTTTGTGAAAATGCCTTACAATTACCTGCATTTGAAAAACCGCTTTGAAGGATGCCTTACAATTGCCTGCGTTTTAAAAAACGCTTTTTTAAGCCATTCTAGATTTTTTGCTATATTAACCCATGTATCATTTGTTCAAGTCTTTTAGAAATTAAGAAAAAAATATATTTTAGTACAAAACCTTTTTATCGTAAAATCAACTGTCAAAAAAATTATTTTTGGTAAAAATCCAAGATGACGGATGCTTGCATGTATTTACATCATAATTTTTTAAAAAAGAGAAGATCAAAAGATCTTGGGAGGAAAGAACGAAAATTCAAAATTGGATGAGTGTCCCACAAGGAAACACACAAAAGACCAAAGCGAAAGGAGAAACAATTAAACGATGTTTCGCCCGGGGTGACCAGCGTGGGCTCGTCAGTGGATTCACACAAGAAGTTAAACTTCCAAATCAGTTACAATTTTCTTGTTTTAGTTGTCTTAGGAGCATATTCCTATTGGAAAGATTAACACGTCAGGACGAACCCGTATCAGGTGACTTATAATAAGTACCATGCGGAACGATGCCTATTTGTGAGTGATTCAGAGTTGGAAGTCAGAGTGGTGGCGATGGTGTTAAATGATGTCTGGATTGAGGGTGACTAGTGAATCCACTGACGAGCCCACGCTGGTCACCCCGGGCGAAACATCGTTTAATTGTTTCTCCTTTCGCGTTGGTCTTTTGTGTTTTTCCTTGTGGGACACTCATCCAATTTTGAATTTTCGTTCTTTCCTCCCAAAATCTTTTGATCTCCTCTTTTTTTTAGATTCTTTTCGGTTGATGTAACTGATTTGGAAGTTTAACATCCTAATTTTTCTTGGGTACCATTATTATTCCATTCTGCTACAATGGCGTTTTGCAGACTAGGAAAGCTCTTCGGCGTTAAAAAATACTGTTGTATCAGATATCACTTAAAAAATTCTATTAGGAAATAAGACTAACTCAGTCAAGCTACACCACCCCCCTCAACGAAACTCAATTTGGATATTGTAAAAATTATGTACTAATTATGTACTAATTTAGTCTTCTTTTACAAAATTTTGTACTTAATGAATAACAATGTTAAATAAAAGGAGAGGGGTTGTGGCGATAAGCTGCACTTTCCCTTCCCATGCTTAGGAGATAGATTTAATGAAACTTGATATATCATAATTTTGTATTAATTATGTACTCCTAAAAAAGGGTACTTTTAGTACTATTTGTTAGCTTGATATCAAGGTACACCCCCCTCTGCTTAGGAAAGAGATTCGACCAAAAGTGACTATGCCAGAATTTGGTACTAATTATGTATGTACTAATCAAGATAACTTGATTTTTTTTTAATTGTTTGTGTAGCTTGATATCAAGACACATTCCCCTATGCTTAGGAAAGAAAGTTAAAAAAAAATAATTATACCATAATTTGCCACCAATTATGTACTAATTTCGTCCCCTTCAAAAAAATTGCCTACTCTCAAGATAAATTGATTTTTTTTGGTTTTTATGGGGAGTGTAGCTTGATATCAAGGCACATTCCCCTCTGCCTAGGAAAGAGATTTGAAAAAAATAATTATGCCATAATTTGCTACTAAAATTTGTTTTTAAGGGGTGCGTAGCTTAAAAATAAGGCATACCCCCTCTGCCCAGGAAAAAAAAATAATTGTACTATAATTTGCTACTAATTATGTACTAATTTTTTTTTTTCTATGGTGTGTGTAGCTTGATATCAAGGCACATCCCCCTCTGCCTAGGAAAGAGATTTGAAAAAAATAATTATGCCATAATTTGCTACTAATTTTGTAACCTTCTAAAAAATTGCCTACTCTCAAGATAACTTTTTTTTGTTTTTATGGGGTGTGTAGCTTGATATCAAGGCACACGCCTCTCTGCCTAGGTAAAAAATTTGAAAAAAATAATTATACTATAATTTGCTACTAATTATGTACTAATTTCGTCCCCTTCTAAAAAATTGCCTACTCTCAAGATAACTTCATTTTGTTTTTATGGGGTGTGTAGTTTCATATCAAGGCACACTCCCCTCTGTCTAGGAAAAAATAATAATGCCATAATTTGCTACTAATTATGTATTTCGTCCCCTTCTAAAAAAATTTGCCTACTTTCAAGATAACTTTTTTTTTTATGGGGTGTACCTTGTTATCAAGCTACACACTCCATAACAAATAAAATAAAATATTAGGAACCGATGTTTTTTGTAAACTAAAAGAACCCTTCTTTAAGAGTACAAAATTATGACATATCAAATTTCAAGTTTCAGTTAAATCTATCTCCTAAGCATGGGGGGTGCAGCTTAGCGCCAAGCCACCCCCCCCCCCCGCCCTTTTAAGTGTGAATAATTCCGTTATTAATTGAGTACAAATTTTTTTAAAAGGGAGTTTGTTGAGGGGGGTGAAGCTTGACTGAGCTAATAAGATTGATATTTTGATCGCTTACATAAGGTCTCTTGTTTTTGATTCTGATAGGTAATTAAGGGATATAAAAAAATTACAAATGCTTTTTATTGGGATAGGAAAGTTTATACCTAGTCGCCAATTGGATAATTTTTTGTGCCCTCGTAAGCAAAATTCACATAAAGTTTTTATTTTATGCAAAAAAGTGATATAGTAAAATCTCAATTTTTTTATTATTTCTTAATAGATTTTCACAAATGGTACATGGTTTGACAGATAATAGTTGGTACTTTTCTGTTATAGAAAAAAAATATACAGAGTCGCGCAAAAAAAAACAGGTTTCTTAAAATGCATGCATACATCCGCCATATTATTGAATTGAATATGTTGAAAAAAGTCGTATTTGTAAACAAAATTTAGAAAAAGATAACGAAATTCGGTTAACTTCGGTTAAAATCGGTTAATTTATAGAGGTTTTTATTTTACGCAAAAAGTTGGATTACGAAAAGACCTATATTTTTTTATTTCATAATAGAATTAAGTAAATGATATTGGTTTACAGATAATAGTTAGTATTTTTTTGTAATAGCAACAAAATACAGAGTGGTTCAAAACAAATTCAACGGTTTTTAAATATGTAAAAAAATTTTAGTTATCTGTCATCTTGGATTGTTGCCAAATGTAATTTTTTGACATATTGGCAAAAAGTGTATTTCATCAGCAACACCTTTTTGCATTAAAATCCGACAATAAATAAAAAATTGGTAGTTAAAATAAAACTGTCCGGTTTTTTGCAATCCACCATATAAAAAACCCACAGTAGTGCCGATGCCCCGCAACTATAAATATATTTTAGTAAGATTTAAAATAAGAAATGGTGACTGGTTAAACGAAATGGCTCTTTTACTTGGGTTTTTGTGGTGGTTTCTCTCGTTTGTTAAATTTCTTTGACTGGGGCGCTATAGTGATATTTTGTTTTAGGGCTCAAATCAAAAAGCTTGTCTCCAAAGTAATCTTAAAAGAATCCTTACACTACCGCACACTTACCGACAAACCTAAAATTGAAGATTCAACCGAGCTAAAAACCATTAACAAAGAGATGAACCTTAAAGATCTACTTGTCGAAAACAAGACACTTATTTCCATTTTCAATAATGGCACTGGAGTTTATAGTGATTCTGGAAGCGGAAATGATATTGATTCCGAAAGTGGTGAGTTTCGTATGTTGAACAATATAGACATTCTGATATTAGAAACAAATTCTATTTAACAGTTATTTTTATACCTAGAGCGTAAAGAAGTATGTTTGCGCCCGCGGTATAATTTTGTTACAAGTAAGCCAAGGGCGCAAAAGTAATTTACGCAAAAGGTTCAAACTTGATTTTTTGTATGAACAGAATTATTAAGCACAACCAAACTTCTTGGTTTTATCTTGTATGGGTATGGCTCAAATGGTGCTTTTTTACAAGCGTGGTTTTAAAGAAATGCAGTGAGTGAATAAATTAAAATTAAAAATACTAAAAAAATCCACAAAACATAGAACACAAAAACTATCCAGTCATCATTTTCATTACAATAGAGTTAGACTAATGCTACAAGACAGCAATATTTAACTAAATAATTATAAAAAGTAAAACAAAATGTAATCTTAATCAGACATAAAGTTAGATAATGAAACAAAGTTTTAGCTATGTAAAAATTATCTTCACTTGAATCACATTTAGTACGAGATCCGGCCGCAAATTTTTTGACCAATCGCGTAACCACTCAAAATATTTAAAAAGTTGAAGATTAGTACTCACCATTCCCAGAAAGCTTATGGTACCAGTAGGAATTTGGCCGGAAATTAAAAAAAAAATTGTTTTTGACCCATTTTTTTCACATTTTTTCTTTTGGGCGTAACCAAAAAATACTTGTATTGGGACTTGGATTAGACTTAGGCGATGAAAAAAATGCAATTGTGCCATCCCGCATCCGGCCACGTTGCTGCGTTGCCGCGGCACCATCGCCCGAAGGGGTGCTTTTTTTTAAGGAAAATCGATCCATAACGTAACCACTTGATTGAGGTGTCAAATTAAAGGTATTGATCTCCTCGATACGAATGTCAAATGGTGACAATCCAAATCTAACCGGAAGTGCCCAGCAAACTGGCGTGCCGTTTACTATAGAGGCGAGTTAGGTATTGCTATATATCTTGTAGAAAAACATTAGTGCCCACAATATTTTTTTATAAGGATTTTAAGAATAACAACCTTAATATTCCCTAATAAGCCCTCAAAAATTTGACTGGTACCAACATCGCAATATTGAAAAAATGGTGGAAATACTTAATTTTTTTGGTTTGTCTCGAGCTTTTTACTAATTATCTCGAAAACTGTTCGGTACACAACAAAACTTATAGTGTCAAACTAAAAGCGTATAAAATTATCTCTCAAACAGTTTAACAACTTTTAGACTCAGACCACCAGTGGCGGAGATAGAATATTCTTTATTTAAATATGTTTTTCTCCTTCTTTCCAAAATAGCTCAAAGTACAATAAAAAATATAGGAGTTAAAAAATAAGAGTTTTTTGCCCTCTCTAAAATATGACATATTACATGTTAATATATAAAAAACAGTGGCGCACTGGAAGTTTCTTAAAATAATTTTCTAAACAACAATTTTCGTTTTTCTAAACAAACATAATGTTCTTATTGTGAGTTTTTTCATTGTATGTTTAGTGATTAACATGTTGTCTCTGATTAAATCCTTATCCTTAAACAAAATCAAAACTTATGGTGTCAAACTAGAAGCGTATAAAATTATCTCTCAAACAGTTTAACAACTTTTAGACTCAGACCACCAGTGGCGGAAATAGAATATTTTTTCTTTAAATATTTGTTTCTCCTTCTTTCCAAAATATATCTCTCTCTAAAATATGAAATATTATATGTTAATATATAAAAAACAGTGGCGCACTTAAAGTTTCTTAAAATAATTTTCTAAACAACAATTTTTGTTTTTCAAAAGAAACATAAAGTTTTTTACTTTTATATTTTATGATTAACATGTGGTTAACATGTTGTCTCTGATACCTCTGATTGCTCTAAATTGTCCATAATTAGCTTTGAAATATATTTAATTAGCTTTTCTCCCTCTCAACTTCTAGAAGAATTTATGATTTATAAATGACAAATGACCACCTACGACAGGTTAAACATAATCAAACTACTTACCAAATTTTCTCGAATGAGTAGTTCTCGATGAACCTGTGAATTTGACTCGTTTCTTTTTGTTGCACACATTTTAGTGTTTAGTAATCGAAAAAATTAATAAAAAAATAACCCGATTACGAAATTACTATTTTTGTTACAAAAATAGGCAACGTACCTACACAGTCGCATATTATATGATCGCGTTGTATTTACGAATAGGAGGTCCATAAAATGAGCAAAAATATAATAAACATAAACGTTGAAATTTAATTTTGCCGAAAGGATATTGATCGAACAACAATTTAATCGAATCGTAAAATGATCGAAAATACCAAACTCAAAAATAATTTCGTCAAACCCTTTTAATGTGAAATAACCGAAAAATAAAATAAAAAAATATTTGATTGAACTGTAAAAAATACGAACGAAAATACACAAATTCTATATAATTTGATAAATCGCTAATCGGTCGCATCATACGTTGGAATCACGACTTTGTGGAGCACAATTTTGCAAGGGTACAGCAGGTATCCGTGTTTCAGGGTAGGGTCACAGAGTACAAATCCGAGCTCAACTAAGTATTTGTCTTACAGTTTGGCAATTCTGCAACGTCGTTTTCTTGTAGGCTCCGCCTTATGCGACCTTTCTGCGCTCCGATCAAATAACAGTTCCTTCAAATTATTTTAGATTTCTTTCGTCACGACTTTATTTCATTTTTTACTGTTCTAGAAAATTATTTTATTTTTATTTTTTTATGATTCGATCAAAATATAATATATAGTTTTTTATTTTCGCTTATTTTACATTCGACAAAATTACGATTCGGTTTGACTATGTTTCAATATTTACTTACTTAGTATTATACTAGTTTGGTAAAAAATCAAATAAATCCCATAATTCAGGCCCTTGGGAAAAGGGTTTAATCAATTTTTTTTGATTTTATATTTTAGGTTATTTCACAATAAAAATTTGTTTTAGGGTTTGCCAAAATTATTTTTTAGCTTGGTATTTTCGATAATTTTTGCTATATTATGGACTCCCTATTTTTCTGTTTTTGTACAAAACCGCTACTAGTAGATTTGGTAATCGGGTAATTTTTTTATTAATTTCTTCGGTTACTAAACACTAAAATAGTAGCAACGAAAAGAAAATAGCCAAATTCACGGTCTCATCGAGAACTACTCGTTCGATAAAATTTGGTAGTATCCACCTACACCTCCTAGAAGCCGAAAAAGAGAGATGGGCTAATTAACTAAAACTAATTGTGGATAACTTAGGGCAATCAGAGACAACATGTTAATCACTAAACACAAAATATAAAATTAAAAAACTCATATTAAGAACATTATGTTTGTTTAGAAAAACGAAAATTGTTGTTTAGAAAATTATTTTAAGAAAATTCAAGTGCGCCACTGTTTTTTATATATTAACATGTAATATATTATATTTTAGAGAAGGCAAAAAAACTATTTTTTTTTTAGCTCCTACATTTTTTATTGTACTAGGAGATATTTTGGAAAGAAGAAGAAACACATATTTAAAGAAAAAATATTTTATCTCCGCCAATGGTGGTCTGAGCCTAAAAGTTGTTACACTGTTTGAGAGATTTTATACGCTTTTAGTTTGGCACGACAAATTTTTTCGTGGACCGAACAGTTTTCGAGATAATTAGTAAACAGCTCGCGACAAACCCAAAAAATTACCTATTTCCACCATTTTTCCAATATGACGGTGTTGGTACCAGTCGGATTTTTGAAGGCTTATTGGGGACTATTAAGGTTGGTATTTCTAACATCCTTATAAAAAAAAAATAACTAACTCGCCTCTATAGTAAACGGCCCTCTAGTTTTGAGTATAAAGTCATTGGTGCCGGGCACTTCCGGCCAGATTTGGAGTGGCACCATTTGATATTCATATCGAGGAGATCAATACCTTTAATTTGACACCTCAATCAAGAGTGGTTACGATATATAACGCGGCAGGATGCGGGATGGCACCATTGCATTTTTTGCATCGCCTAAGTCTAATCCAAGTCCTGATACAAATATTTTTTGGTTACGTCCAAAAAGAAAAAAATTTCAAAAAATGGGTAAAAATTTTTTTTGTTGACATTTCCGGTCAAATTCCGACTGACCCCATAAGCTTCCTGGGAATGGTGAGTACCCAAACAGTGTAAGTAACTCCTACCGTTGTTTTAGTGATCATTACTGTAAACCAGTAAATATGTAGTTTTTTTTACCGTTAAATTTGCTTAGAAAGGTATTCTTATCTAAAAGTAGAACAAGACACGTAATTATTAAGTCATGGAAAAAACCATATGGTATTTAAACTACAGTAATATTAACAAAGTTATGATTGTTTTTACAAACCCAAACTACATTTTTTTGCACTCGACGCGCGTTTCGCTAACAACGTTAGCATCATCAGGAGACGATAAACAATAAACTAAATGAATGTTTGAAAGTTTGAGACAATGATGTGTTTGAAATTGACTCTGTGTTTCGGACTTCCATTGTCTATATTTTATTTATACACGACGTTTCGATCAGTACAATCTCTGATCGTCTTCAGGTGCAAACTACAATCAATTCCTAAGGATACGTACTTATATACTGTGAGAAATCACTCAACCTTGAAGTTAAGAAGTTGGCAACACTTGGTTTACTGCCCAATAAAGGCAGCGTCAAGGAATTTTCATGTATCAGCGATCTTTTTCGAGGCTATGAGAAAACTTTAATTAAGCATTCCGGTTACTTTTCGTCTTAAGGCATCATTTCCAGGACAAAGAGTTTAGCGGATTCTAGATGACGCCAGTAAAGCGCTGATACGGTCCCAAATCAGCTTTCATCGCTGGAACAAGTCCTTACTGACAGAAGAACTAGGACAACGGTTTCAGGAGATTCGAGAAAATACTATGGATGAAGATTATCAGCCGATTCTGGACAAAATCACACGAACCTGCGACCATCTATGACAGACTTGGCAAGCAAAGCATCAAAGGAAATTCGCCCATCAACAGCCACAAAGTCAACAGCCACAAAGTCAATCGACCACCGACGCTGTAAGAACCAGCGTTAATGGGTCAAAGAAGACATTGACACCCATAGAAGAAAACTTACTTGCCAAAGGACTTAACTTTTCCATTGCTCCTAATAAGATACCCACCATCGATATCATCACCGCCATAGAAGGTCATCCTCTTCCACGACAAAACGCCGACGAGTTCAGACATCAAGTAAGGACCATGATTGAGAGAGAGGAAGACAGAGGAAATCGCGTTGAAGAATCTTAAAAAGGACAAATCATTTAAAATCTTACCGGCAGACAAGGGCAATCCAACAGTGATTTTGGACACGGAAACTTATGACCAGAAAGTTGAAGAGGTACTTGCTAAAGGAAACTATAAACTTTTCCCAAAAGATCCGACGCAATGAATCGAAAGTAAGGTTTATAGAATTTTGAAAAAGTATTCCGGACAATACAAGATCTCAACTTACACCAGATTATAGCAAGCCTCCTCATCTATACGGACTTCCTAAAATTAACAAGGATGTAATGCCCTTACGCCCAATTACAAGTTCCAGAAATTCTCCGACAAGCAATCTGTCTAAATTTCTTTTGAAAATTATTCCACCTCGTGCAGGCAAGACCGCTTCATTTGTAGAAAATTCCAACCATTTTGTTAATAGTCTTAAATCTTCTATTTTAGCACCCGAGAATAGATTTGTCAGTTTTGATGTCACCAATGTCCCGATAAAGGAATCGCTTGATATTATTAGAAAGAGACTGGTTGATGACGAATCCCTTTATGAACGTACCAGCCTACCGCTGGAGGGAGTGATGGAGTTGTTGGAGTGCTGCCTACATAACTCTTATTTTCAAGTGAAAGATAGGTTTTATGCTCCGGATGACGGTCTGCCAATGGGTTTATCGCTTTCGCCAGTGGTGGCCAATATTTACATGGAGTGTTTCGAATCATACGCGGTTGATACCGCAACATATAAACCTAAGCTCTGACTGAGATATGTTGATGATACTTTTATTGTCTGGACCGGGAATGACCAACAACTTTCAGAATTTCTTCACCACCTAAATAACATAAGACACACCATTAAGTTCACAATGGAGTTGGAGCAAAATTGTCAAATTTATTTTCTTGATGTACTTGTCAGACGAGTAGAAAGCGACATCAGAACAACAGTCTATCTTAAACCCACTCACACAGGACAATATTTAAATCAAGGTTCAAATCATTCTGCTACAACCAAAAGAGGCATAATCAGAACTTTGTATAATAGACCCGTTCAAATTTGTAACAATTCTCATGACTTGCAAATCGAACTAAGAAACATTAAGAAGGATCTGCAGCAGAATGGTTACAGCCTTAAACTTATAACAGATACTATTTCTAATTTTCAACAAACAGGACAGAGATTACAAGACCAAAACCAGGCAAATGCATTCCTTACAATTCCATAAGTTAAAGGAGTATCAAAGAAAAATTCGAAGAGTAGCGAAAAACTTTACTATTAAAACAGCTTTTACATCTAGTAATACAATTCGAAGCCTTCTTAGTAAAAGAAAACCGGAGAACAAACAAAATAAGGAATGCATTTAGCAAGTTCCTTGTGAGCGTGGTGAATCATACTTAGGCTTAAGGAACATCAGACGAATACCCAAAAAGGCGAAACAACGAAATCAGGAATCGCCGAACATGCATGGTCAAAACAGCACCGAATGAAGTGGACAGAAGCAAAGGTTTTGCACAAGGAGTCACACTGGAAGAAACGAAAATTCCTTGAAGTTGCCTTTATTGGACAGAATCAGGGTATTTTCAGTAAACCAAGTGTTGAAATTCCAAATATTTGGAAGACCCTCCTTGGGCCGAGCCAACTTCTTAAACATTAAGGTTGAGTGAAGTATATAAGTACGTAGCCTTAGGAATTGATTGTAGTTTGCACCGTGTATAAATAAAATATATAAAATGGAAGTCCGAAACACAGAGTTAATTTCAAACTCAATTAACCTATACTCTATCTTATATACTATCTTTTAGTGGGCGGAGATAAGACTAATAATTTGTGATTGGTCACGCTTTAGAATTATATCTCTCCTCAACTAAAGAATAAAGTGTACTAAACGGAATGGGGCCTGTATCTTTATTTAAACTATTTCTTGATTTAATGATTTCCATACTTTTATATGCATTCAAAAGTCTTTTGTTTGGGAAACTTTTTGGAAGTTTTAGGTTATCTTATGTGAATCTATGATTGTTTTCAAAAGTATGCTCGGCCACACTTGACTTTTCTATTCTTCCGTATTTTAAGTGTGCTAAGTGTTCTTTGAATCGTGTTTGAATAGAGCGTCACGTTTGGCCAACATATTTTTTGTCACAATCCATGCAACTAATTTCGTAAATTCCACTTTTTTCTAGAACTGTAGTTTTATCCTTGGGATTTCCTAGTAAACTTCTTATTGGGTTTCCGGATTGATATACTAATTTAAGACCGGTGTTATTAAATACTTTGTGTAATCCTTTCGTATAATTAGGATTATAAGGAATTGATACAAATTTAGATTCGGAGGTATCTTTTTGTCTGAAAAAGTGGAATTCCGAAAGGTCTTTTGAAAAGAATGTCTATTTATCAGCTTATTTATTAAGCCTTCGTCATAACCATTTTCGTCAGCTATATTTCTAATCCTATTCTTTTCTGCTTCAAATCTTTCTTTGTTTAATGGGAAATTTACTAATCTATATGTTAAAAAGTGCAAACTTGCAAGCTTATGTTGTAAACAATGAAAAGAGTCACTTGGAATATACCTCTTGGTGGCCGTTCCTTTTCTATATAGGCCAAGTTCTAACATTAGTTACTTTAGTGTTGAATACTGCAAACACATCGTCTACATACCTGAACCATATTCTGGGGAAATACTTAAATTCTTTACTTATATCTGATTCAAACTTGCTCATAAAGAGGTTTGCAATAAAAGGTGATAAACTATTACCCATTGTGGTTTCTTCTAATTGTTGGTAGTACTTATTTTTACATTGAAAGTAATTTTGATTCATGCAGAGTTTTGTTAAAGGTATTCTAAAATCTGTTTGTCTTGTAGATTGTTTTTTCTTAGTAGTTCCTCCAGGTTTTGTAAGGTATTGGGGATCGGCACACTAGGAAACAAAGAACTAACATCAAACGAGATTCAAATTTCACCTTCTTGGAGTGAAATATCTTTAACTTTATTGATAAATTGAAGAAAATTTTGAACAGAAAAACCTTTTTCCTTTATAGTTAAATTTTCAAACTCGTTTGCTAGCCATTTCCACAAGCCTGGAAAATCGGTTAGACCTATAGTTTCTGCTGTAGGATCACCTACTGACAATATTAAATATAAGCTACAAGTAAGCAATCCTACTATGCCGAAACTGTATTATCTTCCGAAAATCCACAAGCCTAGAAAATCGGTTAGACCTATAGTTTCTGCTGTAGGATCACCTACTTACAATGTTTCGAAATGGCTAGCAAATTTACCTATAAAGGAAAAACGGAATTTGCCTATATGTAGGTTTTACTAATAAGACGTTTTCATAATAACAGCTGTTCCAAGTAGAGCCGCCATTTGTCAATATTTTTCATGATTGGTAAAACAAATTTTGAGGTTAATTATGGTTAATATAAATTTATTTTTTGTAATTTTTAGCAAAAGTGGTCTTTCTCTACCAGAAAACGTATTCTCTGCGACTCTAAATCTGGCACTCTTTCTTGGGCTTGCGTAACGAAAGGTTTTCTACCGATTTTTACCTAATAGGCAGATGTTTCCAAATTTAGTGATATAAAGTCTTATTTTTTATACTGTTTTGGTTCTAATTTTGAGATATTGGTGCTTTGATTACCATAAATACAATGCCTGGACAATATTTGGTTGTTTCGGGGTGCAAAAACAATTTATATGATTGTAAAATAACAAATATGTCTAGAAAGAAACGCATCTACGAGTTGTTTGCAGCTGTTTGTTGAATCAGACATTGAAAGAGACTTTCGGTCATATTAAATTTACCCACAAGGAAAATTTTAAAGACCACTGGTAAGTTAAAAATTTTATTTTTTGTGTGTACTTAGCCGACTGTATTTAACTTGGCATTATTTTAAAGGATATGGCTAAAGTAACAATAGTCACATGAAAGACCTTACCTTTTTATACACAGGTTGTTGTGACTCATTTGTGACCGGGGTTGTAACTTTACCAAAAATTACTGAAAGTGGTCAAAAACCCCACAAGAAAACCATCCCAATCCTTCACAACACCAGCATTACCAATACAACCTAGCACACAAAAAACCGCTAACCAACGACACTCAACACCAAAAATGGCTGACGTAGCTCTATTAAAACTGTCGTAACTTTAGAAGCAGCCTATTTTAAAATATCACTAGGTATGCATTATGTTTTAGAAGTAAAAATATAAATTTTTGGTTAGCTTTTTGCCTTTTGTTTATAACTATTGGCACAATTTGAATATATACTAAGTACCTACTCGTTTAATATTTTAAATTACAGAAGGTACTTATGCTTGCTTTCTGTGCCTAAATTATAACCAGCCCACTATATTATCTGATATAACTTGCTTCAATGTAAATGTTTACACATTTTAAAACTTTTTTTAAAAATTTTAATTTGTTTCAGCTGTTCCATCTCAGAAGTTATAAGTGGAATTACCTACACAGACAGTTCCTATCTTGGTTCCTACTGTTTATGTTGAGACTAGTGAAAGAAAAGAAAAATTGACTGAAAAGTTAATATCGTTTTCAAAAATTTTAAGCAGCCTATTTTTGTGAACCAAAAAATCCCAAAAAAAAAATTGTGTTACAGTGAAGCTATGTAAGAATTAAAAATATAAAGTCTCAAAAAAAATTGGTGCTGGCAAAAAAAACTGAACTTATTATTATACATTTTGGTTGTCGTACCTAGGTATGCAGTTTGATTTTATTTTTTGATCACGCTTAAGTTTTTTATTTATCGCTTGTTTTAGCTTGATCTTATTATTAGTCAATATTTACTATGTATACATAACTGATCCGAGTTTGATTTGCATCTTTCTTCAACCTTATATATATATTATATAACCTACGGCACTCAGTCCAGGCTCAAAGCGAACTCATTACACTTTTTTTTAATTAGACTGGTTTTCATATTTCGCAAAATATTGCAAACAAATATTCGCATTATTAAACCTTTTTGAGTTACAAGAATATATTTTGTATTTTAGTTGTTACTTTTTTTAAATTAATAAGATGACAATATGTATGACATTTCTTATTTTTTAATTAAAAAAGTGAGATTTTTTTGAGTTTCTTCTTATTTTATTGAACATTTTGTATTACTGACATCAATAAGTGCCATATTAATAGTCATCCCTTGAAGGGTATCTTGAGGTTTATTTCTTGCCGAAAGAGGCCTTCAAGGTGTCCTTTGATTTAGTTTTCCTTGGCAGAAGGAGGCCTTAAGCCTCTCTCAAGGAGCCTTTGCACATATCATTTTGGCTCAAGGTTACCTTAAGGACGCTTGTAGGAAGGACTGGGAATATGGCCTTAAATAAAATGCAATTTTAACAAATAGCCCAGCCCCCTTAAATTAAATTAAGGGGGCTGTGCAAATAGGTTTGTATAAAATCGTATATAACATTGCGACAGTTGATGCAGCACTTGGATATTTCATTGCCTTGCAGTTTTGGGTAAAACCACACCGATATCTCAATGTGGTACTAAATCACTGACTCGATAGAATATGCAATTAGTGTGTAGTGTATTTTAATATTTAAAAAAGGCACGAATAAAACAATAATTTGTTTTTAAAAAAATATTTAATTTTTTAAACAGTAGCATGTTTAAAATTTTTGTTTCGTGCCTAAATAATAAACGTCAGGCTGTAAAGTGCAAGACCTTAGTTATGCCCAGTTGAATTTTTTAGAATCATTTGATTAATGCCTGAATAAGTAAGCTTTTTCCGTATGCACAGGAGGGTCCGATTTAAACGAAATCAAAGATTTGGTCAACTGAATAAAATGTACTGTTTTAATAAAATAAAATTATCTAAATTTAATAAAGCATATGTCTGTACATTTTGCCATAAAAACAACATAAAAACGCTTCAAAACAGATAATTATAAGACAGATTAGTTTCAGTAGCATTTTTCTTTTTATTGCTGCGTTTTTCGATAAAATAAATGCCTTTTAGGAGAAAATAACCGCAAACTTGGTTTTATTTATGTAAGCAAAAATCATCTGGATAGTCAAGCTTTTTTCCACGTCGATTTTGACGCAACTTCACCAAAACTTAAAATCCGCGCGGAGGAAAGGCTAGCCAAAAGTCAGCTGTGCTTGTGAGGATAATAATAAAGAAAGGTATGGGCGTTTAGCGGCAAAGAATAAATAAATATATACCCATTTATGACCTTGAGGATCCAATTGGGACAATATTGGAGAATTCGAGTTAGATTTTTGGTAACTGGCACTTTTCGATTAGGTAGAGTTTGGTTCCTAAAGGTAAGTTTACCATTTCGGTAGCTAATTTAACGTAAAAAAAACTTTTTTTACCCAAAATCGTTGCTTAAGTAACTTTCGGGTCTCCCTCCTGAAAATTCAAGATCCGCCATGTTTTTGAGACGCTTACAAAAATTAGGTATATGATGTTTTAATATGTTTAAAGAACTACCAGACATATTTTTGGTGCCACCGGTGCTTTTTCTGATAATTTTGTTTCCTTTGAAAATTTTTTAAATATGTAAAATTTTGCATATTTTACGAGCCCGTGTATTTTTTAGGATTATTTAATAATTTTAATCAGTAAACCATGCTGCGTTTAAATTTTTTGACTTGGTCGGCGTGTTTAAACGCGTATTTTAATACACAGTTATGGTATTGTAAATATTCAGGTGTTTTATTATTATTAGTGACATTACATTTTTTTCCTTCTCTGAACTTGAAAAAGCTGTTTAGATGGACGTAACCTTTAAGTAAATCTTAATACATTTTTTCGTTATTATTAGATGTTTTTAACTGTATCGCGACGCAAAATTGTAAGAAAAATCCTAGTGAAATTTAAGCAATTGATACCCCTAAATCGTTCCCCACTTTGAGAAAAAAACCGTCCTACAGCGGTTCCTGAGCAATAATTTTAGCTGTAAAAAGACCCACAGAGTTTTCAGTAATAGTAATTATTAAGTAAATTTCACTAAAAATGTTGCTTAAGTACTCTTCAACTTTTTAAATATTTTGAGTGGTCGCGCGATCGCTTAAAAAATTTGCGGCCGGATCTCGTACTAATTGTTTTAGACGGTAAAAAACAAAAGATCAAAAGATCTTGGGTGGAAATAACGAAAATTCAAACTTGGATGAGCATCCCACAAGGAACACACAAAAGATCAAAGCGAAAAGAGAAATGATTAAACGATGTTTCGCCCTGGGTAACCAACGTGGGTTCATCAGTAGTTTCACTGGTCACCCTCCACTATACATCATTAAACACCATCATACACTTTGATTTCCAACCTTGAACTACTCACAAATAGGCATCGTTCCGCACTGGTACTTATCCAAGTTACCTAATACGAATTCGTCCTGGCGTGTCAATAGTTGCAGTAGGATTATGCTCCTAAGGCAATTAAAACAAAAAAGAAGTTAAAAAACCTCCAAATTAGTTACTTCAACCGAAAAGAAACTAAAAAACAAAAGATCTTGGGTGAAAATAATGAAAATTCAAACTTGGATGAGCATCCCACAAGGAACACACAAAATATCAAAGCGAAAAGAGAAATGATTAAACGATGTTTCGCCCTAGGTAACCAGCGTGGGCTCATCAGTAGTTTCACTGGTCACCCTCCACTATACATCATTAAACACCATCATACACTTTGATTTCCAACCTTGAACCACTCACAAATAGGCATCGTTCCGCACTGGTACTTATCCAAGTTACCTAATACGAATTCGTCCTGGCGTGTCAATATTTCCAATATGATTATGCTCCTAAGGAATTAAAACAAAAAAAGAAGTTTAAAAAACCTCCAAATCAGTAACTTCAACCGAAAAGAAACTAAAAAACAAAAGATTTTGGGTGGAAATAACGAAAATTCAAACTTGGATGAGCATTGGATGAGCCCACGCTGGTTACCCAGGGCGAAACATCGTTTAATCATTTCTCTTTTTGCTTTGATCTTTTGTGTGTTCCTTGTGGGATGCTCATCCAAGTTTGAATTTTCGTTATTTCCACGCAAGATCTTTTGTTTTTTAGTTTCTTTTCGGTTGAAGTAACTGATTTGGAGGTTTTTTAACTTCTTTTTTGTTTTACACGGTATTGTGAAAAAAAAATAATAAAAAGTTACCAAAAATTGGATATACTTTAACTATACGCCTAAAAACAAAAAACCAAATATTAAAAATAAATTTACTCATTTCTAAAAAAGTACGTAACTTGAGTATATTTGAAAGGGCTTTGCATGCTTTGCTTGACGTCACTAGGCGTTAAACTATCCAAGGTAATGGCAAATAAAAAACAATGTATACTATAAATCAAGGACAGCTGTAGCGTTACATAAAACCATTGGGTTTGCCACCACCTACTGCGTTTTTATATATCGCACATTATTCTTACTGTTACCCATTTAATTTTTTAAAATTTTTGCAAAATTTGTCCCCCTGAACAAAAAAAAAATGGTTTTTTTAACATCGGTAATCAAAAAAGACATGCTTTTATTTGCGGACAGTGAGTAACGTATACAAAATATTTATAAACCAAAGGTAAGTCTTCAACCAAGATTATTATATTTATAAAAATAAACACGTTTTTTAAAAATTTGGTTCTTTAAAAAAAAGTCCTTTAAGTCCCCTTTCTCGGAAAAGTGGTCCTTTTTTCTCCCTTTTACTTCCCTTGCTAAAGTAAGTAATGTAATCATCCAAAAATCGCACTTCGAGATTTTCATGAGCCTCCAGACGCCGACGCCGTCGCTCTATCTCTCTGTCGCCTACTTTGTAGCCACTCTAACTCAAAAACCCCTGCACCAATCATAACAAAATTTTACATAGTGATTACTTGCGCAGACCCCTATTGTTTTCGAGTATTCTCCTATTACACCCTTCGGAGCTAACCCCAAAAAACTTCATCCCTAAAAAAAATATATTTTTCGCACCTCTTTGGAAAGCTTATAAAAATCTTAGCTGAATGGCGCCAAAATTTTTGACTACATATAAATATATATAGAGAGTAGAGCTTCGCTAATCCGAACTCCACTAATCCGGATTCTCCAGTAATCCGGACAAAATTTAAATATTAATTATTTACATTATGTATTCTATAATCCGGATTTCTTATGTATTCCATAGTCCGGATCATGTGTTCTTCGATAATTTCATGTAACTTTTATGGTGAAATTAATTCTGGGTTTCGGACTTCCATTGCCTATATTTTATTTACACACGACGTTTCGATCAGTACAATCTCTGGTCGTGTTCAGGTGCAAACTACAATCTGTTCCTAAGGCTACGTACTTATATACTATGGGAAATCACTCAACCTTCCAAATATTTGGAATTTCAATACTTGGCTTACAGAAAACACCCTGATTCTGCCCAATAAAGGCAGCTTCAAGGAATTTTCGTTTCTTCCAGTGTAACTCCTTGTGCAAAACCTTTGCTTCTGTCCACTTCATTCGGTGTTGTTTTGACCATGCGTGTTCTGCGATTCCTGATTTCGTTGTTTCACCTCTTTGGGTATTCGTCTGATGTTCTTTAAGCCTAACAGATAGTGGTCTGTTTGTTTCACCTATGTATGATTCATCACACTCACAAGGAACTTGCTAAATGCATTCCTTATTTTGTTTGTTCTCCGGTTTTGTTTTAGTAAGAAGGCTTCGAATTGTATTATTAGATTTAAAAGCTGTTTTAATATTAAAGTTGTTCGCTACTCTTCGAATTTTCTCTGATACTCCTTTAATGTATGGAATTGTAAGGAATGCATTTGCTTGGTTTTGGTCTTGTAATATCTGTCCTGTTCGCTGAAATTTAGAAATAGTATCTGTTATTAAGGCTGTAAACATTCAAGTCATGAGAATTGTTTCAAATTTGTTCTTGTTTTTCTGCACCGGGCCGTAAGAAAACTCTGCGAAAAGGAGAATAGCCTCAAATGAAAACTAAGTTATACGGGTGGTTATTACATCCCATATTTTAAGAGAAAAAGCGATACAACTTTATGCAAAATGTTATGGTGATAACAACTTTAACGCAAGTAGAGGTTGGGTAACCAAATTTAAAAAGAGACATGGTATTCGTAACTTCAAAGTTAGTGGGGAAAAATTATCTAGTGACCCAAGTGTTGTTAAGCCTTTTCTTCAGAAATTAACCAACAAAATTAGGGAGATGCAGGTTGAACCAAATCAGCTTTACAACGCAGACGAATCAGCACTGTTCTGGAAAATGTTGCCAGATCGTACTTTGGCACATCATAAAGAGAATTCAGCACCTGGGCGTAAAGTGTCTAAGGAAAAAATAACTTTCGTTCCTTGTGCAAATGGCGATGGATCGCATAAGCTAAAGATGATGGTTATTGGCAAATCAAAAAATCCGAGGTCATTTAAGAATTGTATCATACCAGTTGAATATCACGCTACCAATAAAGCGTGGATGAATTCAGCTTTATTTGTCAAATGATTTCACAAATCTTTTGTTCAACTTAAGTAAAAACGTTTCAGAAAGATAATAATATGAGTGGCAAAGCACTTTTACTGATTGATAATGCTCGATGTCTTTCAACAGAAGATCAATTGATCAGTGATGATGGAAATATCGTGGCTATGTTCCTTCCGCATAATACCACGCCCTTAATCTAACCGATGGATCAAAATGCTATCCGACCCATTAAAATGTTTTACCACAAAAGCTTATTAGTTCATGTTTTGTCTTTTGAAGAAATTGACATTTCCAGCACTCTAAAAAACATGAATTTAAGAGATGCCCTATTTCTGCTGGCTAGTTCATGGGATAAAGTGAGTCTTAATGCAATTCAGAGTTGTTGGAACAAAATATTTTTTCATCCAGACCTTGATGAGTCAAACTCTGGCTGGGAGCCTGAAGATTTGATCCCACTGTCTTTACTTATTCAAAGATCTGAAACCGCCAGTAATGCACAAAGAGAATTGGCCGAAATTAGAAATATGCTACAGACTCTTGCTACTGAAAGTAATCCTTTGCAAGAAACAGAGATCAACGAGTGGATCAATGGCGATGATGACCACTTACCGCTGCACAGTGATAGTGGCAGTGAGGAGGGTGGCGAGGAATTTGTTAGAATTGATCTAAAAATTAAACATGAGGAAGCTATTCGTTGCTTTGTTACATGTATACAGTGGGCAAAAGAAAATGGTGCTGAACTGAATGTTTTGTTCATCTTACGAACCATGAGAGAACGCGCAATGCAAGCAAGGCAATGCAGTATAAAACAAACAACACTTACAGATTTTTTAAAATCTTAGTTTCATAAGTTCCAAATGTTTAGTCTTATTACAATAATGCAAACCATTTATTTGCATTATTTTCGTTGTCGTTGTTATGTCGGTAGGTATAAGGACTGCGTGTGGGTGTTCTTTTTCTTTTATTTTTTTATGTGTTAGTAAATATGTAAATTTTTTGTGTTTTAATTTTTTGTGTTAATATCAAGTTGAGATCCGAATGAAACTTGGACAACCTGAGATCCACTAGAAGGGACCGAGATTTTAAAGTATATATTTTCAATACTTCCTACACACCTTAAATATAAGAAGAAACCGCTGAGAGAGGTAAAGAAATAAGGTTTTTATTATTTTTTTTGATAAAAATAAGGTAGACTGAGATCCGATTATAATAATCCTCGTGTGTATAAATAGTGGAGTATATAGCAAGGTGAGATCCGTCGGTGTTGCCAGGCTTACAGGTATCATAATATTCATAATAACCGTTAAAATATCTATAATAATAAA
Organism: Oxystoma pomonae; assembly: GCA_963921995.1. NCBI lineage: Eukaryota > Metazoa > Arthropoda > Insecta > Coleoptera > Brentidae > Oxystoma > Oxystoma pomonae. The sequence goes on from OY998165.1 coordinate 71,819,860, forward strand.
AGAATGTATAGTCAGTACCATAGACCATAGATCAACTATAAACGCACAGATCAAACCACTTGACCTACAATTACGAAAATTTAAGGACATATTGGGTTTGTGACGTAGCGCTCGCTAAGAAAGGATTTTTGAAAATTTTACCTCTAAGGGAGTAAAAATAGGGATTGAAATTTTGAAATTAATATGTAGATTTTAATAATAAAATAAGTAACCACGTGCTTTGACGTTTTCCGAAATTTCAACTGGGAGTGGATTAATTCTATTTCGAAGGGGGTAAAGGGATCTTCTGTATCTCTGAAGAAAAAAGTCACAGAAGTTTAGAAATTGCTATTGTAGACTCTAATAAAAAAATATATGGACTAGTGTTTTAGCGTTTTTCTACCAACCCCCTATTAATAGGGGGGATTAACCCCCATATTTGATAAAAATTTTGATCTGTTTAAATATGGGTTTTTTGGTATCAAACTGAAGGAAATAAAGTCCGGAATCAAAAAAAGGTGTTTGAAAACATTGACCGACTAAAATATGGGTTGTGTGGTATTAAACTAAAGGAGAAAAAGTCCAGAATTGAGAAAAGTGCTTCTTGAATTATTTTTGCAATTTTTTGTTAACCCTCTCCTGCCTCCACCAACATGTTTGAAAAATCAAGGAACTGTTAAAAAATAAGTTGCCTATAAAAGCGGAATCAAAGAAAGTTTTTTTGCAAAATAGTACTGGGGAGTACATAGGCTTTATTTCATCAAAATCGGTTCACGGGAACAATAGTTATGACCCTTTAAAGCAAAAAAACCGGAAAAAAACATCAGGCAAAGCGGATACTCGAGTAGATGGAAGGGTTTAAGGGGCTAAAGGTTTGAGTGAATGAAAGTGGGGTAAGGTGGAGAAGGAGGACGAATCTACAATTTTAAACACGCGAACGTAGTCGCGGGCGGCCAGCTGGTAGCTAGTAAAATTAGTTCCCGCGTGTTTGAGTTGAGAGGGGCTTGTTAATTGTTTAACTATGAATAATCGTCGTTCTAAACGAATACTCCAAATAACATATTTGCTCCGAAAGAATTTACAATTAATAAGGCAAAAGAAAAAATCGCGGAAATTCGGAAATAATTGCCAATCCATAAGGCAATAAAAAATGTTAAGTACATTTTTTGCTTCGATAAATTAAGCTTTGTTTCCGTGAAGCAATTTTGATGCTATAAATCCAATGCACACCCAGAAATCTTACGAATGCAGTAATGAAACTCCAATCAATCTCAGTTCAATGTTGATATTTCGTTTTGGTTAAAAGCTAAAAATTTTTTTAAATCATTCGAAGTATAGAAAGGATTTCTAGATATTTATTATATTTATAAAAGACTCATTATTTTAACAAATTTTTAAATTTAAATATTGTTTTTAAAATTTTATTGGAAAAACCGATATTCCTACTTTAACTTTATCAAAAAAAAGTATTTTTTGATGACATTTCAAAAAACCCTCGAACTGAATTTTGTTTGCGAAGGGGACACTTTTTAACAAAATGAAAAGTTGCTTAAAAATTACCATATAGGCCGGTTGAAAAACATTTCGTCAAATTTTAATTTTTTTCCTTAAACACTTTAAACACTTCCTTATTAAAACTTTTGTAGAACGCACCCCCTCCGAGGGGTGCGTGTCACCCCAGAATCTAATTAGGGAAAGTTGGTCGAGTGGCACCTTATTTTGAAAATATTTTAATTCTATTTACAAATATTTTGTTTCTCTTAAAATCGATTAAGTCGTTTTCAAGGTATTTGTTTTAAAAATTACCATGGACTAATTTAAAAAACGTAGCATTGTTATTTTTCTGGCTATTTGAATAAATATTTTTTATATATAAATTTCTAGTAGGTGTTGATCATTCGTGAAAACAGCCTTTAAATAAAATTGTTCCATCTGGCTTTGACCTTGAGTGCACCGAATTGAGTTAATTCAGAACGAACCCAATTTTCTGTCTCTTACCATATTTCTCCTTTAAAAATCAGCTGACTTCCGGGTTAGGACTGTCATATTCTTTTTCACTTTTCCGGTCCACTTGAAACATCGTGGACACGTATTTCCCAATTTCCCATTTATAATGGATCTGTAAGATTAGCTACTTTCGTTAGTAGTAACAATGGGTGATCAAAAGTGAAGGGAATTTTCCCTCTAAGAGGTAAGAAAACTATCAAAATTTCTTTATACATGGACAAAAAATTCTAATGAACTTTTTGTACATAGGGTCTTCCGGCTACATCACGCCTCTGATTTTCAAGCCTCTGGCTGCAGTTTATTGAAAGACCCTGCCTGCCTGCTCCAGGAGTTCTACCAAGCATCAGCCTGTAGATAACTTCAAATCTCCACTGAAGGCTTTTTCTGGCTACCCTACAGACATCATGGATTTTCAATGCCAGGCAAGATCTTTCCAAATCAGTTTTTTTTGTCATAATATGACCCCAAAGTAACATGTCTCCAAGAAAGTCTCCTGCCGTCAAAACTCATGGTTAATTTTAATTAAGTAATTAAAACTTTCTTCAATTGAATTAAATTAAACATAAACCCATAAAATTAGTAAACTAAAAACTTTCCTTCAACATAAAAGTAAACATAAACCCATAAATTATTAAACTAGAACATGTAACCTTTTGGCAAGGATATAAATGACATATTTTTTACCCTAACCCTGATTTATGGCCATAATCCAGGTGTCCCTCTTCATGGCAGTTTGTTTATAGTTACACGAGAAATCTTTGCTACTTTGGCATTTATTTTTGGGTGTTCAAATTTTCTTTAAAACTGCAAACACAAAGAATTAGTGAGTCTTCCTACTTATTTTTTTTTCATTCAATGTTCAAAGGTTTATTTTTCATGAAATAAAACAACAGTTTTCCATTTGTTAAAAAAAAAGAAGATGTTTTATTTTTGTATTCTTACCACCATGTTTTCAGTAAACTTGTTTCAATACTCAACAACATAAATTAAGTTTTGTTTTTTTCTCGTTTTTTTTTTATAAAACAAACCACATATAGTTGAAATAAAAAAAAAACGAGTGGCGTCCATTCAGTTTAGAAAAAGACAACTTACAAAAATGTTCAAAAGAACCTACATCCCAGCTTTCCGAAAAAAACACTAGCTGCCGTTTGCAAATGTACCTACAAAATCAGACATCATAAAAAAGTAGGCTACAACTACCCGAGAAAAATGTGCAAAGGAGGAGGCAGGAGTTATTTGGCTTTAGAACTTTTAATTAAAAAAAAAATAGACTAATAGTAAAATGTTACCGCTGTCTAAAAAGCGTGTAATTTAAACTGCTTTTCGTAAAATATTTACCTTTTCTCTGCTAGCAACGCAGTGAACCCTAGCATTAAAGAGTTAATCAAAAAGTATTTCAAAATTTCTGGCTAATTTTCTACAGCAAAAATAAATTTTTGGCTAATGCTCTTTTTTTGGGTTCAACCAGTTAGACTATTGCCAATGGCATATTTTTTTAAAGCATTGTAAAATATATTCTTTTGACTTAAATATGATTCATTCTTTTTAGCCATCCATGGAGGCTATTGCGATCGTCAAAAAAAAAGTTTTTTATATTCACTCAAAATAAGTCATTTGGGTCAAAAAAGATCAAAAACCGCTTGACGGATTTTTATCAAATTTGACATATAAAAAAATATCTGGCACCAGGCGGTAAGCTGATCAGTTTTGATGGGGTTGGAGAGTGGCGAACAGGGTAGAAATGGGGGTTAAACTTTTTAAAAAATCGTTACTCGAGAACCGCAGCAGTTGCATCACGCGGTTTTCACGATAAGATGGATAATTGTACTTTTTATAAAAACTGTATTTATGATGAAATCTGTTAGATCCGTAGTTTTTAAGATATTTAAAAAAACAAAAATATACCTTAAAAATCGTAACCCACGAACTGTAGCAGCTAAGGACACACATTTTTAATATTTCGTAGTACTTAGATTCGTAGTGTTATCTAAGAAAAAAAAATATTTCGAAAAATATACTTATAAAAACCTAACTCACGAACCGTAGCAGCTAGCGACACGCGGTTTTCACATTAACATTGGTAATTTCATTTTCAAGCATAAAAATTTTTCTAAGATTTGTGAAAAAATATTTTATTTAATTTTTAAACATTTTATGAATCGCTATACGTGCCTGCTGGCGCCATTTACTTTATATATAATAGGAAGCCTTATTAAAAAGCCGGGCATATTACTATTAAATATTTATACAAGGTTCCTAAGCAAATCCTTAGGGGGCCAAGCAGCCGTGTATAAGACGCAGACAAACGGAAAAGCACATTAGGCAGAAAAGGATGGGCATGGGGCGATGTTGTCACTACATCTTACACGTAGTAAATCCATTCTAGGTTGTTGTTTTCTAATGTTTTCGATTTTCATACCTTTAGGACTGGAATAAAAATTGTTTTTGCTCGACTTTAATACCAAACTGATGAAAGATATCGTAAAAAAAATATTTTTCGGCTTTTCATTTTGTAACCATTGTCCTTACGCACTGTTTACAGGCTGGGGACTGAGATACATGCAAATGCCTAACCTAAAGCGTTCATACACAGCCGGAGAAATCGACTGAGATATTTCCGTAGAAACTTTATCAAGCAAATAGGACGGGTTGACGCCTTCGAACGTCCAACCCGGGTTTTGCACTTTGATTCGAAATCAAAAAGGAGGAACAGTCAGATGTGGGGCCGTGCACAAATTACGTAACGGTGATTTTACCAATTTTTGACTCCCTCCCTATGTAATGTTTTGTAACGGTTTGGCACGCCACTCCCCTAATATTACGTAACGATTTCAAGACCACTACACCCCCCCCAAAAAAAACTTTTCACTTATTTTCCTTCCAAATTTTCTTAGTTTCACACAAATGCAAACGCTGTCGAAAACCCCCCTCCCCCCTACGTAACGTTTTGTAACCCCCCTCCCCCCTATGATCGTTACGTAATTTGTGCAGGGCCCCTGTAGCCCCAGTGGAGGAGGGCGAGAAAATTGATATTTTTTTCTTAAAAATTATACTCTTTAGACCTATTTCTTTGCGTTCCCGAAATTACGTAATTTTTGAAAAAAATTGTAAGCGGCGCCATTTTTATTTCGTGCTTTGTTTTTCTAACATTTTTGCGTTCGGCTAATTTAATTGAAAAATTTTTTCCTGCGGCGCTCTTTATCTTCTCACTCGAAACCAAGATCCCCCGTTTTAGGAAAACTGATCCCGTCTCTGTTTCTAAATTTTTTCGAATAAAAGTAAACTATGACCATGGGGGAAATAATTTTTTTCTACGGTATGACGAAAATTTCGAGAAAGTTGAAGAAAAAAATAAAAAAAAAGTGGCAGAGCTCAAGTTTTTCGTAAAAAAAAACGTTTTTTGTAAAGAAACAGAGCAAAATAAATCTTTTCACCCCTTTTTTGGATGTTACAAATATTGGCAGCCCCTTATTTTTCGCTTTTACCCTCCCGCTAGTTTTGAAGAATTGGTTCGCTACATGTTTCGAGATCATGTCATAAAACACCTCGAAAATATCAAATGTAGTGTAGGGCCAGCTTTATTTAAAATCAATAATATCGCAAGCAAAAAGCTCTGCAGGAAAAACAGCGCCGTTTATTGATTTCTTTGGCTGCTAGTGCTAGCTGCATGGTTTGGCCGTTTCCGGATAGATGTCACTAGTAGAACAGAATGGAAAGAAATTTAATTAAAAGCGAAGATATTTCTTTCTAATGTCTGTCTCACGAGTTTATCGCTCAGTATCGTAAATAATGGACCCTGTCGCCTCCTTTAAGCAAGGAAAAGCTGTGGTTTGGACCTGAAAACATCTAATTTTTAATTAGATTAGATGTTCAAATCTGTCCCCTTCTTGAGCCTCACAATATCCCAATCTATTGTAAAACTCTTGGCGCTTAGCAGCCAACATTTCAGGGGTGATAGAGTTGCCCGCCTCCAAAATTTTCGCCCTCAACTCCTGTATAGTCGTAGGCCGTAAGTGAGGGTGTTGGAAAATTTTGTCGTGCCAACAACCCCATAGGAAAAAGTCATTTGGCGCAAGATCTGGTGATCGAGGAGGCCATCGGATATTTCCATACGTGGAAATAATTCTATCACCAAATACCTGACGAAGGTAATTTGTAGCCTGGCGTGAATTGTGGGATGAACAGCCATCTTGCTGAAACCACAATTCGTCCAAATTTATGTTGAGTTCCCTCAACCGTAGTAAAACCTGGTGTTGGAGAAGATCAACATATTTTTGACTATTCAAATTCCCTTCAATGAAAAAGGGTCCAATAATGTGATCCCCGACAATACCGCTCCAAACATTTAATTTTTGAGGATGTTGCGTTCTAACACTTGCGTGCAGATGTTTATTTTCGCGGGACCAATAGCGGCTATTTTGTGGATTGTGAGAGCTATGAAGTTCAAATGTCTTCTCGTCACTAAACAAAACTTTTGATAGGAAATTTTCGTTCCTGTCACATTTATCCCTCATAACCTCACAATATTCTAACCGGCGAAAATAATCACCTGGTTGCAATTCCTGCGACTTCCCAATCTTAAACGACTTGTAGCTGTATTTTTTTAGGATCCATTGGCAAGTACTGTTGGGAATATTTAGTGCCTCCGCTATCGGTTTCGTCGAACATGGTTCATGTGCCTCAACGTAAGCGCATACCATTTCGTCTCGTTCCACCCTGTGTGGAAGAACGGGATGCTATGGTATTTCGCCGTCGTGGTAACACTTTCTACAACCATTTATGCACCCGTACCTTTCAAAACGATGATAAATGTTGCAGACAGTTTGAGCCACAGGAACCGGTCGATCTGGAAACGCAAAAACAAAAAGCCCAATGACCTTGCCCGCACTGTCACTTTTTATGTAGTTTTTAATAATAAAAATCTTTTCTTCTCGAGTATACGGCATTTTAAAAACACAAAATTTACGAAACTGAAGCGACTCGAAAGGAAATAAAAATGCAATGCCTGTGAATCCCAGTTTTTCCTCGATCATCTCATGGTGTGGCCGCCATCTAGCGGAATTTGCAGACATATTGTCAACGGTTATTATTGCAACTATGATTTATGCTCACAATGAAAGAGTGGCGACAATTTTTTCTCATGAAAGCAGTCCGGAGATAATAACAAACTGGCACCATTGCTCAATATACCTGTTTCTTTTGTGCGCGCAGAACTTTCTATGCCATTTCTGTTTGATTTATTGAAATCCTATCCCTAAGGAAAATCTTAGGAACCCTGTATAAACAATCAAACGTAAAATGCTTGGTTTTGCCCGAAGTAGTACTTTTTCGCCAAAAAAATCGTAATTTAAAATATACATAAAAAAAATGGAGCAAGGCGAGCTCCGCAACGTTGTCTGCTTACCGGACCTCGACTTGGTTACATTTATCAAACCTATACACATCACTTCTGGCGCCCCCTATAGCTTGGGTTTGCGCACTAACGGTGTATAAATTTGGACAAAAATGGGAAAAACGAGATTTGACGAAAAATTTGCCAGGAAACAGGCCTAGACATAAGAAGTCCAACAAATTCGATATACACGTAAAAAAAGGCGAGATCCGTTTTCGAAACGCCTACATACATCCTGGAAAAGTTTGTATACACCCAGGAAAAGTCTGGATACATCCTGGAATAGTCTGGATACACTCTGAAAAAGTCTGGAAAGACCCTGGAGAAGTCTGGCTACACTCTGGAAAAACCTGGATACACTCTGAAGTCTGAATACACCCCTGAACAGTGTGGATACACCCAAGAAAAGTCCGGATATACTCTGGAAAATTCTGACGGACCCAATCTAACCCATCTGTATACGAGTAGTGATTTTTATATATTTTCGTGAGATATTATTCCATCCTATTTATGGTATTTAGTTAGGGTCTAGAACAATTTGTCACCGCCGATTCGGTGCCAGAGAAATTCGACGACAAGAAAATTCGGCGCACCAAAAAAACTTTAAGCTCGGAGGGAAAAGTTCGAAAAAATGACTATATGCGTATTTTTCGGAAAGAGCACCATTTCTGCCAGAAATTGCATCACAAAACCATGGCGGCGCCGAATTATCCCTATCCAAGCTGTCCCCCCCACTTTTACATCGACAGTAACTTCTTTTTATGGGGTATTTTCATATTTCAAAAATATTTGCCTGCGGCGCTACAGGTCATTAATAATTTTTCAATCTAGAATTGAGAAATAATTATAGATCCTTTTAAGGATTTTCATATGTCATTGCTTTTTAATATAAATTATACACACTAATCCAACCCAACTCCTAACCGGGGGGGGGGGGTGAGTTGTAAAAAGCTGTGCGGTTTACTAAAATTTCAAAATTGTACACTCCCTCATACTTTCTGGCACGTGCACCGGCGTTTCTGCGGGGGGGGGGGGGTTAGAGGGGGTAATTACCTCCTCCCCCAGAACCTCAAAAACCCAGGTTACACAGACGAAAAAGAGAAAAAAAAAAGACAGTTCATCCCACCTATTTTTTAATAATTTTGCCTGCGGCGCTATATTTAGTATCATTTTCCAAAATCTTCGACCTAGAAGCGAGACTAGATCTTACCCCAACCCAACCCAACCCATTTTCTAAAAATGTTTTACAAAACACGTGAAGTAGCTTAAGAGTTTTCATCTTCGGCGCTATAACAACACGATTTGTTACAATTTTAATTTAATTTTAAGCAATTTTTATCAACAACATTTAAAACGTGCAAAAAATGGCATTTTTAGTTTAATTTTTCCAAAATTTTCGCCTGCGGCGCATTTAAGATCTCATATTAAATATATCTAATTGAGGTTACATGTAAGGATTTGCTACCTACCTTTTAAATATAAAGATATTTTTTTACTATTTTAACCCAACACCTATAAACAAACCCCCCTCTCCCACCCACGAAAATAGCCGCGACCGTCCCCGAAATATGCATATTCCCCCCCCCCCTGCAACCATTTCCACTAATGTAAGTACATGGCTGTGTACCACTAAAATTATTTTAAAAAAACTCAAAAAGTTATGAATTTATTATTTGAAGCTAAATAAAAGGCGGTAAATGCTCTCTGGTATAAATTAATTCCAAACATATCACTATAATATATAAAATAGGAAAACGAGCACGCGAGAATAAGCTTGGAAAAGCCACCAAATTTGGCCCTGCAGAGTTTTTAACATTTCAAAAAAAAAAATTGTGTTTTGTAGTAAACATGTAAACGCAGGGCGGAATTTTCACTAAAAGTGGGTCTGTAGATTTTCTATAGAAATTGTGGTGCGAAAACTGCTAAAAATAGGTGATCTTCAGAGCCATTTTTGAGAGGTAAAAAGTCGATATTTTTTGATCAGATAAGAATTCCGCCCTACAGTTTTCTTTCATCTTTACAACATAAAAATAATTAATAAAATTGGTACCGTTTTTCCAAAAAAGCGAGATTGTAAAACCCTTGCAATGACGACGGAGTGTGACCCCTTAACCCTAAATCAAGTTTTGTAGTCTGCAGGAGTTTTAGTTTCCCGGGTCATATGTGTTCTTTACAATCTCAGTAGATTCCTGGGCTGCATACACAGTTGGTCTAGAGAGGGGTTTTAAGAAAAAAATTATATTATAAAATCCCCTATGTAGCCCTTTTCTGGGGGGCTATTTTTGGAAAATATTCTGGGAACCTTAAATAGCAACCCCCTAATTTGAGTTCATATTTAAATTCTCGCTGAAATTCTCTTTCCAATGGTACCCCATATCATAAGGTTTACTTTACTAATTTTCGAGATATTGGTTTTCAAATCGTCAAAAATTCAATTTTCAAAGGCCCATATCTTAGAAACTAAACAAAATATCTCTATTGTGTTTATTATCGATTTTAGGGTTTTTTTACGAGGAAATAAAAAATGACAACAGTTTGACAATCTGACCTTCTACTTCATATTTTTGGAATGATATCGTCAAAATCACTGGAAATCAATAAACTGTAAATAGGAATGTGCAAACGTCAAACTATTGTCCTTTTTTATTTGCTCTTATAAAACCTTTAAAATCGGTGATAAACACAATAGAGATATTTTGTTTAGTTTCTAAGATATGTGCCTTTGAAAATTTAATTTTTGACATTTTGATAGTCAATATCTCGAAAATTAGTAAAGCAAACCTTATGATATGGGGTACCATTGGAAAGAGAATTTCAGCGAGAATTCAAATATAAAGTCAAAATAGGGAGTTGCTATTTAAGGTTTTTAGAATATTTTCCAAAAATAGCCCCCCAGAAAAGGGCTACATACGGAATTTAATTGTTACGATCAATGGTAGTTGGCGATGTATGGAAAACAAAAATCTACGTTTTAAAAATTATATATTTTTTTTCTTAAAACCCCTCTCTAGACCAACTGTGCATAGCACGGGTGATCTTTTGTGAGAGAGCTAACCACCAGAATGAATACCGAGGAGTGGACCAAGCTCCAAATTTTGTATACCTCCTGCCAAAAGAGCCCATATTCTAGGTCCTGCTGGGTCCTGCTAGGTCCCAACGGTACCTGAAATATAAAACTTCTTCAATTGGCACCTGACAGAACCTATAATTTTGGTCCTGCCTGTTCCTAAAACACAGTCCGGCTGTCAAGTCCTATCCCCCATACACGCAATAAACTAGCTCATTAAACAACGAGTAAGGAAGACAGGGATTTTAGACTAAAACATTTTGATCGCCTGAGCAGAACTTTATTCTTGCAAAAAAAATCCAACAACATGGCAAATAGATTTTGATCTAATATGTTAATATGTTATGTTATCACCAAGGTTATTACTTACCTTCTGCCTTTTTATTCTGTACTTCAGCACTCAAAAAAAAATTAAATTATCAAGATAGAATTGATTTACATGGTCGGGGACACTTTGGGTAGGTTTCTAGAGTGTCCTTTAGCAAAACCAACTTCCATATTTAACTAAAAAATACAACAATTCTGGTTTAATAAATATGTACTTAATTGTTGTTGCCACACTGTCTTATACCCATAAAAACCAATACTAAAAAAATGCAGATTAAGAGATTTGTCATTGTTTTTTATAAGTTTGTTAGAAGTTTCCTATGAGAGTTAATGGAAGATTGTTTTTGTTTGAATTGTCCCTTTACTTTATATATATATTTTTTGCCCTTTTGGGCCTTATGTTATAATAAAAACCTACATGAAAGAATTGAAAGTCCTCAAGATGGTGGCAAGAGGCTCTTTTTATATTATTTTTTTAATTTTTTGACGTTTGTGAGGTCACATTAACCGTCTTCTTTAGTATATCAAGTAACCCAGGAGAGAGAGCGAGTAATACAGAGAAAACTGCACGAGAAAAGGACGCAACAGAGTGGTCATCTTATTCTCTTTTTTGTTTTAAAAGTGTTAGACGCAGACTAATGCGTGTCTTTTCGTTGCCGAGAGAGATGGGTAGATAAGATGACACTCTGCTGCCTCTCTCACCACGCAGTATACCCCGCTCGTCACCAATTTTGTTTACATTTTAATACCTACAATACATTGTTGAAAAAAACAAAAAAAAATTAATTTTATATTAAAAGAATTAATTTTTTAAATTTTAGTGTAAGCTCCCAAAAGACACACAGTTCACCATACTCTCCCTATATTTGATTTTTTATTGTTTTGGTGTTATTACGTTAATTGGCCTATTTTGTAGATACATGAGAAATTAAAAGAAAAGAAAAAGGGTTTTGGTATGGCAAAATGTATGGGTTTTGGTATGGCAAAATGTATGTCTCTAAAAATCCAGGCACTCTTCTCTATTTACTGACGTTATTTTAGAAAATGAATTGATGAACTATTATTCAGACAATTTTTTTTTTTTAATAAATATAAAAGTTGAAATGTAAGCAAAAATTTTTTTTTAAATTGAAGATTCGCTGTCAACACTGTTGTATGTTATTGTTGGTTATTAATTAATGCATTATACCTATTGTCTAAATTTAGGATATAACTGTAAATGAAGCTGATATTGTTCACATCAGTTTTTTTGTTCATTGATTGTTGTTCTCTGTTAATATGAACCATTTCTAGGAAAAGTCTTTTATTGTAAGAGGCTTCCTGATCGACAATCTCAGCACCATCCTAGTCCATCTGGTGTTCTTTATTAACTACATGTTCTGTTAATGCAGAGGACTGTACGTGTCTTGAACAATTACTTTTATGTGATATAATCCGGCCTTTTAATTTGCGACTAGTTTGACCTATGTATTTTAACGGACAGTCCTTGCATGGTATTTTATAGACAACATTGCTTTGATCTAACAGCTGGTGGTGACTTTGTTTTTGTATAAATTTTAGAGATAGTTTTGATCTGTTTTCTCGCTATTTTTATGTCTATGTTTAAAAATTGTTGTTAATCTAGGGGTGAGGTTTGAAATATAAGGTAATACACAGTAAACAGCTGTTTCATTTTGATTGTTTTGAAACTGAGTCTGTTCTTGTGAGTGATTAGTAACAGACAATTGAGATGGCAAAGTAAGTATGAGGCCAATAGTTTCTTCAATTAATTGTCCGAATAATAACTTGGCAAAGTTTTTATCTGAAATTTTAACTAATACTTACAACACCTTATGGAGCTCCTACATAATCAAAAATTCATTCCAATTTAGTGACTTTATAAATAATTACCAATTGATGTTGTCTCGCTGTTCACAAACTTACCACTAGATGTCATACAAGATTACAAGATAGCCTGCAGAAAAAATTGGATGAGATAGCAATGCATTGCACCCTGGACTAGGTATCCTTTCTTTAATTTTTGACTCTAATGTTTTTGAATTTAATAATAAATATTATAAACAAATTTTTGGTACCCCCATGGGTTCAAAAATATCACCTATTTTCGTCAATTTTGTACTAGATGACGTGGTTCAGGACTGCCTGCATTACGTTCCTTTCCACATTCCTTTAGTAAAAAGATTTGTAGACGATCTAATTTTAGCTGTACCTAGGAGGGGCGTAGGCCTGACCCTAGAGATGTTCAATACTTATAACAGGCACATACAGTTCACAGCAGAAGAAGAAAACCACAACTCCATTCCATTTCTGGACATGTTGGTGATAAGAGATGATGATAACATACTAAAAACAAAATGGTACAGAAAACCATATGTTTCAAACCGTTTTATGAGTTATCAATCCAATCACCCAATGAACATGAAGATCAACTTAGTGCTAGGTATGAAATCTAGGGCAGTCAGGCTTACACATCTTGACTACAGGACAGAATCTTTAACCCTATTCCTTGTTGGCAGTTCTTACCCAGAAAAATTTGTAAATAAACTGTTGTATAATGTAAAATATCAAATACCGGAAAATATCATAGAAAGGGCCCCTGCGCTGCTTATTTTGCCATCCCAATTGTCTGTTACTAATCAATCAATCAAAAAGTCTTTATTTATAAGTTTACAAGCATTTTTTTACATGATAATCATAAAGAGTGGCGAGATCTAGCATAGCTATTCTATCTAACCTAAGAAGAAGAACATAAAAAAATATAATTATCATACTTAAATTGTATAATCTATGTAAATACTTATTTAAGTACCTAAATTAGTCACAAAAAATAACAAACGTTCGCAATTTTCTATTTCAGACCACGGAAATCAAAGCAGCATGGAAATGGTCAAGATCATGTCAAGATTTATAATTACAAAAATGTTAAGATACAACATACATTGATTTCAGATTTCGTCCCTTAAGTAGTGACTTTAAAGATTTTGTATCAGAGGACTTGATTTTATAAGATATTGAGTTGAAACATTTTGTTGCAACATAACTAAAACCTCGACGAAACAGATCAGTCTTATGCCTGGGCACTGCATACAACTGTTTATGTCGGGTGATCCTATTGTGTACATCCGACCCCCTTAAGAGCTTTTTAAATAAATAGTGAGTTCTATTAACTTTATATACCAATGTGCACATGTGCAAAAAAAAACCGCTTATCAATTCTGAGCCATCCTGAGTCTATATAACAATGTGAGACATGATCAAACTTACGCACTCCATAAGCAAATCTTATACAGGCATTTTGAAGTTTTTGCAGACTTTCTTTGTCTCTTTTTAAGAGGGCTGGCCAGTACAGGGTGTCACAGTATGACAATTGGGATAGTACTAAAAAATCGCACAATGTAAGTTTTACCTTTTTATTTAAATAGTTTTTGTGCAAATAAAGCATTCTTAACTTACCATAACTGGTTTGTAATAACTTTGAAACATGCGATTCATATCTCAAGTCAGTATCAATCAATATTCCTAGATTTTTTACACTGTTTGATAAATTAATATTTGTTTGGTTAATAGAAACTTGAAATCCATTCGCGACACATTCGTTCCTAGCAGTACCGAAAATAATTGCTTGAGTTTTTGACTCATTCAGTACTAGTCCGTGATGTTGTGACACTCTGTCTATGGATTCAAGGTCGTCGTTTATTTTAGTTTTCGCTATATACACGTCTTTTTTATCAAAAGAGATTTGGAGTTGGTAATCATCCGCGAATTGATGCCCAACCAATATTTGAGAAATTTTTGGAAATCAAGAGTATAAATAGTGAAAAGAAGTGGACCTAGGATGCTGCCCTGTGCGACACCTCTACTTTGAAGAGTGGGAACTGAACATTTTCCATTGAAAGAAACCCTTTGAAATCTTCTGTTAAAATAATTAGTCATCATATCGACGCCATCACCACCCAATCCAAAATATTTGAGTTTTGTAAATAATATGTTATGTACCAGTGTCTCAAACGCCTTGCTGTAGCCCAAAAGAACCAAGCAAGTGTTCTGGCCCTAATCCGAAGCCCTAATTATGTCATCAGTAACATGTAACAAAGCACTTGTGGTACTGTGATTGGCGCGAAATCCCTACTGTGTAGGGGGCATAAGATTGTTTTTTATTAAATGGACAGTTGTTCGCATAAGATTTTTTCCAAAATTTTTGACATTGTGGTCTAAAATCGTTTGGCCCCAAAGGACTATTCTTTTTTGCTACTGGCATGATATTAGCCGCTTTCCACTGGTCAGGAAATTTTTTTAAACGTATGCACTTATTTATAATAAAAGTAATATGCGTATTCAGATAGATATTCAGTCCTGACCAGTTGCATTACTTTTAATTTTTGCTATTATGTTCTGTATCTTAGCTTCATTCACTTCTTTAAAATTGAGATCAGTTATGGAGGAAGAACATTTTTGACCTTCGTATTTTGATAAATAAAAGTTACCAGGATCGACCTTTGGAATGCTATTCGAAAAAAATGAACTGAAGTTTTCAACGCTACCAGTTTTTTCAGGGTCGGAGGGAATTGGTGTTGATGTTCAAGTACTTAAGAGTTTGCCAGAATTCTTTTGGATTAGTTTGAAATTTATAATTTAAATAAGCCTTTTTTTCATTCCTTACTGATGTCAACACGAGGTTTCGTAAATCTTTATACTCCTGCCACCGAGCATCAGACTTATGTTTTTTATACTTAGAGAGAGCTTTTTTTCTTAGTTTTATCATAAATCTAATATTTTGCGTAAGCCAAGGCGCAGGCTTTTTTGTAATTTTAGAGGTAATGAATGGCGCATGAGCATCAAAAAGAGTATTTAGCGACCTATTAAAAAAATCTACCATGGCATTAACTTCAATAAAAGAATATAAATGATCCCAGTCTATTTGTTTAAGATCCTCGTTAAAGGCTTTAATATCAAAATTCCTATAATTTCTATAAGTACGGAACCTGATAGGATCGCGTACTTTTTCTAAACGTAAATTACAACTCACCAGCTTGTGGTCTGAAATGTCGTCCATTCTTATGACTTCTGAATCGCAGACAAAATTTACCTCATTGGTAACTATAACATCCAACAATTTTGAAGTTGTGTCTGTGACCCTTGTTGGCTCCCTTATGACCTGATGAAAACTATATATAATATTTTTAAAGAGTTTATTTAAATTTTTTTGTCCCTGATAGTCAACCAGCAAATATATTTTCTATATTTAGGTCGCCTCCAAATATCACAGCATCATAGGGTTGGTATTATAGATACTAAACTGTTTTCTAAATCATTAATACAAGACATAAGATTGCCGTCAGGTCGATAGAGGCATAATGATTTCCCATGTATTTTTATCGAGATCCAAAGTTGTTCTAGCGTACTTTGTGCTGGCGGAACGGGTATATTTTTAAACGTATAGCAGCCTCTAATATAAAAGGCAACACCACCACCCCGCGTTCCCCTATTATCCCTTGACAAGTTGTACTCTGGTATAGCAAGGGTTGCATCTGAAAGATGTTCCTTTAGCCAGGTATCTGATAGACCCATAACATCATACTGCTCTGAAATCAGAAGATCCGAAATCAGTTCGAAACTTGAATATAGAGATCGCACGTTTTCGTGAGCAAATTTTACAAATTTAACATTAAGGTTCATGTCCTTTTTTACAAATACCCCCCTGTATTAAGACTAAATAAATTTGGAAAAAAGATGGTTTGTGTTTGAGTTTTTTGTTAAAGCCCATAAATAAATTTGGCCTAAATATATAAAGAATAATATACATAGTAATTTTAACTTTATACTATATATTATCATATATACTTGTTGAATGGAAATGAAAAACAAGAAATGCAGATTTAAAAAAAACAAAACTCGAGCGTATTCTTATCTCTAAAAGTCTCAAATATTAAAAATCAAAGTGTGGCTGATCCGTGTCGATTTAGTTTTCATCTACGCCATCAATATTACGTTTGGATGCAATTAGTATTTTTTTGTTTTGATCCTCGTCCCAGGCAAATATTTTTCCATAGGAGGTCCATGCTTTATTTTTTCCATATTTAGTTTTAGCAAGTTGCAATAAGTTGTATATCTGGGCGGTAAGGTCTTCATATACACTATAACTAGTCCCTTTGAGCAACTTTCTAACTTGCAGCACTTGATTTCTTAGGGAAATGCAACCAAAGTTAACCATAACTGATCTAGGAGCTTCTCCACTTTGACCTATTCTGAAAGCGCTTTCTATCTTACTTTTATCACTTCTTAAATTTAACTTAACATTTATGAGTGATAACCTTATAGAAATCAGGTTCTTGTCATCACCATTTTCTATGCCTTCTTTAATACCATTGAACCATAAAGACTTTCGCTTAGATTGTTGCTCCAGATTATCAAATCTTTCTTGTAAATTAATAATAGAATCATAATTATTTTCTACCTTAGTTTTAATGTTAGTGACGTCTTTTTTCAATTCAGCTATGCTATCAATTTTCGAGTTAAGATCCACTAACCTTTGATCCATCTTGCTCTCAAATTTGTTAAAAAGTGCTGTACAGACCTTTTCGACTTCTTTTTCCACTTCTTTTGTCTCATGATGACCAGTAGGTGATCCCCTGTTTGTTCCAGATCTGGTTGATCCACCCATTGTTACTGGTACTTGCCTATACCTGTGTCGAACCGGTAGAGACGTAATTTCGCCCATAATCTTAGTTACC
This sequence comes from Oxystoma pomonae, assembly GCA_963921995.1. Lineage (NCBI taxonomy): Eukaryota > Metazoa > Arthropoda > Insecta > Coleoptera > Brentidae > Oxystoma > Oxystoma pomonae. Next base: position 71,837,363 of record OY998165.1, read on the forward strand.
CAGTTTTTAGCTTAACTACTACAGTCTTTTGAAATGTAATTACACCATTCACTTCAAAACTGTATAAAAATACTATATGCAAAAAATCACAATTTAATTACAGCGATAACCACCCAAAAAGTTAAAAATTCAGAGAGGTATCGGAAACACGTTTTATTCACTTGACGCCATGCTAATCAGTCACAAGAACAGACTCAGGTTCAAAACAATCAAAATAAAACAGCTGTTTACTGTGTATTACATTATATTTCAAAACTCACCCCTAGATTAACAACAATTTTTAAAGATAAAGACATAAAAATAGCGAGAAAACAGATCAAAACTATCTCTAAAATTTATACAAAAACAAAGTCACCAGTCCAGCTGTTAGATCAAAGCAATGTTGTCTATAAAATACCATGCAAGGACTGTCCGTTAAAATACATAGGTCAAACTAGTCGCAAATTAAAAGGCCGGATTATATCACATAAAAGTGATAAAAGTGTTCAAGACACGTACAGTCCTCTGCATTAACAGAACATGTAGTTAATAAAGAACACCAGATGGACTGGGATGGTGCTGAGATTGCCGATCAGGAAGCCTCTTACTATAAAAGACTTTTCCTAGAAATGGTTCATATTAAAAGAGAACAATCAATGAACAAAAAACTGATGTGAATTATCTCAGCTCCATTTACAGTTATATACTAAATTTAGACAACAATAGGTAAAATGCATTAATTAATAACCAACAATAACATACAACAGTATTGACAGCTAATCTTCAATTTGAATAAATGTTTTTGCTTACATTTCAACTTTTATATTTATTAAAAAAAATTTTTTTTGTCTGAATAATCAAGTTCATCAATTCATTTCCTAAAATAATGTCAGTAAATAGAGAAGAGTGCCTGGCTTTTTAGAGACACACATTTATCCATACCAAAGCCCTTTCCTTTCCTTTTAATTTCTCATGTACCTACAAAATAGGTCAATTAACATAATAATAACACCAAAACAAAAAAAAATCAAAAATAGGGAGAGTATGGTGAACTGTGTGTCTTTTGGGAGCTTACACTAAAATTTAAAAAATTAATTCTTTTAATATAATTTTTTTGTTGTTTTTTTCAACAATGTATTGTAGGTATTAAAATGTAAACAAAATTGGTGACGAGCGGGGTATACTGCATGGTGAAGGAGGCAGCAGAGTGTCATCTTATCTACCCATCTCTCTCGGCAACGAGAAGACACGCATAAATTTATCTTCGTCTAACACTTTTAAAATGAAAAAGAGAATAAGATGACCACTCTGTTGCTTCCTTTTCTCGTGCAGTTTTCTCTGTATTACTCGCTCTCTCTCCTGGGTTGCTTGATATACTAAAGAAGACGGTTAATGTGACCTCATAAACGTCAAAAAATTAAAAAAATAATATAAAAAGAGCCTCTTGCCACCATTTTGAGGACTTTCAATTCTTTCATGTAGGTTTTTATTATAACATAATGCCCAAAAGAGCAAAAAATGCTCAGAATTTTTCAGAGATGTCGAGCTTTATTGTTTTTCAATCCACTTTGGTGAGTATATAATTATTTAGTTATATTTGTATGGGTACCTGTATAATTTATTTATAATGGTTGTAATTTAATTAAGTTAATTATTCTAATGGCTTGTTAATTTATTGTAGTCCTGAAGAAGCGAAAAATATATTCTCGAAAGCTTGACTGTCAAGAAATGAGTTTACTTTATTCCGGCCCATATAAAACTGCATCTCCACTAACCAACCGAGGTTATATATATATTTATAAATAGGCATACCGAGGTCATTTTAAGTTGAAAGTAGGCAAGACGAGATCATTTTTGAAAGGCGAGATCCGAAAACGGATTACGCCTTTTTTTACGTGTATATCGAGTTTATGTCCAGCCCTGTTTCCTGACAAATTTTTCGTCGGATCTCGTTTTTCCCATTTTTGTCCAAATTTATACACCGTTAGTGCACAAACCCAAGCTATAGGGGGCGCCAGTAGTGATGTGTATAAGTTTGATAAATGTAACCAAGTCGAGGTCCGGTGTGCTGGCAACGTTGCGGAGCTCGCCTTGCTCCTTTTTTATATATATTTTAAATTACAATTTTTTTGCCGAAAAAGTAATGTTTCGGCAAAAGCGAGCATTTTACGTTTAATTGTTTATAGAGAAAGGTATATTTTTGTTCAAAATTTTAGTAAGAAACAGCGCAATATGCCCGCCAAAAATGTTTTGCTTGAAAATGCAATTACCTATCTTAATGTGAAAACCGCGTCTTGCAAACTGCTACGGTTCGTGAGTTAGGTTTCTATAAGTATATTTTTCGAGATATTTTTTGAGACTTTAACATTGATACAGTTTTTTTTTAGCTGCTACAGTTCGTGGGTTACGTGAGCGTGAAAACCGCGTGATGCTAACTGCTACGGTTCGCGAGTTACGATTTTTTTAAAATTTAACCCCATTTCTACCCTCTTCGCAATCCTTCACCCCCAGCAAAAACTTATCAGCTCACCGCCTGGGGCCAGATATTTTTTGTGTCAAATTTGATAAAAAAAATCGGTCCGGCGGTTTTTGTGACGGTGTTACAGACAGACAGACAGACACCATGACAAAATTTTGTAATTTGGTCTTTTTTGATCCAAATAACTTATTTTTAGTGAAAATAAAAAACTTTTTTGACGATCGCAATAGCCTCCATACTATGTATGGATGGCGAAAAAGAATGAATCATTTTAAAAGTTAAAAAAATATATTTTACGACACTTTTAAAAAAATATGCCATTGGCAATAGCCTAGCTGGTTGAACAAAAAAAGAGCATTAGCCAAAAATTTATTTTTGCTATAGAAAATTAGCCAATAATTTTGAAATAATTTTCGATTAACTCCTTTAATGCTAGGGTTCACTGCGTTGCTAGCGGAGAAAAAATATATTTTAGGAAAAGCAATTTAAATTACACGCTTTTTAAACAGTGGTTTACTGTTAGCCTATTTTTTTTTTGTATAGCCAAATAACTCCTGCCTTCTCCTTTGCACATTTTTCTCGGGCAGTCAAAAAATGTTTTTTAAATTAGTCCATGGTAATTTTGAAAGCAAATACCTTGAAAACGACTCAATCAATTTTAGGAGAAACAAAATATTTGTAAATAGAATTAAAACGTCTTTAAAACAAGGTGCCACTCGACCTACTTTCCCTCAGTAGATTCTGGGATGACACGCACCCCTCGGAGGCGGTGCGTTCTACAAGTTTTAATTTTGGAAAAAGCATATTAACAAAAAACAAAATCGGCGTGTTCGAGGAGAAAAATAACAAAAAAAATTGTAAAAATTTTTTTTTCAACCGGTCTATGGTAATTTTTAAAGCAAATATTTTGAGAACGAATCAATCGATTTGAGAAAAAATAAAAGGTTTTTAAAGAGAATTAATATACCTTCAAAACAGGGTGCCACTTGACCCACTTTCCCTATTTAAATTCTGGGGGTGAGTGTCCCCTCGCAAACAAAATTCAGTTCGAAAGTTTTTTCAAATATCATCAAAAAATACTTTTTTTTTTAATAAAGTTAAAATAGGAATATCGGTTTTCAAAATAAATTTTTAAAAACAATATTTAAATTTAGAAAGTTTAAATTTGTAAAACGAATAGGTCTCCTATAAATATAATAATTATCTAGAAATACTTTCTATATTTTGAATGATTTTTAAAAACGAGATTTCAAACATTCAGTTAATTTTTGTTTGTGTGTTCCAGCATCACGCAAAAACTTCTGAACCGATTTTGAATGGAGTTTCACTACTGCATTCCTAAGATTTATGGGTGTGCATTGGATTTATAGCATCAAAATTGTTTCACGGAAACAAAAGTTGATTCATCGAAGCAAAAAATGTACTTTCGGACCAAATATATCATTTGGAATATTCGTTTGGAATGGCCATTATTCATAGTTACCAGCTTGCCGTCCACGACTTCGTTCGCGTGTTTAAAATTGTAGATTCTTCTTTCTCCACCTCACCCCACTTTTATGCCCTCAAACCTTTAGCCCCTTAAACCCTTCCATCTACTCGAGTATCCGTTGCGCCTTAAGTTTTTTCCGTCTTTTTTGCTTTAAAGGGTCATAACTTTTGTTCCAGAGAACCGATTTTGATGAAATAAAGCCCATGTACTCCCCAGAAATCCAAATAATGCAGACAAATTCTTTCAGTAGTTTTCCTTGCAAAAAAAACACTTTCTTTGATTCCGGTTTGATAGGCAACTTATTTTTACCAGTTCCTTGTTTTTCTCGAACGTGGTGGTGGGGGGAGTATAGGGTATGGATTTCCTTTAATTTAATACCACACAACCCATATTTTAGTCGGTCAATATTTTCATTAAAAATGGGGTTGGGAGGGGGGGACGCGTAATAAAAAATTGGAAAAGTTATCAGAAAAACATCTTTTTCGATTCCGAACTTTATTTCCTTCAGTTTCCGCCCTAATAATAGGGGGTTGGTAGAAAAACGCTAAAACACGTGTCCATCTCTTTTATTAGTAGAGTCTACAATATCCATTTCTAAACCTCTAACACTTTTTTGTTCTGAGGTACAGAAGATCCCTTTACCCCCTTCGAAATAGAATTACCCCTATTACTCCACCCCCAGTTGAAATTTCGGAAAACGCCAAAGCACGTGTTTATTTTATTACTAGAATCTACTATATTAATTTACAGATCTCTGCGGCTTTTCGTTTCCGAGCTATAAAAAAACCTCTTCAAAATTTCAACCCCTATTTTTACTCCCTTTTCGAAATTTTCGAAAATCCTTTCTTATCGAGAACTTACGTCACAAACCCAATATGTCCTTAAATTTTTGTAGCTGTAGGTCAAGTGGTTTGACCTGTGCGTTTATAGTTGATCTATGGTCTATGGTGTTGACTATACCATTCTTTTATTAGTATAGATGTTTTAACGGTTATTATTAATATTATTACACCTGTAAGCCTGGCAACACCGCCGGATCTCACCTTGCTATATATTTCACTATTTATACACACAAGGATCTCTACTTGTGCGCAAATTAAAATCGGATCTCAGTCTACCTTAATTTTATCAAAAAAATTAAAACCGTATTTCTTTACCCCTTTCAGCCGTTTCCCCTTATATTGAAGGTGTGTAGGAAGTATTTAAAATATATACTTTAAAATCTCTGTCCATTCTGGTGGATCTCGGGTTGTCCAATATCTGGATCTCAACTTGGTAAGAAAACGTGTATATATATATATATAGATATATATTGAATAACCGTATTAAGTGACCTCCGTTACAGGATGGAGGCGACCTGGCCTCCACTATTGCGAACGACGATCATTTAAAGACAGATACATATATATCATGAGGGGCACTAGTACATCCCGGACATCAAAAGAGGGGTAAACATTTACCCAAAAAAAACGTGATATATTATCATGGAACCACAGCAGTAGCAACAGCAGTCTCCTTGTGACATCCAACACTGTTTAATTAATAATTTCATTTTAAATAAATACTATTACATTCATATGGAGGTAATAAAGTCGATGTGAATTATTTATATATATTTGCGAGTACCACAGTGCAACATTCGTCCTAATTATTTTTTTATAAAAATAAATAATTTTTGATGTTATTAGGAACTTTAGATTTTATTTTTAAAATGTTGGCTGCGGCAGCTGTTCATCTGGTGAGCAAATAGGCATGAGTAAGGAGACTTGGAGCAATATGAGTGCCATCTGTTTTATTCATAATATTTATAAATAAATAAAAGGTAAAATAAAAGTTTATTTACCCTTAAAACAGGAAAATTAGTAATTATGAATTAGCTGTTGTTTTTTTTTAGCTTTTTGTTTCATAAAGAAAAGTCATGTAATTATTCACTTATTTCACTAAATGCTTAAAGGCAAAAAGGTATATTACATATTTTTTCTATAATTTCCATTGAAGAACTATCGATACACTTGTTTATCTAGATTTTAACCGCTTGTAATCTGTATTAATAAGTTTTTTTTTAAATAGTTAAAATCAAAAATTTGAACTACTACTTTAGCAAGTCACTAAAGAATAAAAAAATTCATTTAAACACATGTTTAAATATAAGGCTAAATTTTGTTAGACCTAACCTCCAGTTAAACAACTAAAAACAACCTTAAATTTTGTTTTAACTAGTTTCTACATAATTAAAACCAGAAACCAACATCAAAACAAAACTAAAGATTTTCCTGAATTGTTAGACTGTCCGAAACATTTTTTGAATATCAAAATAAATAATATGGTTTAACATAATCTCCAGATAATTAAACAAAAAATGCAGTCAATTTTAACTGTGCTTCCCAACTATTCTACCAAAGGTACCTTTGTTTACAAAAAAAAAATAAAAAGAAACGTTAGTATTTTATATAGTAATTGAAAAAAAGTTATGTTTTTAAAAAAATTAAAAGGGTAAATTTAAAATTGATTCTTTTCTAAAAACCATTGTACTTAGCTGTCATTGTGAAGCTCCATCAAACCATAAAAAAGAGAAGCATGATGTGCAGGCTTCTAGAAAAAATCAAGGCACTAGGCTGCTAGAGTCACATTAAGTAGCTCGGCAAAACAGAGTAAAACTAGGAAGACATGCGGTAGGCTGCTAATGCATAGGTAGGTAAATTTGTAGTAGGCTGTCTCCTGACTACTTCTTAACTAGGTCTCGGCATGGTCGATAAAAAAGAAGAAGGACCGACCTCGGAACGATCCTGGAACGACCCTAACAAAAATTAAAACTATGGAATCTGCCATGAGTATTTCATGTTTTATTTTATTTTATTAATCTCTTTTAACAAGATGCTTTAATTTAGATTGAACAATAACAAAAAAAGATTTATAAAAACTAGATTTTTCTTATGTGACTTAAAAAACTGTCGAAAAAATATTAGGTTAGTTTTGCCAGAAAAGTTGTAAAAGTTTTCATATCAAAAGGTTGATTTAGATTTAATTGACTCCCCTCTATGAGGGTTAATTAGGGCGACGACCCATCATGACCACGCCACATGGCAGCGAAAATTGTGCTCCAAAACTGCCAAGAAACAGAGAAAAGGAACCATGAAAATATGATCAAATGCCACAAATAATATCTTAAAATATTGGTGAACTCAATGGGTATTGAATACTTACATTGAAAAACCCCATCACTGGATACGGGAAAGTTATAAACGAGAAAAATCAACAAGACGAAAAATCGCCGCTAAGGCGTTAACAGCTGCTTCGAAAAAGAAAGCAAATTTTCAAGTTCAAGAACATTTCTGGGTCAGTGACAGTTCAAGAAGAACATGATTTCGATAGGATGACTCATTATGTCAAAGACCATAATTTTACTTTGGATTTTTTTTAAACATAAGAACAACAATATGAATGTCCTGGAAAGAAAATGAAAGATAATTAATTAAGAAATAAAAAGCATCTTAAAATAATAAGAATGGCGACGATTAGCCTAAGAAAATAATAAAACCATTTTGACATATAGGTGTGACGTATGTATTTTATCACGTGACCTGACACTACCGTTTATCCTCAGTAAAAACACCAAATAACCTTGATCTTTTCCACTTCCCTTGCAGTTGAAAATCAAGAATACCGATAGAGATCTTTTTTCCTATACTTAACGATTATAAGTAACGGTTTAAAGTTAAAGCAAAAGATGGCATGGTATGCACCACAATCCGATATATAATTTCCAGTCGTTTAGGAAAGGAACACAATAACCAGGCTACGGAAGACACCATAATTTCTTTTGAAATTCGACCTTGTTATTTACCAAATAATAATTAACTTCTAGTTAATTAATTATTACCCAAAAAGACAAACACCCGACTCTACTCATTTTGTATTTACAATGTCTTATTTATGAAGACAAAATATTTAGTGCTTTCACCAACTTGTAAACAAAGTCTGCGTTTAGAAAAAACAAATTACAAGGCTCGTTGGCCAATTTAACTAAAAACTAATGATATTTAAAAATGTAACATTTTCAAATGTTGCATCACCCTCCTCCAAAAATAAAAATGGGCTAACTCGTTAGACCATTTTTTAAATCTGTTACGTAACAAGTTTGCCACGATAACTACGCGTATCACACGTCCTATAAAGAAGACACAATCGGGAAATCACACATCAGGAATAAGTCGCAATTTAGTAAAGACACAATCGATAAAGTCCTCAAAATGTTACTCAATTAGACACTCTTGAAAAAGGGGTTTACTTATCAGAAAACCTTATATAGCCTTAAAACTATAACCAATACCTGCAGGATTTTTTGAAAGAAACTTATAAACCTAACTAAAATTTAATTTTTTGATACAATCTGTAATAATTAGAAAATATTTTTTTACATTACTTATCCAACTGACACTTCGGAATTCGATCCATAATATTTTTTTAAATCTATAGTATGCCATTTTCCGCCATCGGAACCATCAGAATTAATTAAAGCATAAACTAGACGACTAATTCCTTTCTTAACTGTACAAGAACATATCTGGGTCCTAATTTTTTCATAAATTTTTCGGCAGCATTCGAAAGTAATTTTGTTCGTCGCCAGACTTTTTCGACCTCTTCAAAGGTAACATCACGCCTACGTAGGTTGTATTATTTCTTATTATCTTAGAAAGAGTATGTTTCTCTTCAATATAACAACGTATAGTTGTGCCAACGGTTTGATTATTACGTTCGACATAATCACATTGAGGAGCATAACAAGGAGTTAACCAAATTTTAATGTCATATTCCTTAGCAACTTGGCGAAAAATACCAGAACAGACCTGGCCACCATTATCAGATACTAAAAGCTGAGGAACACCATAATGTAGAAACACGTTATTTTCCATGAAAGTAGCAACACTTTTAGCTGTAGCTTTACGTAAAGGATGCAAAACGGTATACTTAGAAAAATAATCACCTGCTACAAGTAAAAAAGTATTTCCCTTTGTACTGCGGACCAAAGGACCTATAAGATCAACTGCACAAATTTGCCAAGGATTTTTTGGCACCTATAAGACCTTTAGGACCACTAGTGTCAATCTTATTATCACCACAAATTTTACAACATCAGCAATACTTCAAAATAGCACCTCTCATTTTGGGCCAATAATATAACTCTTGAACTTTCGCTAGAGTTCTAAAAAATCCGAAGTGTCCAGAAGTAGGAGGATCATGACATTCTCTAATTATACTTTTACGCAGTTTTGAAGGTACAACTATTTTCCATTCGCAAAGATTAGTTTTGACAGAGTGGTAAAGCGATATTTTCTTATAAATAAAGCTATTCTGAACTTTCCACAAGGGGTAAGAATCAGGATTTTCCAAAATTTGTTTCCTTAAATCTCCTCGTCAGGTTTAATTTCAATCAATCAAATGTCATTAAAAGGTGAAGGAACAGATACATTTTCGTCATCTTTATGAGGAATTCTCGAAAGTGCATCAGGCACAACATTGCTACTGCCTTTTCTATGAACTATATCAAAACTATGGGTACGTAATCTACATGCCCAACGAGCTAATTTTCCAGTTGGATTTTTTAAATTAGGCAACCACTGCAAACAAGAATGATCAGTAATGACGGTAAATCTTGGCGCACCTTCGATATAACCTCTAAAACGTTCAATACAAAATGATCACTGCTAAAAGTTCTTTTTGCGTTACGTTATAGTTTCTTTCAGTTTTTGATAAAGATCTTGATGCGTAACAGATAACTCTTTCCTGCCCATCTAAAATTTGAGTTAATACTCCACCTAAACCTGTGTCACTAGCATCGCACTGAATTACAAAACGTTTCGAAAAATCAGGTTGACAAAGAATAGGAGCTGAAACCAAAGCGTTTTTTATTTTAATAAAAGCCTCCTCTGCGGCTGAATTCCAATCTATAGGCTCCTTCTTTTTCTCACCTTTTATCAAGTCGTTAATAGGTGAAACGAGAGTCGAAAAATTACGAATAAATCTACGATACCAACTAAACATCGCTGTAAAACGTTTAACTTCACTAGAATTTCTTGGACGAGGGTAGGAAACCATAACAGATACTTTTTCAGGATCAGTTTTTAAACCTTGAGAAGTGACTACAAAACCTAGAAATTTCAAAGAACTCTTAAAGAATTCGCATTTTTTTAGATTTATCGTTAAATTAGCGTCTTTTAAACGATCTTTTACTTCTTTTAAAAGCTGTACATGTTGTTCACAAGTACTACTAGTAATTAAAATATCGTCAAGGTATGAAAAAACATTGGGTTCGAAACGAGGACCAAAAATAGCATCTACAAGATGTTGTTGAGTTTGTGCACTATTGCAGAGACCAAAAGGCATGACTGTAAATTGAAATAAACCTTTACCAGGGACTGAAAATGCTTTTTTTTCTTTGGAAGAAAGATCTAAAGGTTCTTGCCAAAATACTTTTCGTAAGTGAATAGACGAAATATACTTATCGTGACGTAAGTTACAAAGAATTCTATCGATCTGTACCATCGGATAGCTGTCGTGCTTACTTTGGTTGTTTAAAAAACGCCCATCAAAACAAAAACGCATTTTCCCGTCTTTCTTCTTCACTAGCAGTACTGGCGAGCACCAAGCACTGTTTGAGAGTTCAACTACCCCAAGTGCTTACATCTTATCCAGTTTCTTATTCAATATTTCCATCATGTATGGCAAAAGCAAGTATTTTTTCTTTTTAAAAGGTAAAGAATTTCCAGTATCAATAGTCATTGTCATTTTATTTGTACGATCCAACTTATCTTCACTAGAAATCTCAGAAAATGACTTAATAACATCGTCTGCTACTTTTCTCTGTTCAGGTGTTAAGCTATCCAAGGTATATAAGGGAGCAAAATCATAATCGGTAAAATTATTAGCTACATCTACAGGTAATTCATTAGACTGAACAAACCAAGTATTCTCTTTAAAGTTAACTAACAAATAAAACTGTCTGGCAAAGTCACTACCAAAAATAAAACTTTGGGGCGAAGTTGACACTATCAAAGCTTTAATTATTCAAAATGTCTTTATTTTTTACAAAAATAGGCAAATCTACCAAACCAGTAACCTTTTGTTGAGTTGAGAGTTTACTTTAAGATCAAAATTATTAAAAATTTTCAAGCCCTTAGAATCAACTATAGATATTGTAGCACCAGAATCAAACAATGCGGTAATCTCAGTATCAACTAGTTTTACCAAAATATAAGATCTATTATCAAGGGACTTTTCGACAAAAAGTGGAGCTAGAATATTCTCAGAATTTTTTCTTAAATTATTTTCAACATTGCTTAAGTTATTATGAACATTTTTTAAATTATTAGAGTTTGAGTTTAAACTAAATTGTTCGGAATTGCTTAAGTTAGAAAATATTCTTCATTGGCCTGTACAAAATTAGGAACACGGCGGCCATAACGCGCCCTCACTGGTCGTTTTTTGTACAAATAGGACAAGTCAATACCGTAAAGTTAGGTTTTCCACACTTGAAACAAAATCGTTTTCTATGGAGACGGCAAACTCCATAACAGTGTCCTGATTTTAAACAATTCCAACATTTTTCAACATTAGATGTATTCTCATAACTTCTGTTGTTACTATTTGAGGTAGAAGGTTGCTCATTACGAGACTGAAAGTTATTATATATATTATTTTGAGTGTTACTAGCAGTATTACTGTTTACTTGATTACCGACATTTTGTCTATTATTTGAAAAGTTTTGACGAGAATTACTATTATTTGAAAATTTTTGACGAGAATTATTATTATCTGATCTAGAAAAAGTGAGGAGAATAATGTCTATTATTGCTATTGTTATTATAACTTGAGTTAGAATAAACAGCGTCACATTTAGGATTAATTTTATTTTAAAGATAATTAGCTTCTTCAAGTTTTTTAACTAAATTAACTAATTCTTATATTATTGAGATCATGAAGAGCTAATTGGCTTATATATTCTGGTAAAATATTTTGCCTAATATATCTAACTTTAGTCAATTCACAGGGCTCTCTAATCATTTGAGAAAAGAGATGCTGCATATGCGATACAAAAATAATTATTGTCTCGGAGTGCCTTTGTTTACGGGACCTAACTTTATCCCACAAATCTTCTTCCGTAGTCGATAACAAAAAATATTTTTTTAGTTGTTCTTTGACAGAAGTCCAGTCAGAAATTTTACTTTGATATTCTTAAACCAAATACTAGCATCCCCAGCAAACAATTCTATTGCAGAACAGTACAACTCTTCATCAGATACTTTCCGTGACTCAGCTAAATCAGAAATCTGTTTAATAAAACTAAAGACTTTTTTAGGGTCTCCATTAAACTTGACTCCCCACTCAGCTAAAGGAACTGACTTATGAGAGCACTGAACTACAGCAGGTACAACTACTTGTAGCTGCATAGTCTGATTCAAAGTTTGATTGAAAACTACAGGATCATCTGGTTTAATCTTATCATGCACTTCTGCATCCAAAAATAAACATGTGTCATAAGATTATTGCTTAAACTTTGATACTAATAAAATTTGATCAGGATCCGTAGGAGGACCAGGTATAAACAAGCCAGACACTCTAAGCGTAACATGACCTAATCGTGACAAAATTCTTTGGAAAATGGAATCTTGAGAATTACCCTAAAATTCATCAATCAAATTCTTTAAGGAATCTAAAGTTTTCGTAATAGCAGCACTTTCTTGCGAAAAATCAGAAGTAGATGGATCAGCAATAATATTTTTCTCTCCCTGACTTTGTTTATTCAAAAGGCGTTGTAAAATCTTGTGTTTATCCTCCCTGCTACGATTACTTACTACTGCACGAATGAGAAGCTCATAATCTATCTCCTCTACGAGAAGGTGTTTAGCAAAAAAGGGATTAGTCGACATCTTGAAAGTGATTTAATAAAAATTTAAAACCAATGTGATAACTTTAAAAGGTAATTAAAAATTTTAAAATTTCAAAAGGTGTTCAAATAAAATTTAAAATATAGTTGACAAGGTTCCAAGTAAAATAAAAAATGTATTTTGTTTTAAATGAGAAAGCCCTGAAAATCTAAGGTCAGTCAAGAAATTTTTGACAAAATATATACAGTGTCTCTCGGCAAAGTTATTGTCACCAAAAACCATTCGACAAGAAAGAAAATCCGTAGACTGTGATACATAAATGACCTGAAAAAAATTGTATGAAAAATTTCAAAGTATTAAAACTATCTGTTCTGAATTACTTCACACCTACAAGGTTATTTCAAAAAAATTTTAAGTCAAATTCAATGAAAACTATTTTTTGAAAAAAATATTTACGTCAAAAACTAAAATTCAAAAAAATTAGTCCAAAATCTCGAGCCCCAACACGCTTGGGTAGCCATATGCAACATTCGTCCTAATTATTTTCTTATAAAAAAGAAAATAATTTTTGATGTTATTAAGAACTTTAGATTTTATTTTTTAAATGTTGGCTCCGGCAGCTGTTCATCTGGTGAGCAAATAGGCATGAGTAAGGAGACTTGGACCAATATGAGCGCCACGCGCCATCTGTTTTATTCATAATATTTATAAATAAATAAAAGGTAAAATAAAAGTTTACTTACCCTTAAAACAGAAAAATTAGTAAGTATGAATTAGCTGTTCTTTTTTTTAGCTTTTTGTTTCATAAATAAAAGTCATGTAATTATTCACTTATTTCACTAAAGGCTTAAAGGTAAAAAGGTATATTATATATTTTTTCTATAATTTCCATTGAAGAACTATCGATACACTTGTTTATCTAGTTTTTAACCGCTTGTAGGATAGAAAATAATGCACAAAAAATTTGGGATCCAAATCTGTATTAATAAGGTTTTTTTTTTAAATAGTTAAAATAAAAAAAACAATTCAAAAATTTGAACTACTACTTTAGCAAGTCACTAAAGAATAATAAAATTCATTTAAAAACATGTTTAAATGTAAGGCTAAATTCTGTTAAACCTAACCTCCAGTTAAACAACTAAAAAGAACCTTAAATTTTGCTTTAACTACCCAAGTAACAATTTGTCGACGCAACAACGTTTCCAAACGCAACCACAACGTTACGATGTGACTTTGTAGGAAACGTTTTGCCAATCCTATTTTACACCAATTTGGTAAATACTTTTCGAGTTGTCTCAACGTTGCTCGCAACCTTTGGTATGCATCCAAGTCAAGAAATGACCAAGATCACAACCTTGTGTGCAGCGCCACCTACAATAAGTTATTTGTTAGAAGTACGCCAGAGGTGTTTATTATTGTCCAAAATATAACGTTTAGTCAACATTTTATATTTTTCTCTGCCAAAAATCATCTGTTATAAGATTCAGAGTAATAATAATCAATATTTTTGACATTAATAATCATGAACAAGATGTAGGTTTTAAAGGCTTTCTGTACACTAAAATCGGAAACGCAACTTAGTGTACAGTCAAATATGATATTTTTAGGTACAAAAAAAACGCGGGACTGAAATATATGGCAGATTAAAAAAAAAGTTATTTTTTTTAAATTTTATATAAGACAAAAAATTGTTGCAGAACTACTTTGACGTCTGTATACAACTAAATTAGTGATTTAACAGTAATAACAGCTACGAATTGCTAGGAAGAACTAATAAAAGACTCCTAACGCGTTTGTTTACATTCTGTTTGACAATATGGCTTCAAATTAAAAAGGGTGATTGCAAAAAGCAACATGGCTCTTATCCGTCGTTTCGTACTTACCGTTTGTCAACCAAAAAAACGTCCTTTCGTAACAGATTCGACAGCTGCTTCACCAAAATGTGCCTAATGTCACCGTACCAAAATCTTTTCCTTGGGTGACAGGTGACAGACTGCCAAGTCAATTTCATCTGTCCACGATTTAAAAAAAATTGTTTTTTGCTCGATGGTTTTTGCCAAATAAAAAAATAGAACGGAGCTAGTTTAAAGTGGTCCATATTTTGGAAATTGACAAAGTGGAGCCTGTTCCACAATCATGGAAAATGAGGGTCACCTCTATTCGCCGCCACCTTTGAGGTTATTGAGAAGACTTCAGTCTGATGGTACCGGAGCTCTGCTCATGAAACCAGTACCTACCCGTGTGTTGTAAAGGAAGAGTTTTACTTACAGATGATAAAACCCTTGATAAAACCTCAACAAAAGTGGCAGTTACAGAGGCTGTCGGTGTGAATAAAGTTATAAAATCCTAATCTGGACCATCAAAGCAATAGCTGCAAGAAAATCAGATTCATTCCCAAAAAAAGTTTTTAAAAACTGTTGCATTATGCAAAGTTAATGGTCAACAAGGAGAAAGTTCAGAAACACTACATAATGAAGTCCCACACGCACACCTTATGATCGTAACAAAAGTCCAGATGTTCTTGAGAAGCTTAACGAACTTTGCAACCTCATAGCTGCATGTAAGTACTACAACTTTACTGGTTTTCTATTATTTTTAGTAAACACCCAGTATCCATACGTTTGATTTTTATTGACAACTATCAAGACTTAAATGACAGATTTGTATGAGAAACAGTCACATTCAATTTTGTAGGTTAATTTTCTTTAACACAATAACTTCTCTTATGTCCATATCTCCCAACATGAAAATTCTCCGATAAAGCTTTAATCATGATTAACACTAATCGGGGTTTGAAATAGATTTTGACAAATAAAGTTTCAATATAAAACATCACATTTTAAACACCGATTAGTATCTATCTAATCATGATAAATGCATAATCTTAGAACTTTTACTTTATGAGCATTAAAAGCATAGCCAAGCAGAGCTTGTTCAGTCATGGAAGTTTTATTTTTAATTAATTTAATTTAATTTAATTTTCCTTAACTTTTCTTTTATTTTCTTAGGTGCAAAGAAATTGACAATATGGATATAGAACTGGACCACCTTAAAGACCTAAATAAAGAAAGTTATACCGAAGGCTAATGAAATATTGGATCTAAAGAGGAAAACCATACTTTGGATGAAGAACTTGAAAAAGGGGATAATCCTTTGATCATTTAAGTTGTAGATACTAGTGTTTTTTTTTATATACCTAGTTGAGATTTATAAATAAGTAGGTACACAACCCAAATAAATACTTGTGCGCAGAGATAAAATATTCATCCAAGGGCCGGCTCACAATGGGGGCTATCAGCCTCCTAGTGCTGAATATTGAAGCTATGTCAGTATTTGGGTATTTGTGTGAGTACCTATACTGTGCGTACTAAAAAAGCTTTGTAATATTTTTTTAAATTAAAAAAAATATATTCTTTATTTTTGTTTAGGTTAGTTTTATAATTAGATAGATTCAGAAAAAAAAATGTTTTTCTTTCTGCTAGTTTATTCGTTAAAATGTTGTCCTTATTAGTTGTGTTCTGTACTTTTAAAGAAGCTACAATCTAAGTGCCTACTTTGTGTTGTGTATTATGTTTTGTAGTGTTTGTGCAATGTGTATTTTGTATTAAAATTAGTCAAAAGAAAGGTGTTATTTTTCTTTATTGTTCCAAAAAAAAATACATATTTTTTAAAAGTTTGACACAAATCCACAAAGTTTTTTTTAACTATTCAAGGATTCGTAAGTAAGGGCCCATGAACTCAAGTTTTAATGCCTATATAATGCTTAAATTTCTATTTCTGTCTATTTCCCTTCAAAAAGTAGAGAGAGAAGAAAAAATTACGCGTTGAGGATTAGCCATTAAAAATTGAGTAAGCCTTATGAAAGAAATAAAATTTACAATAAAAAATTAAATGAAAAATAAAAAAAGTGAGGTTCTGAGGTGTTGATAACAAGACTTTAAATACCAAACCAAACGACTCTCATTCTCTGCACAGAACGATCAGAAATGGTTGGTGCATAAAATAGACCTATTTCCGTGCTCGTACCACATAACGACCAAAAAACGTAAATTTGACGAAGAATTACGTAGGATGCGCGACGTGTACCCTTTAACGTTTTCTGGTCGTTATTTTGACACCTAAATAATCACGAAAACTCATTAGTCATACGAAATCGTTAACAAAACGTTGCAGTTTAACTAAAAGGTAAAATTGACGTTTAGACGTCGGTAATTATTTCGTTAACGAAGGTCGTCCCGAAAATAACCAATTTCTCCACCAAATACAACGTTAATATTGGTTAAGTTTTTAGTTATCACAACCAGTAGGTCATACAATTGTTACTTGGGTAGTTTCTACATAATTAAAACCAAAAACCAACATCAAAACAAAACTAGATTTTCCTGAATTGTTAAACTGTCCGAAACCATTTTAAAATGTCAAAATAAATAATATGGTTTAATATAACCTCCAGTTAATTAAACAAAAAATGCAGTCAATTTTAACTGCTTCCCAGCTATTCTACCAAAGGTACCTTTGTTTACAAAAAAAAATATATAAAAAAATGTTAGTATTTTATATAGTAACATTAACTAAACCAAGTTTGGTTAATTAGCATGTTAATCACATTTTCTTAAGTTATACAGTAAATTAATGAAAACTTGATTTTAACTTTACCATTACCGAGACAAAAATCTAATTGAAAAAAAGTTATGTTTTTAAAAAAAATTAAAAAGATAAATTTGTAGTAGGCTGTCTCCTGACTACTTCTTAACTAAATCTCTAAAAATTCAAACTATGGAATCTTTGCCATGACTATTTCATGTTCATGTTATTTTATTAATCTCTTTTAGCAAGATGCTTTAAAAAGGTTGATTTAATTTAGGATTGAACAATAAGAAAATGACCAATAAACGTGGTTTTATCGATAAAGATTTAGAAAAACTAGATTTTTTTATGTGACTTAAAAAACTGTCGAAAAAATATTACGTTAGTTTTGCCAGAAAAGTCATAAAAGTTGCAAGGGTTTTCATATCAAAAGATTCATTTAGATTTAATTGACTCACCTCTATGAGGGTTAATTAGGGCGACGACCCATCATGGCCACGCTACATGACAGCGAAAATTGTGCTCCAAAATTGCCAAGAAACAGAGAAAAGGAACCATGAAAATATCATATTATAATATATATATATATATATATATATATATATATATCTTAAAATATTGGTGAACTCAATGGGTATTGAATACTTACATTGGAAAACCCCATCACTAGATACGGGAAAGTAATAAACGAGAAAAATCAATGCTAAGGCGTTAACAGCTGCTTCGAAAAAGAAAGCAAATTTTCAAGTTCAAGAACATTTCTGGGTCAATGACAGTTCAAGAAGAACATGATTTCGATAGGATGACTCATTATGTCAAAGACCATAATTTTACTTTGGATTTTTTTTTAAACATAAGAACAACAATATGGATGTCATGGAAAGAAAATGAAAGATAATTAGTTAAGAAATAAAAAGCATCTTAAAATAATAAGAATGACGATGATTAGTCTAAGAAAATAATAAAAGCATTTTGACATATAGGTGTGACGTATGTATTTTATCACGTGACCCGACACTACCGTTTATCCTCACTAAAAACACCAAATAACGTTGATCTTTTCCACTTCCCCTGCGGTTGAAAATCAGGAATACCGATAGAGATCTTTTTTCCTATACTTAACGATTATAAGTAACGGTTTAAAGTTAAAGCAAAAGATGGCATGGTATGCACCACAATCCGATATATAATTTCCAGTCGTTTAGGAAAGGAAAACAATAACCAGGCTACGAAAGACACCATAATTTCTTTTGAAATTCGATTTTGTTATTTACAAAATAATAATTAACTTCTAGTTAATTAATTATTACCCAAAAAGATAAACACCCGAATCTACTCATTTATATATTATGAAGACAAAATATTTAGTGCTTTCACCAACTTGTAAACAAAGTCTGCATTTAGAGAAAACAAATTACAAGGCGCATTGGCCAATTTAACTAAAAACTAATGAAATTTAAAAATGTAACATTTTCAAATATTGCAACGGCAGTATATAAACCTATTTTTATAATTGCATTTTTGACAAATTCGAATGACTGACCCCATGAGATAGTGGAAAATATGTATTTGATTTAGAAAAAAAAGGACACTGCCATTTTTTTAGAAGTAGTTACGAAAGGGATACCCACTTTACAATTTGATTCCCGTCACGCTGCGCTTTTTGATAAAAAGTGGCAAAATTATACAGAGTATAAAAAGAAAAAGTATGAGTGCATTAATTTTACTGAAAGGGTCAGATAGTTTTTCAGTTATTTTAACTTTTATGCATGTAGATATAAGTATCTATAGGTTCCTGGGTGTCTGTCAGTTAAATAATTTGTAACGTTTCGGTTATTTATCAACCATCATCAGACATATGTTTGTATAAATTTTGGTATGACATACAGATTTTTACATCTAGTAAGAAAATTTATTCTGTTTTTTCCTTCTCTCTTCTGAATCTTTTTTCACTCTGTAGTTTCTGTAAAAATATCCGTGCCTTGAGTTCCAGGCATTATTAAAATATTTCCATTAAATTTCCTGACCGTCAAAATTAGGAAGACCACGATTACGGTAGAGAGACAAAATAGCATCAGATCTTAGAACTCTGAATATCATGGAAGCAGAACAGCTAATGATGAACAGAGGCTATGGAGGGAAATTGTTCAGTCAGCCAAGACCTATCCTGGGTTGCAAGAGCTACAGAGAGAGAGAGAGATGGAAAAATCTAAATGTCATACCAAAATTTATACAGAAATATGTCTGATGAGGATTAATAAATAAACGAAACGTTACAAATTTATAGAAAAAGCCTAAAAAAAAAATATAATTTTAACGGTAAGGAAATTTAATTAAAATATTTTAATTTTAATGGATGTTTCTACAGAAAACTGCAGAGTAAAAAAAAATATACAGAATACTAAGCACAAAACTAGCCAAGGCAAAAACCAGAAGAAATTTTCTTACTAGGTGTAAAAATCGGAATCTCATACCAAAATTTATACAGAAATATGTCTGATGATGGTCAATAAATAACCGAAACATTACAAATTTAGAAAAAAAGTATTTTTTATTATTTAAATGACCGATACCTAGGAACCTATATAAATAAAAATATAATTTTGGCGGTCACGAAATTTAATGGAAATATTTTAATAATGGCGTCCCTATGAGCATTTTTGTCTATATAAAAGTTACAGCAAATAATATAAAACCTTCATAAAATAACCAAAAGTTTTATTATTTAGTGTTGGTGATAATTTTATAACTCTAATATATCTCTTAAATGAGTAAAAAAGACTTGAAAAACAACAACCAGCTTATAAAAATTTATGGTACCTAGTAATGGATAGAAAAACAACATATAGATTTTATAAAACTTCCTTATGACAACAACTGTTCTAACAACACTACATAACAAATTAAAGGTTTTTATAGATTTAGAAATATAGATTTTCCATCTTTCTTCCCTTTGCTTGTTATGTATTATTCTTTTTCTTTTTACAATAAAAAAATTTATAAAATGGTATTTAGCAATCTTCTAAAATAAATAAAAATGAAAGTGAGATAAGCTGAAGCAGGAATATGAATATTTATATACTATAGTCAAATAAAAGCTGTTTTTCAAGTCATCCTACTCTGAAAATCAACTGCGGTTCCGTGTGTACTGTATAGTTTTCGAATACACTCACGTAAATTTCAAAGTCTCCAAAAATACTTGAGAAAACGAGAAAAAAAATATTAATTTAAATATCGGTTTTTTTTTCATACGCGTTTTTTTCTTTCTGGGACAAATATTGAATTTTGTATGTTGTTCTTAACCCTAACAAGCAATATTTCGATTGAAACACATGTTGAAACCCCATAAATAACGTTTTTATTTAGGCCAAAAACCTATTTTTGTAATCCAAAATGGCGAAAATTTCCGACAATTCTATAAAAAAACAATACAACTATACCACTGTTTACCTCGTCAACACTATTTTATAACACTTTTAAAAAATGATGCTACTTGGAACAAAGGGCTACAGATGGCGCAGTGTTGAACACTGATGGTCCGTTTCTGCGAGCTTAACATAGTTACCATTGTTTTCTTTTCCTAAATGCATTCCTCGAGAGATCCGGGGTGTTCACATTTGCCGCCGACCAGCAGTATCAGCGTATGCGCTCGACGTTTCACGGTGCGTTTTTGCGACCTTAACACGGTTACTATATTGTTCTCTTTTTCTAAAACACGGTTCCCATCTATGCGTTTCTCATTCGTGGGTCCCCCGAATCAAAACACGTATCACGTGATCTAAGCGACATTTGCCTATACAAGTTCATGTCGGACCACGTGATGAGTTTTTTGAGTCAGGGTGACTGCGCATGGGAAACGCTGGTGGGAATCGGGTGTAAAATGCATTCGATCCCGATATCTGTCATGGGCAACTATCTCAAAAAGATTTGGATCTCTTATCTCTCTCAGATTGATGTAATTAAAACAAGATAATAATGGTATGGTATCTCGCAAAAACGTGCCTTTTGATGTCCCAAAAACGCTCCTTTTGAGGTCGCAAAAACGCGCCTTTTGATGTCACAAAATTAACCTTAAAAAATCTTGTTTGTTTTGTTTTTATAATTGCCAAAATAAATTAAAATTGTTTTTTTTTGTTCTAAAAACAGTTGTATTATAATCACTATATAAAGAAATTAATAACAAAATTATATAAAAAACCTTATGGGCAGGTTTATGAATGAGTTCATAAGAATATTACAGACACCAATTTATATAACTATTGTGTGTGAGTTTCCAAGTTTTTATAAGTGTCTCTCGAAATATTTTAAATCTTATCTTATATAAATTTGTTGTTGGTTAATTAAGTTTTATAAGTGGGTTGATAGCAACATTTTAAAAACCAATCTATTATATATCTTTAATTGATAGTTACTTACGGTTTTATAGGTGGGTTGACAGAAAGATTTCAAACACCAATTTATATAACTTTTGTCACTGATTACTTATATTTTTATAAATATGTTGGTGGAAACATTGTTAACACCAATTTATATAACATTTGAACCGATGACTTCAATTTTTATATTTTATTATATATATATATTTTTTTATGTTACTTTAGGGTACCATCAATTTAGAGCCTTTAATAAAACAAATATACAATCTCAATTCTTGTAGGAAACTTCTAAATACCCTAGGGTATCAATGGAACCCTCTTTATAATAATTATATAAATATCTGTCACCAGAAGTTTCTGAAAATGCTCATTGGGGGGGACTCAAGGCATGGATGTTTCTACAGAAAACTGCAGAGTAAAAAACATATACAGAAGACTAAACACAAAACTAGCCAAGGAAAAAAACACAAGAAATTTTCTTGCTAGATGTAAAAATCTGAATGTCTTACCCAAATTTATACAGAAATATGTCTGATGATGATTAATAAATAACCGAAACGTTCCAAATTTAGAGAAAAATCCTTTTTTATTATTTAAATGACCGACACCCAGGAACCTATAGATACAAAAATATAATTTTGACGGTCAGGAAATTAATGGAAATATTTTAAGTATAAGTATATTTTATATTATTTTATTTTAACGCTATTTTAGCGCCGTAGTAAAAAATATTAATTTACTAAATCAGAGGAGAAAATGATACTTTCTTGGTACTTTTTTACAAGAAATTTCATTGATGTATACACTCCCAAATAAAGGAAAATCTTGTCATATATTACAATATTTGACTTGTTTGTTTTCCTACTAACCTAAGAGTAATCGTACAGTAAAGTTACTCCCATAATGTGCACGAGCTCAAGCATACGCCTAGTCTAAAAACCAAATTTTATAAAAATCGGACAAATATTTTTTAAGTTATGGAAAGGCTATTTATCTAATGATCTAAGACACAAAAATTAGATTAATAGGGTGAGCCTGCAACAACGACTTTCGATTTGCCCCTATCTAAAAAATATTTGCCTGTTTTAGAAACGTGTAGCTACTTAAAAAGATTTAAAAACAGGTCTTTTCGACCCACATCTGCAAACACTTCGTGCATAACTGGTGCAAAGCTTAAATTTTGTATGTGAAGCCCTAAAAGGTACCAACTATTTAAAATCCATTAAAATTGAAAAAATTCCATCAAAAGTACTTATATAGATAAGCAACATATTTTTTTGCATGGGTAAATATAATTTTCCAAATTTGCTCATCTGGACAGTCTATAATTTTCTTACCCAGTTTTACTTATTAGGGTTGTATGTTTCCGAAAAATCCGAGTCCACCCTATATCTTGTAAATTATGAGCCGCAATTAAACCATATTTGAGGGGTGCATGTGCCATCCTTGACCTATAGGGCGGCAAAAGGTCACAGTTTGGCTTACTTTTCAGTTGTCCAAGTCAAACCTTGACACAAGTAAAAGTTATGTCAATATATTAGTTTCTTAAAGACTTTTCAAATAAAATATCCCTTGATAGGGGTTCCTATTTAAAGTTTTAAGGTTAAATACCTTTCTGCCGCCCCATAAGCCAATGTTCCCTTTTAAAGAATAGATCTTTCGAAGTTATATGTATCGATGTCGGATTGGTTGGATCTTATAGTTTGAAAGATATTAGGGTGGGCTCGGACTTTTGGGTCACACTGTATTGTTATGCTTATGATTATGACACTAGGGGAGGACAAGACTTTACACACAAAATTTTGATTTTGTTCAATGGTTAACTAAAAATATTGGCACATGGGTAAAAAATATTCTTTTTTTCTGAAACTCAAACCTATTGGATTTTTATTTTATTATTTGCTTTGTTAAGCTGCGATTTCAACATCACATTCAAATGGATTTTTAAAAAGTAAAAAAACCAAACTTAAAAGTTACGGGCAATCAAAATAGTTTTTTGGCCTACCCTATTGAATGACCTTGTGTAATTGGTCAAAAGTGACCAAAATCAAACTTTAATTTTTAACCCCATGGTTCAGTCTTTCGTCTTTAAATTAAGTCTTAAAATAATTATTTTAAGTTAATCAGGTTCTGATAGAGGTTAACTTGAAGTAAGCATTGAAAAAATCTATTTTGTTTTATTTTATTACTTCTATACTAAGCCAACTTTAATCATATTTCAGCATAGAGCTATCAGTTCCAATAACTTTTCCTTGTTGTTAGGAAACTATGACCTGCATTTTCTATGAAACACTAATAAAACTACCGAAAATTAAGAATAGAACACTTTATTTTAAGGAAAATTACATAAGGCACTTTTCATGAGACACACACTAAAACTTTTGGTTAAAAATTATCTCAGAATCACTTCCCCTAGTTTTATATAGCCTTGATTTGCACTTGCGCTAATTTTTTTTCCAAAAATAACTTGGAAAAACCTTATTGATTTTCAATATTTTCGTACAAATTTTCTACAAGAATTAGAAAAAACAAGTATTGTCAGTGTCAGTCAGGTGATTTTGGATGTCAAAAGCATGTGCAATGAAATAAAATAACGCTAATTTTTCTTTTCTTTTTCTGGAATTTTTTTAACAGGGAGCAGATAGAAAGTCTTTTGGCTGATTTTCCCTCTAGGAATTTCTCATAAATGTTGTTTTAAGTGGCCCATTTAGGCAAAGTTTGTTGATTTTGTATATTTTATGAACTCAAAATTGTTGGCCAAAAATATAAAGCCTGTCTGCTTGGACACTTTTAAGGCCAACATCTGAGGCCTTCTTTTACCAGTGTAGATTCTCTCTATACACTATACTCGCTTTTAACAAACACCACTGTACCAACCCAAAGTTCATCTAAGCTAGTGTTGTTGGAGATCCTGGACCAAACCACTCTTCACAGCATAATTAAGGAGACGGATAAGTGACGTAGCCTAACCTAAAAACAAACAAAAAGTATAATTAATTTTAACAATTACCTGACTTGATGTTCCAATAGGCCCAACATTTTCCAATTTTTTCGGTAATACTTTGATTACTGGGATACGTAACAAAAACCTGCCTAAAGTGCAGGAACTAACTTAAAATTCCCATTGATTCTTACCTGCCTTAAACGTAGGATTTCATCAGCAGGAATGACTATAAAAGTAATAAAACTACTAATAACTAACCCCCGGATTATGTCATTCACTTTGATCTTTAGTTTACGGCCTCTAAAATTGATTTTCACATTACTTCTCGTAATAAATCGTCTTTAAAATGACATGTGTGTCTAGGTCCGTTTCTGCGAGCTTAACATAGTTTATTGTTTTCTTTCTCTAAATGCATTCGCCTGAGAGAGATCCAGCATACTACCCATACCAAGAAAAATAAATAATATCTCAAGAAGATAGAGACTGCGGGGTCGATGTGTGTATAGGCGGGTATTTCTCTGGTATGCTAGATCTCTCTCAGACGAATGCATTTAGAGAAAGAGAACAATAGTAACTATGTTAAGCTCACAGAAACTGAACTTTTGTCAAAATTTAGGGCCTTTTGGCTGCAGGTATTAAACTAAAATATAGAAAAAAAAATAGAGGTATTACTGCTGATCAACAATAGTGAAATAGGTATAAAACTTATTTATTTTTACATTTACCTGACGGATAAAACCCTTTTTTAAAAAATGCTTTGACATGTTGTTTTAATAAATTAACTTCAATTTCAGTCCATATTCCTTTTTTAATGGTTTTAGTTTTTCTTTGTTTCTTTTTAAGAAAAAATCACAGAAATAACCGCTAAATTATTCTTAGTTAGGTCTATGTAAAATTATATCATACTCTTGCGGTGTTGCCATTTAATGAGGTCACAACTAAGCCATTGTTAATATTTCTAGGCGATATATACTGAGGTGACTTATAGTCGTCCGGCTTAGGTCCTCAATTGTTCATTTTGTGCAGAAATCATGAAATTTAGCACACTTATTCTTTAGAAAATTCTTTAATATTTTGGTCTAGGAAATCGATGATCGTATGTATAAAAGCCAAGATGGCGGCGATTTTTTCAAAATGGACGTCTATTTTTTTTAATTGTAGGTTGGCCATCAAAACAACATTATACTCGAATCCATATAATTCGATAGAGAGAAATTTAAAAAAAATGGTTACATTGACGTACGACCTTTATTATCCTTGAAAAGTTACATTTTATTTTAAAAAAATGCATTTTGAGATTTTTTTTTTTTTGATAATTTTTCATAAATTAGTAATCCGCGACAGGTCTTTTGTTGTAATTTTATAATTTAGAAAGACATCAAAATCGAATTGACTTTTTGCTTACAGGGTGATTGGTTTAGTTAGACCAGGTCAGTCCATTAGAATGAGAATAAAAAGAAAAAGAAAGATACCTATTATAAACACAATAAAATACAAACTATACACTACACCAGAATGCGAAAATGCCATGCAGATTCAGTATATTAAGCAAAATACATATATTTTCTCTAAAAATATGAAGGAGAACAACACAGCAATCCATTTGTGAAATTTCATGTGTTTTTTAATTACATACGTTTTTAAAAGTATCTATATTAAGTATTATGTACTGCCTAGATTTTATGTTAAAAATTTTAAAAATTTTTTATATTTTTTATTTCTACCGGAAGTAAATTATAGAGTTTTATGCCAGTATAATCAATATATTTTATAAATTTTGTGTTGTTTGGTCTCTGGGTACTGTAATTTATGTTAACATTCAATCTGGTAGAATATCGGTGATTTACCGTTTCCACAGTATCCTTTGTCTGATGAAAATATTTTACCACTGATAATATGTATAGACTTCTGAAATCTACTAAAGTTGTTAATCTAAAAAGCTCAGAAGTCGGAAACCTTCTTGATTTGTCGTGAATAATTTTAATAAACCATTTCTGGAGGATTCTGATCTTTTCATAATTATTATCATACCCCCCGCCCCAGACACAAATACCATAACAATACAGATTCCACCAAAGCTTGATAAATTTTTTCGAGTGTCTTTATACTGAGAAAACCTTTCATTTGTAAATATTTTGTCTTAGTTTATTAGTTAAAAATTCGAAATACCTGAAATGTTGATCAATTTGTAAGCCCAGATATCTTATCTTATAAACTTTTGGTATTTTTAAACTGCACCTACAATTAAATTTATTGTTACAGGAATGCACTGTGATATAGTTAAAATTTGGTTGACCAATTGTGTTTAGAGAAACGGCAATATATTTTGTTTTTTCAGTATTCAGACTAAGTAAATTGGTATTTAGCCAGGCAAAAGTTTGTTGAGTTTTATTTTCAACAGCAATTTTAGTTTCTTCCCAACTGTTTTGAGCTACAATGTTCACCGTGTCATCCGCATATGAGACAGTTATTCCGCTAGGGTTTGATAAATAAAGTAAATCATTCTATCATCTAAGATTGTTCCCTGTGGAATGCCAATAGGTAGAACTTTCTCTGAACTAAGGGTAGAGTTAATTTGCACTTTTTGATATCTCTCAGTTCAGTAATCTTGGGTAAGATCCCAGGGCACCCCTCTAATACCATACCAGTTTAGTTTTTCCAACAATCTATCATGAGGCACTGTTTCTCCGACCCGAGTTTATTGCCAATTGAATAAAACTTACAACCCTACGCTTCTGTGGTTGAGACTCCCTTTTTAAATCCAAATTGCCTTTCGGAGATGATATTATTTTGGTCAACGTGTTCTACTAATCTCATTTTAATTGCCTTTTCTGCGACTTTGGCTACGTTACTGATGAGTGAGATTGGCCTGTAATTAGTTGCATCGGAAGGGCTGCCCTGTTTAAAAATTGGCGTTACTATAGTCGTTTTAAAAATTTGAGGAAAACGACCCTGTATAAACATTTTGTTAATTAAAGCTGTAAGGGCTACCACAATGTAGTCTACAATTAATTTTAGAGTTTTTGTTTTTATTTTGTCGTGTCCAGGGCTAGCTGTATTTTTTAGAGATATTATTATTTCTTTAGTTAGTCGCCCCGAATAGTACTCTAATGTACCCTATTGTTCATTTTTTGCGGAAAGCACCAAATTTGGTAAGCGTACTTTTTTAACAATTTTTTAGGATCGTGGTCAAGAAAATTTATGATCGGATGTACAGAAACCAAATTGGCGGCGAATTCTTCAAAATGACGGTATTAAATCGAGAGTTACTTATCAAAAAAAAAAATTATATTTGAATCTATATAGAACTTAATGAAGAGAAATTTGACAACACTAGTTAAATTAACGTGCAACCTTTGATGACCTCGAAAAATGTCATTTTACTTTAAAAAAACACTTCTCTAGAGCCTCTTTTTTAAATATTTTATAATTCTGAAAACGGCGACACATCTGTTCTAAGTGACTTTTTGCTTACAGGGTGATTGGTTTAGTAATATTCTTAAAAAATGCCACGTTATCATCTGTTTTTTTTTTACTTTTTAAAGTAAAATTTAATGCTATCTTATCAACTAAAATTTTTTTAGATAGGTGGCGCTGCGGACGACGTGCTATAGAAACATCCGATATTAAATCTGATAAAATATTTTTTAATTAAATTTAATAAGATTTTGTTAGGCCACTGAATGTTACATTTGATTTAAGAACGTCATTTTAAAGAATTCGCCGCCAACTTGATTTCTGCACATCCGATCATAAATTTTCTTGACCACGATGTAAAAATGTAAGCGTACCAAATGTAGTGCTTTTCAAAAAAAAATGAACAAAAGGGTACATTAGAGTATTATTACTGACCTATACCGTAAAAGCGGCCCGATAGAATTTGGAATTTCATATCTGAATCGATTTGCTGGGGCCTTCTCATTCATCAGAAGCCACCAACGTGTCTATCCAGACAAATTTTTGGTTCCTAGGATAAATTGAAGAAAACGTTGTAAAACCCGCTTTTTTACATACTCAAAAAAAAAATTAATCGACCAATGACCTTATCAAACTAAAATTATTTTTATAAAAATCTACATACTTCAGCTATACATAATCGATTATTTTATTAAATATGCATGTCTTATCTAAGCTATTAAAAAAATATGAACTTTTATCAATCGGAAATTTGGGTGCCACGTCGTCTGCAGCGCCACCTATCCAAAATTTTTTTAGAATATCAGTTAAACTTGACAGGTGTATTTGTACAAATTTGACATATTTTCCCCAAAAACTAAAAAAGATACGGATGATAATGTTTTTTCTTTAAATCTTACTTTTACTGGCCTGGTATAACTAAACCAATCACCCTGTAAGCAAAAAGTCAGCTAGAAAAGGTATTTTGATGTTCTTTCTAAATTATAAAATCACGACAAAAGACCTGTCGCGGCTTACTAAATTATGAAAAATGATCAAAAGAAAATTCTCAAAATGCATTTAAAAAAAAAATAAAATGTCACTTTTCAAGGGACAAGGAATTCCTCTATCGAATTATATGGAATCGAGTATAATCTTGTTTTGATGGCGAACCTACAATTTTTCAAAAAAATAGACGTCCATTTTGAAAAAATCGCTACCATCTTGGCTCCTATATATATACGATTATCGATATCCTCGACCAAAATTTTAAAGAATTGTCTAAAGTGTGGCAAATTTAATTGTTTCTGAACAAAATGAACAACTGATTGCTATTTAGGACTTAAGCCGGACGACTATTAGCACCCATTATAAAAATCTGGAAATAACGACATCAGCGCAAACGGTAAAATGCCGAACCAAATCACACAAACAGTAGGTATATAATGAGCTTAGGGCTACTGCGAACATAGGAGGAATCAAGTCCAATTTACTCTCCGTGCTGTACGAACGAGGTGGATTCGAAGCACGCTGCAGTGTTATCTTTTGGAAATTTATTTTGTTTTTATTATTTTGTTTTATTTCTGCCTTGCTCGAGAAACAGATTGGTAAGTTCTTAAGTGAAATAATACATTTTTAAAACTAAAAATGGATGTCTACGAAGTTGCCGAAAAAGTGCAGATGGTCAAATGGTACTATCAAGGCAGACCATTGAGACTTATTCAAGAACTTTTTTTGGAGAATTTTGTAAATCATCCAGAACCTAGTTTATCAACGATTTATAGGTTTGTGCAGAATTTTGAAGAGTTTGGTTGTGTAGCGCCAAGGAACCACAAAAAACCCACTGTTTTGAATGACGAGCAGGAAGTACGAGATGTGATGATTGGCGCAGCAGTGGAGGAAAATCGAAACTTAACTAGCCACCAAATTGCCGAAGCAGTTGATACGTCTTCAGTCACTGTCTTACGTGTTCTCAAAAAGAATGGTTATCATTCTTACAAAGCGTCAAAAACGCATGAAATTTTTCCGGAGGACAACTATCGTCGTATGGAATTTTGCGAAACAATGATGGAAAGGGCTAATCGTGATGAACACTTTCTGAGATCTAGTTTTTTCACAGATGAAAGCACTTTTCCATTATTAAATCGTCATAACCCAACACACGTTCGATATTGGTCGAGGGAAAATTTGCATATGTATTTTGACGTAAGGACACAGTATCCCCAAAAACTAAATATTTGGGGGGGTATTGTAGGGGAACGCGTAATTGGGCCTTTTTTTGTTAACGGCAATTTGAATGGTCCTAGATACTTGGATCTACTGCAGCAGCATATTATTCTAACTGCTAGGGAGTTGTTAGGTGTAAGATTTGGTGAAACATGGTTTCAACAAGATGGTTGTCTCGCTCACAATGTTGGCCTTGTTAGGGAATATCTTGATAATGTATTTCCTAATTGGGTAATAAGTACACGGGGAACTATTTTATGGCCAGCTCGATCACCCGATCTTGCTCCTAATGACTTCTATTTATGGAGTTATATCAAAAATAAAGTTTACGGGCATGAAAGGGCTAATAATTTGGAAGAACTTCGGATTAAAATTGAACAAGCTTTTCAAACTATCACCCCTAACATGCTTGGAAACGTTAGAAGGAGTTTTTATAATAGGCTCGAATATTGTCTAGCCGAGCAAGGAGGACTTTTCGAATATTTGCTCTAATTTTTTTTTGACTGAGAGAATCTTTTTGGTTTTTAGAATGTATTATTTTATTTTGAGAACTTACTTTTATTTTGTTTCTCCTTATTATTTTCATTGTAAGACGTTGTCAGTGATAAATCTGAGCAGTTGACTATAAAACGCTCTTATTTATCAGTGACAAAAAATAAGAAAATTACGTTATAAAAATTTGCGTATTTATTGACCAAATTCCGGTTTCATTGACTACACTCCACACACCACCGTGGTTAGA
The DNA here is from genome assembly GCA_963921995.1 of Oxystoma pomonae. Classification (NCBI taxonomy): domain Eukaryota; kingdom Metazoa; phylum Arthropoda; class Insecta; order Coleoptera; family Brentidae; genus Oxystoma; species Oxystoma pomonae. The sequence continues at coordinate 71,868,466 of OY998165.1, forward strand.
GGCATACTAAATACTAAACGCAAGTCAGGCAAGTGGGAATCGAGTATTGGTTGCTTCACTGATAGGTGTGCGGTGTCCCTGCATGTACGTACTCTGGCTAATTGGACTTCTTCCAGCCTATGTTCGCAGTAGGCTGAAGCGGTCTGTATATGATACAAGTGACCCCCAGAACAAATTTTGCCACATGCTTACTATCGCCCTCCTCTATGAATGGCCCAATTTTCAAGGGAAAACCCTATGACCTTCGAGTTCGGAGGTCACAACGTAATATATTAGGTCACATAGTACCGGGTTTACCTAATTTGGAGGTCATTTGTTACCTTTTATATATATATCAACGTATATACATATATATATGTATAAAAGGTAACAAGTGACCTCCAAATTCGGTAAACCCGGTACTATGTGACCTTATATATTACGTTGTGACCTCCGAATTCGGAAGTCATAGGGTTTTGCTTTGAAACTTTGGCCATTCATATAGGAGGCCCATAGTAAGCATGTGGCAAAATTTGTACTGGAGGTCACTTGTACCAAATATACCTACTGTTTGTGTGATTTAGTTCGGCATTTCACCGTTGGCGCTGATGTCGCTATTTTCAGATTTTTATTATGGGTGTGCTAAGTCACCTCAGATTATATCGCCTAGAAATATTAACAATGGGTTAGTTGTGACCTCATTAAATGGCAACACCGCAAGAGTATGATATAATTTTACATAGACCTAACTAAGAATAATTTAGCGGTTATTTCTGTGATTTTGTCTAACTAAACGGATTAAAAAAGGAGTATGGACTGAAATTGAAGTTAATTTATTAAAGCAACATGTCAAAGCATTTTTTAAAAAAGGGTATTTTATCCATCAGGTAAAGACCTAAAAAACTTTATTGAAAAAACGGACAGTGAATGTACCATACCCGTTTTACGTTCTATGATTCAACACTTATTTAAAACCAGTACATGTAAAAATAAATAAGTTTTATACCTATTTCTTTATTGTTCATTAGCAGTAAAACCTCTATTATTTTTTTTCTATATTATACAGCGATTTCTTTTTGTTGCACCGCGCACTGAGTGTATCTCTATCCTTTATTTTGTTACAAAATAGAAAAAGATAGAGATACACTTAATGCGCAGCAGTGCATCAAAAGGAAAACGCTGTTAGTTTAATACCTGCAACCGAAGGGCCCCAAATTTTGACAAAAGTTCAGTTTCTCTGAGATTAACATAGTTACTATTGTTTTGTTTCTCTAAATGTATTCGTTTGAGAGAGATCCAGCAAACCAGAGAAATACCCGCCTGTACACCCATCGACCCCGCAGTCTCTATCTTCTTGAGATAGTTACCTCTGATATTTTTCCTGGTGTGGGTAGTATGCTGGATCTTTCTCAGACGAATGCATTTAGAGAAAGAGAACATTAAACTATGTGAAGGTCGCAGAAACGAACCTATACTTGACGTGCACATGTAAATAAGCAACACGGACACAGACGTTATTTTAAAGACGATTTATTGCGAAAAATAATTTGAAAATAAATTTTAGAGGCCGTAAACTTGAGATCAAAGTGAATGACATAGTCGGGAGGTACCCGAGGTGCACCAGTTATCAGTAGTTTTATTACTTATAGTCGTTCCTGCTGATGAAATCCTATTTTTAAGGCAGGTAAAAATCAATGGGAATTTTAAGTTAGTTCCTGCACTTTATGCAGGTTTTTATTGCGTATCCCAGTACTCAAAGTATTACCGAAAAAATTGGAAAATGTTGGGCCTACTAGCACATCAAGTCAGGTAATAATGCTGTTAAAATTAATTATACTTTTTGTTTGGTGTTAGATTAGGCTACGTCACTTATGCGTCTCCTTAATTATGCTGTGAAGAGTGGTTTGGTCCAGGATCTTCACCAACACTAGCTTAGATGAACTTTGGGTTGGTACATCTCGGAATGTCTGATATGCAACTTAGCAGCTGTAGGCAGTGGTGTTTGTTAAAAGCGAGTATAGTGTATAGAGAAAATCTAGACTGGTAAAAGAAGGCCTCAGATGTTATAGGGCCTTAAAAGTGTCCAAGCAGACAGGCTCGGGTGAAATATTTTTAGCCAAGAATTTTGAGTTCAGCAAATACATAAAATCAACTAACTCCTAAAAACAAGAAAAAGTTATTGGAACCTATAGCTCTATGCTGAAATATGACTAAAGGGTAAAGTGGCTTAGTATGCTTATTTCAAGGTAAGCTTTACCAAAACCTGATTAAACCAATTTAAATTAACAAATAATTATTATAAAAATAGGTTTATATACTACCCGGGTACTCGCAAATATACATATATAATTCACATCGACCTTATTACCTCCATATTAATGTAATAGTATTTATTTAAAATTAAATTATTAACTCTTATGCCTAGCAAGGCAAAAAACCATGGCAACAATGTTGGATGTCACAAGGAGACTGCTGTTGCTTAGAGCCTGCTGAGACTGTGGTTCCATGGTGATATATCACGTTTTTTTTTGGTGTATGTTTTATTTCTTTTGATTTCTGGGATGTACTAGTTCCTTTAAATGATCGTCGTTCGCCACTTAATACGGTTATTCAATATATATAGATTTATAAATAGGCATGTCGAGATCATTTTAAGTTAAAAGTAGGCAAGACGAGGTCATTTTTGAAAGACGAGATCCGAAAACGGGAAATTTATTTTTGCTGTAAAAAATTAGCTAGTAATTTTCTACAGCAAAAATAAATTTTTGGCTAATGCTCTTTTTTTGTTCAACCAGCTAGCATTGTAAAATATATTCTTTTGACTTAAATATGATTCATTCTTTTTAGCCATCCATACATAGTATGGAGCCTATTGCGATCGTCAAAAAAAAATTATTTCCACTAATTTTTCGATTAACTTCTTTAGGGCTTTTCTGTAGTGTTCTGAACTGGATTTTCTTATTATGAACATGTAATTTTTTATAAACAATGAATTGAAAATTAAACTGAAACTCCTTTAGTGCTAGGGTTCACTGCGTTGATCGCAGAGAAAAAAAAATATTTTAGAAAAAGCAGTTTAAATTACACTCTTTTTAAACAGCGGTAACATTTTACTATTAGTCTATTTTTTTTTAAGTTGTAAAGTCAAATAACTCCTGCCTCCTCCTTTGCATATTTTTCTCGGGCACTTAAAAAATGTTTTTTTAAATTAGTCCATGGTAATTTTGAAAGCAAATATCTTGAAAACGACTCAATCGATTTTAAGAGAAACAAAATAGATGTAAATAGAATTAAAACATCTTCAAAATAAGGTGTCACTCGAGCTACTTTCCCTAATTAGATTCTGGGATGACACGCACCCCTCGGTGCGTTCTAAAAAAGTTTTAATTTTGCAAAAAGCATTTTAATAAAAAACAAAATGACGTGAAAAATTGTAAAAAAAATGTTTTTCAACCGGTAATTTTTAAGGCAAATATTTTGAGTCAAAATAAAAAGAGAGTTTTACCAACAAAAAACAGTTGGATTTTTCGCCTTCTCCACCAGTTCTACCACTGACTGGTTTCAGACACAGTCCATCCACCAGTAGGGCTTTCTACTATGACGAATCGATAGCAAAAAAAAGAACTTTATAAAATACTTTTCTATTTATATTTAACTCCACTATGGACATTGGGAATTTATTTCTCATTCTGTTAAATATTTTGAGAACGAATCTATCGATTTGAGGAAAAATAATAGTAGTTTTAACAACTAGTGGCTAAAATATTGCTTTTTGTTACATGCGCTGGTTTAAATAACGAGCACAGCTTTCTCTACTTAAATTCTGGAGGTGAGACACAACCCTCGAAGGGAGCGGGCGCTACAAAAATAATTTTGTCGAAAAGTGTCCCCCTCGCAAACAAAATTCAGGTCGAGGGTTTTTTCAAATGTCATCAAAAAAAAAAAAAAATTTTATAAAGTTAAAATAGGAATGTCGATTTTTCCAATAAAATATTAACAATATTTAAATCTAAAAAGTTTAAATTTGTAAAACTAATAGGTCTCCTATAAATATAATAAATATCTAGAAATAGTTTCTATATTTTGAATGATTTTTAAAAATTGTTGGCTTTTAACCAAAACGAGATTTCAAACATTCAATTTTTAGATTTTTTTCCCTGTTTGTTCCAACATCGCGCAAAAACTTCTGAACCGATTTTGATTGGAGTTTTACTACTGCATTCCTAAAATTTCTGGGTGTGCATTGGATTTATAGCATCAAAATTGTTTCATGGAAACAAAGTTGATTCATCAAAGCAAAAAATGTACTTTCGGACCAAATATGCCATTTGGAGTATTCGTTTGGAACGGCGATTATTTACGCCGCCCGCGACTTCGTTCGTGTGTTTAAAACTGCAGATTCCTCCTCCTTCTCCACCTTACCCCACTTTCATGCTCTCAAAACTTTAGCCCCTTAAACCCTTCGATCTACTCGAGTATCCGCTTTGCCTGAAGTTTTTTCCGGTTTTCTTGCTTCAAAGAGTCATAACTTTTGTTCTTGTGAACCGATTTTGATGAAATAAAGCCTATGTACTTCCCAGAAATCCAAATACACTTTCTTTGATTCCGATTTTATAGGCAACTTATTTTTTAACAGTTTCTTATTTTTATGGTGGTGGGGGGAAGAGAGGGGGTAACAAAAAATTGCAAAAATAATAGAAGAAGCACTTTTCGATTACGGACTTTATTTCCTTTAATTTAATACCACACAACCCATATTCTACTCGGTCAATATTTTCATTAAAAATGGGGTTGGGAGGGGAGAAGCGCAGTAAAAAAATTGCAAAAGTTATCAGAAAAACACCTTCTTCGATTCCGGACTTTATTTCTTTCAGTTTGGTACCCAAAAACCCATATTTAACCAGATTAAAATTTTTCTCAAATATGGGGGATAATCCCTACTATTAATAGGGGGTTGGTAGAAAAACGCTAAAACACGTGTCCATATATTTTATTAGTAGAGTCTACAAAACCAATTTCTAAACCTCTGTGACTTTTTTCTTCTGAGATACAGAAGATCCCTTTACGCCCTTCCAAATAGAATTACCCCTATTACTCCAACCCCAGTTGAAATTTCGGAAAACGCCAAAGCACGTGTTTACTTATTTTATTAGTAGAACCTACACATTAATTTCCAGATCTCTGCGGCTTTCCCTTTCCGAGATATACAAAACCCTCATTTCAACCCCTATTTTTACTTCCTTAGAGGTAAAATTTTCAGAAATCCTTTCTTATTGAGCGCTCACGTCATAAACCCAATTTGTCTTTAAATTTTCGTAACTGTAGGTCAAGTGGTTTGACCTGTGCGATTATAGTTGATCTATGGCCCTTGGTGTTGACTATACCATTCTTTTATTAGTATAGATGTTTTACATCTCGAAAATGGTTATTATTCATATTATGACACCTGTACGTCTGGCAACACCGCCGGATCTGACCTTGCTATATAATTCACTATTTATACACACGAGGATCTCTACTTTTGCGCAAATTATAATCGGATCTCAATGTACCTCATTTTTATAAAAAAAAATAAAAACCGTATTTCTGTTGTTGTCGAAGTTTTATTCGGATCTCAATTTGGTAAGAAAACGTATATATATATATATATATATATATATATATATATATATATTTAGTTTTTGAGTTCTTGGGAAATTTTGGTTGAGCAATGAATTGAAAGGCGATATTTTTTTATTACCTATTTATTTGACATTTCGGTTTTTGGAACCTTCATCAGAAATATCTGTAAATAATGGAGAAACAACATTGTAGGTTATTTTGTTTTTTTTGTGCGTTATTGCTTACTACATATGACAAAATATTGAAAATTCGTTAAAATATACAGAAAAGAGAGCCACTTACCAATTAATTCATAAAAACATTCATTTTTGACTTAAAACACATAATTAAAATTATTTATTTTTTGTACCCTTGGTATACTAAAGAGATCGACACATTTTACGAGAAAACAAAAACAAAGGTACATAGTGGATTCGAGTTGAACGTGGTACTGATAAAAGTTAAAAATTATTCTATTGTTTTAGTGAATTTTAAAATCTGTGTGCTTGTATGGGTGGCGGGGGAGGAGGGAATGGGAATGGTATGGAAGACAGGTAGATTTTTGTGTTCGTTCTTGTTTTTATTGTGTGCGTCTGTGTATGTGCGTGTTTGTTATTTATTTTTTAGTATGTTGAAATATATTGGTTTTAATTGTTTTATGTCAGTTCGTGAATTTACGCATTTTTCGTTTTTTTGAATTTCCATCATTTCCAAAAATTCCCGCTTTTTTTGGTGGACTTCTGTTTTTTTGTATTTTCGAAGCCAAAAGTATGCTTGAGTGACTGGCTATGGTTTGTTAGTGCGGTTTTGTTTTTTTTGTCGTATTTGTGACCATTAAACGGTTTTTGAGATACTGAGACGTCTGTCCAATTTTTACAAGGTATTTGGTATATGACATGAGTTTTTTTTTCTTCTGGGATAGAAGATTTTAATTGGCTAAAGTTTTTTTTTGATAGGTTGTATCCTTTATGGACTATTGTTATGTTGTGTGGTTTAAAAATGTTGCAAATTTTTTCGTTTAAATTTGGTATATATTTTTTTTGGTTTGCTTTTTTGTGGGTGTTTGTTGTAAAATAAATGGATTCGGTTTTTAAAAATTTTATTTATTAAGTTTTCAGGATAGTTGTTTAGTTGGAGTGCTTTTTTTGTCTTTTTTATAGAACGTTCCCTGAAGTTTGGAGATAGTTGTATAGCTCTGTCTGCAGCTTGCATGGACAAATTATATCAAATAATTTACCTTTTTAATCTTATATATTGCTTTAGTAATAACCTTTAGAAATGTTATAGTACCGTATTATCAGCGGTGCACGGTGGTTGTAGTAAAAAAGACTCACACAGAGAGAGGTAGATATTTTCGGGCGCGCATGAAAGAGATGGCATGAACACACCAACTTTAAGCATAGGAGTTATTTCGTGGAAATGCAGACAGTCGATATTTTCAATAAATGAACAAAGTATTATATTTACTTATGTCCCTATCCCCTGACTAACCGAAGTTAATAATTAATAATGGTACCTACCTACAATACACAGTGGCGCTATAGTACCCCTCTCCTCTTTTTTATGTCAAACTAGTAATTTTCTAAAATTGATTATAAAACTTTAAAAGTAACTTTTTTAAAGAACATTTTCCCTCTCAAATATTAGTTTTATTACCCACTAGACATATTTTATTACACACTAGACAGCGCCGCGCCTCGCCGCTTTGCCTGCGGTTTTACCCATTTTTCCCGTTTTTATTCCTTTAACTGGCATATTTTGATTAAATAAATGCCTATGTTTTGCCCAGGAACACAAAGAATGCAATAGCGAAAGTCCCCTCAAAATCGGCTGGGCGGTCTTTGTGTGATGCTGGAACAAAGTCAGATACAGACAGACAAAAATTGTAAAAATTGCATTTTTGGTATCTCGTTTGGTCAAATAATTTAAAAAAATATTCAATGTACAGAAATGATCCTTTTAGAGATTTATTATATGTATAGATAAACAACTAATTATAGTCAGGGGGATAAGTGGCGATTTTTAATCGAGCCCTGCTTTTTTTACCATAGTAGGATTTATGGTGTCAAATGAAAGCTGAGACTTCCCAAATTTTGAATCCGCCGGATGTCATCTCGAAAATGTTGAGCGTATTGAGACAGCGTAAAATCCAAAATAGCGGCCAATGACTAAATTTGATTTTTTTATTTTTTTTTATAGAGACAGGATTGAAACTCCTCGTATTCATTTATCAAAAACTACCTAAAATGACATTTGACACATTTTTTTGCAGCCATTGGGTACAGAAAAATGGATATATATTATTGAAAAAATATTTCTTTTTATTTCCTTAAACCAGGTATTATAAGTAATATTTATATTCCTATCCGCTGATCAATCATTCTCGGTCATTATAATTGCCCTTTTTGTAAGTGACAAAAAGCGAATTTTTTAGCATTATTTCGTCGCATGCATACACAAATTATATCAAATAATTTACATTTAATCCCATATTTTGCTAGTAATAACCTTTAGCATTATTATTATTAACATCGGTTGGTAAGGGGATTATTTTATTTTATTGCAAAGATCGACTGTATGCTTTTCCACGAAATAACTCCCATGCTTAACTTTGGTGCCATGCCATCTCTTTCATACGTGCCCGAAAATATCTACCTATCTCTGTGTGAGTCTTTTTAACCACAACAACAGCTGATACGGGACTATAAATTTTCTAAAGGTTATTACTAGCAAAATATTGGATTAAAAATGTAAATTATTTGATATAATTTGTCCATGCAAGCGACGAAATAATATTAAAAGTAAGCGCTTTTCGTCACTTGGAAAAAGGGCCGTAATTTCTTCGCAATTATAATAAACCGGAATGATTGATTAGCGGATATATAGGAATATACCTATATACCACTTACAATATCTTGTTAATTTATTGCTTGTGTCATTGAATACACTATCGACTGTCTATATGTATGCAGACATAATATTGCCTCCTTTTTTCTCCTTTTTTTTCCCAAGTTTAATTTTGTATTTCTTTGCTCCCCTATCAACCTCAATTTTAATATTAAAGCATTTTTGAACTATTTAAATATTAAGAAAAAACGGAACTTAATCGGTCAATACCAAAGAAATATGTAAGGTCAAACTTTTAACATATTTCAAAAATTAGCAGGAGGGTCTTTTACCACCAGTATTTTTTTAAAGTATTTAGAAAGTAAATTATATTAAAAAATGTGTACACAAAAAATATCTTTAACTATTTATCTGTAAAATATCCTGTTCTGCATTATCTATGGAAAACAATTCACTACAGCTACAATGCAACGACGACAACACTACCACAGTTGAACTGCACCTTTAGGATATCCATCTCGTGGACATGTTTTGAATCACAAAATCATATCGATGCAATATTTAATAGGGATATATATTTGCTCTGTGGGATATTATAGTCAGAGTCATTCTTTTAAAAAAACGTTTTGATTGTATTATAGTCATGTTTCACGTCACGTTTCTATCACATTTATATCACGGTTATGAGCTAGATCGTAACTTATTGCCGGCATGTGTTAGTAATATTCCCAATGGTAAAAATGTAACATTTCTATCACATTGTTCTCTAAGTATATGACTATTACATTATATGAATGTTTAATTGTTATGTGGGAAGTTCAGAAAGCGGCACTTTTCCGCATGCGATGACAGTTGCAGGAACGACACGCAAGCCATCGAGAGGGAAAAGAGACTACCTTCGCGTCTTTTTAAGACATAGTAACTCCACAAAATATAGTGAAGTGGTATGTCTAAGTCCGTGGGATTTTTAATGAAGGAGTTTTATGACTATATGGGAGTGATAGCTCTTTAATCACCCAATCAAGTGTTATCGGGTGTTTTGTTCGCATCTGTGTAGAAGGGGTTGATATGACGTCATCTTTCAAGATGGCGGCCAAAAATCATAAAAAATACAACTTTTGCAACCAGCCCATGATTATACTCGATTCCATATAACTCGAGGACGAGGATTCCAAAAAATTTACTTTTAAGGTCATCCGACATTAAATGACATTGAAAATCGCAAAAAACAAGATTTTTGCTATTTTCTCTTCAAAAAATCTTAATAATTCGACATTTTGTCAGACCAATTTCAAATGTACCTCAAACTATTAGGCTTGTATGCCAAATTCCATCCTTAGAGTTTGATGCAGTTTGAAGCTTGAAAAATACCCCAGTAAAATTAACAAAGTACAAAAGTAACATACTATTCATCAACTATTCAAGCGAAGAGAACCAAATTTGGCAACAAGGACAACATAAGAAGGTCAAGTCCAACAATTTTGTTAAGAAAAATTTGTTCAGTTATGACGTGTTTCAATAAGGCGGCTGATATATCAAAATGGCGACCTATAACCACATTTTATTTTATCCAATTTCGCAAAAAACTAAAAATAACAAGGTGGGCATCAATTCTTGTTGACTTATCTCCGCTTACTATGAAAAAAAAAGTTTAGTTGATGCATAAACCCGATTGACTTTGAAAATACTACGTAAAATTGAAAAACCCGCTTTTTGTAGTGTTTTTTTTCCAATTTACCACTACGCAAAAACTTTAAGTGCCGGAGATGAAATTAACATCTTAGCCATAAAAAAACACTTCATTTTAAACCTCCTTACCATTTTTTTTTGATCTGGCGTTCCAGATGTTGGTGTAACAAAACCTTAAATTATGGAGATTTTTTTAAAGAGAAAATGACAAAAATCGTGTTTTTTGCGATTTTCAAGGTCATTTGGGGCGGATGACCTCGAAAGTGATTCTCGTCCTAGAGTTATATGAAACCGAGTATAATCACGCACCGGTTGTAAAAATGGTATTTTTTATGATTTTTCGACCGCCATTTTGAAAAATTACATCCAAAACACCTGGTCCAGAATATGGTAATGTTTATCTAACTTCTGCTAACTCTTTTATTGGTAATTTAAATTCTTTGTTGGCTAAACAAGTGAGTAGGACATAAAATTCACAGTTCCGAAACTAAAAACCACAGGCATATATGTCATAAAAATGGTAGAGGTTTAAAATTAAGTGCTTATTTATGGCTAAGATGTTAATTTCATCTCCGGCACTTAAAGTTTTTGCGTAGTTGTAAATTGTAAAAAAACCCTACAAAAAGCAGGTTTTTCAATTTTACATGGTATTTTCAAGGTCAATCAAGGTTATACATCAACTAATTTTTTTTTCATATTAAGTAGAGATAAGTCAACAAGAATTGATAGCCACCTTGTTATTTTTAAGTTTTACGTAATTGGATAAAATAGAATGTGGTTATAGGTCTCTATTTTGAGATATCAGCTGCCATATTGAAACGGGTCATAGCTGAACAATTTTTTTTTAACAAAGTTGTTGGACTTCACCTTCTTATTTTTGTTACCTAATTTGGTTCTCTTGACTTTAATAATTGATAAATAGCGCCCTTTAGTATGTTACTTTTGCACTTTGTTAATTTTTGTTTGTAACGTCAAGTTTATAAGGCCTGTTTAGTCAACTTTTATTGATTAATGATGTAAAATGTGTAATGCTTAATTAATAGGGGTATTTACTCAACTCAAACAGGACAAGTGACAGATCGCGTGAGCATTTTATTATTTTGATTAAATTTAATGCACAAGTTCGAAGTTGTTCAACTTTATCAATTATCAATTTAAATTTAAGAATAATTTTTATTTATATATAATATTTATACTATAATTTAAGAATAATCTAGGAATAATGCATTAAACACTGAGTAAACAGCACCATTGATTTCCATATATTTAACTTCCGTTGTGTTTATCAATTATTAATTAGGCATTAGAAGTTGTATAAATAGGCCTTTATTTATCAACCACCCATTTTTACTTTGAACTGCAGAAAATATGAATACTTGCAGGGTGTTGGCCGCCTCAAAATGGTAGAGATTCACAAGTAAAATTTAGTAAAAAAGGTAAACACATGCCTTTAAAATGGCATAAGCCAGGAAATTTTACGAAAATCTACAAAACAGGCCAAGCTGAAGAAAAAACAACAACAAACGATATTTTCCTTAACCTCAAATATCACAACTGTCAATTATATTTTTGCGCCACAGAAAAACGAAGTGCAATGTGATTTTGGCCACCTAGCAAAAACCGCGTGACATCATAGATCTATGACGTCACATTTGGCCATTGCGCAAATTTTGAGTTTTTAAATGATTAGCGAAATTTGCTTATTTAAAATCGAAAATACGGAAAAATAAGTAGTTTAAATTTGCTAAAAACCTGCTGGAAAATAATTTTATCATTCTGGGAATGCAAAAAAACTAAATATTTTTTTTTTGGCGAACCCCATTGTGGCGTTTTTTACAGCTTTTCAAACAAACGACAATATATTATTTTGTATCTCTAACTTATGAAACTATTTTTAAATAATCAAAATCAATTAAAGTAAAAAAGAAAATTGTGTGTTTGGTACATTTTTACGACGGAAGGTCGTAACGTCGGATATAAAACGAGCTCAGTATTGAAGTCCAAACAGAGTATTAGAGACACGAAATTTTGAATGACGGAATTTTATCCATATTTTTCAACTGTCAAATTTGACATTTTAATTATAAAAATACTGAATTTATAGAAAAATCAAGCAAATTCCGTTATTATCCTGCGAATTTTAGTGCCAATTTCAAAATTTTGTGCCGTTGCGACTTTATCACTCAACTTGTTTTTCGACTATTTTTGTCACCTGTGGATGACATCTGGTTAACCTCAATTTAGTACAGTGTTCGTTGAGATTGCCAAATTGTGCTCATCTGTCTACCACTGACATTCCCTCTTAAAGTGTAAGGACTAGTGAGCTAAATTAACTCGGGTTATAAATCTCAGTGTTTTGTTGTTTTAAGCCTCTATTTTTTAGGTTAATCCTGGGGTAAGATAACTTACCCTCGCCTTGAAGCCACGGTTAGCTTGGAGTTAACTTTAACCCGAATTAAAAAAAATTTTTAGCTAATGCTAACTCGTTATTAAGAGGCATACAATTTTTACTTTGCTTTTAGCATTTTTTTTTGTGGATGAACATGGTTAATATTGTTCCCTTTCTTTATATACAATTGGCAGTGGATTTCACAACTTTATTGCCTAGTCATACGTGTTTCTCTTGTTTAGACGGGAAAATACAAACGTGCTTAATAAATTATTTCTCTTTATATTATTTTTCCAACATTTTTCTTTTGGGGAAATAATAGTACATTATAAACCTAGGTACTAAAGTGTTACTTTTAATCCCGCGGCGAAAGGTTTGTAACCCGACCATAGGGAGGGTTACAATTCGCTAAGGCATTAAAAGAAGCTTTAGTCCCGAGGTTTATATAGTATTTTATTATTGTTAAAATCACGTTATTTTTACGCCAAATGGTTCATTGACTACAAGAAAGGGTGCTAAGAATGAAATCTTAGCCAAGAGCAAGTGCGGTTTGCCTTGACTTGCGATAAATTGAAGTATAATTTTTCAGGATTCCAAGTAAATTTACTTGGAATCCCTAGGCTGAGGGATTAAATTTACTTTTAATTCCTTAGGATTATTTTTTTTTAATCCCTTACAGATTAAAAGTGCCACTTTAGTTCCTAAAAATCCCTATTTTTATTTATTTAATCCGTAAAATAATTTATAATACAGGAGGAATAGCTTGTGACGTAAAAAAGGCCGCACGAAAAAGACCGCAACATTCACGACCTTGAACCTGTAAAAGTTGGGGGAGCAACTGGGAGTTTGTTTGGCGCGCGCAATCATGCACATATTAATTAAAGACACGCAAAGTTTCTGGCCGCGATCAATCTTTTTATTATTATTTTCCTTTTCCTTAATTTATTTTATCAAAAAATGATAACCCGTCGTGGATAAAAAGATAAACAATTCTTGGTTTTCTTTCAGGGACATACTCATAGTCATTCTGAAGGCTTCCTTCTTCCGTGGGTAATAGTGTACGGGCATATGTCGATAATTTCTATCCCGTGGAATTTTGAATGAAGGAGTTTTGTGACTATGTGGGATTGATAGCTCTTTACTGACACAATCAATTGTTACCGAGTGTTATATTTGCATCCGTGTAGAAAGGATTGATATGACGTCATCTTTCAAGATGGCGGTCAAAAATCTTAAAAAATACAACTTTCGCAACCGGGGCATGATTGTACTCGATGCGATATAACTCAAGGACGAGTATAACAAAAAATGAATTTTAAGGTCAAGATTTTTGCCATTTTCTTTTCAAAAAGTCTTAATAATTCGACGTTTTGTCACACTAACTTCAAATGTACCTCAAACTATTAGGCATATATTCCAAATTCGATCCTTCGAGTTTGATGCGGTTTCAAGCTTTATGGCCTTGAAAAATACCCCAGTAAAATTGACATATTGCAAAAATAACTAACTAAAGGGCGCTATTAATCAACTATTAAAGCGAAAAGGACCAAATTTGGTAGGAAAGATAAGAAGGTCGAGTCCAGTCACATTGTTAAAAAAATTTGGTTCAGCTATGATGCGTTTCAATATGGCGGCTGATATATCAAAAAGGCGACCTACAACCATATTTTATTTTATCCAATTTCGTAAAAAAACAAAAATGACAAGGTGGCCATCAATTATTGTTGACTTATCGCCGCTTATGAAAAAAAAAGTTTAGTTGACGTGTTACCTTGACTGACCTTAAAAATACCATTTACAAGTAAAAAAACAGGTTTTTGTAGTGTTTTTTTCCAATTAACCACTTGCCGGAGATGAAATTAACATCTTAGCCATAACTTAATACATCAATTTAAACCTCCCTGTCAGTTTTTTTTTTATCTGGCGTCCAAGGTGTATATGCTATATCCCGATAAAAATGAGCTATATGTCGTTTTTATTAAGTGTCGGAACTGCGTATTTTAGTTTCTACTCACTTGTCTAGCCAACAAAGTCATTTAAATATAAGAGAGTTAGCGGAAGTTAGATATACATTACCATATACTGGACCAGGTGTTTTAGATGCTATTTTCCAAAATGACGGCCAAAAAAGCATAAAAAATTCTAATTATGCCAGTAGGGCATGACTATACTTGTTTATTAGCATTCATAATAAAATTGAGAACAGATAAAAAAAATGGTAGGGAGCTTCAAAATTAAGTGTTTAGTTATGGCTAAAATGTTAATTTCATTTCCGACTCTTAAAGTTTTTGCGTAGTGGTAAATTGGAAAAATTACAACAAAAAGCTGGTTTTTCACATGTACATGGTATTTTCAAGGTCAGTAAAGGTCATGAATCAACTAAACTTTTTTTTCATAGTAAGTGGCGATAAGCCAACAAGAATTGATGGACACCTTGTCATTTTTGCTTTTTTACGAAATTGGATAAAATAAAATGTGTTTATAGGTCGCCATTTTGATATATCAGCCGCCATATTGAAACGCGTCATAGCTGAACCAAATTTTTTTTAATAATATTGTTGAAATTGACCATCTTATCTTTCTTACCAAATTTGGTTCTCTTCTCTTTAACAGTTGATGAATAGCGCCCTTTAGTATATTATTGTTGCAATATGTTAATTTTACTGGGGTATTTTTTACGGTCATGAAGTTTCAAACTGCATCAAGCTCCAAGGATCGAATTTCGCATATATGCCTTATTGTTTGAGGTACATTTGAAGTTAGTCTTACAAAAAGTCGAATTATTAAGACTTTTGTAGAGAAAATGACAAAAATATTTTTTTTGCGATTTTCAAGGTCATTTAAGGTTGGATGACCCTGAAAGTAAATTTTTTGGAATCCTCGTCGTTGAGTTATATGGAATCGAGTATAATCATGCCCCGATTGCAAATGTTGTATTTTTTATGATTTTTGGCCGCCATCTTAAAAGATGGCGTCATATAATCTACACGGATGCGAACAAAACACTCGGTAAAACTTTATGTGACTAAAAAGCTATCAATCCCACAGAGTCACAAAACTCCTTCATTCAAAATCCCACGAACTTACACATGCCCCTTCACTATAATGTAAATTTTTATAGCGAAAGAAGGAGGGAGCTTTAAGAAATGACCATGCATACGGCTCTTAATTAGGTAAACTTAGAAATAAAAAATTTTGTCTTTAAAGGTCCGTTTCTGCAAACTTAACATAGTTACTAGTTTGAAAGTTTGAGACAATGATGTATTTGAAATTAACTCTGTGTTTCGGCCTTACATTGTCTATATTTTACTGATCGAAACGTCGTGTATAAATAAAATATAGACAATGGAAGTGCGAAACCTAGAGTTAATTTCAAATAGTTACTAGTGTTCTATTTTTCTAAATGCATTCGTCTGAGCAACACCTTCTTAACTTAAAAACCAATTAAGTAATTTCAAGATGGCCGCCTAGGTTGGCTGATATGATTTACAGTAGACTAAATAAAAATCCCAACAGTGAAAAGTCAAATTTTTAAAAATATTTATATATTTTATATACATACCTTTATGTACTTTTATATTTTAGCACACACAAACTAAAAATAATAACTGGTGTATAAGTAAATATTAAAAAAATATATATCTTATGCACTTAAGGGATTAAAAAGGTACTTTTTAATCCCTGTTTTTAAGAAATAAAATGGATCTTTGAATCCCTAGAATTGAATTTTTACTTTGTGGTTATTACTTATGTGGTATAAAACAAAATAAAACATGATTACCAGTCAAGATATTTTTAATGAGATATCAAGAACATCTCCAGTAGCGGTATAAAATATGGTGAAACACTCAATTTCATTTTTTCTGAAGTGCATTTCACAACAGATTATATTTCAAAATCATAAAAAATAATTTAGAGCACGTATAAATGTCTACGTTGACGTCTAGGTGTTTGTCTGACCCGCAAAATTTTTGAATCATCACCATAAACTATTCCAAGGACTACCTTCAATCAATGGCATTGATTAAGAGTGATCACCAATTTGAATTTTTCTCCTGACCTGTATGGTTTATTGATGCTCGATTTTTAACCCTTACTACTTCTAAGTGTTGTTCTGAAACACACACTTCAATTTTTTATCACATATTATAGGTTACCAACT
This sequence comes from Oxystoma pomonae, assembly GCA_963921995.1. Classification (NCBI taxonomy): domain Eukaryota; kingdom Metazoa; phylum Arthropoda; class Insecta; order Coleoptera; family Brentidae; genus Oxystoma; species Oxystoma pomonae. The sequence goes on from OY998165.1 coordinate 71,885,133, forward strand.
TTATTATTTTATTTAAAAAAAAACATTTTCACCTTTTTCATATGGTTTTTAGCCATACTCATTTTCCAAGGCACTTTCAGACAAGAAAATCAGAAAATTAAAACTCAACCCTACAAAAACGCGGCTAAAAAAATTGGTCTAATAGACCTGAGTATAAATAGACATTAAACAAAACAAAAGAAAAAACCGGTAGATTATGTCTAAGTTATAAAACGGATAAATTGTCGCAAATTTTACCCTGGAATTCTTTATGATTGCAAAATACTTCCTTCTTATAGCATACATCCTTTTTTGGATAAATTGGCGTCTGATGGGAAGTCAAAAACGGAAACCTTTGGCCCCCCATGGTAATTCCCGCGATACTTTGGCACGAAGCATAATGCTTTTACTACTTTAATATCTTTTTTAACAATTTATAAACCACTTTTCACAATAATACATCAAAAACAATCAATTTAAAACGTCAGCCAAACTTCGATGCCATATTGATAACATCAAATCGAGTGCAGTGGCTTTTTAGTTGAGTACGGTGTTGGTCTGAGAGACATCCAGTATACTACCTACCGCCTGTACACCCTTTAACCCTGCATAACTAACTATCTGTCTGAGATAGTTGTCTCTGACAGATATGCATCGTCGAAAAAACGAACCTTAAGAAGGTTGTGTTTCGTTTCGGCCTGCAGCCTGCTCTTTTTATTTTGTAATGTAAGAAGTTTAATAACTTTTACATTGAAAATAACTTAATTTTAATAAGTTATTAGGTAAGAAATTAAGTACTTTCTTCGGATATAGATTTGCTAAGAATGCTTTATTTGATATAAAATATAGATTTACGAGAGCATCTGACTAACGTCCATCATCAAAATGGCGTACATTAGTAGTAACGAGAAAATGCAAAAAACTGTAGTAAGGAAATTAAAAATGCTACAATCTTAGATATTTAATTGTTATCAGCTTAATTTTTGAAAAGGCAAAGATACTGACCAGATAATCTCTTTTTCCAAAAAACTGGTGTTCTCAGGAAAAATATAATCCATTACACTTGGCCGATAACTTACCATATGGGAAGTTTTATAAATCTGTTTAAGTATGTAACGATATAAACGTTACAAAGTCTAAACTATTTTTCTTTAACCAAAAGTCATACTAAATTCATTTAAAAATAAAAAAAATAAACTTTCGTGCTCAATCGGGGAATGATTTTGAAATCGTGACCTCTACTCAGTTAAACACAATAGCCTTTTATGTTTCTGCATACACTTGAGTGGGGTGACTTAATGACGATTTTAGAATTCGAAATACGAATTGAAATTTTTCAAAACAAAAAATACCAGATTATTTTAATTATGTCACCCTCTAATATCCCCATTAAAAAAAAATTGGGGGGCATTCCTTAAAAAAAAATATATAATGAGGTTGGTTTCATGTCTCCCTGCTACGAGGCGACTTAAATCCTAAGTTATTTCTCAATTTTTGCAAGAATGCGTGCAATTGAGATGTTTTAAAACCCAAAACATGAACTTCCTTGATCTACCTATATACCTTCCGCCACCAAAAAAAAAGCTTACTCGTTTTTGAATACACCCTTTATTAAGAAACAATGCAAAAATAAGAAAGATATTCCTAATTCTTTACTTACTAGCTTTAACTTTTTTTGCATTCTGATGATTCATTTGTGAGTGTGATTTGAGAGTGTGCCAGTCTGGCACTGTCCACTGCGACCACTAGCGGGTCTATTGTGGCTCACTTTTGACATTATTTGTTGCTACAGAATATTCAGCCCCTTAAAGAGGCTCGCAACTTGCTTTGGTGAAGCATCTTTCAGATCCAGCCCGTCTATCTGTGGTTTACCAAAAATACATTGACGTGCGTCTCGTCCTCCTCCATACAGAGCCTACATTCGGTGTCCTCACTTAGACCCATTATGTGTAATTGTACTTTAATGAACTCTTTTGGAATGTGCCAGTTTCGGCAATTCTCTCCAGTATTGCTGGAACTTTTTTGGCATTCTAGGATTGTTAAAGATTAATCAAGAAGTTGAATAACGCTAAAGTATCTCGTGTAATTTCGGATCATTTCCAAGTCGCCTCTGAAAGGAAGATAAAAGTAAGCTCGCAGTTGGCTCCCGTCTATTACTAACTTTGTTTAAAATTGTTTTAAGGTAAATGGATAAATACACAGTCTAAAAAAATACCAGGGTGTAGCAACATTAACACTTTAGCCTGTACAATAACAAGTAACCAGGGTATAAAAAAATGTTTTCTTACCTTTTTACCTAATCTCAAACCAAAAATGATTATCTCTCTCTTATGATTACATATTGAATAGCTCTAGGCTTCAACAGAAGAGAATCAAAAAGACTTATTATTATCTTTGATAAAAACTTATCCTTTTCTAGTCACATTGTCTCCAAAATCAAAAGTGCACAGATAATAGTAGGTTTCATTACAATGAATACTAAATCATTCGGTGTTCATGTGAGGCTTCACCTTTTTCATAGCTTAGTTGTACCAATTGTAGAATATGGAAGCATTATCTGGTGACCTCAATATATTGGATAGCACTAATAGAGAATGTGCATAGAACATTTTTAAAATGTCTATTTTATAGGATGTTCAATGTTTATCCAGAAAGAGGATGTGATAACTCATATCTTTTAGGAGTTTTTAATAGATTATAATTATCTTTAGGTGACAGAAGGATTAAAGCATTGCTATGTACAATATTTAAATTATTAAAGGGTCAGAAAGATAAACCAGATATTTTAAGCCAATTATCATTTGCAAACTCGCGTAATTCAAAAACGTCTTACGTTGCATATCCAAGAACTAATGTATATAAAAATTCTCCAATCTATAAAATGTAATAAGTAATTTATGTGATTCATTCTTGTTTCAAAGTAACTCTGTGTTTCGGACTTCCTTTGTCTATATTTTATATATACACGACTTTCGATCTCTAACCTTCAGGTGCAAACTACTACTACTATTTTTGTTTGTTTGTTGCTTTATTTATGAAGTGATTTTATTATTTTAATTTTATACTTTACAGTTTTAATTATATTAGAGATAAGTCAGTATCTCTAATTGGAAATGATGTTGATACTTTTGAGAATAAATTGATAAAATCCTCTTCCCTTACTCACACCGACAGCCGATGCGCAGTGGGCTGCATATCCAACCGCCGCACGGAAGGTCTCGTGTTCGATCCCCGGGGTCGATAGTCTACTTAGACTTTTTCTCGCAAAATTACATAATTTTGTGATATTAAGGAAAAACTCCGTATGGAGCGGAGTAGGCCGTGTTGGCTAGAAGGCAGGCTAACACGATTTCATACCGTCCCTCGCAGAGGACAATAAGAGGACGGTACCGTGAGATCCATACATTGATAGTGGAGCACGTTAAAGATCCCTAGCCCCGACAAAGGGGTTTAGGTCTAAATCCTTATAGAAAAAGATAACTGCCTTCCTAGTGGGTGCCCATCAGACCTGTCTGGGGGCGGGTAGGGGGGGAATGAGCCACAATAGATCTCTCAGGTCGCAGTGGAGGGAGCTGTAAATTGCATCACTCATAAAAAACCTAACCTTCCCTTACTCATAGTCCAAACTGTATGTCAAACTTACCGAACAAATACGCATGGTTAAATGCTTCAACGACCCTCCGAAAGGTGGCAGCACACTTCAAACCGCCTGCATGAATTTTAGTTTCAAGTTACCCCCGGATTTCAAGTCACCTTACTTTACGGTACCAAATTTATTTATTTACCTTTATTATTTGTTATAAAGAAATTTTTTAAACATTTATTTGTCTAAATTTTGTTAGGTATGATAATATATCATATATAATAATAAACAAGCATAAAAAAAGCTATATATTAAAAATCTCGTCCAATCCAAGGTCTTCCCCAATAATGCACCGAGGACGCATTACCTCTTTGAATCGCCAGGCTTATTTTTTTGTTTCCTACTTTTAGCAGTTGCATTAGTCGCAATTATGTAAAAACTTAACTTTACTAGGGACTTATCGGTACATTATAGGCTGACTTTAATAAATACTATTTTGACAGTTCCGCACGACTACTACATATTTCAGGCACTTCAGCCATCTAATATGAGACGGCCCTCTTCTTGGTTGCCAAGTCCATCCGAAACCTACGTTCGAGCAGAGCTTTCTTGTGCGCTTTCATAATGTTTGACACTTACACATCTGTTATGGGACGGCTCGGCGCGGTGCTCTTCTTGGTTGCTGGGGCTATCCAAAACCCGAGGGGTCAACAACTGAAGAAAATATGTACACCTCCTGCCGGTGCTTAGGGTACCGCCTAATACTGCCCAAGTACTGCCTAGTTCTTCCTAAGTACTGCCTAGGTACTACCTAATTACTGCCCAAGTACTGCCTGCACCCTCAAAACTTGTAACTTGCATTATTTTACATGAAATGTTGTTTATTATAATAAACTCGCAATTTCTCCTTTTATGATTTGACCATTTTGTTATCTTTCTCTCTTCTTACAGAAGCCAGAATATTTTTGTAGCGCGCTAAATGATCAAAGCGAGCCAAGCGCGCCATCGAGATTCTGTGAGCTATAGGTTATCTATTTCTTTAAACAAGGAACGCAAAAAGAGAAAAACATACCGGTAAAGAATTCTACACGGCACAGAATTTAAGCTTTGCGGTACTTAACCTTAAGCCTTTTTGTTGTCCGTCATTACGAGGGATTATCAATAGGAAAGAATACAAGGGAGTATATGAAAGAACACTCAACGAGTATTTTGAAATCCCAGATACCTCATGAAATTCCTTGGGTTTTCCCGACGAAAACAAAATTTTCTGGAAATCCCCGAAGTTATTATTTTACCAGTTTTTCAATAATTAAAAAAGGAGAAACAATAACCCCCTCCACCCTTTTGTCAAAATTTGTGATATTTTAGTTGACACCTTCCACATATGATGTCACAAAATTGACCCCCCCCTTTCCTAACCTAACCAGCCTGATAGAGAAAAGATGTGTTTTTATTTTTTTTAAACTAACATAATTTTTATTTTACGTTTTTTTTTACCGTGACGTTACAAGAAGTCAACCTCCCCCTCCCCCCCAAGTATATTTTATTGAAAATTAAAACAAAATCATGCAAAGCTGCTCAAAATCATGATACTAATGTCTCTTTATTTTTTACGAGAATATTACAGCCGGAAACGCTGCTCCTAGCACACTTCATTATTAGTCACGCCCCCCTTTTCCTTCCTCGGAGCACTTTTTTTCCAGGATTTTTCTCTAGTGCTTCAGCCTGCCTGATTTTTTTTTAACTTTGCCTGCGGCGGAATGGTGCAATAATTTTTGTTTTGCATGTTGGTATATTTGAATATTCCATGGATTAACATGACAGGACGTCCCCTTAAAATAAGTAGCCCTAGTAAGTATAACCTAACCTATTCTGAGTTTCAAATATAGATTTAAAAAAAAACTAGTCAAGATTATTTCTTCTCCAAATGAAAACAAGCTTACAATGAAGAGAAGCCATATGTAATTTTCTTTTTTTGTCAGTCCTGACTAGTTCTGCCCAAGTACTGCCTAGTCCTGCCTGAGAACTGCCTAGTCCTGTCCAAGTACAGCCTAGTCCTGCCCAATTACTGCCTAGTCCTGTCTAAAGAGTTCCTAGCAGGCAGTCTTTAGGTAGGATTGCCTAGCCCTGCCCAAGTACTTCCTATTCCTGCCCAAACTACTGCTCAAGTACTGCCTAGTCCTGCCCAAAATTTTGTACACCTCCTGCGTACAGTTGGTCACCCCTTGCCAAAATCTACATTTGGGCTATCCAGCCAGAGCTTTTTGGATCGCGGCGCTGTCAAAATAATATTGACTTAACATAACATAATGTTTACTACCTTTAATAAAGGACGGCATTAACTTTAATTTGTCATTATGGATGGCACACTATGAGCATGTTTAGATGACATGTTTATTTAAAGTTTCTTGCGGAACTATCAAAAATAGTGCCGAGTTAGGCTATGCCGACTTTATCTACCGATAAGTCTTCTACTAAAGAACGGCAATAACTTTAATTATGTCCACTTTATGAGTGACACAATATGAACGTGTTTAGATGACATATTTAGATGACAACAATGCCAGAAACTTTTTAAACTTTGTCCGAAACTGTCAAAAATAGTGCCGACTTAAAGTACTAGCACAAATACAGAAGAATAAAATGTTTGAAAAAGATTAACTAATTATCGTTGGACAAGTTATTAGGGACTTATCGGTACACAAAGTTGGTATAGCCTGACTTTAATAATGTTGCCATTATTTTTTGACAGTTCCGCACAAAGTTTAAAAGGTTTCTGACATTTTTTTTCATATAAACATGTCAACTAAACATGCTCATATTGTGCCATCCATAAAGTTGACAAATTAAAGTTAATGTCCTATTTTATTAAAGGCAGGCACAAACTTTATGTTAAGTAAACATTATTTTGACAGCGCCGCGATCCCAAAAGCTCTGGCTCTATAGCCCAAAAGTAGGTTTTGGATAGCCCTAGCAACCAAGAAGAGAGCTGCGCCGCGCCGTCCCACAACAGATGTGTAAGTGCCTAAGAATATGTAGTAATTGTTTATTTTTGCGTGGAACTGTCAAAAATTGTGCCGGCCTTATTATGGTCAGCCTGTAATGTCCGATAAGTCTCTATAGTAATTTGATATTCATTATTTTTGTCAAATATTATTATTAAATTAAATCATCAATTGAGTTGGTTTGTCGAGTATTATAATTGTGTAAATTATTTATTTTTTATAGATTTATTTTGTTTTTTTTTAGGCATAATTATCTTTAAAGGTGCCGTAGTCAATGTTGGAAAGCTTATTGCGCAACTGAAAAAAAACGAAGTCGCTAAAGTTGACATCGAGACTCGTCTGGAAGCTTTGAGATCTGAAAATGTAAAAATCGGTGACAAATATTCTAAAAGTGGCTCCACTATCAAACACCTAAATTCAGAAGTAAAAGAATTAAAAGAAAAGCTCAGAAATGTGGAAGATTCTCTTGGAAGAGCTAATGTAAGTATTTCCGATTTCAACTGGTGCTGGTGGTGTTGTATTTATAGACTAAGCTACATAGAAAATATACAGGAAAAATTTAAAACTCAATTTTTTTTTATAAACAAGCTTAGGAAGGTCCCCCGTTTAACATACTAACAGTCTCCATTCCTACCTCTTCGGGAACTGTAATTTCTAATCTCCAAAAAACACCAAAAAAGAGTTTTTCTTGGAAAACTTCTAAAAGGTGACAGACTGTCAAAATTGACAAATAGGAAAAATGTTGCATATTTCATTCTTTATCAATAAATAAATAGTGATAGTGTAGCTTAAAGTACTCGTACTACCAGAAAAATTGACAAAACCCAAGCAAAAATGATGCCAATTCGAACAATTTCTTGCATATTCCTTTTAAGCATTTTCATCAAGATTTCTCAACCTACGAGTACCAAACTTGGCAGGGTTGATCTAAGAACAATGATCTAAATTATATCACAAAATTAAATTTTTCCACTGGCGTAGTCCGATTTTCTTAACTAGAAAATTTCAAAATGTACCAAAACTCTTTGATACGCCACTGTTACTCACATTTACAAGAAAAGGCCTCGTTTTTCAATGGATCGTATACTAGATAAAATTGCATTTCCAACATCACCTTCCGCTTATATTTGCTGTTTCTAGTAAGTAATAATTGGTATTGGAAGAGTAAAGGACCTTGGCTCTTTCATTTAATAAATTTACTAAAAAAAAATATCAAAAATTATGATTTAAAAAATTCCTTATGTTATTACTAGAAGCAGCAAATACAAACGGAATGTTTTATCTAATCAAAGAGTTTTGGTATATTTTGAAATTTTCTAGTTAAGAAAATCGAAGTACGCCACCGGAAAAATTTAATTTTCTGATATAATTTAGGTCATTGTTCTTAGATCAACTCTGCCAAGTTTGGTACTCGTAGTTTGTGAAATCTTGATGACAATGCTAAAAAGAAATATGCAAGAAATTGTTCGAATTGACATCATTTTTGCTTGGGTTTTTTCAATTTTTCTGGTAGAAGGAGTGGTTTGAACTACACTATCACTAATAGTGATAGAGAATTATATTTGCAACATTTTTCCCATTTGTCACTTCAAGAAAAACTCTTTTTTTAAATTTTTTGGAGGTTAGAAATGGTAGTTCCCGAGGAGAGAGGAATGGGTACTTTTAGTATGTGAAACGGTGGACCTTTTGAAGCTCGTTAATGAAAAAAAATTGGGTCCTAATTTTTTCCTCTATTCAGAAAATTTATATCTAAATTGTCTGTCCTATTAAGGCGCTTTTTTATCATTGTTTTACACCCCTAATGGAATTTTGGTTGGCACAGGAATTGAAATAAATTTGTATATGTTGATGTCCTGATCTCACTTTAAAGGATGACGCACACTGTACATTGCAATGCAATTGGCTTTTGGTTGGAACTCTTTAGTATGTCGTAAGTCTTGCCTTTCTGATCAATGTTTAAATTCATCTCTCTGATCTGACCTATAAAGTTGCTGGTTTTAGATTTGAGCGATTATTCACCAAAACTGTTTTTTGGCTATTTTATCGTATTCCGTATGACTACTTGCTCTACATCAGTTTTTAGGTAGAGAACCAGGCCATTTAATTCTGCAGAAAAAATTATATGAATAATTGAATAATTTTCCAGTAAAAAGCAATTTTTCGTAAAATATAAAAATAAAAACTAAGCTACATAGGTCAAAGCTTGTGAGGAACGTCCGAATACTTTAATTTTTTCAGGCTATTCTTAAAAAAAGCACACTTATTTTGCTTAAACTCGTCTGATAGGTGCTGAATATTTGAAGAATATCGATTTGAGCATATGAAAAAAAATGTAATTAGGTTTAAAATATTGTCTAATTTATTTAAAAATTAAATATATACATAATTAGTAATGCCATGAGAAGCTATTGTTCAGCTGACCAATTTTTTAGATTGACTCACTGATAATAAAACACAAAATTTCAAATTTTCAGAGAAACAACCTTACGAAATTTTAATTTATAATAATCTCCCACAAAGCCCAAAAAAATCAATCCTATACATTGGTTTAGAAAATATATTAAACAATTTTATATAATAACGTACCCCGGGACATAACGAACTCACGCTTTTTTCGCTGTTCTAAAATAGAGGGAGTCGTGAATCCCCAATAAATATTTTTAACAATAGAGTACAATTTCCAGAAACATCTCCTTTTTAACTTAGATGTCGCGTAGTTCAGTCAATACACAATAACTCAAGTTATTTTTGTTAATTTTACATATAGTAAAAATAAGGTTTTAACATAATTAAATAAGTAACCTTAAACTAATGTCATATTTATGTAGATTGTAAATATTTTTAAAACGTTGTTCATATGTTTTTTAATAATTTACTAAAATTTAGCTATTCCGGCAGAATGTGTGGGACACAATGAGTATATACATACCCAACAACTAACGAACAGAAACAGGACCATCAAAAATCGAGCAAAATGACCGAAGAAGAAATTAACGAAAATGTGACAGCGAATTTTTTTAGTGAAAGTCACTTTAAAAAGTAAAGCAACTTAAAACAAATCAATCCAAATTATTTTCTATTTATTTATTTACACAATTTTTAAAATTTTTATGGTAATGAAATTTGTTGCTTACTCGAACTTTATGGCAGATGCAAGTCTTTGTCCATTTTCTACCGTGTTTTTTCTCCCGTCTTATTATTCATTCTTTTTTGCGTTGCGTTGCGTCATAACTTTTGGCTAGATTGTGGTAGCGTAGTATAATTTTAAACGCGCAAAGGACCTTAATACTCTGGAGGAAATAAAAAAAGGTGGTACCGATTTTGTTACCCAAGATGATCTATTTAAAAAATCCGATTGATGCCACTCTGGTAGCCTTGGGCATTTTGAAAAATCCAACAGCGTCCATTTTTAAGTGAAAAAATTGAAAAAAAAATATAAACTGGCACATTATTTTAATCAGTTTGTGGTTGCTGGAATCCAAATCCGGCATTATTTTTTTGGGGGCAGCACAATGGTGTGGGGGCTTTTTTATGAATAAATTTACCTACTAACATGGTTTTTGGGTCCGCTACTTTTTGGGTGTAATTTCAAGGAATGGGGGGGGGTATTTATGAAGTAAACAGTAAAACTGTTTACGTGGAGAGTTAACGAACAAACTTTATTTAAATTTTTTACAGATTTCGACAGCTCTGCTCAACCCCGTTATGAAACTAATTAAGGATATTTGAGCATCATCTTCCATTTTTAAATATTCAATATAGCGACCATGGGTAAAAGTTAACAGAAAAGCATATGTATGAGATACATCAGTTATGAGATTCTTGGGCGCTGAATCCATATCTGTTTTTTAAATAAATCGAGTAAAGATTTACTGCAAAACTTCCCTCGCTGAATAAAATACATACAAACCATTACTTGCATACATATATTTCTGATAAATTGTGGTTGTTGGTGTGGTTGTGTGGTATGGGTTGGGTGGTATAGAGACTTCTTCCAGGGTGTACCCAGACTTCCTGGGTGTATCAAGGCTTTTCCAGAGTATATTAAGAAACTTAGGGTGTATCCAGACTAACATGGTATATCCAGATTTTATTAAGGTGTATCCAGACCTTTTTAGAGTGTATCCAGACTTTTGCAGGGTGTATCTAGACTTTCTGAAAATATCCAAATTTTCTTGGGTGTGTCCAGGTTTTTTAAGAATGCATTAAGACTTTTCCAGGTTATATCCAGACTTTTTTAGAGTGTATCCAGATTTTTACAGAGTGTATTTGGACTTATAGGGTATATTCATGCATTTTTGTAGTGCATCCAGACTTTCAGGATGTACCCAGAGTTTCCCAGGGTGTATCCGGACTTTTACAGGGTGTATCCAGGCATTTTGTAACGCTTTATGTTGTGCGACAACACAAAAATATCTACATATTCCCTGTAGTCGGGTCGTTTTTATTAGATATTTTTTATGTATAGGAAGATTTTTGCTGATTTTGTTGTAACTTGGTACACAGCTAGAAATGGCTTTGGGAACCACCAAATGGATATTATTTTGTTCGGCGTTGGCGTCGGTTAGGCGTCGCGACGCCTTTAACTTTTTTTCTGTCAATGCTTCAGTTTGACACGTATATCTTCCTACTTTCTACTTTTGTATACAGAAGTGTTTAAGTTAAAATTTGAAAAAAAAATGTAAAGTTTCCCTATCTAATATTCCTTCCTACCTGTTCACGGGATTTTGATATTTTGGCTCTTTTTAAGTTAATTAGGCTCATCCACACTTACAAACATAAAACAAGTAAAAATGAACGCTAGGTGATATTCAGAAAAAAATCGGAAAATGGGTTGTGTTCACAAATTTTCAAAAATGTGCACTTTCTGACACCGCTAGATTAACTGAGCATTATTTAAATAACTATGTACGCCAAAAATTTACCAAATATGTTTTTTAAAAGATCATTTAACCTAAAATTCAATATGTAAAAAAAGTTTTAATCTACATAAACCATAACCGTTAAAAATGCTTTGCGCTGTACACGTTAAAAATATGAAAAAAAATGTCACGCGTCACATTTTAGCGTATATTTACAAACCTTTATAGGGGATTCCTAAAATTTTCGTACGAGTTTGTAGGCAATGAAATGTACTTTCAAAAACATCTAACTCGAGTTTTAGTTTTTTTTTCTACAAGCTTCAAATTTTTGTACTTGTTCCAGATATACTAAAAAATATTAGTTCCTTTAATGTTTTATTTTTTCCCAGGTAATTTTAAAAGAATTTAAATAAAAAAAGTTTATGTATATCGGTAAGACTCGACGTTTTCTCGAACTCCTTCCATTCCTCCATTCCTCCCTTAAGCGAAATGAATAAAATATTTTTAATAACTAACGTTGCAAAATAGGTATAATATTATATAAGTACCTAGTGATATTCTGCAGAGGATCTGCGACCACCATTACCATTCTAAGTACTACTTAGTATAAATGCCTCTATTCTCTCGAGGTCTTATTTCTCAATTTTTAACAAAATATAATTATCTAAATTTTTGGGAAACTTTTTAATAAATAATTATTTCAGGATGTTTGGATGACAATTCAATATTCAAAAAAGAACGCGTCAAGATCTAAAGTGCTAACAAGCGCGTTATATTCTTTTCTCTTTACTTTAAAAATAAAGTTAGTCTTTAATTATTCAAACAAAGGATACTGACGTTCTTGTGATTTTGTGTTTTTATTTTGCTAAAGATTTCATTACAAAAATCACACATATGGTTTATTCACATGCTTATGGAACAAAATGCATCCCAGTGGCTAAAACAGTTCATAAATATGGCGTAAAAATATGTCACTAGCATTAGCTGCTAAACTTTGGATGGATTGAATTTTTCAGTATACTTTGATATTGTTTTTATTATTTGATATTTAAATTAATGTTTTGTCATTTTTGTCATTTTTGAAGAAATTAGAGATGTCACAAGTTTTTAACTAAAAATCAATATAGAAATAGAATATAGACATTAAAGAATAGCTATCCATGAATTTATAGAGTAGGAAAACAAATTTTTTTGGTCCTACAAGGAAGAATAAGCCAATGGGGAACAACCACACAGACCCAGAGAATAGCAAGGAGACACTACAGAAATTGTAGACCTCAATTGTTTGGAGAAATAAAAAGGTAGATAACCACAGTCACAGTACAATGGGAAAATCCATGTCAGGTTTGACAGTTGTATGTTGGGAATTTGGAACTTTTGGTTGCACTAAAACAAAGTTATTATTGTTTTCCACAAACCAAAACTACATTTTTTTCCACTCGATGCGCGTTTCGCTAACAACGTTAGCATCATCAGGAGACGATAAGCTTTATAATCCTATCTCACCTCAACTAAAGAATAAAGTGTGCTAAACGGGATATCCATTTCAAAAACATGCTCGGCCACACTTGACTTTTGTGTTCTTCCGTATTTTAAGTGTGCTAAGTGTTCTTTAAATCGTGTTTGAATAGAGCGTCTCGTTTGGCCAACATATTTTTTGTCACAATCCATGCAACTAATTTCGTAAATTCCACTTTTTTCTAGAACTGTAGTTTTATCCTTGGGATTTCCTAGTAAACTTCTTATTGTGTTACCGAATTGATATACTAATTTAAGACCGGTGTTATTAAATACTTTTTGTAATCCTTTCGTATATAAATTTTGAGTCTGAAAAAGGTGGATTTCCGAAAGGCCTTTTGAAAAGAATGTCTATTTATCAGCTTCAAATCTTTCTTTGTTTAAGGGGAAATTTACTAATCTATATGTTAAAAAGTGCAAACTTGCAAGCTTATGTTGTAAGCAATAAAAAGAGTCATTTTGAAAATACCTGTTGGTGGCCGTTCCTTTTCTATATAGGTCAAAGTCAAATTTGTTTTTATTTCTTATAACCAAAGTATCTAGAGTTAGAAATAGTGGTACGCCACCATCAAAATTGACTATCGATAATATCGATAGAGATAAAACTACAGAACTATCGATAGTTTTAATTTAGCTATCGATATTTTCAAAAATACAGCCCTACTATTCTCGATATATATAAGCGGGGACTTCCTCCTTTCCGAAATAATTGCGTATTTGCGCGTCATTTTATTCAGAGCGACCGATACCTTACAGTTCAGTCTCATATTTCTAATCGAACGCACAGTTAATGTAGTGTGTATGGTATTGTTATAAAACTAGATACACGGAGACACAATATATCATCGCAAACTGACTATAGTGTTTATGCTGTAAATCTAAGGTTTACATTTTACATACAATATTTATGTTTTGTTTAGTGCAAAATTTGTTGTTTTGGAGTGTTTTTAAAGTAAAACTTATTGTATTTTTGTTATATTTGTGGAAAAATAACGTTTTCTTCACAGAAGCGCAATTTGACGCCTCTTGTGAAGACTGCTTACCAACATTATTTTGGAATGAAGGTAGGAGACCAGGATAAGTCATGGGCTCCACATATACAGACCGCTTCATGCTACTGCGAACATAGGCCGGAAGAAGTCCAATTTGCCAGTGTACGTACATGCAGGGATACTATCAGTGGAGCAACCAACAGTCAGGCTTGCGATCGCCGTTCGCCGTCCTTCGCGGCTTGTGTTTAGTACGCCTCTAACCACGGTGCTATGTGGAGCGTAGTCAATGAAACCGGAATTTGGTCAATAAATACGCAAATTTTTATATTTTCTTGTTTTTTGTCACTGATAAATTTAAGCGTTTTATTTTCAACTGCTCGGATTTATCACTAACAACGTGTTACAATGGAAATAATAAGGAGAAACAAAATAAAAGCAAGTTCTCAAAATAAAATAATACATTCTAAAAACCAAAAAAATTTAGAGCAAAGGTTCGAAAAGTCCTCCTTGCTCGGCTAGACAATATCAGAGCCTATTATAAAAACCCCTTCTAACGTTTCCAACCATGTTAGGGGTGATAGTTTGAAGAGCTTCTTCAATTTTAATCCGAAGTTTCATGCCCGTAAACTTTATGTTTGATATAACTCCACAGATAGAAGCCATTAGGAGCAAGATCGGGTGATCGAGCTAGCCATAAAATAGTTCCCCGTGTACTTATAACCCGATTAGAAAATTCATTATCAAGATATTCCCTAACAAGGCCAACATTGTGAGTGGAACAACAATCTTGTTGAAACCATAATATGCTGCTGCAGTAGATCCAATTATCTAGGACCATTCAAATTGCCGTAAATAAAAAATGGCCCAATTACGTGTTCCCCTACAATACGCCCCCAATTATTGAAAAAAAAAAATACAAATGCAAATTTTCCCTCGACCAATATCGAACGTGTATTGGGTTATGACGATTCAATAATGGAAAAGTACTTTCATCTGTGAAAAGAATAGATCTCAGAGAGTTTTCAGTACAATTAGCCCTTTCCATCATTGTTTCGCAAAATTCCATACGACGATAGTTGTCCTCCGGAAAAATTTCATGCGTTTTTGACGCTTTGTAAGAATGATAACCATTCTTTTTGAGAATACGTAAGACAGTGGCTGAAGACATATCAACTGCTTCGGCAATTTGGTGGCTAGTTAACTTTCGATTTCCCTTCACTGCAGCGCAAATCATCACACCTCGTACTTCCTGCTCGTCATTCAAAACAGTGGGTTTTTTATGGTTTCTTGGCGCTACACAACCAAACTTTGCAAAATTCTGCACAAATCTATGAATCGTTGATAAACTAGGTTCTGGGCGATTTACAAAACTCTCCAAAAAAAGTTCTTGAATATGTATCAATGGTCTGCCTTGATAGTACCATTTGACTATCTGTACTTATTCGGCAACTTCGTAGACATCCATTTTTAGTTTTAAAAATGTATTAGGTCACTTAAGAACTTACCAACCTGTTTCTCGAGCAAGGCAGAAATAAAACAAAATAATAAAAACAAAATAAATTTCCAAAAGATAACACTGGAGCGTGCTTCGAATCCACCTCGGTCGTACGGCAGGGAGAGTAAATTGGACTTGATTCCCCTTATGTTCGCTGTAGCCTGAAGCTCATTGTATGTTGCAACTCGTGTTCAGTTCTATTACGAGAATGGCTTAAAAATAAAAAAACGATCGATGGCTTTTGGGGTGCCCATGGTTTGGCGGGAGCCTACAAACCACATAGATGACTGCTATTTTTGCTTGACTCCGCCTATCAATGCAGGATTGTCAATGAAAAAAAGAGGAACAGTTCAATATCCGAATCTCCCATCTGCTATTCGACCTATACCACATTCAGACAGTTTACCAATTCCTACTCCACCTCAAAGAGGTAGAGACAATGTGGAAGATGAGGAATTAAACATGCCTTCAATATCACACGACCCTGATTTTGAAGAAAAAGATGATCAGCCACACAGATTGAGCTAGTCTGAGTTAAATGATCTCATTCGAGATCTTGACTTGTCACAGGAGAAGTCAGAACTTCTAGGATCAAGGTTACAGCAATGGAATCTTCTTCAACCAGATGTCAGGGTCTCTAAGTACAGAGTGATATTAATGGTCTGATGAAAAGTTTGAAAATGGAGCATAATCCAACTGAATGGAGGCTATTCATAGACTCTTCCAAGCTTAATTTAAAAGCTGTATTGCTTCATAATGGTAATCATCCTCCTTTTATTCCTGTTGGTCACGCAGTTCATATAAAGGAGACTTATACAAATATGGCAACCCTCCTCAACTCAATCAAATATGCTGAACATAAGTGAAAAAATCTGTGGCGACCTAAAAGTCATTGCTATACTATTAGGATACACTAAATACTGTTGCTTTTTATGTATGTGGGATAGTAGAGATAGGAAATCACACTATATCCAAGTAGATTGGCCTGCAAGGAATCTTAAACCTAGTGAGAAAAATGTCATTGTCGAGCCTCTCGTGAATCTAAAAGATGTTCTTCTTCCACCCCTACATATCAAGCTCGGTTTAATGAAGAATTTTGTCACAGGTCAGGCTTTTAAATATTTGAGAGAAAAATTTCCCAAACTAAGTGATGCAAAAGTCAAGGAAGGCATCTTCGTTGGGCCACAAATACGTGAACTCGTAAAGGATCCTGCTTTCGACCTAGTTCTGAAAGGAAAAGAAAAGGAAGCTTGGGAAGCTCTTAAGGGAGTTATGCATAGATTTTTAGGGAACAGAAGGGAGGAAAATTACACAATTGGTAAAAGTACTTCTAGAAAAGTACGATCAACTCGGATGTAATATGTCACTAAAAATATATTTTCTCCACTCCCATCTTGATTTTTTCACACCCAGTTGTGGAGCTGTCAGTGACGAGCATAGGGAAAGATTCCACCAGGATATTTCTCTCATGGAACGAAGATATCAGGGCCGCTGGAATGAAGCAATGCTCGCGGATTACTGCTGGTTTATGTATAGGGATGCTCCACAAATTACTTACAAGAGGAAAGCCAAAAGACAGCGATCTCATGAAGCCCCCAATTAATTATTCATATATTCAAGTGGTCTTTTGTCATTTATAGTGTGTAACTGTCATTAAAAATACATCTTTTAATATTGTTAGCATACATAATTAATATTTTTCGTTACCTCATAATCCTTATTAAATGAAAAACTCATTATTTTATATCACAGAAACTAGAGCTAATAAAAAATTTTCTTTGTCATATTCGTTCTTCGCAACTCAAAATTGGTAGGAATTAACTCATAAGTTGAAGGAAATAAAAAAAATTGTTGGACAGTGTTATTAGTCTTATCTCCGCCCACTAAAAGATAGTATATAAGATAGAGCGTAGGTTAATTTAGTTTATTGTTTATCGTGTCCTGATGATGCTAACGTTGTTAGCGAAACGCGCGTCGAGTGCAAAAAAGTGTAGTTTTGGTTTGTGGAAAACAATCATAACTTTTTTTTCACAGTTAAGTTAACATAATTTTCGTCTAGGAAATCTCTAAAAACACAGACAGAAACCATAGAGAAATGCATAATGAGGAAATACAAATACAAAAACGATTAGTTGAACTTGAATTACAATTAAATTTGAATAATCAAGTCCGTAGTTCTACAGTCTCCGAGATAGAATTTGAAAAATTTGATGTTAAACAAGAAGAAATAAACAGAACAGTACAGAAAATATGATGGCTACCACACTTTGGACTCATAAATCCAAATAAACCTGGAAAGTTTCGCTTCGTGTTCGATGCAGCGGCTAAAGCAAGGGAAAAAAGTTTGGGCTTAAATGACTTTTTACTTAAAGGACCCGATCTATTTAATTCATTAACTGGAATATTATGGCATTTTAGGGAAAGATCCATTGCATTTTCGGCAGATATAAAAGAGATGTTTCATCGAATCACTATAAGAAGTATTGTAGTTGTGTGGCTTCTACCGCACTTAGCGTTAACGTTAACGTATGTCCTTCAGTCTGTCTGTACTGAAACTCTCTAATAGCTGAAACTCCCTAATATCACGTGCCTGTAAGTGACGGCAGAAGTGTTATGTGATCACGTGATTTGTGTTCTACAGAGCGAGTCTCTTCGGGGATTCTACAGAGTGCTCTATATCCAAGGGGGTTGTTGGTGGGTTGCAAGGGGGTTGCAAGGGCATGCCATAAAGGCCTGTGTGAATATGGGATGTGATCACGTAACTTATGTTCTACAGAGTGAGTCTGCTTGGGGTTTATACAGGGTGCTCTAGTGTGTATGAGTGACATGCACCTGTCATATAGTCATCTGACATTTGTGCCCTCTAGCCAAGATGTCAAGTGCCACAATGTCTTAGACTACTTAGCGTTAGCGTATGCCTGCTGAAATTCTCTAATATTAGTTGACAAAAGACCCTAGTAGTTTTCTGCGAATATCTCGAGATCTAAGTGATCGGTTTGAAAAATTCTTTCTTTGTTGGATTGCTGTGTTGCAATGCTATTTATGCTTGGAGAGATGGAGAAGCCAAAAGGGCATTAAGTGGTGAAAGAAAGACCTTAGTAGTTTTCTGCGAATATCTCGCGTTATAGCAATGGGATTTGAAAATTTTTTGTTAGTGTTACAAAGTTGTATTATGTGTGTGACCCAGCTGTGCAGCTCGAGTTAAAAGGCTTTTATTTTTACGGTAAATAATATTATTATTATATGGATTTCAAATTATCAAAATGTGTGCTTTTGTGAAGATAAAATCGAGTATACTCAAGATAACGCATGACCTTGTTTATCAAGAATTTTAAAATAACATGTTTACTTGCTTTGATTTATTTTTGAATTAGAATTAACTGACCTCTGATCCCCTATCACACAAAACAAAGTCTTTTTGGATCTAAAATATAAACAAAAATTTATTTTTAGTAAAAATATATTTATTAAATAAAACATTATGTTAAGGGCATGTCTTCAAAACAAAATATTTTTTTGTATTCATATTTGGCCTCACACATTTCTGTTAAATTTTTATGATGTTCAACTGACTTTTGACAATAACAAAACATTTTATTGCAAACGGGCCAAAATCTTGAACCAACAATAACAAAATTCATATAGTTATGACAAAAATAGTCCTCTCTTTTACAATACACACGTACATCTTCCTTAACACTTTGATGTCCTGCACTAGTCCTCAATCGTTTTTTATAATTTTTTTCTCTCCATGGTCAAATCGGACTGAAACAAAAAATTATAAATATGACAACTGCACAGTTGTGTGTTTAAAAATAATACTTTTCAAACTTATTTTTCCTTTATTAAAGATAATAATTATGTACTCACCTTGGTTATTTAAAGTCCAAAGTTCTGAATCTGTGTGGTTTTAAGTGTCCTACACAACCTTTCAAGATGAACGAAGTATGTGGAATGATTAGAACTTCATGAGGAATCTAATTATTGTATCCCCAAGGCAAAGTATCGGTGGTGTGGGGTAAAAGCTGACGTTTATCGTCAAAAGGACTTACCGCGATTTTTTTCTGTTTGACGGTGTACATTTCGTGTTTGCTGGGTTTTATTAAGGTTTGGGAGACATGTGTAGTTTTTTGTTCAAAAAGGCATGCCAAATAATCGTCAAACGTAATTTTTCTAAGTGAAGCCTTTTTCACTCCTTTTATCCTCATGCTAACGTTAAAATTGTTTAGTTCTTCCGCTATTTCCTCTTCAGAAAGACCCTTCTGTCTCAACTTAATTTCATGACTTTTAAACTCAACATTATCCGTTAAAAGTCTTAAGCTGTACATTTTGGAGCGCAATCCCACAAACTCGGTCATTATAGAACCATTATTCTCATCTTTCATATTCAATTCTTATTTTTTAGGGGCATATTATAAATATTATGAGGTGAATAGTCTGAAGTGTCAAATTTGTCAATGTTTTGTTTCATGTGCGAATAGATGTCGTTACAGTAGAGTTCGTAAATAGCCAAATCAGTATCTGTGTAAAGTAGTTTGAAGCTACGTGGAAACTCTTTTTTTTTAATATAATTGTAGTGAAAATCGTAAAGGAAACTTTTACAAAGATCGAGTATTGAAAAAGCAACATAAATGGGTTTGAAATGAACTCTGTGTTTCGGACTTCCATTGTCTATATTTTATTATACACGACGTTTCGATCAGTACAATCTCTGAAAGTTTGCACCTGAAGACGATTAGAGATTGTACTGATCGAAACGTCGTGTATAAATAAAATATAGACAATGGAAGTCCAAAACACAGAGTTAATTTCAAACACATCATTGTCTCAAACTTTCAAATAAATGGGTTTATTAAAAATAATTTTGTTTTTTGACATTTCTATAATAACCATGTCTTCTTCAAATATGGTATCACTATGAAAATTCGGCTTAGAAATGTAGAATCGTGCTCCATAGCATCTTGAACATTTAGTTACCAGTTTATCGTCCTTATATTTGCGAACATTCTCCATGGTTTTACCAAACACTGAATTAATCATAAGCTTGTAAAAGTTCTTTTCAAAATTATTTTTACTCTGCTGTCTCTTTTCAATGTTCAAATCAATATAGGGCTTTAACCATGGAGATTGTTTAAATTTAAGGACTCTGTAAATTTTTTTCATTGTTAAACCAAAACTAAGGTTTGTTTTAAATTTCTGTAATGAATAATATACCTCTCCTTATCAAACAAGGTGGTTAATAATTTAGGTAATTTTGATTTTGAATTTGGTGGAACTCTATGTTCAGAACAGACAGGAAGGTCCTTATGAAGTTCAAACAGTTCAGGGGAGTAAAAGATGTCAATCTCATAAATGTATCCTATGGGGCTATTATCACAAATATTATAAATATCCTCCTCTGTGCTCGGTGCATTTTCCACACATTCAAAGCCACCAAAAGGTAATGGTAAAGTCATGGCAGTCCCATAAAGAGAGTTAACATCTTAGTATATTAAAAAACTCGATTCTTCATTAGGATTGTATGACTCTCCCATATATCTGTTGTTGGCTTTTGCATATCTATTCATCCATTGTGAAACTCCGCCTCTTATCCCTCTCTCTATAAACATGATCATATCAATGTCCCCAAAAAGCTGCAGTTCAATCTTACACAACTTAAGCATAGCAGAAAATGCTAAGCTCGGACTGGTAACATAATGAAGGGGATCAAGTTTATAGGTAGAAAGACGGAGAACGGAAATTTTCCATAAAATCACTAGACAGGAGAATATCGGTGCGCATGTGAAAAAGTCTGTACTGTAAAAGTGATTTAATATTAAAGAGGTTCCAAATAGTTTGAGCACTTTCATACTCATCATTTGAAAACCCCCTTCTTTCCAAACTACTGTAAAACGCGTCTTTAGGTGGAAGAACGGTTTCCTGTAGCTTTTCCCAAGAGTCCAGATACTCGTAGGGTAGTACACCCTTTCGAGTAACCAACGAGTAACTAAAAGAGTCTAAAAATTTAAAGTTGATTTTAGTGTTTTCAATGTATTTTCTAAATGAAATATACTTTTCCTTATTAACCGGTAAAAGTTGAATTCTACCCTCTATTTCGGTAGCCAAGGCGTTTATAAGAAAGTGGCTGTCATATCCTGACAGATTATGGAAAACTACAGGGACACTATGTGAATCGTTATAGTTCAAATTGCATCGATTATGAGCGGCTCCTCGATATTTTCCTGTCAAGTGACCCTCTTAAAAAGGTTCCAGACAGATATGACATAGGGTGGCTGTTTTGAAATCAAGTTTTTCTGCACAAGTTAACGGTTTTTAGGATACTATATTTGAAAAAATTACATTTAATTTGTCAGCAATACGTTTGAGCATGCGAACGAAACGTGAAATACAGTCTTGTCCGACAAACTGATTGTAAAATGATAGGAATCATCATAAAGACATTTAATGTAAAATCCAATTGCAAAAGGCACATGATGTTGAGTTTTCTGGGTATTCGATAGCGTTCCATCACTCTCCATTTTCTCCAACAAACATTCCAAATCTGCATATATAACAAAAGGAACAGGTTCCGTATTTTTTAATTCTGAAAATTTTAAAATGTCGTCATTTTCTCTTACCAACTCTAATTTTGTGAAATTTATATTTTTACAATCTATAAAATGTTTTTCCAAAACTGTCTGGGTCGAAAACCAATTTAAACACCTATCACATACCCATTTTTTTATTGTTTTTACGACCAATTTGGTGATATAATAAACGTGAAAGATTTTTGATTAATGCAAAGTGATAGGTGCGTTTTTTTGGATTGACGATTTCATAATCTTCAGAATCAATTTCAATCTCACTATCGCTATCGACCACCTCATCATCATCACATTTTACAATAAGTAAATTAATTCGTCTAGAAAAATCTGATTTACTCAAGCAAAGGGAAGGATTGCTTTCTTTTCATAAGCAAACACGTTAATGGATAAATGATTTAACTTTTAAAACTTGGCAATATCTTTTAACCTCATAGGAAACTCAAACTCCTCATATTTTAACCGCACCTGACTAAAATGATGATATGAAGAAGTACGTTGCGGATCTTTAGCAGCAGTAGGAAACAAGGCAGCCACAATAGACCAAAGAAAGCAATAGTTATCATTATTTTTTACATTGATAACCCCCTTGGTGTTTTTAATCCATTGTGGTAAATCAACGTAGGTCGAGTCACCACAGTTTATGGGGGTGTGTTTATTAATATTTACTTTAAGGTGTAAGATTTCATAAAGGGCCCAACCAGAGTTCCTTTTCTGAAAATCTTCCATCTTAGTCATCAACTTTTGGGAAACGTTTTCCTCATACCATTTTTTAAAATTTATCGTTTGGTCTATTATGCTGTTCCTTGTAGAAGAAGTCTTCACATTTACCTTTACAACAGAAAATTTGAGAGATTTTTTAATCTGGAATAAAAAACTTTTAAATGCCTTTTTGAAAAAAAAATTCTGGTTTTTGATGGTAAAATTTGTAATAATCTCCTAATTCTACCTCCAAAACACGTTTCCACATCTTCTCACATTAAATTTCTTTTTAAAGATCTTTTAGTTTTACCGAAATTAATGCGTTTTTGATTTTTCAAGTAATTTAAATAATATTTTAAAAGGGCCAGATTTGCTTCTAATTTGGAAAAATTCTGGACATAATCAAACTTATTTTTTACACAGGTGTTAACGGTTGAAATTAAATTAATAATAAAAATAATCCAATAATTAAATTCCTCCTTTTTTCTAACCAGCCTACATACCTTTTCGATATTTTTCACAGTTTGCGACACTACCACATCAAAAGATTCAGAATTCATGTTTCAAATTATTTTTTAATTTATGTAGATAAGAATGTAACGACTATACAGGGGTCTTTCCAAAAATATTAGTTGTGATAGTCTGAAAGGCTAATTTCAGAGTGATGGGATGCTCCTTATGTCACTATTTTTTACTACACCTCAGATGTGAAATTATATTTTGACGCATGCGCAGTAATATAATGTAGAATAAAGTACCATACCTACACTATAGCATATGTTTTTAGAGTAACCCTATAGCGTTTGTATATGGAAAATTTATGAAAATAACAAAAGTGATAATTTTAAAACGACGCCAGTCAGACTGTAAAAAATACACGAGTTTGACCTAATGAGTGACCTACGATTTTGCAAAAATGTCTTATCAGAGAACAATGAGGATTTTATGCTGAATACTAATTTAGTTCAAAATTGAAGAACTTTCATTGTTTTATCATTTTTCATTGTTTTATCTCTGCTTAAATCCATAAAAATATTTTGAAAGCAGACGTTTAAAATTAGTAAAGAACTTTTCTTTCTACTAAACATAAAAAAAAACAAAATGTCAAGCGAGAAAACCAAATTAATAATTACAAGCCTAGATAAGGTAGAATGTCCACCCCAAATGGTATACGTCGTGATGAAGAATAGTTTTTAGTAAGTATTTTAGTTTGTCAATTATTTAGCATGTAAAATTTGAATTTGTTTATCTGACTGTGTATTTATAATGTTTTATAGGGAATAAAAATACACTTTTAGCCCCTGATTTTGGGAAGTAAAATGGGTCTTTTAATCCCTAGGAAAAAAAGTAAAAATTTAACGTTAAGAAGAATTTATGTTATTCACTATTATTTCCTTAGTTTTCTCGTATCCTAAAGTGCTTAAAATAGTATATCAATCGTAGGACTAAAGTGTTTTTTAATCCTGCAACAAAATATAACTCTGTAAATTTAATGGAAAAATACTGATACTATAGATAATTAATTAATCTAATTTTTTATTTTTGTTACAGATATAAGGTGCAAAATGTATCCCTTAAAGGGGATAAGGTCCATGTCGACCTTAATTTCTTTCCCACATCGGAAATGATTCAACGGAAGCTGGGAAATCTACCGGTGAGCTATGTAAGGGTCAACGTGGAGAATAATGATGAATTAAAAATTTTGGAGGAGGCATGTCGGAGGTTTACGTTTAATCAACAGGATGTAAATACGGTAGAAACATCCACACGACAGGCTCTACTACCACCCCTATCACCACCACCACCACCACCACCAGCCCCAAAAAGAAAGAGGAAGATAAACATCTTATCAGATCTTAGAGTGATAGAACCAATTTCTATAGATAATGATAGTGATCAAGAATCACAATATATGTTATAATAATATTAATAATAAAACACCTGTGTACAATTATAATTTTTTATTTTTAAACCAATTATTTAACAATAATACATTTCTTTTGCACAGACAAAAAAATTATTATAATGCATAAAACAGTGAAAATTCATGTTGGCTCTTTTCAACTTTTTTAAATTGGGAGAACCCAATTCGTACATATCCATCACATTATTATTTATTAAATTCGTTTATCCACTCCTTTAACAAAAACTGTTTCATTTTGAATAATAAAGTCAAAAGTGTCCCATTACAACCCATGTAGATTGTCTGTGTCCCATTGGACTTGACGTCTAAAGTCCTCGTGGAGCCAGGTAGACTTCATGGGTAAATTAACCATATGGTTAGAAATTTCATTGGTCTCACTGTTGAGTATAGCAATTTCTTTGCATATAAAGTCACTATCTTTATATTGAAAGCCTTGTACGTCCAGAATAAACATTTTTAAACAACTCTTACGGTGCTGGTTAAGGTTAACCAATCGATCGTGCAGTATTAAGCAGTATGCTACAGTTTTGTCAGGCACAGCTTTTTTCGTTTCAAACTCAATTCTGATATCGACTGCGCCACCTTTAAGCACATCTTCACTCTGTCGTGACAATCGATAACTATCAGTGGAGCATTATTCTTAAAGTTTATTGGGTAGAGACAGGGTTCGCTCTGCTCGCGATAGTAGTAGGATTTTTGAAACTGCGCATACATTTCATAGAGTATGGCATATTGATTGCTATCAAAGTCCAGGTTTAAATTATCATAGGGGAAAACCTCAGAGTTTAGGTAAACTTTTAGATTTGTTAGATGAAAGTGATCGAAACGACTCATATTTTTATCTAGCATATTTTTTCTGTTGGTATGAAAACCGATGATAATAAACCGCGGTTTTTCTAGTTGATTCCATGATTTTACAGCCCAAGTGTGACTAGTAGTGGTTTGAAGTTGAGGATATTCATACAGCTCCCAGCTTCTAAAGGCAAGATTAAGGTCCCTATCTCCTTCTAGATAATAGTAGAGTTTTACTTTTACACCTTATAGGTTTCCCTTTTATCCTCATTAACAATGAGAGCGTTCAAGTCAGAGTTGCTTCTTATTAGTACCACTTCTTGGCGCACGTTTAAAATAATTTTGTGCGCCATCTAAAAGTGCTGGATTGTCTTTAACTAACTTAAGTGAGCAGTAACCCTTCATTGTCGATGTAATGCCAGGATTTCTCACACGGTCCACAATCACCCCTCCCAACTCGTAGCGAATCTTATCGAACAGGTGTGCCCAACTGTTGTTTACAAAGTGCACATTTGTGCTGGCAGTATTATCATCTTTTAGTATTTTGCCCTCAAGGTAAAGAACACTTTGGCTAGGCAAGGTATAGAGGTCTTGAGTTTGTATTGGAATTCTAATTTCGTCGTTGTTGTTTAGCGTTATGGATGCGTAAGGCTAATGGGTATGTAGTTGATAGCTCACTATAGAATCGTCCAAAATCACATTTTCAGTCACTTTTAGAATTTTACGACTCATTTTGTTGTTGTTGTTGTTGAAAAACACCTTAAACAACACCTTAGTGATAAAAATAGTCTTCTTAGGTTACAGCTTACACCTAGTCTTAAATTATACCAAAACTTTCTTAGTTTGTTTCCTATGATGAATGCTGCTTTTTTAATTTAAATCCCAAATAGGTTAAAAGTGTTTTACTTTGCGGTGATAGCTCTTTCACTATCTTTCCTGCGACTAAATTGTTTTTGACGATATCATATCCTCTTATAACCCACGTCCTCACCCATGAACGGTTTGTCATAAGGGGCACTAAACGAATTGTGATTATATAAAAACACCATTTTAAAATTGTTTTAGATGCAGTCTAACCGTGATCAGCTCTCCACGAAAATTGATTGGTTTACCGTCCTGCTCTGTTATTTTAAGTAGAATTGCATCAATATAGTACGTATTTATTGGTAGATAAATGACATTTAACGGCTTCTCTACTATTTTAAACCACGGTTCAATATTGGGGTAAAGCATGTGTAGTATATGAACAGGAGTATCATTATTATAGGAATTTATAGTTAGATTACATTCCACACAAATGGCTTTCACCTTAAATATGTCGACGGGTATTTTAGATATATGATTCTTGTCCAGTTGAAGAGTCCGTCCACTAAATCCTAGTAATTTCCCGATGGAATTTTTCTTCTCAAAATTAATCTTTCAAATTTTTCTTTGAGAATTTTTGTAAAAAATTGTTTATATCCTCCATCTCGTAGGACTCCTCTGGAATCTTAATGATTTTTGTGTTATTATAACAGAAAATATTATTAGAGCTGTCTACGTTCGGTATAGAGTTGTAGCATTCGAAATTCAAAAGTCGCAAATCATACTGCTTTTTATCAACCAAAACTATAGGGGAAATACTCGTTGAAAGGTATGGTGAAGAGGGTGACGTTTTACCTGACAGTATAAAGGTAAAAGACATGATCTTTACACTTTGAAGGTTCGCTTATAAATAAAACAATAGTCACTTTATTCTATACATTTATTTTATTTTAGAGTAAAACAGAAATTTTAAACATAAATGTCCACAGTTTACAGAATTATAGGTCTGATAGGGGTTATGGTTATAGTATATTTTAACATCACCATTAGACCTGAAGAATTTTACAACCTCCACAGGTGGTTTCAGGTTACCAAAACTGTCAAAATAATGCACATTTTCTCCAATTTTCTTATACGTAGTCCAGTGTGTTCCGGGGCCGATGCTGTCATCCGAATTAATTATACCCGACTCGAACTTATGTATTTTTAATGGTAATTAATTTTTCATATAAACACCCCTAAAATTTTTAATTTTAAGTAATTTTGCATATTTTTCCAAGTCCACGTTAGATAAGGCAATGTTTGGTAGTCTAATTGGTAATGTTTTTTTGAATGAATCTAAGTCTTTTTTAGTGGACACTTGCTTTTGGCTAAAAAAAGGCCCAATCCTATTTTATAGGGTCTTAGAAACAGTCCTTTGCCTATGGGTATCGACTCCATTGTTTGATTGTGACGTCGTGCTTCATCAAGTTTTTGATTGGCAGCCTTGGCATCATTTACAGCTTTGGCCACACCTGCTGCTTCTCCGCTCAGGACCCCCAAGGCGCTTAATGCAGCCATGATTGGTAAAATTGGTAACAGCCCTCCATTCTTTTGGATTTTTATGACTCTTACTGGTCGTATTTACCTTTATTCTTTTGTGTTGTCTTTAGTGCAAGTTTTACTGCATTACCAAAATCCTCGGGCTTCTGTTGTTTTAGATGTTCCTTTATATTTCTTACCACTTCCCTGAAACCCACTGTTTTTCTAATGTGTTTCAGTTTTTTCTTAGTTTGACTTCTCTTCTTATTTTTCTCTGAAATCAATTTTTTATATTTATATAAACTGCTAGTTCTTTGAAATTTAACGGTATGTCTTATACCTCGGTTTAGGGGTGAATGAAAAGAAAATTCTATCCACTAAAAATTATATATATTACAAATTTACTCACGTTTTGACCCCATGCCTAATTTAAGTTTGGTACTCATAGCTGCGGCTACACCCATGGAAGCCAACTTTTCCTTTCAATTTGAATCGGATGCATGCGTTCTCTGTAAAGCCTTCCTTATTAATATCCTATCGGCTATTTGTATAGGAGATTTCGTGTTCTTTACAGGATTCATCCAACTGATTAATGCCCTTATCTCCCCTAGCTAAACGCTCTTGTAGCTTAGTTCCAGGACCACAAAAACTAAACCCTGGTAAATGTAGCTCAAAGGGCAGTTTATTTATTAAAGTATTCATCACCCCATTGCCTTCATACCGTGGAATACCATAGTACTTCATATTTCAATTTTATAACTAAAACTGAATAAAAATATAAGTGGTTACATTTTTTATGCATTAGGTTTTTGATGGTTGAGTTGAAATGACATGTTTCTTTTGAAAAATGAAAAAAGTTGTAAGACAAAAAGTTCGTTTAAATATGGACAATCATGATGTTAAAGCTTAAATTCAATCTAGTCATGGTTTCTTGCTACCATCTTTTATTCGGTGTCTTATAGTAGGACCATTATAGTAGGACCATCCAACTGCGGAAAAACCAACGTGATTTAGAGCACTCAAAGATCTACTGAAAACTCTTAGGATAGGATACTACGCTTTTAACAGTGGAGAAAGCATTATAGCCCCGTGTCAGGCAAAACCATATTCAGTGTTTATATTTGATGACGTGGCCTATGATAAACAAAACGTGATACGTGAGTCCCTTAGCATGGGTCGACATAATAACATTGATTGTTTCTATCGCTATCAGACATATGCAAAGATTCCAAAACACTTGGTAAGGGATAACGCTAACGATTTAATATTATTTAAACATAATGATTTGAATTTAAAACATATTTACACGGAGCATGTGGGTACTGATATGACATTTGACGAATTTAAAAACATATGTTCGTACTGCTGGAAAAATCCCTATGACTTTTTAACTATCTTCAAGGATAGCAAAATTGATGAAGAAAGATATCGTAACAGATTCGATAATTTCATATATCTATAACAGTGGAAAGCTTTTTATTTTATTTGCTATTATTTACTCAAACAGATACCATAAACATTAAAGTATGTCGGAAAAAATAGCCATTTCCGTTGAAAAGAACTTGAAGAAAAAATTAATTTCAAAAAGAAAAATTATACGTGAAAAGCTAAATTTATTAAAACAAGGACAAATTTCACACTCTAACCTATTTCTACCGGTTACAAAACATTTGGAGCACATTGAGAGCAGTTTAAACAAAAATGAGGAAACAAAATAAAACTTCACAGAAAAAACTTCAAACTATAAAAAAAGAGAAGGAGGAGGAGAAACAGGAGGATGAAGAGGAGAAGGAAGAGGACGAAGAGGAGGAGGAAGAAAAAATCCCTAATTACACACCTGTATTAGAGCTATTTAAATCAACCCCTCGCAGTTCAGAACCAATCATCCCCTCAAAACGCCCCAGAAAACAGCTTGATTTTTCTCAAAGTGCTGGAAAAATTCCAAAAGAACTGCCTGGGTACAGTTACAATTTGAGAAAAGCCCTACTAAAAGACGTCAATCAGAGCTATATGATGGGAGAAGATGAAAAACAGCGTGGATATGAGGAGGAGAAAAGACAAAAAGTCTTGAATAAATTCTTATCGGATTTCTATAATCAGTTTGATCCTTTACCTGCTCGATATATTAGAGACTTTATGGAGAATCCCCTAACAAACCCATTAACCATGAACTCTAAAACCCTTTCAAAATTTCAAGTTAGACGAGATAAAATTGATAACTTCTATATTGGTGACTCAAAAATACATTTTGATGGACCTAATTTGGTGATTAAGGACCTAAGTTATAAAGGTACTCCTGGATTGTATAAGTTGTTATTTTAAAGAAATATGCCCCAGACATACACAAACTATGATGCGGACGCTTTTAGAGATATCATTACCAGAACTAATGCCAATAGAAAAAATTTTAAATCTATAGGGGATATCATAACGGACAGTGATTCAGAGAAGTTTAAAAAATTATTTAAAAAAACGGGGTGGTCAACAAGGAATGGAAATGGAGTTTTCAAACAACCCTATACAATACATATACTGGGATGATCCAAATGAACTTGTCGAGCGCTTGCGTTTATTATTTGCATCTCAGACAGCAGGACACACGCGTCACAGAAACGAAATTAATTCTATTATTAAAGAGCTAAGGGAAGCTGATATTATCGAGTAAAAAAGTTGGTTAACTTTATTACAGATGTCAAACGTCAGGTTGTTAATGAAATACATAAACCCGCTAGGAAAAATTTCACCCGACGCAGACTTATACTAAAATCATTAAATGAAAAAACCAAAACGAGACATGAAGTATCTCAGGACATGGAAAAAGTTTTTAAGGTGCAAGCCCCCATACATCTTCAAACCGATTTAGGTAAAGAATTTTATAATTCTTCCATGGAAAAAGTGTTAAAAAAGTAAAACACTACAGCTCTTATAGCGAAAAAAAGGCACAAATAGTAGAAAGACTAAGCAGAACACTAAAAAATTTAATGTGGAAAGAATTTAATTACCAAGGCTCCTACAAGTGGTTGGATTTACTATATAAAATAGTAAATACGTATAATAATCGAAAGCATCGCACAATCGGCATGAAATCTGCCAAGGTAAAGAAAAAACATGAACAAATGTTGTTAAATACAGCCTATAGTCATATAAAAATGACTTTTAAACCTAAATATATGATTGGAGATCATGTGCGCATTTCAAAAATTCGTGGTGTCTTTGATAAAATGTACATGCCACAGCTTACGAATCTCATCACATACATATTGGAAGATGACAAGAAAAATGAGATTAAGGGACGGGGGTTTTATGAACTTCAGCTGCAAAAATAACGTATCCTGATGTCTACCTGGTGGAAAAAATCTTAAAACGCTCTAAAAATAAAGTGTTTGTTAAATGGTTAGAATTAGATAGTAAACATAACAGTTAGATAGATAAATTGTTTAAAATTAATTTAAAAAATATATTATAAAATAAAAATGAAAAATGTCTTTTATTACCTATTATTATGCAAGATTGCATAGCATTACTTATTTTTTAGTGTTTTCATCATTTTTTGGGTTTTTAAAGTATTTGGGGGTTTAGTAACATCTCGATCTCATGTGCATGGTATACAGTAATAGTTTTGTAAACCAGTTTTCCCTTTACATTTAGGGCATATATATTTTACGGGTATTGGCATTTTTTCTTACTTCTTTATGCTTTAGTGTTTAAAGTCTTACTGATGAACGTGTTTTAAACAGAGATTTTCATAATAATAATAATTCTACATTTGGCAGAACAAAACTAACCAATTAGTTTTCCTTGGTTGCATTATGGTAAAAAGCTTCTTAATAATTCAAATCATTTCAGTTGTAGTTCTAAAGCGGTGTAGAACACACGTTTGCTGCTTTTCTTCTACTTCCACAAGTATATCATTCCCTTCGGTGAGAAAAGTGTCTCGACTTGGTAAAAATTAGCCCAGGCAATAGCATAGCTTCGTACACGTGTGATATTTGTCGAAATTCAAAAAATACATAAAAGAAAGACGACTGGAAAAGGACAATTGGAATTCAATAATAATAATCATTAAAAAAACATTCTAATATTATGGAAACACTCACCAGAAAATTATTGGTTAAATAAAGTTGATTGGGAACTCGATGACCTCTTGGAACAAGAAGATTATGGAAAAATTTTCACATGGCTCAGAGGCTGGATTTGTTTCAGTATTTAAACCCCTAAACATGTTATTGAGGAAAAATTTACAAATTTATCCTATATTAGCAAACGAATGGAAGCTTGACTTTGTAGATGCCGTGCTGTTGTACACAAAAATTTATCCCAACTATCAGGAATTTGGGAAGACATATATTCATAACACGGTTTATAAATACGATGGTGTAGATGAAGTGGGTTAATATTAAAATATAATTTAAAAAAAGTGTCTTGTTTTATTTAAATTATTCTCGTATCCCATTTAGTTTCTATTTTTTGTCGCATTTTAAAACATCATGATAAATTTATGAAAAACAAGTTCATAGGTTATCCGTCTTTGTTCTAAATTACCTCATTAGTAAGCTTTACGTAAACATGTTATTTTAAAATTCATGATAAACAGGGTCATGGGTTATCTTGAGTATACTCGATTTTGTCTTCACAAAAGCACACATTTTAATCATTTTAAATCCATATAATAATAATATTATTTACCGTAAAAATAAAAGCTTTTTAACTCGAGCTGCACAGCTGGGTCACTACCTTTTTGCCATGCCCTCTTCCTTGGTAACACTAACAAAGAATTTTTCAAATCCCATCGCTATAACGCGAGATATTTGCAGAAAACTACTAAAATAAACTTCCACACTAGAGTACCCTGTATAAACCCCAAGCAGACTCACTTTGTAGAACATAAGTCACGTGATCACATTCCCTATTTATACAGGCCTTTATGGCATGCCCTTGCAACCCCCTAACAACCCCCTTGGACATAGAGCACCCTGTAGAATCCCCGAAGAGACTCACTCTGTAGAACACAAGTCACGTTATCTTCTGACGTCAGTTACAGGCACGTGATATTAGCGAGTTTCTGCCATTAGAGAGTTTCTACCATTAGAGAGTTTCAGCACAGACAGACTGACGGACATACGTTAACGTTAACGCTAAGTGCACCGCACAGTATATAAAAAACTTAAATGCCAAAGAATATCTTGATCAATATCCTCAAGCAGTGAACGCAATTCTTTACAAACATTATATGGATGACTATCTTGACAGTGTAGAAACAGAAGAAGAGGCAATCAAACTTATCAACGAAGTGATAGGGATACATAAAAAAAGAGGTTTCGAATTACGAGGATGGATCTGCAATTCGGAAAAAGTTTTCAACAATATTCCTGAAGATTTATGAAGTACTGATCAGATTTTTGAATTAGGTGGTAAAGAAGAAAGAATTTTGGGACTTAAATGGAATCTCAAAAAAGACACCTTGGGTTTTTATGTGAAACATGGATTTGAAGACCTTTCCAAAAATGTACCTACAAAAAGAAAAATCCTACAAGTAGTGATGTCAATTTTTTGATCCGATTGGACTCATTGGACACTTTTTCATCAAAGCAAAAATATTATTGCAAGAAATTTGGAGAAGTGGACTACAATTCGATGACAAAATATTAGATCAACAGAACAGAAAATAGATAACTTGGATAAATGGATTAGAAAAATTACGAAACTTAAAAACTCCAAGATATTACAACCTTTCTCAGGACAATTTAAAAAGCAATATACAGCTACACATATTGTGCGACGCTAGAGAGAGGAAGAATCAGGGAACCATAGTAGCTTCAAAAACACAAGTAGCCTCTATGAAAAGAATAACAATACCGAAGTTAGAACTACAAGCAGCAGTTATCGCGAGCCGCATCTCTAAAACAATTCAGGAAAAACATTCGTTAAAGAAACGAGAAGAAAAAAGCTTAGTACTTTATGTAGGTAAATCAGATACTGAAATAATCAGATACTTACCTAATATTGAAAGATTCTCGTCGTGGGACAAACTTATGAGAACAACTGCTTGTGTATGGAAGTTTATGGATATCCTACAGAAAAAGATAGAAGGAATAGTAGATTGATGTGTAGAGATTTGAAAAATGCTGAGAAACAAAAGAGTACTCCTTGTTGATGAAGAAAAAATCAATTTCAAAGGAAAGTAATATATACAGTTTATCACCTTTCATGCGAGAAGGATTAGTATGTGTGAATGGAAGACTAGAAAACTCAGCAAACTTAAATACTGAAACCAAGAAGCCAATCATTTTGGAAAATAAACATCACTACATGGAGGAGTTCAGATCGAGTTGAATGAGATAAGACAAACATATTGATTACAAAGCCAAGAATTGCTATAAAATCAGTTATAGCCAAATGTAACGTTTGCAAAAAATTAAGAGCAAAGCCAAGTGTGTAACTGATGGGAAATTTACCTCCAGAAAGAACTAAAAAACCTCCAAGACCATTCTATTTTACTGGTATAGACTTTGGACCAATGCATATGAAAATTGGAAGAAGAACTGAAAAAAAATATGGTGCATTATTTCCGTGTTTATAAGAGCCATACATCTAGAAATAGCTGATAAATTAAATCCGGGCAGCGCTATTTTAGCAATTCGGAGATTTATCGCTAGACGGGGACAACCCAATACTATATGGACGGATTGTGGAACAAATTTTAAATCTGCAGACAGAGAACTCAAAGAAGACTTTAGAAGTATAAAACTAAAAGAAGTTGAACAAAAGATGTTGGCAGAAGAAATTGATTGGAAGTATTTGTCACCAGCTAGAAGTGCAAAAGACACACTGAAGATTATACTCAAAGAACAGACAGCAAAATTTGAAACCTTTCAAACTTTGTTTGTGTAAACACAATGACGTAGAAAGTCTCACACCAAATCATATTTTAATTAGTACATCAAGCGCCGCGAAACCAATTGGAATTTTTGAAATCAGATTTGACTTAAGAAGAGAGTGGATATATGGTCAACAGTTATCTGAGATGTTTTGGAATAGATGGATGAGAAAATATTTACCGACTCTTAACAAACGATCAAAATAGCTTTAAGAAACAAAGAATATCAATGTTGGAGAAGTTGTGATTTTAATGGATAACGGACTACCTAGAAACAACTGGCCAATGGGGAATGTTATAAACGTATACCCTGGCAAAGATAGCAAGATCAGAGTTGTGGATATCAAAACTTCTAGCGCCACGTACCGTCGACCAACCACAAAGATATGTCCATTGAATTTATTGTAAATGTCCGAAGAAGGCACCCAGTAGATTTTGTGCTGGGAGAAATGTTGAATTTAGATTGAATTTCTCTGTATACTTTGTTATTGTTTTTATTATTTGATATTTAAATTGATCTTTTGTGCCTTTTGTCATTTTTGAAATGAAGGTTGTCAATAAAAGAAATTAGAGATGTCACAAGTTTTTACCCAAAAATCAATATAGAAATAGAATATAGACATTAAAGAATAGCTATCGAAGAATTTATAGAGTAGAAAAATAACATCAATGCATTCACTAACGGGTTGTCATCAGAGAAATGAGAGGTTGGGGAGAATAGGCTTGGAGTTGCGCAACTTTCCTAACACGGTGGGCAGCTATTTTGATATCTGGACGAGTTTGTAAATTCACCGTTGAGTTCACGGATGAACGCCATCGAGTTTTTAAATATAAAAAGTCACGGTAAAACTAATTGAAAAAGATGTCCATATCCACCAACGTGAAAATTCTCCAATTAAGCTTTAATCATGATTGCAAACAAAGTTTCAATATAAAACACCACATTCAAAATACCGATTAGTATTTAAGCATGATTAAAGCCTAATCGGAAAATTTCGGCGTTGGTGGGTATGAGCATTAAAGAGATTAATAATAAATCTTCATTTTGGGCTCGCAATCCTCCTAAAGCCTTACAAGGATTGGAATTGGAAACAATCGAAAAAAAATCTAGGTTATAGCTAAATTCTGGCTGAATTTATAGCGTTTTTCTAAATTTTTGATAGCTCATCGAATCCATTTCGCATTTTTGTGTTGAAGGAGACTTCTTGGAGAAGTAGCAAGAATAGTCTGAAATTTAAATTCTTGATTGATCAAGAAACATTTTTTTGATTATAAATGTAAAAACATGATCAAAAACAAAGTTAAATATTATAACAAAATCAATGAATAGCGAGCCTTCCCTCAAAAAAGGTAATGGTAACTGTAAATCCGGATTTCGCACTTATGGTGCTCATCAGTACGGTGCTAGGAACTAGGAGATGAAATGATATTGAAAAAAATCTGACATAGGAGATTCATGTAAAAGACAACCACCTGTAAAATTGCAGAATCGGCAGATGCACCTTCAATTTGAAGGAGAATTAGGCGTCTCTACGGAGACAGAAAGATAATTATCTTTACAGATGTCTTAAGCTCTGGAGTTGATAAATTTAAAAAAAGGTTTAGGAAGGGTGAATAAATAACAAAATCAATGAATAGCGAGCCTTCCCTCAAAAAAGGTAATGGTAACCGTAGATCCAGATTTCGCACTTGTGGTGGTCATCAGTATGTGCTTGAAATTTTTGTATCAGTTGGTACCACGAGGGGCTTACCTAAGAACCACTGGACCTAGCCAAAACTAATACATGTTCTGAAAAAGTCCCTTCGTAAGTGGGATTTTTTTTTCTATAAGAGGAGTTTTCTTCAGTGTGCACGGTTTCATGGAAAAACTCAAAAAAGTCGTAAAAAAAATACTTTTTAACGAAATTTTTTTTGATACACGAATATTAAAAATACAAAGTTGTAAAAAACGGTTTAGAAATAAGAAAGTTAATATTTTTTGAACAATAACTTTGTCGGCCATTTTTAATCCAATATCGCGGATGAACCAATCGTCTCATCAGAGGGTTACTGTTTCCTACACATATCTATCAAAAATCTGACAAAAATTCAGCAGTCC
This sequence comes from Oxystoma pomonae, assembly GCA_963921995.1. Classification (NCBI taxonomy): domain Eukaryota; kingdom Metazoa; phylum Arthropoda; class Insecta; order Coleoptera; family Brentidae; genus Oxystoma; species Oxystoma pomonae. The sequence goes on from OY998165.1 coordinate 71,921,866, forward strand.
GTGCGCAGTCGCAATCGGGAAAAAAATTTAAATGACGAAGGATTTTTTTTGGATTAAGCAAAACAATGCATTTTTTTATTTAAGACCTTTTAAAACGACCTAAAGCAAATTAAGGCATTAAAAGACGTCACGTTTTTTCGTATAACCTGTAACAGGTAAAAAAATCATCAAGTTTGGAAGCTTGTAGAAAAAAAACCTGATGGCATCTGAAAAACTTAGATGTTTTTGAAAGTGCATTGCATTGCCCACAAATTCGTACAAAAATGTTTTTGACGTGTTCAGCACAAAGCATTTTTAACGTTTATTGTTTATGTGTATTAAAACATAAAAACCTGCAAACTTTTTTTTATAATGAATTTTAGCAGGTTAAATGCTCTTGTAAAAAACATATTTGGTAAATTTGTGGCGTGTATGGTTATTGAAATAATTCTCAGTTAATCTAGCGGTGTCAGAAAGTGGACATTTAAAAAATTTGTGAACAAGGCCCATTTTCCGATTTTTTTTCTGAATATCACGTTTGTGCCTGTGGATGGGCCTAATTAACTTAAAAAGAGCAAAAATATCAAGATTCCTTAAACAGGTAGGCGACAGGAATATTTTTTGTAAATTTTATATAGGGAAATTTTGCATTTTTTTTTATTTCAACTTAAACACCTTTGTACCAACAGAGCTATCAAGGACATGGGGTTTTGACTGGCTATTCAGAAATCCTTTCGTCCGATTCGTCTGTTAGTAGTGGTATGATCTTTGAAGCCTACTACAGCTTTAAAAACCTAGAGATGTTATAAAGACAAGGAGGTACACATTCAGCCTTCTATAGTACCACAATACGAGTTTATATTGGATTAGAAAGAAAAAAATATCACAAATTCAAAATTTAAAACAACTTCTGGATTTGTTTTTGGGCGCAACGAATTATTCAAGCTTTCGAAATAGAGGATCCTAGCATGGCATAGCACTTGATTTGCTGGGTTTTGATTAGCGCTCAGTTTACTTTTATTTTACGCACTTCAAAATTGGTATCCTAAAAAATTTATCATGATATTCTATTGACAGTGAGTTTTGACGGCAACATACTTTGTTTTAATAAAAGCGACAGTCTATACACATAATAAAAAGTAACTACGGGTTTGGTTCGCGACAAGGTAATAGCGATTTATTTTTTTCCCTGTTACGTCCCTGTGCAGTATTCAAGCTATGAGAAAAATTATTCTTAGGTTTTTGACAGACATACGTTCTCTGACGGCTCATATCTCGTATCATATACGATCCTCATACCCAAGCAACAATTTTCTGACCAATGACCACATACTTCACCTAAATGGCACGGTCTTGCATATTACGACAAAATTCCGTTGCTTTAACGTTGGATAATACTGCAGTGACATTGTTACCGTCTACCCAACGTTTAGCCAACCTGTCACGCGTTGGTGCATTTTCTAGTAAACCAGTGACGTCGTGTGGACGTTTTTATGAGACTCTAGTTACGTTCTGCCGACGTATCAACGTCTAAACAACTTTCACATTACGTGAACTTGCGACGTTTCTGGCCTGTCTTGCGACGTTTTCCGGCCGGAGTTTTGAATAACTTAAATGCCCTTTTTTTGTGAAGAAGAAAAGTTTCCAAAGGAAAGGCATTATATTCTCCTTCTCTGCTGCACTAATGTACGGCAGATCGCCCTATCTCTCTCTAGATTTTAAATAAGTATCTCAACTGGTCAGCAGCCTAATTCTTGAATCTCGAGAGAAGGATCGATCCCTCAAGAGAAGGGATCAATCCCGGGGCATATGCTTGCCTAAGAAATGGGACCGATCCCTGGCTTTGGATTCGGAGAGCGGCAACACCCAAATTTTGATAGAATGGAATGAGCGATCACCGCTCAAGAATACAAAATGCGTTCGACGTGGGCACAAGTCTATGTTGTTCCCTGCTCAAGAATTAGGGTCATGACAAAGAGATGACATTATCCTACAAGTATATGGGCGAAAAAGGAAGACTGATGCTCTTTAAACAGTAATGTCTGATCCACAGCTTCACTTCTTGCCGCTCACTAAAAATATTTTTTGCTTTTGCTTCTAAGAAGTAGGATCTTTGAAGTTTCCTGCCATATTTGAAAAAACTAAATTTTATTTCACAGTTCACCGACCATTCATTTTAGAAAAATCGAATAAAAAGTAAGGATACCAACGGTCGTGGCAAGTGGTTCATTTGTGAATGTTTGACTACTGTAGTCCATCTACGTATATTTTTTGGGATTTTCATAATATTCGGCATTTTTGATGCCGTCGTTTATGTTCGAAGTGGCCGCCATTATTTATATTTACTAAACACGGCAAAAAATACTACAAACACCATTGAATGGCATTTTGGAGACGTTTTATATTCCGGGCGAGATAGGTATTTGATCAGGGAGTCCTAAAAAGAGGGCTTTAGTAGCATTCATTTTTTTTACATTAAAAAAGCAATATTTTTCGTTTAAACACAAACAAATCAAGGGCGCGCGTGTTTTTTCATTCCTTTTCTAAGCATATTTGTCAGTAAACCGAATTGCGGTTTGAAATTTTGCTCCCATAGTGGCCATATAAATACTATTTAATGAACGGTAATTATCAAATTATAATTTTTTGTTTGCCATTTTCTAAAGTGTAAAATAAGTTCATTTTAGTAACCGAAAATCCCAAAGTTTGAGATGGGCAAAATTTTGGGTAGTGAAACACCACCAAAAAATCAATAACACAGAGGGCGCTAGTGTCAGTCACTGCAGAACGACGTAAGCACTCAAAAATCATCCACCATTTTGGTTTAAATCCGGTTCGGCATGTTGGCTAAAACGACGTCGCATCATAACGTCGGGTCGCATTTAACAATGTCGCTACGCCGTTAAATTGCTGCTTGGGTAGTATTTTACAATTTTGACCTTTGGTACAATACCTTCAAAATATGGTTACATTTTATGGCGGGCCATAGGTCCATGTAATCTGTGCGGGTTTCTTTGAAAAATTTTGCCTGCGGCGCTAAAATGGCATTGATTGTTACGGTAGCGGTCGCAGCTTTTCGAAAAGGAGGGGACGTGAGAGCAAAATTTTGTAAATGCAACGAAATAGTTTTATGCAAAAGTTCTAAAATTAAAAATTAATGTAACTCCGACCGAATAGGGCGCCGCAGTCGAAAATTTTTGGAAAACTATCAAAAATTTTACTGTTTTCATGAAAAACCGGCGATTTTTTAAATAAATTTTCACAAAAAGGAGGGGGGGCGATCGCCCCCACCGGCCGCCCTCCTGGAACCGCCACTGATTGTTACAATTTAAGTTTCATTTTTAAAAAATGTCATCATTATCTACAAATTTTCGTGTGCGGCGCATTAGTGACTTGATTTTTCCAACGAATCTAAAATTGATACTAGATTCGACCCCAACCCAGTCCTTGGCAGGTAACCCAACACACTTTTTTTAAAATATTTCATAATAAATGTAATGTAATGTTAGGTAAATTTTAAGGATTGTTTTTTCAGCAACATTTAAAAGTTGTAAAAGATGGCATGTTTAGTATTTTTTTTTTAATTTTACTAACCTTCAAACATATCTAGAACTGAGACTAGATTTATATCCAACTCGGTCCCTCTTAGCAGGTAACCCAACCCACTTTTGTTAAAACAAAAATCCTAAAGTTCGAAATTTATAGCCCTAACTGCTTAAAAGTTAAATTTTTTCCTACAACATTTAAAACATGTTAAAAATGGTATGTTTTTGCCAGCGGCGCATTTAAGATATAATTTTGGTAAAGAATCTAGAAGTGAGACACTAGATTCAGCCAAGGATTCGTGTCCTTGCTTTTAAATATAAATTCGACTATAAATTAGTATTTAGGTCAGACTTTAAAAATAGTCTGGAAAACCGGGAAAAGTCAGAGAATTTGGTATTACAAAAAAAGGGGCCATCATGAGTTGTTTTTTTTTTTTTAATTTTTGTAAATCCACGGCATAAACGCTTGTCTGATTAGTCTTATTCTGGGGGTTAATTCTCGCTATAAACCTCGTATTTGTCTCTACACATTTATACTTTTTCTCATCCGAGCCCTCTTTGCAAGTCAAGACCACAGGCCCACGTCTGTTCATAACAATATTTTTTTGTCACTTGTTGTACTAAAAGGTTCACTTTGGAGTCACTTTTTTCAGAAATGTCACTTTTTCTCTTTTTTTTTAAAGTGGAATCTTTACTGTATGCAGTAGAGCCAGACATCACAAAGAAGTTTTTGTCCGGCTAAGAACAATACAACTAGGCCGCGCGTCGGTACGTTTGATATTTCTTTTGAAGAAAGTGTAAAAAGGCGTATTTCCAGGTTGTTTTCAAGCAATTAATTTTAATTCTCAAAATATGGATAGAAAAGCATTAATTATATTATAAACTAAAAAAAATTATTAAACGCGTCAAATGTCAATTTTTTACTTATTTCTGATGAACAAAACCTAATAAATGAATAAAATTTATATTTTGTTATAAAACAAAAAATACATTCCAGATGGGTGACCGAACGAAATTCCTATTAATTTCCCTTCCATATTAGGGTTTTTCGATCTTCTTCTATCATCTCAAATGTTTTACCAGTAGCATTACATATATCCCTAACCCAAGGACTGTAATAATAATTGCCAACCCTTCTCCGCAAAAGCTATGCTTTTGAGGGCACTCAGTAGAATGTAAATAAGGGAACATTGTTATAATTATTATTTTGCCCCAGAATGTCACCAGATTTCCTTGCGAAAAGTTTTTTCTAAAAGTTAATTTCCCTTAAAATACACAAAAAATAGGGAAAAATAACTTTTACTTTTAACAATCCAATTAAAACTTAAAATTATTAAATTTAATCATTTTGTGGAAAACTTTAAAAAAGTACACGATGTTTTGGTCTTTTTTTGGTAAGGATGGATGAAGATGGTCTTTTTCTTTTTTTTACTTTCCAATATAATGTAATAAAGAATTATTTTTTTCCCTGAAAAACGACCGCCATATTGTAGTTCAAGCTAGGTAGATAATTTATAATCAGATGGTTAAAATTCGAGGTTATACACTCGGACACGATATGTCATTATGCTTTGCACGCGACACTATTCGCAGTTATTTAGTTGTCCCAATGAAATTTTACGTTGCGCGTTCTATTTGTATTTGTTATATTTAAAGTATGGTAACAAACTAAATATTAAAACTGAGTAAGAAAAAATTTAAACAGAAATGTTATATGTAAATTATATGCAAAAAATAACACTAAGTAGTACTGCTAATTTTAAACAAAAAATGTGAAGCAGAGGAACCAAAAGCGATACACTAATTGTTTAACTTAATTTTAAACCTCGAATTCTTATGTCACATTCGGGATGCGGACCGGATTTAGGGCCAATAGTAACACACCATGTCTTATTGAACATACAGGAACTAGTTCGGCACCATTCAGAAAAAATATTGTTGGATAGAATTTTAAATAAATTATTCAATATAAGGATTGTGAACTAAAAGTAATGCGGAAATGAAAATAGTTTTTGTTTAAAACGTCGTTAGTGTATCGTGACTCTGCTACACGTTAAAAATTTTTAAAATGTTGTTATTTTACAGGCGCACTCGAAACTCTTTCAAACCACCCTAATCGATATCCGCGACAAAATTGACCCGGTACTTAAAACAGCATCACACAAAGATGAAACCAGAAGGGAAAAAGACAAGGACTATAAAGAAAAAGATGTTAAAAAAGAGAAAGAACAGGATAGTGACAAAAGACAGGGTGAGGTGACAAAGAGTGATAAGAAGGAAGTAAAGGATGAAACAGAAGTGAAAAATGATTAAAGTAACGTATTCAAGAAATTCTTCAGGAGATTTCATTTTATTTACCTTTTGGGTGTTATAAGTAAGTTTGTGGTAAATATACACATTAAACATCTATTTCTTTTTTTTATAATCGACATAAACCCCACTGTACCCCGAAGATTTTTCACAGCATAATCAAGGTCCAATTATTATGAGTTAGATCTACTAAACCCTGTATAATGGTCTTGCACTGCAACATTCGTTCTACTTATAATTTTTAAGTTAATTTTAAAAATTTTTGTTTTATGTAGAATATGTTAGCTCCGGCAGCTGTTCGCCTGATTAGCAACGTCTGGTTAGTAACTAGGCATGAATAAGGAGACTTGAACTAATATGAACGCCACCTGTTTTATTTATAGGATATATAATAGTCGGGTCACTTTTCCAATATACAGGGTGTTTCAAACTTAAGTATCGTAATTTTAAGGGCGTGTTTTTCAGGTCAAACCGATTGAGAAACACAGTGTCTAAATAATCGCGGACTTGAAAATGAGGTGGGGCCCCATTGTGGCAGTTCGTTCTATAGAAAGTTTAAATATATGTCAGCATTTAAAATTGGCAAGAAAATGGAAGGACCGATTAAAGTATCTCCTACTATAATTGTTCAATTAAAAAAATGTATGTAAAACCTAATAAAAGCTGTGTTACTTTAGATATAAAATTATCTAGTAAAACCTTAAAAGAGTTATATGTTGCCAAAAAACAGTACACAGAATTAAAGGATTTCTATACATTAATAAAATCTAGAAAAAAAGAGTTTTATCAAAATAGAATAAGTAATTCAAAAAATCAATAAAAAACAGTCTGGTCAGTTGATGATAATGATAATGATAATGATAATGATAATGATAATGATAATGATAATGATAATGATAATGATAATGATAATGATAATGATAATGATAATGATAATGATAATGATAATGATAATGATAATGATAATGATAATGATAATGATAATGATAATGATAATGATAATGATAATGATAATGATAATGATAATGATAATGCTAATGATAATGATAATGATAATGATAATGATAATGATAATGATAATGATAATGATAATGATAATGATAATGATAATGATAATGATAATGATAATGATAATGATAATGATAATGATAATGATAATGATAATGATAATGATTTAAAAGAGTTATATGTTGCCAAAAAACAGTAAACAGAATTAAAGGATTTCTATACATTAGTAAAATTTAGAAAAAACGAGTTTTATCAAGTAATTCAAAAAGTCAATAAAAAACAGTCTGATCAGTTGATAATAATGATAATGATAATTATAGTGATAATGATAATTATAGTGATAATGATAATGATAATGATAATCATAATCATAATCATAATCATAATCATAACCATAATCATAATCATAATCATAATCATAATCATAATCATAATCATAATCATAATCATAATCATAATCATAATCATAATCATAATCATAATCATAATCATAATCATAATCAGAATCATAATCATAATCATAATCATAATCATAATCATAATCATAATCATAATCATAATCATAATCATAATCATAATCATAATTATAATGATAATGATAATGATAATGATAATCATAATCATAATCATAATCATAATAATAATAGCTGCGGGCACCGGGGAAATAAAATACCCGGGGTAGACAAAAACCAGCAACCGACGTATTGGGTTAGCAACCTCCACGTTGTGAAAAAAAATGCTCCAGTTATCACTAGAAGCAAAGCCTCGGATGCCCCTGGTGGTGCGACTGCGCCAGGAGGTGGGACTGTACAGTCACTAGCGGAATCGCATGGAGCAAGTGGCACGCGCCCGCGAAACAATGCAGACACCGGTACCCGATCAAGGAAGTGACGACAGCTTAGACAACCCAAACACAGGTAGCCCCGCTCCAGTCCGTAACCGAAGGAGGTGTATGCGCTGGAACAGGCAAGATAACCTTGACTAAATGCGCGCATACTACCAGGTGACGAACGCCGAACAGGACCTTACGCATTATAGGACCAAACTACTCAACCAGTGGATACAAGCCAGACCAAACATCCAAAAAACAGTTCAACAGCTAGCTGATCAAGTCCGATCAGTTATAAGGTGTAAAGTTATTTCCGAAGCGGAACTGGAGGGCGATTCAAGTGGCAGCATTATTTTTTATAACGACCCGATTTTCTGGTATCTGGAGGGCGATTCAAGTGGCGACTATTTTTTATAACGACCCGATTTTCCGGTATCTAGGAATGAACGCTGGCAACATCGCATCTTGTGTGGTTTGTAAGGCCATCTCATCCTTCGGTAAATGTTGACTTCCACAGTTGACTTCTGTCATTTTTGTTTACTTTTTCCGTTGGTGAAGTTGTTTCTTTTATAAAAGTGCCGTTTTTTAGTTTAATGCCTTAAAAACGAACTGGGAATTTAAATTTTATTATCCAAGAAAGATTCAGAGCTTATGCGCTTCCCGAATATGTATTTTGAGACCCACCTTCTCCACAGAGTACGAAATTCAATGCCGGCATTCATTTGCAAACCAAAAAGAAGAGAAACTTGACCAAATTTTACAACAACAGCCCTAAAAAGAAGGTAAGCATGTAGTTCAAAAGACGGATTTGGCATCTGCAAAAAATCTGATTTTAGGATTCACAATATTACCATTATAGCAGTCGTCCCTATCTTTTTTCAAGTGTTTTACACCCATAGTCGCAAAAACTGTTTTTACGAGAAGGCTAATAAAAATTATTTATAGGGGCACCTACTAGGGTCTCTGGGACCCCAAATCCGTCTGCGCCGGTTGATTTTTTTTTCAATTTTTTTGTGTTTTTTTTGTATTTTTTTCTCTAAGACAATCCAATCCAACATAGCCCAACCCAACCCAAAACAATAAAAAAAAACAAACATTACAGCCCCCCCCACCCTTTATTATCTTTAAAAAAAAACGGCGCAGGCCGATTTGGGGTCCTAGGGATCCTAGTAGGTGCCTCTATAAAGAATTTTTCATAAAAAATCAAAAATGGCAGAAATCCGTATAATTACCTTTATTTTGGCTACACTAAAGTATCGTTCATACAAGGTATAGTCATACTTTTAGTTCTAATTTTAGTCATAAAGCTATCTTTATCACTGTCTCGTTAAGAAAAAGAACAGTGACAGAGATAAAACAAAGACTAAAACTATGACTATGCCTTGTATGAACGATACTTAAGTGTATAATTATATAAAATATATAAAGTATATAATATATAGTGATAAATTCAATGCCCACTGGCTCAGCCAAAGGAAACCTCATATTAGACACTCAAAGTAAATTATTACATCTATTGGTATCCGCATACCTAACACGTTCAAAATAACCCCAAAGCTCGCTACATTTTTGACTACTTAATTTTGACCGAAATTGACTGAATACAAAACAGCACTATCCAATGATGAAATGAAACAAAAAAATGTCAGTCAGTTGGTGTTTGCATGGTGCATACTAGATTATTGATAAGTCCAAGACTAACCATTTATTTTTGAAAGTATATATAAGCCCTTATAAGCTTTCTTATTGCTTTTTTAAAATAGTATAGTATACTTATATTTTTTAGGAAACGTTGAGATGAGCTGTGTTATCTCCAAATGAAGTCACTGATATGAACAATTTTGAAATTATAATTTGAGATAATGTTTTAACCTAAATGGTACCTACACTTGTTCAGTTAAGAATTTGTTTATAGGATATTTCCTTATTGGTGTAAGCTTTAATTAGTTTTTCCAAGAGAATTTTAATTTACAAAACAGAATCAAATATTAAAAGCATAATAAATATATCAAGATCCCGCTTTGCATTCCCTTAAAATCCTCCAGGTTTTTTAGGCAGTATCAAATACAATAGTGCTTCCTACTCTAACACAGTAAAGCAAAAATGACTAATTTTTTTGTAGTTTATGCTGAGGAGATTGGTAAGGTTGCTTTGAAGGGCATTTTTAAGGTTGAATTATTACTTTAATATATTTTTTTTCTTGAATTTTTTATTTAGGTTAAATATATATATCTTCTTAATCAATATTATTAAATTCGTTATTTGGGTTCACAAAGAAGTAGGTATCTAACTATCTCTCCTTTTGTTCCTTATATCATCATTGGCATTATCTATGTACTTTCTTCAAAGCCACTGTATTTGCTTCAAGAGGATAAAAGGACCAAGATATTGTGCTTCCTGATTTGCTTCAAGACTATTTTTTTAAAAACAAAAAAAGAAGTTAAAAAACCTCCAAACCAGTTACTTCAACCGAAAAGAAACCAAAAGATCAAAAGATCTTGGGTGGAAATAACGAAGATTCAAACTTGGATGAGCATCCCATTTACCCCCTCTGGGTAACCAGCGCGAACTCATCAGTAGTTTCACTGGTCACCCGCCCCACACATCATTAAACAGCATCATACACTTTGATTTCCAACCTTGAATCACTCACAAATAGGCATCGTTCCGCACTGGTACTTATCCAAGTTACCTGATACGGATTCGTCCTGGCGTGTCAATATTTCAAATAGGATTATGCCCCTAAGGCAATAGAAAAACAAAAAAGAAGTTAGAAAACCTCCAAATCAGTTACTTCAACCGAAAAGAAACCAAAAAACAAAAGATCAAAAGATCTTGGGTGGAAATAACGAAGATTCAAACTTGGATGAGCATCCCACAAGGAACACACAAAGGACCAAAGTGAAAAGAGAAATTATTAAACGATGTTTCGCTCTGGGTAACCAGCGCGATCTCATCAGTGGTTTCACTGGTCACCCGCCCCATACATCATTAAACACCATCATATCCTTTGATTTCCAACCTTGAATCACTCACAAATAGGCATCGTTCCGCACTGGTACTTATCCAAGTTACCTGATATGGATTCGTCTTGGCGTGTCAATATTTCAAATAGGATTATGCTCCTAAGGGAATTAAAAAAACAAAAAAAGAAGTTAAAAAACCTCCAAATCAGTTACTTCAACCGAAAAGAAACCAAAAAACAAAAGATCATGATGGTGTTTAATGATGTATGGGGCGGGTGACCAGTGAAACCACTGATGAGCTCGCGCTGGTTACCCAGAGCGAAACATCGGTTATTAATTTATTTTTTCACTTTGGTCCTTTGTGTGTTCCTTGTGGGATGCTCATCCAAGTTTGAATCTTCGTTATTTCCACCCAAGATCTTTTGTTTTTTGGTTACTTTTCGGTTGAAGTAACTGATTTGGAGGAGGAACACACCATTAATCTGTTTTTTTTTTTAGTTTCTTTTCGGTTGAAGTAACTGTTTGGGGTTTTTTAACTTCTTTTTTGTTATGCACTCATATTATTACTTACTCTTTGGAGTGAGGTGAATTTGAAAAAACAAATTTTTTTCAGCCATAACTTTCTCAAGAAAAAAAACGAAACGAAAAACGTGTATTGATAAAAAGTAATAAACATGAATTCTCTCTTGGGTGTTGGAGCTGAAAAGCCTGAAGCCTATTCTGTCCAGAGAAGAAGATAAATTCTCTCCAATCTTGAAGAAAAACGAGACAATAAATAATAAACATTTTTTACAAAATTATTTACTTAACTATGGTCGTTTTTTTTGTTTTACAGGGAGAAAGGTGCTGGTTCTACTCTTGGTTCTGCTGCAGATATAAGAAAATAGTGGCAATGATTGCCACCATAATGATATACAAGGACGTTTTGAAGGGGGTATTACGGTGTCTTGCTGTCTTATCCAATCGTATTTAGAGCACAAAATGTGGGTACATTTTTAAATATGATGTTGATTAGTGTATTAGCTGATTTATATAGGTATTATTAATCACGGCCGACTGAATACAGATTCACTACGATTACCTTATCAAATCCATCATGAAAACACAAATTGAAAGTGTAGCAAGTCACACAGCACTTTTTTGGTATCGGAATCAAGCCGTATAAAAATATTCGCTTTTTATCTCTCTTTTTTACTTTTTATCCCTCCTTTAGACATGGGGGCAAAAAGCGATACTTACATGAAAAAAGGTCTCGTTTTATGAAAACAGAAAAGAGAATTTTGAATATGTATTCAGTCAGCAGAACAGAATTTATTATTTCTTTTACCCAGAACGTCTAATGTCAAAAATGCAAGATAGTGGAGTAAATTAAATATTAAGTCTTTTAAGAAATAGGCAGTTTAAGTTCGTCATAGAACTAACGTACGCGTAGACGTGGAATGTAGCGCAATATTCCGCCTTCTTTTTATCTGTAAAAAAAATGTCGGTTGAAATGAGATATCAGAATCCCATCTCTGCGGTCTTGCGTTAACAAGTTCACGTTTACGGCATGTATAACGTTAAGATCAGACGCTAGCTAACATAGTCTTACGTCTACGTCATGTTGCTAACGCAACGAGTTGTACCGAACAGTAAAAAAATCAGTAGACTGGTAATACGAATAGCGCCGAAGAAAAAAAAGCAAGATAGAAATAAACTGTACCAAAATGTAAAGGACAGAAACGTCCGATACGAAAAATTTCACGTCTACGACCAGGCAGCTCTTATGTATCATGGCCTACTTAAACTGCCTAATGGCTGAAACCTTGTTTGCCCACCCTGTATATTTTTGTTAAGAAATATATTTTTGTCCCACTACTTATAAAAATCGGCTCATTTGTTGATAAGTTATAAGGTTTCAAAGTACCCACCCTTGCTATAGAGCATTTTTGTTTTCTAATAGCTTGTTTGTTTTTTATCCGATTTTCACAACTTTTATATTTTTGAAATGACAAAGAATCAAGATTTTCTATTTTCTAGCAAATTGAGTTGGTTAAAAAATTAGCTCAATAATTTATTTTACTACTCTATATTTGTCTTACCTAAATAAGACCACTTACGACATTTTACATAAAGTATAGTACACAACTCACATATTATGGTCTTTACACGTTCAGATGAATTAAGATACTCGTTTAATGACCATCATAACATGCTTGTTATGTAAACTATTATTATGACAAATTTAATAAAAATCGGTTAAGTGGCTGTTGAGTAATCGTGGTACATATTTAGTGGAAATAAAAAAAAACTTTTTTGCGACCATAATAGCCTCCATAATAGTTTGGATTCAGCCCTTTGTAATTTACTCTCATTTTTATTATTTAAATTTTTTTATTTATTTCCGTTGTCTTCTTAAATATTCTTTTTTTTATAAGTTTTTCACCATATATATAAATTTTAATGTATTTGTTTTACTAAAATGTCGTGTTTTTTTTTTAAGATATATTAAAATTAATGTTAATATAATTTTTGACTAAACTGTTTTCAAACGTTTTACACTTTTATTATTTTAATTTATTTGATTTATTTATGTTGTCTTTGCAAAACATATTTCTTCCTACTGAATCAGGAATAAATAAATTGGTAGACATCTTTGAAGCATTCTATGAAGTATTATTCTCCCTGATTTCTCCTTAAAATAAAATTAAAATAACGAGGAATAAAAGGTCAACAGAACTTTATTTAGTGTATATAGTTAGGTACTAAAGCAAAAGTGTGAGAGAGGCAAATACTCGCCGGTTTATGATCGTAACTTTTGCTTGGGTGAACCGTTGATAAAATTAAGAATGCATTAAACAAACAAAACAAATATAAATTGGTTAGATTTCAACGTTACGAATTTTAATTTTTGTCCGCTATATTTTGAATCTTTGACCCCCCCGTTAGTTCCTCAATGAAACTCAATTTGAATATTGTAAAAATTATGTACTAATTTAGTCCCCTTTTAAAAAATTTTGTGCTTGATGAATAAATGAGTGTGTGCAACCCCTCCCCATGCTTAGGAGACAGATTTGATAAAAGTTGATATGTCGTAATTTTGTACTAACTATATACTCCTAAAGAAGAGTACTTTTAGTTTACAAAAACCATCGGTTCCTAAGATTTTTGTTTGTTTGTTATGGAGTGTGTAGTTTGATGTGTGCTTAGAAAAGAGATTCGACCAAAAATGACTATGCCAGAATTTGGTATTAATTTAATTAAATTTCGTCCCCTTCTAAAAAATTCCCTACTATTAAGAAGGCACAACCCCCTCTGCTTAAGAAATAAATTTGAAAAAAAGCAATTATGCCAGAATTTGAGAAGCTAATTCCGTCCCCTTCTAGATAATTTCCTACTATCAAGATAACTTCATTTTTTTCAAGGCACACCCCCCTCTGCTTAAGAAATAGATTTGAAAAAAGCAGGACTTTTTATTTTTTTTAATTTGATATATAACCGGAGAATAAGATGTTAAATTTAAAAAGGTAATTATTAGGTTTGCATATAAACAAAAAAAAAATAAGTTATCTTGAGAGTAGGCAATTTTTTAAAAAGGGACGAAATTAGTACATAATTAGTAGCAAATTATGGCATAATTACTTTTTTCCAGAATGAAGTTATCTTGAGAGTAGGCAATTTTTTAGAAGGGGACGAAATTAGTAACAAATAAGCTTTTTTCAAATCTCTTTCCTAGGCAGAGGGGGGTATGCCTTGATATAAAGATACATACCCCATATAAATTTAAAAAAATGAAGATATCTTAAGAGTAGGTAATTTTTTATAAGGGGACGAAATTAGTACATAATTAGTACCAAATTCTGGCATAGTCACTTTTGGTCGAATCTCTTCTAAGTAGAGGGGGATGTACCTTGATATCAAGCTACACACCCCATAACAAACAAACAAAAATCTTAGGAACCGATGGTTTTTGTAGAGTAAAAGTACTTTTCGTTAAGAGTACATAATTAGTACAAAATTATGACATTTCAACTTTCATTAAATCTGTCTCTTAAGTATGGGAGGTGCAGCCACACCCACATAGTACATAATTTTTACAATATCCAAATTGAGTTTGGTTTGGGGGGGGGGGCTGTAGCTTGATTGAGCCTAATAGGTAAACTTAAAGATACTACCAAATTTATTGGTTAAGTAGTAGCAGAAGGGCGGCTTTTTCAGACTGGCAATTAGGCTTTCATAGACTCTATTATACACGTGACCCTTAGGATATAATTTTGCCTGACACCTCTTCATCACAGGCAGGGATCTTAAGACTCTCTGAAAGGTGATCCTACTAACATCGATACCGTCCCAGCAAAACTTGGTTTTAAAAGTAGACTTTCTCCCCAGCCTTCGGCAGTCACATTAAGTTGACCCGAAAATCGAAGGTCAATGCCGGTTTCAAAGCGCAGGTCGCATCTTTTAGGTCACCTTCTGTTGTCTCCGGCTTCTGTTGTCTCCGGCTGTTCACTTAAAATCATCAATCGGATTCCACCTAGGATAATCAAAATCAGTAAAAAAATTTTTAAACCATTTATTTCCCACTTCAGGTGAAATTACCTGATAGCCGTTTTGAAAATGGATACATAATAATATGGGTTTCGTTTAAACACACAAAGTATATGTGCACTTCATATTTGCTATGATATTTGAATTTTATTGACAAATATTTGCAAAAAATTATAAAGCTTTTTTATTTAAATTTTTTTCTTAGGATCAAAATATAGCGGGACATTGCACCTGCATATAATACACGAAGAAATATTTTTGTGTAGTACTGCGAGTTTTACTAGTACTCTTGATATTTACCTAATAGAACAGATTTTCGACATTCTCCATCCTCAAATCGTTCGTTTATAGGGCTATAATCTAAAATGGTACTGCCAACGTATTCCGATATCCCGGAGTTCAAGCAGAACACCGTCCATCAACTAACTAATTGTGAGTAACATCCTTTAGGTTTCTGGATATCTTTTCATAAACGCCTAAAAAAGGAAACCATAATATTTAAATTTATTCTTATTAGAGGAACAAAAGTAGTAAAATTATAATCCATTTTATCAGAATTCAAAAAACGAAACTGAATATAAAGAGAAATATTCCGTGGGTATACTTTTGTTTTTCAAACTCGCACTTAGAAGAAAAAAATATATTGACGTCACAGTCAGCCAAGTCACCTAAGGTGAATTTTAAAAGAAAAAATAGTGCTAGAAAGCACGGATAGTCCAAAATCAATGATTTTATGTTTAAAGGAAATCAAAATATCTCGAAAACTTAGCTTTGAAAGATTTGAACCTTATAACAAAATTTTTAGGTAATATTTACGAAAACTAAAATTTGAAAACCCCACATCATCATCATAACAATACCTGCTTTACTTATATTTGAACGTTTTTCCAAATAACTCGGAAACTAAAGCTCCCACGAATTTGGACTTTATAACAAAATTTGTAGTCCATATTCATGGAAACTTAAATCTGAAAACCGTATATCGATACTTGCTTTTGTTCCAAAGTTACAATGTTTTTAAATATTTTATCCCCTTTTCTCCCTTCAACCCCTTACCACCCTACCCAAAAGTTAATCAGTTCATGGTCATCCGATAGAGGATTTTTGTACCAAAAGACGTTCTTGAGTTATCGTGTATACAAACCGACAACAGATCAACCGACAACATTTTTTTTTCGCCGATAAAGGTGTTTTGGAAC
Organism: Oxystoma pomonae; assembly: GCA_963921995.1. Lineage (NCBI taxonomy): Eukaryota > Metazoa > Arthropoda > Insecta > Coleoptera > Brentidae > Oxystoma > Oxystoma pomonae. Next base: position 71,938,229 of record OY998165.1, read on the forward strand.
CTTAGTAACTCACTTTTGATAAAATTAAAAAAGTCAAAATATCAGGATTTTATTAGTCCCATATTGGTATGGTGGACTAAAAAGTTTAAAATCAAATAGGCGGCAGTGAAAATTCCCCATATAACAATGTAAATCGATACCTCCAATATACAGGCCAGTGAGCGACATTTTTTATACTGATGACAAATGGTCGCCACAAAAGTTAAAAGACCATTGAAACAATTAGTATTGAAATGAGTAAATTGTTAAGAACTTTTTTAAAACAAGGCTACAAGTAAGTTTTTTTTTAAACATATCAAAAAGTTGTAAGAAATGTGATTCACTGACTAGTTTAAAATTATTGTAAAAATTCGAAATTTCAACAACACCTTTAAAAGCTTAAATTTTTAAAATAAAGAAAAATGTTAGCACCCTAATAAAATAGGATTGTTTTTTTCGAGGTTCTTTTACTGTTTACATTTTTTCTACGGCATTTCACCATACACCACATACTATTGAAGCTACATTGAAATTACTCCTAAGCCACTCGTAGCATAGCTTTTAAAAAATTAAAACTTAAATGATTTAAAGGTATTTTTAGTGGATGGTGGGGTGTAAACTTGCATTAAGTGCTAGTTTATCAATAGCGAGTTAGGCATTGAAGTCTCGAGTTCAAGAAAAAGATAGTTGACATATACCAAGTGCCAGAATGAGACAGCTGAAGGTTAACTCGGGAGGTAAATGCTTAATTCGCTATTGATAAACCGGCCCTAAGTGTGTTACCCATAACCTTATTATAAAAAAGTTCCAAACCAAAATAAAATTACATTTCTAGTCACTTAAATTATCAAGGACTCCACTGGTCCTATGAAATAAAATGATATTGACTATTTCAAGTGTTTTCACGATTTTCGACTCATTGAAAGAAAAATGCACTTTTAAAGGTAATTTTAGGGTTGACCCACCTCAGATTTTTAGTCCTGGCCCCATCGTATACCCCCGCAAAAAAAATTTGATTCATGTTTTTGGATCATTGTGGCTGTATTATCTTGGGTAGACATTGAACACCCAGGCAAAACTATTTTAGTGACCACCCTGTATTTTGGTATTAAAAAGCTTAAAATTTTGCATTTTTTTGTGTGTTTAAAAAAAAGCCAACGGGTTTTTTAAAATGCATAAAATTGTAATTTTTACAAAATGTAATTTTTTGACATTTAGAAAAAGAATTGTTAGCATCTGTAGAGTCTCTTTGTCAACAAAATTGGCGAAAAGATAACAAAATCCGGTTAACTTAAATTTATTAGCAGTTTTTATTTCATGCAAGAAGTTGGTATACGAAATAAAAAAACCCATAGTTTTTTTTTCTTAATAGATTGTATCAAATGATACATCTGTTTACACAAAATAAATAGAAGTTTTTTTAGTTGCAAAAAAACATGCAGAGTGTCTCAAAAAAACCCAACGGTTTTTTAAGATGCATAAAATTTTTGGACATCCGCCATTTTAAATTTTTGATAAATGTCATTTTTTGACATATTTGCAAACTCTATTTCGAAAACTTTTTTTTGCATTAAAATCTGACAATAAATAAAAAATTTGCAGTTAAAACCAAACAGTCCGGTTAACTTAACTTTATTCTTTTTATTTTATGCAAGCAGTTGGTATACGAAAAAAAGCCATAGTTTTTTGTTTCTCAATAGAATTTATCAAATGATACATCGGTTTACAGACAATAGATAGAAGTTGAGGTAGTTTGTTGGAAGAGGTCTCAACAAACTACCTCAACTAAATTTAAATTGGGTCGCAAAACATCACACTAAATAGATAGAAGTTTTTTGCAGTTGCAAAAAAAATATATAAAGTGTCTCAAAAAAAACTCAACGGTTTTTCAAGATGTATAAAACTTTAAGACATCCGCCATTTTTAATTTTTGGTAAATGTCACTTTTTGACATATTTGCAAAAAGTCTATTTCATTCCCTTTCGGAAACTTTTTTGTCTTAAAATCCAACAATAAATAAAAAACTGCCAGTTAAAACAAAACAGTCTGGTTTTTTTGTGGTCCCCCTATATATAAATGAATATTATTCCTCAATACAATAAAGAAAAATCAGTAGATCGTGGTCAATAAAATTCACACAATAAAGATTTTCAAATGGGAGTTATAATTTATTTAACGGCTTCTAAGGTGTTTTTTAGCTCACCCTGTTTACAAATTAATAGATTGTTACTTTTGCATTGCCATTGCCAATTCCAAAGTTAGCTTTAACAAAAAACTTTACGTAGGTAAAGCTGGGGGGACCACTATAAGGGGCCACAAAAATTCCCATTCCAGAATTTGGTAATAATTTGTTGCTAATTTATTACCGAAGAATTAAATTTGTCGCTGTTGCCCGTTCCGAGAAATCGCGACCCCTGTGACTTTACGGTAAAGCTGAGGGGCCACCCCATAACTCCTGATTGGCAAGCGATAGCAGAATAAATCAAACGTCTTAATTTGTCGCTCGAAGGCCTTATGTGCATTAACATATAAAAAACAACGAAAATATCGCGGTTTTTTTTTAATCTTCAAAAAACTCTATTTTGCTAATAACTTCCCTTGTATTGAACCAAATGATGCAGAACTAAGCCCATTAGGCGTCAATGAGCTTGTTCGAATTTGTTTCTGCCATTTAAAAGTCTAACAAGCAAAATTTAAAAAAAAAACAATTTTTTTTTGGGAAATTGTACCACTGTGCGTCCAATAAATCGTATCTCGGTTATTCCACGAGATATTAGGCTTAAACTAAAAAAAATAATTTATTTCATGCAAAGTCCAAATTTTTTCTGTACAATATCAATACGTCGCTCCTGTGGGGTTCAAGAAAATTTGTTGAAACTATTTTCTGAAACTGACCAAAAAGTCGCAATGATTTGCATCCCGTTAAGCTGAGCTCAAAGCGGGCTTTTCAAGTACACAAATACAACATTTTTCGCCGGTGTCGTTATCGAGCGAAATATTGCGATGAAAGTGGTTCACTATTCCAGAAATCTGCACCCGGATATCTACAAAACTATTTATGGGCCCACCAAGACTCGTATAGCGTTTAGTTGGGCTCGAACAGGGCTTTTCAAGTAACTAGACCCAGAATTTATCGCTGGTGCCGTTATCGAGATATCGAGATTTAAGGGGTTAATTATTCCATATCTCTGCACCCGGATAAATCTAAAATTAGTTATGGGACCACCAAGTTTAGTATACCGTTACGCTGGGTTCGAATAGGGCTTTATAATGACCCAAACACAGAATTTGTCGCTGATGCCGTTATCGAGATATTGCCATCAAAGAGGTTCACTATTGCATATTTCTGCACCCGGATATCTCGAAAACTAGTTAAGGGGCCACCAAGTTTCGTATACCGTTTAACTGGGTCAAACAGGGCTTTTTAATTACCCAAACTTAGAATTTGTCGCTGGTGCCGTTATCGAGATACCGCGATTTAAGTGGTTTACTATGGCACGTTTCTGCACCCGGATTTCTCGAAAACTAGTTAGGAGGCCACCAAGTTTCGTATACCGTTTAGCTGTGTTCAAACAGGGCTTTTTAATTACCCAAATCCAGAATTTGTCGCTGGTGCCGTTATCGAGATATTGCGATTTAAGTGGTTCACTATTTCACATATCTGCACCCGGATATCTCCAAAACTAGTTACGGGGGCCACTAAGTTTCGTGTGCCGTTTAACTAGGTTCAAACAGGGCTTTTTAGGTAACTAGACCCAGAATTTGTCGCTGGTGCCATCATCGAGATATTGCGATTTAAGTGGTTCACTATTCCACATATCTGCACCCGGATATCTCCAAAACTAGTTACGGGGCCACTAAGTTTCATATGCCGTTTAGCTAGGTTCAAACAGGGCTTTTTAGGTAACTAGACCCAGAATTTGTCGCTGGTGCCGTTATCGAGATATTGCGATTTAAGTGGTTTACTATTCCACATATCTGCACCCGGACGAAACTATTTATGGGGCCACCAAGTTTCGTATACCGTTTAGCTGGGTTCAAACAGGGCTTTTTAGGTAACTAGTCCCAGAATTTGTCGCTGGTGCCGTTATCGAGATATTGCGATTTAAGTGGTTCACTTTTCCACATATCTGCACCCGGATATCTCCAAAACTAGTTACGGGGCCACTAAGTTTCGTATGCCGTTTAGCTGGGTTCGAACAGGGCTTTTTATGTAACCAGACCCAGAATTGGTCGCTGGTGTCGTTATCGAGATATTGCGATTTAAGGGATTCACTATTTTACATCGCTGCACCCGGATATTTACAAAACTATTTATGGGGCCACTAAATTTCTTATGCCGTTTAGCTGGGTTCAAACAGGGCTTTTTATGTAAGTAGACCCAGAATTTGTCGCTGGTGCCGTTATCGAGATATTGCGATTTAGGTGGTTCACTATTCCACATTTCTGCACCCTGATTCCTCCAAAACTATTTATGGGGCCACCATGTTTGGTATACCGTTTAGCTGGGTTCAAACAGGGCTTCTTAATTACTCAAACACAGAATTAGAATTTGTCGCTGGTGCCCCTATATCTCAAAAACTAGGTATGGGGCCACTAAGTTTCATATACCGTTGAGCTGAGTTCTAACAGTGCTTTTTATGTAACCAGACCCAGAATTTGTCGCTGATGTCGTTATCGAGATATTGCGATTTAAGTGATTTACTATTCTACATCTCTGCACCCGGATATCTCCAAAATTATTTATGGGGCCACCAAGTTTCTTATGCCGTTTAGCTGAGTTCGAACAGGGCTTTTTATGCAAGTAGACCCAGAATTTGGCGCTGGTGCTGTTATCGAGATATTGCGATTTAAGTGGTTCACTATTCCACATATCTGCACCCGTTTATCTCCAAAACTAGTTATGGGGCCACTAAGTTGCATATATCGTTTAGATGGGTTGTAACAGTGCTTTCCAATTAACCAGATCCAGAATTTGTCGCTGGTGCCGTTATCGAGATATTGCCATTTAAGTGGTTCACTATTCCACATATCTGCACCCGGATATCTCCAAAACTATTTATGGGGTCAAACAGGGCTTTTTAATTACCCAAACCCAGAATTTGTCGCTGGTGCCGTTATCGAGATATTGCGATTTAAGTGGTTTACTATTCCACATATCTGCACCCGAATATCTCCAAAACTATTTATGGGGCCACCAAGTTTCGTATACCCTTTAGCTGGGTCCGAACAGGGCTTTATTAGGTAACTAGACCCAGAATTTGTCGCTGGTGCCATTATGACTATTCTACCCGATTTCTAGTCGATTCACTATTCTACATCTCTGCACCCGGATATCTCCAAAACTATTTAGGGGGCCACTAAGTTTCAACCCTTTTTTTACCTCCTTAGGGGAAATTTTTTCAAAAATCCTTTCTTAGCGAGTGCCTATGTCACACAATCAATGTGTTCCAATTTTTACGGCTGTAGGTCAAGTGGTTTGACCTCTGCGTTTATAGTTACTGTTGACTGCCGTTCTTTTATTAGTATAGATTAATTATGATAGTAGGTAAATTAAAAATTGGCGCCAGCAGACACGTATAGTCATCCATAAAATCTTTTTAAAAAAATCAAAAATTTTTTTTCAAAATTGTTTTCAAAAACTTTTTTCAATTGTTTTTTGGTTGAAAATGCAATTATCTATTTTAATGTGAAAACCGCGTGTCGCCAGCTGCTACGGTTCGTGAGTTTTTATTTTTCCTAGATATCTCAAAAAATACGAATCTGACAGACTAACATTGATAAAGTTTTTGTTGAAATGTAATTATCCGTCTAAATATTAAAACCGTGCTCTCTAGATTCTACAGTACGTGGGTTAAGAATTTTATAAATATATTTTCGTTTTTCTTATATATCTCAAAAAACTACGAATCTGGCAGACTTCATCATTAATATAGTTTTTATAGAAAAAAAAAACTTACCGTGAAAATCGCGTATTGCACACTGCTACGGTTCGCAGTTAGGATATTTTAAAAAGTTTAACTCCCAGTTCTACCCTCTTCGCAACCCTCATCACCACCACCACCAAAAACTGCAAACCTCTATTCCTAAATTATTCTATACTAACTCTTCCATGTCTCTTTATCCTACAATCAGTCTTATCCATAAACATAATTCCTCATTTCCAGAGCACCAAACCACTTTTCAAACATGTCAAAGATACATCATACCACTTATCATTCCCCACACTACGCTTGTAAAGAATTCTATAATCTACAATGCCATAAAATTATATAACCATCTTCCTGCAACTCTGAAAAGTATCATTGATTTGTCAAAATTTAGAAAAGAACTAAAAAATGTGCTATTCAAACAAGCCTTTTATACTATCGAGGAATATCTAAACTTCTCTTTTCAACAGCAAATAAATTAAACAATATACTGCATCCGATGCTTTTGTTACAAAAGTGCATATAACTATATTAAAGTATTAACTAGGTATCAAATCCTATAAGCAATAAACTGTAATAATGACCAATGTTTTTGTTTTTTGTAGTCCTATATTTGTTATATTTTTATGTTTATTTAATTTCTGTATTTATTTTCATTCTAATTTTAAGCTTTTATTTTGATTTTAATCACAGGCCTTTAGATATTTGCAACTTGTTTGACTCTGTATTTTTATGTTAAGTCGCTTTTTTTTTTAAATTGATATTCTAGATAGTGGCGTAAATTTCATATTTTGCTGATTTTAGTACATAAGATAGTTTTAATTAGCCTATGATCCCAGATCAAAATATCACGTAATGCTTAGATTTACCTACCTTACAAAATTTACTGTTGATCCTGCAAAATTTATTTATTTATTTTTAAGTTATTTGCTTTGTCAATAAGGATTTTTTTTTATCTTTGGACAATAAAGCATATTTACTACTTACTACTACTACTACTAATCAGCTCACCGCCTGGTGCCAGAAAAATTGATAAAAATCGGTTAAGCGTTTTGTGAGTTTTGTGAGTGTGAAACAGAAAGATAGACAGACACCATGACAAAATTCAGGTCTTTTTTGACCCAAGAGCTTAGTTTTAGTCGAAATAAAAAAACTTTTTTTTGACGATTCCAATAGCCTCCATACCATGTATGGATGGCGAAAAATATTTGTGATTTCACAGGAAAATCTGTGAATTTACAGAAATATTAGTGAATTCACAGAAAAATTTGTTCACAGAAATTTTGTGAATTCACAAGAAAAGTAGTGAATTTAAAAAAAAAATGTATATGTGGCCTTTCTATGCTTTCGTAGAAAACCCAAGCAAGTAAGTGTATGAATAACTTGAGTGAGTATTTTTTAACAAGTTTTGTACAGGCGGATACAGTCGATTTCAAAGGGAGGAGGGTTTGTTGTAATTGTTGGGTCCTATTAATATTAAATGCGTTGCAGTCAAAAATTTTGAGAAAATTATTCCTTACTTACTTGGAAAGCCCTTTTCGAACCCAGCTAAACAGTATACGAAACTTGGTGGCCCCATAACTAGTTTTGGAGATATCCGGATGCAGACATGTGGAATAGTGAGCCACTTAAATCGCAATATCTCGATAACGGCACCAGCGACAAATTCTGTGTTTGGGCAATTAAGCTAAACTTCTGTTTGAACCCAGCTAAACGGTTTGGAGATATCCGGGTGCAGAGACGTGCAATAGTGAACCACTTAAATCGCGATATCTCGATAAGGGCACCAGCGACAAATTTTGGGTCCAGTTACATAAAAGCCCTGTTAGAACCCAGCTAAACGGTATACGAAACTTGGTGGACCCATAACTAGTTTTGGATTTATCCGGGTGCAGATATGTGGAAAAGTGAACCACTTAAATCGTAATATTTCGATAACGGCACCAGCGACAAATTCTGGGTTTGGGTAATTAAAAAGCCCTGTCTGAACCCAGTTAAACGGTATATGAAACTTAGTGGCTCCATAACTAGTTTTGGAGATATCCGAGAGCAGAGATGTAGAATAGTGAATCACTTAAATCGCAATATCTCGATAACGGATCAGCGACAAATTCTGTGTCTAGTTACCTAAAAAGCCCTGTTCGAACCCAGATAAACGGTATACAGAACTTGGTGACCCCATAAATAGTTTTGGAGATATGCGGGTGCGGAAATGTGGAATAGTGAACCACTTAATTTGCAATATCTCCATAACGGCAATAGCCACAAATTCTGGGTTTGGGTAATTAAAAAGCATTTTCTGAACCAAGTTAAATGGTATATAAAACTTAGTGGTCCCATAACTAGTTTTGGAGATATCCGGGTGCAGAAATGTGGAATAGTGAACCACTTAAATCGTAAGATCTCCATAACGGCAACAGCGACAAATTCTGGGTTTGGGTAATTAAAAAGCCCTTTCTGAACACAGTTAAACGGTATATGTAACTAGTTTTGGAGATATCCGGGTGCAGATGTGTGGAATAGTGAACCACTTAAATCGCAATATCTCGATAACGGCACCAGCGACAAATTCTGGGTTTAGGTAATTAAAAAGCCCTGTTTGAACCCAGTTAAATGGTATACGAAACATAGTGTCTCCATAACTAGTTTTGGAGATATCCGGGTGCAGAGATGTAGAATAGTGAACCACTTAAATCGTCATATCTCGTTAACGGCACCAGCGACAAATTCTGGGTTTGGGTAATTAAAAAGCCCTGTCTGAACCCAGTTAAACGGTATGTGAAACTTAGTGGCTCCATAACTAGTTTTGGAGATATCCGGGTGCAGAGATGTAGAATAGTGAATCACTTAAATGGCAATATCTCGATAACGGCATCAGCGACAAATTCTGTGTCTAGTTACCTAAAAAGCCCTGTTCGAACCCAGCTAAACAGTATACGAAACTTGGTGGCCCTATGAATAGTTTTGGAGATATCCGGGTGCAGAAATGTGGAATAGTGAACCACTTAAATCGCAATATCTCCATAACGGCAACAGCGACCAATTCTGGGTTTGGGTAATTAAAAAGCCTTGTCTGAACCCATTTAAATGGTATATGAAACTTAGGGGCCCCATTACTAGTTTTGGAGATATCCGGATGCAGAAATGTAGAATGGTGAATCAGTTAAATCGCAATATCTCGATAACGACACCAGCGACAAATTCTGCGTCTAGTTACCTAAAAAGCCCTATTCGAACCCAGCTAAACGGTATACGAAACTTGGTGGCCCCATAAATAGTTTTGCGACAAATTCTGTGTCTAGTTAACTAAAAAGACCTGTTCGAACACAGCTAAACGGTATACGAAACTTGGTGGCCCCATAACTAGTTTTGGAGATATCCGGGTGCAGATATGTGGAATAATGAACCACTTAAATCGCAATATCTCGATAACGACACCAGCGACAAATTCTGTATTTCGGTAATTAAAAAGCCCTGTTCAAACCCAGCTAAACGGTATACGAAACTTGGTGGCCACATAATTAGTTTTACAGATATCCGGATGCATAAATGTGCAATAGTAAAGCTCTTTGATGGCAATATCTCGATAACGGCATCAGGGACAAATTCTGTGTTTGGGTCATTAAAAAGCCCTATTCAAACCCTGCGTAACGGTATACTAAACTTGGTAGCCCCATAACTAATTTTAGGGATATCCGGGTGCAGAGATGTGGAATAGTGAACCCCTTAAATCTCGATATCTCGATATCGGCACCAGCGACAAATTCTGGGTCTAGTTACTTGAAAAGGCCTGTTCGAGTCCAGTTAAACGGTATACGAATCTTGGTGGCCACATAAATAGTTTTGTAGATATCCGGGTGCAGATTTGTGGAATAGTGAACCACTTTCATCGCAATATCTTGCTCGATAACGGCACCGGCGAAAAATGTTGTGTTTGTGTACTTAAAAGGCTCGCTTTGCGCTCAGCTTAACGGTATGCAAATCATTGCGACTTTTTGGTCAGTTTCAGAAAATAGTTTCAACAAATTTTCTTGAACCCCACAGGAGCGACGTATTGTTATTGAACAGAAAAAAATTTGACTTTGCATGAAATAAATTATGTTTTTGGTTTAAGCCTAATATCTCGTCGAATAACCGAGATACGATTTATTGGACGCACAGTGGTACAATTTCCAGAAAAAAAATTGTTTTTTTTTTAATTTTGCTTGTAAGACTTTTAAATGGCAGCAACAAATTCGAACAAGCTCATTGACGCCTAATGGGCTTAGTTCTGCATCATTTGGTTCAATACAAGGAAAGTTATTGGCATAATAGAGTTTTTTGAAGATTAAAAAAAAACCGCGATATTTTCGTTGTTTTTTATATGTTAATGCACATAAGGCCTTCGAGCGACAAGTTATGGCGTTTGATTTATTCTCCTATCGCTTGCTAATCAGGAGTTATGGGGTGGCTCAGCTTTACCGTAAGGTCACAGGGGTCGCGATTTCTCGGAAACGGCAACAGCGACAAATTTAATTCTTCGGTAACAAATTAGCATCAAATTCTGGTATGGGAATTTTTGTGGCCCCTTATGGTGGTCCCCCCATCTTTACCTACGTAAAAACTTTTGAATTTATGAAGATAAAACTACAACCATTTGCCTTTGATAATAAGGACAATTGATGGGATGAAGCAATTTAGGGGTACTGTTAGATTCTGTTTTGAGGACAAAGCTTTTTACAGTTTTGATGAGTACCATAGGGACATTTTAGTGTTGTTTTGTAAACCACTATACACTTGTATTTGTTAGTGTGTCTTTCAACCATGTCCCCTTGTGATTTTTTCATTTTATGATTTTAAACTTTATAATGCTTTTTAATATACCAACAATGAATCTTTTAATATTAGTTACAACCTTACTATATTGTATAAATATGTAGAAAATATAGATTGTTAAAATGCCTTTTTTTAAAAAAAATTCTGACTATATGTAATATTAGATTTTGACCAAAAATCCATCGTAATATAGAATGTACATCTTTTTAATTTAGGATTTAGGTAAGTTAATTTAATTACTTTTTTTTTTGCTTTGTCAATAAGACTATGTCTTCAGATAATAAAGCACAGTTTGATTTGATTTGAATGCCTTGTATTGTCAGAAAAAACTTTTATTGTGTTACTCTGCTTTGAAAATCCATTTTAGGGGGTGCGATTAAGGGTATTTTCAAACGTTTTCTTTTGGGTCACTCCAAATATATACAAAGATAAGTGCCAAACAAAAATTGTTGACAATGGCATGTACAATCATATTTCGTAAGAAATTTTTTATAAACCTCTCATAAACCAAAGTCCAAAACGGTCATTTTTGGAACTATAACCATAATTGCTGGCTCACCCAAAAAATGCAAATTTTAAGCTTTTCAATACAAAAATACAGGGTGGTCACTAAAATAGTTTGGCCCAGGTGCTCAATGTCTACCCAAGATAAATTACTTCTACAGTGGACTGGACTACTTGGAGTGCTGAGGAATTTTTGTAAATTAAATATTACTAGACACAGTATAACCTGTTGTTTATTTACCTTTTCTTGCCAGCATATCCTCTACTCTGGGAAATATTTCTTATTTAGTTAACAGTAGTCCAAATCTTTGAAATACTTATATGACAATATTTGATATGACGGTCTACTAACTATCTGGAATAATATTCTGCCAACAAATCAAGATATCCTTTTAACACGTGGGGCAAAAATAAACTTTTGGAGGTTATACCAGTAGATTTTAAAAATCACCGAAAATTTTTCAAGCTCGAGAAAAATTATCAGTGTAATTTCGACTTTGGTTTTTTCGAGGGTTCTTTAAAAAAATTATCGCTCTAATTGTCAAAAATGACACTTGTCTTACGGAACTTTTAACACATAAGTGATATAATCGCAATTATTTTTCTAAATAATTATTTTTTTTTGGAAACATTTTCAGTGTGCCGTCTGACGTCTCTAATTCATGGAATTGGTACATTTCACCTTGGATGAAATGAGGTATTTCTGATTTTTTGATATGTCGTATGTGATAAAATGGTTATAACAAATCCGAGTGTTCCACCTCAAAAGCTCTCTATATAATTGTTAAATTCTACAAAAATCACTAAATTTTCCCACTTTGTCAAAATTTTGACAACTATAACAACTAATGTTACAGCCTCGGTTACGGGAAGTGGCTATAAAAAAAAATTAAAAACAAAATCAGATTAATTTGGTCTTTATAGGGAAAATAGTTTCTAGATACAGCAATTTAAAGTTTTGCAAAATTTCCGAAAAAAATGTTTAGTTTTTTTTTAGTGTTTGTCAATATCGAAAAATTAGTCGTTCATGATAACTTGTACAAATTCGAGAATTTTTTAATATTTTTGGTTTGACAGTTAACACTAATTACATGTTCCATGATAATGGCTTTTTTCAGTTTTACTATTATTTTCTTATAGACTATATATATAGAAATAATAAGAATTAAGTATACCTAGGCATCTGAAAATGTCTTTTTTTTTAAAGGTTTTGTACCGTTAAAGATAAATAGCAATACAACACTTTAATGTAAGCAGGGGCATTTTAACAAAAACGTGTGGAGATCAATTTACTATTTTTACTATTAAACTAGCTAAAGAAATGCGTTTTTAACCACTTTTTGCTCGTTTTGATTGCTTTAAATGTCATAACTTTTGTTTCTGTAAATCGATTTTGATGAAAGTCTGAAAGTACCATCCAAATCGGCCTGGAAGTGTTTGTATGATGCTGGATCAAACAAACAGACAGACAAAAATTGTAAAAATTGCATTTTTGGTATCTACCTACATAGTTTGGTTAGAAGCCAACACCAATAAGTTAAAAAAAATATTCAATCTACAGAAATTGTAGGTAACTTTATAGAGATTTATTATATTTTGTAAAGATTACAAGTCTTACTTATAAAATATGATAAATGAATGTTTGGTGTTTCAGTGTTTCATTAGTGAAGTGAAGGGTTAAGCCTTCGATTAGGCATTTAAAGAAAATTGTAAGAAAGCTAATTGTAATTTTAATATTTTGAGCATGTAATGCTGTAAAAATTTAAAAATTTACACATACCTATTCAACTAGCTGTTGCAGTTTGCAGAGATAAAGTGGAACCGTTCTTCAACTTAAGATGCACCAAGATGTACCTGACCACTCCGTTAATGTTGATCTAAAAAACAAAAAATTATTCTGCAGGTAAATATTATTGGATAGGTAGTATATTAATCAGCTAAATATAAATAATAATCATTTAAAATATTACTAAGGATTTAAAGAGTTAAATTATTATAATTATGATTATGCATAAAAGGTGACAGTGTTAAAATTATAATAACCACATTTGTTCAAAATTTTATAAACTAATGCTTACAATGTGTACCAATTTTAAATAATTCAATTATTATTTCAAAATAATCGTTAGTACTTATAATAAATAAAAACAAAACATGTCAAAAGTTTTTTTTTATTTAAAAAGGTAACCTCTAGTAAAACAAAATTTGTGGATTTACTGTCATTAGTGGCATGCCTAAGTAATTTTAATGCAATGGAATACAACATCTGCCATGAGCGGATACCCCCTTGATTACATGGACTGGGTTGCTTGCTACAAAAAAGTGACATAATATTGTGGTCACCTTTGAGGTACTAGGTAACCCTGATTTATAAACTAGATCATATTGTTCTTCTTTGACGTTGATTGCCACAGCTCTATCCTTTCTCTTTTACTGAGCAAGATAAAGTCAGATATGAATCAAAAACAAACATGATATCAAATAAATCTTGATGGATAGATTCAGTAGGTTTGCTAATGAGCTCATTAATCAATTGGATATTGATTATTTTAATATTAGTTTAAATAAATATAAAGCCACATTAAAAAATAATTTATAATCATTGGTATATACACACTAATTTCTCTGTGATCTCTGTAGTGAATTTGATTTTGTGAAAAAAAAAAAAATATTTTTAGCTAGTCTACTATTTAAAAATCCTTATTATAGTTTTTAGCTAAAAGGTATAGAAACAATTTATTATTTTAATTTGATATGGTGTTTTATAGTTTATGTACTGTAAATAAAAAAAATAAATAAAAGAAACTTGATGTTCCTATATAATGTGTAATGTCTGTTTGATTATTTATTAAAGTGGTTCTTTAGCAAAAATATTAGTTGTGTTATTTCTAAAGTAGAAATTATCCTAAAAATAGCGGTGAATATGATTTGTCCATAGGACCTTAAATAACCGAGATTTTAAATTTCTAAAATCAAAGCTTGGAGCTTTGGTCACACCTTTCAGATAATTAATGCAGTCCTTGACTCATGTCTCTTTGACACAACCCTCAAATTCATTCAAGGTTTATGGATTCAAAAAGACGAACATATGGTTATTTCTAAATGTATGATGCTGCTTTAATTTTCGAAATTAAAAATCTCCTTTATTTAAAGTCATATGAACAAATCAAACAGACTGCTAGTCTTATGATCATTTCTACTATAAAATATTCACAACTTGTTGCTGGAGATTTCTTTAATGGTCTCAGGGAATGATACTTTGTTTTCCCAATCCGGCAGTTAATGTATTAAGTTTGTACTTAAATAAATAATAATTATAATTTGCACCATGCATGTTCATCCTTACCTCTTTATGGGTTATTTCTTGAAATCCAGCAGGCGTTTTCTGGCTTGTTTTCATAGATTCTTTCTTTTTTAACTTATCACTAGTTATTAGATGTTAACTCTAGGTAAGTTTGTTTGTTTCACTATTTACATTAAAAATAAGGCATTTTTCTTAATAGAGCAAAAGTTAACATCGAAGTTCTGACGAGAATATTTTTAAAAAGCCGCGCAGAAAAAAATGGAAACTTTAACAAAATAAATAACAACTTTTGAGGTTATATTTCAAAATGAAAAGTCAGCGAAGCGAGCCGTGACGACGGTGGCCTTACCAGCGGTGTATATGTGGTATATAATTGTTTGCCTATCCTTGGCAATGATTTTTAGTAAATATTATAATTTAAATCAAAATATTATACTATTCTATTGGCATTATGCCTCATAAGTCATAAAATATCCCTCAAACTTTTTTCTCATAAGTCGTAAGGCGTAAAATGCCTGCAAAAAGATAGAGATTTTCAAACCGACCTCTCTTTGGGTCGGAGCACTGGCAACAGTGCATCAGCAAATTTGTTCTCAAAAATTCGATGTCACGTTTGTATAGTTGCTTTAAGAAAACTTTAGAAATGTTTATTGGTGCTAAAACAAAGACAAAGGTAGTTTTATTAAATTTCGATAGCATACTTGCATTGAAAGATCACAAAACTCAAAAAATCAATTTATATGTATTTCAAGTCCTAAGTAGGTAACTAAAGTAAACTTCAGTTTCCTTTTACAACCGTGCGTGTAAACTCGGTTTGAAAGTCGGGTCGCTATTTAAAATAGCCGGCACTTTAATCAGGGTCCTGGTGGTGAACGGTTTGTAAGGTCACCTCATCCCTCGGTAAATGTTGAATTCTGTCATTTTTGTTTACTTTTTCCCTTCGTGAAGTTGATTTCTTTTTATAAAAGTGCGGTTTTTGAGTTTAATGCATTAAAAACGAACTGGAAATTTAAATTTTATTATCCAAGAAAGATTTAGAGCTTATACGCTTCCAGAATATGTATTTTGAAGCCCAGGTTCTCCACAGAGTACCAAATTCAATGCCGGCACTCATTTGCAAATCAAAAAGAAGAGAAACTTGACCAAATTTTACAACAACAGCCCTAAAAAGAAGGTAAACATATAGTTCAAAACATGGATTTGGTATCTGCAAAAAATCTGATTTTAGGATTTACCATTTTTTTTCAAGTGTTTTACACCCATAGTCGCAAACAAAATGTTTTTTACAAGCAGGATAACAAAATTGATAGACTTTAGGTTTATTTTGGTAATTATGCAGTATACGGTTTTCTGCCAGTTTTGATTTTTTATGAAAAATTCTTTATGGGGGCACCTACTAGGGTCCCTAGAACCCCAAATCCGTCTGCGCCGGTTATTTTTTTTCAATTTTGTTGTTTTTTTTTCAATTTTTTTCACTAAAACAACTAACATAGCCCAACTCAAACTATTCCAACCCAACCCGAAATAAATTGAAAAAAATAACCCCCCCCCCGGCAGCATTTTTTCTCTTAAAAAAAAACAAAAAACGGCGCAGACGGATTAGGTGCCTCTATAAAGAATTTTTCATAAAAAATCAAAAATGGAAGAAAACCGTATACTGCATAATTACCTTTATTTTGGCTACACTAAAGTATCGTTCGTACAAAGCCTAGTCATGGTTTTAGTTCTAATTTTAGTCATAACGCTATCTCTATCACTGTCTCGTCATTGATTAAAGGAAAAATAAAAAGATGGGCGAAGTCTAAGTAAAATATCGTGGACGCTTTTTGGTCCTGGCGTTCGCGTTCTCCTGGGACGTGATTCACCGGATGGCTTGGTAGTTCCCCACAATGCTGTTTTTCTTCGCTTGGAGCCCGAGTTTATACACGTTCGGCAATCCCATATTGTATCGCATTAAAAAATTGTCTTAGAATTTTAAAAATGTCAATTTACTGCTCCTGCTGGAACTGTCTCATTCGTAAAGTACAAAAAAAAATAATTTTGTAAGTTTACAGTGGATAACAAAAAAATGGAGTGAGTGTCCATACGACTACGCATGCTAGTAACAAGGCGAGTAGGCGTTTAACTTATCTGATGGAAAAAATCAAATTAGTTTTGCTAAACTTAACCCAAAAAAAAACAAGAGTGTCCATAAGAGTACGCGTGCGAGTAACAAGGCGGGTAGTCGTTTAACTTGTCTGATAATATGAAATATCGAATTACTTTTGCTAAAATTAATCCAGTATGTCAAGATTTAAACAAGAGTGTCCATACGCCTGCGAGTAACAAGGCGAGTGTAGGCCTTTTACTTATCTGATAATAGGAAAAATTCCATTAGTTTATCTTAAGTTAACCTAGTATGTCCATATTTGACTTAGTGTGTCCATACGAGTACGCGTGCGAGTAACAGGGCGAGTAGCCGTTTAACTTATCTGATAATGGGAAAAATCGAATTAGTTTTGCTAAACTTAACCCAGCATGTCAAGATTTAAACAAGAGTGCCCATACTAGTACACGTGCGAGTAATAAAGCGAGTAGGCGTTTAACTTAACTGTTAATGGAAAAAAAACAATTAGTTTTGCTAAACGTAAACTAGCATGTCAAGATTTAAACAAGAGTGTCCATAGGAGCGCGCGTGCGAGTAACAAGGCGAGTAGGCGTTTAACTTATCTGATAATGAAAAAAATCGAATTAGTTTTGGTAAACTTACCCTACCATGTCAAGATTTAAACAATAGTGTCCATACGAGTACACGTGCGAGTAACAAGGCGAGTAGGCGTTTAACTTAACTGATAATGGAAAAATCCAATTAGTTTTGCTAAACTTAACCCAAAAGAAACAAGAGTGTCCATACGAGTACGCGTGCGGCTAACAAGGCGGGTATGCGTTTAACTTGTCTGATAATGTGAAAAATCGAATTATTTTTGCTAAAATTAACCCAGCATGTCAAGACTTAAACAAGAGTGTCCATACGAGTACACGTGCGAGTAACAAGGTGAGTAGGCGTTGAATTTAACGGATAATGGGAAAAATCCAATTAGTTTTGCTAAACTTAACCTAGCATATCAGGATTTAAACAAGAGTGTCCATACGAGCACGCGTACGAGTAAAAAATCCAGTAGGCGTTTAATTTAACTGATAATGGGAAAAATCGAATTAGTTTTGCTAAACTTACCCTACCATGTCAAGATTTAAACAAGAGTGCCCATACGAGCACGCGTGCGAGTAACAAGGCGAGTAGGCGTTGAACTTAACTGATAATAGGAAAAATCCAATTAGTTTTCCTAAACCTAACCTAGCATGTTAAGATTTAAACAAAAGTGTGAGAAACAAGGCGAGTAGGCGTTTAACTTATCTGATAGTGGGCAAAAGCAAATTAGTTTTGCTAAACTTAACCAAGCATGTCAAGACTTAAACGAATGTCTATACGAGTACGCGTGCAAGTAACAAGGCGAATAGGCATTTAACTTATCACAGCATTTCAAGATTTAAACAAGAATGTCCGAGTAAACGTGCGAGTAACAAAGCGAGTAGGCATTTAACTTAACTGATAATGGGAAATTCCAGTTGGTTTTGCTAAATTTCACCCAACATGTCAGGACTTAAACAAGAGTGTTCATACGAGTAATCGTGCGAGTAACAAGGTGAGTGGGAGTTTAACTTATCTGATAATGGTAAAAATCCAATTAGTTTTGCTAAACTTAACCTAGCATGTCAAGACTTAAACAAGAGTATCCATACGAGTCGCGTGCGAGTAACAATGCGAGTAAGCGTTTAACCTATTTGATAATGGAAAAAATTAAATTAGTTTCGGTAAACTTAACCCAGCATGTGAATACTTAAACAAGAGTGTCCATGCAAGTAAGCGTGCGAGTAACAAGGCTAGTAGGCGTTTAACCTATTTGATAATGGTAAAAATCGAATTAGATTTGCTAAACTTAACCTACCATGTCAAGACTTAAACAAGAGTGTCTATACGAGTAAGCGTGCAAGTAACGAGGCGAGTAGCCTTTTAACCTATTTGATAATGGTAAAAGTCGAATTAGATTTGCTAAACTTAACCTACCATGTTAAGACTTAAACAAGAGTGTCCATACGAGTACGCGTGCGCGTAACAAGGCGAGTGTAGGCGTTTTAATTATCTGATAATGGGAAAAATCCAATTCGTTTTGCTAAACTTAAACTAGTATGTCCATATTTGACTCTTGTTTAAGTCTTGACATGCTGGGTTAAGTTTAGCAAAACTAATTGGATTTTTTCCATTATCGGATAAGTTAAAAGCCGCGTACTCGTATGGACACTCTTATTTAAATTTTGACATACTGAGTTAAGTTTAGCAAAACTATTTAAATTTTTACCATTATCAGATAAGTTTAATGCCTACTCGCCTTGTTACTAGTAAGGAGACTCTTGTTTAAGTCTTGACATGCTGGGTTAAGTTTAGCAAAACCAATTCGATTTTTTCCATTATCAGATAAGTTAAACGGCTACTCGTATTGTTACTCGCACGCGTACTCGTGTGGCCACTTTTGTTTAAGTCTTGACATGCTAGGTTAAGTTTAGCAAAATCAATTATATTTTACCCATTGTCAGATAAGTTAAACGGCTACTCGTCTTGTTACTCGCACTCGTACTCGTTTGGCCACTCTTGTTTAAGTCTTGACATGCTGGGTTAAGTTTAGCAAAACTTATTCGATTTTTGCCATTATCGGATAAGTTAAACGCGTACTCGCCTTGTTACTCGCTCGCGTAATCGTATGGCCACTCTTGTTTAAGTCTTGACAGGCTGGGTTAAGTTTAGCAAAATCAATTAGATTTTACCCATTGTCAGATAAGTTAAACGGCTACTCGTCTTGTTACTCGCACGCGTACTCGTATGACCACTTTTGTTTAAGTCTTGACATGCTGGGTTAAGTTTAGCAAATCTTATTCGATTATTACCATTATCGGATAAGTTAAACGCGTACTCGCCTTGTTACTCGCACGCGTAATCGTATGACTCTTGTTTAAGTCTTGACATGCTGGGTTAAGTTTAGCAAAATCAATTAGATTTTACCAATTGTCAGATAAGTTAAACGCGTACTCGCCTTGTTACTCGCACGCGTACTCGTATGGACACTCTTGTTTCAGTTTTGACATACTGGGTTAAGTTAAGCAAAACTCTTTAAATTTTTCCCATTATCAGATAAGTTAAATGCCTACTCGCACGCGTACTCGTATGGACACTCTGGTTTCAGTCTTCAGATGCTGGGTTAAGTTTGGCAAAACGAATTGGATTTTATCCATTATCTGATAAGTTAACCTCTTTAATTGAAATGTTTTTCCTGATAATCAAATTTTAACAGGCACCTACATAATTTTAAAAGCACTTTAAAAATTGTAAAAAAACGTTTGTATTTAATTTTTATCATATCATTCATAAAAACGGCGCTCGCTTCCTTGGAGGCTTCAAATATTACAAGCATGTAGGAAAAAAACACCATAAAAACCACTATACCTGAAAAGGGCAAAAATAAGTTAAATTAGAACCTCTATTATTATAGAGTTTATTTAGCAATCAATTTATAAATAGTTGCGAAAGCAGTCCCATTGTACAGATTTAATATTTTATTATCAGTAGTTTCACCTAAATCTAATGCGTTCTCACATTTTGGATTGACGACACGCATTAATTATACACCGAGAAAAATGAGTCAAATAGATTATATACTTGAGTTTTTTGTATTTGGAAATAACATACAATTCACCTATATTAAATATTTGCACCATTTGTTTTAAATTTTTTCATCTACCTAGACTTCATTTTATACATAAATATTGAAAACAAATTATTTGACCACCTAGTTTAAATAAAAACTTCATTCAACTTTAATTAAAGATATATTTTTTTTATTTTTAATGGAAAAAATAGATTATCTACTTGTTTTTAATAGATTATGCACTTAAATTTAATGTATAAAATTATTAAAAACAAAAAGGCAATTATGCTATTTTAAATAGAAATTTTATTAAGGTACTTTTTTATAAATTTATTAAAAATAAATATTTTTTAATTCTAAAATAAATAAAATAAATATTTAGAGTAACTACTTATTTTTTTTGTATTTATTTTAAGTAAAAAAATATTTTTGTTCTAACTATTAAACTCTCCTAGATTTAATGTTAAAGTTACTAGTTTTTGGTATTTTCGGCTGAGTGGCCGGCATTGCTGCGGGCGATCATCTGATCCTTTGAAACTACTCAGCCTTATGCTATTTTTAAGCTATCGGTTCGGATCAAGAAAGTTAGGGCCGCGATGTCGTTTGGCGTTTTCACCAGCGTTTGCAGGGGGGAGGGGAGTTTAGAGACCCACCAGAGCCATTGAATATCGACTTCTAAAAAATTTTCAAGAAAGAAAAAATGGTTACTCAAGCCCCCCTAGGAACCTCAAGCACACCCCCCCCCCCCACAGAACAATTTCTGCGCAATAATGTTACTATAAAAGTCAAGAGAGAGAAAGACCAATCGGTGCACAACCAGGGAACACCGTCTTTAGCAATATCGACTTATTATATTTAACCCCCAAGTTAATTTTCAGCTGTCTCATTCTCATGGCACTTGGTACAATCCATTCCAAATTGCTGCGGACCAGTTTTATGACACTGACAATGACAGTTCCATTTAGCTTCTGTGTTTAATTGTCAGCCGTCATATCGAAATTGGTCTAGAGAATTTAGAATGAGGTGGGAATAGGGTAGGAAATTTGCCGCCATATTGGACTGAATTCGTGAAAGACCTTCAGTAGAGTCGGTGGTGCATGGTTATGAACAAACCCAAGAAAACTTAACCTCATATTTTGGCGTTGCTTTTTGGTGTGTAATTTTCCTGTTTTTCGGTGTTTTTTTTTTAAATTAATATATCTTATAAATAGCAGGCATGATATAGAGCATCAGTAAAACAAAAAATCTTTAAAGCAAAGGCATGCTCATAACGCCGCTTGACATGGAACAATAAAATGAAAATTGCTAACTATAAAATCGTTTTTTTCTGCCTTGCATAAAAATATTATTGGTCGTGTGAAATTTGTCTTGCAGCTGGCATGCAAAAAAAATGGCAGAAGAGGGATAAAATTACTGTGCAATCCTACTTATTGCAAAAATCAATTTTGCTTTTTGCAAAGTGTTAAGGGGCTTTAAAATATTCACTTGGGTGGCAGGCGTTACAAAAATTGCATGAAAGTCTCCTATTTTCATCTTACTTTACTGGTACTGCTAAAGCGAGATGAGAAGAGACGACTTGCATGCAATTCTTGTTTTGTTGCTTCATGTCAAGCGGGTTCTGCGTTTTTTAATTCTGAAAACTAAGGCTTGAAGAAGTGGTTTCAGATAAGAATCATGTCAAAAATATTAACAAGTTTTCCAAGCCTCATTATTTTAGAAATCTTGAGAATCTCGTTCTATAAATTCTTGAGAAGCCTTCCTTAATAATTTTTAATACTATAAATAATTTAAGGTTAACATGAACACATGATTGAAAGAGTGCACCAAAAAACCAGCAAAAGTTTTTTAGTCGCAGTATGCAGCAACTTTTAAGAAAGCGAAAGATAACAACACTTTGAAATGATTATGAAAATTCAAGGTAAGTGTTTCTGGACGATAAGGTAAAAACTGGGTTTGCATAGGTGTTATTTTGGAAAGATATTTAAAAAATAGATCAGATTTACATTAAATTAACAAAAATAATATCATAATTTTAATCTTGATCTTTTTATATTTCTTTTTAATTTTCTACCCAAAGTTTATACAGATTTAACATATGTCAACTGTCAGCGAGAATTTTCTATCTGTTTGGTAATTTTGTTTCTCGCTTAAAAGACAGTTGGTTACTGTTGGGCCAGTGTCACATAGTTTTCCTTAATTTTACTTGTATCATGTGTGCTGATAATATTGTTATTAAAATTTTGCGCACTTTTTTATCTATAATTTTAGGTACAAAAGCATCACTTTCATGAGCTTTGCCTAGCCAAAAATAATGTCATAATATGTCAGGGAGAGCAAGAAAGAAAAATAAAACGAATGTGTGTCAAAGTAGGTTTACTGGTGGTACAATTGTAAGGTATTTTTGAATAATTTTATCTTCATGAGTCTTGCATGGCCAATTTGTAAACAAATACTCTTTCTGTCAAAAAAACAACTAACCTAAAAACTTCAAATATGACCACAACAACAATCTAGGGCCTTTGGATGTCTGTCAACTTTCAAAACTAGTTTTGTTCAGTGGGTCATTCAGTTTAGGTTTTGTTTAAATAAAAATGGAACGGACTGTATTTATTTTTGTTTATTTATGGGTAACACTCGGGGTAACATTAAAATTATTAAGTTTATCTTTGGCAGTTTTCAAGGAAAAATAAAAAATACTTACCAACAATTGTACAATATGTTAAACAAGGAAAAATAATAAGTGTTTCTTTGTTCAACTCATTGGGCACTCTTATGGGGACATATTTTGTCAATTTGTTTTAAAAACTATTAAAGACCAAAGTAACATATTAGGTAGGTATATTTGGAATACGAAGGAAAAAATGTATCTAAATTTTAAAAAACATATGGAATATAATTCAATGTAAAAATTTGACATTTGTGATTACTATTACCAATAGAAAGAGTTCCAGGAAGTTTATAGAAAATTGCATGCAACTTTCATATTTTAATCTATTTGTAGCTCAAAAAATAATAGTGGTCAAATATAATGAAACATCCTATCGGTATAGTTTTATTTCTAAAAAAAGAACTTTATTTATTTAAGAAGATTTTCAGATATAAATTTAAGTTGATTATCCAGTTTTAATTTTATTAAGTTCTTATTTACCTATTTTAATTTTTTAGGCACTGTAAAAAGCAATACAAGAAAAGTATGAGGACATGAGGAAAATCTGGTAGATTTAATTAGTTTTTTATAGTAAGTTTACAAGTTTACTATTTGATTTTATTAGAAGCGAAAAATGATCTGTGAACTGATTATACAATACTAATTTTTTAATTAGAATTTTTAATTTAATCTATAATTTCATACTGCCTACTTAATATTTTAGCTGCTTTAAGGAAATCAGTTTGCCATCTAGAATAACTCTGAAATAGAACATGAATGAACAATGAAACTATAATGACTCCTATGAATTGCTGACAGGATGGGAAAAAAGATTAAAATATATCCTAAACATATCTCCACAGTTTAAAGCTACAAGCTACAACTTTATAACGCTGAATTGGTGAGATGGAAAGCGTTTCCAAGCTAAAACAATAATAAACTAAAATTTTCCTGATAATTATTTCCGAGATTATTTCATTTTGAAAAAATTTAAATTTTATATGAAAAATTAAAGCAGGGTTAATTGCGGTGAACAGTAAATCAGTAAAATAGCTAACAAATTATAAACTGAATGGGGCAAATAGTTCTTAACAATTATATCCTATTAACTGTTATAGTTTTAAAATGACCTATATCAAGGAGTGTAAGAATGTGCTGAGCTTGTTCTTGGTTAAAACAAACCTAATGTTTCGAAAATTATTCCAAAAATGTAAGTTTGGACATTTTTTATTTTTAATTTTTCAATAATATAGTGATAAAATAATACTTATAGGGTGGGTCAAAAAACGGGACTCTTTTAACTGTCCGTTACTTAAAAAGTTTTTGTCCGATTTAAAAAATTTTAACCATTTTGCAAAGCCAAGACGACAGAATTTAATACCAAAATTGACAATTTCTAAAAAAAGGTATTCTTGACCTCTCCTGCAAATTTTTATATGAGCCACTGATGAAAGACTTAATTTTTGGGTGTAGAGCTCTATTTTTTGCGAGTGTACTAATGTATTGCTTGTTAGTATCGGCTAAGAAATAAGAAAGTTATAAATTGTTCAAAATAGTGCGTTTGGTAAACCAAATTCAGCCAGACAAAAAATTTTGCTTGGCTATGCTTTCGGATGTATTTGTTGAAAATTGACTGTGTCAAAAAATTCAATACTTTTTTTGGTCTGACTAAACAATTTATAACTTTATTTTTTCTTACCCGATAATAACAAGCGATACATTAGTACACTGGGTAAAGATAGAGCCCTACACGCAAAAATTAAGTTTGGTGGCGCACAAGGGTCAAGTCAGTCAATTACCTATTTTTAAACATTTTCCGCCATCTTTCTTTTTCACAAATTGTCAACTTTGGGATAAAATTCTTAAATTTTTAAATCTTGGCCTTAAAAGTTTTAAAATTGGACAAAAAGTTTTTAAGTAATGGACAGTCAAAAAAGTCCCGTTTTTCTGACCCACCCTATACAGTAATATATACCCCATATAGTACCCATAACTTTTTATTTTTTTAAATACTTCATAATTCACCAGTTTTTAATATATAATCTATTTGCGTTTAATAGATGACCTACTGAAAACAAATAAATAAATCATTAGCATTTATAATCCTAATACCAATATAATTAGTTTTTAGTATAAAAACTATTTGTTTCTAATATTTTATCTATTTATTTTAAATGCTTTTTCTATTTATTCCAGTGTTTTAATATCAATTATTTTAGGTGGATCGAAATATTTATTCTAAATTTATAGTTTGCTTGTCTCCTATTTCATGCAGATATACCACTTGGTTTAAGTTTTTTTTTATTAATTCCAAGTAGGTTTTTTTCTCGGTGTAATCCCACTGCCAAAGTGATGTCGCTAGCTACCGAAACAATGTTTTACACCAGTCGAGGCAACGTCGCGGGGCAGCCAGCTGCGCGGGTGTAGGGGTCGGCGTCCACGCTGAAGCCTATACCTTCGCTCCTCTTTTTATTTTTCCTTTACTCTAATGGTCTCGTAAAAAAAAACACTGACAGAGATAGCGTTATGACTAAAATTAGAACTAAAACTATGACTATGACTTGTATGAACTATACTTAAGTGTATAAATACATAAAGGATATAACATATAGTGATACATTCAATGCCCACTGGTTCAGCTAAAGGAAACCTCATATTAGACACTCAAAGTAAATTATTACATCTATTGGTATCCGCATACCTAATACGTTCAAAATAACCCATTATACATTTTTGACTACTAAATTTTGACCGAATCCAAATGAAACAAAAAAATTTCAGTCAGTTGGTGTTTGCATGGTGCATACTAGATTAATGATATGTCCAAGACTAACCATTTATTTTTGAAAGTCCCTCAATAAGCCTTTATAAGCTTTCTTATTGCTTTTTAAAAATGTGTGTCACCAAATGAAGCCACTGATATGAACTATTCTGAAATATTAATTAGAGATAATGTTTTAACCTAAATGGTACCTACACTTGTTCAGGTAAGAATTTGTTTATAGGATATTTCCTTATTGGTGTAAGCTTAAATTAGTTTTTCCAAGAGAATTTTAATTTGCAAGACAGAATCAAATATTAAAAGCATAATAAATATATCAAGGTCCCGCTTTGCACTCCCTTAAAATCCTCCAGGTTTTTTAGGCCGTGTCAAATTCAATACTGCTTCCTACTCTAACACAGTAAAAAAAAAATTACTCATTTTTTTGTAGTTTATGCTGAGGAGATTGGTTAGGTTGCTTTGAGGGGCATTTTTAAGGTTGATTTATCACTTAAATATATTTTTTTTCTTGAATTTTGTTATTCAGGTTAAATCTTTTTAATTAATAGTGATTTGGGTTCACAAAGAAGTAGGTAACTAACTATATCTCATTTTCTTTCTTATATCATCATTGGCATTATCTATGTATTTTCTTTTTACAGGAACAATGTGTTAAAGATCTATCGACATTGTTAAAAAATACCACATCCAACACTTTTTGATATTTAAAAAAAAGCCACTGTATTTGCTTCAAGATGGCTTGTATATAGAGGGTGCGTGACTAAGTGGATAAAAATACCAAGATATTGTGCCACCTGATTTGCTCCAAGACTATTTTTAACTTAATTACTTTTTAACAATAAGAATAAGTTTATTCTATAAAAAAGTCAAAGCAGGTCTTTGTCTTTGTGTCCAGGGAAGAAGAAGATAAATTCTCTCCAATTTTGAATAAAAACACAATAAATAATAAACATTTTTTACAAAATTATTTGATTAACTATGGTCGTTTTTTTGTTTTACAGGGAGAAAGGTGCTGGTTCTACTCTTGGTTCTGCTGCAGAGATAAGAAAATAGTGGCAATGATTGCTGATGCAAGGACGTTTTGAAGGGAGTCTTAGGGTGTCTTGCTGTCTTATCCAATCGTATTTAGAGCACAAAATGTGGATCAATTTTTAAATATGATGTTGATTAGTCTATTAGCTGATTTATATAGGTATTATTAATCACGGACAACTGAATAAAGATTCAATACGATTGATTACCTTGTCAAATCCATCATGAAAATGCGAATTGAAAGCGTAGCAAGTCAAATCCGCTTTTTTGGTATCGGAATCAAGCCGCATAAAAATGTTCGCTTTTTATATCTTTTTTTTTATCCCTCCTTTAGACATGGCGGCAAAAAGCGACACTTACATGAAAAAAGGTCTCGTTTTATGAAAATAGAAAAAAGAATAATGAATATGTATTCAGTCAGCAGAACAGAATTTACTATTTCTTTTACCCAGAAAGTCTAATGTCAAAAGTAAATTAAATATTAAGTCTTTTAAGAAATAGGCAGTTTAAGTTCGTCATAGAACTAACGTACGCGTAGACGTGGAATGTAGCAAAATACGCCTTCTTTTTATCTGTAAAAAAATGTCAGTTGAAATGAGATACCAGAATCCCATCTCTGCGGTCTTGCGTTGACAAGTTCACTTTTACGGCATGTATAACGTTAAGATCAGACGCTAGCTAACGTAGTCTTACGTCTACGTAATGTTGCTAACGCAACGAGTTGTACCGAACAGTAAAAAAATCAATACGAATAGTGTCGAAGAAACAAAGCAAGATTAAAATAAACTGTACCAAAATGTGAAGGACAGAAATATCCGATACGACAAATTTCAAGTGTACGCCCAGGCACCTCTTACGTATCATGGCTTACTTAAACTGCCTAATGGCTGAAACCTTGTTTGCTCACCCTGTATATTTTTGTTTGAAAGTTTGAGATAATGATGTGTTTGAAATTAACTTTGTGTTTTGGACTTCCATTGTCTATATTTTATTATACACGACGTTTCGATCAGTACAATCTCTGATCGTCTTTGCACCTGAAGACGATCAGAGATTGTACTGATCGAAACGTCGTGTATAAATAAAATATAGACAATGGAAGTCCGAAACACAGAGTTAATTTCTGTATATTTTTGTTAACAAATATATTTTTGTCCCACTACTTTATCAACGAATAAGCCGATATAAAAATCGGCTTATTCGTTGATAAGTTATAAGGTTTCAAAGTACCCACCCTTGCTATAGAGCAAGTTTCTTATAAACTCAAAAATGTTAAGACTTTTTTGTTTTCTAATAAGTTGTTTATTTTTTAACCGATTTTCACAACTTTTATATTTTTGAAATGACAAAAAATCAAGATTTTCTACTTTCTAGCAAATTGAGTTGGTTAAAAAATTAGATCAACAATTTATTTTACTACTCTGTATTTGTCTTAGCTAAATAAGACCACTTACGACATTTTACGTAAAGTATAGTACACAACTCATATATTATGGTCTTTACACGTTCAGATAAATTAAGATACTCGTTTAATGACCATCATAATATGCTTGTTATGTAAACTATTATTATGATGAATTTGATAAAAATCGGTTAAGTGACTTTTGAGTAATCGTGGTACATATTTAGTGGAAATAAAAAAAAACTTTTTTGCGATCCTAATAGCCTCAATAATAGTTTCGATTCAGCCCTTACTAATTTACTCTCATTTGTATTATTTAAAAATATTTTATTTATTTCCGTTGTCTTCTTAAATATTCTTTGTTTTTTTTTAAATGTATTTTAAGATTAATGTTAATATAATTTCTTACTAAACTGTTTTCAAACGTTTTACACTTTTATTATTTTAATGTATTTGATTTATTTATGTTTTCTTTGTAAAACATATTTCTTTCTACTGAATCGGGAATATACATTGGTAGACATCTTTGAAAGATTCTATGAAGCATTATTCTCTCTAAAAAATGAAATAAGCTTTTAAAATAAAATTAAAATCACGAGGAATAAGAAGTCAACAGAACTTTATTTAGTGTATATAGTTAGGTACTAAAGCAAAAGTGTGAGAGAGGCAAATACTCACCGGTTTATGGTCGTAACTTTTGCTTGGGTTTACCGTTGATAAAATTAGGAATGCATTAAACAACCAAAACAAATATCAATTGGTTAAATTTCATTGTCAAGAATTTTAAAAGTATATTATATTATTTAGAGAATGTCCGCTATATTTTGAATCTTCGAACCCCCCCACCCCCGTTAGCGTCGATATTTTTTTTCAAGTTACGTCATTTTCTATTTCCATAAGCAAATTTTAACTGTGGCCAATTTTTCATTTTTATTATTAGTCAAAAACCTTTTCAAATTAGTAATAGGTAGGCTCAATTAAGCTACACCCCCTCCTCAACGAAACTCAATTTGGATATTGTAAAAACTATGTACTAATTATCTACTAATTTAGTCCCCTTTTAAAAAAATTTGTACTTGATGAATAACGGAGTGATGTGTGATGTGTGATGCTTAGGAGACAGATTTAATAACAATGTCGTAATTTTCTACTAATTACATACTCTTAAAGAAGGGTACTTTTACTTTACATAAAACATCGCTTCCTAAGATTTTTATTTGTTTGTTATGGGGTGTGTAGTTTGATATCAAGGTACACCCACCTGTGCTTAGAAAAGAGATTCAACCAAAAATGACTATGCCAGAATTTGTTAGTAATTATGTACTAATTTCGTCCCCTTCTAAAAAATTGCCGACCTCAGATTAATAAAAAAAATGAGATATAACAGTAAACAATATTACCCCGATCAACCAGCCACAATGTTTATTTCCCAAAAAATACATGGTTGCCAATTTACCGCGGGGTTTCCCTAGAAACAAAACAATTCATAAACTTCTTGAAGCTCTTTTGATAATATTATTGATTATTTGACATATTTTTATATAGGATAATTTTTCTTATGCTAATAACTTAATTCTTAGTCCTAATTTTTAGTCTCAATAAGTAACTTTTTTTAATTTTTAATAAGTAGAATTTCGAGATTTATAAAAAAGAACACAAGCCGGCAACGTTTTTTCGACGAGCCGCGAATAAATGCCGACATGTTTGGTTGCAGCTGACGGCGTTGTTGTTAACGGGGGTTGGTGTTGTTCGGTGATTTTTCAATTTTATTGTGACTATTTGTGAAAAAAGAACTGTATCAAGCTAATTTGAGGACCAACCAATAAAAGCGGATATTCCAGCCCAGAACTAATATTTCGGAGGTGAGAAAGATCCTGTCATTTTACGTTAGTCATGGGCGTAGTATGAGGTAAAAAACTGCGTAAAGAGCTTATAATTATACTATTAATACATCAAAAATGTAAGACTAATACTAATCTTTTTTAAGAAACAAAAGTACCAGATAATTTTGCTCCTTTTGCAGCATGTAAAATATTTCTTTATTATAATTTATACATAACAAGAGAAGACAATAAGCCCAAGTGCTGATAGTCAGGTACTGGGGCAGGTATTTTTTGTATTTTAATGGGTACCTGGGTACCTTTTAACTACCAAGAGAAATGAAAAGAGGTAGTGTAGTGATTGTTGTAAGTTTAGCAACAGGCTATTTTTAAAATATTATAGGTATCACATTAGGTACTTCTCGTGGAAAATAGGCAATTTTAACAATTTCTTTAATTTTTTTTTTTACTTTTTAATTACAAAAACTTTTTAATGTAATTGCTTATCGGCTGATCTTTTGCAACTAGCTGCTGATATCCAGATAATAGTCATATATAATAAGTGTAATTTAAAAAACTCTAGTTCAGAACTATAAAGACAAGTGTTTTAACTGCCTAGCCTTTTGAAAAAGTTAAGTGCTTATTATAAAAACCACTCCAAAAATTACATGAATAGATGTTTTCTCAAGTAGTGTTAATATTGTGCCTTTTTGCCTCCTGTAAGTACATAACCTCTAGGTAACCGATACCTGCTTAAAATAAAATTACTATCTGTATTGGTAAAGCCATGATGACCCTTAAAATAGTTTAGTTAAATACCTGTTAAATGATTTTTTGATGTGCTTAAATACACCTATAGTTGTAGGACACATTTTTTGGTAAATTTAAAGACTGTAAAGAACTTTGATTGAAAGAAACCTTATGTCCCACACACTTTTTGCTTTGAAAAATTACAATTTTTGCCCATGATGCTAATTTAACGCTTAAACGCTTAAAATATTTTAGCATAATTTAAGGGGTAACATTTTTGTTTAAGCAATTTTTACCATGATTTATACATTTTTATCACATTTTAAAGCTTTCTATCCAATGTTTCTATTTCTAGAATAAAGCACTCAGATTTTTCATGTTTTCACTATTTTTTAAGCGTTCAAAAAAAAAATACTGTCAAAAAAACATTTTTCTCTCTTACAATTAAAAATATTTAAGGTTGTTGAAGAGAAACAGTAGGCTATAAAAAAGTATTTTAGAGAAAAATAGAAATAATTTAATTTGTCATCTTTAATGGTGTCGTGCATATGATTTCTATTTTTCCATTTTTATCCAAAAAACAGTAAAATTGTAATTGATCAAAGTATAAAGGTTGTAAGACATAAGGTGGTATTAATTTCTTTCAATCAACGTTCTTTATAGTCTTTAAATTTACCAAAAAACGTGTCCTGCTATAAGTGTACCTTAGCACATCTAAAAATACTTAATTTAACAGTTATTTAACTAAATTATTTTAAGGTTCATCATGGCTTTACCAATATGCACGACTCCACTAAAGATGACAGACAGATGACAACAGAAATTTTTATTAAACGATTGCCTTAAATTATTTTCATCTTTCTCTAAAATAATATTTATATAGCCTGTCTTCAACAACCTTAAATATTTTTGCACTTCTGTAGATTATCAGATAATTTACTCTGCATCTACGTCTACCATTGTGCCCTCCATCTCCAAATATTTTTCATTTTAACACACAAAAAATATTTTTTGGCAGTACTTTTTTGAACGCCTAAAAAACCGGGAAAAATTGAAAATGTGAGAAAAATCATGGTATAAGAATATGAAAAAGATAGTAAAAATTGCTTAAAGAAAAATGTTACCCCTTAAATTAGCATCATTGCTTGACCATATGTGTTTTTGAAGGCGTCTTTCTTTTCAACTAGACCACCAACTCACTATATAGAAAAGATATAGAAAAATTTATATCTCCTCCGGCCTTTTTACAGAAATATCCAAATTTAACCAAAACACACATTGATATATAATGAATTAAAGGCATTTTATTAAAGAAAGAAACAGTGGGATCAAATGGGCAAAGTCATAAAACTTCCTTTACCTGGGGTCACAACCCCCTCACTGTGTTAATAAACAATAAAAGGCTGGGTACCACATTCTGTCAAGCTCTAATATCATTTTATGTGGATGTAGAATTAGTAAAAAAGAGCCAAAAGAAAATGTTTTGTTTTTAAAGAATTTAAAAGTTAAAAATAAAGTTGTGACAAATTTTTATTGTTGCCGTACCCTACCTTTAGCACTTCTTGGCTCTTCAAATCTATGTTTATGTCTTGGCAGTGATTTATTAAAACCTAATAAAATTTCAAAACCATATATCTTAAGGAGTACTAAACTGAAAATTTGAAATTCGATAAAAATAACGGCTCTAATTATAAATTTTTAGAAAAAGTTTTTAGGTCTGGACTTAGTGTTCATTTTTTTGTACTTTTTTTAAAACTAACTGACACATTGAATTTACTTTACATTCCTTTATCAAAAGCAAAATTGCCCAAATTAGCCTTATAGATAAAAATACTATATAATTTTAAATGGCTTTTTTGTTTCCATTACAGCAAAATGAAGAAATAATGATGAAAAAACTACTTAAGACGGTTCATTAATTTTGCTTTTTTACTAATTATTGTGTTTTCTTGTGTTGTGTTGAGAATTTCACTGTCATTTAGAGCGTATTTGTTTTTAAAAAGTACAAAAAAATTGATCCGATCTATATTAAAAGATAATATCTATTTAGATTTCTAGAGAAAGCTTTTTTTTAAACCTAACTTACATAAATATTATACTAATTTACGAGGGTTAGCTAGTTAAAAATGGTTATTGGGTATTTATTTACTAATTCTTCAGGTACTTGTTTTTTTTATTGTAGGTTTCCTTTAAACCCTGAAAGAGGACAGAGGTGGATATCTATCTTAGATTTGGAAAATAACCATATTATTAAGTATGCCCATATTTGCTCTGAACGTTTTGATACAAGTGATATAATGACAATAAGTACCACTGGCAAACAACAAATAAGACCAGATGCAAATCTTAGATTTGGTACTTCTTTATTTGTAGATCCTTTATCTTATAGGTAAGTGACTAGATTAAAAATATTAATATTAGTCTGAGCTGAAAGGTATTTTAGTGGAACTATTGAAAGAATACTTTTGTGGCAGAACTTATTTTTTTTCTCAAATAATTTCTAAAAAGAAAACATAAAAGCATATTCTTTTACCTCTTATACTTAATTTGAGATATTAGTCACCATTTTTTAACATTTTAATATTTATTTTGATATTTCGATTTATAAGAGCAAAATAGCCTACAAAACATTTTTTTTAAAACTAAATCAACCACAAATGATTAACATTATAGTAATCTCCAGTTTAAGGCTTTTCTCAAGGCTTAAAATTAAAGGATTCAAAGAAAATATGGGTTTTTCTTATATATCTTATCTTTTTTAGATTTTTGTACTTTTGGAGGTACCTTTTAAATAGTCGTTAGTTAAAAAATAGGGACCTTTATGGGGTTGATGCTCGAGACCTAAATTTGTTGAAGAACAAAAACAAACACCTTTGGCCTGACCTAATCTAACTAAAATAAATAATAATATTTTACTTTAAAGTTGTTTTTTTTCCAAAATAATGCTCTACTCTCAATAGGGTCAAATCAACCTTTTTGTTCCTCGCATTGAGCTCTGTTGTATTGTTAAAAGATAATTTTAAGGTACATGATTCAAAAAGGCATATTTTTTTTTAGTTCGGACTCAAGTATTTTTGAATCCTCTGCCAGAAAATCCTTAAGGTAAGTCTGAAAATATTTACTACTAGTAAAAAAGATAGCTGTGCCTCCAAAGGTCCACGTCAAATCAACTAGGGTATTTTACCACACCATCTCTGATTTTGATAATTTAATTAATAATAATACCACAAAAAACGCAAAAATTCAAAATTTCAGATTTTTTTATTGGTAGTTTTTTTTTTAATTAATTTTTGAAAATCAAAAAATTCACCAGTTTGTCCTTAACATAGAGGCACAAAATTAGCAATATCTTAAGAACCACTTGTACTATAAAAGTAAGTAAAGGCTCTTTATGAAGCTTTTTTAGGGACCTTTCATATGAGGTGTAATACATTTTTTTTTAATTAAATTTTTAAAAATCTCAAAAAGGCTATTTTTAATATATAAAATAAACATTTTTGCCTAAAGTATTAATAAACTCTGTGCGAAATTTTAAAATGTACAAATTTATGAGTTCAGTGTCAAAAAAAAATAAATATGCCATATATGAAAAATTATACTAAAAAATAATTTTTTTAAAATTTTTGAAGTTTAAGGTACATTTTACAGAAACAAACTTCGTATTTTAAGTAATCGATGGGGCTTTTACTTGCATATATTTTCTTGTTCGCCATCTTAAAATACAAAATATTATGAAATCAAATAAATACTGGCAGAAAGACTTGATTTTGTTAGTATATAATATTATTAATCACTGAAATCGGTGTAATAGATTTAGATTTAGTTTTTTTCGTTAGATTTGCAGTGTTTTTTTTTGAAATATTAGGTTAAATGGAAGTTAATATTAGTCTAAACAAGATTATATCCTAATATTTATAGAGAAAAGGTATATGGAACACCCGGTATCTAGGTGATTATTATGTAATGAAATTTTTATAATTTTTTATTTGGCATTGAATCCATCATTTGTTTTTCACAAAATTTTGGGAGTAAGTGAACAACCCTTTAAAAAAAATTATATATTTTTTTAAAATTAAAAATGGCCTTTTTGAAATTTTTCGAAAAATATATATTTTTTTAAATACAAAAAAAGTTTAAAAAACAAACTATTATATGTGATATATCATTGGAAAGATCTATAAAATGGCTTTAAAATGAGCCAATTTTTAAAATTAATTTAAAAAAAACTAGTTGGCAAGAGAGTTTTTTGGTTGATTTAATATGAAATTACCCCAATATCAAAATAATTAACTAAAATAGCCATCTTATAGAGTCCGTTTTACTACCTTCAATTGATTTTTTTTTCAAAAAATTCTCCAAATTCAACCAAAATAAAAAAATATATAATTTTTATTTAGTAGAGTAATTGCATAACTCAAAAAATATACCGGGAATGTCCTACTTGTGTCGCTTCTCCTGTGAAGTACGGTCTTTTTTTCCTTTTAATATTTACTTCTAATTATATAATTGTTTTTATTTTTAGAAAAAGATATATTGGAGATCTAGCAATCCACCCCTGAAAAAAAAATGGCATTTGAAAAAAGTTTTCATGAAAGAAGAAGGCGAAAAATTCATAACTTGCAAATGAGTGTCAGAAGACTTAAATTGAGAATAACTTCCCTAAAGCAATTGATTAATTATTTGAAGGGAAAATCCCTCATTAGTGTGTCGTTGGAAGCAACCATAAAGGTATGGCTTTATTTTAATTTATAG
Source organism: Oxystoma pomonae (assembly GCA_963921995.1). Classification (NCBI taxonomy): domain Eukaryota; kingdom Metazoa; phylum Arthropoda; class Insecta; order Coleoptera; family Brentidae; genus Oxystoma; species Oxystoma pomonae. The sequence goes on from OY998165.1 coordinate 71,973,684, forward strand.
TTTAATCAACATTAACACTTAACTTAAAAATGTTTTGTTGGGTTGGTCCATTAATAACATGAGCTTACATCACGTCATGTAAATGAAGGGGGAGGTCGATAAAAATCTTGCCTTTTTTATTCAAAAATAATGCATTATTATTAGAGGGAAGGGGTCCCACCGCAGTTCACAAAAGGGGAGGGGGAAGGCCTGAATTAAAAAAAAACACTCACGCAATTATGTAGATGTAAGCACTCGATTTTTTGGTGAGTAAGGTTCTATAAAAGATGTATTTTTTCACTTGTCTTGCTTTTCAAAGATAATGTCTTAACATCTAACGTTTACTTACCTCGATGCATGCAAAAATGATATTTTTTTCATTATTGTCAATATCACGCAAAAATGTGATTTCTATTTTATAAAAAGCTTAAAAAATTGTCAATAAGTGAAAAATTCAGAGTATTTTTGTTTAGTTATTTTATGTGTTTTTTTTTTAAATAGGATTCACTTGATGGACCAGCTCAAGACATTTTCGAGCGGATGCTGAAAGGACCAGTTCGTCAAAAGTACAACCCAACTTTGAGGTCATTTCCTTTGAAATTATCCTTTTACTCTCCCAAGGCCTACAACTTTGTAAGAAAAACATTTAACCGAAGTTTGCCAGATTTAGGGACTATTTCTAGGTGGTAGCGCTCTGTAGACGGTGGCACAGGTTTTACCAAAGTGCGCTAATTTTGAGACAAAAAAGTGCATCTCGTCCACTTCTTTGTAATCTTGTAATGGACGAAATGTCGAAAAGAAAACAAGTCGAATGGACTTGATCAAAATTTACTGGGTATGTGGATCTGGGAACTAACATAATAGTGACACCTTACCTGAAGCCAGAGAGTCATTGATCGTTAAGCTTGTGTGCATTAATTCTTTCTTCTTGAAAAAGTAATATTGTTTGGAAATGAGTAAATAGTATGTAAGTTAATAATGTTTTTATTTTATAAGGCAGTTTATTTTTTACTTTTAATAAAGATTAATATATCTATATAAGCATTTGTAGTTTTTATTTTTTGTTTTCAGAAAAACGTTATAAAACGGGTTATTAACCGTTTTTTTTTTATATGAAAATATTTTTTTTTACTTTTGTTTTGTGGGATACTGCACAATTAAAAAAAATATATAACAGCCATCTTGAATATTTGACCTAAAAATCATTTCAAGTGCTCTTTGGTAAACTTTTGATCTGTTCGTAAATACCTACATTCCTCAAACTAAACTTTATCCTTGAATAAATCTATTTTTTGTGGTTATGCAAGTTCTGACAGTTAATTCTTTTGAATAAAAAAATCCGACCAACCCTACCTTATATCTCGTTTTCACATTTATATATTTAAATTAAAATTAACGCTGCCACTGGTAATGGGAAAAGCAATTTTTGACAGTGTTGCCGTTTTATTGCTCTATCTCTTTTCTGTTCATTTAATCGTCCAGAAGGGTGTTGGATTGTAAACATTAGAGGATTTCAATAGGGAATGTTTGGTCTCTCTTTAGTTATTAGTCTGAGTTGCCTACTATTAAGATATGTCGCTACTACTCGCTTAAGTGTAGCGTATATATTATAAATTTTCATAGAAACTTGAAAAGTTAAGGGAAAACACACAAGAAATCAAAAATGACTCACCCTTGGTGTTCTTAATGACTTCTCGAGAGCGCTCCCTCTTTTGTTCTCTGTTCGTGGATGGACATTCACAGTAAACACTTATGAAAAGTTCGTAAAATGGAGAAATAACGTAAACTTGCGTATTCGTATATCACGCCGAACGACGTTCAATTTTTGTAGAATAGTCATTCTTTTTCCTGCTAGGGGGGCTAATGTCAGTTGAAACCTTGTGTGTATAAAATGTACAGAATAAGCAAGAAACTTAGAGTTGCCTACAAGATAACTTATTTTTTTTTGTTTTTATGGAGTTTTTAGCTTGGTATCAAGGCACACCCCCCTCTGCTTAAGAAATAGATTTGAAAATAAGCAATTATGCCAGAATTAGATAAGCTAATTCCGTCCCCTTCTAGAAAATTTCCTACTATCAGGATAACTTCATTTTTTTCAAGGCACACCCCCCTCTGCTGAAGAAGTAGATTTGAAAAAAGCAGAACTTTTTGTTTTTTAATTTGATAAATAACTGGATAATAATAAGTTAAATTTAAAAAGATAAGTATTAGGTTTGCATTTAAACAAAAAAAAATTAAGTTATCTTAAGAGTAGGCAATTTTTTAAAAAGGAACGAAATTATAGTACATAATTAGTAGCAAATTATGGCATAATTACTTTTTTCCAAAATGAAGTTATCTTGAGAGTAGGCAATTTTTTAGAAAAGGACGAAATTAGTACATAATTAGTACCAAATTCTGGCATAGTCACTTTTGGTCGAATCTCTTTTCTAAGTAGAGGGGATGTACCTTGATATCAAGCTACACACCCCATAACAAGAAACAAAAATCTTAGGAACCGATGGTTTTTGTAGAATAAAAGTACCCTTCGTTAAGAGTAAATAATTAGTACACAATTATGACATATCAACTTTCATTAAATCTGTCTCTTAAGCATGGGGGGGGGGTGCAGCTACACCCCGCACTTTTAAGTACGAATAACTCCGTTATTCATTAAGTACAACATTTTTTAAACGGGGACTAAATTAGTACATAATTTTTACAATATCCAAATTGACTTTGGTTGAGGGGGGTGTGTAGCTTGATTGAGTCTAATAGGTAAACTTAAAGATACTACCAAATTTATTGGTTAAGTAGTAGCGGAAGGGCGGCTTTTTAAGACTGGTAATTCGGATATAATTTTGCCTGACACCTCTTCGTCACAGGCAGTGATCTTAAGACCCCCTGAAAGATGATCCTACTAACATCGATACCGTCCCAGCAAAACTTGGTTTTAGCAGTAGACTTTCTCCACAGTCTTCGGCAGTTATATTAAGTTGACCCGAAAATCGAAGGTCAATGCCGGTTTCACCAGTCACCATCGGAGTCCCGTCAGACACATCCTTTGGAATAGTCCCGCTGCCCCAAAGCGCAGGTCGCATCTTTTAGGTTATCTTCGTTGACTCCGGCTGTCGGGAGTACAGTCTAAACCTATATTTACTCCAAATATATTTTTCTTTAGTTTTTTCACTTAAAAATGGTCGCAATCTTGGATTGGCCGCCATCAATCGGATTCTTAATATAGGGCACCTAGGCTAATCAAAATCAGTAAAAAAAAATTTAAACCATTTATTTGCCTCTTCAGGCGAAATTACCTGATGATTCCCAACCAGAATAATTTATGAACAGGTAGTCGTTTTGAAAATGGATACATAATAATATGGGTTTCGTTTAAACACACAAAGTATATGTTCATTTCACATTTGCTATATTTGAATTTTATTGACAAATATTTGCAAAAAATTATAAAGCTTTTGTATTTAAATTTTTTTCTGAGGGTCAAAATATAGCGGGACCTTGCACCTGTATATAATACACAAGGAAATATTTTTGTGTAGTGCTGCGAGTTTTACTAGTACTAGTCGACCAAACTCTTGATATTTACCTAAAACAGATTTTCGACATTCTTCATCCTCATATCGTTCGGTTATAGGGCTATAATCTAAAATGGTACTGCTAACGTATTCCGATATCCCGGAGTTCAAGCAGAACACCGTTCATCAACTAACTAATTGTGAGTAATATCCTTTTGGTTTCTAGATATATAATAATAATAAATATTTATTTTTCTTCAAACAAAAATTTACAATAGAATTGCAGGTATAAAATTTAACAAAAAGAAAATAAATATTAAGACATACTACTTATAATATTATGTTTGATTAATATATGAACAGAATACTATAGATGAGAATAGAATGGGTAGTCTGCTTAAGTTGGAAACTTGTCTGCTGGCTAGCACGGGAAAAGTTTGATTACAAAGATAATAAAAATAAAAATTAAAGTAAGCAAGTAAGTTTAAGGATTGACTTTAGGTTATAAGAAATATATTTTTTTTAGTGGATCTATATATATATAGAGTATTAAACAGTGGGTATTCCTACGTTTAAGTTAAGAAGTCGAACGTTTTGATTTGGCTGGATAGGAGAAAATTTGTGAGAATATGTTTAAAATTTGTTTGTGTAATTTTTAGTTTAGTATCAGTTGGTAAAGAGTTATATATTTTAATGCCTATATTAAAATATCCTCTTTGATGTTTTGAGGTTTTCACTTTTGGCAATATCAGATTTTGTTGTGACTGGAAGCGAGTTTTATGTTGGTTTATGTTTGTTGAAGTTAGTTTGTTTTGTTTTTTTAATTTGAGAATGGAGATTTTACAGTGTAAATATTCGATTTTTAAAATTCCATAGTTGGTAAATAATAATTCCGATGAGTGTGTTCTTTTTAGTCTGTACATTATTTTAATTATTGATTTTTGTGCAATTTCTAATTGTTTAATATTGTTTTCATATGCTCCACCCCATGCAATAGTGCCTTAAGAAAGTACTGACTGGACTAATGAATAATATACTTTTTTAATCTGGGCAGGCGATAAAATGTTGTTTATGTTTTTAAATAGTTAGAACAAGGAACGTAGTTTTTTTGTGATTTTTGTAATATGGATATCCCATTTCAGATTTTTGTCTATCGTTATGCCGAGATATTTTGTATGTTCTGATGGATTAAGTGTCCATGTTATTTCTCGGTGTGGTAGTAATATTTCTAAAGGGTCACCGTAAGTACTAGAGTTTGAATTGGAAAAGGGAATAAATACAGTTTTTGAAAAATTTATTGTTAAAAGATGATCGTCGAACCAGTTTGTGATTTTTTGAAGATCCTTAATGAAACCGGTTTTGACTTCGTCCCAGTTTTTTCTCTCTGCGTACAGCACCGTGTCGTCCGCAAAAGACAGAATTAGGCCAATTAAATCTAGGTTAAGTAAGTCATTAATATAAGTTATAAAGAGGATTGGACCTAAGACCGTTCCCTGCGGGATTCCGAACATGACTTTTCTTTTCTCGCTCCTAATGTTTTCAATTTCTACGCTTTGCTCTCGGTCTGTTAAGTATGACTTTACAAGTTCCAAGACTATTCCTCGCACCCCCATGTTGTGCAGGCTCGACAAAAGCTTCTAATGACAGACCGTGTCGAATGCTTTTGCCAAGTCTACAAAAATGGCGGCACATATTTTATTATTGTCGAAGGAAGTTGTAATTTTGTTTACTAGATAAGCTATGGCGTCGTCGGTCAACCTTTCCTGTAAAAATCCGGACTGTTTTTCTGACACAAGTTTATTTTTATTAAAAAATGTAACCAGTCGTGTTTTTACTGTCTTTTCAAAAATTTTAGAGAGATTTGAGATAAGGCTAATAGGCCTATAGTTTTCTACTTTTAGTTTATCCCCTTTTTTGTATACATGTTTTATAATCGCTGTTTTAAAGTGACTGGGACATTTTCCAGTCAAAAATATTGAATTTATTAAATGACACATTGGCTTGCAGATTGTTAATTGGTTAATCATTTCTTCTTCAGAGACATTTTGTAAAAAAATATATTTCTTGCTAAATTGACTTTTTTTGTAGTTGTTTTTTGGTTTATATTTTTTTTTATTTCTTGTGCCATTTTTGTCCTAATTCTGAGTAATGTTTATTGAATAAATTAGTTATTTCTGTTAAATTTTCAGTTTTTTTCCCCAAGAGAGTTTTCAATTTCCATTTTTTTTGCATTTATTTGCGTTAGTACACTCTCAGATAGTTTCCCATATTTTCTTGCTGTTATTCTTGCAATTTTGTATTTTTATTGCGTAGTATTTGGTTTTGGTTTGTGATATAATGTCTGTGATTTTATTTCGATAATGTTTATTATAATTTTTTAGATCAATCTGCGTTTTGGATTTTTTGTATTTTTTGTATAACAAATCTAGCGTTTTAATCGGGTTAATAATACCTTTTGTTATCCAGGGTTTTTTTTTTGATAATTGAATTGTGTTTTATTGTTATTGTTGATAGATTTGTTATATTTTTTATGAAATATATAATTTTTTTGGCTATTATTTCGGGGTCCTGAATATCATAAATATCTGCAAAATTATAGGAGGAAGCTAGGGATGTCATTTTGTCATAATTAATAAATGCTTTGTTTGGATTTTGTGTGGCTTTTGTGTATTTTTAAGATGGTAAAGTAGTGGTCACTAATTTTTACATAGGAACAAAAGATGAAATGGCAGAAAGGTCGAGGTTGTTACTTTTAAAAAATATGTGGTCCAAACAGCTTGGTTTGTCATCGTTTTCATCTCTTGTCGCCGTGTTTATTAAAGAAGTAAAGCCCATTTCAGAAAGAACATTTAAGTAAGTATTAGTTTCTTCAATAGTTCGAATATTGTCTAAGATGTCGATGTTTATGTCCCCCGATAAGATTTCTGTATGACTAGTTGCGTATTGCCCTAGATAATTATGTAACTCTTCTATAAACTTATTGGGGGTACGGGAGGGGGTTTATAAATGGCAGTAATAGATATTGTTTTGTACGCCTCAGTTTTTAGATTCACTCTTATGCACTTAACCAAAGCTATCTCTACTATTTCGTATGTAAACGAGTATTTGTTATTGATGTATATAATTATCCCGTCGTTTTTATTTAATACGCCTTCGTTATCTATTGTGGTGTAGGTTTCTATTTTATATATCTGGATATTTGATATTTTATGGGGTTTCTGTTAAAATTATTATATTTAATGAAGCGAAGTAGGTTTGTAAAATAACTTCGAGCTGGTTAAAGTTTTTGTGTATGCTTATTATGTTTGTGTGTAGCAGTAGTGTAGTAGTGTGGGTTCTGGATCAAGTGCACATGCACTGAGAGGATGGCATGTGTCCATCCATCAGTCGGTCTGTCTGTCTGTTTCCAGTCCCGAAGAAGTGGTCAACCTAAGGTCATTCTGCAAGAAGTGATCACCAATGACGTCACTTGACCAGTGGCTGTTGAAATTCCAATGACGTCACTTGGCCAGTGGCTGTTGAAGATGTCCAAGAGGGTTGCAAGGGTGTTGCAAGGGTATGCCATAAAGGCTTGTGTGAATAGGGGATGTGATCACGTGACTTATATTCTATAGAGTGAATCTGCTTGGGGTTTATACAGGGTGCTCTAGTTACATGCACCTGTCATTTGTGCCATCAAGTGCCACAAGGTCTTAGACTACTTAGTGTTAACGTACAACTGCCAATGTATGGAGTAGAAAATGACGTCACGCATAGCATTGGGGCCTTATTATTTCAAGAGTGTCAAAGGGGTACTATTTGAAAAATGTCGAGATGAGAGAGATTGCTATCAGTCGGTGTACCGAAGGTACTTTTTCCGCTATGTGCGCACGTTTTTCTCCTATGGTTTCTGTAAAAGACTAATTTTGGTTTGCTGCGCAGGGGACAAAAGGCCTTAGTAGTTTTCTGCGAATATCTCGAGTTATAAGTGATCGATTTGAAAAATTCTTTTTTTTATTAGATTGCTGTGTTCCAATGCTACTTATTCTTAGAGAGATGGGGAAGCCAAAAGGGCCTTAAGTGGTGAAAGAAAGACCTTGGTAGTTTTCTGCGAATATCTAAGTGATCGATTTGAAAAATTATTTTTTTACTGGATTTCTGTGTTCCAATGGTATTTATCCGCACAGGCATGGGGAAGCCAAAAGAGCATTATTGTGCTTGACCTTAGTAATTTTCTGCGAATATCTAAGTGATCGATTTGCAAAATTCTTTTTTGGTTAGATTGCTGTGTTGTAATGCTATTTATTCTTAGAGAGATGGAGAAGCCAAAATGGTATTATTGTGCTTGACCTTGGTAGTTTTTGCCGGATATTTCGCGTTATAGCGATGGGATTTAAAAAGTGTTAGTGTTACGCAGCTGTGCAGCTCGAGTTAAAAGGCTTTTATTTTTACGGTAAATAATATTATTATATGGATTTTAAAATGATCAAAATGTGTGCTTTTGTGAAGACAAAATCGAGTATACTCAAGATAACCCATGACCCTGTTTATCAAGAATTTAAAATAACATGTTTACGTAAAGTTTACTAATGAGCTAATTTTATACGGTCAAATGCCGTCTAGTTCCACTGCGAATTGACAATGACGGACTGGTATGTTAACGTTACTGATCAAATTGGAGGCTTTTATGGAGGCAAAGTAAAGTATACAAAAATAGGTATACTCGAGATAACCTAAACTTGTTTTTCATAAGTTTAGCATGATAGTGTTTTATGTATCCAAAAAACACACTTTTTGGGATCTAAAATATAAACAAAAATTTATTTTTAGTAAAAATTATTGATTGATATTATGTTAAGGACATGTCCTTAAAACAAAATCTTTTTTTTTATACGCATATTTGGTCTTACTCATTTATGCTGTATTTTTATGAATATCAACTGACTTTTGACAAAAACAAAACATTTTATTGCAAACGGGGCAAAATCTGTAAACAACATTAACAAAATTCATATAGTTTTGACAAAAACATTTCTCTTTTTGCAATAAGAACATACATAGTCCTTGAATGTTTGCTTGTATGTCCTTCTTCACCACAATAGCCTCTTTTTCACCTTTAGAAGGCATATTTTTTTTAAGTTAAAGGTAAATTGTGTCTTTGTGAATCCTCTGATAAATATTTTTTCTCCAGTGCTTAAATTGGAATGAAACAACAAAAACCATATATAAACTGTACAGTTATATGTGTATAAAAATAATACTTTTCAAATTTATTTTTCCTATATTGAAGATAATAATTCTCACCCTGGTTATGCGAGTCCAATTTTTAAAAGTTCTCAGTGTGAGTATTAGATGCCCAGAACCTTAAAAGATGAATGAAATATATAGAATGATTAAAAATTCATGAGGAATCTAATTACTGATGTCCCCATTCAAGATAGTTGTTAAATGTAATTTTTCTACGTGAAGCCTTGTTCACCCCTTTTACCCTCATGCTAACATTGAAATTTTGTAGTCTTCTCTTATTTCCTCTTCAGAAAGATCCTTGTGAATCAACTTATTTTCATGATTTTTAAATTAAATTTTTATTTGTTAACAGTCTTAAGATTGGAGCACAATCCTTCAAATTCTGTCATAATAGCACCATAATTTTTATCAAAATAAACAAAATTTTATTAAATAATGAATCATATGGGAAAAAAATTGGTATGCAAATATCGCTAGCTAACTTGTTTCTTGAAAGTTGAGCTCTCTTCAAGTCTAAATGTGGCTGATGTTGCGTCCTGGGAGGCATTTGTATCAAATATCATATAATCCATATGATGGGCAACTGAAAACTGGAAATGGAATGGAAACAAAACATTTTTACTTATATTGTATATAGAATAAAATCTGGTACTTACATTATTTTTATGGATGTCCTTGTGGGTCCCTTATGTCTTTGAAAAATAATCTACTACATGCAATGATTACTATAATTTTCTAAAGATTGGTTGTATTTCTTTTGATGTTTGGTTAAAGACATTAATACATTTTTTCTTCAAAAATTTTTATATTTTTGTAACGTAATATGATGTAATCTTTTAATATCTATTTACCTCCTTTTATAAGATCCATAGTTCTATGTCTTAGTATTAATGATTTCCAATGTAGAAAAAGCGCTATGTAGCGGTGCAAAAACTGAGGAGGAAAGAACATTGTTTTCTTTACTTAGTAGAAATTAATAAGGGTTAACACATGTATAATTCTTAATAAATGAATGCCTATATAATCAATAAATTTAGAAAAGCAATTGGTAATAGTTCAAAATTAGCTTATACTTGACCCCAAGGTTATCAGTTGTACAAAGTTAAATGGTAAACAAAAACAAGACAACAAATTATTGAGCATGAACCTTTTAAAACAGTTTGGTAGGTAGAAAGAAAAATATTAACCGCATTTGTTTTTGAGAAAATGTGATAAAAATTGTAAAGAATACGCGTTTTCCATTAAAAATTAAAAGATATGTACCATTTTATTTTCATAAAATAATTCCAGTTCATTGCAAATTGTGAAAAATCGCGAAAGCCTCCAATAAAAAAAAAAAACACGATAAAATTTAAACCTATACTTTATTACGAAAAATAGTTCATGGGCTAAATTTATTTAAATAAATTTTAAAAAACAAAAAACCAGAGCGCGAGATTTTAAAACTACAATAAAATAAAATGATAAAAGTAACTAAGTACTTACAACCCTGGCTACTAAACTTCACTTAATAACCAGCACTAATAAACCAAGATAAGTATAATCACGGGCATACTTTAAGCCAACCCTATTGATGCACCGAACTGACGACCTGTTCATCTCGCGATTCGGAACTAAATAAACGCTCACAAAAATTATTCTGTACAAATGAGTCCCCACGTTAGAAACAATCTGCGTCATCTCGCATTCCAATGTCTTCAAATTAGGGCAAAAATTATATTTCGCTGAATTAAAACCAAAGCAGGTCACCAGCTCAAAGTAGGTCACGAGATTCTTGCCTTTTCTTATTAAAACGTCTAATACACCAACATTCCTTCTAAAGAAAGGGGCCCGTGTTCCAAATTGGGGACCGTTTGACCCAGAAAAACAAAACCCCGTGATTTTAAAGAAATTCCAAAATGCTTACGAAAAATCAAGCCTGACGTCAGTAAAAATTTGATATAAAACAGCAAATTGGGACCAGAGAAAGGCAGTCTAAAAACAACCAGCAAATTAGTTAAAAGCTTCAGCCTAGTGTCTCAAAAGTAATTGTTACAAGAACTAAGTCGTGCCAAAATGACTCAAAAAGTAAGTGTCTCGTTTTAAGGATAAAAATTGTACTTTTAGTGAATAAGTTAGTTAGTAGCGTAAAATGTTGGTGGCTCTCGGACTAGTGAAATCCCAAACTGTCTAGCATGTAAGTGTTTAAAAACTGAAAGCTCTTAGAAACTCTGATATACAGTTGAACGATGACCAGGTATTTTGTTTTTAAACGTATTATCCTAGAGAGATACTGAAAAATAGTTTCAAAGATCAGTTCGAAAGATCAGTCTTTAATGAATTTCTAAGCATCAGTTTGCAGCAGCAGTAAAAGTGTCCAGTTTAATTTAAAAAGTTCTCAAAATGACTTTGCCACGAAAATATTTTGAGCCAGATAAAAGACGACAGACCCAGAACGTAAGAATTAAATGTTAATAATGTTAGAAAAATGTATGTAGTTTATTGATTAGGAAGTTAAAATATCGGCTTATTTCTGGAGATGAATGTAGACGTTTGTATTATGGCTATTCTTTAACCGATACAGACACATCTATGAGTGAAGGAATTAAAATTAACGGAAGATTTTGTAGAATTATGTATGGATGGAACTTATATTTTAAATAAAATATTTATTATGTTTTTATCAAAAAATAAATCGAGTTGTCTATTTATAACTCCCAAAATTCAAGATTACTATGCACACTAAAACGCTCATGCCCAACATTGTAAAAAAATTGTGACGTCTCTTAAGGAGTTAAAAGTTATCCGCTCGAACTTTAGAAATAACCCTCAAGGGCCGATCTTCACAAAATGCATTTTTCTCGTGGAATTAACAAAACATAATACACCTGTTTCTCCTCCCTAGATTAATGTCACCACGGTATTGAATTACAGTGTTTCCGCTGCGTTTTCGCAATATTTGAATCTCTGTAACAACAGAACCCTTACACCTCGTTGTAAAGAAAAATTCAAACCTTTATATCGCACCCTTAATTCTCCTGACTTTTACATAAGACACCCCAAGTTTTGTTCTAACTGGGACTCAAAAGAGTTATGGCAACTATCCGACCATCATTATCAGCATCTGTCTATTGATCAATTATGTATATCTAAGTATAAAAGTTTGTGTTTAAAACTCAATTTTAGTAATTTGTAAAAGTTTTTAAAAATTAAGCGTTTTCCATATCATCCCATTCAAACACCATATGGTTGTAATAACTTAATCAATTAGGAACCATCAATATTTTCAATCCTTTAAAAACTACTCGCAATTAATATTTTTCACGGAAATTTTAATCAATCGTATCTATAGGTACTTTATGATACCATATTGAATACAGACCAACATCTGAACATTTTTAGTGAATATTTTTCACAATTATAGCTTGGAAGGGAAAATTTAAAAAAATACTTTTTAGTCAGCTACCAGAAGGGTACAAACCCCAAGTTTCTAAGAATGAAAGATCGTTTGAGCTATGTTAAAACAGTGTCAAATTGAACTGGAATTGTTGACATATGTGGATATGTTTGTTGTCTTTGGCATATCCCTTAGAAGATGTAATCCAACCTTGCCAAATCTAGGCTAATGATGTAATAAAGGAGATTAAGGTTGTCGTTAGGAAGACATATGAAGAGGAAATATTCCATGACGTCACTAAGTGTGAATAAAAAGTGAAATGGAGTCTTTACCAACAAACCGTTTATAAAATGAGTCATCATAAAAAACAAATAGCAAAAGAATAGGTGCAAATCCATATCATTCCATTCAAATACCATATGTTTGTTGTAACCTAATCTATTAGGAATCATTAATATCATGACGTCTTGATTTACAATCCTTAAAACCAGTGCAGGATACACCTAATTAACATTTTTCAATGCAATTTTATTCAAATCGGTTAAGTAGTTTCGAAAATATCTTGGCACGTATGTACATACCTATAGGTCCAGACCATTTAGTCACCAATTTCACATTCTTATATTTACCAACATACTCCATGGTTTTACCAAACACTGAATTAATCATAAGCTTGTAAAAATTCTGTTCAAAATTATTTTTACTCTGCTGTCTCTTTTTAATGTTCAAATGCAAGGTTGATTTCACAGTGATAGGATACTCGTTATGTTACTATTTTTATTATACCATGTGTAGTAATATGATGTAAAATAAAGTACTGTATCTATAGAATATGTTTTTAGAGTAATCCTGTAGTATTTATGTATGGAAAATTTTATGAAAATAACAAAAGTGATAATTTTAAAACGACGCCAGTCAGACTGTCAAAAATACACGAGTTTGACCTAAGGAGTGACCCACGATTTTGCAAAACAACATGTATTGAGAGTTTAACAAAATGTCTTATATCAAGCAAAAATGTGGTTTTTATGCTAAATACTAATTTAGTTGAACATGTATGTAGTTGGGGTCAAAATAGAAGACCTTTCATTGTTTTATCTCTGCTTAAATCCATATAAATATTTTGAAAGCAGAGGTTTAAAATCAGTAAAGAACTTTTCTTTCTACTAAACATAAAAAAAACAAAATGTCAAGCGAGAAAACGAAATTAATAATAACAAGCCTAGACAAGGTAGAATGTCCACCCCAAATGGTATATGTCGTGATGAAGAATAGTTTTAAGTAAGTATTTTAATTTGTCAATTATTTAGCATGTAAAATTTGAGTTTGTTTATCTGACTGTGTATTTATAATGTTTTATAGGGAATAAAAATACACTTTTAACCTCTGCTTTTGGGAAGTAAAATAGGTCTTTTAATCCCTAAGAAAAAAAGTAAAAATTGAACGTTAAGAGGGATTTATGTTATTCACTATTATTTCCTTCAACTTAGTTTTCTCGTATCCTAAAGTTCATAAAATAGTATATCAATCGTAGGACTAAAGTGTTTTTTAATCCTGCAAGAAAATATAACTTTTTGTAAATTTAACGGAAAAATACTAATAATATAGATAATTAATTAAACTATTTTTTTTATATTTTTGTTACAGATATAAGGTGCAAAATGTATCCCTTAAAGGGGATAAGGTCCATGTGGACCTTAATTTCTTTCCCACATCGGAAATGATTCGACGGAAGCTGGGAAATCTACCGGTGAGCTATGTGAGGGTCAACGTGGAGAATAATGATGAACTAAAAATTTTGGAGGACGCACGTCGGAGGTTTACATTCAGTCAGCAGGATGTAAATACGGTAGAAACGTCCACACGACAGGCTCTACTACCCCCCCATCACCACCACCACAACCACCAGCCCCAAAAAGAAAGAGGAAGATAAACATCTTATCGGATGTTAGAGTGATGGAACCAATTTCTATAATAGATAATGATAGTGATCAAGAATCACAATATATTGTATAATAATAATAATAATAATAAAACACCTGTATACAATTATAGTTTTTTATTTTTAAACCAGTTATTTAACAATAATACATTTTCTTTTGCACAGACAAAAAAATTATTATAATGCATAAAACAGTGAAAATTCATGTTGGCTCTCTTCAACTTTTTTAAATTGGGACAACCCAATTCGTACATATCCAACATATTATTATTTAATAAATTTGTTAACCAAATTTTTTTATCCACTCCTTTAACAAAAACTGTTTCATTTTGAATAATATTTTTTATAAAATGTGTAATATTTTCTAATGGTAAATAACTAAAATCAAAAGTGTCCCATTCCAACCCATGTAGATTATCTGTGTTCCATTGGGCTTGACGTCTAAAGTCCTCGTGGAGCCAGGTAGACTTCATGGGTAAATTAACCATATGATGAGAAATTTCATTGGTCTCGCTGTTGAGTATAGCAATTTCTTTGCATATAAAGTCACTATCTTTATATTGAAAGCCTTGCACGTCCAGAATAAACATTTTTAAACAACTCTTACGGTGCTGGTTAAGGGGTTGTATTTAACCAATCGATCGTGCAGTATTAAGCAGTATGCTACAGTTTTGTCAGGCACAGCTTTTTTCGTTTCAAACTCAATTCTGATATCGACTGCGCCACCTTTAAGCACGTCTTCACTCTGTCGTGAACAATCGATAACTATCAGTGGAGCATTTTTCTTAAAGTTTATTGGGTAGAGACAGGGTTCGCTCTGCTCGCGATAGTAGTAGGATTTTTGAAACTGTGCATACATTTCATAGAGTATGGCATATTTATTGCTATCAAAGTCCAGGTTTAAATTATCATAGGGGAAAACCTCAGAGTTTAGGTAAACTTTTAGATTTGTTAGATGCAAGTGATCGAAACGACTCATATTTTTATCTAGCATATTTTTTCTATTGGTCTGAAAGCCGATGATAATAAACCGCGGATTTTCTAGTTGATTCGATGATTTTACAGCCCAAGTGTGACTAGTAGTGGTTTGAAGTTGAGGATATTCATGCAGCTCCCAGCTTCTAAAGGCAAGATTAAGGTTCACATCTCCTTCTAGATAATTGTAGAGTTTTACTTTTTGATTATCGGACACTCTAACATAGGGCACTTTCCATAAAACTTTATTCAAAACCACCTTGTAGGTTTCTTTTTTATCCTCATTAACAATGAGAACGTTCAAGTCAGAGTTGCTTCTTATTAGTACCAGATCTTGGCGCACGTTTAAAATAATTTTGTGATGGTCTTCAAATACACCCATAATGGCTTTAAGTGGTAAACATGTGTTAAAATTACCAGAACCATCTAAAAGTGCTGGATTGTCTTTAACTAACCAGCCGGTGCTTAAAAGAGCATTATTATCACTCTCCTTAAATGAGCAGTAATCCTTCATTGTTGATGTAATACCAGGATTTCTCACACGGTCCACAATCACCCCTCCCAACTCGTAACGAATCTCATCGAACAGGTGTGCCAAACCGTTGTTTACAAAGTGCACATTTGTGCTGGCAGTATTATAATCTTTTAGTACCTTACCCTCAAGGTAAAGAACACTTTGGCTAGGCAAGGTATAGAGGTCTTGAGTTTGTATTGGAATTCTAATTTCGTCGTTGTTGTTTAGCGTTGTGGAAGCGTAAGGCTGATAGGTATGTAGTTGATAGCTCACTATAGAATCGTCCAAAATCACATTTTCAGTCACTTTTAGTATATTATGACTCATTTTGTTGTTGTTGTTGTAAAAAAACACCTTAAACTACACCTTAGTGATAAAAATAATCTTCTGAGGTTACAGCTTACACGTAGTCTTAAATTATACCAAAATTTTCTTAGTTTTTTTCCTATGATGAATGCTGCTTTTTTAATTTAAATCCCAAATAGGTTAAAATTGTTTTACTTTGCGGTGTTAGCTCTTTCACTATCTCTCTGCGACTAAATTGTTTTTCACGGTATGGTATCTTCTTATAACCCACTTCCTCACCCATGAACAGTTTGTCATAAGGGGCACTAAACGAATCATGATTATATAAAAACACCATTTTAAAATTGTCTTAGATGCAGTCTAACCGTGATCAGCTCTCCACGAAAATTGATTGGTTTACCGTCCTGGTCTGTTATTTTAAGTAGAATTTCATCAATATAGTGCGTGTTGATTGGTAGATAAATGACATTTAACGGCTTCTCTACTATTTTAAACCACGGTTCAACATTGGGGTAAAACATGTGTAGTATATGAACAGGATTTTCATTATTATAGGAATTTATAGTTAGATTACATTCCACACAGATGGCGTTCACCTTAAATATGTCGACGGGTATTTTAGATATATGCTTCTTGTCCGGTTGAAGAGTCCGTCCACTAAATCCTAGTAATTGCCCGATGGAATTTTTCTTCTCAAAATTAATCTTTTTATTGCAGAAAATTTCGCACTGTAAGGTATTGCGGTTGGCAGCTATGCTTATTTCAAATTGGTCTTCTTTCAAATTTTCCTTTGAGAATTTTTGTAAAAAATTGTTTATATCCTCTATCTCGTAGGACCCTTCTGGAATCTTAATGATTTTTGTGTTATTATAACAGAAAATATTATTAGAGCTGTCTACGTTTGGTATAGAGTTGTAGCATTCGAAATTCAAAAGCCCCAAATCATACTGCTTTTTATCATCCAAAACTATAGGGGGATAAACACTCGTTGAAAGGTATGGTGAAGAGGGTGACGTTTTACCTGACAGTATAAAAGTAAAAGACATGATCTTTACACTTTGAAGGTTCGCTTATAAATAAAACAATAGTCACTTTATTCTATACATTTATTTTATTTTAGAGTAAAACAGAAATTTTAAACATAAATGTCCACAGTTTACAGAATTATAGGTCTGATAGGGGTTATGGTTAGAGTATATTTTAACATCAGCATTAGACTTGAAGTATTTTACAACCTCCACAGGTGGTTTCAGGTTACCAAAACTGTTAAAATAATGTACATTTTTTCCACTTTTCTTATACGTAGTCCAGTGTGTTCCTTGGGCCGGTGCTGTCATCCAAATTAATTATACCCGACTCGAACTTGTGTATTTTTAATGGTAATTCATTTTTCATATAAACACCTCTAAAATTTTTAATTTTAAGTAATTTTGCATATTTTTCCAAGTCCACGTTAGATAAGGCAATGTCTGGTAGTCTAATTGGTAATGGTTTTTTAAATAAATCTAAGTCTTTTTTAGTGGACACTTGCTTTTGCCTAAAAAAAAGGCCCAATCCTGTTTTATAGGGTTTTAGAAACAGTCCTTTGCCTATGGCTATCGACTCCATTGTTTGATTGTGACGTCGTGCTTCATCAAGTTGTTGATTGGCAGCCTTGGCATCATTTACAGCTTTGGCCACACCTGCTGCTCCTCCGCTCAGGGCTCCCAAGGCGCTTAATGCAGCCATGATTGGTAAAATTGGTAACAGCCCCCCATTCTTTGGGATTTTTATGACTCTTACTGGTCGTATTTTACCTTTATTCTTTTACATTACCAAAATTCTGAGGCTTCTGTTGTTTTAGATTTTCCTTTATATTTCTTACCACCTCCCTGAAACCCACTGTTTTTCTAATGTGTTTCAGTTTTTTCTTAGTTTGCCTTCTCTTGTTATTTTTCTCTGAAATCAATTTTTTATATTTAGATAAACTGTTAGACATTTTTTGTTTTCTTTTCTTTGAAATTTAACGGTGTGTCTTATACCACGGTTTGGGTGTGAATGAAAAGAAAATTATATCCACTAAGAATTATATATATAACAAATTTAATTACGTTTTGATCCAATGCCTAATTTAAGTTTGGTATTCATAGCTGCGGCTACACCCATCGAAGCCAACTTTTCCTTCCAATTTGCATCGGATGCATGCGTTCTCTGTAAAGCTTTCCTTATTAATATCCTATCGGCTATGTGTCGATTGTTTAAGTCCTTGTAATTTGAATAGGAGATGTCGTGTTCTTTACAGGCTTCATCCAACTGATTAATGTCCTTATCTCCCCTAGCTAAACGCTCTTGTAGCTTAGTTCCAGGACCAAAAAAACTAAACCCTGGTAAATGTAGCTCAAAGGGCAGTTTATTTATCAAAGTATTCAACACCCCATTGCCTTCATACCGTGGAATACCATAGTACTTCATATTTCAATGTTATAACTAAAACTGAATAAAAATATAAGTGATTACATTTTTTATGCATTAGGTTCTTGATGGTTGAGTTGAAATGACATGTTTCTTTTGAAAAATGAAAAAAGTTGTAAGACAAAAAGTTCGTTTAAATGTGGACAATCATGATGTTAACGCAAAAATTCAATCTAGGCATGGTTTCTTGCTACCATCTTCTATTCGGTGTCTTATAGTAGGACCATCCAACTGCGGAAAAACCAACGTTATGCTTAGTCTTTTAGAACACTCAAATGGGTTGAGATTTGAAAACGTCTACCTGTATTCAAAAAGTCTTTATCAACCGAAATATTTATATCTCGAAGATCTTCTGAAACCTCTTAAAGGGGTAGGATACTATGCTTTTAACAGCGGAGAAAGCATTATAGCCCCGTCTCAGGCAAAACCATATTCAGTGTTTATATTTGATGACGTGGCCTGTGATAAACAAAACGTGATACGTGAGTACTTTAGCATGGGTCGACATAATAACATTGATTGTTTCTACCTCTCTCAGACATATGCAAAGATTCCAAAACACTTGGTAAGGGATAACGCTAACGTTTTAATATTATTTAAATAGGATGATTTGAATTTAAAACATGTTTACACGGACCATGTGGGTACTGATATGACATTTGACGAATTTAAAAACATATGTTCATACTGCTGGAAAAATCCCTATGACTTTTTAACTGTCTTCAAGGATAGCAAAATTGATGAAGGCAGATATCGTAACAGGTTCGATAATTTTCATATATCTAAAACAGTGGAAAGCTTTTTATTTTATTTGCTATTGTTTACTCAAACAGATAACATAAACATGTCGGAAGCTGTTTCGGGTGAAAAGAACTTGAAGAAAAAAATAATTTAAAAAAGAAAAATTGTACGAGAAAAGCTAAATTTATTAAAACAAGGACAAATTTCACACGCTAACCTATTTCTACCGGTTACAAAACATTTGGAGAACATTGAGAGAAGTTTAAAAAATGAGGAAAAAAATAAAGCTTCACAGAAAAAACTACAAACTCTTAAAACTATAAAAAAAGAGAAGGAGGAGGAAGAGGAAAAAGAGGAGGAGGAGGAGGAGGAAGAAAAAATCCCTAAATACACACCTATATTAGAGCTATTTAAATCAACCCCTCGCAGTTTAGAACCAATCACCCCCTCAAAACGCCCCAGAAAACAGCTTGATTTTTCTCAAAGTGCTGGAAAAAGAACAGCCTGGGCACAGTTATAATTTGAGAAAAGCTCTACTAAAAGACATCACTCAGAGCCATATAATGGGAGAAGATGAAAAGCAGCGTGAATATGAGGAGGAGCAAAGACAAAAACTCTTGAATAAATCCTTACCGGATTTCTATAATCAGTTTGATCCTTTACCTGCTCGATATATTAGAGACTTTATGGAGGATCCCTTAACAAACCCATTAACCATGGACCCTAAAACCCTTTCAAAATTTCAAGTTAGACGAGATGAAATTGATAACTTCTATATTGGTGACTCAAAAATAAATTTTGATGGACCTAATTTGGTGATTAAGGACCTAAGTTATAAAGGTACTCCTGGAGTTGTTATTTCAAAGAAATATGCCGCAGACATACACAAAATATGATGCGGACGCTTTTAGAGATATCATTACCAGAACTAATGCGAATAGAAAAAATTTTAAATCTACAGGGGATATCGTAACAGACAGTGATTCAGAAAAGTTTAAAAATCTATTTAAAAAACGGGGATGGAAATGGAGTTTGCAAACAACCCTATGGAATACATATACTGGGAGGATCCAAATAAACTTGTCGAGCGCTTGCGTTTATTATTTGCATCTCAGACAGCAGGCCACACGGGTCACAGAAACGAAATTAATTCTATTATTGAAGAGCTAACGGAAGCTGATATTATCGAGTAAAAAAGATGGTTAACTTTATTACAGATGTCAAACGTCAGGTTGTTAATGAGATACATAAACCGGCTAGGAAAAATTTCACCCGACGCAGAGTAATACTAAAATCATTAAATGATTTATTTCAAGCGGAACTCGTAGAAATGATACCATACGCTTCTGAAAATAAGGGATTCAAGTATATTTTGGTTGTAATTAACTGTTTTTCAAAGTACGTTTGGGCTTTCCCTTTAAAAACCAAAACGGGGCATGAAGTATCTCAGGCTATGGAAAAAGTTTTTAAGGTGCAAGCCCCCATACATCTTCAAACCGATTTGGGTAAAGAATTTTATAATTCTTCCATGGAAAAAGTGTTAAAAAAATTTAAAGTAAAACACTACAGCTCTTATAGCGAAAAAAAAGCACAAATAGTGGAAAGAGTAAACAGAACACTAAAAAATTTAATGTGGAAAGAATTTAATTACCAAGGGTCCTACAAGTGGTTGGCTTTACTATCTAAAATAGTAAATGCATATAATAATCGAAAGCATCGCACAATCGGCATGAAACCTGTCGAGGTGAAGAAAAAACATGAACAAATGTTGTTAAATACCGCCTATAGTCATATAAAAATGACTTTTAAACCTAAATATATCATTGGAGATCATGTGCGCATTTCAAAAATTCGTGGTGTGTTTGATAAAATGTACATGCCTAATTGGTCGACGGAAATCTTTACTATAAAGAAAATTCAGCTTACGAATCCCATCACATACATATTGGAAAATGACAAGAAAAATGAAATTAAGGGAGGATTTTATGAACTTCAGCTGCAAAAAGTAACGTATCCTGATGTCTACCTGGTGGAAAAAAATCTTAAAACGCTCTAAAAATAAAGTGTTTGTTAAATGGTTAGGATTAGATAGTAAACATAACAGTTGGATAGATAAATCTAATGTTGTTTAAAATTAATTTAAAAAATATATTATAAAATAAAAATAAAAAACTGTCTTTTATTACCTATTATTATGCAAGATTACATAGCATTACTTATTTTTTAGTTTTTTCCATCCACCAGGTTTAGTAATATCTCGATCCCATGTGCATGGTATACAGTAATAGTTTTGTAAACCAGTTTTCCCTTTACATTTAGGACATATATATTTTACAGGTATTGGCATTTTCTCTTACTTCTTTATGCTTTAGTGTTTAAAGTCTTACTGATGAACGTGTTTTAAACAGAGACTTTCATAATAATAATAATAATAATAATTCTACATTTGGCAGAACAAAACCAACCAATTAGTTTTCTTTGGTTGCATTATGGTAAAAAGCTTCTTAATAATTCAAATCATTTCAGTTGTAGTTCTAAAGCGCTGTAGAACACACGTCTGCTGCTTTTCTTTAGAAATGAGAAGCAATGCCAATTATATCATTCCCTTCGGTGTGAAAAGTGTCAGAGACTCGACTTGGTAAAAATTAGCCCAGGCAATAGCATAGCTTCATACACGTGTGATATTTGTCGAAATTCAAGTTTAGGAAAAAATCCTAAAAAAATACATAAAAGAAAGACGACTGGAAAAGGACAATTTGAATTCAATAATAATAATCATTAAAAAAAACATTCTAATATTATGGAAAACTCTCAGCAGATAGAAAATTATTGGTTAAATAAAATTGATTTGGAACTCGATGACCTCTTGGAACAAGAAGATTATGGAAAAATTTTCTAATGGCTCAGAGGCTGGATTTGTTTCAGTATTCAAACCTGTAAACATGTTATTGAGGAAAAATTTACACACATTTATCCTATATTACCAAACGAATGGAAGCTTGACTTTGTAGATGCCGTGCTGTTGTACACAAAAATTTATCCCAACTATCAGGAATTTTCGAAGACATATATTCATAACACGGTTTGTAAATATGATGGTGTAGATGAAGTGGGTTAACATTAAAATATAATTAAAAAAAAGTGTCTTGTTTTATTTAAATCACCCTCGTATCCCATTTAGTTTCTATTTTTTGTCGCATTTTAAAACATCATGATAAATTTATGAAAAACAAGTTCATAGGTTATCCGTCTTTGTTCCAAATTAGCTCATTAGTAAACTTTATGTAAACATGTTATTTTAAATTCTTGATAAACAGGGTCATGGGTTATCTTGAGTATACTTGATTTTGTCTTCACAAAAGCACACATTTTGATCATTTTAAAATCCATATAATAATATTATTTACCGTAAAAATAAAAGCCTTTTAACTCGAGCTGCACAGCTGCGTAACACTAACATTTTTTAAATCCCATCGCTATAACGCGAAATATCCGGCAAAAACTACCAAGGTCAAGCACAATAATACCATTTTGGCTTCTCCATCTCTCTAAGAATAAATAGCATTACAACACAACAATCTAACCAAAAAAGAATTTTGCAAATCGATCACTTAGATATTCGCAGAAAATTACTACATGCTTCCCCATGCCTGTGCGGATAAAACCATTGGAACACAGAAATCCAGTAAAAAAATAATTTTTCAAATCGATCACTTAGATATTCGCAGGAAACTACCAAGGTCTTTCTTTCACCACTTAAGGCCCTTTTGGCTTCCCCATCTCTCTAAGAATAAGTAGCATTGGAACACAGCAATTTAATAAAAAAAGAATTTTTCAAATCGATCACTTATAACTCGAGATATTCGCAGAAAACTACTAAGGCCTTTTGTCCCCTGCGCAGCAAACCAAAATTAGTCTTTTACAGAAACCATAGGAGAAAAACGTGCGCACATAGCGGAAAAAGTACCTTTGGTACACCGGCTGATAGCAATCTCTCTCATCTCGACATTTTTCAAATAGAGCCCCTTTGACACTCTTGAAATAATAAGGCCCCAATGCTATGCTAGGAAGTTTCAACCATTAGAGAATTTCAGCAGGCATACGTTAACGCTAAGTAGTCTAAGACCTTGTGGCACTTGATGGCTTGGCTAGAGAGCACAAATGACAGGTGCATGTAACTAGAGCACCCTGTATAAACCCCAAGCAGATTCACTCTGTAGAACATAAGTCACGTGATCACATCCCCTATTCACACAAGCCTTTATGGCATTCCCTTGCAACCCTCTTGGACATCTTCAACAGCCACTGGCCAAGTGACGTCATTGGAATTTCAACAGCCACTGGTCAAGTGACGTCATTGGTGATCACTTCTTGCAGAATGACCTTGGGTTGACCACTTCTTCGGGACTGGAAACAGACAGACAGACCGACTGATGGATGGACACATGCCATCCTCTCAGTGCATGTGCACTTGATCCAGAACCCACACTACTACATTACTTGTAGCATTAGAAAATCTTTCTCTTGATTGTAAATAAGTGACTTATTAAGTTCGTTTCTTATAGTATTTTATAATAATATAAAACAATGGAAATTTTTTTTTTCTGAAATTAATTAAACTACAAATTTCTTTTTTTCCTGTAGTCTGGATGAAGCACGAGCTGCTTGTTCTTTAGTCGGCGGAGAGATGATCGAATTACCATTTTTGCTGCCAAGTCGTTTGGTTTTTGTTATGTTCTGCAGTACTGTTTTAATCTGTTTCGTATCGATTCTCTGTTCTGCTGGCGATGCCGGTGCGGCAGGCGCGTAGTTTGCGTTCGCACCGAATTTCTTCGGAGTTTCGAGTACCGTTAGCTCTTGTGGTGGGATTACAAATGGATCGATATTTTCGTTTTGCTTGCTTGGCGTGGGGGATAATATAATAAGCGATGGAGAAGGTAATTGATCAGATTTTTGAATTGAATAATCTGATCGTTTGCTATACTTCTTCGCCGACGTGGAGCCTTTGGTTCTTAATGAAAGCTTTTAGATGTTTTTTTTTGCCTCCTTCAAATTCGAAACCAGAACCTTGTTGACTCTTTGGTCATCCTCTGTTAAGTCCGGTTGTATCTAAACGTTCATTCCTGCAAGTTTAAATCCGTTTTTTAGAATTAAATCTTTGCTAAAGGTATTAGTAAACTCAATTATTAAAGGTTTTTTACTTGTTCGGCCTTGAGCCCTATTTGTGTAAGATTATTGATTTGCGCCCATTCGGCAAGTTCCAATAATTTAAGTTGCGACGTGAGACCAAAAATAGAAAGGCTTTTTTTTCTCACTGTCTTTTTAATGTTTCAACTATTTGCCTCAACTGTTTGTTCTCTTCTTCCAATTTAAAGATTTTTTCCGTGCTTACACTAATATGGTCTTTGAGATTTTGTTTTAGATAGTCTATCGAAGATTCTAGTTTTGCGTTACAAGAAGCAATGATTTTTTTTATTTCGTCAGGTTGTTCTTTGTTAGTGATGTCTCGATTCATCATACAATATGAATTCTATGTAGCAGTATATTTATTGAATAAATTGTCTATTACCTACTCAATTCAAAGTAATCTTGTAGATAAGAAATCATCAATTAAACTGCACTTGAACACTTTATTTTGCGTTTTCTAATAATGTCGGGAATCACTGTTTATCTGTTCAATGCTGAATGAGATGTATATATCTTTTCATAAACGCCTAAAAAAGTAACCGTAATATTTAAATTTATTTTTATTAGAGGAACCAAAGTAGCAAAATTATAATCCATTATATCAGAATTCAAAAAATGAAACTAAATATGAAGAGAAATATTCCGTGAGCATACTTTTATTTTTCAAACTCGTACTTAGAAGAAAAAAACTTAAAACTAAGGTGTATTTTAAATAAGTTGAGAATCGTTAGAAAAAATTGGTGCTAGAAAGCATGGATCCACCATACAATCAATTATTTTATGTTGAAAGGAAATGAAAATATCTCGAAAACAGTAGCTTTGAAAGATTTGAACCTTATAACAAAATTTTTGGGTAATATTTACGAAAACTAAAATTTGAAAACCGCACATCATCATCATAAAAATACCTGCTTTACTTCTAAAGTTATAATTTTTTTATATATTTGAACGTTTTTTCAAATAACTCGGAAACTAAAGCTCCCACGAATTTGGACTTTATAACAAAATTTGTAGTCCATTTTCATGGAAACTTGAATCTGAAAACCGTATATCGATACCTACTTTTGTTCCAAAGTTACAATTTTTTAAAATATTTTATTCCCCTTTTCTCCCCTTCAATCTCCTCCTCCATCACCTTATCACCTTTTATACCAAATTTCGTTAAAATCGACTTAGTCGTTCTTTAGTATTCGCGTATACAAACCCACAACAACTTTTTTTTTCGTCGATTAAGGTGTTTTGGAACCTTAGTAACTCATTTTTGATAAAATTAAAAAGTCAAAATTTCACGATTTTATTAGTCCCCCGTACCATATTGGTATGGTGGACTAAAAAGTTTAAAATCAAATAGGCGGCAGTGAAAATTCCCCATATAACAATGTAAATCGATACCTCCAATATTCAGGCCAGTGAGCGACATTTTTGACACTGATGACAGTTATTACATGAGTTAATTGTCAAAATGGTCGCCACAAAAGTTAAAAGACTGAAACAATTAGTAATTGAAATGAGTAAATTGTTAAGAACTTTTTTAAAACAAGGTTATAAGTAAGATTTTTTTAAACATGTCAAAAAGTTGTAAGAACTGTGATTCACTGGCGAATACATTTTTTACAAAAAACTGTTTAAAAAAAATTGTAATTAAGAAATTTTTTTAAAAAATTCGAAATAACACAATCTTTAAAAACTTTAAAAAATTCAATTTTGAAAATAAAGAAAAATGTTAGCACCCTAATAAATTAAATTGTTTGATGACTTCCCACTAGGATAGTTTTTTTTAGGTTTTTTGCTGTTAAGATTTTTTCCACGGCATTTCACCATACAACACATATTATTGAAGCGATATTGAAATATACTCCTAAGCCACTCGTAGCATAGCTTTTAAAAAATTGAAACTTAAATGATTTGTTGAAGGTATTTTTAGGGTATGGAGTTTATCAATAGCGTGTTAGGCATTGAACTCTCGAGTTAAAGAAAAAGATAGCTGACATATACCAAGAGGTAAATGCTTAACTCGCTATTGATAAACCGGCTCTAAGTGTGTTACCCATAACCTTATTATAAAAAAGTTCTAAACCAAAATAAAATTATATTTCTCATCACTTAAATTATCATAAGCACTGCACCCTATTTCAAGTGTTTTTACGATTTTCGACTCATTGAAATAAAAATGTACTTTTAGAAGTAATTTTAGGGTTCACCCACCTCGGATTTTTAGTCCTGGCCCCATCGTATACCCCCGCAAAAAAAATTTAGGTCTGGAGGTTTTGACTTTTGATTCATGTTTTTGGATCATTGTGGCTGTAATTTATCTTGGGTAGACATTGAACACCAAGGCCAAACTATTTTAGTGACGACCCTGTATTTTTGCATTAAAAAGCTTAAAATTTGCATTTTTTTGTGTGTTTCCCTTATGGGAAAAGAATAAATATCAAAAAGTAATCGGCTAATCGAAAAAAGGAAAACACTAATCTAAAGATAATTTCTTTCTGCGTTTTATGTATTATATTTTATGTCTATTAAACCAAATTATGTACGTTTTCCAAAAAAATTCGCAGATTCAATATAGCTTTTCTGATTTTATTTATTTTTAGGGATTTTATTCCCTAAGCCAAGATAAACTATACTTAAATCAACGTAATTTTCAATAATATACAGGGTGTCCAAAGACGACTTTAAATGAAAGTTTTTAAAATATTCGCAAATTTTTTTAGTTTTTTTAATATGTGATACAGAAGGCCCTAACAAACATTTTTTGTCATCACCATTTTCCTGTAATTGTACAGGGTGAGCCAGCAATGAGGTGTTCATGCCGCGACGTGTGTTTCTTAAATGTACAACTTTTTGCAAATCTACGATACTGTCAAAACCTCAACTGTAAAATGCCTTTAAAAAAAAAAAAATCTGACTATATGTAGTATTAGACTTTGACCAAAAGACCATAATATAATATAGAATTTAGGTACATCCTTTTAATTTAAACTTATAATAGGTAGGCAGTTACGCATAATGAATTATTTCATTGACTTATATGTACTTCTATTGAGGTTTATTAATTTAGGATTTCGGTAAGTTAATTACTAATTTTTTGTAATAAGTTTGATTTAATTTGAATGCCTTGTATTGTCAGGAAACACTTTTATTGGGTTACTCTGCTTTGAAAATCCATTTTAGAGGGTGCGATTAAGGGTATTTTCAAACGTTTTTTTTTGGGTCACCCCAAATATATACAAAGATAAGTGTCAAACAAAAATTGTTGACAATGGCATATATCATATTTCGAAAGAAATTTTTTATAAACCTTATGGTTTTCTCATAAACCAAGGTCCAAAACGGTCATTTTTAGAACTACACCCTTAATTGCTGGCTCACTCTGTATAATTACAAGAAAATGGCGATGACAAAAAATGTTTGTTAGGACCTTGTCTCTCACGTATTAAAAGATTACAAAAATGTACCAATATTTTAAAAACTTTCATTTAAAGTCGTTTTTGGACACCCTGTATATTGTTGAAAATTCCCTAAACATAAAAAAATCGGAAAAGCTATATGGAATCTGCAAATTTTTTTGGAAAACGTACAGGGTGATTCATTATAGTTGGACACCCCGGTTATCGCGGTTAATATTAATTATAGAAAAAATGTTTTAAAGTAAGATTTTAATAATTTTGTTCAAATTTTTTGAAATGACAATTGCTGTCATTTCATATGTCCAATTTTGACATCAACTTTCTTATTCTAAATTGAACACCCTATATTTTTTTATTTTGTTAAATTTTGTTTTCCATTCTTATTTCAAAAATATATCAATTGTCTAGGTGCGGTAAACAGTAATTTCTTAATATTAAAGATAGAAAAAAATTTTAAAGGCAAAAGTTGTTCAGGTTTTTATGGACTTTATATATGTTTTGCGAGAAAATGTCAAATGTATAAGTAACTATACTAAATTAGGACTGCTCTATTTTTAAATACGAACGACTACAACAACCACAATTAAGGAAATAATGAAGCAATTAATATTAATAGAAACCTGAGAAAAAATAATCAACACGATTTCTGGCATAAGAAGGCGCTATGAACTTTGCGTTGAAGTAAATGGTGATGTGTTCGAGCATTTGTTAGATTAGTAAATTTCTTGTGGTCGTTGTTATTGTCGTTTGTATTTAAAAATAGAGTAGTCCTAATCTAGTTTAGTTATTTATACATTTGACATGAAAATCAAATTTGACATTTTGGTCGCGATTCTTCAGAAACGACAGAAAATATCACCTGTCAGAATTCTGGAAAGTGGCGATTTTTACTTATCGCCTCATTTAAAATAAAAACACAGCAACCTTCATATTTATTCTAACGTTGTAAGAGAAACTGCCTCATTTTTTTTTATTAACATTTTGTAAATTTAATATTTTAAAGATATTCTGCAGGACTAGTTTATCGCGGAGCTAAATTAGTGATATGCGTACCAATAAACGTCGAAAATTCTCACCATGTAAAAGGAAAGACCGAATTTGTGTGACTTTTCTGAACAGTGACAGCAAAATATTCCATGGCTATGGCCACGGTTTTGTATTTTAAAAGTTTTAGTTTTTTTTACACATAAAAATATTTAAGAAATATTGGCAAATAGTCCTGACAAAAAAGCATTATGTGTAAATTTGTGTTTAAAACTCGTTAGATCTTTTGTAAGGGCGAGATTTTCTGACGGTTTTTGAAGAATCGCGACCTTTCTGGCAAAATATATATAAAGTCCGTAAAAAACTCAACAACTTTTGTTTTTATTTTTTTTTCTATCTTTAATATTAACGGCACTAACGGGAGTGCAAAAATCCTCAAAAAATATGCAATATCTCGAAAACTGTTTACCGCACCTAGAAAATTCATATTTTTTTGAAATACAAAAGGATTCAAAATTGACAAAGTAAAAAAATACAGGGTGTTCAATTTAAAATAAGAAAGTTAATGTCAAAATTTGACATATAAAATGGCATTTGACAGTTTTTGTCAAAGTTTTCAAAAAAATTTGGACAAAATTATTAAAATCTTACGTTAAAGCATTTTTTCTATCTCTAATATTAACGGCTATAACTGGGGGTGTCCAAATATAATGAATCACCCTTATCTTTAATAGGCATAGAATATAATACATAAAACGCAGAAAGAAATTATGTTTCGATCAGTGTTTTTCTTTTTTCGATTGGCCAAGTACTTTTTTATATTAAGTCTTTTTCCCGTGGGGTGCCTCGATAATGCACTTTGGTGTATACGCCGATGGCATTTCGTGGCAATTTGAAGCATTATCAGTGTAATTTCTACTTTGGTTCTTTAAAAAAATTGTCGCTCTAATTGTCAAAAATGACACTTGTCTTACGGAACTTTTAACACATAAGTGATATAATAGCAATTATTTTTCTAAATAATTATTTTTCTTTGGAGACATTTACAGGGTGCCGTCTGACGTCTCTCAGAAAACTTATAGTTCATGGAATTGGTACATTTCACCTTGCATAAAATGGGGTATTTCTGATTTTTTGATATGTTGTATGTGATAAAGTGGTTATGACAAATCCGAGTTTTCGACCTCGAAAGCTCTCTATATATTGTTAAATTCTACAAAAACCACTAAATTTTCTCACTTTTTGTCAAAATTTTGACAATTATAACGAGTAATGTTACGGCCTCAGTTACGGCAAGTGGCTATAAAAGAAAATTTAAAAACAACACGCGATTAATTAGGTCTTTGTAGGGGAAATAGTTTCTAAGATACAGGAATTTAAAGTTTTGCAAAATTTCCTAAAACAAAAATTTTACAGTTTCTTTTAAGTGTTTGTCAATATTGAAAAATTATTGCTTCATGATAACTTGTAGAAATTCGAGAATTTCTTAATATTTTTGGTTTGACAGTTAACACTAATTACATGTTCCATGATAGTAAGTATACCTAGCCATCTGAAAATGTCTTTTTTTTAAAGGTTTTATACCGTTAAAGATACACAGCAAAATAAGACTTTGATGTAAGCAGGGGCATTTTAACAAACACGTGTGGAGATCAATTTACTATTAAACTAGCTAAAGACCTACGTTTTTACTCACTTTTTCTCGTTTTTATTGCTTTAAATGTCATAACTTTTGTTTCTGTAAACCAATTTTGATGAAAGTGTGAAAGTACCATCAAAATCAGCCTGGCAGTATTTGTATGATGCTAGATCAAACAAACAGACAGTAATAATTGCTTTTTGGTATTTACCTATATAGTTTGGTTTGGTGTCAGGCCGGACAGACCAGTCCACTGTGGCATGAATCTGTCCGCTATGGGAATTTGGGCGAATCATACTGCCTGTAGCCTGTAGGCGGGGGGATCTGGCGACACTCCGCCCACGATTCGAGTCTAGTGCTCAATCGTGCAATCAGCTGGCCTAATGTCGAGGGATCCAATCGTCGTATTCCTTACGCCATTGGATCGTCACTCGTTATTAGCCACCCTAACTCTAATGAAAAGAAAAGGCAATATCAAGAAGCCAAAGCAGAAGTACAAAGGCAAACACGTAGATTAAAAAACCAATGGTGGACAACAAAATCACATGAAATGCAACATCTAGCTGAGTCCAACAACACCAGAGCCTTCTTTCAAACTACTTAGATGATATATGGTCCCACTACTCAAGATATCAATCCCCTACGATCCAAAGATGGAACAAGGCTGCTTAAAGACAGATCCTCTATCAATTTACGATGGAAAGAACAATTCCAAGAACTACTCAACAGAGAGTCTCAGATCGATAATGACATCTTCGACAAAATTCCGGAGAAAACTACACAACAACACCTAAGTGGGATTCCGAGACTAGAGAAGGTCGAAAAGACAATCACATAGCTAAAGAATAACAAGTCAGCAGGCACAGATGGTATCGCTGCTGAAGTCTACAAACAAGGGGGTCCCGCACTTAATTCCCAAATGCACATTCTAATAAGTAAAATATGGACCACTGAGACCATTCCTGCCGAACTCAGACACTCCTCTATAGTTACCATTTTCAAAAAAGGAGATAAGGCCCAATGTGGAAACTACAGAGGTATATCTCTGCTTTCTGTTGCTGGAAAGATACTTGCACGGATACTATCAAACCGATTAATTCCGATTGCTGAACAAAATCTGCCAGAGACACAGTGTGGATTCAGGCCCAATCGAGGCACAGCTGACATGATCTTCAGTGCCAGACAAATGCAAGAGAAATCTAGAGAACAAAATCGCCCTCTCTTCATGGCCTCCATAGATCTAGTCAAAGCATTTGCTTCTGTCAACAGAGAAGCTCTTTGGAAAATACTGGCAAAAGCTGGATGCCCTCAAAAATATATTCAAATCCTTAGACTACTACACGACAATATGAATGCAACAGTCCTGAGCAACGATGGACCAGGAGAGTCATTCCAGATTACAACAGGCGTTAAACAAGGGTGTGTTATTACGCCTACCCTATTCTCTATATTTTTAGTTGCCATGCTTCACCTTGGCCAACAACGTCGTAATGGCCGATACAGAGGAAGGTCTACAACTGGTAATCAACGCATTTAACCAAGCCTACAAAAGCATTGGCCTAGAGGTCAATCTTGCCAAAACGCAAATTCTTCACCAACCAGAACCAGGTACGAATCCCCAAGCTCTACATATTTCCTCTGCAGAACGTGGAACATTACCCATACCTTGGGAGCCACCTATCATCAAATGCAACTATTGACGCAGAAACACAGCATCGCCTAAAATGTGCTAGCGCAGCATTCGGACGGCTTTCGGAGAGAGTCTTCAACAATCCCGACATCAATGCGGAGACCAAGCTTCGTGTCTACAACACAGTTATAATACCAACTCTAACATACGGATGCTAAACGTGGACCATCTATAGAAGGTATATCAAACGACTAGAAAAATATCACCAAAGTTGTTTAAGACGAATACTGAGAATCAAATAGCAAGACCGACGAACAAACATAAGTGTTTTAGAAGAAGCCAGAACAACTAGTATAGAAGCCCTTATCTTCAAGCACCAGCTTCGTTGGACTGGTCACATTATCCGCATGCCTGAAACACGTCTCCCAAAGCAGATATTTTATGGACAACTGAAGGAGGGAAAGAGAAATCAAGGAGGTCAACAAAAAAGGTACAAGGATGTACAAAGGCAATATGATGAAGAGTCATATCGATATAAACAACTTCGAGACCACGGCAAACGATAAAGCTACATGGCGCCGAACAGTCCATGAGGGAGCACAAACTTTTGAAGAGCAACGACGTAGACTAGAAACGGAAAAGAGAGAACGTAAAAAGGAGCGACAAAATGGAAGAATGGATGACCATCAACAACCGGCTGCTGCCGGAGACTGGGTGTGCCAGGACTGTGGAAGGGTGTGCGGCTCTATAATTGGCTTACATAGCCATCAAAAAACGCACAACAGATAGCGACGATACAGAATAGAGGAAAATCATACTCGGTATCGAGTGATTGCCTATGATGATGATGATGATGATTAGGGACCGTGGGCTTGCTGACTGTGCATCAGCATGTCCACGTTAATAAAAGTCTCGCACAGGCATTCTCTACTCTGAGATCCTATACTTTCTAGGACACATAAGACCATGAAGTCCACGCACACCAAAGTCTTTCGGCGATCGGCAAGTTGCGACGGGAGCAGGACAGTGTAGCCTGGAAGCTCTTAGTGACAAACCGGCACGAAAGCGGCGGAAGTGTGATCGCCGTTTTGCTCAAGGATTGGCTGTAGAGCAACTCGTGTGCTGCATCCGTGACTGAGCAGCCCTATTTAGGACCCACTCTGCTCACCCTGAAAGAGAAGGGGCTATAAAAGGTGCCCTAAACATAGCCAGCCAACAACTGCCCGACTAGACAACCGCATCCAGAGGGTACAACTTTGCCACATGGAATATCTATACACTTATGGATACAAACACAACCACAAGACCACAAAGAAGAACGGCAATAGTGGCACGTGAACTAAGGAAATATAACATCGATATCGCTGCTCTCAGTGAAACTAGAAGACCAGGCGAAGGCCAACTTAAAAAACACGGAGGAGGCTACACATTTTTCTGGAAAGGAAAAGAAGAAGATGAACCACGTATTCACGGAGTGGGTTTGGCTATAGAAAATGAGATTGTGGACCACCTAACCGAATTTCCATCCGGAATAGGCGAAAGATTGACGACATTGCGCCTAAACCTTAGCAACCACCAACACGCTACTATAATCAGCGCCTACGCTCCAACTCTTGCAGCTGATGAAAACCAAAAAGATGAATTTTATT
The DNA here is from genome assembly GCA_963921995.1 of Oxystoma pomonae. Classification (NCBI taxonomy): domain Eukaryota; kingdom Metazoa; phylum Arthropoda; class Insecta; order Coleoptera; family Brentidae; genus Oxystoma; species Oxystoma pomonae. The sequence goes on from OY998165.1 coordinate 72,007,205, forward strand.
GTCAACTTAGTGAAGCCATAACATCTGTACCTAAATCTGATAAACTTATCATTTTAGGTGATTTCAATGCTCGAGTTGGTACGAATTCAAACCTATGGAAGGGCGTCATTGGCAAGAAAGGTGTTGGAAACATGAACTCAAACGGACTGCGCCTATTAACCTTATGTTCGGAATATGCCCTCACAATCTCAAATACAATTTTCGGACAAAAAGACAAATTCAAGACCTCCTGGCAACACCCGAGGTCAAAACACTGGCATCTGATTGATTACATTATTGTACGTTCCAGAGATCAAAAAGACGTAAACATTACAAGAGCAATAACGAGTGCAGACGACTGCTGGACAGACCATCGCCTGATACGAGCCAAAATGAACTTGCACATTCCACCAAGAAGTAGCCGCCAAAAAAAGCAAATCAAAAGAAGATTCAATGTAGAACGCCTTAAGATGATCAAACCAGAACAAAATTCCAAGTTTCTCTAAATCAAAAGTTGGGTACTTTAGAATACCCGGAGAATATTGACGATCACTGGAGAATTTTGAAGACAGCAATAACATCTGCCTCCGAAGAAACGGTCGGCTACACACAAAGAAAACATCAAGACTGGTTTGAGGAGCACGACAAAGAAATTCAAGACCTTATTGAGAGGATGGAGGAGAATGCTTGGAAAAGCCACCCTAACTCTAATGAAAAGAAAAGGCAATATCAAGAAGCCAAAGCAGAAGTACAAAGGCAAACACGTAGATTAAAAAACCAATGGTGGACAACAAAATCACATGAAATGCAACATCTAGCTGAGTCCAACAACACCAGAGCCTTCTTTCAAGCTACTAAGATGATATATGGTCCCACTACACAAGATATCAATTCCCTACGATCCAAAGATGGAACAAGGCTGCTTAAAGACAGATCCTCTATCAATTCACGATGATGATGACAAAATTCCGGAGAAAACTACACAACAACACCTGAGTGAGATTCCGAGATTAGAGGAGGTCGAAAAGGCAATCACACACCTAAAGAATAACAAGTCAGCAGGCACAGATGGTATCGCTGCTGAAGTCTACAAACAAGGGGGTCCCGCACTTAATTCCGAAATGCACGTTCTAATAAGTAAAATATGGACCACTGAGACCATTCCTGCCGAACTCAGAGACGCCTCTATAGTTACCATTTTCAAAAAAGGCGATAAGGCCCAATGTGGAAACTACAGAGGTATATCTCTGCTTTCTATTGCTGGAAAGATACTTGCACGGATACTATCAAACCGATTAATTCCGATTGCCGAACAAAATCTGCCAGAGACACAGTGTGGATTTAGGCCCAATCCAGGCACAGCTGACATGATCTTCAGTGCCAGAGAAATGCAAGAGAAATCTAGAGAACAAAATCGCCCTCTCTTCATGGCCTTCATAGATCTAGTCAAAGCATTTGATTCGGTCAACAGAGAAGCCCTTTGGAAAATACTGGCAAAAGCTGGATGCCCTCAAAAATATATTTACATTCTTTTAGACTACTAGACGACAATATGAATGCAACAGTCCTGAGCAACGATGGACCAGGAGAGTCATTCCAGATTACGACAGGCGTTAAACAAGGGTGTGTTATTGCGCCCACCCTATTCTCTATATTTTTAGGTGCCATGCTTCACCTTGTTGAGGAACATCTACCGCCGGGAGTGGAAATTCTATATAGATTCGACGGTGGCCTACTTAACCTAGGCAGACTGCGAGCAAAAACTAAGGTCTTGACAACCTCGGTAATCGAACTGCAGTACGCCGATGACAACGTCGTAATGGCCGATACAGAGGAAGGTCTACAACTGGTAATCAACGCATTTAACCAAGCCTACAGAAGCATTGGCCTAGAGGTTAATCTTACCAAAACGCAAATTCTTCACCAACCAGAACCAGGTACGAATCCTCAAACTCCAAACATTTCCATAAATGGCCATCCTCTGCAGAACGTGGAACATTACCCATACCTTGAGAGCCACCTATCATCAAATGCAACTATTGACGCAGAAACACAGTATCGCCTAAAATGTGCTAGCGCAGCGTTCAGACGGCTTTCGGAGAGAGTCTTCAACAATCACGACATCAATGCGGAGACCAAGCTTCGTGTCTACAACACAGTTATAATACCAACTCTAACATACGGATGCGAAAAGTGGACCACCTACAGAAGGCATATCAAACAACTAGAAAAATATCACCAAAGTTGTTTAAGACGAATATAAGTGTTTTAGAAGAAGCCAGAACAACTAGTATAGAAGCCCTTATCTTCAAGCACCAGCTTCGTTGGACAACTGAAGGAGGGAAAGAGAAATCAAGGTGGTCAACAAAAAAGGTACAAGGACGTTCTCAAAGGCAATATGATGAAGGGTCACATCGATATAAACAACTTCGAGACCACAGCAAACGATAGGGCTACATGACGCCGAACAGTCCATGAGGGAGCACAAACTTTTGAAGAGCAACGACGTAGACTAGAAACGGAAAAGAGAGAACGTAGAAAGGAGCGACAAAATGAAAGAATGGATGACCAACAACACCCGGCTGCTGCCGGAGACTGGGTGTGCCAGGACTGTGGAAGGGTGTGCGGCTCGAGAATTGACTTACATAGCCATCAAAAAACGCACAACAGATAGCGACAATACAGAATAGAGAAAAATCATACTCGGTATCGAGTGATGGCCTATGATGATGATGATATGTTTGGTTCGAAGCCAACACCAATAATTTTAAAAAAATATTCAATGTACAGAAACGGTGGGTCACTTTATAGAGATTTAAACAAGAAGTTAAACTTCCAAATCAGTTACATCAACCGAAAGAATCTAAAAAAGAGAACGTCAAAAGATCTTGGGAGGAAAGAACGAAAATTCAAAATTGGATGAGTGTCCCACAAGGAACCCACAATAGACCAAAGCGAAAGGAGAAACCATTAAACGATGTTTTGCCCGGGGTGACCAGCGTGGGCTCGTCAGTGGATTCACTGGTCACCCTCAATCCAGACATCATTTAAAACCATCGCACTAAACACCAAACCCAAACCAATCGTTCTTTCCTCCCAAGATCTTTTGATCTTCTCTTTTTTAGATTCTTTTCGATTGATGTAACTGATTTGGAAGTTTAACTTCTTGTTGTAATTGTCTTAGAAGCGTATTCCAACTGGAAAGATTAACACGCCAGGACGAACCCGTATCAGGTGAGTTATAATAAGTTCCATGCGGAATGCCTATTTGTGATGATGATGATGATAAAAAGTACTTTATTGCCCAAGAAATATTACATGTAATAGGTCTTATTGACAAAGCATGCTTAATAAAAAGTTAAATTAAAAAAGAAAATGAAATAATAATAATAAACTGCCTACTTTATATTTTTTGACACAAGTAAGTAAAAACAAAATAATTAAAATATATAAATATAAATTAGAGTTAAAAATAGGATCTTTGGAAACAGTGTATAAAAAAACTAAACAACAAAAAATAATAAAATATAACCATACAATAGGACAACATAAAAAAATATATGCATATAAATGCTTTTGCCAATACAAAAAGTATTTTTTGTTTTTAAATATATAAAAATCACAAAAGGGTCAATAATAACATACAACATATAAAAATCATAACATTCAACCAATTGCTTATTACGATTAAATAATAACTTTTCAATTAAGATTGTTCAAAGAACTCGTCAATAGTGTAAAATGCTTTATCCAATAAAAATGATTTTAGTAAGTTTCGGAAAGCCGTTGGCGTTTGAGCATTTCTAATCTGCAAACTAATACTATTGGAAATTTTGATGCCATTGCAGATGAGTGATTTTTTTACAAGATTTAAGTGAGGTATTGGTAAAGGGATATTATTGTTTTGACGGGTTTAGGTTGAGGTGGGTGAGTGATTGAGAGTTAAAAGTCAGAGTGTGCGATGATTTTAAATGATGTCTGGATTGAGGGTGACTAGTGAATCCACTGACGAGCCCACGCTGGTCACCCCGGGGAAACATCGTTTAATTGTTTCTCCTTTCGCTTTGGTCTATTGTGTGTTCCTTGTGGGACACTCTTCCAATTTTGAATTGTCTTTCTTTCCTCCCAAGATCTTTTGATCTTCTCTTTTTTTATAGAGATTTATCATATTTTGTATAGATTACAAGTCTAGCATATAAAATATGATAAATGAATGTTTGGTGTGTCAGAGTTTCATTAGTGAAGTGAAGGGTTAAGCCCAAAGTTAAGCCTCCGATTAGGCATTTAAAGAAAATTGTAAGAAAGCTAACTGTAATTTTAATATATTGAGCATGTAATGCTGTAAAAATTTCAAAATTTCCACATACCTATCCTATTAGCTGTCGCAGTGTGCAGAGATAAAGTGGAACCCAAGATCGAATAACCCTCGATGGAACCCATTTTCAACTTAAGATGCACCAGGATGCACCTAACCACACCAGTTAATGTTGATCTAAAATCAGCTAAATATAAATAATAATCATTTAAAATATTAGTAAGGAATTAAAGGGTTAAATTATTATAATTATGGTTATGTATAGAAGGTGGCAGTGTTAAAATTGTAATAACCACACTTTGTAATTTATTTAAAATTTTATAAACTAATGCTTACAATGTGTACTACTACTACTTGTATATGTTCAGATCCAATTTTAATTATTATTGCAAAATAATTTTTAGTCCTTGTAATAAATAAAAACAAAACATGTTAAAAGTTCAATCGAAAGTTCCATAAGAAAAGTGGCACTTCAAAAAATTGCAGTAATTTTTTTTTTAATTTAAAAAGGTAATCTCTGCTAGAACAAAATTTGTGGATTTGCTGTCATTAGTGGCATGTCTAAGTAATTTTAATGTAATGGAATACCCCCTTGATTACATGGACTGGGTTGCTTGCTACAAAAAAGTGACATAATATTGTGGTCACCTTTGAGGTACTAGGTAACCCTGATTTATAAACTAGATCACAGTGTCTTTGTTTAACATTGATTGCCACATCTCTATCCCTTCTCTTTTACTGAGCAAGAAAAATTCAGATATGAATCAAAAATAAAAATGATATTACATAAATGTTGAGGTTCCTATGTCATTGTATAATGTGTAATATCTGTGTGATTTTATTTATTAAAGGGGTTCATTAGCAAAAATACAAGTTGTGTTAATTCTAAAGTAGAAATGATCCTAAAAATAGCGGTGTATGTGATTTGTCCAAATGACTTTAAATAACCGAGATTTTAAATTTCTAAAATCAAAGCTTGGAGCTTTGATCACACCTTTTAGATAATTAATGCAGTCCTTGACTCATGTCTCTTTGACACAAGTATCGTTCATACAAGGCATAGTTTTAGTTCTAATTTTAGTCATAAGGCTATCACTGTCTCGTTAAGAAAAAAAACAGTGACAGAGATAGCCTTATGACTAAAAGTAGAACTAAAACTATGACTATGCCTTTGTGAACAGATGGTTATTTCTAAATGTATGATGATGAAATAGAGACCTGCTTTAATTTTCAAAATTAAAAATCTCCATTATTTAAAGTCATATGAAAATATCAAACACACTGCTAGACTCGCAGGATCATTTCTACTATAAAATATTAACTTGTTGCTGGAGATTTCTTTAATGGTCTCAGGGAATGATACTTTGTTTTCCGAATTCGGCAGTTAATGTATTAAGTGTGTACTCAAATAAATAATAATTATAAATATGCACCATGCATGTTTATCCTTACATCTTTATGGGTTTATTTCTTGAAATCCAGCGGGTGTTTTCTGGAGTGTTTTTATAGATTCTTTCTTTTTTTAACTTATCAGTAGTTATTAGATGTTAACTCTAGGTAAGTTTTGTTTTTTAAGCACTCCGCACGTTGATGCACGTTGAGTATAAATTGGACTTTAGGTGTTTATCTTTCTTCTTCACTATTTACGTAAAAGATAAGGCCTTTTTATTTTAATAGAGCAAAAGTTAACATCGAACTTCTGACGATAATATTTTTAAAAAGCAGCGCAGAGAAAAATGAAAACAACAAAATAAATAACAATTTTTGAGGTTATATTTCAAAATGAAAAGGCAGCGAAGCGAGCCGAGAAGCCGCCCGTGGCCTTACCAGCGGTATGTATTATGGTCTATATAATTGGTTGCCTATCTATGGCAATGATTTTTAGTAAATATTATAATTTAAATCAAAATATTATATTGACGAATTTTGTGACCCAAAATTAGATTTAACTTGAAATTTTGTTGGATGGGATCAAATAAACAGAAACCAGGTTTCCTTCCAATGTCGACGTTTCGACTCGTTTATTGAGTCATCCTCAGGACACTAAAAATAATGATGTACAATAGTACCGGGTTTGTTTCTACCTAAGTATCTTCGTGTACGAAATCCCAGCGGAAGACACGCATAAAGAAGTGACTGATAGAATCGAACATTACTGTACACGGGAACATCGATGGAGCATCGGTCGAAAATAGCCAAACTAAAATATTCTGCAACAGGAAAAAGAACCGTCAATCAAGTTAATGAAGTTATCAAGCAGAAAGTAGCTGAAATCCAAAATATAAATGACACTTGCAACCTGGTCTACTGTGCAGCTGTTGCAACCCTCTCTCTGCTGGGTATAGCCACCCAAGGCAAAAAAGCCTGCCCACGAGACCACCCAGAACCGCCATGGAAAAAAAGACTTCTCGACGGAATAAACAAGATTCGCCAAGATCTAGGGCACATACAATCATACGGGCAACCAAAACCTTCCAAAAAATTACAAAACCTCATAACGAAGATATGTAAAAAAGCCAAAATAAAACATAACGACCCAGCCTTAAAACAGAAGCTCGACAACTATAAGAAAGAACTTAAACAAAAAGTTGCAGCCCTCGGAAGGAGAGTACGAAGATATAACGAGAGGGTCAAAAGATACAAGCAAAACAAACAATATCGAGACAACCAACAGCTTTTTTCTCGGAAACTTAATCCAGAAAGTCCCAATTTAAATCTCCAGCCCGCAGCTAAGGAAGATATTTACCAATACTTGTCGAACATATAGAGTGACTTAAAAAAGCACAATCAAAATGCATACTGGATAGAAAAAGAATGCCAAAGAATGACTGCAACAGATGAAATGCCCGAAATACTAATTACACTAGACGACATTCAAAAAGCCCTAAAAAACATATCCAACTGTAAAGTCCCAGAGATAGATAATATCCAGGCATACTGGTAGAAAAACTTAACTCAGACTCATGAAACCTTAGCTCAACAACTAACTGAAGGAATCCACAATGCCGCTTTAATCCCTCCTTTCTTTACCAAAAGAATAACCTACGTGATTCCAAAAAACGAAAAGGTCGGTGATCCCAAAAATTATAGGCCCATAACATGTCTGCCCGTCATCTATAAAATTTTCACAGTTGCTATAGAACATAAAATAAACAAACATCTCAACCAGAACACCTACTCTCTAGAGAGCAGAATAGATGCAGATCTAAGGCGTGAGGCAGCAAGGAATGGATCATTATCGACTCAGCAGTTAACAACCACGCTAGACAAAAACGAAGAAACCTCTCAATGGCCTAGATAGATTATCGAAAGGTATTCAAGAGTCTAAGAGGCTAATTTAAATTATGAGTATATGTATAAAATCAATACTTTGAGTGTCTCAAAAACCTAATGAGAAAATGGGAAACGTCTCTTAGCGTAAAAGTAACAACAGCAACACAACTTCAGCTCTAAAGGTCCAAAGGGGCATTTTTAAGGTCACAGCTTAAGTCCTCTCTGGTTTTGTCTGGCTCTTAACCCACTAAGCAACATGATGGAGACTAGCACAAACGGATATATACTCACCAGGCAACCAAAAACAAAAATAAGCCACTTAGTGTACATGGATGATCTTAAAGTTTACGCAGCCAACGAAGATCAACTTAAGTCGCAACTAGAACTCGTAACAACTTTCACAAATGATATCAAAATGAAGTTCGGGATAGAAAAATGCTCTTTTAAAAATATTAAAGCTGGGAAAATGCAAAATTCTAAAAACATCCTACTTCCCAGTAAACACACTTGTGACTTTAACCTAATGTTTATATAAATCTAAGGTTCACATATTTATGTAAAATATGTCACATTATATTTACGTAAATCTCTCATAAAATATTTTTATAAAAAAAATATGTAAACACTACGTCAAAACTTTGACTGTACATTTAAGTCATCATAAGCAATGTTAATTTTACGTAAATAGTGGGACCTTAATTTTACATAAAAAATATTACATACCTATTATATAAAAAATTATATGTAATATTTAAGTAATCTAATTTACGTAAACGTTACATACAATTATTTACTTTAAATGAAAGTAATAAAATGTACATAACTATTATGTGACAATTTATATATTACGTTTACATTTAAAATTTTACATAACTATTATATACTCTATAACATGATTTACGTCACAATAAAATTTTGAAATTTACGTAAATATTACAAAACAATGTGAACCTTGAGTTTACATTTAAAATTTTACATAACTGTTACATAACATTTTTTATGTATTAATTATGTCATTCAAGTTATGTAAATTCCCTGTAAAATTATTTACGTCAAGTCCTAAATTTTACATAATTATTATATAGTCAATTGAACCGTAAGTTTACATTTCAAATGTTACATAACTATTATATAAAACATTTCATATAATATTTATATCATCTAAATTACCAGTGCTTAATAGTTTCTTCCTAGTAGGTAGAGATGGCGATAATGTCACTATCTTCCCTGTACAGAGGATGATCATATTATATATATAAATAGCAAAGATATTTCAAAATTAGAATGCGGACTTTAAGGTATTGACAAGATCTCTGTAAGAATCACCTCTTCCGCCACTTAAACCACATGTGTGCCTACGTCGGACCGTTTCAAGCAACCACCGATGGACCTGAACGGACCTTATTAATAAATAATTGTGACCTCTATGTGACCTTAAATTTACATAACAAGCTAAACCTGTTATGTAAAATATACGTAGTTTTTACTTATCTCTTACATAACATGGATGTAATATTTATGTAAAAGGAATTTCATTTTATTTACATCACATTTATATAAAAATTAGGTGGGCTTTGCGCATGGCATTATGCAGAGTTTTCGCACCTTAATGTGACTTAAATTTTACCTTATTGTGACCTCTGTGTGACTTTAAATTTACATAACAAGGTAAATCTGTTATGTAAATTTCACGTAATATTTACATAACAGTGTTGTCAGAATTTACAGCACTCCCGCTGGATGAAAAGTAAAAATACCTTGGGATATATCCAGCAGCAAACATAAACTACTTAGAAGTAAAGCAGCAAGAGCAAAAAGAGACTTAATATAATATTAAAAACACAGCTATACTCACGACCAAAAGTAGAGGCAATTAACTCATGGGTCCTCCCTGTGGTTACATATAGTTTTGGCATCATAAAATGGAGTCCGACAGACCTTGGGAGGCTAGACCGCTTTATAAGAACAACGCTCACAAAGCACAGACTTCATCATCCGAACCATAAAAAGAAGGGGAAGGGGAATTTGGAATCTAAGAGAAAGTAATGCAAAAGAAGTAGGAAATTTATATACTTACTTTAAAACAGTAGATCCAATCCATCGTTATTTTGCATCAGTTGACAACCAGCTCACACCACTCAACCTCGCAGGGGATGATGCCCCTGAAAAAGAAAACAAAGATTATTTTAGAGACCTAGAAGAAGACTGGAAACAAAAGCAATTACACGGAAGATATGCAAATTCTCTTGGTAATTACGATGTCGATATTGAACTTATTGGAGCAATACAAGCTCAAGTCATGGCCACAAGGAACTATCACAGGTACATATTAAAGCAAGAAATACCCAACGATCGGTGTCGACTTTGCAACGGAAAATCAGAGACAATCCAACACTTGACCTCTAGCTGCCTATACCTAGCGTCCTGAGATTACAAACAAAGACATGACAATGTAGCCAAAATAATTTATCAAGCACTTTGTCTAAAATACAACATAGAAAAGAATAAAGTTCCATATTATAAATATGAACCAAAAGATTGTGCAGAAAATGAAAAAGCAAAGATATACTGGGACCTAAGTCTAATAACAGATAGAGAAATCCAACATAACCGCCCGGATATAGTTGTATTCGACAAGGCAGAAAATAAGGCCAAACTTATTGACGTGACAGTTCCAGAAGACACGAACCTTAGAGAGGCGAGAAATAAGAAAATTACGAAATACATCGACCTAGCTCATGAACTTAAAGCTATCCATCAAATACGGGAAGCTACCATTCACCCTGTTATCATATCTGCAAACGGACTGGTGGAAAAACATACACCACAAGAAATAATGATCCTAAAAATTAAACAGCCGCAGGAAATAGTTAAATCAGACCAAAAGGCAATCATCCTGAGCACGTGTAGAACTGTTCGGCGAGCCCTTACCCATAATTAAAACGTTAACCGGCATTTCGGCTCCGTACTACTTATGTAAGTACCCAACAAATTAGTTGTGGAAAATAAATAAATAAATAATAATAATAATAATAATAAGTATCAGCAGCGACAAATCTGGAGTTCAGAGCTGTCTGGAAAGAACAAAAATTGCTGCTACAAATATGCTTGCCGTCCCACTACTCACTTACTTCTTTGGGGTGATAAAGTGGAACGTGAAAGAGTTGCGCGAAATTGACGTTAAAACCCGCAAGATGATGACGCGATATCGCAGCCATCACCCTAAGGCGTCTGTCCAACGGCTTTACTTTCCACGTTATAGGGGTGGCCGTGGACTCTTATGGTTGGAGTGTTTACATAGACGGCTACGTATTTTCCGAAGAAATATGTAAAGGACAGAGTTTCAAGAGTTGTCTCTTAAATATACCAGTCGCGGTTTTTACACTCGCTACCCTCGCAATCCGTCAGACCCTGGATAAAGGGCGATAATGCGCGCCAGGCGCCAATTTAACGGAATCTTTTATTATTACCATTTGACCGATTTCCGTTTAGCTTCCGGAGCCTTACATTTTGTAGTTGTTTGCAAGTTATGTAAGTACTCGCGGTGCCATCTGGCCCAAAAGTCTTGTTGCAATAGCTGCAAAAGTTGCCAGCGGCTTAAATTATTTAATTTTAAATGAGACAAGTTAGCATCTGGGGCTGCAATTAGGGGTTCTGAATCATTCGCGTCGCTAGGCATAAGACATAGTGGTCGCGAATTGAGAATTGCCTCTATCTGACACAATGCTGTATACATCTCTTCGTATGTATGTCAATTTTTGAACACCGCGGATTAAGTGTCCTTTAACAGAGCGTATTCCTCGCTCCAAAATGCCTCCAAAAGAAGGAGAACTAGGGGGAATCCAACTCCAATCAATACACTCTTTTGAGGCATAAATTTTTGACAATTGAATTAAGTCTTTATGAGCTTTTCTGAAGCCTACTGCGTTATCATTGTATAAACAAGATACGTGACCTCTTCTCGCAATTAAACGTCTTAACCCTGCGATAAAAGCCTCAGCTGTCAAGTCCGAGACTATTTCTATATGAGAACATTTTGTTGACATGCAAATGAAATTGACAATATATCCCTTGAATGTTGTGGGGCCCCTGTATTTATGCGTTAAAGTTATCGGACCTGCGTAGTCCAGACCAGTATGCGCAAACGGTTTAATTTGAGATATGCGCACCGCAGGCAATCTACCAAGGGGTGGTTGAAAAGTCTTAGGGTTAACTCTAAAACGCTACACATTTGCTTAAGACGCGGCGAATGGCTCTTTTGGCATTTAATATCAAAAAATTTTGAACCAAAAAATACTGGGTAGACTGTACACCAGCGTGAAAATATACATTTTGTGTATACAGTGTATAATTTTATGTTTTGGAGGTAATAATGCAGGATGTTTTTTTGTCATATGACAATTTAGAGCCTGCCACCTACTCTCAAAATATAATTTTTTCATCTAAAAATAGCCCTAATTTTTGAAAAGGTTTCGGTAAAATTTGTTGAGCTTTTATTTTAGCAATTATCTCGGGAAATATTAAAGTTTGTACGCGTTTAACCAATAAGGGCTAAATGTAAATCCAGATGGGTTAATGTATATTTTTTATGTTCCAGAAGCAAGAATTTATTATTTATAAATTGAAGTATGCGCGCAACGATGCGCTGTAAAGGTACTAAGGACGAATGCTGCTCGATTAACAAGTCTAAAAAGTTAGGAGTTATAGCAATGACTTGTAAAGAAATATTCGTGCGCAGCTCATTCTCCACCTCAGGGGGCGCGAAACTCTCATTAAATTTAGAAGGCGGCCAAGATGTAACTTGTAAATCTGGCTAAAACTTTAAGAATTCAGGATTTTCTAAAATTTTCGAGGGTAAGCAACCCCGACTAGCTATATCTGCTGGGTTCAGTACGAACATGGTACCAATTGGTAGGATTAACTCTTTCTTGGATTAAACTCACTGTTAGCAATATAGGGCCTCCATTTATATGGTAGAGATTTAATCCAATATAGCGCTACAGTTGAATCGCTCCAAGCGTAAATATTATTAAAATTTATTTTATTTGTGTATGTTTTTATTACAAATACTATTAGTTCTGATAAAAGCATGCAACTATTAAGTTCAAGACGCGGGATAGAGGTAGTTTTTATACTTGCTACACGAGACTTAAAAATAAGTATGTATGGGGTATAAACATTATTTTTTAATACGTTAACGTAAACTATTGCAGAAAATCCTTTTGCGCTTGCGTCCCCGAAGCCATGTAAATCTATTTGGTTCGTGTTTTCTATATCTATATGACGGGGAAGTGAAATATTAGATATAAGTGGGAACTCATATTTAAATCTATCCCAAAGACGTAAATTGTGATCTGGGTAACCCCATGACCCACCCAGACCGGTAGGATCGTGAAATTTTGCAATTTGACTAATTATACTACGTTTAGTCGCAACAGAGTCTTGTGGAGTTATTTTATAAGTAAATGAATCGGAAGATGGTTACCAATAGAGACCTAGTATTTTTGTATATTCGTCATTATCAAGCGATAAAGACGCAGGGTTAATTAAGTCTTGTGGTACGTGAGCTAGGACCTCGGGTCGGTTAGTCGACCACTTATGAAGCTTAAATCCACCCTTTGCCAACAATTCGGTCAGTTCATCCTGTAACTTTCTTGCGTCATCAACCGAACAAGTATCAGTGACTAAGTCGTCTACAAAATTGTCGTCGCTTAAAACTTGGCAAGCACGCGGAAAATTATTTTTTTCTTCTTCAGCAAGTTGTATTAAAGCACGTAATGAAAGGAGATGAAGTAATTCCAAATAAAACAGTTTTTATGCGAAAATACGAAATAGGACTTGAGGAATCGAATTTAAATAAGAACCGTTGATAATCTTGATGTTTTGGGTGCAAATTCATCATTCTAAACATTTTTACTATGTCAGAACAGATTACAACATTATGCAGCCTAAACTGTAAAATTACTTGAACTATGTCTTTCTGCAATTTTGGACCCGGTAAGAACGTATCGTTTAACGAAATGTTATTCACTTTAGCAGATGCATTATAGACTACACGTAATTTAGTAGATAAACTATCAGGTTTAATCACTGGATGATGACTTATGTAATAACGAGTGTTTGCAGGGTTAGTCAAAAGTTCCATTCGTCATTGCGGAATGGTAAATGGTAAAGGAATATTTTCAGATTCCCAGAAATTTTGTAAAGTAGTATTAAGTTCCGACCGCTTTTCAACTGTACATAAAGGAGTGCGGCAGTTTTTTGAAAGCGAATCTGTGCAATTTCCCATTATAACATATCCAAATACTGATTTAAAAGCAACAGGACTATTCATTGGACCTTCAATACGGCCATCTTGCATAATATAAAGGTATAAATCGCAACCAAAAAGTACATCTATAGGGCGTTGGCGGAAGTAATGAGGATCTGCAAGTTCAATATGTTTTAAATGATCCCATTTTTCTTAACTTATAGAGGTATGTGGTAGGTCAGAACAGACTTGATATTACTACCCAACTAGCAATTTTTAGTTGTGCAAGTTGTAAAAATTAGAATTGCACTAATTTTAAACGTTGTTTTACGGATAATGAATAGTTTTCATGGCGACGGTCGACAACGTTGACTATTATACGACGCCTAAGCGTTTATCACAACTTCAGTCGCCATCACAACTATTTATAGCCGTCTATTTTACTAACAGTAATTCCTTAGTTGTGAAGGCGCCGACTACAAACCGGCGTGTGCTAAGCAGCAAATTGATCAATGTGCTCCACGTTTTCTGGCCGGTTTGTTGGAGACGCGGGCGCGCCTGTTTTCATCTAACCAATATGTTTGCAACAAACCAATTTTGGAGCACTGGTGTACTGGTGTCTGTCATACTTTTATTCGCTCGATCATAAAAAGTAACTAAAAAGTGTTTTGTAAAGTTTCTATTGTTTTGTTTGAACATTTTGCGCTATGAAAAGGAACAAATTGTACAAATTGTACAGAAGGCGTCAGCTAGCATTAGCTGAACAAGAACAAAATGCTGGAGAAAATGTGTCATCTTCTGAAGACGCTGAAATGGAGATAAGGGAGGACATACCTCAACAGGAGGTAAGGTACCCTAATTTAAAATAGGCTGTTTTTGGCAGATTACTGATAATAAAAAAATTTATCTGCATACAAATTACATTAGTGAGAGTTCACTGACCTTGGGTTAGTTTAGGTTTATGTGTCAAAGAAGTTTTGCTTGAATTACACATCAATTAAGCACAAATTTAGGGTATTGATCTGTTTCTGAATAGGTGCCTCTGTAAAGAATTTTTTATAAAAAATCAAAAAAGGCAGAAAATTGGGTGGTAATTCTGAGGGTGATTAATTCTGTCAATCTAAGATTTGCCATTTTTTTTAGGTGATCAACAGTAGTGACAGCCATAGTGACAATGACAATGATTATGATGATAATGATGGTGTCTCAGATGTGAGCTCGGACGTTAATGTAGATTCTGAACCTGACATGACCGAGGATAATCCTGATGTTGTAGTTGGAAACTATTCTACCGCCCAACAAATTGGGCTAAAGCTGAAAGAATTTCTACCAGGTTGGGCATGTAGAAACAGGATTCCTCATACACCAGCATTGAGCACACTACTGGCAGGACTTACTGAATGTGGCATTCCAGGATTACCCAAAGATCCCAGGACTTTATTGGGAACACCACAAAATCTTGTAGTGAGAAATATGGGCCCGGGAAAGTTTTGGTATCAAGGTATCAGTAAATGCCTGCAGTATGTTCCAAAACATTTAACAAACTGTGCATCATTTACAGTAAAATTAGATTTTGGAATTGATGGTCTACCTTTGCACAGAAGTTCACAAAAACAGTTTTGGCCCATACTATTAAAAATAGCCAATATTCCAGAGTACCCATGCCAAGTTGTTGCTATATACTATGGCAAAACTAAGCCACCGTCAGTTGAAGAGTATCTTGAAGATTTTTGTCAAGAACTACTGGAGCTTATTCAAAATGGACTGGAGGTTGACGGCATTCAGTTGACAGTGACAGTAAATGCCTTGATTTGTGATACACCTGCACGCTGTTTTATTGCATGTAAGATCTACTTAAACCTTTAGGCATGTACATTTAAGTTATCACCCAAGTTTTCTATGCTCAATCATTTTTTCAACTATGTTTTATTTTTTAAAGAGAATGTGTAATAATAAACCATTACCTTATCTAATAAGTTTACATGCACAAGAGGGAAGAAACTGATTTACTTGTACTTCTTTATAAAAACACTATAATATATTAAACATAAAAACTGAGAAAAATAACAGTATCTATAAAAAGTAAAGTGCCTTGTTTTTTAGTATCTAAAATTTCTGGTTTTGGAATAAATAATTTTTTTTTAGGTGTTGTACAATTTAATGCATACCATGGGTGCTTGAAGTGCACTGTAGTTGGAGAATATCATCGAAATGAGAAAAGGATGAGCTACCCCCAAATTGACTGTCCTTTGAGAACTGACAATGATTTTAGAACTAAAAGTGATCCTAATCATCATCAAAAAAATGCAGATGGCGATTCCTTGCATTTGGTTGATTTTGGAGTTATGAAAACACTGTTAAAACTTTGGATAAAAGGCAGCAGAAATTTAAATGTAAAGAGAGAGATTTCTAAAATTTTATTATTAAAAATAATCAAATTTTAGAAATCTCCAACTGGCTTACCATTAATGACACACACCGACCTTCTGAGATTCATAGAGCTTTAAAAGAACTCGACATAACGGACTGGAAAGCCACTCAATTCCACACATTTATGTTTTACCGAGGTCCAGTCGTACTAAAACATCATTTAACAAGAGAACTCTACAGGCATTTCCTACTTTTCTTCTGTGCAGTGTTTTTGTGCTCTTCTGCTCATTTTACAGAATATCTTGATTTGGCCCAAGAGATGTTTGTAGACTTTATTGAAGAGTATATTTCTATATATGGAGAGCATAGCATTACCAGTAACATCCACAATATATGTCATATTATTGATGATGTTAGGCGATTTGGGCCTTCACAAAAAATTAGCGCCTACATTTTTGAAAACAAATTAGGTATGATACAGTATCTTTTGAGAAATGGAAACAAACCTTTGGTCCAGGCAATAAAAAGGATTGCAGAAATTGAAAGAAATACTGAACATTTGTTAAAGCCTGTAAATAAATAAATAAATAAATAAATAAATAAATAAATAAATAAATAGTGCCTTTATTTACAAAAAATGTTACAGATAGTTGGTTAAGCGAGAACAGAAGTGGCGACGTTCAACCAGGTTGCTCTTCCACGTAACCACTTCAGTGTTATATATAAGCAAAAAATAAATATTGCAATCTTAAAAAATTAAATACATACATAAAATAGTACTTAAGGATTTTACCCAAAGTATTAAGCAACTAAGTTAAATTTATAAGTATACAAAATATTACCGGTAGAGCTAGACTAAGTTTACTATAGTAATAGTTGTTGATTTTGCATACGAGCTAATTCAAAACGGGATTTGACTTGTTTCTTAAATTTATAGACAGATTGTAGTTCCCTAATTGTAGTGGGTAATTGATTGTAAAACTTGGCCGCCTTGTAAGAAAAAGAACACTAAAATTTAGTAGTTTTATGCTTGGGTATGACAAAACTTAAGCTATTACGCATTCGGGGACTACATCGCTTCAGTCTAGATAGTAAGTACTTGGGCTGCCTATGCTTTAAGACTTTATATACCAATGTTAGAAACTGAGTTTGATAGCGGTCTTCTAAGTTTAGCCATTTACTTTGTGCAAAGGCCTCACTTATATGATCAAATTTTTTTAGATTGTAACTGAGTCGAATACAAGAATTCTGGATTTTTTGTAGACTACGTTGATCTGCCTTTAAAAGTGATGGCCAATATATAGAACTGCAGTAGCTTAGTCGACTAAGTATTAATGAATCACAGAGCCGCAGTGCAATATCTGTAGTTTTTGTCAAATTAGGGGGTTTGACTTTTTTGAAATTTAACGTGCACTGGACTAGTCTATGATCAGATATTCCGTCCATACGTATTACGTCACATTTTTTTACAATACTGATGTTGTTAGTTATTATTACATCAATTAAAGTGTTCGTGTTTTCTGTTACCCTAGTGGATTGAGTAATATGCTGAAAAAGATTGTATTTTTCTAGTAGATTTTTAAATAGTTTAAGACCATTTGATTCAATTAAAAAGTCAACATTCATGTCTCCACCAAGCACTAGATAATCAAAGTCAGGTAGAAGAGCGCAAATAATTGTCTCTAACTCATCCAGAGCCCCCCGGAGATCACTACTAGGTGGTCTATAAACTGTCCCAAAGCAGACCCTTTTCCCACTTATTCTACAACTCACCCATATACTCTCTAAAAAAACATTTTCCACAGGCAATAAAATTTCTTTACATTTATATTCATTTTTTGTTAGAAAGACAACACCGCCCCCCCTTGCATCCCTATCCTTCCTAAAAACTTTGTAGCCCCCTATCCCGACAGCACTATTGTCGATTTTTTTATTCAGCCAAGTCTCGGACAGCCCCACAATTGCATAATCCTCCGCCTCAACAAACCTAGAAAACAAGTCAAAGCCCGTAGATGTAGATCTTATGTTAAAGTGCACAAAATCCACTAAGTTATTTCTCATTTCGTACTTGCAGTGCTCGCTCCAGCAAATTAGGAACAAAAGTAATTTGACTAAATTAGATAAGTTGGTTGATCTTAAATATAATGAAAATAGTAAAAAAGAGAGAAGAGAAAAAAAAATGTATTCATATAAATTATTAATGAATCTTATTGAAGTATCGTACCTACATCTAAGTGTTCATTTAATTATCTATGCTTAACATAAAATTTAACTAAGGTAAATAGAATATACAAATCTCAAAAATAACAAAAAGCGTGCAGTTCCTAAACCTCCGTTTTTACGTCGTTTGAAGTAAAATAAAATAAAATTAAAATTAAAAGGAATTCGAGAAAATTTAAAAAAAAAGAAAAAAGAACACTAAATAAATTTAAGAAAATTTAAAAAAAAAGAAAAAAGAACACTAAATAAATTGTGGCTCTTCCGGGTCGATCAAGGCTCGATGTCATCGAGACTTGAAACGAGAATTTTGTTATTATCACGTAGCAATAATATGTTGCCGTTTGATGTCCAAACGTTTTTAACCCCATATTTTGCTTTGGCTTTGGAAAGCAGCTCAAAGCGCCATTTAGTAAGGTCCTCGAAAATAGCCACTGATGAATTTTTTAACAACTTCTTTGCCTTGAAGACCTCACTTCGTTTAATGTTACGAACAAAGTTTATAATGATTGGCTTTGGTTTATTCTCCATATTGGTACCCGTACGAAACACATAATCAATATCATTTATGTCGCATTTAATTTGCAATTTATCACTTAGGAACTTGGGTAGATCAACAGCTAAGTTCTCTCCCTGCTTCCCAGGAAAACCATGGATACGAAGCGTGTTTTTCTTTGCCTGCTGCTGCATTATGTCAAGATTTGACTCCAGCTTTTCAACAGTTTTTGACTGGCGGTCATTTGCTCGCATCAGAGTCTTTACAGATTCATTTAGGTTGCTAAATTGTGTATTGAGCTCACAAAATTTGTACATACCTTGTTGATAAGCAATTCTATGTTTTCAAGAGATATTTTATCCATGTCTGAAGTACCAGCCCTGTTACTTCGCAAACCTCCAACCATTCTGCCGCAGCTCCGTCGACCCGGTCAAGCTGTATTCTAACCCCTTTCTCAGCGTTAAGCCACAAACCACGATACCTAGGAATCTGTATGAGCTGAGATTCTGCACTTTTAACTATGTAGAGTTTATAACTAGATCACCAACTTGACAGATTTTCGTAATTTAATTTTGAAGAGAACTTGGTAAAAATGTGAAATAAGCCGGAGCGATGCAAACGCGTGTTGTCACTCCGACATTTTACTTCTCAATAAACTCAAATAAGTTTTTAATAAAAGAAACTGATGAAGAAAAGGAAGAAAAACCTCCTGGAATCAAAAAATGTTATACCAAAGTAGTATTGAAAAATGGAGTTGTGTTTTCATCAAAAGCTGAAGATTGCTGGCTACTAACAAAGCAAAATGAAATTAATAAAATAAAAAGCATTTACCTAGAAGAAGATAATGTAGTAATTTTTGGGCAGAAAATAAGAAAAAAGAAAGATTTTTTTGACTACCCATTTTTGTCCTCAAATATTGACATTTATACAGCTACTGAACAATATTCAGAAGAATTAAGTATTAGAGAAACAAACATAAAATGTAAGTTAGTTAGTGTAGAAGACCATAATCGGTTGGTATTCATTCCACTTGTTCATACCTTTGATATCTTTTAATTAATGTTTTTTGTTATTTATTTGTTAAATTAAAAAAATATGCTTTTATTTAAAAAATGTCTTTTTTTGACTTCTATCTGCCATTTAACAACTGCTCAAACATTATACAAGACTTAATTTTACATTTTACTTATCTAAACAGTATAAAAAATAAGGTTAAAACTAATAAGCCACTTGGCCCTTCTGGAGTTTAAAACTTTTATATTGTTAAAATTGCATAAAAAACAGTTAACGTTTCTTATGTAGGCGTAGGGAAGAAATATCACAAATTTAAACTAAATTAGTTAACACAATCTGTTATTTACTAATCAGACTTATGACAAAAACTCCTATTTAGTAATAGACATAAGTTATTTTTTTGTTTATAAAACTAGAAAACTTCTTATTTAGGCGTAGGGAAGAAATACCACAAATTTAAACTAAATTAGTTAACACAATCCGTTACCTAACTAATCAGACTTATGAAAAAAAACTCCTATTTACTAATAGACATAAGTTATTTTTAGTTCATAAAACTAGAAAACATTCATAGACTAACATAAAAAATGTTCAACAGAATTAGAACTAGTTTTTTAACCAATAGGTAACTGAATAGCAATACTTAGGGATATAACAGCCATATTTTTCCATAAAAAAACCTACAAACTAAAAAACATGTTAACAATAATGATCACACCTTCCTGAAGAGTTTGAATAACCACACACTCTTCTTCACCTTCTTCAGCTTTGTACTGTTCAAATGCTTCCTGTTCGACTTCTTGTTCCAATTCTTCCTGTTCGACTTCTTGCTCCAATTCTTCCTGTTCAACTTCTCCCTGCTTATCAACTTTTCTTTCTACTTCATTTTGATGGGCTTTTTGCTTTTTAATTTTCCAAGGTTGGCTCAGTCTAGTGTGGCTATGTTTCAATATCCCATCACGGAAGAATGCATCTCTCTGTGCATACGAAAAACTTTGATCAGATTTATAGACAAGCTTATAAAAAATGTCTAGTACATTTTTTAATTTCTGAAAGCTGTGTTTAGTAAAATTTCTGCTCATGCCAGTCCATGAAAACTGAGTCAATAATTCTCTAGAAAACATGCTATTACATATTTTGTAGCATGCAGCTTTGGCAGTCATAGGTCCTGCACCAATCAATTTGCTTAAATGTAACAATTTTTTTTTTAAAGTCCAAATTGTTGAGTTCTTTATCACATTGTAGTAAGTCCTTGCTTATTGTCAAAATCATCATCTGAAGATTCTGCAATGTCATATGATCTTTTTTTTATAAGTTCTTCTAGTTTATCTAGTCTGATGCTTAGGTCCCGGAATTTATTTTCAAGATCTCCTTTCCCTAAAAACAAAACAAAAATACTCAAGAATTTCAGTAAACATAATATGTTGGCATGTCTTGTTTGTATGTGTGTTTGTTTCAGCCCTACCCATTTTTTGTACATGTGTTGTTATTTTCAAAAATATCAAGTAAGTAATGCACATAATGAATATTAATGCAAAATATCTCCTGATATCTATGAAAAAATAACAAGAATAAAGTAATACCCCCTCGGTTTCAGCCATACTGTATTTCTGAAGTAGGTGGACCAGTTTTGACAATGAATTTCATGCTAATTTATATTATAAGTAATGCTCTAAGTAAGCTGTTTCCACCTCGGTTAAAGTTCAATGAAAGTAGCACATAATTTCTCACTCTTACATTTAGGAGGCTAGTATCAAAAATACCCCCTCGGTTTTAGCCATACTGTGTTTCTGAAGTAGGTGGCCCAATTTTGACAATGAATGTTATGTTAATTTATAACATTTAGGTGGCTAGTATCCAAAATTTTCTGTTACTTTTACTGAAACTTGTCATATTGATGATTATAAATATGTCTTACTTACACTGTTTTACAAAGTCGAAAAGCTCTTCAATTTGTGTTTTAACATCCATTAACTCTTGTGGGGCTGTGGGGCTATTAATTAAAGCTTCATCATGACCCAAGTCAAAGTCTTGCATTTTAAATGGAGCCTGCTTTTCTTTTACAATAACTTCAGATTTTTTTGGCCTTTCTTGCTTTTTTAATGGGGTTTTTGTTACCTGGTTTTCTTTTGTTTGCAGTTTATTTGGCACAAAATTATATTTGCTTTTGGCCTCGGTTTTAGCTGCAACTACCATTTTTTTAGCCTTATTAGAGGCCTTCTGCACAAAATCTGACTATTTGGAGACATCTTTTTTAGACAGCAGGATTTTTTTATTAGGCTTTTGGATTCTCTCTCCTTCAGATGTTGAGTCCTCTGAGACCTCGGTTGTTGTTGTGTTAATATATTGTTCACAGCTTGCGGAGGCGTACATAAAAAGTTAAATATTCCTTTCTTTGACCACGCATGTGTATTTTTTCCAGAATTTTTAATCCGGCTTACTTTAGCAGTTGACTGCAGCTTTCGGACCAGATGTGAGGTTGGGGGCCAATACAGAGTTCCATTTTCTTCCCACAAATATGGACAGGGTTCCACATCATTGGTTTCCAATATATGTACCACGTTAAACGACATCCTTAGTCCTTAGCAAAGATTAAATACTATTAATATAAAAAATTTTGTCCTTAGATTTAAAAAAAAAAACAAAAAATTTGAGCCCCTAAAAAAACGGTTAGTGACATGTGACAGCTGTCATTGAAGGTGATTATTCCCAGTGTGGCGGAAAAAAAGAGGGATATATATTATCATTTCACTTTCTCTTGTAAACCAGGGATGAAGGACCTGTGTAAACAACAAGGATGGAAATTAAGTGAGCAGCAAAAAGCCAAACTGTGGATCCGCCATTACGTGGCTCGAAGAGCAATTTCTATTGGGTAAAAACTGAGGCGCGTTCGCGTGTTTTAAGTTAGGGGATCAGTTCAAAACACAGTTAAGTAGTTCAAGCGGTCGAGACACGGAACTCCTTTGGTTTTCATAGAAACTAATATGTGCCGCAATGATTGATTGTAAAAACCAATGTATGTTAATATGTAAACAAACATTGAAAATATTTTTTGACTTTTTTCTACAATAAACTAAGGTCTTTTTGCTTGTAAAAATCCGTATTTTGTTCTTAGGAATCCTAAGCAACATCTTCAGAGGTTTTTCGAAGCGATTTTTGATCATCATTTTTTTTTTAATTTCATAAAATCATCTTAATCGAGAGCGCGCTTGTTTTTAAGAGCTACGACCCGCACATTTGACAGTAAACTACCATCTGTGTATATATTTTGGCATTGGTTTGCACGTTTTGATGAGGCAAAACATGATATATAACATAGAATATCATTTTATTTTAATAATATTATGGTGTTAGAAATAGTCTAATTTGTAGTCGAATAGTTTATTTATCATTTTACGTAATGAATAATATTTTGAACACATAGTTGCACTCCAAAACCCATTGAACTATTACTTTAACTGTAGTCGCGATCGCGGCGTTGACTCAACCAAAAAATCATCCACCAAATTGGTGCAAAAGTGGGTGGTGTTTGAGTAAAAGTAAACGTTGCGACGCAACGTTGGCACGCGGTGCACTACGTTGAGTCGTCGACAAATTGCTAGTTGGGTATGGCTTTTACCATGAAATTCGGGTCAGTAATTTTTACAGGAAAAACCGGCAAAGATACGCTACCAGACGCGGATTTTACTTGCGACTCTCCGATCCTCTGAATTAGATGAACTGTTTTATTAATTTTCAATCCCAAACGATTTACGCATTTTTGAGTTACGCAGCTCACTTGACTGCCGTTATCAAGCAAGTCTCTGAAAGTCGGATAATTTCCCCTTTTATCTAAAATTCTAACTTGTATGGTACCTAATAGAGCTGGTATAGACTTGTAGTTATTTGTAGCTAAGTTATTTACTTGCGTAGGGGCATTTTGAGGAGTTTCTTGTTGGGAATCTTGAGAATTTGTAAAGCAAATGAGAGAATGGTGCCTTTTATTACAAAAAGAACACGATAATTCTGATCTACAAAGGCTAGTTTTGTACAAACTAGATAAGCAGTTAATGCAGAAGCGCTTAGATTTAGCAAAATCAAAACGTTATTTTATTTGTTTGGCAATAAAATCTGGACATTTAAAAAGTAAATGATCTTTTTTGCATAAAGGACCGGATAAATTTTGCTGTGTGTTGGGATTTTTTGTACTCAAGAATGCATGCAAGCGCTGTGTACGGTTATTATTATTATTATTAGGGTTAGAAACCAAAAAAGCGGTACATTGCTTTTCTAGAAAATTAAATACATCGTCATAAGCCGGCATAACATTGGATGGTTTAGAATTTTGTAACTCAAAACGTGTACGAGTTTCTGGTGAAATTTTATTCAACAAAAGATGAGGTAAAATAAATGTCCACGTTTTGGCAGGATGTTGTAAAGTTTCTAGCGCGTCAATATTTTCGGAAAAAATATCCAGTAAATTACGGACCGGATCATCCGACGTCATTTTTGAAGCGTTTTCTATTGCCGACCAATAAGTTTGGCTCAAAATCCTTTCGTTATAATAACGTTTTACAAGAGTATCGTACGCAATTTTATAATTGTCGTAAATCGGGGTCATTATGTACCATGAAGTTAAACATGTCCAAAAAGGCTGGAAACTTTTTAATATCTCCATTAAACTTTTTTATTCCCAGCTGCGGCAAATTACTAGAACGCGTGGAACGAGTTACAGTTTGAGAACTACTGGTTCGTGGCGTTACATTAGAGGGCAAAAGTGATCCAGGTCTGTTAGTAAAAATAGTATCATATAGAGCGTCCGTTTGGAAATAATCAGAATCAAAATTTGCGGACCTCGCCATCTGATCACTTAATTCTTCCTCTTCGACAAAAACAATATTAACTATCGCGGAATGTATTTCACCAAAATCGCGCCTAATGTCATTATTATTTTTGTAACGTGCTTTAAAAAGCGGTTCGGCACTTGGATCAGTTCTTGCGTTTCTGCCACACAACAAGAGCTCTTTCATTTTTAGAGCCTGTATATTAGACAGTGCTTTAAGTCTAGCAATCTCTTTTTTCTGCTTCTCGTTAAGCGACATGTTCTATTTTTATTACTTTTATGCTTGTGGTAATTTAGAAAGAATAGTAAAATTAAGAATTTTAATATTTAGGTCAAACAATTTTTACGCAATACTAGTAGCTTCTAAAATATGCGTACAGTAGAGTATCAAAATCCTACTCAAAACTTAAATTATGTCCCTATTAGCTTGAGTCCAAACCAAGGTTAATACTTTTGGGTAAAAATATTTTATAAAATTTTCATTTAAAGCGAAAGCGAGCGAGTGTAAAATTCCATAAAAAACGAAAAATACGTGCGTAAAAACGTATGCCGACAGCGCATAAAAACATCTAGAAACTCTGCTCCTAACCTGGGCCTCTTTTCACACAAAGAAACTGGTATTTTTATTGGCTAATAAACTAAAAATTAAATAGTTTTTTATATCTTAATTCAACTTTAATTTTTTATGAGACAAAATATAAGAAAAGCAGAGCTAAATCCGGCTCTCGATGGAGCAAAAATGTACGGATCTTAACGCGCACTCAGCATTTTGGTAGAGACATGAGTGGACTGCAATCTAATTTAGTTTATAAGATATATAAAAACGTTTTATCATAGCAAAAAGGGTGCGTTTTCAGCCACTTACCAGCAGATCTTTTCGAGTAGAGCCTAGAGGCGCCCCCTAGGTGTGAAGCGGTCCAGAGATAATCCAGAGTCACAAAAGGGCACAAAAATAGTTTTTGTTTGCGGAAAAACTCGTATGTTAAAAAATCAGCGAGTAGGATGCACAACGACCGTTTATCATCAACTCACTTTTTGGGTTATTTTCGTGGCGCTTTGTCCAGTAAAACACCCTTTTTTGCTTATAATATAAAAATATCTAACGCGATAAGAAAATAAAAGGTATTTTCCAATTTAATAAGTTGAATAAAGATGCCAAAACTGAAATTAATTCAAGTAAGTCTTTTAGCATAAAAGAGTAGTAAAGTAACCCATTTACAGTACACAATATAACTCATATCTGAGTTTGTTTTGAAGAATTATTTGGGCTACTATTCTTATTTTAATCCCAAAGAAAAAAGTACAAAAAACCTTTTATATGTCTAATTAAATTTGACAAATTAATATTTACAGAAGTACCAAATGAACGAAGAAGTGCCTCCTACCAGTGGTTAAAAAATGGGGGATATCCCGGGAAACTGAGGAATTTATGGTAAGCATTCAAGACAATGTCACAAATACGAGAAATCACAGAAAATATATATTGAAAGAAAACATCGAAACTGATAAGTGCAGAAAATGCAACACACAAACAAAAACAATTGAGCATGTAATATCTGGATGCCAATGTCTAGTAAATACAAAGTACTTAGAAAGACATAACAAAGTTGCCGCTATAGTCTACCAAGAGCTACTCAAGAGAAACAATGATGTAAATATATACTGGGATCAAACTCTTTTCAGAGACAGAAAAGTTGAACACAATAGGCCTGATATATCAATAGTAGACGAAAAGAAGAATAAAGCTTACCTTGTAGATATCGCGATTCCCAACAACAATAATATAGAAGCAAAAATTAAAGAGAAAGTTGATAAGTACTTACCTTTAAGTAGAGGGATTAAGGCGGCGCACTGTAGGCAAAATTCCAAAACTAAGTAGCAAAAAGTAAGGTTTAACAAGTGCTCAAACATTATACAAGACTTAATTTTACATTTTACTTATCTAAACAGTATAAAAAATAAGGTTAAAACTAATAAGCCACTTGGCCCTTCTGGAGTTTAAAACTTTTATATTGTTAAAATTGCATAAAAAACAGTTAACGTTTCTTATGTAGGCGTAGGGAAGAAATATCACAAATTTAAACTAAATTAGTTAACACAATCTGTTATTTACTAATCAGACTTATGACAAAAACTCCTATTTAGTAATAGACATAAGTTATTTTTTTGTTTATAAAACTAGAAAACTTCTTATTTAGGCGTAGGGAAGAAATACCACAAATTTAAACTAAATTAGTTAACACAATCCGTTACCTAACTAATCAGACTTATGAAAAAAAACTCCTATTTACTAATAGACATAAGTTATTTTTAGTTCATAAAACTAGAAAACATTCATAGACTAACATAAAAAATGTTCAACAGAATTAGAACTAGTTTTTTAACCAATAGGTAACTGAATAGCAATACTTAGGGATATAACAGCCATATTTTTCCATAAAAAAAACCTACAAACTAAAAAACATGTTAACAATAATGATCACACCTTCCTGAAGAGTTTGAATAACCACACACTCTTCTTCACCTTCTTCAGCTTTGTACTGTTCAAATGCTTCCTGTTCGACTTCTTGTTCCAATTCTTCCTGTTCGACTTCTTGCTCCAATTCTTCCTGTTCAACTTCTCCCTGCTTATCAACTTTTCTTTCTACTTCATTTTGATGGGCTTTTTGCTTTTTAATTTTCCAAGGTTGGCTCAGTCTAGTGTGGCTATGTTTCAATATCCCATCACGGAAGAATGCATCTCTCTGTGCATACGAAAAACTTTGATCAGATTTATAGACAAGCTTATAAAAAATGTCTAGTACATTTTTTAATTTCTGAAAGCTGTGTTTAGTAAAATTTCTGCTCATGCCAGTCCATGAAAACTGAGTCAATAATTCTCTAGAAAACATGCTATTACATATTTTGTAGCATGCAGCTTTGGCAGTCATAGGTCCTGCACCAATCAATTTGCTTAAATGTAACAATTTTTTTTTTAAAGTCCAAATTGTTGAGTTCTTTATCACATTGTAGTAAGTCCTTGCTTATTGTCAAAATCATCATCTGAAGATTCTGCAATGTCATATGATCTTTTTTTTATAAGTTCTTCTAGTTTATCTAGTCTGATGCTTAGGTCCCGGAATTTATTTTCAAGATCTCCTTTCCCTAAAAACAAAACAAAAATACTCAAGAATTTCAGTAAACATAATTGGCATGTCTTGTTTGTATGTGTGTTTGTTTCAGCCCTACCCATTTTTTGTACATGTGTTGTTATTTTCAAAAATATCAAGTAAGTAATGCACATAATGAATATTAATGCAAAATATCTCCTGATATCTATGAAAAAATAACAAGAATAAAGTAATACCCCCTCGGTTTCAGCCATACTGTATTTCTGAAGTAGGTGGACCAGTTTTGACAATGAATTTCATGCTAATTTATATTATAAGTAATGCTCTAAGTAAGCTGTTTCCACCTCGGTTAAAGTTCAATGAAAGTAGCACATAATTTCTCACTCTTACATTTAGGAGGCTAGTATCAAAAATACCCCCTCGGTTTTAGCCATACTGTGTTTCTGAAGTAGGTGGCCCAATTTTGACAATGAATGTTATGTTAATTTATAACATTTAGGTGGCTAGTATCCAAAATTTTCTGTTACTTTTACTGAAACTTGTCATATTGATGATTATAAATATGTTGGGAATTTGGAACCTTTGGTTGCACTAAAACAAAATTATGATTGTTTTCCACAAACCAAAACTACACTTTTTTGCACTCGACGCGCGTTTCGCTAACAACGTTAGCATCATCAGGAGACGATTATAAATATGTCTTACTTACACTGTTTTACAAAGTCGAAAAGCTCTTCAATTTGTGTTTTAACATCCATTAACTCTTGTGGGGCTGTGGGGCTATTAATTAAAGCTTCATCATGACCCAAGTCAAAGTCTTGCATTTTAAATGGAGCCTGCTTTTCTTTTACAATAACTTCAGATTTTTTTGGCCTTTCTTGCTTTTTTAATGGGGTTTTTGTTACCTGGTTTTCTTTTGTTTGCAGTTTATTTGGCACAAAATTATATTTGCTTTTGGCCTCGGTTTTAGCTGCAACTACCATTTTTTTAGCCTTATTAGAGGCCTTCTGCACAAAATCTGACTATTTGGAGACATCTTTTTTAGACAGCAGGATTTTTTTATTAGGCTTTTGGATTCTCTCTCCTTCAGATGTTGAGTCCTCTGAGACCTCGGTTGTTGTTGTGTTAATATATTGTTCACAGCTTGCGGAGGCGTACATAAAAAGTTAAATATTCCTTTCTTTGACCACGCATGTGTATTTTTTCCAGAATTTTTAATCCGGCTTACTTTAGCAGTTGACTGCAGCTTTCGGACCAGATGTGAGGTTGGGGGCCAATACAGAGTTCCATTTTCTTCCCACAAATATGGACAGGGTTCCACATCATTGGTTTCCAATATATGTACCACGTTAAACGACATCCTTAGTCCTTAGCAAAGATTAAATACTATTAATATAAAAAATTTTGTCCTTAGATTTAAAAAAAAAAAACAAAAAATTTGAGCCCCTAAAAAAACGGTTAGTGACATGTGACAGCTGTCATTGAAGGTGATTATTCCCAGTGTGGCGGAAAAAAAGAGGGATATATATTATCATTTCACTTTCTCTTGTAAACCAGGGATGAAGGACCTGTGTAAACAACAAGGATGGAAATTAAGTGAGCAGCAAAAAGCCAAACTGTGGATCCGCCATTACGTGGCTCGAAGAGCAATTTCTATTGGGTAAAAACTGAGGCGCGTTCGCGTGTTTTAAGTTAGGGGATCAGTTCAAAACACAGTTAAGTAGTTCAAGCGGTCGAGACACGGAACTCCTTTGGTTTTCATAGAAACTAATATGTGCCGCAATGATTGATTGTAAAAACCAATGTATGTTAATATGTAAACAAACATTGAAAATATTTTTTGACTTTTTTCTACAATAAACTAAGGTCTTTTTGCTTGTAAAAATCCGTATTTTGTTCTTAGGAATCCTAAGCAACATCTTCAGAGGTTTTTCGAAGCGATTTTTGATCATCATTTTTTTTTTAATTTCATAAAATCATCTTAATCGAGAGCGCGCTTGTTTTTAAGAGCTACGACCCGCACATTTGACAGTAAACTACCATCTGTGTATATATTTTGGCATTGGTTTGCACGTTTTGATGAGGCAAAACATGATATCTAACATAGAATATCATTTTATTTTAATAATATTATGGTGTTAGAAATAGTCTAATTTGTAGTCGAATAGTTTATTTATCATTTTACGTAATGAATAATATTTTGAACACATAGTTGCACTCCAAAACCCATTGAACTATTACTTTAACTGTAGTCGCGATCGCGGCGTTGACTCAACCAAAAAATCATCCACCAAATTGGTGCAAAAGTGGGTGGTGTTTGAGTAAAAGTAAACGTTGCGACGCAACGTTGGCACGCGGTGCACTACGTTGAGTCGTCGACAAATTGCTAGTTGGGTATGGCTTTTACCATGAAATTCGGGTCAGTAATTTTTACAGGAAAAACCGGCAAAGATACGCTACCAGACGCGGATTTTACTTGCGACTCTCCGATCCTCTGAATTAGATGAACTGTTTTATTAATTTTCAATCCCAAACGATTTACGCATTTTTGAGTTACGCAGCTCACTTGACTGCCGTTATCAAGCAAGTCTCTGAAAGTCGGATAATTTCCCCTTTTATCTAAAATTCTAACTTGTATGGTACCTAATAGAGCTGGTATAGACTTGTAGTTATTTGTAGCTAAGTTATTTACTTGCGTAGGGGCATTTTGAGGAGTTTCTTGTTGGGAATCTTGAGAATTTGTAAAGCAAATGAGAGAATGGTGCCTTTTATTACAAAAAGAACACGATAATTCTGATCTACAAAGGCTAGTTTTGTACAAACTAGATAAGCAGTTAATGCAGAAGCGCTTAGATTTAGCAAAATCAAAACGTTATTTTATTTGTTTGGCAATAAAATCTGGACATTTAAAAAGTAAATGATCTTTTTTGCATAAAGGACCGGATAAATTTTGCTGTGTGTTGGGATTTTTTGTACTCAAGAATGCATGCAAGCGCTGTGTACGGTTATTATTATTATTATTAGGGTTAGAAACCAAAAAAGCGGTACATTGCTTTTCTAGAAAATTAAATACATCGTCATAAGCCGGCATAACATTGGATGGTTTAGAATTTTGTAACTCAAAACGTGTACGAGTTTCTGGTGAAATTTTATTCAACAAAAGATGAGGTAAAATAAATGTCCACGTTTTGGCAGGATGTTGTAAAGTTTCTAGCGCGTCAATATTTTCGGAAAAAATATCCAGTAAATTACGGACCGGATCATCCGACGTCATTTTTGAAGCGTTTTCTATTGCCGACCAATAAGTTTGGCTCAAAATCCTTTCGTTATAATAACGTTTTACAAGAGTATCGTACGCAATTTTATAATTGTCGTAAATCGGGGTCATTATGTACCATGAAGTTAAACATGTCCAAAAAGGCTGGAAACTTTTTAATATCTCCATTAAACTTTTTTATTCCCAGCTGCGGCAAATTACTAGAACGCGTGGAACGAGTTACAGTTTGAGAACTACTGGTTCGTGGCGTTACATTAGAGGGCAAAAGTGATCCAGGTCTGTTAGTAAAAATAGTATCATATAGAGCGTCCGTTTGGAAATAATCAGAATCAAAATTTGCGGACCTCGCCATCTGATCACTTAATTCTTCCTCTTCGACAAAAACAATATTAACTATCGCGGAATGTATTTCACCAAAATCGCGCCTAATGTCATTATTATTTTTGTAACGTGCTTTAAAAAGCGGTTCGGCACTTGGATCAGTTCTTGCGTTTCTGCCACACAACAAGAGCTCTTTCATTTTTAGAGCCTGTATATTAGACAGTGCTTTAAGTCTAGCAATCTCTTTTTTCTGCTTCTCGTTAAGCGACATGTTCTATTTTTATTACTTTTATGCTTGTGGTAATTTAGAAAGAATAGTAAAATTAAGAATTTTAATATTTAGGTCAAACAATTTTTACGCAATACTAGTAGCTTCTAAAATATGCGTACAGTAGAGTATCAAAATCCTACTCAAAACTTAAATTATGTCCCTATTAGCTTGAGTCCAAACCAAGGTTAATACTTTTGGGTAAAAATATTTTATAAAATTTTCATTTAAAGCGAAAGCGAGCGAGTGTAAAATTCCATAAAAAACGAAAAATACGTGCGTAAAAACGTATGCCGACAGCGCATAAAAACATCTAGAAACTCTGCTCCTAACCTGGGCCTCTTTTCACACAAAGAAACTGGTATTTTTATTGGCTAATAAACTAAAAATTAAATAGTTTTTTATATCTTAATTCAACTTTAATTTTTTATGAGACAAAATATAAGAAAAGCAGAGCTAAATCCGGCTCTCGATGGAGCAAAAATGTACGGATCTTAACGCGCACTCAGCATTTTGGTAGAGACATGAGTGGACTGCAATCTAATTTAGTTTATAAGATATATAAAAACGTTTTATCATAGCAAAAAGGGTGCGTTTTCAGCCACTTACCAGCAGATCTTTTCGAGTAGAGCCTAGAGGCGCCCCCTAGGTGTGAAGCGGTCCAGAGATAATCCAGAGTCACAAAAGGGCACAAAAATAGTTTTTGTTTGCGGAAAAACTCGTATGTTAAAAAATCAGCGAGTAGGATGCACAACGACCGTTTATCATCAACTCACTTTTTGGGTTATTTTCGTGGCGCTTTGTCCAGTAAAACACCCTTTTTTGCTTATAATATAAAAATATCTAACGCGATAAGAAAATAAAAGGTATTTTCCAATTTAATAAGTTGAATAAAGATGCCAAAACTGAAATTAATTCAAGTAAGTCTTTTAGCATAAAAGAGTAGTAAAGTAACCCATTTACAGTACACAATATAACTCATATCTGAGTTTGTTTTGAAGAATTATTTGGGCTACTATTCTTATTTTAATCCCAAAGAAAAAAGTACAAAAAACCTTTTATATGTCTAATTAAATTTGACAAATTAATATTTACAGAAGTACCAAATGAACGAAGAAGTGCCTCCTACCAGTGGTTAAAAAATGGGGGATATCCCGGGAAACTGAGGAATTTATGGTAAGCATTCAAGACAATGTCACAAATACGAGAAATCACAGAAAATATATATTGAAAGAAAACATCGAAACTGATAAGTGCAGAAAATGCAACACACAAACAAAAACAATTGAGCATGTAATATCTGGATGCCAATGTCTAGTAAATACAAAGTACTTAGAAAGACATAACAAAGTTGCCGCTATAGTCTACCAAGAGCTACTCAAGAGAAACAATGATGTAAATATATACTGGGATCAAACTCTTTTCAGAGACAGAAAAGTTGAACACAATAGGCCTGATATATCAATAGTAGACGAAAAGAAGAATAAAGCTTACCTTGTAGATATCGCGATTCCCAACAACAATAATATAGAAGCAAAAATTAAAGAGAAAGTTGATAAGTACTTACCTTTAAGTAGAGGGATTAAGGCGGCGCACTGTAGGCAAAATTCCAAAACTAAGTAGCAAAAAGTAAGGTTTACTTAGGCATTTCTGAAAACAATATTGGCTTGAGAAAAGGCGAGTTAAAAAAAAGTCACATAAAGTTTACAAAAAAACCAACTAGATAGATTTTCCTGGGGTCCTGAAATGAAAATTTGTATAACTCATAAGATGTCAGTATAATCTTTGCAAGAATATGCCTATTTTGGAATATTTTTTTCAAATAGTAGGACTCGGAGTGACATATTATAAACAAACTTGAAACAGATGTTTTCAGTTTGATAATCAACAATTTTATGACAGTTTGCAAAAATGTTTTGAGTGAAATATTTTGTGTAAAAAATATATTGACAAAGTAAGTAAAAAAACAGTTTTTGTTCCAATTTTGTTAGATAAAAACTAGGTGAACGCCAACGGATGTCAACGTTATTTACAGTTTTTTTAATAGCGGCAAGTATGCTTTATTAGGAAACGTATATCAAACAAATCGCAAAAAATCGCAAAATTTGTTAGATACCTAAGTTTAGGGTAGTGTTCCTGCTAAACAAATGTATTTGCACGACCATTTATATGAATAACATAAAGATGATTTAGTATTTTTTGTTTTTTTTTTTACTTTTAATTGAATTAATATTATACATTATTAATGATAGAGACGAAAATATGTTTTGTCGATAGGGGGCGCTGGAAATTGTTCCTCATGTTTTTGCAAAGTATGATTTTTTACATAATTTTTATTTTTTCAACATGTTTGAGCTGTCGAAGAAGGCATTCCTGGAATTATAGTGTAGTGCTGTAAAAGAAAACAGAGTAGAAATTATTTAGTTTAGTAAGTTAATAATAATTTATTATTATTTTTTTAATATTACTCAAACAAAATAAGTACTTTTGACTGTACGATAATAATTTTTTGATCAAGAAATTTGTTAATTGAATAAAGGCTTTAGTGATGAGAAAATCCTTACACTCATAGTATGGTAAACTTATATAATTGTAAACCGGTATAAATCATTTATTATAAATATAATAAAATATAATTTACAGAAAGTTCTTTATTTTAATGTAAAAAATTGATAAAAATTTTGTAAAACTATTCTACTTTTAAAGGTATAATAAAATAATAGTAGTAGTAGTAGTAGAGAAGGGGCGGCACGAAGCCTGCCCCAATCCACCGCCTGCCCACTGGTCTGGCAGTTTGCTCATTTGGTCTCACTGTTCTTTTTGCAAAGTCCAGTATTTTGTCCCATTTGAGCGTGTGCAGGTCCTCCTCATCCAGGGTCGGGAAACCGAATACCTGATATCTCGTCCTCTGGTATGCCTCGCAGTTCGCTATAACGTGTCGAGATGTCTCTTCTGCCCGCCCGGTAGGTCGAGTCATTCTCCACCGCGATCCGGGTCATGTGCTTCCTTAGTCGGTTGTGACCTGTTATGATACCTGTCAGCAGACCAGCGTCCCTTCGCGATCTCCCCAGAAGCCATTTTTGTCTGGCTACATCCGGGCCCTTCACGAAG
Organism: Oxystoma pomonae; assembly: GCA_963921995.1. Taxonomy (NCBI): domain Eukaryota; kingdom Metazoa; phylum Arthropoda; class Insecta; order Coleoptera; family Brentidae; genus Oxystoma; species Oxystoma pomonae. The sequence goes on from OY998165.1 coordinate 72,042,028, forward strand.
TCCTTGGTCTGTCTGCATCCTGTTCTTGCTCTCCAAGCGGTCGTCATGGCATCGTTGGCCCATTTATTGAGTCGACTTTGCAATTGCCTCTTGTTTGTTCCTAGGAGTGGTTCCGGCCCTACATACTGGGTGCTTGCACCGATCCTGGCGAGCTCGTCGGCCATCTCGTTACCCGTCACCCCCATATGTCCCGGTACCCACATAAGTGTCACTTGTTTGCCCTCTTCCAAGGATTCCAGTGCATCTGCACATTCCTCCACCAGGGTGTTGGTGATCTTGGGCGCCCTTAGTGCCTTTAGGGCTGATTGGCTGTCGGAGCATATATAAACATGCTCCTCCCTACCATTCTTTATTTTTTCCATGCTTGCAGCCATTATTATGGCATACACCTCTGCCTGAAAGACCGTGGCTTGCTCTCCGAGCGGGTAGCTCTTTCGAACCTCCTGGTCTTCCACATAAACCCCCGATCCTCTCCGACAGTTTCGACCCGTCGGTGTAGCAAATCACGGCGTTCTCCTCGAACTGTTCGCGGAGATTTTCACTCTGCCATAGTTCCCTGTCTGGGATGACTACTTTGTACCTCTTGTTGAATCTCCAGGGGCTTTTTGGTCTTTGTGTTTTAATCGCTGCCATAGGGATTTCTCTCTCGACGATTTGGGGAATCCTAAGATGCCCCACAGCTTCCCCTCTTCCTATCCATTGACCTGTATCTCTCAGCCGGAGGTGTGTCGTCATCGTTTCTTTTCTGATCCAGATCGGAAGCGGCGGCAGTCCCAGAATGGTTTCGAGTGCCTGTTGAGGTGCCGTTCTCATAGCGCCGGTTATCCCTCTGCATATGGTTCCCTGTAGGCTCCTAAGCTTGAGGGTAGTACTGACCTTCTCCACTGCTGGCCACCAGACTATGGATCCGTACTGGATCCTTGGTCTTAGTACTGCCGTGTACATCCAGTGGAGGTTTCTGGGGCTCAAACCCCAGGTGCGGCCAACCACTCGACGCAGTTGCCACATCGTTGCCTGCGCAAAGGGCGGTACGAATCATGTTACAGACGGTGTTTAGGTGGTGACCTACCACCTCCACGACACCGTCGTCGGCGTATGCGTGGGCGTCGAATCCTTCCTCTGTTAGGCGTTGTAAGAGAGTATCCATGATCAGGCACCACAGGTTTGGGGATAAGCAGCTGTCTTGTGGGCAGCCTCCCGTTGCCTCTATGTTGACCCTGGACTCCCCTAGATTGGCCTGGATCTTTCTCCCTGTTAGTGCAGATTTTATCCATTCGGAGATAAGAGACTCGGCTCCCCTTCTCTGCACGGCTGTTGTTATTACCTGCACTTTCGCCTTGTCGAAAGCTCCTTCGACATCAAAGAATACTGCCAGGGCGTACTGTTTGAATTGAAGGGCTTTTTCTGCCTTATGCACTACTGCGTGTAGGGCCGTGTCGGTAGACCTTCCCTCTACGTATGTATGTTGGTTTCTGTGGAAAGGTTGGTTGGTTAGGACTCCCCCTACTAGGTGTCTGTCCACCATTCTTTCCAATGCTTTCATCAAAAAGGATGTTAGACTAATGAGTCTGAAGGATTTGGCCGCCGAATAGTCTTTCTTTCCGGCTTTCGGAATAAAGACAACGGTGGCTTTTTTCCACTCTATCGGTACATATCCCATTGCTATGCTGGCCCTAAAGATTCTCTTTACAAAAGGTAGGAGTATCTCTTGGCCTTTTTGCAGGAGCGCCGGGAATATGCCGTCAGGCCCCGGGGACTTGTAGGGACTGAACTCGTTGATTTCCCAGGAGATGGTAGCATCCGAGACCACTCGGTCCGCCAGTCTCCAGTCAGGGTCTTGCCCCTCCCGGGGTCCAGCGGTCCTCTGCGCCCCCCGTTCGCCGCCCTCTCCCGGGAAGTGAACCTCGCGCAGGCAAATATAATAATAACTTGCAGTGTAGCTTAAAAGTATAAAAAAGTGACAAATTATAAAAATATGCTTTTTAAGCAGTAGACTTAAATAAATTGAAAATATTACGATTTTTTGTATTCTGCACCTACGCAACGGTATTAATTTTGAATAACCTACATCTGAAATATTTTTAAGCAGACATAGACGCATTTTCTTTATTTTTCGGATTTTGTATTTCTTTAACTTTGTTATTCTATGTATATTTGGACACACTGTATACTAATTTTGCCGTCTTGGCCTCTAAGGTATACCTAAACCATTTTACAACTATATGGGTTAACAGGTTGCTGATATAAAATATTTGAGTAAAATTTAAATTAAATCGGACAAAAAGAACATTATTGCAATATAGTTTCGGGATTTTGCCCACTGTGCGGCGTTGTGGAAGCTTGAAAGTGTTGAAATAATCCCTCTTATAATATCAGCAATGTGGCTGGTACCTAAAAATCTAAAAAGAAACCTAGGAAAATTGCGGGTACCTGAAAACACCTACCAAACCATGCAAAAGTCAGTTATCCTGGACACGACGCACATTGTGATTGAAAGCACACTATCGTGCAACCAACCTTGAGACGGAATTAACCGGATACCGCCCCAAACTGGAAGATGAATGGCGAGAATTGCAGCCAAATTACCTACTTACAGCGCAAAGTCTAGCTGACCAAGTCAGGTCTGTCCTTAGAAGAAGTGCAGCATCACAACCACAAAACAATCAAACATATGTTGAACCAACTCAAGGTATACCACCCAGACGGTAAACATTCATTCCTCCGAGACGCAGGCAAACAATCGCTGTAAACATTTCAGATGAACGTAGAGGAAGCTATAACTAATCTCAAAAATTGGTCAGCACCGGGGGCAGGTGGTATCCACAACTTCTGGTGGAAACAATTTACATGCAGCCACAGAGCTCTTGCGAGTCAATTTAACGATGCACTACAGAATCCTGCGACAATACCATCTCACTTCACCCAAGGTCTAACTGTTATTCTGCCAAAGAAAGGAGACCTTGCTGAACCCAAAAACTACCGTCCTATCACGTGCCTTCCTACAGCATACAAAATACTAACTTCTGTCCTCTCACATTTAATAGAAACGCACGTGACCAGGCAACACATCATGGCTTGGGAACAAAACGGATGCAGACGTCGAGATAGAGGATGTAAGGAGAACCTTGTGATTGACACTTTAACACCAGGCAGGCCAAAGTGAAAAACCGAAATTTTTCCGTTGCTTGGATAGACTATCGTAAGGCCTTCGATTCCATCCCACACTCTTGGCTACTCGAAATACTTACCAGTTACCAGGTCGACCATCAGATTGTTGGGCTACTCAAAAACCTCATAGAAAACTGGTAAAAAACTCTTATCGTCAGATCAAAAGCTAGTGAATACAAAAGCGTCAAACTCCCAATAAAACGAGGTATTTTTCAGGGTGACAGCCTCAGCCCCCTTTGGTTTTGCCTAGCACTTAACCCGATGAGTAACTTGCTAAACGACTCACCCCATGGATACAGTATCGACTCCAACACCAAAATCAGTCACCAGTTCTATATGGACGACCCTAAAACATACTGAAGAGGCGCAAACCAACTTAAAAGCCAGCTTGAAACCATTTCTGCATTCAGTAAGGCTGTTCATATGGAACTCGGAACCGACAAATGTGCCGTACTACATGTAACCAAAGGTAAAATTCAAAATCTCCAATCCATTATATTGATGGACGGAACAACAATTGACGGCATAGGAGTTGAAGGAACTTTTAAGTACCTAGGGATAGAACAAGCACTGAATATAAATCAATCCCAGAACAAGGATAAAGTCAAGCAGAAGTTTTTCACCATAATAAAAATAGTGCTCAATTCTTACCTTAATGCAAATAATTGTTTCACTGCAATAAACACCTGGGCTGTCCCCACGCTTACCTTCACGTTTGGTACTCTTGCCTGGACTGCCACGGAACTGCAAGAGGTAGATAGAAAAGTAAAAACCATATTCACCAATAAAATAATGCACCATTCAAAATCTGCTGTTGAGGGACTTTACTTATCTAGAAACGAAGGCGGGAGAGGACTTCTTAGTCTAGAATTAGGGCACCTGCAACAAAAAGAACAATTAATAAGATATTTTCAAAATAAGAATAACCCTGTCATACAAACCTTAGTAGATCCAGATCGAAACCTTACCCCGTTGAATCTCTCGCAGCAGCAGGAACCAACTTACAAGACCAGAAAGCACCAGGTAAAGATAAAATGGAAGGGTAATGCACTCCATGGCAGATTTGCCGCGGCCTTGGAACAGGAAAGCATACTCACCAAATCCTCACTTTGTTAGTTAAGGCAAGGATATCTCTTTCCTGAAACTGAAGGTGCAATGATGGCAATACAACACCAGGTCGTAAAAACGCGAAGCTATAGAAAACACATATTAAAGGAAAATGTGCAGCTAACAACATGTAGGCTAGGCTGTCGTACCGAAGAAAGCATACAATATTTAATATCTGGGTGTTCAGTACTGGCCCCAACGTATTATTTGTCAAGGCATAATAACATGGGCAAAGTTCTCCACCAAGCTGTCTGTCTAAAATATAATCTTATCGAAGAATAGACACAAGACTATAAATATGTGCCATCCGCTCTGAAAGAGAACATGGAATATAAAGTACTGTGGGACATAAACATAATAACCGACCAAACCATTGAGCATAATCGCCCCGATATGGTAGTGTATGATAAAGCGAAGAGAGCAGTTCAAATAATTGCCTTTGCAGTACCGCTCGATGACAACGCGGTCAAAACTCATACTGAAAAAGTTGCGAAGTATGAAGCGCTTGCAAGGTTAATGAAAAGACTACGGAACCTTCAAAACATAGAAATAAAGCCAATAATCATAACTGCCAATGGGCTGGTCCATAGAAAGTTCCCAGAATCAGTGATACTGAGCACAATAAGTATTGTCCGGCGATTTTTGTCTCCTTGATTGCACGTTGTTAGCCTTGGCACACATGCCCGGCTATCAACAAGAACTACAGGATTTCATGTGGAAAACATAATAATAATAAACTTACTTAATCAGAGACGAGGATCCCCTGCTATGCATGGTGCGTAACCATGAAACGGTTGGGGTGGGGGCATTTCTTTTTAAAACAGCATAAAGGGTATCGGATGAGCTCCAAATAGTTTTTGACAAAAGTCGGCGACAGGAAAACTCCTTTACATAGTTGACCAGCCCAAGACTTAAAACCACCTTAAAGAGTGCAGAGGTAGACTACTCACTGCACTACTCACTCCTTTGGGGTGATAAAGTGGAACGTTAACGAGTTGCGCGAAATCGACGTGAAAACCCGCAAGATGATGACGCGATATAGCAGCCATCACCCTAAGGCATCTGTCCAACGGCTTTACTTCCCACGTTATCGGGGAGGCCGTGGACTCTTAAGTTTGCAGTGTTTACATAAACGATTGGTCCTAAGTACCGCGTGCGAGGTAATCAGAGACGAGGATCCCCTGATATGCATGGTGCGTAACCTTGAAATGGTTGGAGTGGGGGCATTTCTTTTTAAAGCAGCACAAAGGGCATCGGATGAGCTCCAAATAGTTTTTGATAAAAGTCGGCGGCAGGAAAACATCATTACAGAGTTGACCAGCCAAAGACTTCAAACCGCCTTAAAGAGTGCAGAGGAACTACTTAATGCGTCTACATATGGATAAGCCATTGCACAGTGTTTTCTTTAAAATAATTGAAAACACTGGCTTATCGACAAAGTGAAATTTTGCATTCTTAAAGTCTGGTGCATTAAAGTCGGAAACTGAGGGGTTCATCATTGCTTGCCAAGATGGAGACATCAAGCCGCGTGATGGGTATACAGGTTCCTGACACAAGTTTTAGGGCCTGTCATAGGGCGCCGGAGACCTTATATCATTTGCTATCTGCTTGCGGGCGGTATGCGGTTTCTGATGGTTACGGATGCTGTATTACCACCTAAGGCACTCGTACGGTGTTGATGATACTCCAGTGTTGCCATATGTCCCCTCTGATATTCTGTCGATAGTAGAGAATGATAGAACCACTCTCCGCCTTGTAAACGCTAACAAGCCGGATATAGTACTTCATGACAAGAATGATAAAATGATGTATGTCATTGAGTTCTCGGCAGCCGCCGAGACAAACATCATTGTTAAGGAGGAAGAAAAACGGACGAAATATCAGGATCTTCTCTTTGACCTTCGCCGAGTGTACCGGGACTACACAGTCTAGCTAGTGGTTTTGGTAATTTGAGCTCTCGGAGGTGCACGGCAAACAGTGCTCTCAGCTCTCAAGACCTTGCCAGCCTGCCGTGATAAGGCAGAACACCTTGCTGGCGCAATGCAGAAAGCGGTCATCCTTGGATCATTGCGTCTGCTCAGAGCACACGATGCGGAACACCGTTTCTACTAACCTCGCGGTTGGTGGGGAGTAGAAAGGTGAATGGAACACCTGGCCTATCTGCACCCGTGTAAGTCGGAGCCGCACGATCACAGATAAGGCCAAAACCAAAAAAAAAAGAAAATAATAATAACAATAACAATAATAACCGAAGTCGTGTGATGGGTATACAGGTTCCTGACATAAGTTGTAGGGCCTGTCATGGATATCCACGACGTCATTGAGTTCTCGGCACCTGCCGAGACAAACATCATTGTCAAGAAGGGAGATAAACGGACAAAATATCAGGATTCTCTTTGACCTTCGCCGAGTGTACCGTGGCTATACAGTCAAGCTAGTGGTTTTGGTAATTGGAGCTCTCGGAGATACACGGCAAACACTGCTCTCACCTCTCAAGATCTTGCCAGCCTGACGTGATAAGGCAGAACACCTTGCTGGCGCAATACAGAAAGCGGTCATCCTCGGATCATTGCGTCTGCTCAGAGCACACGATGCGGAACACCGTTTCTACTAACCTCGCGGTTGGTGGGGAGTAGAACGGTGAATGGAACATCTGGCCTATCTGCACCCGTGTAAGTCAGAGCCGTGGGACCGCAGATAAGGCCAAACTCAAAAAAAAAATTGTTAAACTTGATCAAATAAAATTTATAATTTTTTTCAGTCTTTTAAAAATGCACCTTTGGAAATTTTACAGAAAATAAATAAACAAATTTAACATCAAACTTTATTTTAAGAGATAAAAATGTCAAAACTTATAGAAATTATTGATAAAAAACTATTGTTAAAGAGTATGTTTATCAAATTAGTTTGCCGCTTCTTTATTTAGTAAGCATATCGTTTAAAGAAGGCATTTTTCCAGAGAAATTACAAGTTAATAAGAATACACCTGTTTCTAAGAAAAATAATAAACATAAAACAGAAAATTATAGACCAATTTCTCTCATATCTGTCTTCTCAAAAAGCTTTTAATACTCGTTTTTATAAGAGTTAGAGCCTTATCTAGCCAAATCAGTTCGGCTACCAAAAAGGAAAGTCCACTGTGGATGCAGTCACAAATTTTGCGGGGGTATTGTGGATGACATGGAAAAGGGTGAATGCCCAATTGGCATTTTCTGTAGAATCGAGACCTCAGAGATTTGGAAATAAATATTCACTCTACCAAAATTGAAAGGGAAATGCAAGTAAAGTTTTTAGAAATATCAGTCGATCAGAATTTGCAGTGGCACAGTTAATCTAGGGAGGGATTTTAAGAAAAAATATATAATCTTTAAAACATAGATTTTTGTTTTCGATACATCGCTAACCACCATTTAACGTAAAAAGTAAAATCTCCTATGTAGCCCTTTTCTGGGGGGCTATTTTTGGAAAACATTCTGAAAATCTTAAATAGCAACTTCCTATTTTGGCTTCATATTGGAATTCTCATTGAAATTCTCTTTCCAATGGTACACCATATCATAATGTTTTCTTTACTAATTTTCAAGATATTGGCTTTCAAAGTATCAAAAATCCAATTTTTAAAGGCCCATATCTTAGAAACTAAAGAAGATATCTCTATTGTGTTTATTACCGATTTTGAGGGTTTTTAAAGAGCAAAAAAAAAACAGTTTGACGTTTGCACATTCCTATTTACAGGTTATTTATTTTCAGTGATTTTGACGATATTATTCCAAAAATACAAAGTAGAAGGTCAAACTGTTGTCATTTTTTATTTTCTCGTGAAAAACCCCTAAAATCGATATTCAACACAATAGAGATATTTTCTTTAATTTCTAAGATATTAGCCTTTAAACTGGATTGGATGTTTGACATTTGAAAGCCAATATCTCGAAAATTAGTAAAGTAAACATTATGATATGGGCCATTGCAAAGAAAATTCAAATATGAAGTCAAAATAGGGGGTTTCTATTTAAGGTTCTTAGAATATTTTCCAAAAATAGCCCCCCAGAAAACTTTACGTTAAGTGGTAGTTGGCGATGTATCGAAAAGAAAAATCTATGTTTTAAAGATTATATATTTTTTTTCTTAGAAACCTTCTTTAGACCAACCGTGGTGGAAACAGCATACTTCTAATATCGCAAAGAAGTTGGTATCCTGCTATTACCTTATTAAGAATCTCAAGTCTGTTTTAACAGTTCATCAACTCAAAACAATATACTATTCACAGATAAAATCTCTCTTAAGATACGGTATAATATTATGGGGGTGTTCGTCAAGGGTAAGATATAATTTGGTAAAACAAAAAATGGTTGTAAAAAGTATTTTAGGCGTAGGTCAAATGGAATCTTGTAGACAATTGTTCATTGATACAAAAATATTTACATTGTATGCACTTTACATTTATGAGCTTTCAAAGTACGTTTCTTTAAACAAACAAAAACTAAAACGCACATCAGAGTTTCATTTTACAAAAACAATCTTGGAAAAAAACTGCCATTACCTATGGGCATAAAAGTGTGTGTAAAGTTACCAACCAATTGTACATTATTATAAAGTATTCTCATTACAAACTCTCTGATTTTCGTTAGTAATTGTTTTTAACTAGTGTTTTGATCTTGGTTTTAGAGTGTTTGTGTGATGGTTTAAGATTTAGGTAAAAAGGATATATTATTAGATAAATTAAATTAAATCCTTTTGGTTCGTTCTAGAAATTTAACAATAATGTTATATTTGACGTATTGCATAAAATTGTCAAAGGAAATAAAAGCTTTATTTATTTATTTCATACGCTACACATCCAAATTCCGTGGTATTTGTCGAGTGCTCGAACGAGGATTTTAAATAAAATTTAAAATGTGTTCCAAAGGTGCTGATGGGAATTTCTAAAGAAAGCGATTTGTTTTGAGTGCATTACTTCTTTATTTTTAGTCAACCGACGCGTTTCAGGACTACTGTCCTATTTTCTACTAACATAAGTTATGTTCCAATGATGCACAGCGGACTTTTTAAAAACTTTATTTCTTAAACTGTATACTAGTAACTACTTACTGCTACTATGATTCGAACTTGAATGAATTGCAATGATTAGAAGCGTGATTTTATATCTTAACCTTTCACTTGATAACAAGCTAACGATAATGATAATAATAATTACAAAGTTTAAAAAACAATAATTTGACGATTAACTAATGTTGTTTGCTTCGAAATGACAAATTAATAATATTTGGTTTTAATGATATAGTTCAAAAACAACTTATCCAAATATTTTAATGTAGTCATTATCGTTACTACTTATTATTAACCTTTGAACGATTTCTAGATATCAATACAGAATAAGGAGAATATACAGAAGTATATTACTTTTCCACCCTTAAAAGAAATCATGACCTCATGATTTATCTTGTAATTCTATGTCTTCTCCTATTTGTTTATCATCCTCTAACCATCTTTTAATGCTATCCTTAGATATTACCTTATGTCTAAAATATTTCTGATAAATACAAACTATAGTGACTATTATCAAAAGGAGAATAAAAAACAGTAAATAATTATGTCCATTTTTATGGAAACTATAGGTGTCCAATTCCAATGGTTGAAAAAGGTTTTCGTTAATTGTTTCTGGTTGTAGGATATGATCCAAATTTAAATTTAGTTTTGAGGTGCTCAAGAAAGATTTTATTTTGAGAGGATAATGCTCAATAGTATTATCCTTTGTTTCATATCTGTTTTGATTAATAATTACTGTGCAGTTTGATTTAATAATATTACAATTTTCTATATCGTTACGTACAATCTTTTGACGTAGCTCAAAGATGGGGTTAGACTTTGAAGTACAATAAATAATTTGTTTATTCTCCGTTTGTATAACATAATTATAAGTATTAGAAATCTCATGTTGGGTACTATTGATATTATTAATTTGATTATAACAATACCATTTATGATTATTATTTCTACAAGATTTAAACCAAGGTATTGTTATCAATAAATTATTGTAGGGAATCGGATAGACAATTGACATCTTACAAGTATAATCCCTAAAAATTGGAATTCTTATAACTAAAATTAATACATTGTTTTTGATAAAGACAGCAGTTTTACATAATTGTACTAATTCTAAGGGCTGCACTAATGGCCATAAAAGGGACTTAGCATAGTGTTTTTGTAAGTATTCCCAAAGTGTGCGAATTTCATTTAGATCAAAAATTTCTAAATTAAGTGTTTCAGTATGAGAAAGTGATATTGTTCTTTCTAACATTTCTAGATAACTTTTTACTCTTTGTGTTTGTGAATTAATACTCAAAATATTCCAGATTTTATCAGTTTCGTTATATCTTTCGTTAAGAACTTTTTGTAGCTCATTTGAATGAAAATTGATTTTATTAATAAGATCATTATATCTGTTTGAAATATGTTCGGCTAATGAACTATAACTATTTAATCGAGAGGTTAATTTGTTTTGGTTTTGTGTTAAAATGTCAAAGTGTTGATTTATTTCTTGTAGGTCTTGTTCGTCAAGATTTCCTGTTACAAATGTTATTCCAGAACCTAAGAAGTTTACTAAATCGCGTTTTTGACGATTAGGAATTAATTTATAATAGGTGGCGAAACAATTTGATATTAGTTCATTTGTTACAAAAAGTTGTTGTTTTACATAGTAATTTTTCGGTTTGTTAAGACTAAGTGAATGATTTAAAATTTGCAAGGTTTCAAAAATTTGAGATAAATTAAAATTTACATACGTGGAATGAAGATGATCTTGCATATAAGTGTGATTAGATAGAACTTCTGAATAGGTAGTTGAATTAATTGGAGTTACTTCCAGGGTCTGAACAGTTTGAAGAATCAGGAGTCTGAAAAGAAGGATTCTTTCTTAATCTTTTAATGTGCCTTAAATGTGTGTTCGTATTTTTCTTTTGTTTGGTTCCTATCGTTAATATTGGTCCATTTTGTTTTTTAATTTTTTCTTTTTTATAAAGTGGTTTGTTCTTAGTTTTAATTTGTTTGTCACGTATAAAAATTGTTTGGTCATCTGAGGCTGATGGTAGTGGGTCAGGTGAAACAGGGTTTTGATTTTGTGTTTTCTTTTGTTGATTCTGCTTTGTTTTTTGGTAGATTTGATTATAGAGAGGTAAGATCTCATTTTTACGTTTCTGATTATATTCTTCGTATATCGTCGTCTCAGTTATTTCTGGTTCGAAAAATCAAGGTGAATTTATAAAGGCGAATGGTGGATAACCAGTGGTAGAATGGATACTATAGTTGTAATTTAGAATAACAGTAATCATGAGTTGAGCTAGAGATTCATTAGGGTTGTTTTGATTTTGAATTCTTAATTTTTCTGTTAATGTGGAGTGCAATCTTTCTACTAAGCTGTTTGAAGTAGAGTTACAGGGGGGGGTAAAATGAATTTCTATATTAAAAAGGGGACAAAATTCTTTTAATTTCGTGGATATCCGTGTTCCGAAAAATAGTGCCGTAATTTATTTAGGACGGTTATGGCATTTTTATCTGATATGGCGTAGGCTTGTGCAAATTTAGAAAAGGAGTCTATGATAGTGATAAATAGCTGATTACTAAATTTATAAAGATCAATATACAAAGTTTCGAAAGGTTTGGGAGCTATTAAGGGTCCTTGAAAATTTAACTTATAAGGAATGCGTTCGTATTTGTTTATTAGGCATAATTCACATTTATTTATGTAGTCTCGTAATTGGGGCCAGTAATATTTAGTTTTTAGGTGGTTGTAAGTCTCAGTTATGCCGTTATGATTTTGTGAATGATATTGTGAAATAATTTCTTTTTGTTGAGTTTTAAAAACTATGTCAGGAAGTAATATTGTTGCAAATTTTATTCGTATTTTGTTATTGCCATTTTCTTGTACAAATTTTGTGAATTCTTTCTTTAAGGTTTCATCACGGATAAATATGCAAAATGTTTTATTGTCAGTTAGATGTTCCGTTAGGATTTGCATGAAATTAGCATTTAAGGTGTCTTTGTTAACTGTTATGACTTTATGCAGTTTTTGAAAGGGGTGGCTAGTGAAAACCTGATAAGTTTGACCATATTTTATTATTAGACGTTGGTTACTATAGTTGACGGGTAATTCCGATATTGAAATGCTAACATTTAAAGTACCGCTGTCACTGTGTACAGTATTGTTGTCAAAATCCTCGATATTTGCTGTATCATTTATGTCATTATTGGGGATGTTTGATTCAGTTTCTAGTGTATTAATTTGTATTCGAGATAATGCATCTGCAACTTTGTTGTCTTTGCCTTTTTTGTATTTAATATCAAAATTGAATTCTTCAAGTTTCAGTTTCCATCTAGTTAATCTTGAATTGGGTTCTTTAAGAGATGTGTACCAAACAAGAGGATTATGATCGGTCTCGATTAGAAATTTTTGGCCATACAAGTAGGGTCTAAAATGTTTTGTTGCCTCTACGATGGAAAGAAATTCTTTTTCAATCGTAGAATAATTTCTTTCGGCTGAATTAAGGGTTCGAGAATAAAAGGCAATAGGGTGATCGTTTTGTGACAAAACAGATCCTATAGCTACATTAGAAGCGTCGGTAGTAAGCCGAAATGGTTTTGAAAAATCAGGATAAGCTAGAACAGGAGAATTTGTCATCAGTTCCTTACATTTCTCGAAAGCATTGACATAATCTGGATCTGAGGGATTTAATTTAGAATTTTTACGTAGACACTTAGTTAGGGGCTGAACAATTTTTGCAAAGTTTTTAATAAATTTTCTGTAATATCCAACTAGTCCAAGAAATGCTTTAATTTCTTTTTGAGTTTTAGGGATGGGATATTTTTTTATACACTCAATTTTTGATGGGTTTGGTTTAATGCCTTCAGGGGTTATTAGGTGGCCAAGGAATGGAAGCTTCAAGCAAGGAACATAAGAATTCAGTTTTATCTAATTGAATCTTTAAATTGACTTCTTTTAATTTTTGAAAAATAGTTTTTATATGAATGATATGGTCATGAAGTGACTTAGAAAATATAATGACGTCGTCCATGTAGACGAAGCAAAACTTAAAAAGATATTCCCTTAAGATTTCATCCATCATTCTTTGGAATGTGGCAGGGGCGTTTTTAAGACCAAACGGCATTCTTAGATATTCATAATGACCGTTATTAATAGTAAAAGCAGTTTTCTCAATACATTTAGGGTTCATTTCTATTTGATGGAAACCCTGAGCCAAATCCAGAACGGTGAAATATTGACATTTTCCAAGATTATCTAAGATTTCCTCAATTTTCGGTAGTGGAAATTTATCTTCAATTGTATTTTCATTTAGTTTTCTGTAGTCAATTACCATTCTAATTTTTTTTTCTCCTGAGGCGTCTAATTTTTTGGGGACGATCCATATTTGGGCGGAATAAGGAGATATAGAAGGTCTTATTATTTTGTTGTCGAGAAGTTTTTGAATTTGTTTATTAATTTCTGGTAGCATGGACGGAAGATGTTCAAATGATTTGACATAAATTGGTTTGTCGTCTTTAGTGCGGATGTGATGTTTAACATGACTGGTAAAAGATAAATCGGATTTGTCAGTATACATGATTGACGAAAATTCCTTACAGATTTTTATGACTGCTTCTTTTTCTTCAGAATTTAGATGACTTAGTCTAAGGGATTCAATTACATTAGAGTTTTTGGAGCTTGGAAAATTTGTTTGAATATTAAAGCATTCAGAGGGAATTACATTGAATCTAGTTTTGAATTCTGTGATGATGGGTTCATTGAAGGGGTTAGGTAATTCGCAATAACCATTTTGAACAGAGACTAAACAATCTGGGAATGTGTAGTTATGTAATTCAAACGATGGCAGAAGGGCAGTTCCACAATTATGATTTACTGGAAATTTTAATTTATCAGATTCATGTGATATTTTAGGTGGTGGTTTGGTCATAGCAATAAAAAAAGAAATTAATTTGTTTTTTAGGCGTAGCTTGTTTGTTGAGTAGTCAATGGAACCATGCATTAGTTGAAATATGTCACTGCCTATGAGAGCGTCATAATTTTCGTGCCAGTCAATTACATGAAAATCTATAATGTCTGTAATACCTAGTTCACTTAACAGGGGGTATCTGAAATTATATTTTTCTATTATTTCTCTATTGCAGGAAATCACTGAAAAGGGTTGTTCATATATGCAATCCGGGAATAAATTAGCAAAGCGAGGTGAAATTATTGAATGTGATGCGCCAGTATCTATGAATATTTTGATGTTAAGTTTTTGAAGATATAAGTAAGGTAAGGATGGGAGGCGACCGATGTGATTTAGGTCGATTCTGGATCTCTTATGACATCCTGAAAATTTGAATCATTTTCAGTTTCATTTTCCCAGGTAGGTTCTGACTGAATAGGTAAGTATTGATTTAATTTTGGGTCAAAATAGCAATGAATTGGAGAAAAATCTGAATTTTCGAAATTCTCAGAATTTTCTTGGCAAACTTCTAAATTTGTTAATTCTTCAAAATGCTGTTTAAACGGGGCTGTTTGTCTAAAGTAGTTGGGATTCCGTTGTTGGTAAGCTTGCTGAAAGGGTTTTTGCTCAGATATTTGTGTTGAAGGTTTAAATACGGCGGTGGATATGCCTGACATGGGTGTTGGTTTAGAAGAGGGCGTGGGATGTTTAAACATAGGTGGTTGCCTAAATGCAGGGATATTTGAAGGAAATCTTTGATTTATTGGTTTTAATTGGATGTTAATCGGTCCTTGTGGAAAAGATGATTGTTTAAAATTTGATGGGGGGAAAAAAGGTTGTCCATGGAAATTTTGATTTTTATTTTGAGCTGAAAAGTTTTGGTTTTTATTTTGAGTTGAAAAATTTTGATTTTTAAGTTGATGCGAGGGTTGGTGTCTATTAAATCTAAACATTTGATTTGTTATAACGTTATAATTGGCTATTTTGGCTTGTAAGTCTGTCATGTTTTTAGGTAGCTCTTGAATAAAAACAGACTACTGTTAAAATCGCTATTGATTCTACTTGCTCTAATTGGAAAGCTTTTAAATTTTCGTCAGAAATTTCGCAATTAATTTTTGTATTGATTTCATTTAAGAATTTCTTTGTTCTGTCGAAAAAATGTTGAATTGTTTCATTTCTATCGATTTTTAAATTTTGTAAAGATTGCAACAATGACCTAAGATCAATAGGATTGCCAAATTCCTTTTGTAAGGCTGTTTTTATTTCATCCCAACTTTTAAATTGAGGGTTTCGAAAAATAAAAAGTTGTGCTTCCTTTCTCAATTTAGATTTAACCGCGTTTAAAGCAAAACTTAAAGTTGTAGTATTTTGTCCATAGGTTCTTAGAAAGTCACTACAAGCGAGAACAAAGTTTTCTAAATATTCAATTTGTCCATCAAAGGTAGGTAAAAAGTCACATGCTAATTTAAATGTTTCATGCGTCATGTTTGTTTGTGTGTGTGTGCTGTTAATTAATATTTGTTGTTGAGCCGGGGAGTTAGTGAGATTTAGTTGGGAATCAGATAATGCTAAATTACTTAAACTATTTTCTAACTTATCTAAATCTAAATTTTCAGTTTCTAATGCAATTTCAGAATAAATTTGAATATTTTCTTTAGGGATTGAGTTTTCCTGGAGTTCTAGAGTTTTGAAGGAAGTAAGGTCTTTTGACGTGCTGACTTCTTTTAATTTTTGAAGAAATCTAGTTTTTAAGTTGTCAATGGCTTCGTCTTTAGCAAACATTAAGAAAATTACTTACAGAAATAACATCTTTAGCGTAAGTGAACTTCGATTGCCGTAGTAGACTTGTCCAATGGCCCTTTGTGCGAAATGGAGAAGTAGTCTTCGGTCCCAAGTCGTGGTTACTTCTGTTTCTAGCTGAACCAGGTTGCTGTAGCTGATCCGGGTTGCTGTGGCTGAACCAAGTTGACTGTGGGTGGAATGTGAAGGTTCTCCCTTGGAAACGTGTTCTTTGTGGTAGCTGGAGACACTATGTCGTTTCTTATGCAGTATAAGACCGTCAGGATAATGCCAACCAACTATCCTGCTCGCAGCACCAGTTATGTTCCAATGATGCACAGCGGACTTTTTAAAAACTTTATTTCTTAAACTGTATACTAGTAACTACTTACTGCTACTATGATTCGAACTTGAATGAATTGCAATGATTAGAAGCGTGGTTTTATATCTTAACCTTTCACTTGATAACAAGCTAACGATAATGATAATAATAATTACAAAGTTTAAAAAACAATAATTTGACGATTAACTAATGTTGTTTGCTTCGAAATGACAAATTAATAATATTTGGTTTTAATGATATAGTTCAAAAACAACTTATCCAAATATTTTAATGTAGTCATTATCGTTACTACTTATTATTAACCTTTGAACGATTTCTAGATATCAATACAGAATAAGGAGAATATACAGAAGTATATTACTTATATATGCAACCACCATACATAATAAAAAATGTGTATAAAAAAGTAGGACATGTAAAATATATATTTGCTTTCTTTAGTATGTCAATACGTTCAGATATTTATTGGTTTGGCCACCATTCCTCATTTGATTTATTTACTATTATGACAAACGCAAGTGTAAAATGTATCAAGGTAAATAACGAGGGGTTAACTGACTAACAATGTAAAGTTTCATTAATATAGGGTGTTATATTTACCCACATTTCAATTCCGTGTCCTACTTTTTTTTCGCCAGGTGTGTACTTAGTCAAAATAACAATTTTCGAAATTATAATTCCGAAAATGGTCGAAAATGTAGAACTTATTTTGTAGTTTTTATTTTTCAGCATTTTACGAAATAAAAACTTGACAATTTTAAAAATTTTCGTGAAGAATTGATCAAAAAACCATCGGAACAAGAGATCAACGTTTTTCTTGTTCCGATGGTTTTTTGATTAATTTTTTACGAAAATTCTTAAAAACTCTTCTTGAAAGGTTCTTCTTCTTCTTCTCATTAGTCATCGGGTAAGTACAAAAATAAGTTCCACATTTTTGATCATTTTTGGAAAAATTTGTATTTTGACTATATGTAAAAAATATTTTCTCTCTTTTTGTTAGGCCTTTGACATTCAAACCTTGAAAATGGGACAGTAGTCCCGAAAAGCGTCGGTTGACTTAAAATAAAGAAGTTTTGAACTGAAAACAAATCGCATTCTTTCCTCAAATGAGAATGAATCTTCTGGAGTTTTCAAATAATTTACATTAGAGCTCACAAAAGTTCAACAAGGTTTTGGTGGCCAATCTAAAAGAAGCCTACTTTGAAGGACTAAAATGTCTAAAGGCATATTGTTACGACACTGTATCACTCATTGCCGCTAAATAGCTTGTAAAATATTTTAATTTAATGTACTTCTAATCATCTTATTTTTTATAATTAGAAAGCAAATAAATTTGCATAAAAACGTGTCACATTCACTTTTGAAATCAGTTCACTAATAGTATCTAAGCTGTTAAGACATTTGTATCGTAATTAGTAATGATAAAAGTTTTTAAAAAGTCATTTTCCCGGCGAAATAATTTAACTGGCGCTGCGAACAGGATAGCTACAGCCATTGTATAAAGAAGTAAAATATTGTAATCTTATAGTTTTTGACTAAATCGTCAGATGTCCTGGACCAAATGAGTCGCGCACTATGCATTTATTACAGATTTTATTGCAAAACATCTTACTTCTGTGCTGCGTCAGTTCAATCCTTACCTAACAGATGTCGCAGTCTCGGTCGAGAAAGACGTTAGGGATGGGCAAAAACGAAAATACTTTTCTTCCTTTTTTAATTTTTATGCTAATTTTTTGTCATAAAATTGATGATTTATTGATCTTTTCCTGTAGTATTAATTTTGCTGTAATATTTTTGTTTAAATACAATGCGTAACGTAAAGCTGATTAAATTATATCAAAATAAAAATCCACCAAATTAGGTTTATTATTATATGCTATCAATTTACTATAATAATCAAGGCCGATTACTGATAGTGAACAAACAATATGCAAAGGGGCAACATTTCTAAGATTCAAAAGAA
The DNA here is from genome assembly GCA_963921995.1 of Oxystoma pomonae. Lineage (NCBI taxonomy): Eukaryota > Metazoa > Arthropoda > Insecta > Coleoptera > Brentidae > Oxystoma > Oxystoma pomonae. Next base: position 72,060,371 of record OY998165.1, read on the forward strand.
TGGCCAGCCTACTACCTGCGAAACCCAAAACGCGGGATGATAGACCGGCGACGAAGCAGTTGGTTCTTAGACAAGGGTCGAAATCGTAGCGTTGTAAAAGTGGCTAATAAACGGGTATTATTTAAACCGTAAGTGCTTTTGTACATATATTTGAGAGTTATTAGAGACCTTTTGCACCTCTTACAAAAAATCCTCGTTAGGTGACTTTATCGCCTAATAACGCGTTGTGACGTAGCTAACGTCACGTTATTTTTAAGAGAGCATTTTTAGTTTTTGCACGCCGCCTTTGATTGGTTTATGGCCAACTTTATACGGTATTTATTATTATAAAGATTTACAAAAAGAATTTGTCCAATAATATTTTTCATTTAGAATATCTTATTTTTGTGTTTTTTACGCTGAATTTTAATCATTAACAATCTTTAAAAACTAAAAACACAACAGAGAAAAGGGAGGTTATGATAAACAGATCGGAATCACTTGCCATAGTTGCCAGTGCCAATCAATGTTTTACGTATCTTATAAAATTCTAGCCAAAGAAAATGATTAAACAAAAATTGGCACTTATATACTTAATTAAAAAGAATACAGAACATATCTGCATTCAAAAACCAATTTAATTTTTTTGTTTTTCTACTTAACGTTTAACGTCAAACTTTATCGGTTAGTAAGGGATTCCGTTATTACGTCGTAACTGCGCATGCCCGAAATAAGCGATAAAGTAAAAAAGCTCTAATAAAAAATGTATATACTTTAATTTGAGTTAATTATTTTAAAAGACTAAATATATTATACCCTGACTGATTATGAGTTCAGCCTCTTATAGCCTTTCGTGGAATTCTTCTCTCTACTGCACAAAAGCTGTCGCCAGGGAATACCTATTTTGTGATTTAGAAGGACATTATTATTATTGCCTCGATTATTACTTTGGACCCACATAGCAAAAAAATATTGCACGTATATCCAGCGTATATACGAAAACGGAGGGAGAAGGATATTGCCCTGGATATCACCCAGATATTCACCCGACGTGCATAGGAGCTCCAAAAAAGATCCAATTTAGATCCAGAGGTACCCATTAGGTAATATCCACTGAATATACCTTATAAGTATATTCTGAACATGTATTAATTACTCCACAAAAATATTCGAGTTATATTTTATTACACCAAATTTGATATTCTATGGTATATTCATTATGGTATATACTTATATATAGTATATCCTGTCGATATCCGTCACGACATACAAAATGTATATTTGTCCAAATTTTAGTTTATATATAACAATGGTATATCCATAAAAGTATATTCTTTTCGTATATGACACTATGATCATATATATAAGGTATATACCCTAAATATATTGTCATTTAAATTACAACAATATACACACTTAGCACAATAACAATAATAGGTCGCATCCTAAATTTAGAAAAATTAACGTGAGTAAAATTAACATCAGAAACACATGCTTTCACATAAATAAGCATTTTTGCGATTTACTCTAAAATGGTAGAAAATATCGTTTTTTATGTTATTTCTATATCCAAAAAATATACGGTATTACGTAAAAAAGTGCTGTTTATTAGTAAAAAAACCTAAAATGCCTAAATTTTATTTTTTTATAAATAAAAACGCCTCGGACAGTTAAGAATTTTGAACAACATTAGTTTAAAATTTTGAAAGGTTTTTCTAATAATAAATAAACACTTTTTCCTAATTTTTTTAATTGAAGCAGTTGAATTACATTTTTTTATTTTATTTAGAAAATACAGAATTAAGCTTTCCATTAAAAAATTTAGTTTAAGTCAAAGAGAGCAAAGCAGTATATTAAGACCATAGAAATCAGAGGGGAGACTAGAAAACGCTCCTACCTGCGCGAACGTTGAGATTTGTTGGTCGGCCATTTTGACGGTAGAAACGTCAAGATCGGCAACATAACCTCGCTTTCTTTAAGAGCAATCAGCTGTTGACTTTAATGTTTGTTTATTTTTATTTCTACGAGTTCTAAAAATTAATAAGATTTATAAAAAATATTTAAGTAAAACTGCATGGATTTCCCAAAATAATGCGCTTTTTTAGAACTATTAAAATCAAGGAGGTAATCACAAAATGTGACATGGTCATGTGTATACCAAACCAGACACCCTAGGAAGTTGCAAGATATATCCATATATTTGCAAAGGATTTGTGACAAGACTAAAAATGTAGATAGAGAATACACATCTCTATCCACACTGAAAACTATAAAAATTACCCGATTTGTATTCTAATGATACCAGCTGTAGGTCCTACCATCTTGTTAAATTAATTTTAGTAACATTTTGCCTCAATCATAGAAATAGAAGAAGTTGCCACAATGGTCCAATTTGGTTTTAATTTATATTTTCTAAAAACATAATGCAAAATGTGCACTTTAAAAACTAAGTAGGTACATGTGTTAGAGCAGCAGTAGTTTAAGAAACAGCACTGCATTTTTTTATGAATTTTATAGTACTACTGCATTTTAACTTCATATTATTACGTCAATTGGAAAGAAAGTCCCTCACACAGAATTTATATTACGCTCTGAGAAAAAAAGTTTATTTTTGCTTATTTAAATACTTTTAAATTCAATGTCTAAGAAATTATTAAGGGTGACTAAATGAAAATAATTTAGGTTGATTATGGTATTTTTTATTTGATCAGGAATAGAAAAAAAAATTCAACCAATTATTGCCATGTATACATGTGACTGAGTCCATTTTTAGTCAAGACTGAGTCCCAATGAAACCCTTATCTTTTTAGTATTCAAATCGATTTAAGTTTAAAGTCAATTACTAACATCTCCTAATTCAAATATATACGGTTAATTATATACAAAACAGTATTTAAAACGAACCTGGTCACATATATTTATTTATTTCAACGTCAGAGCCAATTACAAAAGTAAAAATACAAAAATAATAATTAAACTAAAAATAAATATACATAACAATAAAATAAGTATACTAGGACAGTTGATAAAAATTGCACAAAAACAGCACAAATAAATAACCATAAAAAATTGGTCTTATTGTATTTCTTTAAGCCTATTTTTGAAGGAACAAATACCACATGAAAATGGATCAATATTGTGGGTATAAGCTTTTATATCAACATCGTGTAAGCTTTCATTCACAATATTGGCTTTTTCTTCTCCCGAAAGTCCTTTTACAAAAAAGTAACCAATTGGCAATTTCCAATATCCTTGGTTACCAACCACCATGACAACCAACACCTCCGATGCAGGATGTAATTCGTCATTATCTGTGGGAACGCCAATATTTACATACCCCCTATTTTATTGTTGTCAAATTCAATTTGTTTCTGTATTGACATTTCATCCATCATTAAAGAACAAATGAGCTCATGGCCATTTGCTTTTGCCTCTTCGGCTTTTTGATTCAAACAATTAAACACTGGAGCAATAAAGCCTGGTGAACAGTCAACATTTGCGTACCACTTTCTTAGTGTACTTGGATGAGGAAGAGTCAAGGAAAACTCTTCGCGGACAAAATTATATGCTTTGCCGGGCCATCAAAAGTGCTGGAATGCTATCATATGTTTTTTGAACATGTTGCAAAGAATTTTTAAAGAATTTATAACCATTCTTAAATTTGTCACCTTCTGTTTTAGTTTTTTAGTTTTGTACCTCTCTGAGTACAATTTTCTTTTGACAATCTTATGCTTCTGCTTCAAAACTTTAGACTTTCTTTTTAAAGTTGAGGGAGAAGCACTAAAAAAAATAATAACTAGAGAAAATCACTTTTTATAGTACATGGTGTTTCAATATATTTTACCACCCATACATTATCCCCATAATTATTATGTAAGGTAAAAAAAGGTTCATATTCAGAATATGCATAATTTTTTATAAACGAAATTACATAATGCAAAGTTGGCAACCGTCCCTGGAAATGTCTCATTTTAAATAGAATGCTCCAATCCTGATTCAAAATTGTGTTGTAAATATATCAATAATAATACTTAATAATACAAAAAATATTTTTTTTGTTAATGGAGTGACCAACAGTCCTTTCCAAATTCTCCAAACCAGTTTTAATATAATGGCTGACATTTAAACAAAGAAACTAAATGAAACTGTTTTGGTGAGTGTCAAAAAACTGTTCTAGAGAATTTGAAATGGAGTGTACTTTGTATGCAATATTTTCTAAAAATTAATTTGATCTCTTGAGGAAGCTTTGACCTAAAGTTATTAATAAGTTTGTTTTTTGCTAATAAATACTACCAACCTGTAAGAATGAAATTCTGTTACTATCCTTATTCTCCTACTCTTGGTGCTGCTATCAGTAGCAGTACTCTTATCTGAACTGGAAGTTTTTTTCCCAGGTGAGATTTTCTTTAGTCTAGGGCTACTATCAGTATCACTACTTTGTTCCAAGGCAGATGTTTGCTTTGTAGCCCAAGAAGTTTTCCTTTTTTTAGATGTTCCATCAGAGGTGCACCTAGAAGCTTTTCCTGTAGTGCTAAAAATTAAATAAAAGTTGGGCTTAATTCATCGCAAAAAAAATCCAACTACTTACAACCAACATCATATTTTTATGATGTGTTAAAAAAATAATATATGTATGCATTTTTCTTATTCATTGAAATTTAGTGGCTTAGTCTTAATTCCACAGAAAAAAGGGTATAGACCTGTGTAGTGTGTATTATTGTTAACTTCATACCTTCTCTTTTTTTAGTAGCCGCAAAGTTTTTTTCTGAGCATCAGATTCCACAGATAATGTTGACTGCTCTGAGGAAATATTAAAACTTGGGCTCGTTGCCAAAGAGTGTTCTGATATATTTGATGTTCCTGCCTCAGAGTTCTCAATAATTGGCCTCAACTGGAAAGAGGGCACAACATTTCGTTTTAGATCCTTCCTAGAACCTTGCAATTGTATGAAATCCTCTGGCTTAAAATGCCTTGAACACATAACTTTAGATTTTGTCCAAGTCCATTGGCTTGGGTCAATTTGTAAGGCAACCAGCCAATTTCTCTGAACTGTTAAATCTCGTGGAAATCTAAAAAAAATCGTAAATATATTTTTGCGGGAAAATAATAAAAATTAGGCACTATAGATAGATAGAAAAAAATCTTTATTGAACTATTAGAAAATTACAAAAATATTCAAATTTGGTTCCACCACTACAAAGTTCTTAAGTGTCTGTAAAAGAAATAATAAACAATTCTAAATAACACTAAAAAGAAAAGAAATATTTATCTCCTAAAATCAATAATTAGGAACTTGACCATGTAGCAAATAAAAATAAATAAAATAATGGATTTGTGGTGGCTACCTGCACTATCTTGAAATTGAAGATAATAAAGAAAAAAAGTCTATTTTGTGCAATATCTTTATTAAAAATTCAAATGGAGATCTTTCGCCCTTGGGGAATCATCAGCATCTATGTTAGGTTAGATAGCTATAGACCGAACATTTTTCTTTGAGGGACAATGGTTTCTAAGGTACATTCGTTTCATTTAAAATTATAAAATATTTAGTTGCTTTATAAAATCAAAGATTTAGTAAGTATCATACTATTTTCATTAAAAATTCTTAAAACCTAACCTAATGTACATGCTGATGATGCCCCAAGGGCGAAAGATATCCATCTGAATTTTTAATAAAGATATTGCACAAAATAGACTTTTTTCCTTCAACACCTTCAAATAAAATAATACAATATAATAGCATTCAGAATATCTATCTATAGCATTTTCTTTTAAATAAATATATAATAACTTTATTGCTAACAAAATTATTAATCATCAAACCTGGATCAATATTTCCAATGCTTTGTCGAAAACAGTACTTTAAATCTAATTTTGTAAACCGTTATTTTAGTAGAGTTAAGTATTTCATAAGAAATGATTTATATAGGCACTTACTAGAATCCGAATAACTAGAGCTCAAGACTGATGATGCTGAAACATTTTTTTTCTGAAACAGGGTACCTACTAGGTTGGGTGATTTGAGTTTTTTTTTGAGGTTTCTGACATTTTTTCAATAGAACCCCAAATTCATGTCTGACAGGTTTTTTTTAATGCAAAAAAAGGTGCTGGGGGGGGGGCTTGGTAATGTCTTTTTGTGTGTTTTGGGTTCGTCTGAGTTTGTTTAAGTTAAATTGGGTTGAGTTTGTTAAAGAAAATAAACAAAAAACAAAAATCTAATTAAAAAAAACCTCTCTGAGGTGGCTTTGGGATCCTACAGACACAACAATTCATAGTCATTCCTCGGACCTTCCTCCTTGCAGAGGATCTCTATGAATATGGCACTAAGTGCCCCATTAATGGTAAAGCCATGATGATCCTTAAAATAATTTAGTTAAATACATGTTAAATGTTTTTTACACTTATAGTAGGACATGTTTTTTGATAAATAAGACTGTAAAGAACTTTGATTGAAAGAAATTAATACCACCTTATGTCTCACACACTTTATGCTTTGAAAAATTACAATTTTTGCTTGCATAACAAAATTTTTTATTAAACAATTGCCTTAAATTATTTTCATCTTTCTCTAAAATACTTTTTTATAGCTGTCTCTCTGCAACAACCTTAAATATTTTTGCATGTCACTAAAATATCTCTCCATCTACCTCTAAGATTCTGCTCTCTCTCTCTTTAAATATTTTTCATATTAACAGAGAAAAAAATGTTTTTGCTAATACTTTTTTTGAACGCTAAAAAAATGGTGGAAACTGGAAAAATTTGAGTGTTTTATTCTAAAAATCAAAAGTTTGGAAACAAAACTTTAAAATGTGTGCAAAATCATGGCATAAAAATGAGGAAAACATAGTAAAAACTGCTTAATTAAAATCGGTACCCCTTAAATTATGCTAAAATATTTTAAGAACCATGATGGTAATTTAAGCCTTTCTAGAATAAAACACTCAAATTGTTTTTTAGGCATTTAAAAAAAGTACTGCCAAAAAACATTTTTCCTATGTTAAAATGAAAAATATTTAGAGAGAGAGGAGAGAATTTTAGAGGTAGATGGAGGGATAATTTTTAATTAAAGTTGTTGAAGAGACACAGCAGGCTATAAAGTATTTTAGAGAAAGATGGATATAATTTAAGGCAAATCTTTATGTCATCTGTCTGTCATCTTGAGTAGTGTCATGCATATGGTTTTTATTTTGCCATTTTTATCCAAAAAACAGCAAAAATTGTAATTTTTCAAAGTGTAAAGTGGGTGTGTAAGGTGGTATTAATTTCTTTCAATCAAAGTTCTTTACAGTCTTTAAATTTACCAAAAAACGTGTTCTACTAAAGTGTATCTTAGCAAATCTAAAAATAATTTAACATGTATATAAGAAAATTGTATCATCATGGCTTTACCATTTAAATTACCATCATGGCTTGACCATAAGAATATTTCATCAAAGACCAAAAATGGCAGAAACCTGTATAGGAAATAATTACCTAATTTTAGATGAGATGAAATTGTTAAGAAAATAAATTAAAAGAATGTTTCAACCCCAGCAAATTTGCCTAGTGCCTACATAACAATATTCCACTAAAAAGTTAAAATAAAAGAAAGGGAGGGTCTAAAGAGCCGACAATTCAGCTAAATAGTCGTGAGGCTAAAGAGGCGACAATAATTATTGATGTGTTTTTCATATTTTCATTTTTTTTTTAAACTAAATTTACCCAACCTAACCTAAACACACTTAAACCAACTTATTCAAAGCCAAAACAACCCAAAAAAACACTACAACCCCTACATGTTTTTTTTGGCATAAAAAAAATGGAGGCACCTTCTAGGGCCCCTAAAGGACCCCGAATCCTTGTCTGGCGTTTTTTTAATGCAAAAAAATAGGTTTAGGGTGGGGTTAGTGGTTTTTTTTTTTGGTGTTTGTTTAAATCTGTTTCAGTTGGGTTGGGTTCATTTAGTTAAAAATATACTAAATAATTACTGTTGGATTTTTAGTCTAAAAGAAAACCCTATACGGTATTGTTACCAAAAAAATAACAAGAAACTTACGTATGAAACGAAATATTATTATCCAATAACAAGCGTCTTACGCTCTTGCACCCCTTTACGGAACAAGACATCTTCTGAAAAACGGGGCCCTAAAGACACAATCCACAGCACAAAGTCAAAGTATATAAAATGCACAATAAACTTAACTAAAAAAAGTCAAAAAACGTTTAAAAACAGATGAAAATCACGCATCGCTTTTGTTCGCTTTTGTGGCCAAAACAAAACAAACCAAAATCGAGGTTAGTCCCGCGCGAGTGACAACTGACAGAGAAGTGAAGTCAGCAATTGAATCACAGATAAAGGTTGGTTGGTTTAATAAATGGCGTCCGGAGGAGAATTTCAGGGGAGGCTACCAGCAAAATGGCGGCACTGATGGTGTTCCCGAAAATTTGGATGCGCAGTCGTCGATAATCGTTCTATTCCCCTCTGATTTCTATGATTAAGACTCGCAGGCACCATATCGCATTATTACCAGTACATATCCTCATGTTTAGCTCTATTCCTTTTGGTGGTTGATATCTGTCTATCTGCAGCATCCTTAATCAGTTTTCTAAGAAAATATGAAGCTTTGTATTCGTGGTGGTGTATAAAGAAAGGGAATTTCTTCTTGCTGCAGCTACATCTGGAAATAAAATATTTTTATAAACAGATAATACTTGGAGCATATTCATTTTTTAATCAGTTTTTATGAGTTTTTATTTAGTTTACTTGTGGATTTTATAATAAAAAAAACTTTAAAAATGCCATGGGCAAACTTTTTTTTTTAAATAATCTTTTAAAGAGCTGTAAAACAAAAATTTTAGAAAAAATTAAGTTTATAAGAAAAATATAAAGCCAAAACTTTTAAAAAAGTAATGTTTGACTTTAGTAACAAATATAAGTAAAGAAAAAAATGTGTTATTTTAATCTTTTAAAGAGCTGTAAAACTAAAATTTTAGAAAAAATTAAGTTTATAAAAAATATAAAGCCAAAACTTTTAAAAAAGTAATGTTTGACTTTAGTAACAAATATAAGTAAAGAAAAAAATTATACAAGTTCTCTAGTCTCGACAAAAAATTATTATGCCAATTTCTGGCAAATTAATGCGTGAATATCCTGAGCACTTTTATATGGGACCTTTTGGACATGGGTCTCCATTTAGGTAGGTATTTCATTTCCTGAAACCTCGTCCAGATTTGGATCAGACTGAAATGTTTACTTAAATTATTTATGTTTATAAAATGGCCTGATTTTTGGTACGAAAGAAATGGCCAAGGTGCATGTGACTCCCACCATTTATGAATAAAAAAAACTTTAATCGGCTTTACCTACTTACCCTGCAGTCCCCAAGAGATGTAAAGTTACCAAAGATGGTGGGAACAACCGAGGGAACCACCAACCAAATTTTCATCAAGTGTCCATCTGAAACAAAAAATAAAACCATACAACTTATATATTTGCTTTTAGAGGTCTAATAGGAAAGCAGAAAAATAAAAGTTTCAAAAGTATTCTTCTTTTACAATACAACATAAATAAATAAAATAAAAATATATGTAAATGACTTTAAAATAATCAGCACGAAACTTGTATAAATGTACAGAAATGTGGGTGTTAGTGATTCACGAGGTGATTTATCGGCTTTCTAATTTAATATTTGGTAAACACAAAAACCAGTTTTTTTACATTTTCACAAGAAAAAAAAACCAATACAACCCCAGCAAACCCAACTTAACCCTAAAAAGGTTGTTTTCGCTCCAGATAACTTTGTAACCGTCGTAACTTTAGACACTGTGAAACAAAAATGCAAAATACACTGCCTCCCATATAGGTCAATGTTTCTTTTAATTTTACAGTATAAACCTAGCTTTAGATAAAACAACACTTGCTGTTCCTGATTGACATTGACCCTTCTCTGTCCCTTTTTTACGCAGTGCGTCAACGTCGAATAGCAACATATATCGTCAAGTTGAAATTCAGCCATATATATAGATGCATTTATTTCATCTGACGCCACCATTTTGAGCCCACATGAATAAAACAACTTCAATCGCGTTTATCTACTTACCTGCAACTACTGGATGTAAGATAGCAATTCCCAGGGGCATAGTACATTGTAGTTTAATCCAACCGATAATAAAAATATTGTCTTTTGCTACAAAACTTTAGAAAACGGCACAAACTCACTGCACACATAAAAAAGCGAAAGAAGCTTAGTTCTAGTTCTGTATTTGCAAGAGGAAGGATTTATTAATCTCGTATCTGATTGGTTGAATTGAAACCACGTGGTACACGCTCTAACGAATCAAGATACGTAACACCGAGCTCGTAGGGTCGTATACACCGCTAAGTGGTTAATATTTAGGGCTCCCTCACTAAAGGAATCCTTTAATACGTTTCATCAATTTAGTTATTTTTGATTCATAATGTGATTCGCCAAATTTTGCCAAGATGTTAAGTCACAATCTAACCCGCGTAAAAATATGTTAACTAGATATAGCCATATACCTACGATTTTTTAAAGATATATAAAACAAGAAGGATATGGGTTAAGTACCTTTAAAAAAAAAAAGCAGAAAAATGTTGTGCTAATGCTCAAAAATGTAATTATATAATTATATATTATAACAATAATATATGTAATAAAGTATTCCATTCCACGAAACAAATATTTGGCCATATTTATTGTGCAAATATTCAAATGATATTGGGCTAGGATATGTCTGCCTTAAATACAAAAAACAGATAAACAGAATATACTCGAACGGATACACACTGAATATTGGGAAAATATTCATATTTTTTTTATATAATTTCTTGCAATAAATTTAATCTAAAAAATATGTAGTATTTTAAATCCAGAGGAAAATATTAAAAACCTTTTTTATAGAATACGTGATACCTATAAAATTTATATATTTAGTTTATATTAAAAAACAAATATTTGGATAATATTTTATTTTAAAATATTAACGAACATATAAGGCTTACATACAAAAAACATATATTTAGGATGTACGATAGCGCATATATACTGAATATACAGTAAATATCCGTTCATGTTTCCTTTTTTTGAAACAAATCATGTTTTTCATGTGGGGAGGGTGTTGAGGCCGAATTTTAAATGAGTATCTATTTTGGGTTCCGTTTGTTCACAAGTGATAGATATTAGTTCGAATAGTGTTTTTTTATTAAACAAGAACAGCTTTTGTATTTTTAAACACATTTTTGACTATTGTGTTTATGACTGCGATTATTAATTCGTTGATTGTAAAAAATCCTAAAATTTAATGGTACGGTCATCGTGGTGAAGCTAAAAATATTTTTGTGGTTATTATATTCACTATTATTATTTAGTAAATCTAGGAAAAAACCCGCGGAAAAAAAACCCTTGGAAAAAATTATTACAACTAACCCAACCCAAATCAAGATAGACACCCGCAACCTACAACCCTGCCAAAAAGACGACCGAGTAAAACTTTGTAAGATTTTTACCAGTCTTTAAAAGGTTTACGAGTCTTTACTAGGCAAAAAATTGTGTGTTTTAAGCACCTTGTATTAGTTTAATATCTTTTTTTATGAGGTTAAAATTTAAGTGAATAATCATTTTACAAGATTTAGCTGGGTTATATAAAATATCATTTTTTAAAAGATTTAATAAGCTAAAATCATACATATTTATACAAAATTTTAATAGAATTGACACGCATAATTTTTAGAATACTTTACAAGGCATATTTTTTAAAAGTTTTTATTGGAAGTGGTAACCATAATTTTAAGAAGACTTAACTAGGCAAATTTTTTACAAGATTTTATTGGAATTGACATTCATAATTTTTAGAAGACCTAAGAAGGCAAATGTTTTACAAGTTTTGATTGGAATTGGCACACATTACTTTTAAAAGACCAATAAACTAAAAAGACAAGGCTAATTTTTTTCAAGTTTCCATTGAAATTGAAACTCATAACTTTTAGAAGGCCTTACAACGCAAATGACATGACATGCTTACATTTTGGTAGATATTTCAAGTCAGGAATTTTACATTTTTTTTATTCAAATTAAGTTGCATAATTTTAAAAAGCTTCACAAGGCAAATTTCTACAAGTTTTTATTTTTACAAGGAGATGTTTACAAGTTTTGGTCAAATTGACACAAAATTTACCATTACACAAAGTCTGACCGATACAGTAGTCCAGGAAATCTCCGACTTACATCTTGCATCCTGCCTAATCACTATACTACACTTTTTAACATTTTTACAGCATTCGTTTGATTCTTAACTTCCACACGACAGTTCTTATACCGGGCTTCCAAAATTTTAACATTTTGAAATACTTTCACAAACCAAACTTCACTTTTTACATTCTAACTATTTTCTTTCGAACTGCCTTTTACTGTTTTAAGATGAGTATTGGAACTCGTTTGGATTTCAACTGTCCTCTGTTTAAGCCAATTTTTGCTTTTATAGCAAAATGTGACGTAAGCGCCGAATTCCCCGAAAAAAACGGGCTTACGTGCTCGAAGTCTATTCCTGAACAGGGAGCGGTATAAATCGCTTCAATTCAGAAATTCAATTTGGATAAGAAATTCAGGTAAGGGAATATTTTCTGTATTTTTAAAAAATTAACCTTTTTTAAACCCCGACGCAAATGCGAAAAAAGAGGGGTGTTATAAGTTTGACCAATATGAGTGTCTGTGCACATGTCGCTGGCGAACCAGTAAATCGATTTTGATGCGTTTTTTTTTGTTTGAAGTGTTTTTAACTATGTTTGAGAAAAAAAGGTTAAGTAGAGTAGAGATAATTCGCTTTCTACACACAGACGTCAACGAATTTGAAATATGACGACAAATATAATCGGGTGTATCTTTTAACCGTTTATCTCTGTTTTCGCAGTCACGTCGGGGGTTAAAAAGAAATGTTTAGGATATGTTTCTCCATAAATTTATTTAATATTGATTGAAATCAAATTGGTAAACCTGCAAAATTGTAAACAACAACGCAACATCATAATTATAGTGTTAAGTTAAAATATTAATAAAAAAAATTGTTTTTAGGGAACTCAAAACTCCTGGAAATTTCCACTTTGAACCAAAAGATATTTTGGGCAAAAATCTCCTCATATCTGCAGTTCCAATAAAGTGTTCGTATGGAGAGGTTCAAGAAAAAGAAATGGGTACTACGGAACGTACCATGTATTGTGCGAACAGCCCAATTGCATCAACAAGTGGTATTAATAAAGCAATTAGTAAATCTGATGGCATACACCTTATCACTCCAGTCAAGGAAGCAGGTAGAAATCGTAAGTTTTCATCTAGTAGTAGCACATCTGCTCAGATCAGCGACTGGGAAGAAGATGTTTTTCCGTTGGCGGAGTTCCAGCAAGAAGCTCAAAAAGATACTTCAAAACAGAAAAAATTAAAATTAAAAGTAGCCGTTTTAAAAAAAAAGTTGCACAATACGTCATCGTATATATCTAAATTACGAAAAGAGAAACAGGCTAGGTAGAAAGTTGTTACAGGCTTTGCTCCTAGAGAATTAAAATAAGAGAATAAAGGTAATATTCTCTAGAGCTTTGGTGCAGATGCAACTATACCAGTCAAGAATGCCTTTCTCTATAGATGAGAAGAAGGTTGCCATTGCGATGTATTATAAATCACCCGGCCTATACCGTTTCTTACGACGACATAATGTAGTTCTACCGTCCGAGTCTTCTGTAAAAAATTGGATTACTGCCTTTAATGCAAAAGTTGGATTCGACTAGTTACTTTTAAGCAAAATTAAGCAAAAAGTAGCTGCTATGACACAATAGGAAAAAAATGCATTGTCATGTTTGACGAAATGGACATCAAACAGTTTTTAGATTATTCTAGAAAACTAGATCTCATTGAAGGATTTGAGGACCTTGGGGAGTTTGGTAGAGAAACTCTTTGGGCCAAGAAAGTATTAGTGGTAATGGCGAGAGGACTTTACTCTCAGTGGAAGATTCCAATAGCTTACTTTTTCTCTGAGAAAACTGTAATTGCAGACAAACTAAGGGAAATTGTTACTAAAGCCCTTGGAAAGGTTGAGGAGACTTCGCTTCATCCAGTTCCACAGTATGTGATGTTTAGCATAAAAACGTGACTTATTTTTCTGCTAACCGGAAGTTAATGATTGCCTGAAAACTTGGCCATTTTTTCCCTTTCTTGCCTTGATGAGCTGGTTTTCTTTGGGTGAGTGGACTGTAGATTTAAACACGATGAACTTTTCTTGACTTTTTCTTTATTTCTTACACTTACAAGAACATTGTAAGGCTCGGGAGGAATTTACTTATTTTTTACTTTCTGACACGCAAGGGTGTCAATGCAACGCCTTGCACTCTACCTTGGACCTCGAAGTTAGCTGTCCGCAAGCTTCTACAGTAAGGAACCTGTCGAAACGCGCGCTTTTTCTTTTTATACCGACCGCCAGTTTTCTAACGAAAAAAGATGGCGGACCAACTCTTAATTTTGATTGGTGCACCTTGCAATACTATTTTAAGGGGTTTATAATTTGAAATTTAGATTTGAAAATATAAAACCTTAACATGCTCCCGGCCTGAAAGTTTAATCTAGTTTAACCTAAATACATGGGCACTAGGCCTCTCATTTACATTGAGCCTTAAACTAAACTTAAGAGTCATCTATAGGTAATGGACACACGTTATGAACGGCGCGTTTTAAAATACCGGTCGTGGTTTTCACTGACACTACTCTTACCACTTTATCTGAGCCTGGGTGCAATTGCACAATTCGACCCAAGCGCCACTTATATGGAGGCAAATTGTCATCTCGTATTAACACCAGAGAACCAACTGATAAAGTAGATTTGTTAATTTTCCACTTTGTTCTCTCTTGCAATTGGTTCAAGTACTCCTTTGACCAACGGTACCAAAAGTGTTGTTTAAGCAGTTCGAGATGCTCATAATGACTTAAACGATTTTCAGGAATACCTTGGACATCAGGATAAGGAAGCGAATTCAAGGATCTACCAATCAAAAAATGAGCAGGAGTGAGGGCTTCCAAGTCACTGGGATCTGGGGATAAGGGAGTTAACGGTCTTAAGTTTAATATCCCTTCAATCTGAATTATGACAGTTGATAGCCTCTCATAAGTTAAAGTAGTATTTGCTATGACCTTTAAAAGATGGTGCTTTGATGACTTCACACCAGCCTCCCAAATGCCAGCTTGATGGGGGGAATATGCAGGAATGAATGACCATTTTATGTCATGGTCAGTTGCCACTTTTTCTTCGATACTGGCTTTATTTTCTCGTAAAAAAGAACCTAGCTCATGAAACCTGTTATTTGTCCCAATAAAATTCCCACCCGTATCAGAGTATATGTAAAATGGCTTTCCACGGCGTGCAATGAAACGTTGCGAGGCTTCTAGAAAGGCTAACGTACTCAGCTCTGTAACTAGCTCCAAATGTATGGATTTAGCTGTTAAACAAATAAACAATGCTAAATAACACTTATGAGTTTTGCAGCCTCTACCTTTCCGGTCCTTGTACGAAAATGGACCTGCATAGTCTACACCTGTGTCCGAGAATGGCAACCTTGGAGAGACACGCGGCTCAGGCAGATGAAACCTTGGTTTGAACTTAAAACACGTTATGCATTCCCTGACAATGCGCTTGGCAAGATTTTTTTCCTGATATAGGCCAAAACTTTTCCCTAACTGATGCCAGCAACATTTGAGGGCCACAATGAATTTGTCTCAAATGTTCTTCTCTGAAAATACGAACTGTTAAATAATTTTTTGGAGACAAGATTATAGGGTGTTTCTTTTCAAAAGAATAAGGGGAATTTTTTAATCTACCTCCAATCCATCCATAAATGGATTTAAGCTGAGAAGCTTGCTTTGACTGCTCAAAGTTTTTCCTTTAGATAAGTCATGGTATTCTTGAGGAAAGGATTCTCTTTGAGCCATTTGACATAGTTTGATTAAAGATAGTCGTAGCTCTGTGACAGTTAAATACCGCCCTGAAATTTTTGGTTTATCTTCTCTGAACTTTTTAAAATTATTTATAAATATATAAGCAAAAATACGCTTAAGGAAAGGGCTCTTGATTAACCTGGATAAAACTTTTAGTCTCTTGACAAATTTCAGGGAGTTCACCAAATGAAACTGATTTGGAAATGTCTTCTGGCCATTGGTTTTCGCAATTTTTTAGCCACCAGGGACCTTTAAACCACATAGTCGATGTTACTAGCATTTTTGGTGACATTCCTCTTGAAAGAATGTCAGCAGGATTCGAGCTAGTTGGCACATAGCGCCAATGGTCAACTTTAGTCAAAATTTGAATTTGTGAGACTCGGTTACCAACAAATGTCTGTAGCAAGTGTGGAGATGTGCGAATCCAAGCAAGTGCTACAGTGGAATCTGACCAAAGGTAATAACTCTCAAAACTTATAGTCAAACAGCTAGTTACTTTCTCGAAAAGTTGTGCTAAAAGCAAGGAAGCACAAAGTTCCAGCCTTGGAATTGTGACTGTTTGAATTGGAGCTACTCTAGTTTTGGAACTAATAAGATTTACAAAAACTTCCTGGTTGTCTTGATGAACACGTAGGTACAAAGCTGCACCATAAGCTTTTTGACAACTATCAGCAAAGCCATGGATTTGTACGCTAACAGGACATGGACAAGAAACCAATCTAGGAATTTTTAACTCATTAAGTATGGATAATTCAGTTCTAAATTGTTTCCATTGAGAGGAAAGCCCTGTTGGAACTTCTTGGTCCCATGAAAGTTTTAACTTCCGTAAGGCTTGGAGAAATATTTTAGCCAAAATAATGACAGGGCTTATCAAACCTAATGGATCGAAAGTTTTTGCAGTATGTGACAAAATAATTCTTTTAGTTATGCACTTGACTTCAGGTAACCGTTCTATTTTAAAGGAAAAAACATCCTCTGTAGAAGACCACAATAGGCCTAAAGTTTTGCTTGATTCACTTGTGGCAAAATAGAATGGTTCTGAGGAAAAACTTTCACTCTTTAGGTTTTCAAGGACCTGTGCATTGATCGACTTCCATTTTCTTAACTCAAAACCGCCTGACTGTAAAATGGAAGAGATTTTTTGACACAATAATGTCTGATCTCATTGAAGGATTTGAGGACCTTGGGGAGTTTGGTAGAGAAACTGTTTGGGCCAAGAAAGTATTAGTGGTAATGGCGAGAGGACTTTACTCTCAGTGGAAGATTTCAATAGCTTATTTTTTCTCTGAGAAACCTGTAATTGCAGACAAACTAAGGGAAATTGTTACCAAAGCCCTTGGAAAGGTTGAGGAGACTTCGCTTCATCCAGTTCCACAGTATGTGATGTTTAGTATAAAAACGTGCCTTATTTTTCTGCTAACCGGAAGTTAATGATTGCCTGAAAACTTGGCCATTTTTTCCCTTTCTTGCCTTTTTGAGCTGGTTTCTTTTGGGTGAGTGGACTGTAAATTTAAACACGATGAACTTTTCTTGACTTTTTCTTTATTTCTTACACTTACAAGAACATTGTAAGGCTCGGGAGGAATTTACTTATTTTTTTTTACTTTCTGACACGCAAGGGTGTCAATGCAACGCCTTGCACTCTACCTTGGACCTCGAAGTGAGCTGTCCGCAAGCTTCTACAGTAAGGAACCTGTCGACAAGCGCGCTTTTTCTTTTTATACCGACCGCCAGTTTTCTAACGAAAAAAGATGGCGGACCAACTCTTAATTTTGATTGGTGCACCTTGCAATACTATTTTAAGGGGTTTATAATTTTAAATTTAGATTTGAAAATATAAAACCTTAACATGCTCCCGGCCTGAAAGTTTAACCTAGTTTAACCTAAATACATGGGCACTAGGCCTCTCATTTACATTGAGCCTTAAACTAAACTTAAGAGTCATCTATAGGTAATGGACACACGTTATGAACGGCGCGTTTTAAAATACCGGTCGTGGTTTTCACTGACACTACTCTTACCACTTTATTTGAGCCTGGGTGCAATTGCACAATTCGACCCAAGCGCCACTTATATGGAGGCAAATTTTCATCTCGTATTAACACCAGAGAACCAACTGATAAAGTAGATTTGTTAATTTTCCACTTTGTTCTCTCTTGCATTTGGTTCAAGTACTCCTTTGACCAACGGTACCAAAAGTGTTGTTTAAGCAGTTCGAGATGCTCATAATGACTTAAACGATTTTCAGGAATACCTTGGACATCAGGATAAGGAAGCGAATTCAAGGATCTACCCATCAAAAAATGAGCAGGAGTGAGGGCTTCCAAGTCACTGGGATCTGGGGATAAGGGAGTTAACGGTCTTCAGTTTAATATCCCTTCAATCTGAATTATGACAGTTGATAGCCTCTCATAAGTTAAAGTAGTATTTGCTATGACCTTTAAAAGACGGTGCTTTGATGACTTCACACCAGCCTCCCAAATGCCACCTTGATGGGGGGAATATGCAGGAATGAATGGCCATTTTATGTCATGGTCAGTTGCCACTTTTTCTTCGATGCTGGCTTTATTTTCTCGTAAAAAAGAACCTAGCTCATGAAACCTGTTATTTGTCCCAATAAAATTCCCACCGTTATCAGAGTATATGTGAAATGGCTTTCCACGGCGTGCAATGAAACGTTGCAAAGCTTCTAGAAAGGCTAAAGTACTCAGCTCTGTAACTAGCTCCAAATGTATGGATTTAGTTGTTAAACAAATAAACAATTCTAAATAACACTTATGAGTTTTGCAGCCTCTACCTTTCCGGTCCTTGTACGAAAATGGACCTGCATAGTCTAGACCTGTGTCCGAGATTGGCAACCTTGGAGAGACACGCGGCTCAGGCAGATTTCCCATTAAAGGAGTCTGAAACCTTGGTTTGAACTTAAAACACGTTATGCATTCTCTGACAATGCGCTTGGCAAGATTTTTTTCCTGATATAGGCCAAAACTTTTCCCTAACTGATGCCAGCAACATTTGAGGGCCACAATGAATTTGTCTCAAATGTTCTTCTCTGAAAATAAGAACTGTTAAATAATTTTTTGGAGACAAGATTATAGGGTGTTTCTTTTCAAAAGAATAAGGGGAATTTTTTAATCTACCTCCAACAAGGATTAAACTGTTTTCATAAATGGATTTAAGCCGAGAAGCTTGCTTTGACTGCTCAAAGTTTTTCCTTTAGATAAGTCATGGTATTCTTGAAATTTTTGGTTTATCTTCTCTGAACTTTTTAAAATTATTTATAAATTTAATTATAAATATATAATCAAAAATACGCTTAAGGAAAGGGCTCTTGATTAACCTGGATAAAACTTTTAGTCTCTTGACAAATTTCAGGGAGTTCACCAAATGAAACTGATTTGGAAATGTCTTCTGGCCATTGGTTTTCGCAATTTTTTAGCCACGAGGGACCTTTAAACCACATAGTCGATATTACTAGCATTTTTGGTGACATTCCTCTTGAAAGAATGTCAGCAGGATTCGAGCTAGTTGGCAAATAGCGCCAATGGTCAACTTTAGTCAAAATTTGAATTTGTGAGACTCGGTTACCAACAAATGTCTGTAGCAAGTGTGGAGATGTGCGAATCCAAGCAAGTGCTACAGTGGAATCTGACCAAAGGTAATAACTCTCAAAACTTATAGTCAAACAGCTAGTTACTTTCTCGAAAAGTTGTGAAAAGCAAGGAAGCACAAAGTTCCAGCCTTGGAATTGTGACTGTTTGAATTGGAGCTACTCTAGTTTTGGAACTAATAAGATTTACAAAAACTTCCTGGTTGTCTTGCTGAACACGTAGGTACAAAGCTGCACCATAAGCTTTTTGAGAACTATCAGCAAAGCCATGGATTTGTATGCTAACAGGACATGGACAAGAAACCAATCTAGGAATTTTTAACTCATTAAGAATGGATAATTCAGTTCTAAATTGTTTCCATTGAGAGGAAAGCTCTGTTGGAACTTCTTGGTCCCATGAAAGTTTTAACTTCCATAAGGCTTGGAGAAATATTTTAGCCAAAATAATGACAGGGCTTATCAAACCTAATGGATCGAAAGTTTTTGCAGTATGTGACAAAATAATTCTTTTAGTTATGCACTTGACTTCAGGTAACCGTTCTATTTTAAAGGAAAAAAACATCCTCTTTAGAAGACCACAATAGGCCTAAAGTTTTGCTTGATTCACTTGTTGCAAAATAGAATGGTTCTGAGGAAAAACTTTCACTCTTTAGGTTTTCAAGGACCTGTGCATTCTGATATTTTCTACAGAATCTGATCCACACAATAAATCGTCAACATAGATGTTTTTTTTGATAACTTGAGAGGCTTCTGGATAAGTATTTTCATGATCATATGCAAGCTGGAGCAAGCATCGAGTAGCTAGAAAAGGGGCACTCGCAGTGCCATATGTGACAGTGTTTAAAGAAAAATCTGAAGTTCATCTTGTGGATTTTCACGCCAGTAGATTAATTGGAGTGGTTTAAATTCCTCAGCTACTTTAATTTGTCTGTACATTTTGCTGACATCTGCTGAAGCAACATAGATATGCTGTCTGAATGTAACTAAAATTGAGAAAAGATCTTCTTGAACAGTAGGTCCCACCATCTGGATAGAGTTGTAAGAGTGACCTGAAGTAGATTCAGCAGAACAGTTAAAAACTACTTGTAACTTGGTTGTGACACTATCTTCTCGTAGGACAGCATGATGCGGTGAAAAGTAGATGATTTGGTTTGTGATAAAGGTTTAAAAATAGACATATGAGAAAATGCTTGTATTCATTAATAAAATTACAGTACATTTCCTTTAACTTTTGTTTTTAGCCAGTTTTTGCTCAAGATGTAAAAACTGAGACTTGGCACTGTCTTGAGAATTACCCAATATTGTGATAGCCTCATTTAGCGGAATTGAAACAATAAACCTACCTTCAGGGCTTCTCTTATAGGTATCACGGAAGTGTTCTTCAGCTAATTGTTAACTTCTGAAGTTGCAACTGAACATCAACATTTTTAGAAATAGAAAGATTACAAGCTGTTACAGTGCTCTTTGAAAAGCCTAGGGGACCTGTAACTATCCAGCCTAGCTTGCTTTCTTGTAAAATTGGTTTATTTTTTCCAAGACGTATGCTACTACTTGACATTAGAGACCAGAAAGTATCTGCGCCAATTAATAAATCAATTTTACTTGCCTTGAAAAATGATGGATCGGATAACTTGACATGAGAGGGAATTTCAAGAATATTTGGGGTTAAATGAGTAGTTTGGAAGTCTGATCTCTGTTATTTCTGGGATTACTAGACAGTGTAGATTTGATTTGAACTCAGAATGCAATGATTTGAATTGTATATCACATGATGAACTGATTTTCGCTTGATTCTGACCAATGCCAACCACAGATAAATTTATAGGCTGCTGGGATATCTTAAGTTTTTCAGCAAAGTCCTTTGAAATAAAGTTTGACGTGGAAGCGTTGTTAAGTAAGGCCTTGCAGGTGTGCTCTTGACCAGACTGGTCAACACCCCTTACTTGAGCTGTTGCTAAAAGAACTTGACTTTGACTTAGAATGGAACTTGAACAAGATGTTGTTTTTGAAGAAGTTTCACTATTATTGCTTTTTTCTGATGTCTGTGATTCACTGGGATTAAGCACTACACCAGCAGTTTGTGAATGACTCTGATGCAAAAGTGAATTATGCTTTTTTGAACAAAATTTGCAGCTGCCTCTCTCACATGAAGCCGCTTGGTGCTGACTGCTAAAACAGTTCGAGCAGAGTTTCAGCTGAACAGTTTTATCAAATTTTTTTTAGCAGATAATGCCAAAAATTCAGGACATTTAAAAATTGAATGCTGCTGATGGCAGTAATAGTAAGAAAACTGTTTTAAACTAGGATTTTCATTTGTATTTACAAATGTTTTCGGCTTAAAATTTGAATTTTGATGTTTTGGTTTAAAACTAGAATCTTTTTGTTTATGCATGTTTACTTTGTCTAAAAAATCTGCTCAGTTTGTTAAAAAAGTTTTTAACTCATCAAGTGTAGGGAGATCCCCTGAAATCTTATATTGCTCCCAATCACGCAATGTTACCATGTCTAGCTTATTGGTCACAAAAAAGATCACTAGAGGGTCCCAATTGTCTGTACTGACATTCATGTTTTCAAGACACTTTAAGTTATTAGTGATTGTGTCGATCAATAATTAAGATGTTTGTGAACAATTAATTTTTTATTGTCAAACCTTTTACATAATGTATCCCAGGCTTTGGTATAATTGTTTTCCGTGATGGACAAAGATTGTATGCACTGAGCTGCAGATCTCTCCAGCGCTCCATGTAACATGTGAAACTTGGCAATTGTTGTAATATCTTGACAGTTGTGTACAAGTGACAGGTAGAGGTCTTTCCATTCCAGCCATTTTTCATACAACCCTGAAAACTTGGGTACCTTAATATCAGCAAATCTGACACCTACTTGCTTATGACTAGGGCTTGTACTGCCTCCTGTGATGATTTGCCCTTGCTGAGCACCAGGAGAAGGCATTTGAAAGACTGGATGTGAGGGTGGCGGGTTTTTTGACTCAAGAAAATATTTAATTTCTGCTACAAGTGAAAAATAAGATTTTTCAAAATTCTCAGTCTCGGTTTCATCAAAATTGTCTGGATCGATTTATTCCAACTCTGATTGAAGGAAAATAAAACTCGAAAGCAATTCTATTTCTGCCCTATTTAATCTAGTTTCAAGATTGCATAAATCCACAGGTGATAAGGTGGTGACAGCTGTCTGAATTTTTAAGGAGTTAAAAAAGTTAGTCAACCGAGTTAAATTTGATTTAAGCCCCCCTCGTTTACGAATTAACCTTAACTTATCTTTTTCTTCACTCATGATTTCTATTTATAATCTAACTTTTCATGCCAAAAATAGCTTAAAATAACCTTAAATTTTACTCTCACAACACATTAACCTAACCTAAGGAAAGGGAATGAAGGATAGACCTTTGAACTTGAACTGTTTTTTCTTTTGCTTACCGCTTATTTCCTTTAAAAGCCCTGGTGGCTTTGTTTACATGCTAGACTACCTACTAGATTGTGGTACTCTAGACACCAATTTCCATCTAAATAGACTCTGCAACACACTTTTTCTAATCTAGGTTACCTGGATACCAACGTCAACACAGTCGGTTTTTACCACATCCCAGGATTGCCTTGAAACCATCGATGTCGAAACCTTCGCTGACCGGCTGATCGAGCTTGACCTTGAACTTGAATTTCTTGTACCGATCGCGCGCACACTTCAATATGACGCGATCGAGAATTTCGCTACTAGAGTGCCTACAAGTTGATTTGCACAGCACGACTTCTGGAAACTCGACTCGTTCCTTCAGAGGTTTTTTCTTACTGTCTTCTTGTTTTCACTTGCTTTTATTAACTTGTTTTCCACATGAACATGAAAATGGACGATCTGTATTCTAACCACTTGATACTTGTGCCAAAAAATGTGGATCCGTGTCTGATGACCACAATTTTCTTTTTCTTGTAGCTTGAACTTGTTGACTGCGTCTTTTCTTTATCGGGTCGATTGGACCAAAAATGTTTAGCATAAAAACGTCACTTATTTTTTTGCTAACCGGAAGTTAATGATTGCCTGAAAACTTGGCCATTTTTTTCCCTTTCTTGCCTTGATGAGCCAGTTTTCTTTGGGTGAGTGGACTGTAGATTTAAACACGATGAACTTTTCTTGACTTTTTCAATATTTCTTACACTTACAAGAACATTGTAAGGCTCGGGAGGAATTTACTTATTTTTTACTTTCTGACACGCAAGGGTATCAATGCAACGCCTTGCACTCTACCTTGGAAGTTAGTTGTCCTCGAGCTTCTACATTAATGAACCTGTCGAAACGCGCGCTTTTTCTTTTTACACCGACCGCCAGTTTTCTAACGAAAAAAGATGGCGGACAAACTCTTAATTTTGATTGGTGCATCTTGCAATACTCTTTTAAGGGGTTTATAATTTTAAATTTAGATTTGAAAATATAAAACCTTAACATGTAATCAGTCAAAAACTAATCAAAGGCTTTACAAACTATTAAACGTCATTATTTATAACTCTTTTTTCTTTGTGGCTGGAAAGAAACACTATGCATTATTTGATGTTCCTCATCTGATAAAATCTCTCAGAAATAATTTTCAAACAAAATAGCGTCATTTGAGGCAATCAGAAAGCTTGTAGAATTAGACAGGATAAGTAATACTGGTAAAGCTTTGCCCAAAATAACGGACAAACATCTAGCACCAAATACATTTCAAAAAATATATGTTAAGTTGGCAACCCAAATTTTTAGCCATAGCATTGCTGCTGTCCTTAAGACCGCCGTTCGAACTAAAGAAATTCATCCATCAGCTTTGCATACAGCGGATTTTGTGGAAAAAATAGACAGACTTTTTGATGCATTAAATAGCCAGCAGCTATATGCATCAAACGCATATAATTCAGCTTTAAGCGACACAAATATACATGCTAAAATTGCTCTACAAGAAGGATTTAAACTGATAACAGGCCTTGTTAAAGAAGATAATAAATCGGGACTTCTAAGCCACCTTGTTTCAATGGCATGCTCCAAACTATAAATGCTGTAAATTGCTATTTTAAAGATAGTCAAAAAAATGGGTATTCATTTCATCAAGATCCGATAGAAAATCAGTTTTCTCTTTATCGACAAAGTGGAGGTTATAGTAATAATCCTACTTGTCGGACCTTCAAAACTGCATTTAGAATGAGTGCGTTCAAATTGCGAACATGATGATGACTACAACATACTGGATGATGATTCATATGGTGACGATACCGAGCTGTCATCAAGTTCATTTTCGGCATCCTCAGTATCATCCATGAAAATGGACGAAAGTGAGGATTCTTTTAATTTAGTGTATTTGGGGGGATATTTGCTAAAAAAACCGCAAATAAATATAAGTGTGATGTATGCCTTTAATTTAAAAAAAAAGTTAGTACTTTTTGTTTAAAAAAAATCGTTAAAAAAAAACAAAAACTTAAAACAGAATTTTTCTTAAAATCCCAAAGTTATAAACAAATTTAAAAATTATTTTGTTTTAATAACTGGCAAAATATTTTTTTTTCCACAAAAGTGATTATAAATTTATATATTAAATGGTTTTTTTTTGTTTCAAAAGTAGTAAAATAAATAAAAAAATAAGTTGAAAAAACAACTAGGTATCATAAATTTGAAAATATTTTTGTTTTCTTTCGATATTTTTTTGAAAAAATATTTTCTTTTTAGCAGCCAACATCAACGATTGTTATAAAAATTTTAGTTAATGATTTTGAAAATTTAAATATTCAAAATATTTTTCTTTGTTTCATAAGTTTTCCAAAATAATTTTCATAAAAAAAATTTTAATAAATTTTTTTTTTCAATATTTTCTTTTGTAAAAAAACGGGAAATTTATTCTAAAGAAATATTTCTTACCGAAAATAAAAACAACATTTAAGTTAAAAAAAAACCAACAATCACAAAAAAGTCTCTAAGTTCAAACACCCACTGTGTTCTATGTCTATAGGCATAGCGCGCACTACCGAGGTGTTGTTCCGTTAAAAAAATGTTGAAAACTAAAATCAATTTGCAGCGCTCCGAAAAATCATACCTTCGCTTCACCTTATTTGGTCAGTTAGCTAGAATTTTGCATCACATGCCCGCGAGATCACTGTAGAACCGTGTTGATAGGACGTGTATTCTTGAAAGTCATACGATATGTGGTCATTCGCTATAGCGGTTTACGCCGTTATCTGTTCAAGAATACCCTTCCACATGAAAGCACGTTTTATTTCCTGGAAATTCGACGCTTACGTCGAACATTCCACCTAAAACTTTGATATAAAAGCCGAGATTTGGGTATAACGAAGTCAGTTTTAAAATCGCATCTTAACTCGTTCTCTTCTTCAAAAAGTAAAGCTAGTGAAAAGTAAAAAAAAGTAAAGTTCCCAGTTTATGAAAATGCCGTGCTAAGGTGTTGTTAAGTGCAGTTTAAGGGATTTAAGTGAGGGTCTAAAGGATTGATTTGTAGTGAGCCAGAAAAAGAATAGAGATCTTTCAAAGTCCTGTAAAATGTAAGTGACCAACAGGAAATCTAGTAGTTTAGGAGGGAAAATTGTACTTTTAGTGTTTAGGAAGTTTTAATAAAAGCCGGTGGCTCCTGGACTATGTTTTCGGTGAGAAATGTATAAAATTTTTATTTATGGTAAAGATTTAATAGGAGTACAGGTATATGTGAAGAACTTGATTATAAACAAGTTATTTTTGGACCAAGAACTTGTAACCGTTTGTGTGTTATTCTTAGACTTTGAATAAAATGCTTAATATAATTACTAAACAAAGTTTTATCTATTTATGCGTCCCAACTCTAAAGTAGTAGAACAGCAGGATCAAAAATAAAACTATGCACACTAAAAAGCTCATGTCCAAAACAGTGTAAGAAAAATATGTGGCGTCTCTTAAGGATTTAAAAGTTTTCCGCTCGAACTTTAGAAATAACCCTTAAGGAACATTGTTCACATTTTGGTGTCAGAAGTGGGATGGCCTTCTGTTATAGGCTGATGATTTTGAAAAATAACTAACTGAAATTTTCTGGAAAGGTGCCTATACAGAAAGGTTTTAGGTCTCAACAGACAGTGCAGTGCAGAATTAAGTAATAAAAATAATTAACAAGATGCCGACTATTATACAAGTACCATAGCAAGTTCTTATCGGAATTGAATCTATACCAAGCTACGATGGACAGGGAAGCATTGAAGAATTTTTGGCAATTATTGAGGAAACAGCAACGTTTGGAAATTGGACCGAACAACAAAAGGTTAGTTTCACCCGACTCAAATTAAGATTCAAAGCCAAACAATATATTGATTCCGAGCCGTCATTAAAAGCTTCTACAACTACTTGGAATGATCTAAAAACGGCACTACATCAGCAATTTGTACGTCAACATGTCCGAGAATCTGCTATGAAAAATTTTATCGAATGCCGTCAGCATTCAGGGGAAACTTGCCCGCAATTTTTAACCAGGCTTAAATTATTAGGAAATCTTACCGTAACCAGTGCACAGGCAAACCAACGAGATATTCAGACCAAATTACAAGAAGATATTACGACACAATTTACATTGGGATTATTAATGCCTCTGAAACAAAGAGTTTTATCAAGCGACCCCGGTAATCTTCAAGACGCTCTAGAAATTTCTGAACGAGAAGAATCTATTGAAAACCTTTTACGACCTGTCACTAGAGAAATTCGTACCGTTGCTGCAACCAGTTCTAATGGAAGGAGTTTTGAAGCATCCAACACGTGGAAATGTACCAAATGTGGAAAAGATGGACATACAGCTAAATTTTGCAGGACTACCTATAGAGATGTGGTCTGTTTTAAATGCAATCAGAAGGGGCACCTTATGAATAACTGTACGAAGGAAGTTATTTATTACCAATGCCGCCAAGCAGGGCATATTGCTAGAAATTGCAACGGTAGAGCACCTTTAAACTCCAACACAGCCACCCAACAACCCCGGGGCCCAGCTGTGAATCAAGCAAACTGGGATTAGATACAAGTAGGGTAGGGATATATGCATGCACACCGAAGGGAACCCCATTTAATATAGTTAAAGTGGAAGTTAATGGAAAGAAATGTACTGCTTTGATAGACTCGGGTGCTGTTATTTCCTTAATGAAGACCCATATTGCTGAGGGGTTCCAGAAAAATTTTGAGAAACAACAAAGGTTAGTGGACATTTAAGGAAATACAATACCGACACAAGGACATGTATTGTGTTCTGTCATATGTGAAAAAGATGTGGAGGTACCCCATAAGTTTATGTTGATAGTTTCTGATAGTTTTGGAGCTGATTTGTTGTTAGGATTAGATTTCCTACACAAACATGGAATAAAGATTGATTGGAGAAGTGGTGTTGTATACGCTTTTGAAAAAGAAATTGTGTTGTTCGATGAATCAAGGAATGTTAATTGCGTTTGTTCTACGTTGCGCAAAAAGACAGCAGCACAGCTTGAAGAAGTGATGTAACAGTTAGTTTTAGTCAAGGAGGAGTTGAAGAAAGTTTCTTTGTCACAAGAGGACGTAACCAATCCGAGCTCTCGGTTAACGCCAATTACCGAGAACTCCGTTGCTGGGACAGTTGGCATCTGTCTCGAGCACTCTACCATCAGAATGATTGATTGCGCTTCTCAGACGACAAAGCTATGGAAGACTGCAGCTTCCAAGAAGAAGGACTCTATCCTAAAGTCAAAAGAAAAGAGTGAAAAGACAAACAAAAAGAGAGTATGTACAGTGATACCAGACGCAAAGAAAGGTAAATGTTCAGAGTCTACAGTAGGAAAGAAGAAGAAGGAAGTAAAACTTTCAAAATCAACATTTAGAGAAAACATTGAAGAAGAATTCATTGCCAGAGAGGGGTTACCAGTGTATATAAAAAAATTCCACCTGATAGTCATGCGCTTTGCTTAGCCGCCATACGAAAAGTATCAAGGGCCAAGGCACAACAACTTGTTTTAGAACCGGTTGTTAATATCCCTAGGGGATTGCTTGTGGCAAGGGTAGTGTGCAAGAAGTTAGAAAATGTACCCGTACGATTGACAAACATTACTCGTTCCAAAGCAAACTTTAGTGGCAAGAGCATTTGAGGCAGAGCAAAAAGTTAGAGCTTCCACTTCCAGCGGACAGAAAATCCGGCAAGTTCGTGTAGAAGATGTTAAAGACATTTTGAAACAATTAAGACTTAAAGAGGTTCAGAGTGAAGGTGAAAAGAAAATCAAAAACTTGGTCTTGGAATATATCGACATATTCCAAGCGCCAAATCAAAAGTTAACCTGTACTAATGAAGTTACTCACACGATTATAACTGAAGACGGTGCTCCAATTTGCAAACGACCATACAGGATACCTTATTATAGACAAGATATAATGAGGAAAGAAATACAAAAGCTATTGGATGATGGAATTATCGTAGAGATCAGTAGTCCTTGGAGTTTTCCGGCCTTGCTAGTAGAGAAAACGACATCCTGGAGAAGATGTACAATTCCGCTTATACGTTGACTATCGTCAGCTTAATTCTCGAACTCGAACTGACCATTTTTCTTTAGCACTAATATCTGACTCAATTGACAAACTATCCAGAGCTAGCTGGTTTTCTACAATGGATTTAGCTTCAGGATACTTCCAGGTTCCTTTAGACCCAGCCAGTCGAGAAAAGAGTGCGTTTTCAATACCAGATAACCACTATGAATTTAAGAGAATGAGTATGGGTTTAAAGAATGCTCCAGCTACTTATAGCCGTATGATGACTTACATATTTTCAAAAATTCCATCTGGGCAGGTTCTGGTATATTGAACGCCTTCGTCAAGTCTTTCAGAAGATGCGAGAGAGTAATTTAAAATTTAAACCAACAAAATGTCATTTTCTAAAAAAGGAAATAGAGTATTTGGGTCATTTGATCAAAGCGGGTGAATTTTCGCCTTATCCAGCAAAAACAGAAGTCATCAGAAATTACCCAGTACCAAAAACTGTAAGAGAAATTCGTGCGTACTTGGGACTTTGTTCATTTTACAGAAAAATCGTACAAAATTTTGCAAAAATCAGTCAACCCTTAACCAATCTTACCAAAAAGGATGTACCTTTTATTTGGACCGCAATAGAACAAGAAGCTTTTGAAACTTTGAAAGAAGTACTTATCACACCACCTGTGCTAAAATATCCAGATTTTACCAAGCAGTTTATACTTAACACAGATGCCAGTGGGACAGCTATAGCTGCGATTCCTGTTTACTATTCCAGTAGAATTCTTAACGCTGCCGAACGTCGATACAGCACTATAGAACGAGAGATGCTTGCCATTGTTGGCGCAGTAAAAAAATTCAGGGTTTACCTCACTAGTCAACATTTTCTGATACTTACTGACCATCGCCCTTTAAAATACTTGTTAAATATTAAAGACCCATCTAGCAGGTTAAGTCGATGGGCAATGCTGCTAATGGAATATTCTTTTACCATCGAATACAGAGAAGGGCGTATGCACCAAAATGTGCATAGTTTAACCAGATTACGAGAAGAACCTACATCTTAAAGTCCCACAGCCAACCCTGCCATTGTTGCGGCAGTGAAGAATATGGAAATCCTACCAATGCCGATCGCTGTATGGAGTAAGATCGAACTACGACAATTGCAACTTGAGGAGAAAGAAATTGCAGCTCGTCGAGAAGCTCTTGATAAGAACAGTGACACGTACTACATAGATGATGACGGTGTATTACGTCAGAAGAGGCTAGCTGGCCAACGCAGCGATCAAATAATAGCCCCTAAGGTGATTCATCCAGAATTGCTTCGAATTTACCATTTCAGCCTCTACTATGCACAACCAGGTCAACAACGAACACAAGAAAACATACAACTGAAAGATGTCAAAGAATTTGTCGAAAGCTGTCATTCCCGCAACCTACACAAAACTAATCCTCAACCTCCTGTTAAACTACAGAAAATGCCCGTACCAACCAAAGTATGGGGGCGAATCTCATTAGATTTAGTAGGACCTCT
Source organism: Oxystoma pomonae (assembly GCA_963921995.1). Lineage (NCBI taxonomy): Eukaryota > Metazoa > Arthropoda > Insecta > Coleoptera > Brentidae > Oxystoma > Oxystoma pomonae. The sequence continues at coordinate 72,090,945 of OY998165.1, forward strand.
TAATCAAACACGAAGAGGAAACAAATATATCCTTAGCTGCATAGATCATCTTACCAGATACCCAGAGTGCATACCTATCCCAGACATTAAGGCTGAAACTGTTGCTAGAGCTTTTGTGGAAAACATCATAATAAAATATGGTGTTCTGCGGCAAGTTTTAACTGACAGGGGATCACAGTTTGTTGGAAAATTGTTCACAGAAGTAAGCAAAACTTTGGGAGTTCAACGATTAAGAACCACTCCCTATCACCCGGCTACTAACGGTCTATTAGAACGCTTTCATAAAACACTTAAAACAATGATCAGCCATTTTGTTAGTGATTTTGTGGATAGTTGGGATGAGATACTGCCATATGCTTTAATGGCATATAGAAACCAAGTTATTTCAGTTACACGAGATACACCATTTTTCCTAATGTTTGGTCGATATGTGGAATTACCCGTCCATCTGACTATAAATGATGACAAGGTACGCTACGACCTTGATGACAATTATGCCAGTGAAATGATTACTCGGATGCAGATTGTCCATGATAAAGCAAGGAGTAACATTGAGAAAAGCAGAGACTACAAATGCCAACGGCACAATAACCGACAAACTCGGCGAGAATTTAAGGTAGGAGACTTGGTGTATCTTTATGTTCCTGCAATACCAGGAGTGCGTAAGAAGCTAGCTACCAAATTTTATAGTAAATGGTCAGGGCCACATCGTATAATGGAACAAACGAGCCCAGTTAATTATAAGATAAAACAGCTAAAAGGAGGAAAGGAGAGACTTGTCCATGCCGAAAGGTTAAAGCTGTTTAAGCTAGTTGAGGTACCCATCCAGACAGTGCCGGAGCCAGACTTGGACGATGAGAAAAACATGGAAGAAAATCGTATGAAAGAAGGCGCCGCAGAGAATCCTCTAATCGCAAATGAAGATAATGATGCCAGACAAAATCAAATAGACGAGTTTTTGGAGCACCGTAATCAGAGCCCTGTTTTAGGTAACGAAGAAGAGGCATTAAGTGAAGAGGACGATATGTCAAGTAATGAGAGTCTTCACTCGGCTAGGAACTCGTCCCTTTCAAATGATAGTAATGAAGAAAATTTAGATGAGAATCCTGAGACAGTTAGGCGAACACGCACCAGAGAGGTGAAGCTCCCTATACGTTTTCGAGATTTTCAAATGTAAACACATGTAGCCAGGGAGCCACCACATTTAATTAATTAATTAATTTATTTATTGTTACAGATAGGAAAACCAAAAATTATGTGGAAACAGCTAGTTGTTTTACTAGCCATGCTGCAAATCAGCTGGACCTTAATTGCCTATGATTGCAAAAATTTATCAACTAACATAACTGCTATATCCTTACGAGATGTTGGATCCTGTCCCGATTCAGAGAATGGATACATTGAAAAATCTGTGTACGTTCAAGTACTTGAAAAAAGTAGATATCAATAATTGCAAATTAAGTCATGTTTCTTGAAAGTTACTAGATTAATTAGTCACTGTGGGGCATTTTCGCATTCCTCTACGGTTGAAGATGGATTCGGTACGTTTTTGCATCAAGTCGCTGCACTAGAATGTCAGAAAATCCACACCTATGGAGAACATAGAGGATTTGGAAAAGTCTTTTCCAAATTAAAAGCCAACTCGACTACAACTGTATCAGTTACCCTCGCTGGCTCTGTAGATGAAAAAGGAAACTGCGAAGGTAGTAAAAAGTGGAAAAACGTAGTTGTGACCGCTGAAGTAAAATTCACGCTTAGAGACTATATTACTAAGGCCAGTTTAGAAACAATTTGGGCTACTGCTTAGATTACGCAATAGGAGAAAGAACGTGGGAAAGATTTACACCTCAAGACTGTGACCAATACAGTGTACTTTACGAGGGGTCTGCCTCGCTTATTCAAGAAAAGTGCACTCCAAGCCATAGATATATAGTAATAGAAGATAGAACAAAAGTTTTTGCAATACAATCACAAAAGAAAAACATTGTATGTGGGACAAGTTAGTGGGAGAGTGAACATCCAAGATTACAAATCATTGATAAAAATGATCCGCAACAGCTTACCCCGTGGTCCATACGAGGTGGAAGACATCCAGATGCTGATTTAATCGCTTATGTTAACACAAAATTTTTATACGTCGAACAGTCTTTCAAAAGAAGTCTTAGCACCATGTTTGCGGAAACCGTACACCGGCGTTGTCTTTTGCATAGAGAAATACTGAAAAACAGATTAATAATGGCAACTGTGGCACCTAATTTAGTGGCAACCTTGCTTAAAGACACCCTAGGTTGGGCAGCCAGAATGATGGGAGAAACTCTTTACATCATGCAATGTTTCCCCATTGTTGTTGAAGTACGCCGAGAAAATAACTGTTATGTTGAGTTTCCAGTTACAGCCCATAACCGAAGCTATTTTGTATCACCCATTACAAAAATTTTAACTGAGTATGGCGAGCAGACAGATTGTAATTCAATAATACCTTCTAGTTACTATCTGGAAAATAAATGGATAAGTTTTGATCCATACCCTGTATTAGGAAGAACTCCCCATCAATTAAAACCGGATACGGAGGAACCATTTACCTTTAGCCCTATTAGAAATCTAGGCTCAGGAGGAATTTACACTAACACAGAAATCGAAAAGGCCCAAAACGCAATGATTTTCCAAATTGAACGTTCAGCATTAAATAACATCTTGTTACGAAAGATAACGGGTCAACCCGTCAATTCACAAGGTTTTACCACCCTGTCATTATTCGATATCGAGGAAATACAGAAACTAGCTGACTCTACTATAAAACGTTTATATGGAATTTTTGAAATGTTAGGCAAATTTGCTTCTAGTATGTTGGGTGTAGAATTATAAAATTTATTTTGGAATCTTTTCTGAACGCATTTTTTTGGGACACTGACCCTATTTATATTGCACCGAGAGCATCAGAAATTTGCAGAAAGTTCCTCCAATAACTCAAACAGTTACTGGTCAAGTAGTAAAAAAATTTCAGAAGAGCCAGAGAATTCCAACAAGTATACGCCAAACCATGAACTGCCTCAACATGGAATGTTAAAACATGCACTTAAAAAACCGAGTCCGTATGTGACTATACAGCAAGAACTGGAGTCTTTATGAAAAACACGAAGTCGCAACTGCACCACCCAAATAAAAAAAAAATCTACGCTTTTAAGACCACCTATGCAACAGTGCGTAAAATTAGTTAACCGCTTACTTAAAAAAAATATATATATATCTACACATCTCGCTCAAACCACAAGAAAAATCAATAATTAACTAGATGCAGAGCGAAACATTCAGAGAAGAAATACATTTTAAGACCAACGTTGCAACCTACACATCAATATTTAAAATAAGTTAATAAATATCTCCATTCTCGAACCTCAAGAAAGTAAAAAGAATCAATAGTCAACCCAAAACCCGAGTTACACGATAACATTTAGTTAGACTGGGTCCCGGCACCCGTTTTATGACTTCTGACCAACATAGGGATTTTACGCCTATACCCAGACTAGCATTGTGAACAGCAAAATCTTCGATATGGCACGATGCAGGACCAGGTCACGAACCCGGATGCGGTCATTAATGAAAGAAGTCTTTCTTTACAAGCAAACTTCTGGACCTCTTGCGCAATATGTAAACAAAAATTGTTTTAAAGAAATCAGTACTATTCACAATGGCCAAATTTTGGAAAATGATTATGTCAGCATTAAATGAGGCTCGCAGACGATAGAAAATAAATAGAAATAAAAATAGGGAAAATACACGTTACAGAAAATAAAGACGTGTTACTTGGTTTTCCCCACCTATGGTCCACGAATAAAAAAAAAATAGCATGATACCAATTTTGGAGAGTTGTCCGAACATTATCCTTTTGAGGGACCATTCCTGTTTTACAATCCGACTGAAAAACAAGTTTTACTCTAAGAAAACAAATGTGCCCGTGCATCTTAAACTAAGGTGCCCCCTTAAACACTTTAAAAACATTTTTCTGAATAAGTTGGGAAAAAAAGGTGTCAAATAAAAGCAAAATACAAAAGACTATGTGCCAGTGCATCTTAAACTGAAGTGCCTATTTCAACGTTAAAAACCTTTTTTGAAAAAGTGTGAAAGAAAGTGTCAAATAAGAAAACAAAATCACAAAAGACGATGATTTGGTTTACAACTTTTTTGTACTATGTGCAGTTTCTCCCGACGTTGGGAATGAAAGAGTCAATTTTCAGATTGGCACTCCACCATTTATACGAAGTAACATTATATTACGGTGGTAATAACCCATGTCATCCGGAGTTATACGCCATAAGAGCCATGGTAAACTTATGGAAGATGTGACCATCTTCCATAAGTTTACCACACAGAATACTAACTAATTCGACGCCAGCTCAACCTACCAGCACGATGTACTTGTGCGTTATGCATACCTCCGCCAACCCATCTATTTGCACCAGGACACTATTGGGCGGTATGGCGAACGTTGAGCCGTTTGACATGTGGTTGTCCGGTGTGTGTATTTACAATGCCATGTCAGCATTTACTTCCGCTTTGGGCCGCACCCCCTCAACACCAAGATCAAGAAAGTCAAACCAATAATACGCTGTCACCACCTATACCTGCGGTTTCGTCACCCAATAGAGCAGGACCCAGCTTCCGCCCAGGTCAGGCTCCAACCGTACCACTAGTATCAGTTCCACCGCAAAAACGAAATCTCCCTCCTCTAATTAAAATTCAACCAGCACCCGTGCCTCGAGTACCCTCACCTTCGGCACCTTCAACTTCAGCTCAGGTACCAGTGGCACCCGTAAATCCGGAACCTAGCAATCAAGTACCCGTGATGCCATTCAATCAAGCACCCGTTGTGCTATTCAATCAAGTATCCGTGGTGCCAGTGAATCCGTCTCCCCTACTTCGGGCCGCATTACAACCCTGGGTCATGGGAATGCGCAGAGTAAAAGCAAACCGACTTCTCCCTTACAACATCCAGATCCGACCTGCCCCAGATCGTTATGTCGTGGTACGTCCACCAAATAATGGGGACCTCAACCTCATTATCCGGCGACTTCGCCAGAACCAGGGTCAGAATGGTGAGCAAAGGAACCAGACGACAGTGGCTTTGAAGAATAGAAAAAAAAAACGAACAGTAAGGTTTTTCATATATTGTATTTTATTTTTGAGTGCCATAATGTTATTAGTGCCCTTTAGTTTAATTGCAGCACACAAAAGGTCAATATTTAGATCATGCTAATCCGCTTAAAATATTTTTTTTCGTTTTTTTTTATATAAGATTGGTCCCTGGAAATATAAATTTATTTTAATTCATCTATCTATAAAAAAAACCCCAATTTAGAACAGATTAACTGCTAAATACTTTTCTGTGTGCGGAAATACACATTGCTATATTGGTCTTTTTATATAGTTATTGTTCTTTATATTTTTTTGATTATTAGTTATTACTAGGTATATGGTAACATATTTTCTTTTTTAAATATTTTTTACCTTTGTACGAATTAATTAATTGTTTACATTTTATACTGTTATTTTGTTTGGTTTATATAGTATACCCATTTTTTTTTATTATATTATTTTTACTTATCATTTTAGATTATTGAACGATCTGTTGGAAAGTACTAAAAAAAACAAAAAAAAAACACAGGGATCTCACGTAAACGAAAAGAAAGGAAAATTGGTAATTTTGTTATGTCAATATAAAGAAGAGACCCTGACTATTTGAGAACAAATACCTGGCTCATGCAATAAATCCTAGACCCTCGACTGAACTTAATCTGAAATAAAATAGGTCAACAAGACCACCCAACATTAATTACGGTAGGTTAGGGATTTTAAAGAAAGTCATAAACCCAGTTTTATTCGAAAGAGCGACGCGTGCCCAAATATCATATTTCAAGTGTAAGGCCAAGTGAAAGATATTTAATCTTATTAATCACTTATTTTAGAAAGAGGGGAGGAATGTGAAAGGTCGAAAATTTCAAGTCAAATTATTTAATTTAAAAAAAAAGTTAGTACTTTTTGTTTAAAAAAAAATCGTTAGAAAAAACAAAAACTTAAAACAGAATTTTTCTTAAAAAAGTGGCAAAATATTTTTTTTTCCACAAAAGTGATTATTAATTTATATATTAAATGTTTTTTTTTGTTTCAGAAGTAGTAAAATAAATAAAAAATAGGTTGAAAAAACAACTAGGTATGATAAATTTTAAAATATTTTTATTTTCTTTCGATATTTTTTTGAAAAAATATTTTCTTTTTAGCAACCAACATCAACAATTGTTATAAAAATTTTAGTTAATGATTTTGAAATATATTCAAATTATTTTTCTTTGTTTCATAAGTTTTCCAAAATAATTTTCATAAAAAAAAATTTAATAAATTTTTTTCTTCAACATTTTCTTTTGTAAAAAAACGGGAAATTTATTCTAAAGAAATATTTCTTACCCAAAATAAAAACAACATTTAAGTTAAAAAAAACAACAATCACAAAAAAGTCTCTAAGTTCAAACACCCACTCTGTTCTATGTCTATAGGTATAGCGCGCACTACCGAGGTGTTGTTCCGTTAAAAAAATGTTGAAAACTAAAATCAATTTGCAGCGCTCCGAAAAATCATACTTGCGCTTCACCTTATTTGGTCAGAATTTTGCGTCACATGCCCGCGAGATCACTGTAGAACCGTGTTGATAGGACGTGTATTCTTGAAAGTCATACGATATGTGGTCATTCGCTATAGCGGTTTACGCCGTTATCTGTTCAAGAATACACTTCCACACGAAAGCACGTTTTTTTTTCCTGGAAATTCGACGCTTACGTCGAACATTCCACCTAAAACTCGGGTCACATTTTGATATAAATGCCGAGATTTGGGTATAACGAAGTCAGTTTTAAAATCGCATCTTAACTCGTTCTCTTCTTCAAAAACTGACAAAAAGTGAAAAGTAAAAAAAAGTAAAGTTCCCAGTTTATGAAAATGCCGTGCTAAGGTGTTGTTAAGTGCAGTTTAAGGAATTTAAGTGAGGGTCTAAAGGATTGATTTGTAGTGAGCCAGAAAAAGAATAGAGATCTTTCAAAGTACTGTAAAATGTAAGTGACCAACAGAAAATCTAGTAGTTTAGGAGGGAAAATTGTACTTTTAGTGTTTAGGAAGTTTTAATAAAAGCCGGTGGCTCCTGAACTATGTTTTTGGTGAGAAATGTATAAACTTTTTATTTATGGTAAAGATTTAATAGGAGTACAGGTATATGTGAAGAATCTGATTATAACCAAGTTATTTTTGAACCAAGAACTTGTAACCGTATGTGTGTTATTCTTAGGCTTTGAATAAAATGCTTATTACAATTACTAAACAAAGTTTTATCTATTTATGCGTCCCAACTCTAAAGTAATAGAACAGCAGGATCAAAAATAAAACTATGCACACTAAAACGCTCATGTTCAAAACAGTGTAAAAAAAATATGTGGCGTCTCTTAAGGATTTAAAAGTTTTCCGCTCGAACTTTAGAAATAACCCTTAAGGACCGTTGTTCACAGCCTAAACTGTTTACAAGATCAACTTAATTTGGAAACAGATGAAAACGAAACACTTGTATTCTATAAAAATTATAGTATAGAAGAATCATCAAAGTGCAGATTAAAAGTACCTTCGCTTCTATTAACAAAATTCACAGGTATAGCCACGCGATGTTTTTCCAAATTAATTGAAAAATATTTGGGAACAAAACATCTCGGAAAATTCAAAGTTGAAATCAATTAAAAAAATGTAAAATTAAGTCTACCAGATTGGTATATTACCAATACATGTAAACATCATCGAGAGTTTATATTACACTTATTAATTAGGACGTTTATTTTTAAACATTGCAAGAATTTGTTATTTAACATTAAAAGTGATGAAAAATCTAAAACATCCAAGACGTCATCAAAACTATCAATTTTAAAAAATAAATAGGTAGTTAGTGTTTCGTTTTTATTTTAAATTACTTACCTATTTTATTCTTGATATTGTACAGGGTCATCATTTATAAAAGCACACTCCCTTATTAGCCATCCATACATAGTATGGAGAACATTGGGACCAGAAAAAAAGCCTTTTTTATTTCCACTAAAAATGAGTTATTTGGGTCAAAAAAGATCTAAATACAAAATTTTGGGATGGTGTCTGTCTGTCTATCTGGGACACGGTAACTCAAAAACCGCCAAACCGATTCTTATAAAATTTGGCACAAAAATTCTTTGTCACCAGACGCAGAGCTGATTAGTTTTTGAAGGGATCGGGGGTTGGAAAGAGGGTAGGAAGGTGAACTAAACTTTAAAAAAAATATAACTTACGAACCGTAGCAGCTAGCGACACGCAGATAGATAATTACATTTTCAACCAAAAAACTTTTACATTTTTTTAAATATTTTTAAGGTTTTATGGATGGCTATACATGCCTGCTGGCGCCATTTATTTTTTTAGTATTGTCACAAAAAGTTAAATCAAAAAGTGGAGTACTCGTGAAATTTTGTAGGTTTCTATCAGTTTCAGTTTTTTTTTGTAAATCAGCCGATGGATGCAGGGTGGCCATGAAGGTCCTTTTTTTAATGGAATACCCAGTATATTTTTTATAATTTAGATAGATATTTTCTTGTTGCCTTTTTCTTTAATGGTCATGGAATTATTGGACAAACGCGTTAGTATAAGGGTAATGTGGTAAACCAATAACTGAGAAAGAATTTATGGCAAATGTTATATTTTACTTGAGAACCGCAGCCTCATGTCCACCCTGCGTGTACCGGATGATTTACAAAAAAACTGAGTTGAGTAATAAGATCATGAGTAATTAACTTTTTTATTTAATCTCTGACAAATACTAAAAAAGTTAAGGGAGGTGTGCGTTTATAAATGCTCACCCTGTACCTGCCCATAAATTACATAAGTATGAGTTTTTCTTTGAACAGCATGCCACAAATTGAATATTTTAAAGATTTTTAATTTTCAATTCCATATTATAATTATTTTATGGGTTTCCAGATGGTATATTTTTTGTTCAATTTTAAACAATTTTGCAATGTGTAATGATGCCAAAAAAGTTTTTATTTATCAAAAACATGATTTTAGTAACTGACCGAAAATAATCAAAGCATCGAGTTTTTGTTTTAACAATGCAAAAAATCCTATCCTTATTAAAAAAATAGTATTTACAACTCGCGGCTAAACTGTGTTTTTTCGTTTTTAAATACCTCGCTGCGCTCATCATTTAAACCAACGCTTGTAAAGAAACACTATTTTAGACACTAGTTGTAAAATAGTAGTTTTTGCAACTAGTGCCTAATATAAAGTTTTCTTTTACAAGAGTTGGTTTCAATTACGATCGCAGTAAGGTATTTAAAAACGAAAATAACACAGTTTAGCTTCGACTGTATTTTTTAATAATTGTTTTTATTCATACCACATCTACTATTTTAATGTAAAAATATTTGATTAATATAATGTATTTTAAATTTGAGCTGTAAATAATTTTTATGCACTTCCGGGAATAAATGCACCCATTTAATCCCGCTTTTGCGGTAATAAAGTGGGTCATTTATTAGGGAAAATAGGGAAATAAAGTAAAATTTATTGACATAGCGACGCATATTTTTCTGTGTTTCGGCATACTGGATGTTATCGTTTGACATAAAGACAGAGCGAAGGTACATGTGGCGGTTTGTCTACAGAGTGCGATTTTTTGAAAAATAAATAAAAAAATATAGTTATTTTTTTACTTTTCTGCATAAAATAGAATATAAACTTCAGGAGTAAAGTGATGCTTAATCCCTCGACAAATTATATTATAAACTTCTTGCCTTGGGATTATATGTACCACTTTACTCCCTAAGTTTATAATGTACTATTTTTTAATAATATTTTATAATTTACCTCATATTTATATTTACGTGTACAATTTATTATATTTTGTTAGGCTTTTTCCAATTTTTGCTTAATAAATAAATTAATAGTATTAGAAATTTAATAATCTATAATACCTATTTCTTGTTGAAATACCTATAAGTACAGTACAGTAAAAAATTAGTTTTTTAAAGTGAAACAAGGTATTCTCAAAAACGGTTTATTTTTGGTAATTTAATAAAATTCCTCACACGTCAAAGATATCAAAAACGTGAATAATAAAAAAAAAACATACATAAAATTTGAGCGATATATATATTTAGGTAAACGGAAAAAAACCCCCGAAAAAAAACCCAGAAAAAAAAACCGGAAAAAAAATCCAGAAAAAAACCACCTGAAAATATTGATTTTTATCTATTAAATTTTTTTTTTGGGTTGGGTTGTCTGGTTCTAGCTTGGGTTGGATTGGTCTAGCTTGAGTTGGGTTGGGTTACTTATAATAATTATATCTCGGGATTTTTTTTTCCGGGGTTTTCTTTCCGATTATTTTCCAAGATTCATATATTTTAGATGTACACTCTGTTGCACATAAATTGCGTACATAGAAATTCAGGTGTCAGATGGCTTTCACTGTTTTTTAAATGAGACTTCAGTTAATATTGACATAACTCACATGGCTCAAAATATCTTTTGTACATATTTTTTATGCAAATGAATGTACATGTATCCCTAAATTAAATTTTATAAAGGGTGAGTTTTTATAAAGTCCCACCGCTCTCCCTAATTTTTAATTAAATTGTGATACCCAATCTTTTTTATAATTTTAATCACAATGTAGATGCAGGGTTGGATTGGGTTGTAATATCTTATAGTCTTTTTTTGAATTTGGGAAAAAAAACCCGGAAAAAAACCCCCCGAAAAAAAAAACCTGGAAAAAACCCCTGCGAAAACAAAACGCGGAAAAATACTCGAAAACGAAATAAAATTATTATAACTAACCATCCAAAATCAAGCTAGACCCACCCAACCCAAGCTAGACCCATACAACCCAATCCAAAATAATAGATTTTTTAGCCATCCATACATAGTATGGAGGCTATTGGGATCGGCAAAAAAAAGTTTTTATTTTCACTAAAAATGAGTTATTTGGGTCAAAAAAGACTTAAATACAAATTTTTGCCATACGCAGAGCTGCTTAGCTTTTGATTAGCGTAGGGGTTGGAAACAGGGTAGGAGAGGGAATTAATTTTTTTTAAAAATTTTAATTCACGAACCGTAGTAGCTAGCGACACGCGGTTTTCACGTTAAGATGGATAATTACATTTTCAACCAAAAAAAAAAAAAAATAAAAAAAAATTAAAATATTTTTAAAAAATTTTGAAAAAAAATTTTGAATAAATTTTTTGTTTTTATCTTTTTAAGGATTTATGGATGGTTATACGTGCCTGCTGGCGCCATTTATTTATTTTTTAATAGATAACAATCCATTTTTCCAAGGTTTTTTTTTTCGGGTTTTCTTACGGAGTTTTTTTTCGGGTTTTTTTTTTCCGTTTACCACATTAACACTTCGCCGCGTCTTGACGTAGCGACAAAGTTGCACCTTTAGTTGCTCTATATTTACTCTCAATAGAATTGAAGTTTTTTGCATTTTCTTAAATTCAGAGATAAAAAATTAAAAATTCTCTCTCTCAACAGTTATCCACGCGACGAACTGCGTTACAAAAAGGATGCGCGCCTTATCAAAGGTCAATGCAATAAATTTAAGTCAAATTTGCATAAAACAAAATAACATGTAGGCCTTTAAAAAACGGTTTGATGAAAATGCCATCCCTATCGTGAAAATTCCGCGCCACACCGACTTTTTCACACGCCATCTATGTATTTCCGAGCAAACTTAGCAAAGATACATATTATTCTGAATTGATAGGCGAAAGTTTCGCATGAGTCCCGTTTTTTCACACTCATCTGTTACAATACTTTACTTCTTTATACAATGCTACAGCTCTTCTTTATTGGTTTGCCATTGCAAGAGTTTGGTTTTTAAGCCTTTGGTAGCTATTCTGCAATATCTGAGCATCAGCTTTGAGCACTGAAAAACAGTTACCTAGAATATCCTCCTTTATTGGGTAACCATTTCGAAGATCATCAACAACTGCATCCCAGCAATAGAAAAAATTCTTCAGATGGAACGTATCGTCCGAGAAAATACCAGAGTTGACAACCTTCGCTTACCTATTGCTCTTTATGTTTTTGCTGTGCCTCCTTTTTATTTCGAATAATTTTTGTTGAAAAAAGGGTCGGACTAGTTTTTTTAAAAAGAAGGGTTGGTTTAGTTTTGAAAAGAAGGGTTGGATTATTTAAAAAAAAGGATTGGGTTAGTTTCAAAAAGAAGGGTGGGTTAGTTTTAAAATAAAGCGTTGGGTTAGTTTTAAAATAAAGGGTTGGGTTAGTTTTAAAAAGAAGGGTTGGGTTAGTTTGAAAAACAAGGATTGTGTTGGGTTGATTTGGGTTTTTTTTTAAATCTTCTTCAGCCAAAACCAACAAAATCCAACCCAACCATTTTTTTTTAACTAACCCAACCCTTCTTTTCAACACTAACCCAACCCTTCTTTTTAAAATTAGTCCAACCCTTTTTTTTAATTATTCGAAATAAAAAATTCGAAATTTTTGTTTTCGAAATATATGTTTTGAAATAAGTGTTTTTCGAAAAAAAAATTGGAAATATAGACCGCGACCCTCTAACCATCTGGCCCAAAATAAAAATCTCAAGACAAAAATATGGAGACCTGATGTCATATCAAATGATAATGCAAAAATTGAATTATTTTGAAAGACAGAAAGTCCATCTGTTTTCTTCTATAGATTAAAAATATTTTAAAATCGACTTCACTTAAAAATCCAGGCTGTAACATTGGATAAAAATATAAAAGATGCTTTCGTTACACAAACTAGATATCAAGCTGTAGTCACTTTTAAGGCAAATGTGCCACAAAACTTACAAAATTACCTTCTATAACAAAAACCTAGAACCCTAGGCACGGTATACACTTTTAATCGAGTATAATTTGCTTGAATCCAAACGAAGATATACCAATTCTCATTTCAATCTAGACACCAAAATAACACGGTACAAAATACAAGACCACCAACATTGAACTAATAGAAGGAGCTTTTTTTCAGACCTAGGGCGGGGTGTTTGAGTTCAACATCTTCATTCCATTATTGTCATGTTAAACTAATACGTTTTCTCCTGTTTTTAATATTATTTAAAATACCTTCAATAATTTTTACTGGCGTTTAATTAAATGGTCTAGATATAGCAATAAAAATCTATGTTTCTATAAAAAAAAACTAAAAATGTATTCAAGTAGGATGCATGTACACTTGATTTCAAAAAAAAAGTCATACATTCATTTTTTCCTATGCCACAAAATTTAGCTTTCCAATACTATTATAAGGCACCACCAGCTTAGTATGCCTGACAGCTTAAAATTCACTGTGACATTCTTAAAAATGCCACAGATATCAACATTTACAAAAGTTCAAATTATCACTCGAGTTATAGAAGACGGCTGTTCTATAAGAAGTTCGTCCACCCATTTGGCGCTGGATTGAAAATAATTCTACGGATAGGAAAGATGGATCAGGACGGCCAAAAGTAAGTTCTGAAGTGCAAGATGAGAGACTTATTGACCATCTCAAACAAAATCCTTTTTCAAAGTCGGATGAAGCAGCTAATGTCACATTATTTCTGGGTTCTTTAGCAACAGTAAATAGAAGAGTAACGAAATCAAAAGTCTCTTGTCGAGTTGCTGCAGTTGCTTCTGGTTCATCCGATTCAATTAGTAACCCTAAAATTACAAACCTTTATAAAAATCACATTTTTAAAGAATCTTTTGAAGTCATCCGATATGTCAAAATATCGAGCTAATAAAAATCTTAACTTATAATTTTTATCAGATTTTGGAATAAATAAAAATTTTAAATTACGAATTTTGGATGGGCATAAAAATTTTGGCGCTCTGATAGGAACAAGTGATTTAGAAGTGTTAAATACAATTGTAAATTACAAGGGTAAAACTTTATAGATAAATAATGTCAAAATTCATTTTGCTAAGGCTTTTAACCAACTCTTAGAAAAGCCGATTATCTTTATTTTATAAATTTTGCTTTGTGTACATGGACGATGTCGTCATTTTCTTAAAATCCCTTCAAAAACATTTAAATCATTTAAGAGAATTTTTTTAGAAATGTCGCAAAGTAAACCTCAAAGTACAACTTCTGAATTTTTACAACAAGAAGTCCAATTTTTAGGACACGTAATTATACTAGATGGAATAAAACCAAACCCGAACAAAATGTAAGCTATTACTAAATATCCTTTGCCCAAAACTAGAACTAAAATGAAATCATTTAGCTTTAGTAGGATATTATCGAAAATTCATTACAAATTTTGCCAAAATTACTATACCGTTTACTAAATGTTTACGAAAAGAAGCTAAACTTAATCTAAGTGACTCTGAATATTTAATAGCATTTGAAAAATGCAAAGAACATATAACAAATTCACTGGTACTTCAATACCCAGATTTTGCTAAACCTTTTAAACTCACAACTGATGCTTCCAACGTAGCAATCGTTAGCGCCTTATCTCAAAATGAAAAACCAATAGCCTTTTATTCTAGAACACTGAATACGGCCGAAAGAAATTATTCAACAATCGAAAAGGAGCTTTAAGCCATAGTAGACTCATCAAAACAGATCATAATCCTATCGTCTGGTTATCAAAAATAAAAGAACCAAACTCGAGTTAAATATGATGGAAATTAAAATTAGAAGAGTTTAATTTTGAAATACGTTATAAAATAGGACGAGAAAATTATGTTGCTGATGCTGAGCTCTGAAACTGAGTCTATTATCCCTGTCGTAGGCGACGACGCACAGTGCGTTGAATAGTGCATAAAAATAATTTTTAGTTATTGATATATGGCAAATTTAGCACCTTATTTTTTAAGTATATTCCTATAGTTTTTAAAATAATAAATAAATCGAAGTACGTTATCGCTTAACCAAAAAATTCCTTATCAGAAGTCGCAGCCACCACTATCAAAAAAGTGTGCATGCGATTTTTTTTTCTGCGATGTGCGATAATTGTTTTGCAAAAACAAGATTGGATAATACAGCAATGTCAAGAAATAGAAGATGCTAAACATGAAACTTTCAATTTACACGATCACATAAAGGAAGCGGCCGGATTATTTAATAAAAGACAAGCTGGAATCCTTGTGGACAATACCGGGCAAAATCATACCGGGTACCAAAGAAAAACTAAAAGAATGGGGTAGCTACATAGAACATCTCTTTACCGATAATCGATCCGAACAGCCAGAAGAATTCTCAAACCAAGGTATAGATATGACACCAGAGGAAGTAAAACACGCAATATCTTGAGCTAAAAACAGAAAAGCGGTAGGGCAAGACAAAGTATACACTGAGGTTTTAAAGCTAATAAAAAACAAAGATTCGTAAATGCGCTGGTCAAACTTTATAACTTGATTTATCGTAGAGGTAAAACCCTGTTGACTGGCTAAAATCAACCTTTATTACGTTGCCTAAAAAACATGCAGCAAAAAAGTGTAATGATTACCGTCTAATGAGCCATATGTTAAAAATATTTCTAAAGATTATCCACAAAAGAATTTATGATAATGCGAATCCTTTATGGGGGACACGCAGTTTGGATTTCGTGGTGGGCTCGGGACAAGAGAGGCCTTGTTGGGCATTCAAGTCTTAGTTCCGCGGTCTAGGGATGTGTCGGTGCCAGTATATGCCTGTTTCATAGATTATGCGAAAGCATTTGATCGAGTCCAACACGAAATGCTCATAGAATCGCTAAAGGAAGTTGGTCTAGATGACCGAGATCTAAAGATACTCGCTAATCTATACCGAAATCAAACTGCTTGGAAAAACCAAATGGATGGTCATATCCAAGGAAAAGAACATCCGAAGTATGTTAGAAGTAAATGGGCAGCAGGTCGAACGCGTGGATTCGTACAAATACTTGGGTTGTCTTCTCAATGAGAACTGGGACAACATGCAAGAAGTTCGTGCAAGAATTGAACAGGCCAGATCATCTTTTATCAAAATGAAATCAGTGTTGTGTAGTCGCAATCTTAATACCACTCTCCGAATTCGTGTGCTTATATTATGGCATGGAAGCATGGACACTGACTGAGGCCATGTGCAAAATGTTGGAGGTATTCGAGATGTGGTGTTATCGTAGAATATTAATGTGGATGTTCTGCTTAGAATAAATAAAGAGCTTGAAGTTTTATTTACCATCAAAAAACGAAAACTTGAATATTTTGGCCATATTTTGACAAATGACAAATATAAACTCTTAAAATTGATAATAGAAGGCAAAATTGAAGGCAGGTGAGGTCCGGGTCGTAGACGGATATCATGGCTTAAAAATATTAGACAATGGTATGGTGTTAGTACTACGACACTTTTCCGACAGTGCAGCAGCGGACAGGGTGCAGATCGCGCTGATGATAGCCAAGAGCATGGCACTTGAAGAAGAAGATATGCGATAAAGAATATGGTATGTACTGTAAATAGAATTATTAATACATTTTATACTAGCGCTCTTATATTTGTTTAGATTTTTTTAAAGAACCTATGTTTTTCTCTGAATGTTTTAAATGTTAATAGTTTTAAAAAGGTTTTTCTCAAATACATCTAAAAACATCTTTTAAAATTTACCAGTGCTAGATACTTTGATGTCTGCTCTTTAAACGAATGTATGTGCTCGTTTGCACAGCTCTGCGCTATTATTTTAGGGACTGCTGCCACGTTAACAAATGCCGATTTATTGGAAATTTGGCAAGCGAACATAAAATTGGAGGCGCAGGCAGTTGTTTACCAAAAATTATTGGATTTTTTTGGCAAAGAGGACTCTTCGAAAGACTTTTTTAAGTACCTGTGAAAAATCTGCAAACTACTTCTGCCTAAAAATAAATACATTATGGCAGCAAGGTCAAAGAAAACAAAAAGTCTTTTTATTGAAGCACCATCACTATCTTCAAAGTAATATTTACATGTGGGATGCTTTGTTGGATTCTCCACAAGAGCCATCATATAAATTCAGTCGCGGACGCCCCTCAAAATCTTTTAAGAAGTGTTCTCAAAAATCCAAAAGAAGGAAGAATTGGTAAAAGTTCGCAGTTACAGTGAGCTAATTTTTGCAGCTGAAGAATCCGCACGGATTTCTGGGATTAATAGAGAACCTGAACACAAAAAAACAATTACACTAGAAAATCTTTGGCTTTGTACTTAGATTTAGATTTATCGAACTCTTATTATTTCATTGCTTTATTGATAAAGTTGGGGACAACCTTAGTGTAAAGAAAATATAGGGTGGGCTTTAAAACTTTGTACTGTTTTGATTGATGACTTTTTTGTTTCTTAATCGATTTTTATAAATGTTTATAAATAGCTTTTTGGAAAGGTGATCAAACAAATTTTATCATTTTTAAAAATTCAAGATACCGGAAAAAATTCGAAATCATATTTTTTTAAAAAGAGCTGCAACTTTTTTTACCACCCTGTAAGTTTTTTTTTATAAAAGTAAGAAAGCACATGCTACTTCACGTCTAACGAAGTACCACTCATAAAATTCGGTTTAACTATACAAAAGTTACGTTTGCTCAAATTTAAAATAAATACAGAACCTACTCTAAACCAAGCCTTTTTGCAACAACCAATAATTGTTCAAAATTTACGATTTTTATATAAAAAATGTCAAATGTCAAAAGTCCAAGATGGCGGAAATAGTATAAAACAAGATTTTCAAAAACAGATCTGCAACTTTTTAGTGAGCACCCTGTTAACTTTTTTAATAAAAATTAGAAAGCCTTTACCATTCGACGTTTAACGAAGTATCACTCATAAAATTTGGTAAATTTATGCAAAAGTTACGTTGACTCAAATTTCCTCTAAATACAGAACCTGTTCTTAACACCAAAAAATATTTTTTGAAATAATTTTTCAATTTTTTATCAGATTTTTATAGAGCAAGCCTTTTTTCAAAGACAATTGTCCCAAATTTACGATTTTTTTTTATCAAATACGTCAAATGTCAAAAGTCCTATTTAATCAACCCATGATCTTATCCAACAAAAACTACGACAAAACAATAAATCTTTTATTTAGTGGCGACCCAGGATATGGTCATTTTGATGTAATTCAAAAGTCTTAACCAAATAGAAAATATAAGATGTTCCCTTTGCTTAAAAAACTTTAAGTACCAAAGGATTAAAAATACATAATTGTAGAATTCATTCCAAATGAAAAGATTAATCATCAATTATCTTGTCCGAATCCCCTTCCAATTTAACAAAGCTATTTTCTTCTTTATCAAAATCGACCAGTGATTGTCCGGATAGTCTTTTTTTAGCAAAATATTTTGCGAAATTAATCTATTTCTATTTATATTTCGGAACAATTATCAAGCCTATTAAATTAATGCGTCACTAAAAATGATTCCCGTTCCTGGATATCACTTTTTCTTTTCCAATATTACATTTTGGTCATACCGGAAAACACAAAATCAAATCGAAAAACATCATTAACGTTCTAATAAAAAATCAAATAGCATTTTGGAACAAAAACAAAATTCTGCCGTTACCCGAGCTGCTCGACCAATAAAGACAGGCATTTAGCAAGAAAAATACATACAATCAACAATATCAGAAGGGGACGTGAAAAACGCTATCAGAATTTTAACATCAAACGACACGATTGCCTTAAGGAATAAAGTCACCTTAAAAGAATTACAAGAAAAACATCCCATCCCTCAAGAAAATGATATAATACCATTTTTTGATAAAAGTAGTCTAAATTTTTCTTTTAATATTTCAGAACACGAAGGACAAAGCGCCATATTATCGTTCAGCCCGGGGCCTCTGGTGGTGTCGATTCATTGAGGCCGCGGCACCTAAAGGACTTGGCAATTTTGTAAATTATTATCTTCACTTTGTCTGTTTATAAATCATTTGTTTAATGGCCTCGTTCCTAAAAATATTACTCCTCTTTTCTATGGAGCTAATCTTTGCGCTTTTAATAAAAAAGATCAAGGCCCATTGCAGTAGGTCTTTGCCTTCGACGACTAGCAGCTAAAATAATCTGTCGTTGTATATATGAAAAATTTGGTAATATTTTCAGACCCTATCAACTAGGTTTTGGTAAGAAATGTGGAGCAGAGGCCGTGACTCATGCAATCCGTCGATACCTTCAATTTCCTCATAAAACTGATATATTTATTTTAAAGAATGACTACAAAAATGCTTTTAACATGATTAACTGAAGTACAATTTTATCAAAGGTTGAAGATAATCTTCCGGAATATTTTGATTTAATCTCTCAATGCTACTCTAACCAAATCATTCTATCTTATGACGAATAACGTATATTTTTAAGGAAGAGCGTCCAGCAAAGTGACCCTTTAGGTCCACCTTTATTTTATTTAGTCATTCATTCATTTAGATGACGATACTTTGTCAGGTGATCCCAGAGATGTTTTAGATAATTGGTAGAATAACTGGTAGTTCTGATTAAGGCATTTCTTTAAATTTTGACAAATGCGAAATTTCGGCAATATCCAATAATCCATCAGTATTTTCTGACTTCTTATCTATTGCCCCAAACTTACAATTAGTTCCAGTTTCTAAATTTAACTTACAAGGTTGCGTTTTTTCTATACTTGAAATTAATTTGACAAAAAAATAAATTTTCTGGAAAAGCTAGCAAATAAATTAAAATTTTTATGTTCGAATATTGCATATTTTCTTTAAAAATCTTCATTTTCAATACCACGTAAATCATACCTACTTAGATGTGTTCCTTGATGGCAAAATATGATTTATTTCTACAATCATCCCTTCAGAATATTACAAACTGTGCCATTAAATCAAATTCCTGGTTGCAAAGCACTCTTCCTTTAAAAATGGGTGGTCCCACAAAATAGCAGAATTTACAAAAACCGAAACCCAATTGAACAGAAAATAAAACGTCCGAAACGAAATATGAACGAAAGTAAAACACCAAGAAAACAATGGACACGAATATAATTTTATAGAATTTTAATATACTCGATCCTTAAAAGACACGAATATAATTTATCCGATTATAATTTTCCCGAACCTTAAAATATCAGAATTACAAACGTATCGAAAATAATTGCCTAGAAACGAAAACGATCCGACCCACAAATTGATAGACAATAATATTCCCGATCCTTAAATGACCAGAACCCCAATCCATCCGATGAATGATGAAGAAACCCAAAACGTAAGAAAATATTTGTAACGAAAATAATTCAATAGAAGCATAATAATGCCGAACCACAAAATTCAAGAACCCCAATTTATCCGAAAATGATTTGAAGCGACGGCCGCGAATTCAATTGCTACGTTGTCAGGCTTACGGCAGGAAAGAGTCGAAGTAAGTTGTGATATTGTATAGCGTTTTTGACACACTTCCCCTTAACCGATTTTGATAAAATTCTATCCACCTCTATCCCCACCCTCTCCATAGGAAAATGCGTTTCTGAATGACTTCCCGTCACCGATTTCAGTAAAATTTAGTATATGGACTTAGGATCTGTGATAGCACAATATTAGGAAATATCAACTCTCCCACCCCTGCTCCCACCTCCACATTCTCCATAGAAAAATACGTTTTTGACACACATTTTGATTTTAATAAGATTTGGTATACTTATGTAGTTCCGATTAACATGCAATATTAAAAAAAAGGACACCTCCCTACCCCACTCCTCCATAGAAAAATGCGTTTCTGAACGACTTCGACCCGTTAACCGATTTCAATAAAATCTAGTATATGCACTTAGAATCGGTGACAGCACAATATTAGGAAAAATCAACTCTCCCACCCCTACTTCCACCCCTACTCCCACCCCCACACTCTCCATAGAAAAATATGTTTTTGACACACTTCCCTTTAATCGATTTTGATTTTAATAAGATTTGGTATACTTATAACCGATTAACATGCAATATTAAACCCCCTCCTACCCCCACCTCTCCATAGAAAAATGCGCTTCTGAACGACTTCGACCTGTTAATTGATTTAAATAAAATTTAGTATATGGATTTAGGATCGGGTGATAGCGCAATATTAGGAAAAATCAACTCTCCCACCGCTACCCCCACCCCCACACACTCCATAGAAAAATACGTTTTTAACACACTTCACTTTAATCGATTTTGATTTTAATAAGATTTGGTATATTATATATTTTTTATATATTATTTAGAGTTAAATAATTGGAATACTTATGTAAGGAAAGTTAATATTTTGATATTTGTGCTAGGTGTTAAATAAGTGAGTAACTATTTTTCTGTATTTTCTGATGGCTTGTATTTTTGCTGTGATATTTTTGAAAACTTGAAGTTTGGTAGAGTTTTATCAAAAGTGCTCTCGAGTGCTGCAAAAATATTCCCCGAACATTCGCTGAATGTTCAGCTAGGATATTGGGAACATTCCCTGAATGTTCTCTCAAATCCTCTAAGCATACCAGGGATGTTCAGGGAATATTCTGTGTTTGCAGTTTTGATATTCCTAGAACATCCTGGTAGAACATCCATATAGTATTTTAAAAGGTATTTGACACCCACGGGATTCGAACTCTCAGCCTTCCATCCATAAAACACCTTTCCAACGCCTTAACCTTTTGCGCGTACGAGACTTAAGAGAAAAGTTATATATTAGCGGGATATATCCTTTTGGAGATTGTTGTCTGCTAGAAGAGCACAGTGAATTGTTTGTTTTTACATAAAATCATGATTATTACTCCTGAACGGCTTAAAGAATTTTCATAATTTTTTTATGGGATGCTCCCAAACGGATTCTCATAATTCTTTTTTTATTGGATAAAAATATTACCCCAAGCCCTCCCCACCGACTGATCTTAACGATGGTGAAAGGACATTATGTTATTTGCTCTTTGCAGGATAACTCCCGAACGGCTCAACCGATTTTTATAATTTGTTTTATTGAAAATAAATTATATTGGCCTTCCCTGGCATGATTTGGTGATATTTTTTTTAGGTCAACAAAACGGTTTCTTCTTGTAACTAAAATTAGAGATTTTTTTTTAATAAAAAGAAAACTTGCAGCGGCAGATAAAAATAAAATATCCCAAAATCTTTGCCAGCTGTTACAATAAAAAACATTACAATATTGTGGGATATTTTTAAGACTTTGGCAGAACAATGCACTAGGATATTGAATTTTTATTGCTTATTCTGAATAGATCATTCGATGAATGCTGTATTAGCCAGGATATTTCCAAAATATCTTATAAATGTGCTATCAATGTGCAATATTTTTGGGGCCTTACCAGAACATTCGTGGAATATCCTGCTTAGAATATTTTCTGAATGTAGGGTCTAGGATATTCTGACAAGTCTTTTAATCGGACTGTCAATGTGCCAAATTAAAGGACATTTTAAGGAACTTAGTAGAACATTCGTGGAATATCCTGTATGTGGAATATTTGCTGAATGTTCTACCCAGGATATTCTGAGGATGTCTTTTAAATATGCCATTTATGTACTAAGTCGAATGTTCTTCGGGAGACATTTTCTGTACATTCTGGCACATCGAGGGAATGTTCCTGGAATATCGTGTTATTAGGGTAGCTACCCATACAGCACACTTCGTCCCAGGGACGTACATTTCACGTCCATTTACACTAAAAACCGCAAACACGGTTCTCTCGGGCCTTTGTCGGTCCGATGTCGAGTGCCGAATTTGTCGTCATCGGCACGACGTCGATTTACAACATCGGACCACCAGTATTTTTTGTCCGCTTTGCGATGTAGGACCAATGTATGTTTGCCGATGCAGCGTTAGACTGTGACCCGTCGTCGGACCAATGGTAAATTTTACTTTTTGCTGAAATCGACATACCGTCGCAGTACGATAAAGGTCCGATATGGTTTTACCACATGGTACCGACCATCCGCCCATTACTGCTTAATTTGGTCGGTCTAACGTAGGCAAGCTGGTCTTGCCCCGACAACTATTCAAGTCCGACATTGGTTTTCTTAAGCGGTCCAACGTTGACGGAGGTCCGTCGGTAGTAGCTTAAAGTGACCCGACATTGGCAAACTACAAAGTTTTGATAATACGGGTGCTTAACCAGTCGGGCTGGTTTAAGTGGCCGAAGAGGTGATTCTTATAGAGAAGTACCACCATCTTGTCAAGTCCGCATTCTAGTTTTGAAATATCTTTGCTCATTATATATATATAATATTGTCTTCCACTGTACAGGGAACATAGTGACATTGGCGCAATCTCTACATACTAGGAAGAAACTTTTAAGCAGTTTAAAAATTTTAAGGTGACGTAATCGGACCATCGTCGGTTGCCGATTCTCGACCAATCAAACAAAGTTCCAATCGGACCATCGTCGGCCCTAAAGCAGATAAGGTGGTCGTCGGCTTAAAGTCGACTATAGGAAATCGGTCCATCGTCAGTTGCCGATTCTCGACCGATTAAAGAAAGTTCCAAACGGACCATCATCGGCCGTAAAGCAAATAAGGTTTGCGTTGGCATAATGTCGACTATAGTAAATCGGGCCATCGTCAGTTGCCGATTCTCTACCGATTCAAGAAAGTTCCTATCGGACCATCATAGGCCCTAACGCAGATAAGGTTTGCGTTGGCATAATGTCGACTATAGAAAATCGGGCCATCGTCAGTTGCCGATTCTCGTCCGATTAAACAAAGTTCCAATCGGACCGTCGTCGGCCCTAAAGCAAAACAAAGAAGAAGTTAAAAAACCTCCAAATCAGTTACTCCAACCGAAAGGAAACTAAAAAACAAAAGATCAAAAGATCTTGGGTGGAAATAACGAAAATTCAAACTTGGATGAGCATCCCACAAGGAACACACAAAAGATCAAAGCGGTAACCAGTGTGGGCTCATCAGTAGTTTCACTGGTCACCCTCCACTATACATCATTAAACACCATCACACACTTTGATTTCCAACCTTGGACCACTCACAAATAGGCATCGTTCCGCACTGGTACTTACTTATCCAAGTTACCTGATACGAATTCGTCCTGGCGTGTTAATATTTCCAGTAGGATTATGCTCCTAAGGCAATTAAAACAAAGAAGAAGTTAAAAAACCTCCAAATCAGTTACTCCAACCGAAAAGAAACTAAAAAAAAAAGATCAAAAGATCTTGGGTGGAAATAACGAAAAAGCAGATAAAGTAGGCGTTGGCACAAAGTCGACTATAGTAAATCGGGCCATCGCCAGTTGCCGATTCTCGTCCGATTACACAAAGTTCCAATCGGATCGTCGTCGGCCCTAAAGCAGATAAAGTAGGCGTCGGCATAAAGTCAACTATAGTAAATCGGACCATCGTCTGTTGCCGATTCTCGACCGATTAAAGAAAGTTCCTATCGGACCATCATCGGCCCTAAAGCAGATAAGGTTGGGCCAGAGTATAGTCGCCGATGCCGAGACACTGCCGACGTTGTCGACATTGGCACGATTCAATGCCGACGATTTATGTTTGCTGGGTTTGTATCTGTTTTTATTACAAAGTTCGGAATTTACCCTCTTTGCACCCCTCAACTACCTCCTACCTCCCTACCTCTCCCTACCCCCCAAAACCACCCCGTATCCAAATATTTTCATAATACATTACTGTGCCAAATTTCATTAAAATAGGTTCATGGTAAGTAAATTTACCCCTTTACATCGCTCAACCACCCCCTACCCCCAAATTTTGTCTTAATATTGTATTATCAATCGGACCTACATTACTGTTCCAAATTTTACTAAAATCAGGTAGACAGCCAGCAACTGTGAAGTTAAATAAAATCGTTCAATAAAAAACATAAACGGTTGATTTGCGCATCTCGCAAATCAATCTATCCTATTACAAAATTTTATCCATATCGGTTAAGCCGTTTTTATAAAATTTCGTTCCAATCTTTTCAGTCGTTTTTGACGTGATTGAGTGGCAGACATAAATACACTCACACAAACTTTCGCATTTATAATATTATACGATAGGATAAGATGTAGGATTCTTTGGATTTTTATAAACTTGTCGCAAATTTGATATATTTTCCGACACTTTTAAAACTGTAACGATATTGAGTTGCGCTTCATATCCGGCTTGGGGTAAGATATATTTATATTTTGTTGTTTAAAGTTAATTAAATTCTGTTAATTTTTTAATAATCAGAATGCTTTAACCTGCTTAGTTACCTTAAATAACGCACAGCTCGTTTTCGGCTCGCGAAAGGTACTGGAAATATGAATTAATCATATTTTTTTATTTAAAATGTGTAAAAATGTACCTTCGGTTGGTTTATACACACATTTAAACATAGCTCGACTTCGGCTCGTCAATAACACCTGATTAATATTCATATTTATCTGCTTAACCAGTGTACCACTCGCTTCCGGCTCGTGACACTGGAGGTGACTTTGACTTTAACGTATCTTCAAGAATAAAATAATTTTAAAAAAATAATGAAAAAAAATTAATATCTCGCGAACTATTAATTCTACAACTACAACTAGTAAAGTTGTTAGTTTTACTGGTCCTAATTAGGGCTCAGTTAAGTTTGCCCCCCCCCAGATCGATTTTCTCAAAAATTTTTATGCTAAAATTTTGCACACATTTTGCACAATTTTGCACACCACAAATCAAATTTTGCACACCTTCCTATGAGAAACTACAGCCCATTTTCTGTGAGGGGGGGCAAACTTGACGTTGCCCCCCCAGTCAATATTTTTCAAAAATTATGATGTCATTTGAAAGGTCTTATTTTGCACAATTTTGCACACCCATTTTAAAATTTTGCGCACCGCCTTGTAACCCACACGAAGGTTCTGAAAATAACAAGTTTGCCCCCCCCCAGTCAATATTTTTCAACAAATTTGGTGTCGTTAGAGAGGTCTTATTTTGCACAAGTTTGCACACCCATTTTAAAATTTTGCACACCTCCCTGTAACCCACACGAGGGTTCTGAAAATATCAAGTTTGCCCCCCCAGTCAATATTTTTCAAAAAGTTTGGTGTCGTTAGAAAGGTCTTATTTTGCACAATTTTGCACACCCATTTTAAAATTTTGCACATTTCCCTGTAACCCACACGAGGGTTTTGAAAATATCAAGTTTGCCCCCCCCCCACCGTCGATATTTTTCAAAAAATTTTGTGTCATTAGAAAAGTCTATAGTAGGGTAGGTTAGCCATTTTCAAATAAAATGAGGAGATGAGGGTGGGCGTGGCCAAACCCCTCTTCCCCCCTTTACCCCCTTCACCCCTTTACCCCGTCACCCTCTCTTCACCCCAACCCTCTCTTCACCCCCCCTTCCCCCTTCATTCCCTCTCCTCTTCTCCCCCTCCTATTTACCTACTCTCTTCGCCCCCTGCTCTTTACTTATCCCCTCTACTTATCCCCTCTACTTTTCTCCCACCACTACTTTAGTTTCTAGCGAGGAGGGGATGACATTTTCCTCCTCCACTATTTTTTTGAGCTAGGTGGGGATACCGCACATATAAGTCGTAGTAAAAAATAATGTCTCTTTATAGTTTTATATTTTGTTAAAGTATTAACAAATAGATTGATTTTGATTTAAATTAAAAAATAAAATAAGTGGTTTTGATTTAAATAAAAAAGTACCAAAAATTAGTGGTTTTATTCAGTTGCTTTCGGGTGTGTTTATGTTTTTCTTTAAGAAATATGAAGATATGGTTACATGTAGAGAGGAGTTGGTGATTGACAGGGATGTCAATAGTTTCATTAATCCCTTGGAGGAAGAAGACTCCGATAATGATGAGATGTTTGAAAAGAGCACATGTGCTACATCCGGTCTCGTAAGAATGCGGGATATTAAAGCGGATAAAACCGTGAAACCAAGGTACCGTGAAAAGACCATGTGTGTTACGCAGTCTTACGTGGCAATCAAAATCGGTGAGGAATAATTTGTAGCGTTATGTTGTGCGTGTTATTTTAATCAAGGGATTAACACTCCTATGGGTCACAATAAGCACGTCAATCTACATTACACAGACAAAATGAATTGTAGTCAATTAATTTACCCAGAGACGTGCCTAATATGCCTTGGTGGGACCGAAACAAGCATAACAAATCATAGGTTACGTCACGAATAAAAAACGCTTTTTTTTACTCATTATGTTAAAATTTAAAATAGTGGGGGAAGTAAAAAAAAGAACATATAAATGAATAACAGGTCCAACGCAGCATCATAACTAGTTTAAACGTTGGAAACACAATAAAAATGAAAATTGATAAAAGTTTTTTGTGTGATTTTAATGCCATGTTAAATGAAGAGAAAAACATGTCACTGGAAGTGAAAACATTTTGCAAGTTAAATGTGGATCAAGCTTACGTAATAGAAAATATGCAGCAAATTAGCACTAGATACGGAAAATCAATTTTGGTGACTTTATGTGACAGCTCGACAGAACACAAGTTTAAAACGTTTTTACCAAAAAGAGTGGTGGAAAAATGTAGCGACGACTTTATTTCAGCTGTAAACAATTATCAAAAGTGTACTTTAACATACCTTGGACAGAGTGAACCTAAATTTATTGGGGCCCGTACACAGTCAAAACTAAAGATTGATTTTGTCGAATAAAATTAATTGGTTAAAAAATGACTTTAAATATTAGTTTAGTGACAAGTTATATCTCCGAACTGTATTGGTTATACATAACAAAAGCAGAAGAACTTAATTCGAATCCACAAGTTACCAGTGAGGAACTAGAAAAAGTAAGAAGATATTTGAGTGGAGCTTTGTTTTGCCAGCAGTTTATTTATGGATTATTTACCGAATCTACATTCCTTCAATTGATGTTACAAGAAAACCTACAAAAAACTCTTTTTGTGATTCCGCACTTTACCAGATATCTTTCAGAAGCTGACGAAATGCTAAATAGTAAAACGTTGTGACTCTTTTTTATATTAAAATATTTACTTTTCAATTCTAAAGAATACAAAGAATGTCACGACTTGCAAGGGCCCATAGAGTATATTTTCGAGTTATTTCGAGATAGGTGTTTTGAAGCTGAAAATGCCGAAATGCGGGGCGGAGGCCCAGGTTTTTGGAACGTAGAAGAATGTTTTTTAATGAAGAAAAAATACAAAAAAAGAAATATTTCTCTGTGTTGAATACTTTAAAGACTTGAATTTGAACACATTAGTTAACGAATTGATTGGGTTAGAGTTATGGAGTGAACTTTTTGATGTCAAGGCGTTCCTGCCCAAATATATTTTGGACAAAGTTATGAAACTTGCATCAGATTTAGAAGAAAATTAATAAAAGTGTATGTACCTATTATTGATGTATTATTTCACAAGATGATTTACTTTAAATAGTGATTAATTCTAAATCTACTCAACATTAAAAACATGCTGTACTAACCACTACACGATAGGTTTTTTTTGCGCTTTAATAATTCATTTTATATTTGTTTTGGCTACCTTATAAAATTATGTTTTTTTGGAATTTATAGGAGAAAGGCTGTATATATTTATATGTATCAAAATAAATTTGTCTTAAAAATATAAACAAATTGTGCTAAGAAAATATGTGTTTTACTTTTTTACAAGAAAGAGCCACCTCTGGGCCCATATTTGCGTGATTGAAAAAAACACAAAGCGCTGCCAAGATAAATGGTAAAACACCAAGCAAAAACCATAGCAAAAGCTTAGTGTTCTACCATGCGTTTTTAATGGGAATACAAATATTCCTACAAAGTTAAAAAAATATACATATTACTTAGGTTAAAAATCCAACGCTTTTAAAATAGAAAAGATGTATTTATTTGCGTTTGTGTGAGGTCGAAACTGTAGAGTAGCTTTAAATCACCATGCAGGTGGCCAAAAAAAAAGCCGCATATTAACTTAATGTGTAGGTAGGTATGTGATTTGGGTGGCGATATTATATCCGAAATGGGTAGATTTTGTCTTTTAAGGAGCATCCCTTTGTTGTGAGACATAAAAATGCACTTAACTTTTTCGGTGAATGGTAGATTTCTTCGCTAAGATTAATGTTTGTTATGTTAGTAAGCGGCTTTTCTTAGAAAAAAGACTACACGGATCAAAATGTGCACTATAGGCGGTAACTTGTTGGGGTGAGATTATGCTAGAATAAGGATTTTAATATGTTGTGAAACGAGTGTATGCAGGATGAGGCAAATGAACAGTGGCATGTATTGCTCTTTTTTTTTAATTATACAGAGTCGCAAAAGCATAGTTAGGGATATATATTAGTTTTAATTTCAAAGAACCAAAACGCAACAATAAAAGTAGCTTGCAATAATTATTAGTATCTAGAACAACTTGATTATAATATTATATTAATAAACAAGGTTAGAAATCAACTCTTAGCACACAATCGAGACGAAGTTAGTAATCTGAGCCGAAGGCGAAATCCATAAGTCGAGCAAAGACGTTATTTACTGTATTATTTCTGCGACTGGAAAAAAAAGCACACAATTCAATTTTTTTTAATTTACTTATTTTTTTTGACGTTGTTAGTCATCATCAAATAACAATAATAATGATGCGTGATGTGCAATGTTGACATATCCGTGTACAAAGCGCTACTTTCAGGACTTGCTTTTCAATAGCGAGTTATGCATTAACCATCTAGTTAAAGAGAAAGATGGTAGACATATACCAAATGCCAGAATAAGACAGCTAAAGGTAACTTAAAGGTTAAATTCCTAACTCGCTATTGAGAAACCGTCCCTAGAGTGAGTTTTCCTTGTGAAAAACCTCATTTTATATTGCAGTCGTATAAAAACATTATTATTATTTAGTTTTAACTGCTAGCATTAGGTACCTTTTAATGGTTTTTTGTATTTTTTTTTAAAACTATTCATTTGGTTTTTTTTATATTTTAATGATCTACTAATTACACCGTACTGTTAAACCTAGACAAGAAACTTAAAATACCAAAGTGCCAAATTCTAAACACCGGTTTAATTTAAACAAGGTTTAACATTGCGGTGCAAAGTTCGGTTTTATGCAAAAACAAATAATAAACATAGATATGAAAAATTAAATATTTTTATTAAAAATTAAAATTAAGAAAAAACGACATTAAGGTTAAAACTATATACATAAAACTAAAAATTAAAACTAAATTTACAATATATATACACTTTTCCTCGATAGAATTAAAATTAGGAAAAAACTGCATTAATTAAAACAAAATTTACAATATATATATGCACTTTCCCTCGATAGGGAGAACGAAAAGAAAAAAAATCTTAGAATCCTGTTCTTTCCAAAAATTTTCTCTCTATTTCCTTTTCCCTATTAAGGCGTATTTCGGATTCCTCCAGTTCCCGACGAAGACGATTAGTTGTCGTCTCCGCGTCGCTAACAGCCTGACGAATCTGCAACCTTTGTTTCCTGACGCGCTCCATGGCGTCGATTTGCGACGCCGTAAAAAATCGTCTTCGTCTGGAACTGGACGAAGTACCAGAATTTGAATTTGTGGGTCCCCCACAAGCCGAATTTCCACAGGGGTTCCCCCTTGTGTGTGGAACATTGGGCGGGTTGGAGGTGGGGCAACTGTTTCTCCCAGCTGTTGTCTTCCAGCAAACCTGTAAAAATAAAAAAACTTTAAAAATTAACCTAACAAAATTAACGTAACAAAATATAGGTATTAAACTAGCTGAATAAAAGAGCTTTGCTTGGGTTTTTTAAACCGATTTTGATTAAATAAAGCATACATAAAGCCCAGAAATTCAGTAGTAAAACTATCATTAAATTTAGTTCAGAAATTTTTTTTACGTAATCGACGGTGGAATAGTCAAACGAACACACGACAGACCCAAAAAATAGACTTTTGGTATCTATGACGTTTGGTTAACTAACAATTTCTATTTATAGATTTATTATAGGTATATATATAGGTAAAAGCAAATGCTACTTTATTTAAAAAAATAATTTAAATTGTAAGTGTATTTACCTTCCAGGCCGCACAACTCGGTCCTCCAGCACCTGAATTTTTCTGGGTGGTTCATCAGCTGGACCACGGAATGAACAGCTGGGCTGTGGCTCATTAAATCAAATCTATAAATCAAAACAAAAAAAGAAATTTATATTTACATATTAAATTGAACGTCCAAATATCCAAAGAAGACTTGTCTTTAAATGTGAACCAATTTCTAATAGATTTAAAAAACAGACAATATACTTTTTTAATTTTAGAGAGAATTCCTTAAGTAATATTAATAACAAATTTTTACCTTCTTTCTTCGGCTCTTCCCGTCCCTGCAGCTCCCGCCATCGAAGCAGCCCCGGATGAGCCAGCCGAATTGTCAGTCACATTGAATCTGTAAAACAAAAAACAAATTTTAATTTTATCAACAAGCAGGCGGTAATATATGTGCGCTTTAGCATACTTATTTGAGTGCGGTATTAAAAATATAACATTTAAAAATCTTGCGAGAACGTTCTGTCAAAACCTACTACTACCCTAATAAAAAATAATAACAAACAAAAAATATATATTTTTTCTACGAGCGTGCAATCGCATGTTCCATACTTTTTTTTTGTGAAATAATTAATTCTACGAGGCTATTGCGTCTTGACTTGCGACATTCTAATTTCTAAAATTGAAAACGTTATGTTTTTCTGGTTTTTTAGAGAATTCTTTACCAAGATTATAAATCATAATTGATAAGATATTTTGGAATTGAGATTTTTGCATTTAGGGATCTAAATATCTTTTTCAGTTTTAAAGAGAAAAGAAAAAAAAAGTTAGTATCACAGAGGAATTTCTTAGGTAATTCCTGTGTGGTAATATACACAATAAATTACAAATTTTTTACCTTCCAAACGACGCCGGCGTAACAAAATTCCTAATCGGCTGGTAGTTAGGAATCTCTTCTTCGTCATCTGTTTGCGTTATAAGGTCTACCACGTCCTCGACTTCCTTCTCGGCGACCTCCTGGGTGACTTCCTCGGCGAACTCCTCGGCCACCTTCTCGGCGTCTTCCTCGGCGACCTCGTCGTCCGACCCTTGAATATCCCAAAGTTCTTCTCTCCGTCCACATCCTCGCTTCGTCATCGAAGTACTGTTCTAAATTAAAACTTTCTTCGGCCATTTTTTAACACACACAACTAAAAAAACTCGGTAACACTTCAAAAAGTCTTTCAATTTTGGCAACTAAAGACAGACTAACTTGCTATATCCGTAGCTGCTTTAAATGAAATCTTTGGTTTACCACCCTCTCATTTTTTAGCTCCTCCCTTTGACTTCGCTGCACCAATTCCTAGGGAAGTACCTTTTTTCTCTTTTTAGAGCATGGTCTAACGCTCTCCTTTTAGAGTATTACTACACACAGAAAAAATATTCTAAGGGTGACATAATAATACCAATTTAAAATATTAATTATAAATAATATGTTTTTTTTTGCGACTGTGCGAGAAATAACACTTTTCCGCACGTATTTTAGTTTGTAAAGTGACACAGTAGTACGGGAAATTGTTTTTTCCGACTATGACTTTTTTATTATCGACTTTTTACGTAAACTATCTTTTCCATCATTGCCTGCTTGCTCGAACTCCGCTCGGCGTCGTTAAAAGATTATCTTTTCGCACTAATCAGAATAATAAATATTTTCTACAAGCATGCGGAAAATAACACGCACGCATTTTAATTAAAAAAAAATTAATATTTCCCGTACAGGGAATAAATTTGCTTTAAGACTTAATAAATGCACCCATTTAATACCGCTTTTGCGGGAATAAAGTTGGTCATTTATTCCCTAGGGAAATAAAGCAAAATTTATTGACATAGCGACGCATATGTTTCTGCGTGTCGGCATACTGGATGTTATCGTTTGACATAAAGACAGAGCGAAGGTACATGTGGCGGTTTGTCTACAGAGTGCGATTTTTTTGAAAAATAAATAAAAAATATAGTTATTTTTTTTTACTTTTCTGCTTATTGTAAAGTGCATAAAATAGTATATAATCCTCAGGATTAAAGTGATGCTTAATCCCTCGACAAATTATATTTTTT
This sequence comes from Oxystoma pomonae, assembly GCA_963921995.1. NCBI lineage: Eukaryota > Metazoa > Arthropoda > Insecta > Coleoptera > Brentidae > Oxystoma > Oxystoma pomonae. The sequence continues at coordinate 72,123,962 of OY998165.1, forward strand.
GACTCGGGATTAAATGTACCACTTTACTCCCTAGGTTTATAATGTACTATTATTATCGGCTTTTTTTTGTGATTCTAAGTGATTCTAACTCTGCATCTAACGGTTGTCGCTTCGCGAAAAAGAATAACTTTCTGCGCTAGTTAGGTAAATAACTATTTCCGGTGCTGTAAATATATTTGCTATAAGACTTTTCTACCTTACATTTTTTATTATCGGATTTCTTGTTGCATTAATTTTTTTTTGCTAACTATGCATCTCACGGCTCGTGCTCGTGCGTCGAAGAAAGACTTTCTACATTGTTTAGGTAAATAAGTATTTTCTACGGACGTGTGGGAAACACCACTTTCCCACACGCATTTTAAGCCAGAAAGATTACCCCGAGTTTTTCCTCGCACTCGGACTTTTTTATTATAAAGTCAACTGCAGTCGCGTGCGGGAAAGCTTAACTTTCCGCAATAATCAGAATAATAAATATTTTCTAAATGCGCACGAAAAACAACCCGCACCCATTGATTTAAAAAAAAATAGGTATTTCCCGTACTGGGAATAATTTGGCTTTAAGACTTTTCACCCTTAAATTATTTTTTTTATTATCGGCTTTTTGTTGCATTATTTTTTTTTGCTTTTCTACGTGATCCAAATAAAAAAAATATTGATCCTAACCCGTTATGAGGATAAGGTTGATTATAGCTTTCAATCATTCAAAAACACTCTTTAACTTTAACGTGTTATAATATTTACAATAAAAGCTGTCCCTAGATTAATGTTGATTGAAGCTTTAGTTCCTGGGAAAAAATTTTTCGAAAAAAATCAAACAGAATGGGTACTATTTTTAACATGCTCTAAATACTATCAAATGAAATAGCCGTGATCTTTTAACGTTATAAAATTTTAAAAAAATTGTAAGGGGGAAACGCTGTTCAATGCATCTGGAGTTTGTGAGGAATGCCTGGATTTGTTTCAAACGAGCCTCCTCCTAATTTATTGGAACTTGATGGTTTCCTGTCATCCACAGACTCGGAGATGGAAGAAAATTCAAATCAAAGAAATAGTTAATGGTACCCTATAAATATATAAATCTCTTTTTTTTGGATTATTAATAAAAAACTACACTTCATTTCTTATGTAAAACTATTTTTCAAAAAAAAAATATATATGTACAATTATTATATACTTATAATATTTAAAAAAAAAACTTTTTATTTCTGATGTAAAACCTATAATTATTATAAACTTACACCATGATAAAAAAAAAACATTAAAAATACTGGCTACTTATCTAACAAAATAAAATAATTTAAAAAACTTTATCCTCGTTGAACAGTACCGTTTACAATGTTGTACGAAATAAGCGAATCATGAATTATTAATGCAAACACCTTAGTATTGTCTGGAAACTTTGATTTTCTTGTGTTACATTCCAGTTTGATGTCGACCGTGGATGAGGTTATAGAATCTAGTTGATGCGAACAATCTATAACAAATACTGGGTTGGCGATGAAACTTTCAAAGTCCAGCATTAGGTCACTGAATGTTTTCCCATAATAGCTTTTTTGAAAATTCTCATATGCGTAAAAGGCAGCCCCGCATAGTTTTTTTGAAAAATCGAGATTCCATCTCTCGTATGGAAAAACTATTGAGTTGATATACAGTCTTATGTCACACATGTCAGCAGAAATAAATTCTGTTGCGTTCTTGCTTTTGCTCTTACTATTATTGGTATTTTGGAATGCAACAATTATGTATCGAGCTTTTCCAAGTTTGTGCTACTTCTTATCGCCCACGTATCTGAAGAGGTACTTCGAAGAAGTGGTAACTCATAAAGATCCCACATGCGAAAAGCAGCTTTAATATTTACAGCTTTATTTACTTTGGACAAAATTCTTAACTTTTCCTTATCGCCTGGAATGATGTGTTTAATCCTCCATTCAATTTTGTCAATGGATATTTCGCCATCAACTTCATCAATGTAACTGTTGCTAAATGTGTGTGCCAAAACTAGAATTAACTCATGTTTTTGATTAAAAATTCCTCTTGTATAGTCTTCAGCAAACCCTATTAAATATTTGAGCGGTAATCGACCACTAAAGGTGTGGCTTGTCTTATCCAAAATAAATTGATCATTTTCACTAAGTCCCCATCCGTAGGTATTTAAAGTTTTTTGTTGACGACTTCCAAAGGAAACAAGCGTTTTTAATGTCGAACTGATACCCGGCTTTCTAACCTCACAAATTTGTTCACTATCTATCTCGTAACGTATTTCATCAAAAATAAAAGCCAGTGCGTTATTTGATAGGTAACATTTTTAAGTGGTATCATTTGGAGTAAATTTTCTCTCGATGTAGATATAACTGTTAGAAATTCCAATATTAAATCCTGAAATTAAATTGGAATTCGAATTTCATCAGAATTTTTAAATGATGGGCTACCAAACGGCTTGTAGCTGAATTCCTCCAGGCTTATTATTGAATTTTCAAAAATGGGTTCTCCAAAAACTTCCAGTTTTTCACTTGTTGATGTCATTTTGTCGATTTTTTATTGGTAGCCAAGACTTTTTTGTCTGCACTTGATTTTATCGATTTTTTATTCGTAGTCCAAGAGCTGTTAAAAACTTTTTGTCTTCAGTTGATAGTTTAGAACGTTCTCTCGTTATGTTTCGAACACAACTGACTTTATTTCTAAATTTACGCTTGTTTCTATTTATTTGTCTGTTTATCTGGGTGGATTCGTGTTGATGACATCGAATTTTGGTATGGTAACAAAATCCCATTCTCTTTAAAAATATTTATGAAATTTTCTTGAGCTCCAATTTAACAATAAATTTATATAGTGTGTGAACTTGTTGAGAGTTTAAGAATGCTCCTGCCGTAATATTTGACTCAACTCGTATTAGTCTTACTCGAAAAATATCAACCATTGATGATGAAATATGATTGTCGTTCGGTTTTAAGCGTTCCACCATTCCAAATCCCAGTATCTTTCCAATAGAGTTGGGATGATTAAAATGTAGATAGTATTTTGACTTAATTTCACATTTCAAAGTATTATTGTTGGCATTTAAACTAAAAATGGTATTATCAAGGTCTTTGGCTGTTTTTTGAAGTGCCTTTAGCATAGCATTGCTAATTTCAGATATTTCATATGCCCCTGGTCGTATTTTTATCAACACTGGTCCTTTCCATTGCTGTTTGCTATAACCAAAACAATTATTTGTTTCATCTACATTAAAAATTGAATTGTAGGAATAAAATCCCACCAATCCTAATCCATATTTTTCTCTTTTATCCAATTCTAAAGGAGGATAAATATTTGCATGAAGCACACTTGTGTCGCTATGTAAAGTAAAGGTGTGCGACATTTCTTTATTGTGTTTTACAACAAGTCGACAGTAGACTACAATCAACACTTTCTTCAGACTTTAAAATTCTAGATCCTTCTATGTTACACAAACAACAATAAATTTTCCTCGGAGGTGGACCATCTATCTGATCTTCTGTGGAACTGCTTACCGAGTAGTGGTCAGTACAGTACTGAAACTTCAACACATCAATATCACTTTTAAGTTCTTCCATTAATCTATCCCACACTAAAGCTATTTCATTAGGAGCGCAGGCAATCATTACTTCTTTCGGCATATCACTTAATTCTTCTTTTGTTATTTTCAGTAAACTTCCACATATACTAAAAGCCCGCAAATATTTATGCATTTTCTTTAAATTTTCACGTTCCGACTTTGGATTTGAAAAACAATTCATTTTACTACTGCTAAAAAGGGTTCTTTCTCATTAAAAACTTTAGGCATAAGTGACCACACCAAACTGTGTCGTAGTTCTGTTCTTTTGTATATGTATAGCGAATCTCAGTGGCAGAATGTGTGCCAGTGCGCATGTATCTCACAAACTCTAGGGGTGGGGGTAAGTTTCCAAAGCTATCATAATATATAACCTTTCCTCCTTTCTTTCTGTAAGCGGTCCAGTGACTGCCCATTTGTTGGAAGGTCTCCAAGTTAATAATCCCGGATTCATCCTTTTTTGGCCCGTTTTTGGGGAGTGTGTCACGCATAAAAATACCTTTAAAATTGGCGATTTTATATTTCTTTGCATATTTTTCTAGATCAAAATTTGATAAACCCTTCTTGGTAAAGGCTTTAGTGGTTTTTTTAGTTTTTTAAATACAATCCAAGTCCGGTGCCAAATGGTTTCAAATAGAGTCCACTTCCATTTTTACTTTCTGATAATGTATGTTGCTTTTTATTGTTAATAACACTATCCTTATTTTGGGCCACACTTTTAACTGCCCTCGCAATACCTGCTGCACCTCCTGCTAAACTTCCGATCGCGGATAACGCTGAGAATAAAGGAATAAGAGCAGGCAACGCAAATGGTAAAAATCCGCCTGTTCGAGGTATAGGAATAATTCTCGGTGTTCTAATAAACTTTTTTCCACCATATGCTTTTATATGCTTTCGTGCTGCAGCCAAAGCAAGTTTTGATATAGTTGATACGTTTTGATGTTTTTGTCTATTCGTTTTTCGGTAGGTTTGAAGTTCCGATCGAATTTTTCTTACAGCAGCACCCAACGCCACTTTTTTTCCCTTCTTTCCTTTTTTAACACTTTGAGTTTTTTTGCGTTTAAGGCCCATTCCAAATGTTTGCTTTGTTTTCATAGCTTTTCCTTTTTTTACTTTTCTGACATTCTTCCCGTTTTTTGTTCCTCGTGTGATTTTGTATTTCAGCCCCATTCCAAACCTCTGCTTTACTTTCATAGCTTTTGCAACAAACCAAGCAGCAGCCTTCTCTTTGAGTCCTGTATTGGTCGACTTCACAATTTGTTCTGCCGCGTCTTGCAGTTGCTTATCAGCTTTGTGTCGTTCTTCTAAATTATTCAAATTATTTGCGTAACTGATATCATGTTTTTTGCAAGCTTTATCTAATTGATTAATTCCAGGGTCACCCCTAGCTAATCTCTTATTTAGACGAGTACCTGGGCCACAGAATTGGTAAAAAGGAAGGTGTACTGGTAACTTATTTATCAGAGAATTAAAAATACCATAACCTTTATTTTTGTCGCACAGTCTTTTGCGGTGGGGTAACAACATTTGAATGAAAACAATTATATATCTACCTTAGCTTAAATACAAATTTTAGTCTCTATCGTCATGCGTCTCGTGCAACAACAAGATAAAATTTCTGTTATTAATTTAGATGAAAAAATTGGCCATGGTAGCATTAAGTCTCGCCATGGAAAACTACTACCGAATTCTATTCGAGGTCTTATAATAGGACCATCAAACTGTGGAAAAACCAATGTTTTTATTACACTTTTAACACACCCTCTTGGTTTACGTTTTGAAAATGTTTATGTCTACTCTAAATCACTTTTTCAACCAAAATATAAATATCTAAAGAAGATTTTGACTCCGATAAAGGGATTAGGATATTACACGTTTGAAGACACCTCCAACGTCATACATCCAAACGAAGCAAAAGAAAATTCTGCCTTTGTATTCGATGATGTAATTTGTGATAATCAGGATATTATAAGAACATATTACAGTATGGGTAGACATAGAAATATTGATTGTTTTTATTTAGCCCAAACGTATTCTAGAGTGCCAAAACAACTGGTTCGAGACAATGCAACAAATCTCGAACATATTTTTTCCGACCATGTTTCACCAGACTTTACATTTTCTCAGTTTCAAGAAATTTCTGGAAAATGTTGGAGTGATAAATATGATTTTTTGGTGATTGATAAAGACGCTGATTTAAACAGTGGAAGATATAGAAAAGGTTTTGACAACTACATATATTTATAACATATTCACATTCTTTATTAGTTGCAAGTTGAATGAACGGAAGCACACATCATAATCATGTCAATTAATGATATATCTTTAAAACGTGAACTTGTTTTAATGACTGATGCTGTAAGGAAAAAGTCTAAAGCTCTGAAAAGTGAGCAGTTACATGACAAAATTGGGTTGGATAAATTTTATGGACCCATTTCCAAACCCCTAGTTTCGATTTGAGAAAATGTTGCGAGCATCAAGAAAAATAAAAAACCTGCAGCTGTCTCAATATCAACAAATACAAGGAATAATGATGTGGAGAAAGACGAGGGAACTGAAAATGTCAGCGAAAAATCATTTGGGAAAGAAAATTCAGAATTATATCCAATTAGTCCGCCATTAACAGGCACGCCTTCAAACAATTCAAAGTTGACCGATAGTTCAAGATCAAGATATATCTTTTATGCGAAGATCCGGAGGAGAATCACAAGCTATAGCTATGACCTATATATATGGGTTAAAAGATAATCCAACAAGGTATGATACTGTGTATGGAGTCCGATATAATATTGCTAATAAGAAGATGTATATAGGAGATGTAATAATAAGATTTCCTGGTGGAATGATAACATTATGGCGTGGAAAACATAAACTCGGAGAATACATCGGATCTCGAAAATTATATGACTTACTGTTTTTAAAGAAACCGCATGAATCCAGCATAAACGAAATTGATCAGAATGTTCTCAGCGATTACAAAGATATTCTTCAAGTTTCTAACGCCTACTTTAATCGATACGATAAAATAAATGGAATAAATAAAAGTAAATCTGCTAAATTTACCAATTTTATTAAACCGCTTATTTTTGAAAAAACAGGATCTGGTTGTAAAAAGCGACAAAACATAAATTTAAAAAAGAAATTTTGGCAATAAAAAAGTTGAGTATGTGTACTGGAATACAGCGCAGAAGTTGGTTGCACGCCTGCGACTATTGTGGAGTTCTAAAATGGCTGGGCATACAGGGCACGATAGTGAAATACTGTCCATTATTGAAGAGCTCAAAGAAGAAGGTGTTAAATATTAATTAAAAAAAAAACATTTAAAACCATGAATATTTTTAATTTAGTGTTAGTTGTTAAATGAAATGGTTGGTGTGAACACTATAGATAAGTTCGGACGCTTGGCCCATAGTTCTAAAGTGAAGATTATTAAAGGGCTGAATGGAAACGGTTTTATCTTGACTTCAGACCAACAGTTTGATATTGATAATAAGCGGTTATGCAACGTTGGAGATGCGATAAATGAAAACGATGCAGTTAATTCGAAGTTTTTGGAAAACCGTCTAGGAAAGATTGTAGAAGACTTAAAAGCAGCTATAACAGTAGCTGTTAGTCTTGTTCAATCCAATTTAGAAGACTTTATAAAGAACAAAAAACCAACAGATGAAGATTTAGATTCTGAGGTATGGTACAAATTTCAACATTTGCGTATAAGAATCGAAAAAATTGAAAAAATTGTTTTATTACATCATCCAGGGTCAACTGTGTAAAAAATTACAAAGAAGCTAAAATGGTTAGTCAGGAGAAACTAAGTGTAGTTAATGAGTTACACAGAACAGCAAGGAAAAATTTTCCCAGAAGAAAAACTATAATTAAGGGATATAACGATTTGTGGCAAATCGATTTGGCTGATATGCAACAGTATTTAAAAGAAAATAACGGTCATCGATATATTTTGGTTTGCATAAATTGCTTTTCTAAATTCGTGTGGGTCAGGCCCTTACGGACCAAAACAGGACCTGAAGTACATGACGCAATAAAATATATATTTAAAGAGGCAAAATGTTTCCCTAGCAATCTCCAATCTGATCTAGGAACAGAATTTTTTAATGCTAATTTTCGAGAACTTATGAAGAAAAAAATAACTAATCATTACTGCACGTATAGTACTAAAAAAGCAGCTATCGTTGAAAGGGTGATTAAAACAATAAAAAAGAAATTATTTAAGGAGTTTTCTGCTAGGGGTAGCTACAAATGGATTGATATTTTAGAACAAATAGTTAATAAATACAATAGAACAGTACACACCACTATTAAAATGAGACCAATTGATGTCAAGCCAAACTCCCAAATTAGAGCATTTCAAAACATAAAAATTGCGCCGAAAAAGTTTAAGTTTAAAGTTGGAGACAAAGTTCGAATAAGTAAATATAAATCAATTTTTGAAAAAGGATATACTCCATCGTGGTCTACAGAGCTGTTTATAATTGATAAAGTTAATTTTACAAATCCAGCCTCATACATTTTAAAAAGTCTTAATCGAGAACCAATACCAACTACAAAAAACCAAAAATCTGGATGTATATTTAGTAGAAAAAATACTTCGAAAACGAAAAATGAACCATAGAAATGAGTATTACGTTAAGTGGCTGGGTTTCCCTGAAATGGTTTTAAAATTTTGCACATTACTTTTCTACTGGCTACTCTATTGTAAATATGTTTGTTGACGTACAAGGATTTAAGGCTCACAATAACAAATTTATACCCAAAGAATTGGCGGCTTATGATGGTTTAAAAATAGCTCATTACGTTTTTAAACCTCCATTTAACATTAGAAAATTGGATTTAAAATATAAGAAACAAGCCAATTGGATTATGAAGTACCACCACTGCATAAACTGGTCTAATGGATTTACCAATATTGAAGATTTTAAAGATATTATACAGCACATTTCAAGTCTGTCAGAATTTGTGTATGTTAAAGGGCTGGAAAAAGCCAATTTTATCCGAAAATATATTTCCAATGTTATTGAACTTCCAGAACATCCTCCGCTGCTCAAAGAAAATCCTAGCTGTTTATATTACAACAATCTATATGTGCTTTACCCAATGTCAAATTTAAAAAAATTTTATTAAATGGTAATACTGCCTAGTTTAAACATGGTCTTTTTATTTGTTTTTTTTTAGGTTAAGGTAGTAAATAAAAAAATACATAAATGTATTTTTTTTATTACACAAATAATATCAATTGCTAATAGACATGGTTTACTACACAACATTAGAACGGTAACATAGTTCTTTCTATTCTAGCCAAATCATTTTTATTTAAAGATCTAAGATAAGATAGCACTTCTGAAAACTCTTGGCATGATTTAATTTCTGAATGACCCCAAGATAATGTACTCGTAGTGCCCGGTATTAAATAACGTTTGTCATCGTGGGAAGACAGAGCTACTTTATTTTTTGTTTCGGTGTAGATATTATGTAATTCACTTTTAAATGTTTTCATTTTACGAAAAATTAAACCGCTCTTTTATACAATATTTTTATAATCCTCAATTGACATTTGTTTTTTGATAATCGATTTTTTTATACCTTTTGCCTTTTTAGTCTCTTTTAAAAGAGACTTTATACAATATGCCTTCGCGCCAGTACCATAAAAAGCCATTATTGGATTTCCAGAAAATTCATCTTTCATTTTTCCCAACACCGAAGGACATTTTATAATGCCAAACCTATTATTAATATCATAGTTAGACGTGTCAAAATAATTCGGATTATCAACCATATATTTGTAAAAATCATTTGTTATGACTTTCATTACTAATGAATCGGTATCCATGTATAAGAGAGACGCTTTATCTTTGAATTGTTTTTTCATAACATTATAGAAAAAGTCATAAATAACTGTTTCTGACAAGTCCAAGATACAAAAACCAAGATAAATTGGTTTGTCGTACACAACCTTTAGCTTTCCCATGTGAAGAGCAACAAAATCGTCGGAAAATATTGAGCTGTTCTTGAAATTGGGTCGCGCAACTAATGCTCTAGCACCAACTTTTCAACCAATAGTTTTCCAACTAGTGATTAATTTTATGTCCTTGCGATTTTCTACATTCTCCATAGTCTTATCATATATGGAGTTTGTAGAAAACTTAAAAAAGTCACTCTCAAAAGGAGTTTTTGCCTTATTTCTTAAATCCGTGTTAAAATCAATGTACCTTTTTAACCAAGGAGATTTAATATTCGATGGGTTTTTATAATAATAAGGCCATGTTCAATGGCTTGTTTTAAAGTCCTATAGTGAACAACATACTTTTGTTTGTGGTTTAAGTTTGGGATAAGTTTTTTAATTTTTGACTGGGATTCAGGGGGAATTAAATTTTCAACCAAAAAAGGGAGGTCTGGATGAGAATTGTGTAAATCAAGTGGATAATAAACATCAACTTCAAGTACATATCCAATAGGACTATTTTCTGAAATATCAGAAATATTTAATTGCAAGATTTCCTGTTCTGTAAGCCATTCAAACCCATCAGTGGGCAAAGGTTGAGATGCTATGGCCGTATAAATTTGTTGCGTCTAAGTACATAATGAAAGATGAATCAACATTGGGGTAAAACTCTGGAAGATACTTATTATTCGCGATATGTTTTCGATCTGTACATTGGCTTACACCCCCCGAATACCGTTTTTAAAGAAATGTATCATATCGATGTCGGTTAGTAGCTCTAATTGAACTTTAGTCATTCTAAGCATAGCATCAAAGGACAGTGAGGGTAGTGTGTAATATTGCGCTGGATCTAATTTATAGGCTTCTAATGAATTTAAGCGGAATGCTTTGTAAGTGTCACAAAGAGTCAGTATGTCCCCAGTTAAATAAAAATTTACAAATTCGCCCAGATTTCTACATCCAAATATTTTCCAAACTTTTTTTGCTCTTTCATAGTCTTCATCGCTAATATGTTGTTCATTTAGATTATCATAAAATTGATTTTTTGTTGGTAATTCACAAACATCTAATTTTTCAAGGCTTGTGACAAAACTATAAGGAAAAACACCTTTTTGCCTCATCAAATTAAACTTTTCTGGGTCGGGAAAATACTTTTTAGTCTCAAAAAATGACTCAGAATCTAATCCTTTGCTTATATTTTCCAGCGAAGTGCTTAAGAATTTAAAACTATCAATAAATCGAAGTTTTAAATACTTTTTCTTTATTTCTCCCTTATAGTTTGTGTAGTCGTGCATGTATATGGATTTGGTAAAAGAAATGTATTTTTCTTTATTTTGGGCAATAATATCGATTTTATCGCCATGGCGACACAGTTCCTTGATAAACATGTGACAATCATAGCCGCTCAAATCCGAACACAATGGGGACAAAATTAGGCGTTTTATAATTTAGGTTGCACTTACTATGTGCGGCAATAAAGCGTTTTTGTCCCGTTATATGACAATGGTCAGTTACCTTTGTATCAAAAGTCTCAAAATGTTTTTCACATATACCACATTCACTTGCTTGTTCCATTTCAATCAGTTCCTGATCGTTTGAAGGTGTCATTGGCACTATATCCTTTAAATATTTGTGATATAGCTCTCTTAAGTCAGATTCTAGACGCTCAACTAATACTTTCGCAGCATCAGAGCCTCGATAGAGCACAAACTTTGAAATGGATCTATCAAAAGAACACTTTATAATATAAGCAAATGAATATGGTTTATGTATAAAATTTCGTTCCGTAAAAGATCCTTTGGGGTTGGGCTCACAACATTGTATTGGTGCTAAGATGGATTCAAAATCTGCGTAAACTACAAAGGGTACTTCCATTTGCTTTTGAATATTTTGAAATTTTAAAATATTTGAGGGAACACTGTTTCCGAACTTATCTATACGCATATCGGTCGTAGGCGCGACAATAAAGATATGTGTGCAATCGTTTTGTTGATGTTGATGAAGATTTTTTGGAGATCTAAAATGGATTAAACAACCATCACAAAAATATAATTTGTGACCATTAGAAGAAATTTGTTTAGACACTAATGCCGAAAAATTTTTTATCCAACAATAATGACTTTTTTGGCAATTATCACAAACGTGGTTCTTATCTTTTGACTGACAATCCTGCAAAACCAATAATAAGTTAATGTGAAAATTCTTTTTTTTTCTTGAGTAAAGTAAAATAATAAGGTCCTATAACTTCATAATTCATTGTACCATTTTCGAAAAAACTTTCTAGACCATACACATTAATAGAGATATCATTTAGCTCCTCAAACTTTGAATGTCGTGTAATTTTACTGGAAACTCCATACCTGTCACATTAATCATCGAAGAATAGTGTGGGTATGATGAAATTAGGTTAGGATTCTGATGAGCGGGTCGCAATGCTGATACTATCGCCCAGGCAAAGCAGGCTTGATCTTCATTTATGACAGCGTGCTTATTCTCAATGGGTTTGGGTAGCTTGATGTATGAGGAGCCTCCAACAGGATTACATTTATTGATGTTCACCTCCAAATATGAAATTTGTTGTAAGGCCAATCCTTAAAAAGAGAAAATAAATAAATATAAGTAATCGTAGGCCAAAAAATTAAAAAAAAGCTATTTAAATTTACATTATTTTTAAAAATATTAATACCTATCAGAATTACGTTCTTCAAACTCTGAAGTTTGGTTCATCAATTTATCGACAAAATCATTATAGATCTCATTTAAGTCGGAGCCTTCATGCACAATTTGATTTTGTGTGTTAAACGACTTTTCTTCACATTCTTCATTTTTGGGCATCACAAATAGAGCAAATAATTCCAGATTAATTTTAATTACATAGTATTCTTCTATTGATCTCTGCAACAATTCGCATACTTTGTTTTTAACATCTATAAAAAATTGTTTATAGTTTGTGCCCATTGACTCAGGGTCAATCCTGTAATTAGCAATCTTCTTTCCGAAAGCACTTCTTATTAAACTGACCCCGTCCGATAGCGGAACGCATGCATTTGTGCGGTGTTGTTGTGTTCTACAATGTGCAGCCATTAAACGTTTTTATACATATACATTACATGTTGGACACATTACTTTTTGCACATCCTGGTCACAAGCGGTTGATGTTGATGGCAAACTATTCGCAATCATAGTCGACTGTCCACTATTTTTCACATTTTGTTTTAATTTTAGTCTTTTAGCCGGAGATGCATTGGAAGTTGTAACTGGTGTATTTTTACATGCTGTGCGTTGATGCCTCTTAAGATTATCGATACGAATAAAAAAATTTTCCACAAAACTCACACAAATTCATTTTCGTATCGTGCACTATATACTCCCAAAAACGAACTATTTTATAACTTGATAAAACACGGCTATTTATATACCGATACTCTCCCACCAAAAATTTATGTAATAAGAGAGGGGAGAAGTTACTCCTCCGTTGTAGAAATACCGACTTAAAGAGAGATATTCCCTCCTGGCTAAAAACTAAAGTAGTGGTGGGAGAAAAGTAGAGGGGTTAAGTAAATAGAGAGGGGCGAAGAGAGTAATGGTAGGGGAAATGAAGAGAGGAGGAGTAGAGGGGGAGAAGAAGAGAGGGGGTAAATATGAGATGTTCAAAGGTCGAAGGTCAAATATCAAGGTGTCAAAGGTCAAAGGTTAAGAATCAAGGGTAAAAGGTCAAGGGTCAAAGGTCAAAGGTGAGGGGTTGAAGGGGGAGTGGCCACGCCCACCCTCATCTCCTCATTTTATTTGAAAGTGGCTAACCTACCCTACTGTCTATTTTGCGCAATTTTGCACACCCTTCAGTACCCCACAAGAGCGTTCTCAGAAAAATTTATGTCATTCGAGGAGCCTAATTTTGCACAACTATTTTTAAATTTTGCACACTTCCCATGCCGTTTTCTTTTTGTGGCGTTTACGGTTAAACTTGGTCCTAAAATTTTCCAGAAGTATAAGCAAACGAAGGAGACCTCGTTTGTGTAATATCTTTGAATATTGTTTAAATTTACAGATAATTGTTTATGTTTACATTTGTATATAATCAAAAGTTTTTAATTTTTATGAATTTCCGGATTATACTTAAATTTTAAACTAGTAGGTAGGTATATGCACCTATATCTGAATTCGGGACAGATATCCGCGGGAGGCGAAAGGTTGTAAGTGCCGTAAAGAGGAATGCGTGCGTACCTACACCTGCCATGCGCGAAGGCCTTTTATGTAATATATTGAAATGTTGCTTAGCAATGCCTAGTTTTATTTGTGTTCATGATTCGGAATGACTTCGGGTGAAGTTTCCGAAGTTTGCAACGTATATTTCAAATGGTGGCGTTCCATTTCGGCAGGAAAGTCAATGTGAACGCCTCTATTTAAAATACATAACATTACGTAACGCCTGGTTCTCACCTATGCGTGCCCACCCTGACTCTAAAAATGCATCACGTGATCAGCCATGCATTTGCCGATTTTTTAAAAGTGTCGCGTGATGCGTTTTTAATATCAGGGTGAGCACGCATAGGAAGCAACTAGGCGTAACGCTTATAGGGGTTATGTAGGGGTGAGCGGGGTTTCGCGGTTCCGTTACGTAACGCAATTTTTAAATTATTATTGTGAAATAAAACAAAACAAAATTATGATTGTTTTCCACAAACCAAAACTACACTTTTTTGCATTCGACGCGCGTTTCGCTAACAACGTTAGCATCATCAGGAGACGATAAACAATGAACTAAATTAGTCTACGCTCTATCTTATATACAATCCTTTAGTGGGCGGAGATAAGACTAATAAATTGTGATTGATCACGATTTTTAATCCTATATCCTCTCAACCAAAGAATAAGAAACGCGCGTCGAGTGCAAAAAAGTGTAGTTTTGGTTTGTGGAAAACAATCATAATTTTGTTTTAGTGCAACCAAAGGTTCCAAATTCCCAACATAATTGTGAAATAAAACAACTTTTTGGATTTTTCGAGTGAAAAAGAAAAAAAAACGTTACGTTATTTTAGACTGGAGTAGTCCCAAACGTTACAAAGCGTTATATAGGGGGTCGCGGGTTGGGGTCAAAATTGGGCAAAATAAGGGTTACGTAATAACTGCTCTCAGTTTACGCAATTACTTTGTGGTTGGCGGTAAATATAACCTAACTTTTTTGTTTCTTTTTACTTTTTTTAGTCGATAATACGTACCTCATCAATAAATTTTCCAAAAATATTACGAAAAAAATAAAATAACGATAACCATAAAGTAATTCCTCCGGAAATTCCGAACTCTGTTATGGAACTGCGCACTCGCAGAAGTAAGAATAATAATAAGGAAAGAGACAAAAACACTGACCAAAAAGACCTTAAGTGTAAATGGAACTTTAACTTTCTACCTATTGGTGTCATCCCATTTGCAGCAGGCGTTGTTTCCGTCTTTGGGTTGAGAATTGAGTCAAATTTACATGACATATATTTTGAATTCGATTTGATTTTTTTTTCGATCTATAAAAGGAATAATAATTTTTTTCTTATTTGCCATTTTAAGTATGAAATATAAAAACAAAATTTCTAAAATGTTCATGTGTAGAAATAAATAAACGACTTTTTCTAATTATAATTATTGACGGACGGAATTTTTCGATGTAAACCTAGTTAATGACACACCAAGACGCCAAACGCGTGTGTGAACTGCAAAATCAAGACGGGCGTCATCACCGTAGCCGCTGTCCGCAAATAGCAAGGTGTGATCTCACCATTATCCAGATGAAAATTTTCGGACGCACCCATGAAATCGGAGGCGCGTTCGACCTCGGGTGCAACTTGCCCCAAAATGGGTAAGTGCAGCCCTCTAGAAATTTGATAAGCCTTTGGTATTCTTGACATATAAAAGAGAAAGATAGAAATGTGGTTTTAAAGGCGTTCTTAGTCATTTACGGTAAGATGTGTCTGAGCTTCATAGAAAGTGACAGTTTCCTCGTCCTTCACTCCCCAAATGGACCTACCTAAATTTTTGGGTGCTCTGCACCAAATTTTGACGTTTTTTCGAGCTTGGGCATCTTGTCTTTAAACTTTGCAGTGTGTATTTGTGGAAGAAATGAATTTAATGGACGAGGCTGGGAATAACTCATTTTTTTTATTATTTCGCCAGAAGCACGAAACCATCTGGGCGTGAAAAAAATTCTGTTTTTTTTATAAGTTAACTATACAGGTTAAAAAAGTGTAGGTTGTATAAAAACAAGCTTACGGAATCGTGTAGTGAATTAGAGCGTACTCCTATTCACTCCACGGTCCCATAAGTATAATATATATATATATATAATATAATATATATAATATACAACTTTTATTTTGGTTTATTATTGAAGTAAAATATGCGTGCGGGAAAGTAGAAAGATCTGAAAGAAAACAAAGCGTCGTTTTTTTTTTAAGAAAGTGTTTATTTTATCTATCAACGAAGGTTATTATTAGAACTGCTACAACACGCAATTACGATTTACTTACTTTCGAACTACTGGCGTGACAAAGACTTTCATGGAACTTAAAATTAACGTTTTTATTTTATTAGACACATAAAGCCAATTATCAAAATTAACACTATCCTAAGACGTATCTCTATCGGGTGGACCAATCAACCATTTGTAGTTTTAAATATATGGGGAATGCGAGACAGCTCCAGCTGATCAAAGTACGCCTGGATAACCATTCTTCGGTTTCGAGAGAAACTTTCGTGTAGGAACGATCACATCCTTTATTTCAACCAGTAGACAAGCCCCAGTGTGGTTACGAAACGTTCGATAAGCTGAAAAGCTCCACGACGCCCGCGCAGGAGAACCCGCTCTCTTCCCCAGAACCAGCAGATGTAAGTTGTAGGAGAGTTCTCTTGATATGCGGTAGCCCGGTAATGTCCGGCGGTGCTCGACTGATATCGGATGGCAGCACTCCTATTGGTCCAAATCACTGATTACACAGCAGATTGCGGGTATACTGACCAAATTATATTTTTTTTGGTAACTGTCAAAAGAGCAGATTTTAATATATACAGGGTGGAAAAACCGAATTAAAGTAACAAGGTCGTTTTTGACCTGTAAAAGTACCGGAAAATAAAAAATCCATGCCAGATTGCAGCAGTACTCGTTAGAAGCTGTTTTTAGAAAATAAACAAAATAACGGGTTTTTATATATACAGGGTGAAAAAACTCTATTTCACTTAGAAAGTCGTTTTTGGCCCATTAAAATAACGGAAAATAAAAAATCCATAGCAGTTTGCGGGTATACTGGTCAATTGCTATTTTTCTGATCACTGTCAAAATGGCAAATTTTAATATCTACAGGGTGAAAAAACCGAATTAAAGTAACAAGATCGTTTTTGACTCTTAAAAATACCGGAAAAATAAAAAAATCCATGCCAGATTGCGGAAGTACTCGCTAAAAGCTGTTTTTAGAAAATAAACAAAATAACGGGTTTTTATATATACAGGGTGAAAAACCTTAATTAAAGTAACAAAATCGTTTTTGACACTTAAAAATATCGGAAAATAAAAAATCCATTGCAGATTGCGGTCATACTGGTCAAATACTGCTTTTTTGATTACTGTCAAAATGGCAGAATTTAATATCTACAGGGTGAAAAAACCGATTCAAAGTAACAAGGTGGTTTTTGATTCTTAAAAATACAGATTGTGGGAGTACTCGTTAAAAGCTGTATTTAGAAAATAAACAAAATAACGGGTTTTTATATATACGGGGTGAAAAAACTCTGTTTCACTTAGAAAGTCGTTTTTGACCCTTAAAAATACCTGAAAATAAAAAATTCATGCCAGATTGCGGAAGTACTCGTAAAAGCTGTCTTTAGAAGATAAACAAAATAACGGGTTTTTATATATACAGGGTAAAAAAACCCGTTATTTTGTTTATTTTCGAAAAATGGCTTTTAACGAGTACTTCTGGCATGGATTTCTTATATTCCGGTAATTTTACAGGTCAAAAACGACCTTGTTACTTTAATTCGGTTTTTTCACCCTGTAGATATTAAAATCTGCCATTTTGACAGTAATCAAAAAAATAGCATTTGACCAGTATACCCGCAATCTGCTATGAATTTTTTATTTTCCAGTATTTTTAAGGGTCAAAAACGACCTTGTTACTTTAATTAAGTTTTCTCACCCTGTATATATAAAAACCCGTTATTTTTTATTTTCCGGTATTTTTAAGGGTCAAAAACGACCTTGTTATTTTAATTCGGTTTTTCACCCTGTAGATATTAAAATCTGCCATTTTGACAGTAATCAAAAAAATAGCATTTGACCAGTATAGCCGCAATCTGCTATGAATTTTTTATTTTCCGGTATTTTTAAGGGTCAAAAACGACCTTGTTTCATTAATTAAGTTTTCTCACCCTGTATATATTAAAACCCGATATTTTGTTTACTTTCTAAATACAGCTTTTAACGAGTACTCCCGCAATCTGTATATATAAAAACCCGATATTTTTTTTACATTCTAAATACAGCTTTTAACGAATACTCCCACAATCTGGCATGGATTTTTTATTTTCCGGTATTTTTAAGGGTCAAAAACGACCTTGTTATATTAATTCGGTGTTTTTACCCTGTATATATAAAAACCCGTTATTTTTTTTTTCGAAAAACAGCTTTTAACGAGTACTTCCGCAATCTGGCATGCATTTTTTATTTTCCGGTATTTTTAAGGGTCAAAACGACCTTGGTACATTAATTCGGTTTTTTTACCCTGTAGATGTTAAAATCTGCAATTTTGACAATGATCAAAAAAGTAGCATTTGACCAGAATACCCGCAATCTGCTATAGATTTTTTATTTTCAGGTATTTTTAAGGGTCAAAAACGACCTTGTTACATTAATTCAGTTTTTTCACCCTGTATATATAAAAACCCGTTATTTTGTTTATATTCCAAAAACAGCTTCTAACGAGTACTTCCGCTATCTGGCATGGATTTTTTTATTTTCCGGTATTTTTACAGGTCAAAAACGACCTTGTTACTTTAATTCGGGTTTTTCACCCTGTATATATAAAAACCCGTTATCTTGCTTATTTTCTGAAAACAGCTTTTAACGAGTACTTCCGCAATCTTGCATGGATTTTTATTTTCCGGGATTTTCAAGTGTTAAAACGACCTTGTTACTTTAATTCGGTTTTTTACCCTGTATATATAAAAACATGTTATTTTATTTATTTTCTAAAAACAGCTGCTAACCAGTACTTCCGCAATCTGGCATGGATTTTTTATTTTCCGGTATTTTTACAGGTCAGAAACGACCTTTTTACTTTAATTCGGTTTTTTCACCCTGTATATATAAAAACCCGTTATCTTGCTTATTTTCTGAAAACAGCTTTTAACGAGTACTCCCGCAATCTGGCATGGATTTTTCACCCTGTATATATAAAAATCTGTTATTTTGTTTATTCTCGAAAAATGGCCTTTAACGAGTACTTCCGCAATCTGGCATGGATTTTTTATTTTTCGGTATTTTTAAGGGTCAAAAACGACCTTGTTATTTTAATTCGGGTTTTTCACCATGTAGATATTAAAATCTGCCATTTTGACAGTAATCAAAAGTAGCATTTGACCAGTATATCCGCAATCTGCTATGAATTTTTTATTTTTCGGTATTTTTAAGGGTCAAAAACGACCTTGTTACTTTAATTAAGTTTTCTCACCCTTTATATATAAAAAACCGGTATTTTGTTTATTTTCTAAATACAGCTTTTAACGAGTACTCCCACAATTTGGCATGGATTTTTTATTTTCCGGTATTTTTAAGGGTCAAAAACGACCTTGTTATATTAATTCGGTATTTTTACTCTGTATATATAAAAACCCGTTATTTTGTTTATTTTCTAAAAACAGCTTTTATCGAGTCCTTCCGCAATCTGGCATGAATTTTTTATTTTCCGGTGTTTTTAAGGGTCAAAAACGACCTTGTTACTTTAATTAAGTTTTCTCACCCTGTATATATAAAAATCCGTTATTTCGTTTATTTTCTATTAACAGTAAAAACATCTTTTAACGAGTACTTCCGCAATCTGGCATGGATTTTTTATTTTCCGGTATTTTTTGGGGTTAAAAAGGACCTTGGTACATTAATTCGGTGTTTTCACCCTGTAGATATTAAAATCTGCCATTTTGGCAATATTCAAAAAAGTAGCATTTGACCAGTATACCCGCAATCTGCTATAGATTTTTTATTTTCCGGTATTTTGAAGGGTCAAAAACGACCTTGTTACTTTAATTAAGTTTTTTCACCCTGTATATATAAAAACCCGTTATTTTGTTTATATTCTAAAAACAGCTTTTAACGAGTACTTCCGCAATCTGGCATGGATTTTTCATTTTCCGGTATTTTTAAGGGTCCAAAACGACCTTGTTATATTAATTTGTTGTTTTTACCCTGTATTTTGTTTATTTTCGAAAAACAGCTTTTAACGATTACCTCCGCAATCTGGCATGGATTTTTTATTTTCCGGTATTCTTAAGAGTCAAAAACGACCTTGTTACTTTAATTCGGTTTTTCACCCTGTAGGTATTAAAATCTGCCATTTTGACAGTAATCAAAAAAATAGCATTTGACCAGTACAGCTGCAATCTGCTATGAATTTTTAATTTTCCGGTATTTTTAAGGGTCAAAAACGACCTTGTTACTTTAATTAAGTTTTCTCACCCTGTATATATAAAAACCCGATATTTTGTTTATTTTCTAAATACAGCTTCTAACGAGTACTCCCACAATCTGGCATGGATTTTTTATTTTCCGGTGTTTTTAAGGGTCAAAAACGACCTTGTTATACTAATTCGATGTTTTTACCCTGTATATATAAAAACCCGTTATTTTGTTTATTTTCGAAAAACAGCTTTTATCGACTCCTTCCGCAATCTGGCATAAATTTTTTATTTTCCGGGATTTTTAAGAGTCAAAAACGACCTTGTTACTTTAATTGGGTTTTTTCACCCTGTAGATATTAAATTCTGCCATTTGGCAGTAATAAAAAAGTAGCATTTGACCATTATATCCGCAATCTGCTATGAATTTTTTATTTTCCGGTGTTTTTAAGGGTCAAAAACGACCTTGTTACGTTTTCTCACCCAGTATATATAAAAATCCGTTATTTGGTTTATTTTCTAAAAACAGTAAAAACAGCTTTTAACGAGTACTTCCGCAATCTGGCATGGATTTTTTATTTTCCGGTATTTTTAAGGGTTAAAAACGACCTTGGTACATTAATTCGGTTTTTTCACCATGTAGATATTAAAATCTGCCAGTTTGAAAATATTCAAAAAAGTAGCATTTGACCAGTATACCCGCAATCTGCTATAGATTTTTTATTTTCCGGTATTTTGAAGGGTCAAAAACGACCTTGTTACTTTAATTAAGTTTTTTCACACTTTATATATAAAAACCCGTTATTTTGTTTATATTCTAAAAACAGCTTCTAACGAGTACTTCCGTAATCTGGCATGGATTTTTTATTTTCCGGGATTTTCAAGTGTCAAAAACGACCTTGTTTCTTTAATTCGGTTTTTTACCCTGTATATATAAAAACCCGTTATTTTATTTATTTTCTAAAAACAGCTTCTAACCAGTACTTCCGCAATCTGGCATGGATTTTTTATTTTCCGGTATTTTTAAGGTTCAAAAACGACCTTGTTTATTTAATTCGCTTTTTCACCGTGTATATTTAAAAATCTGTTATTTTGTTTATTTTCGAAAAATGACCTTTAACGAGTACTTACGCAATCTGGCATGGATTTTTTATTTTCCGGTATTTTTACAGATCAAAAACGACCTTGTTACTTTAGTTTGGTTTTTTCACCCTGTATATATAAAAACCCGTTATCTTGCTTATTTTCTGAAAACAGCTTTTAACGAGTACTCCCGCAATCTGGCATGGATTTTTTATTTTCCGGTATTTTTAAGGGTCAAAAACGACCTTGTTTTTTTAATTCGCTTTTTCACCCTGTATATATAAAAATCTGTTATTTTGTTTATTTTCGAAAAATGGCCTTTAACGAGTACTTCCGCAATCTGGCATGGATTTTTTATTTTCCGGTATTTTTACAGGTCAATAACGACCTTGTTAATTTAATTCGGTTTTTTCACCCTGTAGATATTAAAATCTGCCATTTTGACAGCAATCAAAAAAATAGCATTTGACCAGTATACTCGCAATCTGCTATGAATTTTTTATTTTCGGGTATTTTTAAAGGTCAAAAACGACCTTGATACTTTAATTAAGTTTTCTCACCCTGTATATATAAAAACCCGTTATTTTGTTTATTTTCTAAATACAGCTTTTAACGAGTATTCCCGCAATCTGGCATGGATTTTTTATTTTCGGGTATTTTTAAGGGTCAAAAACGACCTTATTACTTTAATTCGGTTTTTTCACTTTGTAGATATTAAAATCTGCCCTTTTGACAGTAATCAAAAAATTAGCCTTTGACCATTATATCCGCAATCTGCTATGGATTTTTTATTTTAAGGTAATTTAATGGTCAAAAACGACTTTCTAAGTGGAAAATTTTTTTTTTACCCTGTATATATAAAAACTCGTTATTTTGTTTATCTTCTGAAAACAGCTTTTAACGAGTACTTCGGCAATCTGGCATGGATTTTTTATTTTCCGATATTTTTAAGGGTCAAAAACGACCTTGTTACTTTAATTCGGTTTTTCACCCCGTAGATATTAAAATCTGCCATTTTGACAGCAATCAAAAAAATAGCATTTGACCAGTATACCCGCAATCTGCTATGAATTTTTTATTTTCCGGTATTTTTAAGGGTCAAAAACGACATTGTTACTTTAAATAAGTTTTCTCACCCTGTATATATAAGAACCCGTTATTTTGTTTATTTTCTAAATACAGCTTTTAACGAGTACTTCCGCAATCTGGCATGGATTTTTTATTTTCCGGTATTTTTAAGAGTCAGAAACGACCTTATTACTTTAATTCGGTTTTTTCACTTTGTAGATATTAAAATCTGCCATTTTGACAGTAATCAAAAAAATAGCATTTGACCAGTATACCCGCAATCTGCTATGAATTTTTTATTTTCCGGTGTTTTTAAGGGTCAAAAACGACCTTGTTACTTTAATTAAGTTTTCTCACCCTGTATATATAAAAACCCGTTATTTTTTATTTTCCGGTATTTTTAAGGGTCAAAAACGACCTTGTTATTTTAATTCGGTTTTTCAACCTGTAGATATTAAAATATGCCATTTTGACAGTAATCAAAAAAATAGCATTTGACCAGTATAGCCGCAATCTGCTATGAATTTTTTATTTTCCGGTATTTTTAAGGGTCAAAAACGACCTTGTTTCTTTAATTAAGTTTTCTCACCCTGTATATATAAAAACCCGATATTTTGTTTACTTTCTAAATACAGCTTTTAACGAGTACTCCCACAATCTGTATATATAAAAACCCGATATTTTTTTTACATTCTAAATACAGCTTTTAACGAATACTCCCACAATCTGGCATGGATTTTTTATTTTCCGGTATTTTTAAGGGTCAAAAACGACCTTGCTATATTAATTCGGTGTTTTTACCCTGTATATATAAAAACCCGTTATTTTTTTTTCGAAAAACAGCTTTTATCGAGTCCTTCCGCAATCTGGCATGAATTTTTTATTTTCCGGTGTTTTTAAAGGTCAAAAACGACCTTGTTACATTAATTAAGTTTTCTCACCGTGTATATATAAAAATCCGTTATTTTGTTTATTTTCTAAAAACAATAAAAACTGCTTTTAACGAGTACTTCCGCAATCTGGCATGCATTTTTTATTTTCCGGTATTTTTAAGGGTCAAAACGACCTTGGTACATTAATTCGGTTTTTTCACCCTGTAGATGTTAAAATCTGCAATTTTGACAATAATCAAAAAAGTAGCATTTGACCAGTATACCCGCAATCTGCTATAGATTTTTTATTTTCGGGTATTTTTAAGGGTCAAAAACGACCTTGTTACATTAATTAAGTTTTTCACCCTGTATATATAAAAACCCGTTATTTTGTTTATATTCTAAAAACAGCTTCTAACGAGTACTTCCGCTATCTGGCATGGATTTTTTATTTTCCGGTATTTTTACAGGTCAAAAACGACCTTGTTACTTTAATTCGGTTTTTTCACCCTGTATATATAAAAACCCGTTATCTTGCTTATTTTATGAAAACAGCTTTTAACGAGTACTTCCGCAATCTGGCATGGATTTTTTATTTTCCGGGATTTTCAAGTGTCAAAAACGACCTTGTTTCTTTAATTCGGTTTTTCACCCTGTATATATAAAAATCTGTTATTTTGTTTATTTTCGAAAAATGGCCTTTAACGAGTACTTCCGTAATCTGGCATGGATTTTTTATTTTCCGGTATTTTTACAGGTCAAAAACGACCTTGTTACTTTAATTCGGTTTTTTCACCCTGTATATATAAAAACCCGTTATCTTGCTTATTTTATGAAAACAGCTTTTAACGAGTACTTCCGCAATCTGGCATGGATTTTTTATTTTCCGGGATTTTCAAGTGTCAAAAACGACCTTGTTTCTTTAATTCGGTTTTTTACCTTGTATATATAAAAACCCGTTATTTTATTTATTTTCTAAAAACAGCTTCTAACCAGTACTTCCGCAATCTGGCATGGATTTTTTATTTTCCGTTATTTTTAAGGTTCAAAAACGACCTTGTTTATTTAATTCGCTTTTTCACCCTGTATATATAAAAATCTGTTATTTTGTTTATTTTCGAAAAATGACCTTTAACGAGTACTTCCGCAATCTGGCATGGATTTTTTATTTTCCAGTATTTTTAAGGGTCCAAAACGACCTTGTTACTTTAATTAAGTTTTCTCACCCTGTATATATAAAAACCCTTTATTTTGTTTATTTTCTAAATACAGCTTTTAACGAGTACTCCCGCAATCTGGCATGGATTTTTTATTTTCCGGTATTTTTAAGGGTCCAAAACGACCTTGTTATATTAATTTGTTGTTTTTACCCTGTATTTTGTTTATTTTCGAAAAACACTTTTACCGAGTACCTCCGCAATCTGGCATGGATTTTTTATTTTCCGGTATTCTTAAGAGTCAAAAACGACCTTGTTACTGTAATTCGGTTTATCACCCTGTAGGTATTAAAATCTGCCATTTTGACAGTAATCAAAAAAATAGCATTTGACCAGTATAGCCGCAATCTGCTATGAATTTTTAATTTTCCGGTATTTTTAAGGGTCAAAAACGACATTGTTACTTTAATTAAGTTTTCTCACCCTGTATATATAAAAACCCGATATTTTGTTTATATTCTAAAAACAGCTTCTAACGAGTACTTCCGCAATCTGGCATGGATTTTTTATTTTCCGGTATTTTTAAGGGTCCAAAACGACCTTGTTACTTTAATTAAGTTTTCTCACCCTGTATATATAAAAACCCTTTATTTTGTTTATTTTCTAAATACAGCATTTAACGAGTACTCCCGCAATCTGGCATGGATTTTTTATTTTCCGGTATTTTTAAGGGTCCAAAACGACCTTGTTATATTAATTTGTTGTTTTTACCCTGTATTTTGTTTATTTTCGAAAAACAGCTTTTACCGAGTACCTCCGCAATCTGGCATGGATTTTTTATTTTCCGGTATTATTAAGAGTCAAAAACGACCTTGTTACTGTAATTCGGTTTTTCACCCTGTAGGTATTAAAATCTGCCATTTTGACAGTAATCAAAAAAATAGCATTTGACCAGTATAGCCGCAATCTGCTATGAATTTTTAATTTTCCGGTATTTTTAAGGGTCAAAAACGACCTTGTTACTTTAATTAAGTTTTTTCACCCTGTATATATAAAAACCCGTTATTTTGTTTATATTCTAAAAACAGCTTCTAACGAGTACTTCCGCAATCTGGCATGGATTTTTTATTTTCCGGTATTTTTAAGGGTCCAAAACGACCTTGTTATATTAATTTGTTGTTTTTACCCTTTATTTTGTTTATTTTCGAAAAACAGCTTTTAACGAGTACCTCCGCAATCTGGCATGGATTTTTTATTTTCCGGTATTCTTAAGAGTCGAAAACGACCTTGTTACTTTAATTCGGTTTTTCACCCTGTAGGTATTAAAATCTGCCATTTTGACAGTAATCAAAAAAATAGCATTTGACCAGTATATCCGCAATCTGCTATGAATTTTTAATTTTCCGGTATTTTTAAGGGTCAAAAACGACATTGTTACTTTAATTAAGTTTTCTCACCCTGTATATATAAAAACCCGATATTTTGTTTATATTCTAAAAACAGCTTCTAACGAGTACTTCCGCAATTTGGCATGGATTTTTTATTTTCCGGTATTTTTAAGGGTCCAAAACGACCTTGTTACTTTAATTAAGTTTTCTCACCCTGTATATATAAAAACCCTTTATTTTGTTTATTTTCTAAATACAGCTTTTAACGAGTACTCCCGCAATCTGGCATGGATTTTTTATTTTCCGGTATTTTTAAGGGTCCAAAACGACCTTGTTATATTAATTTGTTGTTTTTACCCTGTATTTTGTTTATTTTCGAAAAACAGCTTTTACCGAGTACCTCCGCGATCTGGCATGGATTTTTTATTTTCCGGTATTCTTAAGAGTCAAAAACGACCTTGTTACTTTAATTCGGTTTTTCACCCTGTAGGTATTAAAATCTGCCATTTTGACAGTAATCAAAAAAATAGCATTTGACCAGTATAGCCGCAATTTGCTATGAATTTTTAATTTTCCGGTATTTTTAAGGGTCAAAAACGACATTGTTACTTTAATTAAGTTTTCTCACCCTGTATATATAAAAACCCGATATTTTGTTTATTTTCTAAATACAGCTTCTAACGAGTACTCCCACAACCTGGCATGGATTTTTTATTTTCCGGTGTTTTTAAGGGTCAAAAACGACCTTGTTACTTTAATTAAGTTTTCTCACCCTGTATATATAAAAATCCGTTATTTTGTTTATTTTCTAAAAACAATAAAAACTGCTTTTAACGAGTACTTCCGCAATCTGGCATGAATTTTTTATTTTCCGGTGTTTTTAAGGGTCAAAAACGACCTTGTTTCTTTAATTAAGTTTTCTCACCCTGTATATATAAACCCGATATTTTGTTTACTTTCTAAATACAGCTTTTAACGAGTACTCCCACAATGTGTATATATAAAAACACGATATTTTGTTTATTTTCTAAATACAGCTTCTAACGTGTACTCCCACAATCTGGCATGGATTTTTTATTTTCCGGTATTTTTAAGGGTTATAAACAACATTGTTATATTAATTCGGTGTTTTTACCCTGTATATATAAAAACCCGTTATTTTTTTTTTCGAAAAACAGCTTTTATCGAGTCCTTCCGCAATCTGGCATGAATTTTTTATTTTCCGGTGTTTTTACGGGTCAAAAACGACCTTGTTACTTTAATTAAGTTTTCTCACCCTGTATATATAAAAATCCGTTATTTTGTTTATTTTCTAAAAACAATAAAAACTGCTTTTAACGAGTACTTCCGCAATCTGGCATGCATTTTTGATTTTCCGGTATTTTAAGGGTCAAAACGACCTTGGTACATTAATTCGGTTTTTTCACCCTGTAGATGTTAAAATCTGCAATTTTGACAATAATCAAAAAAGTAGCATTTGACCAGTATACCCGCAATCTGCTATAGATTTTTTATTTTCGGGTATTTTTAAGGGTCAAAAACGACCTTGTTACATTAATTCAGTTTTTTCACCCTGTATATATAAAAACCCGTTATTTTTTTTATATTCTAAAAACAGCTTCTAACGAGTACTTCCGCTATCTGGCATGGATTTTTTATTTTCCGGTATTTTTACAGGTCAAAAACGACCTTGTTACTTTAATTCGGTTTTTTCACCCTGTATATATAAAAACCCGTTATCTTGCTTATTTTCTGAAAACAGCTCTTAACGAGCACTTCCGCAATCTGGCATGGATTTTTTATTTTCCGGGATTTTCAAGTGTTAAAAACGACCTTGTTACTTTAATTCGGTTTTTTACCCTGTATATATAAAAACATGTTATTTTATTTATTTTCTAAAAACAGCTTCTAACCAGTACTTCCGCAATCTGGCATGGATTTTTTATTTTCCGGTATTTTTACAGGTCATAAACGACCTTTTTACTTTAATTCGGTTTTTTTCACCCGGTATATATAAAAACCCGTTATCTTGCTTATTTTCTGAAAACAGCTTTTAACGAGTACTCCCGCAATCTGGCATGGATTTTTAATTTTTCGGTATTTTTAAGGGACAAAAACGACCTTGTTTTTTTAATTCGCTTTTTCACCCTGTATATATAAAAATCTGTTATTTTGTTTATTTTCGAAAAATGGCCTTTAACGAGTACTTCTGCAATCTGGCATGGATTTTTTATTTTTCGGTATTTCTAAGGGTCAAAAACGACCTTGTTATTTTAATTCGGTTTTTTCACCCTGTAGATATTAAAATCTGCCATTTTGACAGTAATCAAAAGTAGCATTTGACCAGTATATCCGCAATATGCTATGAATTTTTTATTTTCCGGTATTTTTAAGGTTCAAAAACGACCTTGTTACTTTAATTAAGTTTTCTCACCCTTTATATATAAAAAATCGGTATTTTGTTTATTCTCTAAATACAGCTTTTAACGAGTACTCCTACAATTTGGCATGGATTTTTTATTTTCCGGTATTTTTAAGGGTCAAAAACGACCTTGTTATATTAATTCGGTATTTTTACCCTGTATATATAAAAACCCGTTATTTTGTTTATTTTCTAAAAACAGCTTTTATCGAGTCCTTCCGCAATATGGCATGAATTTTTTATTTTCCGGTGTTTTTAAGGGTCAAAAACGACCTTGTTACTTTAATTAAGTTTTCTCACCCTGTATATATAAAAATCCGTTATTTCGTTTATTTTCTATTAACAGTAAAAACATCTTTTAACGAGTACTTCCGCAATCTTTCATGGATTTTTTATTTTCCGGTATTTTTAGGGGTTAAAAACGACCTTGGTACATTAATTCGGTGTTTTCACCCTGTAGATATTAAAATCTGCCATTTTGGCAATATTCAAAAAAGTAGCATTTGACCCGTATACCCGCAATCTGCTATAGATTTTTTATATTCCGGTATTTTGAAGGGTCAAAAACGACCTTGTTACTTTAATTAAGTTTTTTCACCCTGTATATATAAAAACCCGTTATTTTGTTTATATTCTAAAAACAGCTTCTAACGAGTACTTCCGCAATCTGGCATGGATTTTTTATTTTCCGGTATTTTTAAGGGTCCAAAACGACCTTGTTATATTAATTTGTTGTTTTTACCCTGTATTTTGTTTATTTTCGAAAAACAGCTTTTAACGAGTACCTCCGCAATCTGGCATGGATTTTTTATTTTCCGGTATTCTTAAGAGTCAAAAACGACCTTGTTACTTTAATTCGGTTTTTCACCCTGTAGGTATTAAAATCTGCCATTTTGACAGTAATCAAAAAAATAGCATTTGACCAGTATAGCCGCAATATGCTATGAATTTTTAATTTTCCGGTATTTTTAAGGGTCAAAAACGACCTTGTTACTTTAATTAAGTTTTCTCACCCTGTATATATAAAAACCCGATATTTTGTTTATTTTCTAAATACAGCTTCTAACGAGTACTCCCACAATCTGGCATGGATTTTTTATTTTCCGGTGTTTTTAAGGGTCAAAAACGACCTTGTTATACTAATTCGGTGTTTTTACCCTGTATATATAAAAACCCGTTATTTTGTTTATTTTCGAAAAACAGCTTTTATCGAGTCCTTCCGCAATCTGGCATGAATTTTTTATTTTCCGGGATTTTTAAGAGTCAAAAACGACCTTGTTACTTTAATTGGGTTTTTTCACCCTGTAGATATTAAATTCTTCCATTTTGACAGTAATAAAAAAGTAGCATTTGACCATTATATCCGCAATCTGCTATGAATTTTTTATTTTCCGGTGTTTTTAAGGGTCAAAAACGACCTTGTTACTTTAATTAAGTTTTCTCACCCTGTATATATAAAAATCCGTTATTTGGTTTATTTTCTAAAAACAGTAAAAACAGCTTTTAACGAGTACTTCCGCAATCTGGCATGGATTCTTTATTTTCCGGTATTTTTAAGGGTCAAAAACGACCTTGTTATATTAATTCGGTATTTTTACCCTGTATATATAAAAACCCGTTATTTTGTTTATTTTCTAAAAACAGCTTTTATCGAGTCCTTTCGCAATCTGGAATGAATTTTTTATTTTCCGGTGTTTTTAAGGGTCAAAAACGACCTTGTTACTTTAATTAAGTTTTTTCACCCTGTATATATAAAAATCCGTTATTTTGTTTATATTCTAAAAAATGCTTCTAACGAGTACTCCCGCAATCTGGCATGGATTTTTTATTTTCCGGTATTTTTAAGGGTCCAAAACGACCTTGTTATATTAATTTGTTATTTTTACCCTGTATTTTGTTTATTTTCGAAAAACAGCTTTTAACGAGTACCTCCGCAATCTGGCATGGATTTTTTATTTTCCGGTATTCTTAAGAGTCAAAAACGACCTTGTTACTTTAATTCGGTTTTTCACCCTGTAGGTATTAAAATCTGCCATTTTGACAGTAATCAAAAAAATAGCATTTGACCAGTGTAGCCGCAATCTGCTATGAATTTTTAATTTTCCGGTATTTTTAAGGGTCAAAAACGACCTTGTTACTTTAATTAAGTTTTCTCACCCTGTATATATAAAAACCCGATATTTTGTTTATTTTCTAAATACAGCTTCTAACGAGTACTCCCACAATCTGGCATGGATTTTTTATTTTCCGGTGTTTTTAAGGGTCAAAAACGACCTTGTTATACTAATTCGGTGTTTTTACCCTGTATATATAAAAACCCGTTATTTTGTTTATTTTCGAAAAACAGCTTTTATCGAGTCCTTCCGCAATCTGGCATGAATTTTTTATTTTCCGGGATTTTTAAGAGTCAAAAACGACCTTGTTATTTTAGTTGGGTTTTTTCACCCTGTAGATATTAAATTCTGCCATTTTGACAGTAATAAAAAAGTAGCATTTGACCATTATATCCGCAATCTGCTATGAATTTTTTATTTTCCGGTGTTTTTAAGGGTCAAAAACGACCTTGTTACTTTAATTAAGTTTTCTCACCCTGTATATATAAAAATCCGTTATTTGGTTTATTTTCTAAAAACAGTAAAAACAGCTTTTAACGAGTACTTCCGCAATCTGGCATGGATTTTTTATTTTCCGGTATTTTTAAGGGTTAAAAACGACCTTGGTACATTAAATCGGTTTTTTCACCATGTAGATATTAAAATCTGCCATTTTGAAAATATTCAAAAAAGTAGCATTTGACCAGTATACCCGCAATCTGCTATAGATTTTTTATTTTCCTGTATTTTGAAGGGTCAAAAACGACCTTGTTACTTTAATTAACTTTTTTCACACTGTATATATAAAAACCCGTTATTTTGTTTAAATTCTAAAAACAGCTTCTAACGAGTACTTCCGTAATCTGGCATGGATTTTTTATTTTCCGGTATTTTTACAGGTCAAAAACGACCTTGTTACTTTAATTCGGTTTTTTCACCCTGTATATATAAAAACCCGTTATCTTGCTTATTTTATGAAAACAGCTTTTAACGAGTACTTCCGCAATCTGGCATGGATTTTTTATTTTCCGGTATTTTTACAGGTCAAAAACGACCTTGTTAATTTAATTCGGTTTTTTCACCCTGTAGATATTAAAATCTGCCATTTTGACAGCAATCAAAAAAATAGCATTTGACCAGTATACTCGCAATCTGCTATGAATTTTTTATTTTCGGGTATTTTTAAAGGTCAAAAACGACCTTGATACTTTAATTAAGTTTTCTCACCCTGTATATATAAAAACCCGTTATTTTGTTTATTTTCTAAATACAGCTTTTAACGAGTACTTCCGCAATCTGGCATGGATTTTTTATTTTTCGGTATTTTTAAGGGTTAAAAACGATCTTGTTATTTTAATTCGGTTTTTTCACCCTGTAGATATTAAAATCTGCCATTTTGACAGTAATCAAAAGTAGCATTTGACCAGTATATCCGCAATCTGCTATGAATTTTTTATTTTCCGGTATTTTTAAGTGTCAAATCGACCTTGTTACTTTAATTAAGTTTTCTCACCCTTTATATATAAAAAACCGGTATTTTGTTTATTTTCTAAATACAGCTCTTAACGAGTACTCCCACAATTTGGCATGGATTTTTTTATTTTCCGGTATTTTTAAGGGTCAAAAACGACCTTGTTATATTAATTCGGTATTTTTACCCTGTATATATAAAAACCCGTTATTTTGTTTATTTTCTAAAAACAGCTTTTATCGAGTCCTTCCGCAATCTGGCATGAATTTTTTATTTTCCGGTGTTTTTAAGGGTCAAAAACGACCTTGTTACTTTAATTAAGTTTTCTCGCCTTGTATATATAAAAATCCGTTATTTCGTTTATTTTCTATTAACAGTAAAAACATCTTTTAACGAGTACTTCCGCAATCTGGCATGGATTTTTTATTTTCCGGTATTTTTAGGGGTTAAAAACGACCTTGGTACATTAATTCGGTGTTTTCACCATGTAGATATTAAAATCTGCCATTTTGGCAATATTCAAAAAAGTAGCATTTGACCAGTATACCCGCAATCTGCTATAGATTTTTTATTTTCCGGTATTTTGAAGGATCAAAAACGACCTTGTTACTTTAATTAAGTTTTTTCACCCTCAACCCGTTATTTTGTTTATATTCTAAAAACAGCTTCTAACGAGTACTTCCGCAATCTGTCATGGTTATTTTATTTTCCGGTATTTTTAAGGGCCCAAAACGACCTTGTTACTTTAATTAAGTTTTCTCACCCTGTATATATAAAAACCCTTTATTTTGTTTATTTTCTAAATACAGCTTTTAACGAGTACTCCCGCAATATGGCATGGATTTTTTATTTTCCGGTATTTTTAAGGGTCCAAAACGACCTTGTTATATTAATTTGTTGTTTATACCCTGTATTTTGTTTATTTTCGAAAAACAGCTTTTACCGAGTACCTCCGCAATCTGGCATGGATTTTTTATTTTCCGGTATTCTTAAGAGTCAAAAACGACCTTGTTACTGTAATTCGGTTTTTCACCCTGTAGGTATTAAAATCTGCCATTTTGACAGTAATCAAAAAAATAGCATTTGACCAGTATAGCCGCAATCTGCTATGAATTTTTAATTTTCCGGTATTTTTAAGAGTCAAAAACGACATTGTTACTTTAATTAAGTTTTCTCACCCTGTATATATAAAAACCCGATATTTTGTTTATATTCTAAAAACAGCTTCTAACGAGTACTTCCGCAATCTGGCATGGATTTTTTATTTTCCGGTATTTTTAAGGGTCCAAAACGACCTTGTTACTTTAATTAAGTTTTCTCACCCTGTATATATAAAAACCCTTTATTTTGTTTATTTTCTAAATACAGCTTTTAACGAGTACTCCCGCAATCTGGCATGGATTTTTTATTTTCCGGTATTTTTAAGGGTCCAAAACGACCTTTTTATATTAATTTGTTGTTTTTACCCTGTATTTTGTTTATTTTCGAAAAACAGCTTTTACCGAGTACCTCCGCAATCTGGCATGGATTTTTTATTTTCCGGTATTCTTAAGAGTCAAAAACGACCTTGTTACTGTAATTCGGTTTTTCACCCTGTAGGTATTAAAATCTGCCATTTTGACAGTAATAAAAAAAAATAGCATTTGACCAGTATAGCCGCAATCTGCTATGAATTTTTAATTTTCCGGTATTTTTAAGGGTCAAAAACGACCTTGTTACTTTAATTAAGTTTTTTCACCCTGTATATATAAAAACCCGTTATTTTGTTTATATTCTAAAAGCAGCTTCTAACGAGTACTTCCGCAATCAGGCATGGATTTTTTATTTTCCGGTATTTTTAAGGGTCCAAAACGACCTTTTTATATTAATTTGTTGTTTTTACCCTGTATTTTGTTTTTTTTCGAAAAACAGCTTTTAACGAGTACCTCCGCAATCTGGCATGGATTTTTTTTTCCGGTATTCTTAAGAGTCAAAAACGACCTTGTTACTTTAATTCGGTTTTTCACCCTGTAGGTATTAAAATCTGCCATTTTGACAGTAATCAAAAAAATAGCATTTGACCAGTATAGCCGCAATCTGCTATGAATTTTTAATTTTCCGGTTTTTTTAAGGGTCAAAAACGACATTGTTACTTTAATTTTTTCTCACCCTGTATATATAAAAACCCGATATTTTGTTTATATTCTAAAAACAGCTTCTAACGATTACTTCCGCAATCTGGCATGGATTTTTTATTTTCCGGTATTTTTAAGGGTCCAAAACGACCTTGTTACTTTAATTACTCACCCTGTATATATAAAAACCCTTTATTTTGTTTATTTTCTAAATACAGCTTTTAACGAGTACTCCCGCAATCTGGCATGGATTTTTTATTTTCCGGTATTTTTAAGGGTCCAAAACGACCTTGTTATATTAATTTGTTGTTTTTACCCTGTATTTTGTTTATTTTCGAAAAACAGCTTTTACCGAGTACCTCCGCAATCTGGCATGGATTTTTTATTTTCCGGTATTCTTAAAAGTCAAAAACGACCTTGTAACTGTAATTCGGGTTTTCACCCTGTAGGTATTAAAATCTGCCATTTTGACAGTAATCAAAAAAATAGCATTTGACCAGTATAGCCGCAATCTGCTATGAATTTTTAATTTTCCGGTATTTTTAAGGGTCAAAAACGACCTTGTTATACTAATTCGGTGTTTTTACCCTGTATATATAAAAACCCGTTATTTTGTTTATTTTCGAAAAACAGCTTTTATCGAGTCCTTCCGCAATCTGGCATGAATTTTTTATTTTCCGGGATTTTTAAGAGTCAAAAACGACCTTGTTACTTTAATTGGGCTTTTTCACCTTGTAGATATTAAATTCTGCCATTTTGACAGTAATAAAAAAGTAGCATTTGACCATTATATCCGCAATCTGCTATGAATTTTTTATTTTCCGGGATTTTTAAGAGTCAAAAACGACCTTGTTACTTTAATTGGGTTTTTTCACCCTGTAGATATTAAATTCTGCCATTTTGACAGTAATAAAAAAGTAGCATTTGACCATTATATCCGCAATCTGCTATGAATTTTTTATTTTCCGATGTTTTTAAGGGTCAAAAACGACCTTGTTACTTTAATTAAGTTTTCTCACCCTGTATTGTAACGTTGTTTACGTTTTAAAGCGGTAGGCATCGGTTTCTGTTGGATTAACTACTCCTCTGAGAGATAATCCAACAAGTATCTCGGGCGCCACCCTCTGGATTTATGTGGTAGAGGGCCCACAGCGTCGGGTAGCTTTTAAACAGTGGAGACGGTTAAACCAGGGGTCTAGCTGTCTCGATTCTTAACCTAAGTAACACGAGTAAAACAACCAATTTTCCAACATGGCGGATTTATTATAACTCCTTTTAAATCAACAGTTCTCTTTATTTAGCATTTAACGGTATACAATAGAAAAGGACGGAAAATACTAGAAATAATCGGTAACTTGCATGTCTCATAACGTTTACGGTAAACCCCGGTATTTGATATTTAATGTTAACGGTAGAAAACTCCTTAATACGGCACCCCCAACATAGCGGAATTTACATATATAGAATTCATAGCAGGTTTAGAGAAATAAGAAATTAGTGTGTCAGACAAAGATACCTTTATAGCACCACTACTCCATAAATCACTCCATATGCTATTCCACCGTGTGTTAGAGAGAGATGAAAAGAGGAAAAGACAGTCCTAAAGGTATTCCGATCCAGCGATAGCACTGTCTCCCTCTCACTCACTAACCGGTCAAACAACACAGGATCGACCTACTTAGGTAGTTTAGCCATGTGTTAGAGAGAGAGATGTATTACCCGTATTCCGAACCAGCGATAATACACCTAACCTCCAATTACAGTGCCTTTGTCGTCACATGCTTAAATAAAACGATCCGGTGGCGCTGCTTCTCAATGAATTACTCCATACGCTGTCAAACCGTGTGTTAGAGAGAGATGCAGAGAGGAAAAGACAGTCCTAAAGGTAATCCGATCCAGCGATAGCACTGTCTCCCTCTCACTCACTAACCGGTCAGACAGCGCAAGACAAACCCATTAATAGCTTCGCCTGGTGCTAGAGAGAGAGATGTGTTACCCGTATTCCGAGCCAGCGGTAACCCATCTCACCTCTACTTACCATACGGAAAACTACATTTTACGGTATGTATAGGAAACCCCGCTATACTGGTCAGGTGCTTACCTATCGGGTTCTGGCAGGTTTTCGGTGCGGTCGGTGCGGACGGTCGGCAGAATGAATGCCCTGAAACGCGCTCGACATCGCTTTAAATAGCCTTGCGTATCCCCACCTACCATACTCCCGTCGAGCAGGCTGTGCGCGCAAAGCGGTGGGGTGTAGCTCGCTGACCGTGCAGCATAGCAGGAAAGGGAAACGTGGCGAGTCAAAGCGATGTCTAGAGTCCAAGAATAGCAAATAATAAAACGTCATAGAAATTACAGAAATTATGAGACATGAAGTACCTAAAAAGAAAAGAAAAGCTAAAATAAATAAATAAAATTAGTAACTTCGTTACAGTATATATAAAAATCCGTTATTTGGTTTATTTTCTAAAAACAGTAAAAACAGCTTTTAACGAGTACTTCCGCAATCTGACATGGATTTTTTATTTTCCGGTATTTTTAAGGGTTAAAAACGACCTTGGTACATTAATTCGGTTTTTTCACCATGTAGATATTAAAATCTGCCATTTTGAAAATATTCAAAAAAGTAGCATTTGACCAGTTTACCTGCAATCTGCTATAGATTTTTTATTTTCCGGTATTTTGAAGGGTCAAAAACGACCTTGTTACTTTAATTAAGTTTTTTCACACTGTATATATAAAAACCCGTTATTTTGTTTATATTCTAAAAACAGCTTCTAACGAGTACTTCCGTAATCTGGCATGGATTTTTTATTTTCCGGTATTTTTACAGGTCAAAAACGACCTTGTTACTTTAATTCGGTTTTTTCACCCTGTATATATAAAAACCCGTTATTTTGTTTATTTTCTAAAAACAGCTTTTATCGAGTCCTTCCGCAATCTGGCATGATTTTTTATTTTCCGGTATTTTTAGGGGTCAAAAACGACCTTGTTATATTAATTCGGTATTTTTACCCTGTATATATAAAAACCCGTTATTTTGTTTATTTTCTAAAAACAGCTTTTATCGAGTCCTTCCGCAATCTGGCATGAATTTTTTATTTTCCGGTGTTTTTAATGGTCAAAAACGACCTTGTTACTTTAATTAAGTTTTCTCACCCTGTATATATAAAAATCCGTTATTTCGTTTATTTTCTATTAACAGTAAAAACATCTTTTAACGAGTACTTCCGCAATCTGGCATGGATTTTTTATTTTCCGGTATTTTTAGGGGTTAGAAACGACCTTGGTACATTAATTCGGTGTTTTCACCATGTAGATATTAAAATCTGCCATTTTGGCAATATTCAAAAAAGTAGCATTTGACCAGTATACCCGCAATCTGCTATAGATTTTTTATTTTCCGGTATTTTGAAGGATCAAAAACGACCTTGTTACTTTAATTAAGTTTTTTCACCCTGTATATATAAAAACTCGTTATTTTGTTTATATTCTAAAAACAGCTTCTAACGAGTACTTCCGCAATCTGTCATGGATATTTTATTTTCCGGTATTTTTAAGGGCCCAAAACGACCTTGTTACTTTAATTTGTTGTTTTTACCCTGTATTTTGTTTATTTTCGAAAAAACAGCTTTTACCGAGTACCTCCGCAATCTGGCATGGATTTTTTATTTTCCGGTATTCTTAAGAGTCAAAAACGACCTTGTTACTGTAATTCGGTTTTTCACCCTGTAGGTATTAAAATCTGCCATTTTGACAGTAATCAAAAAAATAGCATTTGACCAGTATAGCCGCAATCTGCTATGAATTTTTAATTTTCCGGTATTTTTAAGGGTCAAAAACGACATTGTTACTTTAATTAAGTTTTCTCACCCTGTATATATAAAAACCCGATATTTTGTTTATATTCTAAAAACAGCTTCTAACGAGTACTTCCGCAATCTGGCATGGTTTTTTTATTTTCCGGTATTTTTAAGGTTCCAAAACGACCTTGTTACTTTAATTAAGTTTTCTCACCCTGTATATATAAAAACCCGATATTTTGTTTACTTTCTAAATACAGCTTTTAACGAGTACTCCCACAATGTGTATATATAAAAACCCGATATTTTGTTTATTTTCTAAATACAGCTTCTAACGTGTACTCCCACAATCTGGCATGGATTTTTTATTTTCCGGTATTTTTAAGGGTTATAAACAACATTGTTATATTAATTCGGTGTTTTTACCCTGTATATATAAAAACCCGTTATTTTTTTTTCGAAAAACAGCTTTTATCGAGTCCTTTCGCAATCTGGCATGAATTTTTTATTTTCCGGTGTTTTTACGGTTCAAAAACGACCTTGTTACTTTAATTAAGTTTTCTCACCCTGTATATATAAAAATCCGTTATTTTGTTTATTTTCTAAAAACAATAAAAACTGCTTTTAACGAGTACTTTCGCAATCTTGCATGCATTTTTTATTTTCCGGTATTTTTAAGGGTCAAAACGACCTTGGTACATTAATTCGGTTTTTTCACCCTGTAGATGTTAAAATCTGCAATTTTGACAATAATAAAAAAAGTAGCATTTGACCAGTATACCCGCAATCTGCTATAGATTTTTTATTTTCGGGTATTTTTAAGGGTCAAAAACGACCTTGTTACATTAATTCAGTTTTTTCACCCTGTAAATATAAAAACCCGTTATTTTGTTTATATTCTAAAAACAGCTTCCAACGAGTACTTCCGCTATCTGGCATGGATTTTTTATTTTCCGGTATTTTTACAGGTCAAAAACGACCTTGTTACTTTAATTCGGTTTTTTCACCCTGTATATATAAAAAC
The DNA here is from genome assembly GCA_963921995.1 of Oxystoma pomonae. Taxonomy (NCBI): domain Eukaryota; kingdom Metazoa; phylum Arthropoda; class Insecta; order Coleoptera; family Brentidae; genus Oxystoma; species Oxystoma pomonae. The sequence continues at coordinate 72,162,631 of OY998165.1, forward strand.
CCGTTATCTTGCTTATTTTCTGAAAACAGCTCTTAACGAGCACTTCCGCAATCTGGCATGGATTTTTTATTTTCCGGGATTTTCAAGTGTTAAAAACGACCTTGTTACTTTAATTCGGTTTTTTACCCTGTATATATAAAAACATGTTATTTTATTTATTTTCTAAAAACAGCTTCTAACCAGTACTTCCGCAATCTGGCATGAATTTTTTATTTTCCGGTATTTTTACAGGTCATAAACGACCTTTTTACTTTAATTCGGTTTTTTTCACCCTGTATATATAAAAACCCGTTATCTTGCTTATTTTCTGAAAACAGCTTTTAACGAGTACTCCCGCAATTTGGCATGGATTTTTAATTTTTCGGTATTTTTAAGGGTCAAAAACGACCTTGTTTTTTTTAATTCGCTTTTTCACCCTGTATATATAAAAATCTGTTATTTTGTTTATTTTCGAAAAATGGCCTTTAACGAGTACTTCCGCAATCTGGCATGGATTTTTTATTTTTCGGTATTTTTAAGAGTCAAAAACGACCTTGTTATTTTAATTCGGTTTTTTCACCCTGTAGATATTAAAATCTGCCATTTTGACAGTAATCAAAAGTAGCATTTGACCAGTATATCCGCAATCTGCTATGAATTTTTTATTTTCCGGTATTTTTAAGGGTCAAAAACGACCTTGTTACTTTAATTAAGTTTTCTCACCCTTTATATATAAAAAACTGGTATTTTGTTTATTTTCTAAATACAGCTTTTAACGAGTACTCCCACAATTTGGCATGGATTTTTTATTTTCTGGTATTTTTAAGGGTCAAAACGACCTTGGTACATTAATTCGGTTTTTTCACCCTGTAGATGTTAAAATCTGCAATTTTGACAATAATCAAAAAAGTAGCATTTGACCAGTATACCCGCAATCTGCTATAGATTTTTTATTTTCGGGTATTTTTAAGGGTCAAAAACGACCTTGTTACATTAATTCAGTTTTTTCACCCTGTATATATAAAAACCCGTTATTTTGTTTATATTCTAAAAACAGCTTCTAACGAGTACTTCCGCAATCTGGCATGGATTTTTTATTTTCCGGTATTTTTAGGGGTTAAAAACGACCTTGGTACATTAATTCGGTGTTTTCACCCTGTAGATATTAAAATCTGCCATTTTGGCAATATTCAAAAAAGTAGCATTTGACCCGTATACCCGCAATCTGCTATAGATTTTTTATTTTCCTGTATTTTGAAGGGTCAAAAACGACCTTGTTACTTTAATTAACTTTTTTCACACTGTATATATAAAAACCCGTTATTTTGTTTATATTCTAAAAACAGCTTCTAACGAGTACTTCCGCAATCTGGCATGGATTTTTTATTTTCCGGTATTTTTAAGGGTCCAAAACGACCTTGTTATATTAATTTGTTGTTTTTACCCTGTATTTTGTTTATTTTCGAAAAACAGCTTTTAACGAGTACCTCCGCAATCTGGCATGAATTTTTTATTTTCCGGTATTCTTAAGAGTCAAAAACGACCTTGTTACTTTAATTCGGTTTTTCACCCTGTAGGTATTAAAATCTGCCATTTTGACAGTAATCAAAAAAATAGCATTTGACCAGTATAGCCGCAATCTGCTATGAATTTTTAATTTTCCGGTATTTTTAAGGGTCAAAAACGACCTTGTTACTTTAATTAAGTTTTCTCACCCTGTATATATAAAAACCCGATATTTTGTTTATTTTCTAAATACAGCTTCTAACGAGTACTCCCACAATCTGGCATGGATTTTTTATTTTCCGGTGTTTTTAAGGGTCAAAAACGACCTTGTTATACTAATTCGGTGTTTTTACCCTGTATATATAAAAACCCGTTATTTTGTTTATTTTCGAAAAACAGCTTTTATCGAGTCCTTCCGCAATCTGGCATGAATTTTTTATTTTCCGGGATTTTTAAGAGTCAAAAACGACCTTGTTACTTTAATTGGGTTTTTTCACCCTGTAGATATTAAATTTTTCCATTTTGACAGTAATAAAAAAGTAGCATTTGACCATTATATCCGCAATCTGCTATGAATTTTTTATTTTCCGGTGTTTTTAAGGGTCAAAAACGACCTTGTTACTTTAATTAAGTTTTCTCACCCTGTATATATAAAAATCCGTTATTTGGTTTATTTTCTAAAAACAGTAAAAACAGCTTTTAACGAGTACTTCCGCAATCTGGCATGGTTTTTTTATTTTCCGGTATTTTTAAGGTTCCAAAACGACCTTGTTACTTTAATTAAGTTTTCTCACCCTGTATATATAAAAACCCGATATTTTGTTTACTTTCTAAATACAGCTTTTAACGAGTACTCCCACAATGTGTATATATAAAAACCCGATATTTTGTTTATTTTCTAAATACAGCTTCTAACGTGTACTCCCACAATCTGGCATGGATTTTTTATTTTCCGGTATTTTTAAGGGTTATAAACAACATTGTTATATTAATTCGGTGTTTTTACCCTGTATATATAAAAACCCGTTATTTTTTTTTCGAAAAACAGCTTTTATCGAGTCCTTTCGCAATCTGGCATGAATTTTTTATTTTCCGGTGTTTTTACGGTTCAAAAACGACCTTGTTACTTTAATTAAGTTTTCTCACCCTGTATATATAAAAATCCGTTATTTTGTTTATTTTCTAAAAAAAATAAAAACTGCTTTTAACGAGTACTTTCGCAATCTTGCATGCATTTTTTATTTTCCGGTATTTTTAAGGGTCAAAACGACCTTGGTACATTAATTCGGTTTTTTCACCCTGTAGATGTTAAAATCTGCAATTTTGACAATAATAAAAAAAGTAGCATTTGACCAGTATACCCGCAATCTGCTATAGATTTTTTATTTTCGGGTATTTTTAAGGGTCAAAAACGACCTTGTTACATTAATTCAGTTTTTTCACCCTGTAAATATAAAAACCCGTTATTTTGTTTATATTCTAAAAACAGCTTCCAACGAGTACTTCCGCTATCTGGCATGGATTTTTTATTTTCCGGTATTTTTACAGGTCAAAAACGACCTTGTTACTTTAATTCGGTTTTTTCACCCTGTATATATAAAAACCCGTTATCTTGCTTATTTTCTGAAAACAGCTCTTAACGAGCACTTCCGCAATCTGGCATGGATTTTTTATTTTCCGGGATTTTCAAGTGTTAAAAACGACCTTGTTACTTTAATTCGGTTTTTTACCCTGTATATATAAAAACATGTTATTTTATTTATTTTCTAAAAACAGCTTCTAACCAGTACTTCCGCAATCTGGCATGAATTTTTTATTTTCCGGTATTTTTACAGGTCATAAACGACCTTTTTACTTTAATTCGGTTTTTTTCACCCTGTATATATAAAAACCCGTTATCTTGCTTATTTTCTGAAAACAGCTTTTAACGAGTACTCCCGCAATTTGGCATGGATTTTTAATTTTTCGGTATTTTTAAGGGTCAAAAACGACCTTGTTTTTTTTAATTCGCTTTTTCACCCTGTATATATAAAAATCTGTTATTTTGTTTATTTTCGAAAAATGGCCTTTAACGAGTACTTCCGCAATCTGGCATGGATTTTTTATTTTTCGGTATTTTTAAGAGTCAAAAACGACCTTGTTATTTTAATTCGGTTTTTTCACCCTGTAGATATTAAAATCTGCCATTTTGACAGTAATCAAAAGTAGCATTTGACCAGTATATCCGCAATCTGCTATGAATTTTTTATTTTCCGGTATTTTTAAGGGTCAAAAACGACCTTGTTACTTTAATTAAGTTTTCTCACCCTTTATATATAAAAAACTGGTATTTTGTTTATTTTCTAAATACAGCTTTTAACGAGTACTCCCACAATTTGGCATGGATTTTTTATTTTCTGGTATTTTTAAGGGTCAAAACGACCTTGGTACATTAATTCGGTTTTTTCACCCTGTAGATGTTAAAATCTGCAATTTTGACAATAATCAAAAAAGTAGCATTTGACCAGTATACCCGCAATCTGCTATAGATTTTTTATTTTCGGGTATTTTTAAGGGTCAAAAACGACCTTGTTACATTAATTCAGTTTTTTCACCCTGTATATATAAAAACCCGTTATTTTGTTTATATTCTAAAAACAGCTTCTAACGAGTACTTCCGCAATCTGGCATGGATTTTTTATTTTCCGGTATTTTTAGGGGTTAAAAACGACCTTGGTACATTAATTCGGTGTTTTCACCCTGTAGATATTAAAATCTGCCATTTTGGCAATATTCAAAAAAGTAGCATTTGACCCGTATACCCGCAATCTGCTATAGATTTTTTATTTTCCTGTATTTTGAAGGGTCAAAAACGACCTTGTTACTTTAATTAACTTTTTTCACACTATATATATAAAAACCCGTTATTTTGTTTATATTCTAAAAACAGCTTCTAACGAGTACTTCCGCAATCTGGCATGGATTTTTTATTTTCCGGTATTTTTAAGGGTCCAAAACGACCTTGTTATATTAATTTGTTGTTTTTACCCTGTATTTTGTTTATTTTCGAAAAACAGCTTTTAACGAGTACCTCCGCAATCTGGCATGAATTTTTTATTTTCCGGTATTCTTAAGAGTCAAAAACGACCTTGTTACTTTAATTCGGTTTTTCACCCTGTAGGTATTAAAATCTGCCATTTTGACAGTAATCAAAAAAATAGCATTTGACCAGTATAGCCGCAATCTGCTATGAATTTTTAATTTTCCGGTATTTTTAAGGGTCAAAAACGACCTTGTTACTTTAATTAAGTTTTCTCACCCTGTATATATAAAAACCCGATATTTTGTTTATTTTCTAAATACAGCTTCTAACGAGTACTCCCACAATCTGGCATGGATTTTTTATTTTCCGGTGTTTTTAAGGGTCAAAAACGACCTTGTTATACTAATTCGGTGTTTTTACCCTGTATATATAAAAACCCGTTATTTTGTTTATTTTCGAAAAACAGCTTTTATCGAGTCCTTCCGCAATCTGGCATGAATTTTTTATTTTCCGGGATTTTTAAGAGTCAAAAACGACCTTGTTACTTTAATTGGGTTTTTTCACCCTGTAGATATTAAATTTTTCCATTTTGACAGTAATAAAAAAGTAGCATTTGACCATTATATCCGCAATCTGCTATGAATTTTTTATTTTCCGGTGTTTTTAAGGGTCAAAAACGACCTTGTTACTTTAATTAAGTTTTCTCACCCTGTATATATAAAAATCCGTTATTTGGTTTATTTTCTAAAAACAGTAAAAACAGCTTTTAACGAGTACTTCCGCAATCTGGCATGGATTCTTTATTTTCCGGTATTTTTAAGGGTCAAAAACGACCTTGTTATATTAATTCGGTATTTTTAGCCTGTATATATAAAAACCCGTTATTTTGTTTATTTTCTAAAAACAGCTTTTATCGAGTCCTTTCGCAATCTGGCATGAATTTTTTATTTTCCGGTGTTTTTAAGGGTCAAAAACGACCTTGTTACTTTAATTAAGTTTTTCCACCCTGTATATATAAAAATCCGTTATTTTGTTTATATTCTAAAAACAGCTTCTAACGAGTACTCCCGCAATCTGGCATGGATTTTTTATTTTCCGGTATTTTTAAGGGTCCAAAACGACCTTGTTATATTAATTTGTTATTTTTACCCTGTATTTTGTTTATTTTCGAAAAACAGCTTTTAACGAGTACCTCCGCAATCTGGCATGGATTTTTTATTTTCCGGTATTTTTAAGAGTCAAAAACGACCTTGTTACTTTAATTCGGTTTTTCACCCTGTAGGTATTAAAATCTGCCAATTTGACAGTAATCAAAAAAATAGCATTTGACCAGTGTAGCCGCAATCTGCTATGAATTTTTAATTTTCCGGTATTTTTAAGGGTCAAAAACGACCTTGTTACTTTAATTAAGTTTTCTCACCCTGTATATATAAAAACCTGATATTTTGTTTATTTTCTAAATACAGCTTCTAACGAGTACTCCCACAATCTGGCATGGATTTTTTATTTTCCGGTGTTTTTAAGGGTCAAAAGCGACCTTGTTATACTAATTCGGTGTTTTTACCCTGTATATATAAAAACCCGTTATTTTGTTTATTTTCGAAAAACAGCTTTTATCGAGTCCTTCCGTAATCTGGCATGAATTTTTTATTTTCCGGGATTTTTAAGAGTCAAAAAGGACCTTGTTATTTTAGTTGGGTTTTTTCACCCTGTAGATATTAAATTCTGCCATTTTGACAGTAATAAAGAAGTAGCACTTGACCATTATATCCGCAATCTGCTATGAATTTTTTATTTTCCGGTGTTTTTAAGGGTCAAAAACGACCTTGTTACTTTAATTAAGTTTTCTCACCCTGTATATATAAAAATCCGTTATTTGGTTTATTTTCTAAAAACAGTAAAAACAGCTTTTAACGAGTACTTCCGCAATCTGGCATGGATTTTTTATTTTCCGGTATTTTTAAGGGTTAAAAATGACCTTGGTACATTAATTCGGTTTTTTCACCATGTAGATATTAAAATATGCCATTTTGAAAATATTCAAAAAAGTAGCATTTGACCAGTATACCCGCAATCTGCTATAGATTTTTTATTTTCCTGTATTTTGAAGGGTCAAAAACGACCTTGTTACTTTAATTAACTTTTTTCACACTGTATATATAAAAACCCGTTATTTTGTTTAAATTCTAAAAACAGCTTCTAACGAGTACTTCCGTAATCTGGCATGGATTTTTTATTTTCCGGTATTTTTACATGTCAAAAACGACCTTGTTACTTTAATTCGGTTTTTTCACCCTGTATATATAAAAACCCGTTATCTTGCTTATTTTATGAAAACAGCTTTTAACGAGTACTTCCGCAATCTGGCATGGATTTTTTATTTTCCGGTATTTTTACAGGTCAAAAACGACCTTGTTAATTTAATTCGGTTTTTTCACCCTGTAGATATTAAAATCTGCCATTTTGACAGCAATCAAAAAAATAGCATTTGACCAGTATACTCGCAATCTGCTATGAATTTTTTATATTCGGGTATTTTTAAAGGTCAAAAACGACCTTGATACTTTAATTAAGTTTTCTCACCCTGTATATATAAAAACCCGTTATTTTGTTTATTTTCTAAATACAGCTTTTAACGAGTACTTCCGCAATCTGGCATGGATTTTTTATTTTTCGGTATTTTTAAGGGTCAAAAACGACCTTGTTATTTTAATTCGGTTTTTTCACCCTGTAGATATTAAAATCTGCCATTTTGACAGTAATCAAAAGTCGCATTTGACCAGTATATCCGCAATCTGCTATGAATTTTTTATTTTCCGGTATTTTTAAGGGTCTAATCGACCTTGTTACTTTAATTAAGTTTTCTCACCCTTTATATATAAAAAACCGGTATTTTGTTTATTTTCTAAATACAGCTCTTAACGAGTACTCCCACAATTTGGCATGGATTTTTTTATTTTCCTGTATTTTTAAGGGTCAAAAACGACCTTGTTATATTAATTCGGTATTTTTACCCTGTATATATAAAAACCCGTTATTTTGTTTATTTTCTAAAAACAGCTTTTATCGAGTCCTTCCGCAATCTGGCATGAATTTTTTATTTTCCGGTGTTTTTAAGGGTCAAAAACGACCTTGTTACTTTAATTAAGTTTTCTCACCCTGTATATATAAAAATCCATTATTTCGTTTATTTTCTATTACCAGTAAAAACATCTTTTAACGAGTACTTCCGCAATCTGGCATGGATTTTTTATTTTCCGGTATTTTTAGGGGTTAAAAACGATCTTGGTACATTTATTCGGTGTTTTCACCATGTAGATATTAAAATCTGCCATTTTGGCAATATTCAAAAAAGTAGCATTTGACCAGTATACCCGCAATCTGCTATAGATTTTTTATTTTCCGGTATTTTGAAGGATCAAAAACGACCTTGTTACTTTAATTAAGTTTTTTCACCCTGTATATATAAAAACCCGTTATTTTGTTTATATTCTAAAAACAGCTTCTAACGAGTACTTCCGCAATCTGTCATGGATATTTTATTTTCCGGTATTTTTAAGGGCCCAAAACGACCTTGTTACTTTAATTAAGTTTTCTCACCCTGTATATATAAAAACCCTTTATTTTGTTTATTTTCTAAATCCAGCTTTTAACGAGTACTCCCGCAATCTGGCATGGATTTTTTATTTTCCGGTATTTTTAAGGGTCCAAAACGGCCTTGTTATATTAATTTGTTGTTTTTACCCTGTATTTTGTTTATTTTCGAAAAACAGCTTTTACCGAGTACCTCCGCAATCTGGCATGGATTTTTTATTTTCCGGTATTCTTAAGAGTCAAAAACGACCTTGTTACTGTAATTCGGTTTTTCACCCTGTAGGTATTAAAATCTGCCATTTTGACAGTAATCAAAAAAATAGCATTTGACCAGTATAGCCGCAATCTGCTATGAATTTTTAATTTTCCGGTTTTTTTAAGGGTCAAAAACGACATTGTTACTTTAATTAAGTTTTCTCACCCTGTATATATAAAAACCCGATATTTTGTTTATATTCTAAAAACAGCTTCTAACGAGTACTTCCGCAATCTGGCATGGATTTTTTATTTTCCGGTATTTTTAAGGGTCCAAAACGACCTTGTTACTTTAATTAAGTTTTCTCACCCTGTATATATAAAAACCCTTTATTTTGTTTATTTTCTAAATACAGCTTTTAACGAGTACTCCCGCAATCTGGCATGGATTTTTTATTTTCCGGTATTTTTAAGGGTCCAAAACGACCTTTTTATATTAATTTGTTATTTTTACCCTGTATTTTGTTTATTTTCGAAAAACAGCTTTTACCGAGTACCTCCGCAATCTGGCATGGATTTTTTATTTTCCGGTATTCTTAAGAGTCAAAAACGACCTTGTTACTGTAATTCGGTTTTTCACCCTGTAGGTATTAAAATCTGCCATTTTGACAGTAATCAAAAAAAATAGCATTTGACCAGTATAGCCGCAATCTGCTATGAATTTTTAATTTTCCGGTATTTTTAAGGGTCAAAAACGACCTTGTTACTTTAATTAAGTTTTTTCACTTTGTATATATAAAAACCCGTTATTTTGTTTATATTCTAAAAACAGCTTCTAACGAGTACTTCCGCAATCTGGCATGGATTTTTTATTTTCCGGTATTTTTAAGGGTCCAAAACGACCTTGTTATATTAATTTGTTGTTTTTACCCTGTATTTTGTTTATATTCTAAAAACAGCTTTTAACGAGTACCTCCGCAATCTGGCATGGATTTTTTTTTTTCGGTATTCTTAAGAGTCAAAAACGACCTTGTAGCTGTAATTCGGGTTTTCACCCTGTAGGTATTAAAATCTGCCATTTTGACAGTAATCAAAAAAATAGCATTTGACCAGTATAGCCGCAATCTGCTATGAATTTTTAATTTTCCGGTATTTTTAAGGGTCAAAAACGACCTTGTTATACTAATTCGGTGTTTTTACCCTGTATATATAAAAACCCGTTATTTTGTTTATTTTCGAAAAACAGCTTTTATCGAGTCCTTCCGCAATCTGGCATGAATTTTTTATTTTCCGGGATTTTTAAGAGTCAAAAACGACCTTGTTACTTTAATTGGGTTTTTTCACCCTGTAGATATTAAATTCTGCCATTTTGACAGTAATAAAAAAGTAGCATTTGACCATTATATCCGCAATCTGCTATGAATTTTTTATTTTCCGGTATTCTTAAGAGTCAAAAACGACCTTGTTACTTTAATTCGGTTTTTCACCCTGTAGGTATTAAAATCTGCCATTTTGACAGTAATCAAAAAAATAGCATTTGACCAGTATAGCCGCAATATGCTATGAATTTTTAATTTTCCGGTATTTTTAAGGGTCAAAAACGACCTTGTTACTTTAATTAAGTTTTCTCACCCTGTATATATAAAAACCCGATATTTTGTTTATTTTCTAAATACAGCTTCTAACGAGTACTCCCACAATCTGGCATGGATTTTTTATTTTCCGGTGTTTTTAAGGGTCAAAAACGACCTTGTTATACTAATTCGGTGTTTTTACCCTGTATATATAAAAACCCGTTATTTTGTTTATTTTCGAAAAACAGCTTTTATCGAGTCCTTCCGCAATCTGGCATGAATTTTTTATTTTCCGGGATTTTTAAGAGTCAAAAACGACCTTGTTACTTTAATTGGGTTTTTTCACCCTGTAGATATTAAATTCTTCCATTTTGACAGTAATAAAAAAGTAGCATTTGACCATTATATCCGCAATCTGCTATGAATTTTTTATTTTCCGGTGTTTTTAAGGGTCAAAAACGACCTTGTTACTTTAATTAAGTTTTCTCACCCTGTATATATAAAAATCCGTTATTTGGTTTATTTTCTAAAAACAGTAAAAACAGCTTTTAACGAGTACTTCCGCAATCTGGCATGGATTCTTTATTTTCCGGTATTTTTAATGGTCAAAAACGACCTTGTTATATTAATTCGGTATTTTTACCCTGTATATATAAAAACCCGTTATTTTGTTTATTTTCTAAAAACAGCTTTTATCGAGTCCTTTCGCAATCTGGAATGAATTTTTTATTTTCCGGTGTTTTTAAGGGTCAAAAACGACCTTGTTACTTTAATTAAGTTTTTTCACCCTGTATATATAAAAATCCGTTATTTTGTTTATATTCTAAAAAATGCTTCTAACGAGTACTCCCGCAATCTGCTATGAATTTTTTATTTTCCGGTGTTTTTACGGTTCAAAAACGACCTTGTTACTTTAATTAAGTTTTCTCACCCTGTATATATAAAAATCCGTTATTTTGTTTATTTTCTAAAAAAAATAAAAACTGCTTTTAACGAGTACTTTCGCAATCTTGCATGCATTTTTTATTTTCCGGTATTTTTAAGGGTCAAAACGACCTTGGTACATTAATTCGGTTTTTTCACCCTGTAGATGTTAAAATCTGCAATTTTGACAATAATAAAAAAAGTAGCATTTGACCAGTATACCCGCAATCTGCTATAGATTTTTTATTTTCGGGTATTTTTAAGGGTCAAAAACGACCTTGTTACATTAATTCAGTTTTTTCACCCTGTAAATATAAAAACCCGTTATTTTGTTTATATTCTAAAAACAGCTTCCAACGAGTACTTCCGCTATCTGGCATGGATTTTTTATTTTCCGGTATTTTTACAGGTCAAAAACGACCTTGTTACTTTAATTCGGTTTTTTCACCCTGTATATATAAAAACCCGTTATCTTGCTTATTTTCTGAAAACAGCTCTTAACGAGCACTTCCGCAATCTGGCATGGATTTTTTATTTTCCGGGATTTTCAAGTGTTAAAAACGACCTTGTTACTTTAATTCGGTTTTTTACCCTGTATATATAAAAACATGTTATTTTATTTATTTTCTAAAAACAGCTTCTAACCAGTACTTCCGCAATCTGGCATGAATTTTTTATTTTCCGGTATTTTTACAGGTCATAAACGACCTTTTTACTTTAATTCGGTTTTTTTCACCCTGTATATATAAAAACCCGTTATCTTGCTTATTTTCTGAAAACAGCTTTTAACGAGTACTCCCGCAATTTGGCATGGATTTTTAATTTTTCGGTATTTTTAAGGGTCAAAAACGACCTTGTTTTTTTTAATTCGCTTTTTCACCCTGTATATATAAAAATCTGTTATTTTGTTTATTTTCGAAAAATGGCCTTTAACGAGTACTTCCGCAATCTGGCATGGATTTTTTATTTTTCGGTATTTTTAAGAGTCAAAAACGACCTTGTTATTTTAATTCGGTTTTTTCACCCTGTAGATATTAAAATCTGCCATTTTGACAGTAATCAAAAGTAGCATTTGACCAGTATATCCGCAATCTGCTATGAATTTTTTATTTTCCGGTATTTTTAAGGGTCAAAAACGACCTTGTTACTTTAATTAAGTTTTCTCACCCTTTATATATAAAAAACTGGTATTTTGTTTATTTTCTAAATACAGCTTTTAACGAGTACTCCCACAATTTGGCATGGATTTTTTATTTTCTGGTATTTTTAAGGGTCAAAACGACCTTGGTACATTAATTCGGTTTTTTCACCCTGTAGATGTTAAAATCTGCAATTTTGACAATAATCAAAAAAGTAGCATTTGACCAGTATACCCGCAATCTGCTATAGATTTTTTATTTTCGGGTATTTTTAAGGGTCAAAAACGACCTTGTTACATTAATTCAGTTTTTTCACCCTGTATATATAAAAACCCGTTATTTTGTTTATATTCTAAAAACAGCTTCTAACGAGTACTTCCGCAATCTGGCATGGATTTTTTATTTTCCGGTATTTTTAGGGGTTAAAAACGACCTTGGTACATTAATTCGGTGTTTTCACCCTGTAGATATTAAAATCTGCCATTTTGGCAATATTCAAAAAAGTAGCATTTGACCCGTATACCCGCAATCTGCTATAGATTTTTTATTTTCCTGTATTTTGAAGGGTCAAAAACGACCTTGTTACTTTAATTAACTTTTTTCACACTGTATATATAAAAACCCGTTATTTTGTTTATATTCTAAAAACAGCTTCTAACGAGTACTTCCGCAATCTGGCATGGATTTTTTATTTTCCGGTATTTTTAAGGGTCCAAAACGACCTTGTTATATTAATTTGTTGTTTTTACCCTGTATTTTGTTTATTTTCGAAAAACAGCTTTTAACGAGTACCTCCGCAATCTGGCATGAATTTTTTATTTTCCGGTATTCTTAAGAGTCAAAAACGACCTTGTTACTTTAATTCGGTTTTTCACCCTGTAGGTATTAAAATCTGCCATTTTGACAGTAATCAAAAAAATAGCATTTGACCAGTATAGCCGCAATCTGCTATGAATTTTTAATTTTCCGGTATTTTTAAGGGTCAAAAACGACCTTGTTACTTTAATTAAGTTTTCTCACCCTGTATATATAAAAACCCGATATTTTGTTTATTTTCTAAATACAGCTTCTAACGAGTACTCCCACAATCTGGCATGGATTTTTTATTTTCCGGTGTTTTTAAGGGTCAAAAACGACCTTGTTATACTAATTCGGTGTTTTTACCCTGTATATATAAAAACCCGTTATTTTGTTTATTTTCGAAAAACAGCTTTTATCGAGTCCTTCCGCAATCTGGCATGAATTTTTTATTTTCCGGGATTTTTAAGAGTCAAAAACGACCTTGTTACTTTAATTGGGTTTTTTCACCCTGTAGATATTAAATTTTTCCATTTTGACAGTAATAAAAAAGTAGCATTTGACCATTATATCCGCAATCTGCTATGAATTTTTTATTTTCCGGTGTTTTTAAGGGTCAAAAACGACCTTGTTACTTTAATTAAGTTTTCTCACCCTGTATATATAAAAATCCGTTATTTGGTTTATTTTCTAAAAACAGTAAAAACAGCTTTTAACGAGTACTTCCGCAATCTGGCATGGATTCTTTATTTTCCGGTATTTTTAAGGGTCAAAAACGACCTTGTTATATTAATTCGGTATTTTTAGCCTGTATATATAAAAACCCGTTATTTTGTTTATTTTCTAAAAACAGCTTTTATCGAGTCCTTTCGCAATCTGGCATGAATTTTTTATTTTCCGGTGTTTTTAAGGGTCAAAAACGACCTTGTTACTTTAATTAAGTTTTTCCACCCTGTATATATAAAAATCCGTTATTTTGTTTATATTCTAAAAACAGCTTCTAACGAGTACTCCCGCAATCTGGCATGGATTTTTTATTTTCCGGTATTTTTAAGGGTCCAAAACGACCTTGTTATATTAATTTGTTATTTTTACCCTGTATTTTGTTTATTTTCGAAAAACAGCTTTTAACGAGTACCTCCGCAATCTGGCATGGATTTTTTATTTTCCGGTATTTTTAAGAGTCAAAAACGACCTTGTTACTTTAATTCGGTTTTTCACCCTGTAGGTATTAAAATCTGCCAATTTGACAGTAATCAAAAAAATAGCATTTGACCAGTGTAGCCGCAATCTGCTATGAATTTTTAATTTTCCGGTATTTTTAAGGGTCAAAAACGACCTTGTTACTTTAATTAAGTTTTCTCACCCTGTATATATAAAAACCTGATATTTTGTTTATTTTCTAAATACAGCTTCTAACGAGTACTCCCACAATCTGGCATGGATTTTTTATTTTCCGGTGTTTTTAAGGGTCAAAAGCGACCTTGTTATACTAATTCGGTGTTTTTACCCTGTATATATAAAAACCCGTTATTTTGTTTATTTTCGAAAAACAGCTTTTATCGAGTCCTTCCGTAATCTGGCATGAATTTTTTATTTTCCGGGATTTTTAAGAGTCAAAAAGGACCTTGTTATTTTAGTTGGGTTTTTTCACCCTGTAGATATTAAATTCTGCCATTTTGACAGTAATAAAGAAGTAGCACTTGACCATTATATCCGCAATCTGCTATGAATTTTTTATTTTCCGGTGTTTTTAAGGGTCAAAAACGACCTTGTTACTTTAATTAAGTTTTCTCACCCTGTATATATAAAAATCCGTTATTTGGTTTATTTTCTAAAAACAGTAAAAACAGCTTTTAACGAGTACTTCCGCAATCTGGCATGGATTTTTTATTTTCCGGTATTTTTAAGGGTTAAAAATGACCTTGGTACATTAATTCGGTTTTTTCACCATGTAGATATTAAAATATGCCATTTTGAAAATATTCAAAAAAGTAGCATTTGACCAGTATACCCGCAATCTGCTATAGATTTTTTATTTTCCTGTATTTTGAAGGGTCAAAAACGACCTTGTTACTTTAATTAACTTTTTTCACACTGTATATATAAAAACCCGTTATTTTGTTTAAATTCTAAAAACAGCTTCTAACGAGTACTTCCGTAATCTGGCATGGATTTTTTATTTTCCGGTATTTTTACATGTCAAAAACGACCTTGTTACTTTAATTCGGTTTTTTCACCCTGTATATATAAAAACCCGTTATCTTGCTTATTTTATGAAAACAGCTTTTAACGAGTACTTCCGCAATCTGGCATGGATTTTTTATTTTCCGGTATTTTTACAGGTCAAAAACGACCTTGTTAATTTAATTCGGTTTTTTCACCCTGTAGATATTAAAATCTGCCATTTTGACAGCAATCAAAAAAATAGCATTTGACCAGTATACTCGCAATCTGCTATGAATTTTTTATATTCGGGTATTTTTAAAGGTCAAAAACGACCTTGATACTTTAATTAAGTTTTCTCACCCTGTATATATAAAAACCCGTTATTTTGTTTATTTTCTAAATACAGCTTTTAACGAGTACTTCCGCAATCTGGCATGGATTTTTTATTTTTCGGTATTTTTAAGGGTCAAAAACGACCTTGTTATTTTAATTCGGTTTTTTCACCCTGTAGATATTAAAATCTGCCATTTTGACAGTAATCAAAAGTCGCATTTGACCAGTATATCCGCAATCTGCTATGAATTTTTTATTTTCCGGTATTTTTAAGGGTCTAATCGACCTTGTTACTTTAATTAAGTTTTCTCACCCTTTATATATAAAAAACCGGTATTTTGTTTATTTTCTAAATACAGCTCTTAACGAGTACTCCCACAATTTGGCATGGATTTTTTTATTTTCCTGTATTTTTAAGGGTCAAAAACGACCTTGTTATATTAATTCGGTATTTTTACCCTGTATATATAAAAACCCGTTATTTTGTTTATTTTCTAAAAACAGCTTTTATCGAGTCCTTCCGCAATCTGGCATGAATTTTTTATTTTCCGGTGTTTTTAAGGGTCAAAAACGACCTTGTTACTTTAATTAAGTTTTCTCACCCTGTATATATAAAAATCCATTATTTCGTTTATTTTCTATTACCAGTAAAAACATCTTTTAACGAGTACTTCCGCAATCTGGCATGGATTTTTTATTTTCCGGTATTTTTAGGGGTTAAAAACGATCTTGGTACATTTATTCGGTGTTTTCACCATGTAGATATTAAAATCTGCCATTTTGGCAATATTCAAAAAAGTAGCATTTGACCAGTATACCCGCAATCTGCTATAGATTTTTTATTTTCCGGTATTTTGAAGGATCAAAAACGACCTTGTTACTTTAATTAAGTTTTTTCACCCTGTATATATAAAAACCCGTTATTTTGTTTATATTCTAAAAACAGCTTCTAACGAGTACTTCCGCAATCTGTCATGGATATTTTATTTTCCGGTATTTTTAAGGGCCCAAAACGACCTTGTTACTTTAATTAAGTTTTCTCACCCTGTATATATAAAAACCCTTTATTTTGTTTATTTTCTAAATCCAGCTTTTAACGAGTACTCCCGCAATCTGGCATGGATTTTTTATTTTCCGGTATTTTTAAGGGTCCAAAACGGCCTTGTTATATTAATTTGTTGTTTTTACCCTGTATTTTGTTTATTTTCGAAAAACAGCTTTTACCGAGTACCTCCGCAATCTGGCATGGATTTTTTATTTTCCGGTATTCTTAAGAGTCAAAAACGACCTTGTTACTGTAATTCGGTTTTTCACCCTGTAGGTATTAAAATCTGCCATTTTGACAGTAATCAAAAAAATAGCATTTGACCAGTATAGCCGCAATCTGCTATGAATTTTTAATTTTCCGGTTTTTTTAAGGGTCAAAAACGACATTGTTACTTTAATTAAGTTTTCTCACCCTGTATATATAAAAACCCGATATTTTGTTTATATTCTAAAAACAGCTTCTAACGAGTACTTCCGCAATCTGGCATGGATTTTTTATTTTCCGGTATTTTTAAGGGTCCAAAACGACCTTGTTACTTTAATTAAGTTTTCTCACCCTGTATATATAAAAACCCTTTATTTTGTTTATTTTCTAAATACAGCTTTTAACGAGTACTCCCGCAATCTGGCATGGATTTTTTATTTTCCGGTATTTTTAAGGGTCCAAAACGACCTTTTTATATTAATTTGTTATTTTTACCCTGTATTTTGTTTATTTTCGAAAAACAGCTTTTACCGAGTACCTCCGCAATCTGGCATGGATTTTTTATTTTCCGGTATTCTTAAGAGTCAAAAACGACCTTGTTACTGTAATTCGGTTTTTCACCCTGTAGGTATTAAAATCTGCCATTTTGACAGTAATCAAAAAAAATAGCATTTGACCAGTATAGCCGCAATCTGCTATGAATTTTTAATTTTCCGGTATTTTTAAGGGTCAAAAACGACCTTGTTACTTTAATTAAGTTTTTTCACTTTGTATATATAAAAACCCGTTATTTTGTTTATATTCTAAAAACAGCTTCTAACGAGTACTTCCGCAATCTGGCATGGATTTTTTATTTTCCGGTATTTTTAAGGGTCCAAAACGACCTTGTTATATTAATTTGTTGTTTTTACCCTGTATTTTGTTTATATTCTAAAAACAGCTTTTAACGAGTACCTCCGCAATCTGGCATGGATTTTTTTTTTTCGGTATTCTTAAGAGTCAAAAACGACCTTGTAGCTGTAATTCGGGTTTTCACCCTGTAGGTATTAAAATCTGCCATTTTGACAGTAATCAAAAAAATAGCATTTGACCAGTATAGCCGCAATCTGCTATGAATTTTTAATTTTCCGGTATTTTTAAGGGTCAAAAACGACCTTGTTATACTAATTCGGTGTTTTTACCCTGTATATATAAAAACCCGTTATTTTGTTTATTTTCGAAAAACAGCTTTTATCGAGTCCTTCCGCAATCTGGCATGAATTTTTTATTTTCCGGGATTTTTAAGAGTCAAAAACGACCTTGTTACTTTAATTGGGTTTTTTCACCCTGTAGATATTAAATTCTGCCATTTTGACAGTAATAAAAAAGTAGCATTTGACCATTATATCCGCAATCTGCTATGAATTTTTTATTTTCCGGTATTCTTAAGAGTCAAAAACGACCTTGTTACTTTAATTCGGTTTTTCACCCTGTAGGTATTAAAATCTGCCATTTTGACAGTAATCAAAAAAATAGCATTTGACCAGTATAGCCGCAATATGCTATGAATTTTTAATTTTCCGGTATTTTTAAGGGTCAAAAACGACCTTGTTACTTTAATTAAGTTTTCTCACCCTGTATATATAAAAACCCGATATTTTGTTTATTTTCTAAATACAGCTTCTAACGAGTACTCCCACAATCTGGCATGGATTTTTTATTTTCCGGTGTTTTTAAGGGTCAAAAACGACCTTGTTATACTAATTCGGTGTTTTTACCCTGTATATATAAAAACCCGTTATTTTGTTTATTTTCGAAAAACAGCTTTTATCGAGTCCTTCCGCAATCTGGCATGAATTTTTTATTTTCCGGGATTTTTAAGAGTCAAAAACGACCTTGTTACTTTAATTGGGTTTTTTCACCCTGTAGATATTAAATTCTTCCATTTTGACAGTAATAAAAAAGTAGCATTTGACCATTATATCCGCAATCTGCTATGAATTTTTTATTTTCCGGTGTTTTTAAGGGTCAAAAACGACCTTGTTACTTTAATTAAGTTTTCTCACCCTGTATATATAAAAATCCGTTATTTGGTTTATTTTCTAAAAACAGTAAAAACAGCTTTTAACGAGTACTTCCGCAATCTGGCATGGATTCTTTATTTTCCGGTATTTTTAATGGTCAAAAACGACCTTGTTATATTAATTCGGTATTTTTACCCTGTATATATAAAAACCCGTTATTTTGTTTATTTTCTAAAAACAGCTTTTATCGAGTCCTTTCGCAATCTGGAATGAATTTTTTATTTTCCGGTGTTTTTAAGGGTCAAAAACGACCTTGTTACTTTAATTAAGTTTTTTCACCCTGTATATATAAAAATCCGTTATTTTGTTTATATTCTAAAAAATGCTTCTAACGAGTACTCCCGCAATCTGGCATGGATTTTTTATTTTCCGGTATTTTTAAGGGTCCAAAACGACCTTGTTATATTAATTTGTTATTTTTACCCTGTATTTTGTTTATTTTCGAAAAACAGCTTTTAACGAGTACCTCCGCAATCTGGCATGGATTTTTTATTTTCCGGTATTCTTAAGAGTCAAAAACGACCTTGTTACTTTAATTCGGTTTTTCACCCTGTAGGTATTAAAATCTGCCATTTTGACAGTAATCAAAAAAATAGCATTTGACCAGTGTAGCCGCAATCTGCTATGAATTTTTAATTTTCCGGTATTTTTAAGGGTCAAAAACGACCTTGTTACTTTAATTAAGTTTTCTCACCTTGTATATATAAAAACCCGATATTTTGTTTATTTTCTAAATACAGCTTCTAACGAGTACTCCCACAATCTGGCATGGATTTTTTATTTTCCGGTGTTTTTAAGGGTCAAAAACGACCTTGTTATACTAATTCGGTGTTTTTACCCTGTATATATAAAAACCCGTTATTTTGTTTATTTTCGAAAAACAGCTTTTATCGAGTCCTTCCGCAATCTGGCATGAATTTTTTATTTTCCGGGATTTTTAAGAGTCAAAAACGACCTTGTTATTTTAGTTGGGTTTTTTCACCCTGTAGATATTAAATTCTGCCATTTTGACAGTAATAAAAAAGTAGCATTTGACCATTATATCCGCAATCTGCTATGAATTTTTTATTTTCCGGTGTTTTTAAGGGTCAAAAACGACCTTGTTACTTTAATTAAGTTTTCTCACCCTGTATATATAAAAATCCGTTATTTGGTTTATTTTCTAAAAACAGTAAAAACAGCTTTTAACGAGTACTTCCGCAATCTGGCATGGATTTTTTATTTTCCGGTATTTTTAAGGGTTAAAAACGACCTTGGTACATTAATTCGGTTTTTTCACCATGTAGATATTAAAATCTGCCATTTTGAAAATATTCAAAAAAGTAGCATTTGACCAGTATACCCGCAATCTGCTATAGATTTTTTATTTTCCTGTATTTTGAAGGGTCAAAAACGACCTTGTTACTTTAATTAACTTTTTTCACACTGTATATATAAAAACCCGTTATTTTGTTTAAATTCTAAAAACAGCTTCTAACGAGTACTTCCGTAATCTGGCATGGATTTTTTATTTTCCGGTATTTTTACAGGTCAAAAACGACCTTGTTACTTTAATTCGGTTTTTTCACCCTGTATATATAAAAACCCGTTATCTTGCTTATTTTATGAAAACAGCTTTTAACGAGTACTTCCGCAATCTGGCATGGATTTTTTATTTTCCGGTATTTTTACAGGTCAAAAACGACCTTGTTAATTTAATTCGGTTTTTTCACCCTGTAGATATTAAAATCTGCCATTTTGACAGCAATCAAAAAAATAGCATTTGACCAGTATACTCGCAATCTGCTATGAATTTTTTATTTTCGGGTATTTTTAAAGGTCAAAAACGACCTTGATACTTTAATTAAGTTTTCTCACCCTGTATATATAAAAACCCGTTATTTTGTTTATTTTCTAAATACAGCTTTTAACGAGTACTTCCGCAATCTGGTATGGATTTTTTATTTTTCGGTATTTTTAAGGGTTAAAAACGATCTTGTTATTTTAATTCGGTTTTTTCACCCTGTAGATATTAAAATCTGCCATTTTGACAGTAATCAAAAGTAGCATTTGACCAGTATATCCGCAATCTGCTATGAATTTTTTATTTTCCGGTATTTTTAAGTGTCAAATCGACCTTGTTACTTTAATTAAGTTTTCTCACCCTTTATATATAAAAAACCGGTATTTTGTTTATTTTCTAAATACAGCTCTTAACGAGTACTCCCACAATTTGGCATGGATTTTTTTATTTTCCGGTATTTTTAAGGGTCAAAAACGACCTTGTTATATTAATTCGGTATTTTTACCCTGTATATATAAAAACCCGTTATTTTGTTTATTTTCTAAAAACAGCTTTTATCGAGTCCTTCCGCAATCTGGCATGAATTTTTTATTTTCCGGTGTTTTTAAGGGTCAAAAACGACCTTGTTACTTTAATTAAGTTTTCTCGCCTTGTATATATAAAAATCCGTTATTTCGTTTATTTTCTATTAACAGTAAAAACATCTTTTAACGAGTACTTCCGCAATCTGGCATGGATTTTTTATTTTCCGGTATTTTTAGGGGTTAAAAACGACCTTGGTACATTAATTCGGTGTTTTCACCATGTAGATATTAAAATCTGCCATTTTGGCAATATTCAAAAAAGTAGCATTTGACCAGTATACCCGCAATCTGCTATAGATTTTTTATTTTCCGGTATTTTGAAGGATCAAAAACGACCTTGTTACTTTAATTAAGTTTTTTCACCCTCAACCCGTTATTTTGTTTATATTCTAAAAACAGCTTCTAACGAGTACTTCCGCAATCTGTCATGGTTATTTTATTTTCCGGTATTTTTAAGGGCCCAAAACGACCTTGTTACTTTAATTAAGTTTTCTCACCCTGTATATATAAAAACCCTTTATTTTGTTTATTTTCTAAATACAGCTTTTAACGAGTACTCCCGCAATATGGCATGGATTTTTTATTTTCCGGTATTTTTAAGGGTCCAAAACGACCTTGTTATATTAATTTGTTGTTTATACCCTGTATTTTGTTTATTTTCGAAAAACAGCTTTTACCGAGTACCTCCGCAATCTGGCATGGATTTTTTATTTTCCGGTATTCTTAAGAGTCAAAAACGACCTTGTTACTGTAATTCGGTTTTTCACCCTGTAGGTATTAAAATCTGCCATTTTGACAGTAATCAAAAAAATAGCATTTGACCAGTATAGCCGCAATCTGCTATGAATTTTTAATTTTCCGGTATTTTTAAGAGTCAAAAACGACATTGTTACTTTAATTAAGTTTTCTCACCCTGTATATATAAAAACCCGATATTTTGTTTATATTCTAAAAACAGCTTCTAACGAGTACTTCCGCAATCTGGCATGGATTTTTTATTTTCCGGTATTTTTAAGGGTCCAAAACGACCTTGTTACTTTAATTAAGTTTTCTCACCCTGTATATATAAAAACCCTTTATTTTGTTTATTTTCTAAATACAGCTTTTAACGAGTACTCCCGCAATCTGGCATGGATTTTTTATTTTCCGGTATTTTTAAGGGTCCAAAACGACCTTTTTATATTAATTTGTTGTTTTTACCCTGTATTTTGTTTATTTTCGAAAAACAGCTTTTACCGAGTACCTCCGCAATCTGGCATGGATTTTTTATTTTCCGGTATTCTTAAGAGTCAAAAACGACCTTGTTACTGTAATTCGGTTTTTCACCCTGTAGGTATTAAAATCTGCCATTTTGACAGTAATAAAAAAAAATAGCATTTGACCAGTATAGCCGCAATCTGCTATGAATTTTTAATTTTCCGGTATTTTTAAGGGTCAAAAACGACCTTGTTACTTTAATTAAGTTTTTTCACCCTGTATATATAAAAACCCGTTATTTTGTTTATATTCTAAAAGCAGCTTCTAACGAGTACTTCCGCAATCTGGCATGGATTTTTTATTTTCCGGTATTTTTAAGGGTCCAAAACGACCTTTTTATATTAATTTGTTGTTTTTACCCTGTATTTTGTTTTTTTTCGAAAAACAGCTTTTAACGAGTACCTCCGCAATCTGGCATGGATTTTTTTTTCCGGTATTCTTAAGAGTCAAAAACGACCTTGTTACTTTAATTCGGTTTTTCACCCTGTAGGTATTAAAATCTGCCATTTTGACAGTAATCAAAAAAATAGCATTTGACCAGTATAGCCGCAATCTGCTATGAATTTTTAATTTTCCGGTATTTTTAAGGGTCAAAAACGACATTGTTACTTTAATTTTTTCTCACCCTGTATATATAAAAACCCGATATTTTGTTTATATTCTAAAAACAGCTTCTAACGATTACTTCCGCAATCTGGCATGGATTTTTTATTTTCCGGTATTTTTAAGGGTCCAAAACGACCTTGTTACTTTAATTACTCACCCTGTATATATAAAAACCCTTTATTTTGTTTATTTTCTAAATACAGCTTTTAACGAGTACTCCCGCAATCTGGCATGGATTTTTTATTTTCCGGTTTTTTTAAGGGTCCAAAACGACCTTGTTATATTAATTTGTTGTTTTTACCCTGTATTTTGTTTATTTTCGAAAAACAGCTTTTACCGAGTACCTCCGCAATCTGGCATGGATTTTTTATTTTCCGGTATTCTTAAAAGTCAAAAACGACCTTGTAACTGTAATTCGGGTTTTCACCCTGTAGGTATTAAAATCTGCCATTTTGACAGTAATCAAAAAAATAGCATTTGACCAGTATAGCCGCAATCTGCTATGAATTTTTAATTTTCCGGTATTTTTAAGGGTCAAAAACGACCTTGTTATACTAATTCGGTGTTTTTACCCTGTATATATAAAAACCCGTTATTTTGTTTATTTTCGAAAAACAGCTTTTATCGAGTCCTTCCGCAATCTGGCATGAATTTTTTATTTTCCGGGATTTTTAAGAGTCAAAAACGACCTTGTTACTTTAATTGGGCTTTTTCACCCTGTAGATATTAAATTCTGCCATTTTGACAGTAATAAAAAAGTAGCATTTGACCATTATATCCGCAATCTGCTATGAATTTTTTATTTTCCGGGATTTTTAAGAGTCAAAAACGACCTTGTTACTTTAATTGGGTTTTTTCACCCTGTAGATATTAAATTCTGCCATTTTGACAGTAATAAAAAAGTAGCATTTGACCATTATATCCGCAATCTGCTATGAATTTTTTATTTTCCGATGTTTTTAAGGGTCAAAAACGACCTTGTTACTTTAATTAAGTTTTCTCACCCTGTATTGTAACGTTGTTTACGTTTTAAAGCGGTAGGCATCGGTTTCTGTTGGATTAACTACTCCTCTGAGAGATAATCCAACAAGTATCTCGGGCGCCACCCTCTGGATTTATGTGGTAGAGGGCCCACAGCGTCGGGTAGCTTTTAAACAGTGGAGACGGTTAAACCAGGGGTCTAGCTGTCTCGATTCTTAACCTAAGTAACACGAGTAAAACAACCAATTTTCCAACATGGCGGATTTATTATAACTCCTTTTAAATCAACAGTTCTCTTTATTTAGCATTTAACGGTATACAATAGAAAAGGACGGAAAATACTAGAAATAATCGGTAACTTGCATGTCTCATAACGTTTACGGTAAACCCCGGTATTTGATATTTAATGTTAACGGTAGAAAACTCCTTAATACGGCACCCCCAACATAGCGGAATTTACATATATAGAATTCATAGCAGGTTTAGAGAAATAAGAAATTAGTGTGTCAGACAAAGATACCTTTATAGCACCACTACTCCATAAATCACTCCATATGCTATTCCACCGTGTGTTAGAGAGAGATGAAAAGAGGAAAAGACAGTCCTAAAGGTATTCCGATCCAGCGATAGCACTGTCTCCCTCTCACTCACTAACCGGTCAAACAACACAGGATCGACCTACTTAGGTAGTTTAGCCATGTGTTAGAGAGAGAGATGTATTACCCGTATTCCGAACCAGCGATAATACACCTAACCTCCAATTACAGTGCCTTTGTCGTCACATGCTTAAATAAAACGATCCGGTGGCGCTGCTTCTCAATGAATTACTCCATACGCTGTCAAACCGTGTATTAGAGAGAGATGCAGAGAGGAAAAGACAGTCCTAAAGGTAATCCGATCCAGCGATAGCACTGTCTCCCTCTCACTCACTAACCGGTCAGACAGCGCAAGACAAACCCATTAATAGCTTCGCCTGGTGCTAGAGAGAGAGATGTGTTACCCGTATTCCGAGCCAGCGGTAACCCATCTCACCTCTACTTACCATACGGAAAACTACATTTTACGGTATGTATAGGAAACCCCGCTATACTGGTCAGGTGCTTACCTATCGGGTTCTGGCAGCTTTTCGGTGCGGTCGGTGCGGACGGTCGGCAGAATGAATGCCCTGAAACGCGCTCGACATCGCTTTAAATAGCCTTGCGTATCCCCACCTACCATACTCCCGTCGAGCAGGCTGTGCGCGCAAAGCGGTGGGGTGTAGCTCGCTGACCGTGCAGCATAGCAGGAAAGGGAAACGTGGCGAGTCAAAGCGATGTCTAGAGTCCAAGAATAGCAAATAATAAAACGTCATAGAAATTACAGAAATTATGAGACATGAAGTACCTAAAAAGAAAAGAAAAGCTAAAATAAATAAATAAAATTAGTAACTTCGTTACAGTATATATAAAAATCCGTTATTTGGTTTATTTTCTAAAAACAGTAAAAACAGCTTTTAACGAGTACTTCCGCAATCTGACATGGATTTTTTATTTTCCGGTATTTTTAAGGGTTAAAAACGACCTTGGTACATTAATTCGGTTTTTTCACCATGTAGATATTAAAATCTGCCATTTTGAAAATATTCAAAAAAGTAGCATTTGACCAGTTTACCTGCAATCTGCTATAGATTTTTTATTTTCCGGTATTTTGAAGGGTCAAAAACGACCTTGTTACTTTAATTAAGTTTTTTCACACTGTATATATAAAAACCCGTTATTTTGTTTATATTCTAAAAACAGCTTCTAACGAGTACTTCCGTAATCTGGCATGGATTTTTTATTTTCCGGTATTTTTACAGGTCAAAAACGACCTTGTTACTTTAATTCGGTTTTTTCACCCTGTATATATAAAAACCCGTTATTTTGTTTATTTTCTAAAAACAGCTTTTATCGAGTCCTTCCGCAATCTGGCATGAATTTTTTATTTTCCGGTATTTTTAGGGGTCAAAAACGACCTTGTTATATTAATTCGGTATTTTTACCCTGTATATATAAAAACCCGTTATTTTGTTTATTTTCTAAAAACAGCTTTTATCGAGTCCTTCCGCAATCTGGCATGAATTTTTTATTTTCCGGTGTTTTTAATGGTCAAAAACGACCTTGTTACTTTAATTAAGTTTTCTCACCCTGTATATATAAAAATCCGTTATTTCGTTTATTTTCTATTAACAGTAAAAACATCTTTTAACGAGTACTTCCGCAATCTGGCATGGATTTTTTATTTTCCGGTATTTTTAGGGGTTAGAAACGACCTTGGTACATTAATTCGGTGTTTTCACCATGTAGATATTAAAATCTGCCATTTTGGCAATATTCAAAAAAGTAGCATTTGACCAGTATACCCGCAATCTGCTATAGATTTTTTATTTTCCGGTATTTTGAAGGATCAAAAACGACCTTGTTACTTTAATTAAGTTTTTTCACCCTGTATATATAAAAACTCGTTATTTTGTTTATATTCTAAAAACAGCTTCTAACGAGTACTTCCGCAATCTGTCATGGATATTTTATTTTCCGGTATTTTTAAGGGCCCAAAACGACCTTGTTACTTTAATTAAGTTTTCTCACCCTGTATGTATAAAAACCCTTTATTTTGTTTATTTTCTAAATACAGCTTTTAACGAGTACTCCCGCAATCTGGCATGGATTTTTTATTTTCCGGTATTTTTAAGGGTCCAAAACGACCTTGTTATATTAATTTGTTGTTTTTACCCTGTATTTTGTTTATTTTCGAAAAACAGCTTTTACCGAGTACCTCCGCAATCTGGCATGGATTTTTTATTTTCCGGTATTCTTAAGAGTCAAAAACGACCTTGTTACTGTAATTCGGTTTTTCACCCTGTAGGTATTAAAATCTGCCATTTTGACAGTAATCAAAAAAATAGCATTTGACCAGTATAGCCGCAATCTGCTATGAATTTTTAATTTTCCGGTATTTTTAAGGGTCAAAAACGACATTGTTACTTTAATTAAGTTTTCTCACCCTGTATATATAAAAACCTGATATTTTGTTTATTTTCTAAATACAGCTTCTAACGAGTACTCCCACAATCTGGCATGGATTTTTTATTTTCCGGTGTTTTTAAGGGTCAAAAGCGACCTTGTTATACTAATTCGGTGTTTTTACCCTGTATATATAAAAACCCGTTATTTTGTTTATTTTCGAAAAACAGCTTTTATCGAGTCCTTCCGTAATCTGGCATGAATTTTTTATTTTCCGGGATTTTTAAGAGTCAAAAAGGACCTTGTTATTTTAGTTGGGTTTTTTCACCCTGTAGATATTAAATTCTGCCATTTTGACAGTAATAAAGAAGTAGCACTTGACCATTATATCCGCAATCTGCTATGAATTTTTTATTTTCCGGTGTTTTTAAGGGTCAAAAACGACCTTGTTACTTTAATTAAGTTTTCTCACCCTGTATATATAAAAATCCGTTATTTGGTTTATTTTCTAAAAACAGTAAAAACAGCTTTTAACGAGTACTTCCGCAATCTGGCATGGATTTTTTATTTTCCGGTATTTTTAAGGGTTAAAAACGACCTTGGTACATTAATTCGGTTTTTTCACCATGTAGATATTAAAATATGCCATTTTGAAAATATTCAAAAAAGTAGCATTTGACCAGTATACCCGCAATCTGCTATAGATTTTTTATTTTCCTGTATTTTGAAGGGTCAAAAACGACCTTGTTACTTTAATTAACTTTTTTCACACTGTATATATAAAAACCCGTTATTTTGTTTAAATTCTAAAAACAGCTTCTAACGAGTACTTCCGTAATCTGGCATGGATTTTTTATTTTCCGGTATTTTTACATGTCAAAAACGACCTTGTTACTTTAATTCGGTTTTTTCACCCTGTATATATAAAAACCCGTTATCTTGCTTATTTTATGAAAACAGCTTTTAACGAGTACTTCCGCAATCTGGCATGGATTTTTTATTTTCCGGTATTTTTACAGGTCAAAAACGACCTTGTTAATTTAATTCGGTTTTTTCACCCTGTAGATATTAAAATCTGCCATTTTGACAGCAATCAAAAAAATAGCATTTGACCAGTATACTCGCAATCTGCTATGAATTTTTTATTTTCGGGTATTTTTAAAGGTCAAAAACGACCTTGATACTTTAATTAAGTTTTCTCACCCTGTATATATAAAAACCCGTTATTTTGTTTATTTTCTAAATACAGCTTTTAACGAGTACTTCCGCAATCTGGCATGGATTTTTTATTTTTCGGTATTTTTAAGGGTCAAAAACGACCTTGTTATTTTAATTCGGTTTTTTCACCCTGTAGATATTAAAATCTGCCATTTTGACAGTAATCAAAAGTCGCATTTGACCAGTATATCCGCAATCTGCTATGAATTTTTTATTTTCCGGTATTTTTAAGGGTCAAATCGACCTTGTTACTTTAATTAAGTTTTCTCACCCTTTATATATAAAAAACCGGTATTTTGTTTATTTTCTAAATACAGCTCTTAACGAGTACTCCCACAATTTGGCATGGATTTTTTTATTTTCCTGTATTTTTAAGGGTCAAAAACGACCTTGTTATATTAATTCGGTATTTTTACCCTGTATATATAAAAACCCGTTATTTTGTTTATTTTCTAAAAACAGCTTTTATCGAGTCCTTCCGCAATCTGGCATGAATTTTTTATTTTCCGGTGTTTTTAAGGGTCAAAAACGACCTTGTTACTTTAATTAAGTTTTCTCACCCTGTATATATAAAAATCCATTATTTCGTTTATTTTCTATTACCAGTAAAAACATCTTTTAACGAGTACTTCCGCAATCTGGCATGGATTTTTTATTTTCCGGTATTTTTAGGGGTTAAAAACGATCTTGGTACATTTATTCGGTGTTTTCACCATGTAGATATTAAAATCTGCCATTTTGGCAATATTCAAAAAAGTAGCATTTGACCAGTATACCCGCAATCTGCTATAGATTTTTTATTTTCCGGTATTTTGAAGGATCAAAAACGACCTTGTTACTTTAATTAAGTTTTTTCACCCTGTATATATAAAAACCCGTTATTTTGTTTATATTCTAAAAACAGCTTCTAACGAGTACTTCCGCAATCTGTCATGGATATTTTATTTTCCGGTATTTTTAAGGGCCCAAAACGACCTTGTTACTTTAATTAAGTTTTCTCACCCTGTATATATAAAAACCCTTTATTTTGTTTATTTTCTAAATCCAGCTTTTAACGAGTACTCCCGCAATCTGGCATGGATTTTTTATTTTCCGGTATTTTTAAGGGTCCAAAACGGCCTTGTTATATTAATTTGTTGTTTTTACCCTGTATTTTGTTTATTTTCGAAAAACAGCTTTTACCGAGTACCTCCGCAATCTGGCATGGATTTTTTATTTTCCGGTATTCTTAAGAGTCAAAAACGACCTTGTTACTGTAATTCGGTTTTTCACCCTGTAGGTATTAAAATCTGCCATTTTGACAGTAATCAAAAAAATAGCATTTGACCAGTATAGCCGCAATCTGCTATGAATTTTTAATTTTCCGGTTTTTTTAAGGGTCAAAAACGACATTGTTACTTTAATTAAGTTTTCTCACCCTGTATATATAAAAACCCGATATTTTGTTTATATTCTAAAAACAGCTTCTAACGAGTACTTCCGCAATCTGGCATGGATTTTTTATTTTCCGGTATTTTTAAGGGTCCAAAACGACCTTGTTACTTTAATTAAGTTTTCTCACCCTGTATATATAAAAACCCTTTATTTTGTTTATTTTCTAAATACAGCTTTTAACGAGTACTCCCGCAATCTGGCATGGATTTTTTATTTTCCGGTATTTTTAAGGGTCCAAAACGACCTTTTTATATTAATTTGTTATTTTTACCCTGTATTTTGTTTATTTTCGAAAAACAGCTTTTACCGAGTACCTCCGCAATCTGGCATGGATTTTTTATTTTCCGGTATTCTTAAGAGTCAAAAACGACCTTGTTACTGTAATTCGGTTTTTCACCCTGTAGGTATTAAAATCTGCCATTTTGACAGTAATCAAAAAAAATAGCATTTGACCAGTATAGCCGCAATCTGCTATGAATTTTTAATTTTCCGGTATTTTTAAGGGTCAAAAACGACCTTGTTACTTTAATTAAGTTTTTTCACTTTGTATATATAAAAACCCGTTATTTTGTTTATATTCTAAAAACAGCTTCTAACGAGTACTTCCGCAATCTGGCATGGATTTTTTATTTTCCGGTATTTTTAAGGGTCCAAAACGACCTTGTTATATTAATTTGTTGTTTTTACCCTGTATTTTGTTTATATTCTAAAAACAGCTTTTAACGAGTACCTCCGCAATCTGGCATGGATTTTTTTTTCGGTATTCTTAAGAGTCAAAAACGACCTTGTAACTGTAATTCGGGTTTTCACCCTGTAGGTATTAAAATCTGCCATTTTGACAGTAATCAAAAAAATAGCATTTGACCAGTATAGCCGCAATCTGCTATGAATTTTTAATTTTCCGGTATTTTTAAGGGTCAAAAACGACCTTGTTATACTAATTCGGTGTTTTTACCCTGTATATATAAAAACCCGTTATTTTGTTTATTTTCGAAAAACAGCTTTTATCGAGTCCTTCCGCAATCTGGCATGAATTTTTTATTTTCCGGGATTTTTAAGAGTCAAAAACGACCTTGTTACTTTAATTGGGTTTTTTCACCCTGTAGATATTAAATTCTGCCATTTTGACAGTAATAAAAAAGTAGCATTTGACCATTATATCCGCAATCTGCTATGAATTTTTTATTTTCCGGTGTTTTTAAGGGTCAAAAACGACCTTGTTACTTTAATTAAGTTTTCTCACCCTGTATATATAAAAATCCGTTATTTGGTTTATTTTCTAAAAACAGTAAAAACAGCTTTTAACGAGTACTTCCGCAATCTGGCATGGATTTTTTATTTTCCGGTATTTTTAGGGGTTAAAAACGACCTTGGTACATTAATTCGGTTTTTTCACCATGTAGATATTAAAATCTGCCATTTTGAAAATATTCAAAAAAGTAGTATTTGACCAGTATACCCGCAAACTGCTATAGATTTTTTATTTTCCGGTATTTTGAAGGGTCAAAAACGACCTTGTTACTTTAATTAAGTTTTTTCACACTGTATATATAAAAACCCGTTATTTTGTTTATATTCTAAAAACAGCTTCTAACGAGTACTTCCTTAATCTGGCATGGATTTTTTATTTTCCGGTATTTTTACAGGTCAAAAACGACCTTGTTACTTTAATTCGGTTTTTTCACCCTGTATATATATAAAAACCCGTTATCTTGCTTATTTTATGAAAACAGCTTTTAACGAGTACTTCCGCAATCTGGCATGGATTTTTTATTTTCCGGTATTTTTACAGGTCAAAAACGACCTTGTTACTTTAATTCGGTTTTTTCACCCTGTATATATATAAAAACCCGTTATCTTGCTTATTTTATGAAAACAGCTTCTAACGAGTACTTCCGCAATCTGGCATGGATTTTTTATTTTCCGGTATTTTTAAGGGTCCAAAACGACCTTGTTACTTTAATTAAGTTTTCTCACCCTGTATATATAAAAACCCTTTATTTTGTTTATTTTCTAAATACAGCTTTTAACGAGTACTCCCGCAATCTGGCATGGATTTTTTATTTTCCGGTATTTTTAAGGGTCCAAAACGACCTTGTTATATTAATTTGTTGTTTTTACCCTGTATTTTGTTTATTTTCGAAAAACTGCTTTTAACGAGTACCTCCGCAATCTGGCATGGATTTTTTATTTTCCGGTATTCTTAAGAGTCAAAAACGACCTTGTTACTTTAATTCGGTTTTTCACCCTGTAGGTATTAAAATCTGCCATTTTGACAGTAATCAAAAAAATAGCATTTGACCAGTATAGCCGCAATCTGCTATGAATTTTTAATTTTCCGGTATTTTTAAGGGTCAAAAACGACCTTGTTATATTAATTCGGTATTTTTACTCTGTATATATAAAAACCCGGTATTTTGTTTATTTTCTAAAAACAGCTTTTATCGAGTCCTTCCGCAATCTGGCATGAATTTTTTATTTTCCGGTGTTTTTAAGGGTCAAAAACGACCTTGTTATACTAATTCGGTGTTTTTACCCTGTAGATATTAAAATCTGCCATTTTGGCAATATTCAAAAAAGTAGCATTTGACCAGTATACCCGCAATCTGCTATAGATTTTTTATTTTCCGGTATTTTGAAGGGTCAAAAACGACCTTGTTACTTTAATTAAGTTTTTTCACCCTGTATATATAAAAACCCGTTATTTTGTTTATATTCTAAAAACAGCTTCTAACGAGTACTTCCGCAATCTGGCATGGATTTTTTATTTTCCGGTATTTTTAAGGGTCCAAAACGACCTTGTTATATTAACTTGCTGTTTTTACCATGTATTTTGTTTATTTTCGAAAAACAGCTTTTAACGAGTACCTCCGCAATCTGCCATGGATTTTTCATTTTCCGGTATTCTTAAGAGTCAAAAACGACCTTGTTACTTTAATCGGTTTTTCACCCTGTAGGTATTAAAATCTGCCATTTTGACAGTAATCAAAAAAATAGCATTTGACCAGTATAGCCGCAATCTGCTATGAATTTTTAATTTTCCGGTATTTTTAAGGGTCAAAAACGACCTTGTTACTTTAATTAAGTTTTCTCACCCTGTATATATAAAAACCCGATATTTTGTTTATTTTCTCAATACAGCTTCTAACGAGTACTCCCACAATCTGGCATGGATTTTTTATTTTCCGGTGTTTTTAAGGGTCAAAAACGACCTTGTTATACTAATTCGGTGTTTTTACCCTGTATATATAAAAACCCGTTATTTTGTTTATTTTCGAAAAACAGCTTTTATCGAGGCCTTCCGCAATCTGGCATGAATTTTTTATTTTCCGGGATTTTTAAGAGTCAAAAACTGCCTTGTTACTTTAATTGGGTTTTTTCACCCTGTAGATATTAAATTCTGCCATTTTGACAGTAATAAAAAAGTAGCATTTGACCATTATATCCGCAATCTGCTATGAATTTTTTATTTTCCGGTGTTTTTAAGGGTCAAAAACGACCTTGTTACTTTAATTAAGTTTTCTTACCCTGTATATATAAAAATCCGTTATTTGGTTTATTTTCTAAAAACAGTAAAAACAGCTTTTAACGAGTACTTCCGCAATCTGGCATGGATTTTTTATTTTCCGGTATTTTTAAGGGTTGAAAACGACCTTGGTACATTAACTAGGTTTTTTCACCATGTAGATATTAAAATCTGCCATTTTGAAAATATTCAAAAAAGTAGCATTTGACCAGTATACCCGCAATCTGCTATAGATTTTTTATTTTCCTGTATTTTGAAGGGTCAAAAACGACCTTGTTACTTTTATTAACTTTTTTCACACTGTATATATAAAAACCCGTTATTTTGTTTAAATTCTAAAAACAGCTTCTAACGAGTACTTCCGTAATCTGGCATGGATTTTTTATTTTCCGGTATTTTTACAGGTCAAAAACGACCTTGTTACTTTAATTCGGTTTTTTCACCCTGTATATATAAAAACCCGTTATCTTGCTTATTTTATGAAAACAGCTTTTAACGAGTACTTCCGCAATCTGGCATGGATTTTTTATTTTCCGGAATTTTCAAGTGTCAAAAACGACCTTGTTTCTTTAATTTGGTTTTACCCTGTATATATAAAAACCCGTTATTTTATTTATTTTCTAAAAACAGCTTCTAACCAGTACTTCCGCAATCTGGCATGGATTTTTTATTTTCCGGTATTTTTAAGGTTCAAAAACGACCTTGTTTATTTAATTTGCTTTTTCACCCTGTATATATAAAAATTTGTTATTTTGTTTATTTTAGAAAAATGACCTTTAACGAGTACTTCCGCAATCTGGCATGGATTTTTTATTTTCCGGTATTTTGAAGGGTCAAAAACGACCATGTTACATTAATTTGGTTTTTTCACCCTGTATATATAAAAACCCGTTATCTTGCTTATTTTCTGAAAACAGCTTTTAACGAGTACTCCCGCAATCTGGCATGGATTTTTTATTTTCCGGTATTTTTAAGGGTCAAAAACGACCTTGTTTTTTAATTCGCTTTTTCACCCTGTATATATAAAAATCTGTTATTTTGTTTATTTTCGAAAAATGGCCTTTAACGAGTACTTCCGCAATCTGGCATGGATTTTTTATTTTCCGGTATTTTTACAGGTCAAAAACGACCTTGTTAATTTAATTCGGTTTTTTCACCCTGTAGATATTAGAATCTGCCATTTTGACAGCAATCAAAAAAATAGCATTTGACCAGTATACTCGCAATCTGCTATGAATTTTTTATTTTCGGGTATTTTTAAGGGTCAAAAACGACTTTGATACTTTAATTAAGTTTTCTCACCCTGTATATATAAAAAGCCGTTATTTTGTTTATTTTCTAAATACAGCTTTTAACGAGTACTTCCGCAATCTGGCATGGATTTTTTATTTTTCGGTATTTTTAAGGGTCAAAAACGACCTTGTTGTTTTAATTCGGTTTTTTCATCCTGTAGATATTAAAATCTGCCATTTTGACAGTAATCAAAAGTAGCATTTGACCAGTATATCCGCAATCTGCTATGAATTTTTTATTTTCCGGTATTTTTAAGGGTCAAAAACGACCTTGTTACTTTAATTAAGTTTTCTCACCCTTTATATATAAAAAAACGGTATTTTGTTTATTTTCTAAATACATCTTTTAACGTGTACTCCCACAATTTGGCATGGATTTTTTATTTTCCGGTATTTTTAAGGGTCAAAAACGACCTTGTTATATTAATTCGGTATTTTTACTCTGTATATATAAAAACCCGGTATTTTGTTTATTTTCTAAAAACAGCTTTTATCGAGTCCTTCCGCAATCTGGCATGAATTTTTTATTTTCCGGTGTTTTTAAGGGTCAAAAACGACCTTGTTACTTTAATTAAGTTTTCTCACCCTGTATATATAAAAATCCGTTATTTCGTTTATTTTCTATTAACAGTAAAAACATCTTTTAACGAATACTTCCGCAATCTGGCATGGATTTTTTATTTTCCGGTATTTTTAGGGGTTAAAAACGACCTTGGTACATTAATTCGGTGTTTTCACCCTGTACATATTAAAATCTGCCATTTTGGCAATATTCAAAAAAGTAGCATTTGACCAGTATACCCGCAATCTGCTATAGATTTTTTATTTTCCGGTATTTTGAAGGGTCAAAAACGACCTTGTTACTTTAATTAAGTTTTTTCACCCTGTATATATAAAAACCCGTTATTTTGTTTATATTCTAAAAACAGCTTCTAACGAGTACTTCCGCAATCTGGCATGGATTTTTTATTTTCCGGTATTTTTAAGGGTCCAAAACGACCTTGTTACTTTAATTAAGTTTTCTCACCCTGTATATATAAAAACCCTTTATTTTGTTTATTTTCTAAATACAGCTTTTAACGAGTACTCCCGCAATCTGACATGGATTTTTTATTTTCCGGTATTTTTAAGGGTCCAAAACGACCTTGTTATATTAATTTGTTGTTTTTTCCCTGTATTTTGTTTATTTTCGAAAAACAGCTTTTAACGAGTACCTCCGCGATCTGGCATGAATTTTTTATTTTCCGGTATTCTTAAGAGTCAAAAACGACCTTGTTGCTTTAATTCGGTTTTTCACCCTGTAGGTATTAAAATCTGCCATTTTGACAGTAATCAAAAAAATAGCATTTGACCAGTATACCCGCAATCTGCTATGAATTTTTTATTTTCCGGTGTTTTTAAGGGTCAAAAACGACCTTGTTACTTTAATTAAGTTTTCTCACCCTGTATATATAAAAACCCGTTATTTTTTATTTTCCGGTATTTTTAAGGGTCAAAAACGACCTTGTTATTTTAATTCGGTTTTTCACCCTGTAGATATTAAAATCTGCCATTTTGACAGAAATCAAAAAAATAGCATTTGACCAGTATAGCCGCAATCTGCTATGAATTTTTTATTTTCCGGTGTTTTTAAGAGTCAAAAACGACCTTGTTACTTTAATTAAGTTTTCTCACCCTGTATATATAAAAATCCGTTATTTGATTTATTTTCTAAAAACAGTAAAAACAGCTTTTAACGAGTACTTCCGCAATCTGGCATGGATTTTTTATTTTCCGGTATTTTTAAGGGTTAAAAACGACCTTGGTACATTAATTCGGTTTTTTCACCATGTAGATATTAAAATCTGCCATTTTGAAAATATTCAAAAAAGTAGCATTTGACCAGTATACCCGCAATCTGCTATAGATTTTTTATTTTCGGCTATTTTTAAAGGTCAAAAACGACCTTGTTACATTAATTAAGTTTTTTCACCCTGTATATATAAAAACCCGTTATTTTGTTTATATTCTAAAAACAGCTTCTAACGAGTACTTCCGCTATCTGGCATGGATTTTTTATTTTCCGGTATTTTTACGGGTCAAAAACGACCTTGTTACTTTAATTCGGTTTTTTCACCCTGTATATATAAAAACCCGTTATCTTGCTTATTTTCTGACAACAGCTTTTAACGAGTACTTCCGCAATCTGGCATGGATTTTTTATTTTCTGGGATTTTCAAGTGTTAAAAACGACCTTGTTACTTTAATTCGGTTTTTTACCCTGTATATATAAAAACATGTTATTTTATTTATTTTCTAAAAACAGCTTCTAACGAGTACTTCCGCTATCTGGCATGGATTTTTTATTTTCCGGTATTTTTACAGTTCAGAAACGACCTTTTTACTTTAATTCGGTTTTTTCACCCTGTATATATAAAAACCCGTTATCTTGCTTATTTTCTGAAAACAGCTTTTAACGAGTACTCCCGCAATCTGGCATGGATTTTTTATTTTTCGGTATTTTTAAGGGTCAAAAACGACCTTGTTTTTTTAATTCGCTTTTTCACCCTGTATATATAAAAATCTGTTATTTTGTTTATTTTCGAAAAAGGGCCTTTAACGAGTACTTCCGCAATCTGGCATGGATTTTTTATTTTTCGGTATTTTTAAGGGTCAAAAACCACCTTGTTATTTTAATTCGGTATTTTCACCCTGTAGATATTAAAATCTGCCATTTTGACAGTAATCAAAAGTAGCATTTGACCAGTATATCCGCAATCTGCTATGAATTTTTTATTTTCCGGTATTTTTAAGGGTCAAAAACGACCTTGTTACTTTAATTAAGTTTTCTCACCCTTTATATATAAAAAACCGGTATTTTGTTTATTTTCTAAATACAGCTTTTAACGAATACTTCCACAATTTGGCATGGATTTTTTATTTTCCGGTATTTTTAAGGGTCAAAAACGACGTTGTTATATTAATTCGGTATTTTTACCCTGTATATATAAAAACCCGTTATTTTGTTTATTTTCTAAAAACAGCTTTTATCGAGTCCTTCCGCAATCTGGCATGAATTTTTAATTTTCCGGTGGTTTTAAGGGTCAAAAACGACCTTGTTACTTTAATTAAGTTTTCTCACCCTGTATATATAAAAATCCGTTATTTCGTTTATTTTCTATTAACAGTAAAAACATCTTTTAACGAGTACTTCCGCAATCTGGCATGGATTTTTTATTTTCCGGTATTTTTAGGGGTTAAAAACGACCTTGGTACATTAATTCGGTGTTTTCACCCTGTAGATATTAAAATCTGCCATTTTGGCAATATTTAAAAAAGTAGCATTTGACCAGTATACCCACAATCTGCTATAGATTTTTTATTTTCCGGTATTTTGAAGGGTCAAAAACGACCTTGTTACATTAATTAAGTTTTTTCACCCTGTATATATTAAAACCCGATATTTTGTTTATTTTCTAAATACAGCTTCTAACGAGTACTCCCACAATCTGGCATGGATTTTTTATTTTCCGGTATTTTTAAGGGTCCAAAACGACCTTGTTATATTAATTTGTTGTTTTTACCCTGTATTTTGTTTATTTTCGAAAAAGAGCTTTTAACGAGTACCTCCGCGATCTGGCATGGATTTTTTATTTTCCGGTATTCTTAAGAGTCAAAAACGACCTTGTTGCTTTAATTCGGTTTTTCACCCTGTAGGTATTAAAATCTGCCATTTTGACAGTAATCAAAAAAATAGCATTTGACCAGTATAGCCGCAATCTGCTATGAATTTTTAATTTTCCGGTATTTTTAAGGGTCAAAAACGACCTTGTTACTTTAATTAAGTTTTCTCACCCTGTATATATAAAAACCCGATATTTTGTTTATTTTCTAAATACAGCTTCTAACGAGTACTCCCACAATCTGGCATGGATTTTTTATTTTCCGGTGTTTTTAAGGGTCAAAAACGACCTTGTTACTTTAATTAAGTTTTCTCACCCTGTATATATAAAAATCCGTTATTTGATTTATTTTATAAAAACAGTGAAAACAGCTTTTAACGAGTACTTCCGCAATCTGGCATGGATTTTTTATTTTCCGGTATTTTTAAGGGTTAAAAACGACCTTGGTACATTAATTCGGTTTTTTCACCATGTAGATATTAAAATCTGCCATTTTGAAAATATTCAAAAAAGTAGCATTTGACCAGTATACCAGCAATCTGCTATAGATTTTTTATTTTCCGGTATTTTGAAGGGTCAAAAACGAACTTGTTACTTTAATTAAGTTTTTTCACCCTGTATATATAAAAACCCGTTATTTTGTTTATATTCTAAAAACAGCTTCTAACGAGTACTTCCGCAATCTGGCATGGATTTTTTATTTTCCGGTATTTTTAAGGGTCCAAAACGACCTTGTTATATTAATTTGTTGTTTTTACCCTGTATTTTGTTTATTTTCGAAAAACAGCTTTTAACGAGTACCTCCGCGATCTGGCATGGATTTTTTATTTTCCGGTATTCTTAAGAGTCAAAAACGACCTTGTTACTTTAATTAAGTTTTTTCACACTGTATATAAAAACCCGTTATTTTGTTTATATTCTAAAAACAGCTTTTAACGAGTACTTCCGCAATCTGGCATGGATTTTTTATTTTCCGGTATTTTTAAGGGTCAAAAACGACCTTGTTATATTAATTCGGTATTTTTACCCTGTATATATAAAAACCCGTTATTTTGTTTATTTTCTAAAAACAGCTTTTATCGAGTCCTTCCGCAATCTGGCATGAATTTTTTATTTTCCGGTGTTTTTAAGGGTCAAAAACGACCTTGTTACTTTAATTAAGTTTTCTCACCCTGTATATATAAAAATCCGTTAATTCGTTTATTTTCTATTAACAGTAAAAACATCTTTTAACGAGTACTTCCGCAATCTGGCATGGATTTTTTATTTTCCGGTATTTTTAAGGGTCCAAAACGACCTTGTTATATTAATTTGTTGTTTTTACCCTGTATTTTGTTTATTTTCGAAAAACTGCTTTTAACGAGTACCTCCGCAATCTGGCATGGATTTTTTATTTTCCGGTATTCTTAAGAGTCAAAAACGACCTTGTTACTTTAATTCGGTTTTTCACCCTGTAGGTATTAAAATCTGCCATTTTGACAGTAATCAAAAAAATAGCATTTGACCAGTATAGCCGCAATCTGCTATGAATTTTTAATTTTCCGGTATTTTTAAGGGTCAAAAACGACCTTGTTACTTTAATTAAGTTTTCTCACCCTGTATATATAAAAACCCGATATTTTGTTTATTTTCTAAATACAGCTTCTAGCGAGTACTCCCACAATCTGGCATGGATTTTTTATTTTCCGGTGTTTTTAAGGGTCAAAAACGACCTTGTTATACTAATTCGGTGTTTTTACCCTGTAGATATTAAAATCTGCCATTTTGGCAATATTCAAAAAAGTAGCATTTGACCAGTATACCCGCAATCTGCTATAGATTTTTTATTTTCCGGTATTTTGAAGGGTCAAAAACGACCTTGTTACTTTAATTAAGTTTTTTCACCCTGTATATATAAAAACCCGTTATTTTGTTTATATTCTAAAAACAGCTTCTAACGAGTACTTCCGCCAGCTGGCATGGATTTTTTATTTTCCGGTATTTTTAAGGGTCCAAAACGACCTTGTTATATTAACTTGTTGTTTTTACCATGTATTTTGTTTATTTTCGAAAAACAGCTTTTAACGAGTACCTCCGCAATCTGCCATGGATTTTTTATTTTCCGGTATTCTTAAGAGTCAAAAACGACCTTGTTACTTTAATCGGTTTTTCACCCTGTAGATATTATTTTCCGGTATTTTTAAGGGTCCAAAACGACCTTGTTATATTAATTTGTTGTTTTTACCCTGTATTTTGTTTATTTTCGAAAAACTGCTTTTAACGAGTACCTCCGCAATCTGGCATGGATTTTTTATTTTCCGGTATTCTTAAGAGTCAAAAACGACCTTGTTACTTTAATTCGGTTTTTCACCCTGTAGGTATTAAAATCTGCCATTTTGACAGTAATCAAAAAAATAGCATTTGACCAGTATAGCCGCAATCTGCTATGAATTTTTAATTTTCCGGTATTTTTAAGGGTCAAAAACGACCTTGTTACTTTAATTAAGTTTTCTCACCCTGTATATATAAAAACCCGATATTTTGTTTATTTTCTAAATACAGCTTCTAGCGAGTACTCCCACAATCTGGCATGGATTTTTTATTTTCCGGTGTTTTTAAGGGTCAAAAACGACCTTGTTATACTAATTCGGTGTTTTTACCCTGTAGATATTAAAATCTGCCATTTTGGCAATATTCAAAAAAGTAGCATTTGACCAGTATACCCGCAATCTGCTATAGATTTTTTATTTTCCGGTATTTTGAAGGGTCAAAAACGACCTTGTTACTTTAATTAAGTTTTTTCACCCTGTATATATAAAAACCCGTTATTTTGTTTATATTCTAAAAACAGCTTCTAACGAGTACTTCCGCAATATGGCATGGATTTTTTTATTTTCCGGTATTTTTAAGGGTCCAAAACGACCTTGTTATATTAACTTGTTGTTTTTACCATGTATTTTGTTTATTTTCGAAAAACAGCTTTTAACGAGTACCTCCGCAATCTGCCATGGATTTTTTATTTTCCGGTATTCTTAAGAGTCAAAAACGACCTTGTTACTTTAATCGGTTTTTCACCCTGTAGGTATTAAAATCTGCCATTTTGACAGTAATCAAAAAAATAGCATTTGACCAGTATAGCCGCAATCTGCTATGAATTTTTAATTTTCCGGTATTTTTAAGGGTCAAAAACGACCTTGTTACTTTAATTAAGTTTTCTCACCCTGTATATATAAAAACCCGATATTTTGTTTATTTTCTCAATACAGCTTCTAACGAGTACTCCCACAATCTGGCATGGATTTTTTATTTTCCGGTGTTTTTAAGGGTCAAAAACGACCTTGTTATACTAATTCGGTGTTTTTACCCTGTATATATAAAAACCCGTTATTTTGTTTATTTTCGAAAAACAGCTTTTATCGAGGCCTTCCGCAATCTGGCATGAATTTTTTATTTTCCGGGATTTTTAAGAGTCAAAAACTGCCTTGTTACTTTAATTGGGTTTTTTCACCCTGTAGATATTAAATTCTGCCATTTTGACAGTAATAAAAAAGTAGCATTTGACCATTATATCCGCAATCTGCTATGAATTTTTTATTTTCCGGTGTTTTTAAGGGTCAAAAACGACCTTGTTACTTTAATTAAGTTTTCTTACCCTGTATATATAAAAATCCGTTATTTGGTTTATTTTCTAAAAACAGTAAAAACAGCTTTTAACGAGTACTTCCGCAATCTGGCATGGATTTTTTATTTTCCGGTATTTTTAAGGTTTGAAAACGACCTTGGTACATTAATTAGGTTTTTTCACCATGTAGATATTAAAATCTGCCATTTTGAAAATATTCAAAAAAGTAGCATTTGACCAGTATACCCGCAATCTGCTATAGATTTTTTATTTTCCTGTATTTTGAAGGGTCAAAAACGACCTTGTTACTTTTATTAACTTTTTTCACACTGTATATATAAAAACCCGTTATTTTGTTTAAATTCTAAAAACAGCTTCTAACGAGTACTTCCGTAATCTGGCATGGATTTTTTATTTTCCGGTATTTTTACAGGTCAAAAACGACCTTGTTACTTTAATTCGGTTTTTTCACCCTGTATATATAAAAACCCGTTATCTTGCTTATTTTATGAAAACAGCTTTTAACGAGTACTTCCGCAATCTGGCATGGATTTTTTATTTTCCGGGATTTTCAAGTGTCAAAAACGACCTTGTTTCTTTAATTCGGTTTTACCCTGTATATATAAAAACCCGTTATTTTATTTATTTTCTAAAAACAGCTTCTAACCAGTACTTCCGCAATCTGGCATGGATTTTTTATTTTCCGGTATTTTTAAGGTTCAAAAACGACCTTGTTTATTTAATTTGCTTTTTCACCCTGTATATATAAAAATTTGTTATTTTGTTTATTTTAGAAAAATGACCTTTAACGAGTACTTCCGCAATCTGGCATGGATTTTTTATTTTCCGGTATTTTTACAGGTCAAAAACGACCTTGTTACATTAATTTGGTTTTTTCACCCTGTATATATAAAAACCCGTTATCTTGCTTATTTTCTGAAAACAGCTTTTAACGAGTACTCCCGCAATCTGGCATGGATTTTTTATTTTCCGGTATTTTTAAGGGTCAAAAACGACCTTGTTTTTTAATTCGCTTTTTCACCCTGTATATATAAAAATCTGTTATTTTGTTTATTTTCGAAAAATGGCCTTTAACGAGTACT
This sequence comes from Oxystoma pomonae, assembly GCA_963921995.1. Classification (NCBI taxonomy): domain Eukaryota; kingdom Metazoa; phylum Arthropoda; class Insecta; order Coleoptera; family Brentidae; genus Oxystoma; species Oxystoma pomonae. The sequence continues at coordinate 72,205,207 of OY998165.1, forward strand.
TCCGCAATCTAGCATAGATTTTTTATTTTCCGGTATTTTTACAGGTCAAAAACGACCTTGTTAATTTAATTCGGTTTTTTCACCCTGTAGACATTAAAATCTGCCATTTTGACAGCAATCAAAAAAATAGCATTTGACCAGTATACTCGCAATCTGCTATGAATTTTTTATTTTCGGGTATTTTTAAGGGTCAAAAACGACTTTGATACTTTAATTAAGTTTTCTCACCCTGTATATATAAAAAGCCGTTATTTTGTTTATTTTCTAAATACAGCTTTTAACGAGTACTTCCGCAATCTGGCATGGATTTTTTATTTTTCGGTATTTTTAAGGGTCAAAAACGACCTTGTTATTTTAATTCGGTTTTTTCATCCTGTAGATATTAAAATCTGCCATTTTGACAGTAATCAAAAGTAGCATTTGACCAGTATATCCGCAATCTGCTATGAATTTTTTATTTTGCGGTATTTTTAAGGGTCAAAAACGACCTTGTTACTTTAATTAAGTTTTCTCACCCTTTATATATAAAAAAACGGTATTTTGTTTATTTTCTAAATACAGCTTTTAACGTGTACTCCCACAATTTGGCATGGATTTTTTATTTTCCGGTATTTTTAAGGGTCAAAAACGACCTTGTTATATTAATTCGGTATTTTTACTCTGTATATATAAAAACCCGGTATTTTGTTTATTTTCTAAAAACAGCTTTTATCGAGTCCTTCCGCAATCTGGCATGAATTTTTTATTTTCCGGTGTTTTTAAGGGTCAAAAACGACCTTGTTACTTTAATTAAGTTTTCTCACCCTGTATATATAAAAATCCGTTATTTCGTTTATTTTCTGTTAACAGTAAAAACATCTTTTAACGAGTACTTCCGCAATCTGGCATGGATTTTTTATTTTCCGGTATTTTTAGGGGTTAAAAACGACCTTGGTACATTAATTCGGTGTTTTCACCCTGTACATATTAAAATCTGCCATATTGGCAATATTCAAAAAAGTAGCATTTGACCAGTATACCCGCAATCTGCTATAGATTTTTTATTTTCCGGTATTTTGAAGGGTCAAAAACGACCTTGTTACTTTAATTAAGTTTTTTCACCCTGTATATATAAAAACCCGTTATTTTGTTTATATTCTAAAAACAGCTTCTAACGAGTACTTCCGCAATCTGGCATGGATTTTTTATTTTCCGGTATTTTTAAGGGTCCAAAACGACCTTGTTACTTTAATTAAGTTTTCTCACCCTGTATATATAAAAACCCTTTATTTTGTTTATTTTCTAAATACAGCTTTTAACGAGTACTCCCGCAATCTGACATGGATTTTTTATTTTCCGGTATTTTTAAGGGTCCAAAACGACCTTGTTATATTAATTTGTTGTTTTTACCCTGTATTTTGTTTATTTTCGAAAAACAGCTTTTAACGAGTACCTCCGCGATCTGGCATGAATTTTTTATTTTCCGGTATTCTTAAGAGTCAAAAACGACCTTGTTGCTTTAATTCGGTTTTTCACCCTGTAGGTATTAAAATCTGCCATTTTGACAGTAATCAAAAAAATAGCATTTGACCAGTATACCCGCAATCTGCTATGAATTTTTTATTTTCCGGTGTTTTTAAGGGTCAAAAACGACGTTGTTACTTTAATTAAGTTTTCTCACCCTGTATATATAAAAACCCGTTATTTTTTATTTTCCGGTATTTTTAAGGGTCAAAAACGACCTTGTTATTTTAATTCGGTTTTTCACCCTGTAGATATTAAAATCTGCCATTTTGACAGAAATCAAAAAAATAGCATTTGACCAGTATAGCCGCAATCTGCTATGAATTTTTTATTTTCCGGTGTTTTTAAGAGTCAAAAACGACCTTGTTACTTTAATTAAGTTTTCTCACCCTGTATATATAAAAATCCGTTATTTGATTTATTTTCTAAAAACAGTAAAAACAGCTTTTAACGAGTACTTCCGCAATCTGGCATGGATTTTTTATTTTCCGGTATTTTTAAGGGTTAAAAACGACCTTGGTACATTAATTCGGTTTTTTCACCATGTAGATATTAAAATCTGCCATTTTGAAAATATTCAAAAAAGTAGCATTTGACCAGTATACCCGCAATCTGCTATAGATTTTTTATTTTCGGCTATTTTTAAGGGTCAAAAACGACCTTGTTACATTAATTAAGTTTTTTCACCCTGTATATATAAAAACCCGTTATTTTGTTTATATTCTAAAAACAGCTTCTAACGAGTACTTCCGCTATCTGGCATGGATTTTTTATTTTCCGGTATTTTTACGGGTCAAAAACGACCTTGTTACTTTAATTCGGTTTTTTCACCCTGTATATATAAAAACCCGTTATCTTGCTTATTTTCTGACAACAGCTTTTAACGAGTACTTCCGCAATCTGGCATGGATTTTTTATTTTCTGGGATTTTCAAGTGTTAAAAACGACCTTGTTACTTTAATTCGGTTTTTTACCCTGTATATATAAAAACATGTTATTTTATTTATTTTCTAAAAACAGCTTCTAACCAGTACTTCCGCAATCTGACTTGGATTTTTTATTTTCCGGTATTTTTACAGTTCAGAAACGACCTTTTTACTTTAATTCGGTTTTTTCACCCTGTATATATAAAAACCCGTTATCTTGCTTATTTTCTGAAAACAGCTTTTAACGAGTACTCCCGCAATCTGGCATGGATTTTTTATTTTTCGGTATTTTTAAGGGTCAAAAACGACCTTGTTTTTTTAATTCGCTTTTTCACCCTGTATATATAAAAATCTGTTATTTTGTTTATTTTCGAAAAAGGGCCTTTAACGAGTACTTCCGCAATCTGGCATGGATTTTTTATTTTTCGGTATTTTTAAGGGTCAAAAACCACCTTGTTATTTTAATTCGGTTTTTTCACCCTGTAGATATTAAAATCTGCCATTTTGACAGTAATCAAAAGTAGCATTTGACCAGTATATCCGCAATCTGCTATGAATTTTTTATTTTCCGGTATTTTTAAGGGTCAAAAACGACCTTGTTACTTTAATTAAGTTTTCTCACCCTTTATATATAAAAAACCGGTATTTTGTTTATTTTCTAAATACAGCTTTTAACGAGTACTCCCACAATTTGGCATGGATTTTTTATTTTCCGGTATTTTTAAGGGTCAAAAACGACCTTGTTATATTAATTCGGTATTTTTACCCTGTATATATAAAAACCCGTTATTTTGTTTATTTTCTAAAAACAGCTTTTATCGAGTCCTTCCGCAATCTGACATGAATTTTTTATTTTCCGGCGGTTTTAAGGGTCAAAAACGACCTTGTTACTTTAATTAAGTTTTCTCACCCTGTATATATAAAAATCCGTTATTTCGTTTATTTTCTATTAACAGTAAAAACATCTTTTAACGAGTACTTCCGCAATCTGGCATGGATTTTTTATTTTCCGGTATTTTTAGAGGTTAAAAACGACCTTGGTACATTAATTCGGTGTTTTCACCCTGTAGATATTAAAATCTGCCATTTTGGCAATATTTAAAAAAGTAGCATTTGACCAGTATACCCACAATCTGCTATGAATTTTTAATTTTCCGGTATTTTTAAGGGTCAAAAACGACCTTGTTACTTTAATTAAGTTTTCTCACCCTGTATATATAAAAACCCGATATTTTGTTTATTTTCTAAATACAGCTTCTAACGAGTACTCCCACAATCTGGCATGGATTTTTTATTTTCCGGTGTTTTTAAGGGTCAAAAACGATCTTGTGATACTAATTCGGTGTTTTTACCCTGTATATATAAAAACCCGTTATTTTGTTTATTTTCGAAAAACAGCTTTTCTCGAGTCCTTCCGCAATCTGGCATGAATTTTTTATTTTCCGGGATTTTTAAGAGTCAAAAACGACCTTGTTACTTTAATTGGGTTTTTTCACCCTGTAGATATTAAATTCTGCCATTTTGACAGTAATAAAAAAGTAGCATTTGACCATTATATCCGCAATCTGCTATGAATTGTTTATTTTCCGGTGTTTTTAAGGGTCAAAAACGACCTTGTTACTTTAATTAAGTTTTCTCACCCTGTATATATAAAAATCCGTTATTTGATTTATTTTATAAAAACAGTAAAAACAGCTTTTAACGAGTACTTCCGCAATCTGGCATGGATTTTTTATTTTCCGGTATTTTTAAGGGTTAAAAACGACCTTGGTACATTAATTCGGTTTTTTCACCATGTAGATATTAAAATCTGCCATTTTGAAAATATTCCAAAAAGTAGCATTTGACCAGTATACCAGCAATCTGCTATAGATTTTTTATTTTCCGGTATTTTGAAGGGTCAAAAACGAACTTGTTACTTTAATTAAGTTTTTTCACCCTGTATATATAAAAACCCGATATTTTGTTTATATTCTAAAAACAGCTTCTAACGAGTACTTCCGCAATCTGGCATGGATTTTTTATTTTCCGGTATTTTTAAGGGTCCAAAACGACCTTGTTATATTAATTTGTTGTTTTTACCCTGTATTTTGTTTATTTTCGAAAAACAGCTTTTAACGAGTACCTCCGCGATCTGGCATGGATTTTTTATTTTCCGGTATTCTTAAGAGTCAAAAACGACCTTGTTACTATAATTCGGTTTTTCACCCTGTAGGTATTAAAATCTGCCATTTTGACAATAATCAAAAAAATAGCATTTGACCAGTATAGCCGCAATCTGCTATGAATTTTTAATTTTCCGGTATTTTTAAGGGTCAAAAACGACCTTGTTACTTTAATTAAGTTTTCTCACCCTGTATATATAAAAACCCGATATCTTGTTTATTTTCTAAATACAGCTTCTAACGAGTACTCATACAATATGGCATGGATTTTTTATTTTCCGGTGTTTTTAAGGGTCAAAAACGACCTTGTGATACTAATTCGGTGTTTTTACCCTGTATATATAAAAACCCGTTATTTTGTTTATTTTCGAAAAACAGCTTTTATCGAGTCCTTCCGCAATCTGGCATGAATTTTTTATTTTCCGGGATTTTTAAGAGTCAAAAACGACCTTGTTACTTTAATTGGGTTTTTTCACCCTGTAGATATTAAATTCTGCCATTTTGACAGTAATAAAAAAGTAGCATTTGACCATTATATCCGCAATCTGCTATGAATTTTTTATTTTCCGGTGTTTTTAAGGGTCAAAAACGACCTTGTTACTTTAATTAAGTTTTCTCACCCTGTATATATAAAAATCCTTTATTTGATTTATTTTCTAAAAACAGTAAAAACAGCTTTTAACGAGTACTTCCGCAATCTGGCATGGATTTTTTATTTTCCGGTATTTTTAAGGGTTAAAAACGACCTTGGTACATTAATTCGGTTTTTTCACCATGTAGATATTAAAATCTGCCATTTTGAAAATATTCAAAAAAGTAGCATTTGACCAGTATACCCGCAATCTGCTATAGATTTTTTATTTTCCGGTATTTTGAAGGGTCAAAAACGACCTTGTTACTTTAATTAAGTTTTTTCACACTGTATATATAAAAACCCGTTATTTTGTTTATATTCTAAAAACAGCTTTTAACGAGTACTTCCGCAATCTGGCATGGATTTTTTATTTTCCGGTATTTTTAAAGGTTAAAAACGACCTTGGTACATTAATTCGGTTTTTTCACCATGTAGATATTAAAATCTGCCATTTTGGAAATATTCAAAAAAGTAGCATTTGGCCAGTATACCCGCAATCTGCTATAGATTTTTTATTTTCCGGTATTTTGAAGGGTCAAAAACGACCTTGTTACTTTAATTAAGTTTTTTCACACTGTATATATAAAAACCCGTTATTTTGTTTATATTCTAAAAACAGCTTTTAACGAGTACTTCCGCAATCTGGCATGGATTTTTTATTTTCCGGTATTCTTAAGAGTCAAAAACGACCTTGTTACTTTAATTCGGTTTTTCACCCTGTAGGTATTAAAATCTGCCATTTTGACAGTAATCAAAAAAATAGCATTTGACCAGTACAGCCGCAATCTGCTATGAATTTTTAATTTTCCGGTATTTTTAAGGGTCAAAAACGACCTTGTTACTTTAATTAAGTTTTCTCACCCTGTATGTATAAAAACCCGATATTTTGTTTATTTTCTAAATACAGCTTCTAACGAGTACTCATACAATATGGCATGGATTTTTTATTTTCCGGTGTTTTTAAGGGTCAAAAACGACCTTGTGATACTAATTCGGTGTTTTTACCCTGTATATATAAAAACCCGTTATTTTGTTTATTTTCGAAAAACAGCTTTTATCGAGTCCTTCCGCAATCTGGCATGAATTTTTTATTTTCCGAGATTTTTAAGAGTCAAAAACGACGTTACTTTAATTGGGTTTTTTCACCCTGTAGATATTAAATTTTGCCATTTTGACAGTAATAAAAAAGTAGCATTTGACTATTATATCCGCAATCTGCTATGAATTTTTTATTTTCCGGTGTTTTTAAGGGTCAAAAACGACCTTGTTACTTTAATTAAGTTTTCTCACCCTGTATATATAAAAATCCTTTATTTGATTTATTTTCTAAAAACAGTAAAAACAGCTTTTAACGAGTACTTCCGCAATCTGGCATGGATTTTTTATTTTCCGGTATTTTTAAGGGTTAAAAACGACCTTGGTACATTAATTCGGTTTTTTCACCATGTAGATATTAAAATCTGCCATTTTGAAAATATTCAAAAAAGTAGCATTTGACCAGTATACCCGCAATCTGCTATAGATTTTTTATTTTCCGGTATTTTGAAGGGTCAAAAACGACCTTGTTACTTTAATTAAGTTTTTTCACACTGTATATATAAAAACCCGTTATTTTATTTATTTTCTAAAAACAGCTTCTAACCAGTACTTCCGCAATCTGGCATGGATTTTTTATTTTCCGGTATTTTTAAGGTTCAAAAACGACCTTGTTTATTTAATTCGCTTTTTCACCCTGTATATATAAGAATCTGTTATTTTGTTTATTTTCGAAAAATGACCTTTAACGAGTACTTCCGCAATCTGGCATGGATTTTTTATTTTCCGGTATTTTTACAGGTTAAAAACGACCTTGTTACTTTAATTTGGTTTTTTCACCCTGTATATATAAAAACCCGTTATCTTCCTTATTTTCTGAAAACAGCTTTTAACGAGTACTCCCGCAATCTGGCATGGATTTTTTATTTGCCGGTATTTTTAAGGGTCAAAAACGACCTTGTTTTTTTTAATTCGCTTTTTCGCCCTGTATATGTAAAAATCTGTTATTTTGTTTATTTTCGAAAAATGGCCTTTAACGAGTACTTCCGCAATCTGGCATGGATTTTTTATTTTCCGGTATTTTTAAAGGTCAAAAACGACCTTGTTAATTTAATTCGGTTTTTTCACCCTGTAGATATTAAAATCTGCCATTTTGACAGCAATCAAAAAAATAGCATTTGACCAGTATAGTCGCAATCTGCTATGAATTTTTTATTTTCGGGTATTTTTAAGGGTCAAAAACGACCTTGATACTTTAATTAAGTTTTCTCACCCTGTATATATAAAAACCCGTTATTTTGTTTATTTTCTAAATACAGCTTTTAACGAGTACTCCCGCAATCTGGCATGGATTTTTTATTTTCGGGTATTTTTAAGGGTCAAAAACGACCTTATTACTTTAATTCGGTTTTTTCACTTTGTAGATATTAAAATCTGCCATTTTGACAGTAATCAAAAAAATAGCCTTTGTCCAGTATATCCGCAATCTGCTAGGGATTTTTTATTTTAAGGTAATTTAATGGTCAAAAACGACTTTCTAAGTGGAAAATTTTTTTTTACCCTGTATATATAAAAACTCGTTATTTTTTTTATCTTCTGAAAACAGCTTTTAACGAGTACTTCCGCTATCTGGCATGAATTTTTTATTTTCCGGGATTTTTAAGAGTCAAAAACGACCTTGTTACTTTAATTGGGTTTTTTCACCCTGTAGATATTAAATTCTGCCATTTTGACAGTAATAAAACAGTAGCATTTGACCATTATATCCGCAATCTGCTATGCATTTTTTATTTTCCGGTGTTTTTAAGGGTCAAAAACGACCTTGTTACTTTAATTCGGTTTTTCACCCCGTAGATATTAAAATCTGCCATTTTGACAGCAATCAAAAAAATAGCATTTGACCAGTATACCCGCAATCTGCTATGAATTTTTTATTTTCCGGTATTTTTAAGGGTCAAAAACGACCTTGTTACTTTAATTAAGTTTTCTCACCCTGTATATATAAGAACCCGTTATTTTGTTTATTTTCTAAATACACCTTTTAACGAGTACTCCCGCAATCTGGCATGGATTTTTTATTTTCTGGTATTTTTAAGGGTCAAAAACGACATTGTTATAGTAATTCGTTGTTTTTACCCTGTATATATAAAAACCCGTTATTTTGTTTTTTTTCTAAAAACAGCTTTTAACGAGTACTTCCGCAATCTGGCATGGATTTTTTATTTTCCGGTATTTTTAAGAGTCGAAAACGACCTTATTACTTTAATTCGGTTTTTTCACTTTGTAGATATTAAAATCTGCCATTTTGACAGTAATCAAAAAAATAGCATTTGACCAGTATACCCGCAATCTGCTATGAATTTTTTATTTTCCGGTGTTTTTAAGGGTCAAAAACGACCTTGTTACTTTAATTAAGTTTTCTCACCCTATATATATAAAAACCCGTTATTTTTTATTTTCCGGTATTTTTAAGGGTCAAAAACGACCTTGTTATTTTAATTCGGTTTTTCACCCTGTAGATATTAAAATCTGCCATTTTGACAGTAATCAAAAAAATAGCATTTGACCAGTATAGCCGCAATCTGCTATGAATTTTTTATTTTCCGGTATTTTTAAGGGTCAAAAACGACCTTGTTTCTTTAATTAAGTTTTCTCACCCTGTATATATAAAAACCCGATATTTTGTTTACTTTCTAAATACAGCTTTTAACGAGTACTCCCACAATCTGTATATATAAAAACCCGATATTTTTTTTACATTCTAAGTACAGCTTTTAACGAATACTCCCACAATCTGGCATGGATTTTTTATTTTCCGGTGTTTTTAAAGGTCAAAAACGACCTTGTTATATTAATTCGGTGTTTTTACCCTGTATATATAAAAACCCGTTATTTTTTTTTCGAAAAACAGCTTTTATCGAGTCCTTCCGCAATCTGGCATGAATTTTTTATTTTCCGGTGTTGTTAAAGGTCAAAAACGACCTTGTTACTTTAATTAAGTTTTTTCACCCTGTATATATAAAAACCCGTTATTTTGTTTATATTCTAAAAACAGCTTTTAACGAGTACTTCCGCAATCTGGCATGGATTTTTCATTTTCCGGTATTTTTAAGGGTCCAAAACGACCTTGTTATATTAATTTGTTGTTTTTACCCTGTATTTTGTTTATTTTCGAAAAACAGCTTTTAACGATTACCTCCGCAATCTGGCATGGATTTTTTATTTTCCGGTATTCTTAAGAGTCAAAAACGACCTTGTTACTTTAATTCGGTTTTTCACCCTGTAGGTATTAAAATCTGCCATTTTGACAGTAATCAAAAAAATAGCATTTGACCAGTACAGCTGCAATCTGCTATGAATTTTTAATTTTCCGGTGTTTTTAAGGGTCAAAAACGACCTTGTTACTTTAATTAAGTTTTCTCACCCTGTATATATAAAAATCCGTTATTTGGATTATTTTCTAAAAACAGTAAAAACAGCTTTTAACGAGTACTTCCGCAATCTGGCATGGATTTTTTATTTTCCGGTATTTTTAAGGGTTAAAAACGACCTTGGTACATTAATTCGGTTTTTTCACCATGTAGATATTAAAATCTGCCATTTTGAAAATATTCAAAAAAGTAGCATTTGACCAGTATACCCGCAATCTGCTATAGATTTTTTATTTTCCGGTATTTTGAAGGGTCAAAAACGACCTTGTTACTTTAATTAAGTTTTCTCACCCTGTATGTATAAAAACCCGATATTTTGTTTATTTTCTAAATACAGCTTCTAACGAGTACTCATACAATATGGCATGGATTTTTTATTTTCCGGTGTTTTTAAGGGTCAAAAACGACCTTGTGATACTAATTCGGTGTTTTTACCCTGTATATATAAAAACCCGTTATTTTGTTTATTTTCGAAAAACAGCTTTTATCGAGTCCTTCCGCAATCTGGCATGAATTTTTTATTTTCCGAGATTTTTAAGAGTCAAAAACGACGTTACTTTAATTGGGTTTTTTCACCCTGTAGATATTAAATTCTGCCATTTTGACAGTAATAAAAAAGTAGCATTTGACCATTATATCCGCAATCTGCTATGAATTTTTTATTTTCCGGTGTTTTTAAGGGTCAAAAACGACCTTGTTACTTTAATTAAGTTTTCTCACCCTGTATATATAAAAATCCTTTATTTGATTTATTTTCTAAAAACAGTAAAAACAGCTTTTAACGAGTACTTCCGCAATCTGGCATGGATTTTTTATTTTCCGGTATTTTTAAGGGTTAAAAACGACCTTGGTACATTAATTCGGTTTTTTCACCATGTAGATATTAAAATCTGCCATTTTGAAAATATTCAAAAAAGTAGCATTTGACCAGTATACCCGCAATCTGCTATAGATTTTTTATTTTCCGGTATTTTGAAGGGTCAAAAACGACCTTGTTACTTTAATTAAGTTTTTTCACACTGTATATATAAAAACCCGTTATTTTATTTATTTTCTAAAAACAGCTTCTAACCAGTACTTCCGCAATCTGGCATGGATTTTTTATTTTCCGGTATTTTTAAGGTTCAAAAACGACCTTGTTTATTTAATTCGCTTTTTCACCCTGTATATATAAGAATCTGTTATTTTGTTTATTTTCGAAAAATGACCTTTAACGAGTACTTCCGCAATCTGGCATGGATTTTTATTTTCCGGTATTTTTACAGGTTAAAAACGACCTTGTTACTTTAATTTGGTTTTTTCACCCTGTATATATAAAAACCCGTTATCTTCCTTATTTTCTGAAAACAGCTTTTAACGAGTACTCCCGCAATCTTTCATGGATTTTTTATTTTCCGGTATTTTTAAGGGTCAAAAACGACCTTGTTTTTTTTAATTCGCTTTTTCGCCCTGTATATATAAAAATCTGTTATTTTGTTTATTTTCGAAAAATGGCCTTTAACGAGTACTTCCGCAATCTGGCATGGATTTTTTATTTTCCGGTATTTTTAAAGGTCAAAAACGACCTTGTTAATTTAATTCGGTTTTTTCACCCTGTAGATATTAAAATCTGCCATTTTGACAGCAATCAAAAAAATAGCATTTGACCAGTATAGTCGCAATCTGCTATGAATTTTTTATTTTCGGGTATTTTTAAGGGTCAAAAACGACCTTGATACTTTAATTAAGTTTTCTCACCCTGTATATATAAAAACCCGTTATTTTGTTTATTTTCTAAATACAGCTTTCAACGAGTACTCCCGCAATCTGGCATGGATTTTTTATTTTCGGGTATTTTTAAGGGTCAAAAACGACCTTATTACTTTAATTCGGTTTTTTCACTTTGTAGATATTAAAATCTGCCATTTTGACAGTAATCAAAAAAATAACCTTTGTCCAGTATATCCGCAATCTGCTAGGGATTTTTTATTTTAAGGTAATTTAATGGTCAAAAACGACTTTCTAAGTGGAAAATTTTTTTTTACCCTGTATATATAAAAACTCGTTATTTTTTTTATCTTCTGAAAACAGCTTTTAACGAGTACTTCCGCTATCTGGCATGAATTTTTTATTTTCCGGGATTTTTAAGAGTCAAAAACGACCTTGTTACTTTAATTGGGTTTTTTCACCCTGTAGATATTAAATTCTGCCATTTTGACAGTAATAAAAAAGTAGCATTTGACCATTATATCCGCAATCTGCTATGAATTTTTTATTTTCCGGTGTTTTTAAGGGTCAAAAACGACCTTGTTACTTTAATTAAGTTTTCTTACCCTGTATATATAAAAATCCGTTATTTGGTTTATTTTCTAAAAACAGTAAAAACAGCTTTTAACGAGTACTTCCGCAATCTGGCATGGATTTTTTATTTTCCGGTATTTTTAAGGTTTGAAAACGACCTTGGTACATTAATTAGGTTTTTTCACCATGTAGATATTAAAATCTGCCATTTTGAAAATATTCAAAAAAGTAGCATTTGACCAGTATACCCGCAATCTGCTATAGATTTTTTATTTTCCTGTATTTTGAAGGGTCAAAAACGACCTTGTTACTTTTATTAACTTTTTTCACACTGTATATATAAAAACCCGTTATTTTGTTTAAATTCTAAAAACAGCTTCTAACGAGTACTTCCGTAATCTGGCATGGATTTTTTATTTTCCGGTATTTTTACAGGTCAAAAACGACCTTGTTACTTTAATTCGGTTTTTTCACCCTGTATATATAAAAACCCGTTATCTTGCTTATTTTCTGAAAACAGCTTTTAACGAGTACTCCCGCAATCTGGCATGGATTTTTTATTTTCCGGGATTTTCAAGTGTCAAAAACGACCTTGTTTCTTTAATTCGGTTTTACCCTGTATATATAAAAACCCGTTATTTTATTTATTTTCTAAAAACAGCTTCTAACCAGTACTTCCGCAATCTGGCATGGATTTTTTATTTTCCGGTATTTTTAAGGTTCAAAAACGACCTTGTTTATTTAATTTGCTTTTTCACCCTGTATATATAAAAATTTGTTATTTTGTTTATTTTAGAAAAATGACCTTTAACGAGTACTTCCGCAATCTGGCATGGATTTTTTATTTTCCGGTATTTTTACAGGTCAAAAACGACCTTGTTACATTAATTTGGTTTTTTCACCCTGTATATATAAAAACCCGTTATCTTGCTTATTTTCTGAAAACAGCTTTTAACGAGTACTCCCGCAATCTGGCATGGATTTTTTATTTTCCGGTATTTTTAAGGGTCAAAAACGACCTTGTTTTTTAATTCGCTTTTTCACCCTGTATATATAAAAATCTGTTATTTTGTTTATTTTCGAAAAATGGCCTTTAACGAGTACTTCCGCAATCTAGCATAGATTTTTTATTTTCCGGTATTTTTACAGGTCAAAAACGACCTTGTTAATTTAATTCGGTTTTTTCACCCTGTAGACATTAAAATCTGCCATTTTGACAGCAATCAAAAAAATAGCATTTGACCAGTATACTCGCAATCTGCTATGAATTTTTTATTTTCGGGTATTTTTAAGGGTCAAAAACGACTTTGATACTTTAATTAAGTTTTCTCACCCTGTATATATAAAAAGCCGTTATTTTGTTTATTTTCTAAATACAGCTTTTAACGAGTACTTCCGCAATCTGGCATGGATTTTTTATTTTTCGGTATTTTTAAGGGTCAAAAACGACCTTGTTATTTTAATTCGGTTTTTTCATCCTGTAGATATTAAAATCTGCCATTTTGACAGTAATCAAAAGTAGCATTTGACCAGTATATCCGCAATCTGCTATGAATTTTTTATTTTGCGGTATTTTTAAGGGTCAAAAACGACCTTGTTACTTTAATTAAGTTTTCTCACCCTTTATATATAAAAAAACGGTATTTTGTTTATTTTCTAAATACAGCTTTTAACGTGTACTCCCACAATTTGGCATGGATTTTTTATTTTCCGGTATTTTTAAGGGTCAAAAACGACCTTGTTATATTAATTCGGTATTTTTACTCTGTATATATAAAAACCCGGTATTTTGTTTATTTTCTAAAAACAGCTTTTATCGAGTCCTTCCGCAATCTGGCATGAATTTTTTATTTTCCGGTGTTTTTAAGGGTCAAAAACGACCTTGTTACTTTAATTAAGTTTTCTCACCCTGTATATATAAAAATCCGTTATTTCGTTTATTTTCTGTTAACAGTAAAAACATCTTTTAACGAGTACTTCCGCAATCTGGCATGGATTTTTTATTTTCCGGTATTTTTAGGGGTTAAAAACGACCTTGGTACATTAATTCGGTGTTTTCACCCTGTACATATTAAAATCTGCCATATTGGCAATATTCAAAAAAGTAGCATTTGACCAGTATACCCGCAATCTGCTATAGATTTTTTATTTTCCGGTATTTTGAAGGGTCAAAAACGACCTTGTTACTTTAATTAAGTTTTTTCACCCTGTATATATAAAAACCCGTTATTTTGTTTATATTCTAAAAACAGCTTCTAACGAGTACTTCCGCAATCTGGCATGGATTTTTTATTTTCCGGTATTTTTAAGGGTCCAAAACGACCTTGTTACTTTAATTAAGTTTTCTCACCCTGTATATATAAAAACCCTTTATTTTGTTTATTTTCTAAATACAGCTTTTAACGAGTACTCCCGCAATCTGACATGGATTTTTTATTTTCCGGTATTTTTAAGGGTCCAAAACGACCTTGTTATATTAATTTGTTGTTTTTACCCTGTATTTTGTTTATTTTCGAAAAACAGCTTTTAACGAGTACCTCCGCGATCTGGCATGAATTTTTTATTTTCCGGTATTCTTAAGAGTCAAAAACGACCTTGTTGCTTTAATTCGGTTTTTCACCCTGTAGGTATTAAAATCTGCCATTTTGACAGTAATCAAAAAAATAGCATTTGACCAGTATACCCGCAATCTGCTATGAATTTTTTATTTTCCGGTGTTTTTAAGGGTCAAAAACGACGTTGTTACTTTAATTAAGTTTTCTCACCCTGTATATATAAAAACCCGTTATTTTTTATTTTCCGGTATTTTTAAGGGTCAAAAACGACCTTGTTATTTTAATTCGGTTTTTCACCCTGTAGATATTAAAATCTGCCATTTTGACAGAAATCAAAAAAATAGCATTTGACCAGTATAGCCGCAATCTGCTATGAATTTTTTATTTTCCGGTGTTTTTAAGAGTCAAAAACGACCTTGTTACTTTAATTAAGTTTTCTCACCCTGTATATATAAAAATCCGTTATTTGATTTATTTTCTAAAAACAGTAAAAACAGCTTTTAACGAGTACTTCCGCAATCTGGCATGGATTTTTTATTTTCCGGTATTTTTAAGGGTTAAAAACGACCTTGGTACATTAATTCGGTTTTTTCACCATGTAGATATTAAAATCTGCCATTTTGAAAATATTCAAAAAAGTAGCATTTGACCAGTATACCCGCAATCTGCTATAGATTTTTTATTTTCGGCTATTTTTAAGGGTCAAAAACGACCTTGTTACATTAATTAAGTTTTTTCACCCTGTATATATAAAAACCCGTTATTTTGTTTATATTCTAAAAACAGCTTCTAACGAGTACTTCCGCTATCTGGCATGGATTTTTTATTTTCCGGTATTTTTACGGGTCAAAAACGACCTTGTTACTTTAATTCGGTTTTTTCACCCTGTATATATAAAAACCCGTTATCTTGCTTATTTTCTGACAACAGCTTTTAACGAGTACTTCCGCAATCTGGCATGGATTTTTTATTTTCTGGGATTTTCAAGTGTTAAAAACGACCTTGTTACTTTAATTCGGTTTTTTACCCTGTATATATAAAAACATGTTATTTTATTTATTTTCTAAAAACAGCTTCTAACCAGTACTTCCGCAATCTGACTTGGATTTTTTATTTTCCGGTATTTTTACAGTTCAGAAACGACCTTTTTACTTTAATTCGGTTTTTTCACCCTGTATATATAAAAACCCGTTATCTTGCTTATTTTCTGAAAACAGCTTTTAACGAGTACTCCCGCAATCTGGCATGGATTTTTTATTTTTCGGTATTTTTAAGGGTCAAAAACGACCTTGTTTTTTTAATTCGCTTTTTCACCCTGTATATATAAAAATCTGTTATTTTGTTTATTTTCGAAAAAGGGCCTTTAACGAGTACTTCCGCAATCTGGCATGGATTTTTTATTTTTCGGTATTTTTAAGGGTCAAAAACCACCTTGTTATTTTAATTCGGTTTTTTCACCCTGTAGATATTAAAATCTGCCATTTTGACAGTAATCAAAAGTAGCATTTGACCAGTATATCCGCAATCTGCTATGAATTTTTTATTTTCCGGTATTTTTAAGGGTCAAAAACGACCTTGTTACTTTAATTAAGTTTTCTCACCCTTTATATATAAAAAACCGGTATTTTGTTTATTTTCTAAATACAGCTTTTAACGAGTACTCCCACAATTTGGCATGGATTTTTTATTTTCCGGTATTTTTAAGGGTCAAAAACGACCTTGTTATATTAATTCGGTATTTTTACCCTGTATATATAAAAACCCGTTATTTTGTTTATTTTCTAAAAACAGCTTTTATCGAGTCCTTCCGCAATCTGACATGAATTTTTTATTTTCCGGCGGTTTTAAGGGTCAAAAACGACCTTGTTACTTTAATTAAGTTTTCTCACCCTGTATATATAAAAATCCGTTATTTCGTTTATTTTCTATTAACAGTAAAAACATCTTTTAACGAGTACTTCCGCAATCTGGCATGGATTTTTTATTTTCCGGTATTTTTAGAGGTTAAAAACGACCTTGGTACATTAATTCGGTGTTTTCACCCTGTAGATATTAAAATCTGCCATTTTGGCAATATTTAAAAAAGTAGCATTTGACCAGTATACCCACAATCTGCTATGAATTTTTAATTTTCCGGTATTTTTAAGGGTCAAAAACGACCTTGTTACTTTAATTAAGTTTTCTCACCCTGTATATATAAAAACCCGATATTTTGTTTATTTTCTAAATACAGCTTCTAACGAGTACTCCCACAATCTGGCATGGATTTTTTATTTTCCGGTGTTTTTAAGGGTCAAAAACGATCTTGTGATACTAATTCGGTGTTTTTACCCTGTATATATAAAAACCCGTTATTTTGTTTATTTTCGAAAAACAGCTTTTCTCGAGTCCTTCCGCAATCTGGCATGAATTTTTTATTTTCCGGGATTTTTAAGAGTCAAAAACGACCTTGTTACTTTAATTGGGTTTTTTCACCCTGTAGATATTAAATTCTGCCATTTTGACAGTAATAAAAAAGTAGCATTTGACCATTATATCCGCAATCTGCTATGAATTGTTTATTTTCCGGTGTTTTTAAGGGTCAAAAACGACCTTGTTACTTTAATTAAGTTTTCTCACCCTGTATATATAAAAATCCGTTATTTGATTTATTTTATAAAAACAGTAAAAACAGCTTTTAACGAGTACTTCCGCAATCTGGCATGGATTTTTTATTTTCCGGTATTTTTAAGGGTTAAAAACGACCTTGGTACATTAATTCGGTTTTTTCACCATGTAGATATTAAAATCTGCCATTTTGAAAATATTCCAAAAAGTAGCATTTGACCAGTATACCAGCAATCTGCTATAGATTTTTTATTTTCCGGTATTTTGAAGGGTCAAAAACGAACTTGTTACTTTAATTAAGTTTTTTCACCCTGTATATATAAAAACCCGATATTTTGTTTATATTCTAAAAACAGCTTCTAACGAGTACTTCCGCAATCTGGCATGGATTTTTTATTTTCCGGTATTTTTAAGGGTCCAAAACGACCTTGTTATATTAATTTGTTGTTTTTACCCTGTATTTTGTTTATTTTCGAAAAACAGCTTTTAACGAGTACCTCCGCGATCTGGCATGGATTTTTTATTTTCCGGTATTCTTAAGAGTCAAAAACGACCTTGTTACTATAATTCGGTTTTTCACCCTGTAGGTATTAAAATCTGCCATTTTGACAATAATCAAAAAAATAGCATTTGACCAGTATAGCCGCAATCTGCTATGAATTTTTAATTTTCCGGTATTTTTAAGGGTCAAAAACGACCTTGTTACTTTAATTAAGTTTTCTCACCCTGTATATATAAAAACCCGATATCTTGTTTATTTTCTAAATACAGCTTCTAACGAGTACTCATACAATATGGCATGGATTTTTTATTTTCCGGTGTTTTTAAGGGTCAAAAACGACCTTGTGATACTAATTCGGTGTTTTTACCCTGTATATATAAAAACCCGTTATTTTGTTTATTTTCGAAAAACAGCTTTTATCGAGTCCTTCCGCAATCTGGCATGAATTTTTTATTTTCCGGGATTTTTAAGAGTCAAAAACGACCTTGTTACTTTAATTGGGTTTTTTCACCCTGTAGATATTAAATTCTGCCATTTTGACAGTAATAAAAAAGTAGCATTTGACCATTATATCCGCAATCTGCTATGAATTTTTTATTTTCCGGTGTTTTTAAGGGTCAAAAACGACCTTGTTACTTTAATTAAGTTTTCTCACCCTGTATATATAAAAATCCTTTATTTGATTTATTTTCTAAAAACAGTAAAAACAGCTTTTAACGAGTACTTCCGCAATCTGGCATGGATTTTTTATTTTCCGGTATTTTTAAGGGTTAAAAACGACCTTGGTACATTAATTCGGTTTTTTCACCATGTAGATATTAAAATCTGCCATTTTGAAAATATTCAAAAAAGTAGCATTTGACCAGTATACCCGCAATCTGCTATAGATTTTTTATTTTCCGGTATTTTGAAGGGTCAAAAACGACCTTGTTACTTTAATTAAGTTTTTTCACACTGTATATATAAAAACCCGTTATTTTGTTTATATTCTAAAAACAGCTTTTAACGAGTACTTCCGCAATCTGGCATGGATTTTTTATTTTCCGGTATTTTTAAAGGTTAAAAACGACCTTGGTACATTAATTCGGTTTTTTCACCATGTAGATATTAAAATCTGCCATTTTGGAAATATTCAAAAAAGTAGCATTTGGCCAGTATACCCGCAATCTGCTATAGATTTTTTATTTTCCGGTATTTTGAAGGGTCAAAAACGACCTTGTTACTTTAATTAAGTTTTTTCACACTGTATATATAAAAACCCGTTATTTTGTTTATATTCTAAAAACAGCTTTTAACGAGTACTTCCGCAATCTGGCATGGATTTTTTATTTTCCGGTATTCTTAAGAGTCAAAAACGACCTTGTTACTTTAATTCGGTTTTTCACCCTGTAGGTATTAAAATCTGCCATTTTGACAGTAATCAAAAAAATAGCATTTGACCAGTACAGCCGCAATCTGCTATGAATTTTTAATTTTCCGGTATTTTTAAGGGTCAAAAACGACCTTGTTACTTTAATTAAGTTTTCTCACCCTGTATGTATAAAAACCCGATATTTTGTTTATTTTCTAAATACAGCTTCTAACGAGTACTCATACAATATGGCATGGATTTTTTATTTTCCGGTGTTTTTAAGGGTCAAAAACGACCTTGTGATACTAATTCGGTGTTTTTACCCTGTATATATAAAAACCCGTTATTTTGTTTATTTTCGAAAAACAGCTTTTATCGAGTCCTTCCGCAATCTGGCATGAATTTTTTATTTTCCGAGATTTTTAAGAGTCAAAAACGACGTTACTTTAATTGGGTTTTTTCACCCTGTAGATATTAAATTTTGCCATTTTGACAGTAATAAAAAAGTAGCATTTGACTATTATATCCGCAATCTGCTATGAATTTTTTATTTTCCGGTGTTTTTAAGGGTCAAAAACGACCTTGTTACTTTAATTAAGTTTTCTCACCCTGTATATATAAAAATCCTTTATTTGATTTATTTTCTAAAAACAGTAAAAACAGCTTTTAACGAGTACTTCCGCAATCTGGCATGGATTTTTTATTTTCCGGTATTTTTAAGGGTTAAAAACGACCTTGGTACATTAATTCGGTTTTTTCACCATGTAGATATTAAAATCTGCCATTTTGAAAATATTCAAAAAAGTAGCATTTGACCAGTATACCCGCAATCTGCTATAGATTTTTTATTTTCCGGTATTTTGAAGGGTCAAAAACGACCTTGTTACTTTAATTAAGTTTTTTCACACTGTATATATAAAAACCCGTTATTTTATTTATTTTCTAAAAACAGCTTCTAACCAGTACTTCCGCAATCTGGCATGGATTTTTTATTTTCCGGTATTTTTAAGGTTCAAAAACGACCTTGTTTATTTAATTCGCTTTTTCACCCTGTATATATAAGAATCTGTTATTTTGTTTATTTTCGAAAAATGACCTTTAACGAGTACTTCCGCAATCTGGCATGGATTTTTTATTTTCCGGTATTTTTACAGGTTAAAAACGACCTTGTTACTTTAATTTGGTTTTTTCACCCTGTATATATAAAAACCCGTTATCTTCCTTATTTTCTGAAAACAGCTTTTAACGAGTACTCCCGCAATCTGGCATGGATTTTTTATTTGCCGGTAT
Organism: Oxystoma pomonae; assembly: GCA_963921995.1. Classification (NCBI taxonomy): domain Eukaryota; kingdom Metazoa; phylum Arthropoda; class Insecta; order Coleoptera; family Brentidae; genus Oxystoma; species Oxystoma pomonae. The sequence continues at coordinate 72,225,486 of OY998165.1, forward strand.
TTTTAAGGGTCAAAAACGACCTTGTTTTTTTTAATTCGCTTTTTCGCCCTGTATATGTAAAAATCTGTTATTTTGTTTATTTTCGAAAAATGGCCTTTAACGAGTACTTCCGCAATCTGGCATGGATTTTTTATTTTCCGGTATTTTTAAAGGTCAAAAACGACCTTGTTAATTTAATTCGGTTTTTTCACCCTGTAGATATTAAAATCTGCCATTTTGACAGCAATCAAAAAAATAGCATTTGACCAGTATAGTCGCAATCTGCTATGAATTTTTTATTTTCGGGTATTTTTAAGGGTCAAAAACGACCTTGATACTTTAATTAAGTTTTCTCACCCTGTATATATAAAAACCCGTTATTTTGTTTATTTTCTAAATACAGCTTTTAACGAGTACTCCCGCAATCTGGCATGGATTTTTTATTTTCGGGTATTTTTAAGGGTCAAAAACGACCTTATTACTTTAATTCGGTTTTTTCACTTTGTAGATATTAAAATCTGCCATTTTGACAGTAATCAAAAAAATAGCCTTTGTCCAGTATATCCGCAATCTGCTAGGGATTTTTTATTTTAAGGTAATTTAATGGTCAAAAACGACTTTCTAAGTGGAAAATTTTTTTTTACCCTGTATATATAAAAACTCGTTATTTTTTTTATCTTCTGAAAACAGCTTTTAACGAGTACTTCCGCTATCTGGCATGAATTTTTTATTTTCCGGGATTTTTAAGAGTCAAAAACGACCTTGTTACTTTAATTGGGTTTTTTCACCCTGTAGATATTAAATTCTGCCATTTTGACAGTAATAAAACAGTAGCATTTGACCATTATATCCGCAATCTGCTATGCATTTTTTATTTTCCGGTGTTTTTAAGGGTCAAAAACGACCTTGTTACTTTAATTCGGTTTTTCACCCCGTAGATATTAAAATCTGCCATTTTGACAGCAATCAAAAAAATAGCATTTGACCAGTATACCCGCAATCTGCTATGAATTTTTTATTTTCCGGTATTTTTAAGGGTCAAAAACGACCTTGTTACTTTAATTAAGTTTTCTCACCCTGTATATATAAGAACCCGTTATTTTGTTTATTTTCTAAATACACCTTTTAACGAGTACTCCCGCAATCTGGCATGGATTTTTTATTTTCTGGTATTTTTAAGGGTCAAAAACGACATTGTTATAGTAATTCGTTGTTTTTACCCTGTATATATAAAAACCCGTTATTTTGTTTTTTTTCTAAAAACAGCTTTTAACGAGTACTTCCGCAATCTGGCATGGATTTTTTATTTTCCGGTATTTTTAAGAGTCGAAAACGACCTTATTACTTTAATTCGGTTTTTTCACTTTGTAGATATTAAAATCTGCCATTTTGACAGTAATCAAAAAAATAGCATTTGACCAGTATACCCGCAATCTGCTATGAATTTTTTATTTTCCGGTGTTTTTAAGGGTCAAAAACGACCTTGTTACTTTAATTAAGTTTTCTCACCCTATATATATAAAAACCCGTTATTTTTTATTTTCCGGTATTTTTAAGGGTCAAAAACGACCTTGTTATTTTAATTCGGTTTTTCACCCTGTAGATATTAAAATCTGCCATTTTGACAGTAATCAAAAAAATAGCATTTGACCAGTATAGCCGCAATCTGCTATGAATTTTTTATTTTCCGGTATTTTTAAGGGTCAAAAACGACCTTGTTTCTTTAATTAAGTTTTCTCACCCTGTATATATAAAAACCCGATATTTTGTTTACTTTCTAAATACAGCTTTTAACGAGTACTCCCACAATCTGTATATATAAAAACCCGATATTTTTTTTACATTCTAAGTACAGCTTTTAACGAATACTCCCACAATCTGGCATGGATTTTTTATTTTCCGGTGTTTTTAAAGGTCAAAAACGACCTTGTTATATTAATTCGGTGTTTTTACCCTGTATATATAAAAACCCGTTATTTTTTTTTCGAAAAACAGCTTTTATCGAGTCCTTCCGCAATCTGGCATGAATTTTTTATTTTCCGGTGTTGTTAAAGGTCAAAAACGACCTTGTTACTTTAATTAAGTTTTTTCACCCTGTATATATAAAAACCCGTTATTTTGTTTATATTCTAAAAACAGCTTTTAACGAGTACTTCCGCAATCTGGCATGGATTTTTCATTTTCCGGTATTTTTAAGGGTCCAAAACGACCTTGTTATATTAATTTGTTGTTTTTACCCTGTATTTTGTTTATTTTCGAAAAACAGCTTTTAACGATTACCTCCGCAATCTGGCATGGATTTTTTATTTTCCGGTATTCTTAAGAGTCAAAAACGACCTTGTTACTTTAATTCGGTTTTTCACCCTGTAGGTATTAAAATCTGCCATTTTGACAGTAATCAAAAAAATAGCATTTGACCAGTACAGCTGCAATCTGCTATGAATTTTTAATTTTCCGGTGTTTTTAAGGGTCAAAAACGACCTTGTTACTTTAATTAAGTTTTCTCACCCTGTATATATAAAAATCCGTTATTTGGATTATTTTCTAAAAACAGTAAAAACAGCTTTTAACGAGTACTTCCGCAATCTGGCATGGATTTTTTATTTTCCGGTATTTTTAAGGGTTAAAAACGACCTTGGTACATTAATTCGGTTTTTTCACCATGTAGATATTAAAATCTGCCATTTTGAAAATATTCAAAAAAGTAGCATTTGACCAGTATACCCGCAATCTGCTATAGATTTTTTATTTTCCGGTATTTTGAAGGGTCAAAAACGACCTTGTTACTTTAATTAAGTTTTCTCACCCTGTATGTATAAAAACCCGATATTTTGTTTATTTTCTAAATACAGCTTCTAACGAGTACTCATACAATATGGCATGGATTTTTTATTTTCCGGTGTTTTTAAGGGTCAAAAACGACCTTGTGATACTAATTCGGTGTTTTTACCCTGTATATATAAAAACCCGTTATTTTGTTTATTTTCGAAAAACAGCTTTTATCGAGTCCTTCCGCAATCTGGCATGAATTTTTTATTTTCCGAGATTTTTAAGAGTCAAAAACGACGTTACTTTAATTGGGTTTTTTCACCCTGTAGATATTAAATTCTGCCATTTTGACAGTAATAAAAAAGTAGCATTTGACCATTATATCCGCAATCTGCTATGAATTTTTTATTTTCCGGTGTTTTTAAGGGTCAAAAACGACCTTGTTACTTTAATTAAGTTTTCTCACCCTGTATATATAAAAATCCTTTATTTGATTTATTTTCTAAAAACAGTAAAAACAGCTTTTAACGAGTACTTCCGCAATCTGGCATGGATTTTTTATTTTCCGGTATTTTTAAGGGTTAAAAACGACCTTGGTACATTAATTCGGTTTTTTCACCATGTAGATATTAAAATCTGCCATTTTGAAAATATTCAAAAAAGTAGCATTTGACCAGTATACCCGCAATCTGCTATAGATTTTTTATTTTCCGGTATTTTGAAGGGTCAAAAACGACCTTGTTACTTTAATTAAGTTTTTTCACACTGTATATATAAAAACCCGTTATTTTATTTATTTTCTAAAAACAGCTTCTAACCAGTACTTCCGCAATCTGGCATGGATTTTTTATTTTCCGGTATTTTTAAGGTTCAAAAACGACCTTGTTTATTTAATTCGCTTTTTCACCCTGTATATATAAGAATCTGTTATTTTGTTTATTTTCGAAAAATGACCTTTAACGAGTACTTCCGCAATCTGGCATGGATTTTTATTTTCCGGTATTTTTACAGGTTAAAAACGACCTTGTTACTTTAATTTGGTTTTTTCACCCTGTATATATAAAAACCCGTTATCTTCCTTATTTTCTGAAAACAGCTTTTAACGAGTACTCCCGCAATCTTTCATGGATTTTTTATTTTCCGGTATTTTTAAGGGTCAAAAACGACCTTGTTTTTTTTAATTCGCTTTTTCGCCCTGTATATATAAAAATCTGTTATTTTGTTTATTTTCGAAAAATGGCCTTTAACGAGTACTTCCGCAATCTGGCATGGATTTTTTATTTTCCGGTATTTTTAAAGGTCAAAAACGACCTTGTTAATTTAATTCGGTTTTTTCACCCTGTAGATATTAAAATCTGCCATTTTGACAGCAATCAAAAAAATAGCATTTGACCAGTATAGTCGCAATCTGCTATGAATTTTTTATTTTCGGGTATTTTTAAGGGTCAAAAACGACCTTGATACTTTAATTAAGTTTTCTCACCCTGTATATATAAAAACCCGTTATTTTGTTTATTTTCTAAATACAGCTTTCAACGAGTACTCCCGCAATCTGGCATGGATTTTTTATTTTCGGGTATTTTTAAGGGTCAAAAACGACCTTATTACTTTAATTCGGTTTTTTCACTTTGTAGATATTAAAATCTGCCATTTTGACAGTAATCAAAAAAATAACCTTTGTCCAGTATATCCGCAATCTGCTAGGGATTTTTTATTTTAAGGTAATTTAATGGTCAAAAACGACTTTCTAAGTGGAAAATTTTTTTTTACCCTGTATATATAAAAACTCGTTATTTTTTTTATCTTCTGAAAACAGCTTTTAACGAGTACTTCCGCTATCTGGCATGAATTTTTTATTTTCCGGGATTTTTAAGAGTCAAAAACGACCTTGTTACTTTAATTGGGTTTTTTCACCCTGTAGATATTAAATTCTGCCATTTTGACAGTAATAAAAAAGTAGCATTTGACCATTATATCCGCAATCTGCTATGAATTTTTTATTTTCCGGTGTTTTTAAGGGTCAAAAACGACCTTGTTACTTTAATTAAGTTTTCTTACCCTGTATATATAAAAATCCGTTATTTGGTTTATTTTCTAAAAACAGTAAAAACAGCTTTTAACGAGTACTTCCGCAATCTGGCATGGATTTTTTATTTTCCGGTATTTTTAAGGTTTGAAAACGACCTTGGTACATTAATTAGGTTTTTTCACCATGTAGATATTAAAATCTGCCATTTTGAAAATATTCAAAAAAGTAGCATTTGACCAGTATACCCGCAATCTGCTATAGATTTTTTATTTTCCTGTATTTTGAAGGGTCAAAAACGACCTTGTTACTTTTATTAACTTTTTTCACACTGTATATATAAAAACCCGTTATTTTGTTTAAATTCTAAAAACAGCTTCTAACGAGTACTTCCGTAATCTGGCATGGATTTTTTATTTTCCGGTATTTTTACAGGTCAAAAACGACCTTGTTACTTTAATTCGGTTTTTTCACCCTGTATATATAAAAACCCGTTATCTTGCTTATTTTCTGAAAACAGCTTTTAACGAGTACTCCCGCAATCTGGCATGGATTTTTTATTTTCCGGTATTTTTAAGGTTCAAAAACGACCTTGTTTATTTAATTTGCTTTTTCACCCTGTATATATAAAAATTTGTTATTTTGTTTATTTTAGAAAAATGACCTTTAACGAGTACTTCCGCAATCTGGCATGGATTTTTTATTTTCGGGTATTTTTAAGGGTCAAAAACGACCTTATTACTTTAATTCGGTTTTTTCACTTTGTAGATATTAAAATCTGCCATTTTGACAGTAATCAAAAAAATAGCCTTTGTCCAGTATATCCGCAATCTGCTAGGGATTTTTTATTTTAAGGTAATTTAATGGTCAAAAACGACTTTCTAAGTGGAAAATTTTTTTTTACCCTGTATATATAAAAACTCGTTATTTTTTTTATCTTCTGAAAACAGCTTTTAACGAGTACTTCCGCAATCTGGCATGGATTTTTTATTTTCCGGGATTTTCAAGTGTCAAAAACGACCTTGTTTCTTTAATTCGGTTTTACCCTGTATATATAAAAACCCGTTATTTTATTTATTTTCTAAAAACAGCTTCTAACCAGTACTTCCGCAATCTGGCATGGATTTTTTATTTTCCGGTATTTTTAAGGTTCAAAAACGACCTTGTTTATTTAATTTGCTTTTTCACCCTGTATATATAAAAATTTGTTATTTTGTTTATTTTAGAAAAATGACCTTTAACGAGTACTTCCGCAATCTGGCATGGATTTTTTATTTTCCGGTATTTTTACAGGTCAAAAACGACCTTGTTACATTAATTTGGTTTTTTCACCCTGTATATATAAAAACCCGTTATCTTGCTTATTTTCTGAAAACAGCTTTTAACGAGTACTCCCGCAATCTGGCATGGATTTTTTATTTTCCGGTATTTTTAAGGGTCAAAAACGACCTTGTTTTTTAATTCGCTTTTTCACCCTGTATATATAAAAATCTGTTATTTTGTTTATTTTCGAAAAATGGCCTTTAACGAGTACTTCCGCAATCTAGCATAGATTTTTTATTTTCCGGTATTTTTACAGGTCAAAAACGACCTTGTTAATTTAATTCGGTTTTTTCACCCTGTAGACATTAAAATCTGCCATTTTGACAGCAATCAAAAAAATAGCATTTGACCAGTATACTCGCAATCTGCTATGAATTTTTTATTTTCGGGTATTTTTAAGGGTCAAAAACGACTTTGATACTTTAATTAAGTTTTCTCACCCTGTATATATAAAAAGCCGTTATTTTGTTTATTTTCTAAATACAGCTTTTAACGAGTACTTCCGCAATCTGGCATGGATTTTTTATTTTTCGGTATTTTTAAGGGTCAAAAACGACCTTGTTATTTTAATTCGGTTTTTTCATCCTGTAGATATTAAAATCTGCCATTTTGACAGTAATCAAAAGTAGCATTTGACCAGTATATCCGCAATCTGCTATGAATTTTTTATTTTGCGGTATTTTTAAGGGTCAAAAACGACCTTGTTACTTTAATTAAGTTTTCTCACCCTTTATATATAAAAAAACGGTATTTTGTTTATTTTCTAAATACAGCTTTTAACGTGTACTCCCACAATTTGGCATGGATTTTTTATTTTCCGGTATTTTTAAGGGTCAAAAACGACCTTGTTATATTAATTCGGTATTTTTACTCTGTATATATAAAAACCCGGTATTTTGTTTATTTTCTAAAAACAGCTTTTATCGAGTCCTTCCGCAATCTGGCATGAATTTTTTATTTTCCGGTGTTTTTAAGGGTCAAAAACGACCTTGTTACTTTAATTAAGTTTTCTCACCCTGTATATATAAAAATCCGTTATTTCGTTTATTTTCTGTTAACAGTAAAAACATCTTTTAACGAGTACTTCCGCAATCTGGCATGGATTTTTTATTTTCCGGTATTTTTAGGGGTTAAAAACGACCTTGGTACATTAATTCGGTGTTTTCACCCTGTACATATTAAAATCTGCCATATTGGCAATATTCAAAAAAGTAGCATTTGACCAGTATACCCGCAATCTGCTATAGATTTTTTATTTTCCGGTATTTTGAAGGGTCAAAAACGACCTTGTTACTTTAATTAAGTTTTTTCACCCTGTATATATAAAAACCCGTTATTTTGTTTATATTCTAAAAACAGCTTCTAACGAGTACTTCCGCAATCTGGCATGGATTTTTTATTTTCCGGTATTTTTAAGGGTCCAAAACGACCTTGTTACTTTAATTAAGTTTTCTCACCCTGTATATATAAAAACCCTTTATTTTGTTTATTTTCTAAATACAGCTTTTAACGAGTACTCCCGCAATCTGACATGGATTTTTTATTTTCCGGTATTTTTAAGGGTCCAAAACGACCTTGTTATATTAATTTGTTGTTTTTACCCTGTATTTTGTTTATTTTCGAAAAACAGCTTTTAACGAGTACCTCCGCGATCTGGCATGAATTTTTTATTTTCCGGTATTCTTAAGAGTCAAAAACGACCTTGTTGCTTTAATTCGGTTTTTCACCCTGTAGGTATTAAAATCTGCCATTTTGACAGTAATCAAAAAAATAGCATTTGACCAGTATACCCGCAATCTGCTATGAATTTTTTATTTTCCGGTGTTTTTAAGGGTCAAAAACGACGTTGTTACTTTAATTAAGTTTTCTCACCCTGTATATATAAAAACCCGTTATTTTTTATTTTCCGGTATTTTTAAGGGTCAAAAACGACCTTGTTATTTTAATTCGGTTTTTCACCCTGTAGATATTAAAATCTGCCATTTTGACAGAAATCAAAAAAATAGCATTTGACCAGTATAGCCGCAATCTGCTATGAATTTTTTATTTTCCGGTGTTTTTAAGAGTCAAAAACGACCTTGTTACTTTAATTAAGTTTTCTCACCCTGTATATATAAAAATCCGTTATTTGATTTATTTTCTAAAAACAGTAAAAACAGCTTTTAACGAGTACTTCCGCAATCTGGCATGGATTTTTTATTTTCCGGTATTTTTAAGGGTTAAAAACGACCTTGGTACATTAATTCGGTTTTTTCACCATGTAGATATTAAAATCTGCCATTTTGAAAATATTCAAAAAAGTAGCATTTGACCAGTATACCCGCAATCTGCTATAGATTTTTTATTTTCGGCTATTTTTAAGGGTCAAAAACGACCTTGTTACATTAATTAAGTTTTTTCACCCTGTATATATAAAAACCCGTTATTTTGTTTATATTCTAAAAACAGCTTCTAACGAGTACTTCCGCTATCTGGCATGGATTTTTTATTTTCCGGTATTTTTACGGGTCAAAAACGACCTTGTTACTTTAATTCGGTTTTTTCACCCTGTATATATAAAAACCCGTTATCTTGCTTATTTTCTGACAACAGCTTTTAACGAGTACTTCCGCAATCTGGCATGGATTTTTTATTTTCTGGGATTTTCAAGTGTTAAAAACGACCTTGTTACTTTAATTCGGTTTTTTACCCTGTATATATAAAAACATGTTATTTTATTTATTTTCTAAAAACAGCTTCTAACCAGTACTTCCGCAATCTGACTTGGATTTTTTATTTTCCGGTATTTTTACAGTTCAGAAACGACCTTTTTACTTTAATTCGGTTTTTTCACCCTGTATATATAAAAACCCGTTATCTTGCTTATTTTCTGAAAACAGCTTTTAACGAGTACTCCCGCAATCTGGCATGGATTTTTTATTTTTCGGTATTTTTAAGGGTCAAAAACGACCTTGTTTTTTTAATTCGCTTTTTCACCCTGTATATATAAAAATCTGTTATTTTGTTTATTTTCGAAAAAGGGCCTTTAACGAGTACTTCCGCAATCTGGCATGGATTTTTTATTTTTCGGTATTTTTAAGGGTCAAAAACCACCTTGTTATTTTAATTCGGTTTTTTCACCCTGTAGATATTAAAATCTGCCATTTTGACAGTAATCAAAAGTAGCATTTGACCAGTATATCCGCAATCTGCTATGAATTTTTTATTTTCCGGTATTTTTAAGGGTCAAAAACGACCTTGTTACTTTAATTAAGTTTTCTCACCCTTTATATATAAAAAACCGGTATTTTGTTTATTTTCTAAATACAGCTTTTAACGAGTACTCCCACAATTTGGCATGGATTTTTTATTTTCCGGTATTTTTAAGGGTCAAAAACGACCTTGTTATATTAATTCGGTATTTTTACCCTGTATATATAAAAACCCGTTATTTTGTTTATTTTCTAAAAACAGCTTTTATCGAGTCCTTCCGCAATCTGACATGAATTTTTTATTTTCCGGCGGTTTTAAGGGTCAAAAACGACCTTGTTACTTTAATTAAGTTTTCTCACCCTGTATATATAAAAATCCGTTATTTCGTTTATTTTCTATTAACAGTAAAAACATCTTTTAACGAGTACTTCCGCAATCTGGCATGGATTTTTTATTTTCCGGTATTTTTAGAGGTTAAAAACGACCTTGGTACATTAATTCGGTGTTTTCACCCTGTAGATATTAAAATCTGCCATTTTGGCAATATTTAAAAAAGTAGCATTTGACCAGTATACCCACAATCTGCTATGAATTTTTAATTTTCCGGTATTTTTAAGGGTCAAAAACGACCTTGTTACTTTAATTAAGTTTTCTCACCCTGTATATATAAAAACCCGATATTTTGTTTATTTTCTAAATACAGCTTCTAACGAGTACTCCCACAATCTGGCATGGATTTTTTATTTTCCGGTGTTTTTAAGGGTCAAAAACGATCTTGTGATACTAATTCGGTGTTTTTACCCTGTATATATAAAAACCCGTTATTTTGTTTATTTTCGAAAAACAGCTTTTCTCGAGTCCTTCCGCAATCTGGCATGAATTTTTTATTTTCCGGGATTTTTAAGAGTCAAAAACGACCTTGTTACTTTAATTGGGTTTTTTCACCCTGTAGATATTAAATTCTGCCATTTTGACAGTAATAAAAAAGTAGCATTTGACCATTATATCCGCAATCTGCTATGAATTGTTTATTTTCCGGTGTTTTTAAGGGTCAAAAACGACCTTGTTACTTTAATTAAGTTTTCTCACCCTGTATATATAAAAATCCATTATTTGATTTATTTTATAAAAACAGTAAAAACAGCTTTTAACGAGTACTTCCGCAATCTGGCATGGATTTTTTATTTTCCGGTATTTTTAAGGGTTAAAAACGACCTTGGTACATTAATTCGGTTTTTTCACCATGTAGATATTAAAATCTGCCATTTTGAAAATATTCCAAAAAGTAGCATTTGACCAGTATACCAGCAATCTGCTATAGATTTTTTATTTTCCGGTATTTTGAAGGGTCAAAAACGAACTTGTTACTTTAATTAAGTTTTTTCACCCTGTATATATAAAAACCCGATATTTTGTTTATATTCTAAAAACAGCTTCTAACGAGTACTTCCGCAATCTGGCATGGATTTTTTATTTTCCGGTATTTTTAAGGGTCCAAAACGACCTTGTTATATTAATTTGTTGTTTTTACCCTGTATTTTGTTTATTTTCGAAAAACAGCTTTTAACGAGTACCTCCGCGATCTGGCATGGATTTTTTATTTTCCGGTATTCTTAAGAGTCAAAAACGACCTTGTTACTATAATTCGGTTTTTCACCCTGTAGGTATTAAAATCTGCCATTTTGACAGTAATCAAAAAAATAGCATTTGACCAGTATAGCCGCAATCTGCTATGAATTTTTAATTTTCCGGTATTTTTAAGGGTCAAAAACGACCTTGTTACTTTAATTAAGTTTTCTCACCCTGTATATATAAAAACCCGATATCTTGTTTATTTTCTAAATACAGCTTCTAACGAGTACTCATACAATATGGCATGGATTTTTTATTTTCCGGTGTTTTTAAGGGTCAAAAACGACCTTGTGATACTAATTCGGTGTTTTTACCCTGTATATATAAAAACCCGTTATTTTGTTTATTTTCGAAAAACAGCTTTTATCGAGTCCTTCCGCAATCTGGCATGAATTTTTTATTTTCCGGGATTTTTAAGAGTCAAAAACGACCTTGTTACTTTAATTGGGTTTTTTCACCCTGTAGATATTAAATTCTGCCATTTTGACAGTAATAAAAAAGTAGCATTTGACCATTATATCCGCAATCTGCTATGAATTTTTTATTTTCCGGTGTTTTTAAGGGTCAAAAACGACCTTGTTACTTTAATTAAGTTTTCTCACCCTGTATATATAAAAATCCTTTATTTGATTTATTTTCTAAAAACAGTAAAAACAGCTTTTAACGAGTACTTCCGCAATCTGGCATGGATTTTTTATTTTCCGGTATTTTTAAGGGTTAAAAACGACCTTGGTACATTAATTCGGTTTTTTCACACTGTATATATAAAAACCCGTTATTTTGTTTATATTCTAAAAACAGCTTTTAACGAGTACTTCCGCAATCTGGCATGGATTTTTTATTTTCCGGTATTTTTAAAGGTTAAAAACGACCTTGGTACATTAATTCGGTTTTTTCACCATGTAGATATTAAAATCTGCCATTTTGGAAATATTCAAAAAAGTAGCATTTGGCCAGTATACCCGCAATCTGCTATAGATTTTTTATTTTCCGGTATTTTGAAGGGTCAAAAACGACCTTGTTACTTTAATTAAGTTTTTTCACACTGTATATATAAAAACCCGTTATTTTGTTTATATTCTAAAAACAGCTTTTAACGAGTACTTCCGCAATCTGGCATGGATTTTTTATTTTCCGGTATTCTTAAGAGTCAAAAACGACCTTGTTACTTTAATTCGGTTTTTCACCCTGTAGGTATTAAAATCTGCCATTTTGACAGTAATCAAAAAAATAGCATTTGACCAGTACAGCCGCAATCTGCTATGAATTTTTAATTTTCCGGTATTTTTAAGGGTCAAAAACGACCTTGTTACTTTAATTAAGTTTTCTCACCCTGTATGTATAAAAACCCGATATTTTGTTTATTTTCTAAATACAGCTTCTAACGAGTACTCTTACAATATGGCATGGATTTTTTATTTTCCGGTGTTTTTAAGGGTCAAAAACGACCTTGTGATACTAATTCGGTGTTTTTACCCTGTATATATAAAAACCCGTTATTTTGTTTATTTTCGAAAAACAGCTTTTATCGAGTCCTTCCGCAATCTGGCATGAATTTTTTATTTTCCGAGATTTTTAAGAGTCAAAAACGACGTTACTTTAATTGGGTTTTTTCACCCTGTAGATATTAAATTTTGCCATTTTGACAGTAATAAAAAAGTAGCATTTGACTATTATATCCGCAATCTGCTATGAATTTTTTATTTTCCGGTGTTTTTAAGGGTCAAAAACGACCTTGTTACTTTAATTAAGTTTTCTCACCCTGTATATATAAAAATCCTTTATTTGATTTATTTTCTAAAAACAGTAAAAACAGCTTTTAACGAGTACTTCCGCAATCTGGCATGGATTTTTTATTTTCCGGTATTTTTAAGGGTTAAAAACGACCTTGGTACATTAATTCGGTTTTTTCACCATGTAGATATTAAAATCTGCCATTTTGAAAATATTCAAAAAAGTAGCATTTGACCAGTATACCCGCAATCTGCTATAGATTTTTTATTTTCCGGTATTTTGAAGGGTCAAAAACGACCTTGTTACTTTAATTAAGTTTTTTCACACTGTATATATAAAAACCCGTTATTTTATTTATTTTCTAAAAACAGCTTCTAACCAGTACTTCCGCAATCTGGCATGGATTTTTTATTTTCCGGTATTTTTAAGGTTCAAAAACGACCTTGTTTATTTAATTCGCTTTTTCACCCTGTATATATAAGAATCTGTTATTTTGTTTATTTTCGAAAAATGACCTTTAACGAGTACTTCCGCAATCTGGCATGGATTTTTTATTTTCCGGTATTTTTACAGGTTAAAAACGACCTTGTTACTTTAATTTGGTTTTTTCACCCTGTATATATAAAAACCCGTTATCTTCCTTATTTTCTGAAAACAGCTTTTAACGAATACTCCCGCAATCTGGCATGGATTTTTTATTTTCCGGTATTTTTAAGGGTCAAAAACGACCTTGTTTTTTTTAATTCGCTTTTTCGCCCTGTATATGTAAAAATCTGTTATTTTGTTTATTTTCGAAAAATGGCCTTTAACGAGTACTTCCGCAATCTGGCATGGATTTTTTATTTTCCGGTATTTTTAAAGGTCAAAAACGACCTTGTTAATTTAATTCGGTTTTTTCACCCTGTAGATATTAAAATCTGCCATTTTGACAGCAATCAAAAAAATAGCATTTGACCAGTATAGTCGCAATCTGCTATGAATTTTTTATTTTCGGGTATTTTTAAGGGTCAAAAACGACCTTGATACTTTAATTAAGTTTTCTCACCCTGTATATATAAAAACCCGTTATTTTGTTTATTTTCTAAATACAGCTTTTAACGAGTACTCCCGCAATCTGGCATGGATTTTTTATTTTCGGGTATTTTTAAGGGTCAAAAACGACCTTATTACTTTAATTCGGTTTTTTCACTTTGTAGATATTAAAATCTGCCATTTTGACAGTAATCAAAAAAATAGCCTTTGTCCAGTATATCCGCAATCTGCTAGGGATTTTTTATTTTAAGGTAATTTAATGGTCAAAAACGACTTTCTAAGTGGAAAATTTTTTTTTACCCTGTATATATAAAAACTCGTTATTTTTTTTATCTTCTGAAAACAGCTTTTAACGAGTACTTCCGCTATCTGGCATGAATTTTTTATTTTCCGGGATTTTTAAGAGTCAAAAACGACCTTGTTACTTTAATTGGGTTTTTTCACCCTGTAGATATTAAATTCTGCCATTTTGACAGTAATAAAACAGTAGCATTTGACCATTATATCCGCAATCTGCTATGCATTTTTTATTTTCCGGTGTTTTTAAGGGTCAAAAACGACCTTGTTACTTTAATTCGGTTTTTCACCCCGTAGATATTAAAATCTGCCATTTTGACAGCAATCAAAAAAATAGCATTTGACCAGTATACCCGCAATCTGCTATGAATTTTTTATTTTCCGGTATTTTTAAGGGTCAAAAACGACCTTGTTACTTTAATTAAGTTTTCTCACCCTGTATATATAAGAACCCGTTATTTTGTTTATTTTCTAAATACACCTTTTAACGAGTACTCCCGCAATCTGGCATGGATTTTTTATTTTCTGGTATTTTTAAGGGTCAAAAACGACATTGTTATAGTAATTCGTTGTTTTTACCCTGTATATATAAAAACCCGTTATTTTGTTTTTTTTCTAAAAACAGCTTTTAACGAGTACTTCCGCAATCTGGCATGGATTTTTTATTTTCCGGTATTTTTAAGAGTCGAAAACGACCTTATTACTTTAATTCGGTTTTTTCACTTTGTAGATATTAAAATCTGCCATTTTGACAGTAATCAAAAAAATAGCATTTGACCAGTATACCCGCAATCTGCTATGAATTTTTTATTTTCCGGTGTTTTTAAGGGTCAAAAACGACCTTGTTACTTTAATTAAGTTTTCTCACCCTATATATATAAAAACCCGTTATTTTTTATTTTCCGGTATTTTTAAGGGTCAAAAACGACCTTGTTATTTTAATTCGGTTTTTCACCCTGTAGATATTAAAATCTGCCATTTTGACAGTAATCAAAAAAATAGCATTTGACCAGTATAGCCGCAATCTGCTATGAATTTTTTATTTTCCGGTATTTTTAAGGGTCAAAAACGACCTTGTTTCTTTAATTAAGTTTTCTCACCCTGTATATATAAAAACCCGATATTTTGTTTACTTTCTAAATACAGCTTTTAACGAGTACTCCCACAATCTGTATATATAAAAACCCGATATTTTTTTTACATTCTAAGTACAGCTTTTAACGAATACTCCCACAATCTGGCATGGATTTTTTATTTTCCGGTGTTTTTAAAGGTCAAAAACGACCTTGTTATATTAATTCGGTGTTTTTACCCTGTATATATAAAAACCCGTTATTTTTTTTTCGAAAAACAGCTTTTATCGAGTCCTTCCGCAATCTGGCATGAATTTTTTATTTTCCGGTGTTGTTAAAGGTCAAAAACGACCTTGTTACTTTAATTAAGTTTTTTCACCCTGTATATATAAAAACCCGTTATTTTGTTTATATTCTAAAAACAGCTTTTAACGAGTACTTCCGCAATCTGGCATGGATTTTTCATTTTCCGGTATTTTTAAGGGTCCAAAACGACCTTGTTATATTAATTTGTTGTTTTTACCCTGTATTTTGTTTATTTTCGAAAAACAGCTTTTAACGATTACCTCCGCAATCTGGCATGGATTTTTTATTTTCCGGTATTCTTAAGAGTCAAAAACGACCTTGTTACTTTAATTCGGTTTTTCACCCTGTAGGTATTAAAATCTGCCATTTTGACAGTAATCAAAAAAATAGCATTTGACCAGTACAGCTGCAATCTGCTATGAATTTTTAATTTTCCGGTGTTTTTAAGGGTCAAAAACGACCTTGTTACTTTAATTAAGTTTTCTCACCCTGTATATATAAAAATCCGTTATTTGGATTATTTTCTAAAAACAGTAAAAACAGCTTTTAACGAGTACTTCCGCAATCTGGCATGGATTTTTTATTTTCCGGTATTTTTAAGGGTTAAAAACGACCTTGGTACATTAATTCGGTTTTTTCACCATGTAGATATTAAAATCTGCCATTTTGAAAATATTCAAAAAAGTAGCATTTGACCAGTATACCCGCAATCTGCTATAGATTTTTTATTTTCCGGTATTTTGAAGGGTCAAAAACGACCTTGTTACTTTAATTAAGTTTTCTCACCCTGTATGTATAAAAACCCGATATTTTGTTTATTTTCTAAATACAGCTTCTAACGAGTACTCATACAATATGGCATGGATTTTTTATTTTCCGGTGTTTTTAAGGGTCAAAAACGACCTTGTGATACTAATTCGGTGTTTTTACCCTGTATATATAAAAACCCGTTATTTTGTTTATTTTCGAAAAACAGCTTTTATCGAGTCCTTCCGCAATCTGGCATGAATTTTTTATTTTCCGAGATTTTTAAGAGTCAAAAACGACGTTACTTTAATTGGGTTTTTTCACCCTGTAGATATTAAATTCTGCCATTTTGACAGTAATAAAAAAGTAGCATTTGACCATTATATCCGCAATCTGCTATGAATTTTTTATTTTCCGGTGTTTTTAAGGGTCAAAAACGACCTTGTTACTTTAATTAAGTTTTCTCACCCTGTATATATAAAAATCCTTTATTTGATTTATTTTCTAAAAACAGTAAAAACAGCTTTTAACGAGTACTTCCGCAATCTGGCATGGATTTTTTATTTTCCGGTATTTTTAAGGGTTAAAAACGACCTTGGTACATTAATTCGGTTTTTTCACCATGTAGATATTAAAATCTGCCATTTTGAAAATATTCAAAAAAGTAGCATTTGACCAGTATACCCGCAATCTGCTATAGATTTTTTATTTTCCGGTATTTTGAAGGGTCAAAAACGACCTTGTTACTTTAATTAAGTTTTTTCACACTGTATATATAAAAACCCGTTATTTTATTTATTTTCTAAAAACAGCTTCTAACCAGTACTTCCGCAATCTGGCATGGATTTTTTATTTTCCGGTATTTTTAAGGTTCAAAAACGACCTTGTTTATTTAATTCGCTTTTTCACCCTGTATATATAAGAATCTGTTATTTTGTTTATTTTCGAAAAATGACCTTTAACGAGTACTTCCGCAATCTGGCATGGATTTTTATTTTCCGGTATTTTTACAGGTTAAAAACGACCTTGTTACTTTAATTTGGTTTTTTCACCCTGTATATATAAAAACCCGTTATCTTCCTTATTTTCTGAAAACAGCTTTTAACGAGTACTCCCGCAATCTTTCATGGATTTTTTATTTTCCGGTATTTTTAAGGGTCAAAAACGACCTTGTTTTTTTTAATTCGCTTTTTCGCCCTGTATATATAAAAATCTGTTATTTTGTTTATTTTCGAAAAATGGCCTTTAACGAGTACTTCCGCAATCTGGCATGGATTTTTTATTTTCCGGTATTTTTAAAGGTCAAAAACGACCTTGTTAATTTAATTCGGTTTTTTCACCCTGTAGATATTAAAATCTGCCATTTTGACAGCAATCAAAAAAATAGCATTTGACCAGTATAGTCGCAATCTGCTATGAATTTTTTATTTTCGGGTATTTTTAAGGGTCAAAAACGACCTTGATACTTTAATTAAGTTTTCTCACCCTGTATATATAAAAACCCGTTATTTTGTTTATTTTCTAAATACAGCTTTCAACGAGTACTCCCGCAATCTGGCATGGATTTTTTATTTTCGGGTATTTTTAAGGGTCAAAAACGACCTTATTACTTTAATTCGGTTTTTTCACTTTGTAGATATTAAAATCTGCCATTTTGACAGTAATCAAAAAAATAACCTTTGTCCAGTATATCCGCAATCTGCTAGGGATTTTTTATTTTAAGGTAATTTAATGGTCAAAAACGACTTTCTAAGTGGAAAATTTTTTTTTACCCTGTATATATAAAAACTCGTTATTTTTTTTATCTTCTGAAAACAGCTTTTAACGAGTACTTCCGCTATCTGGCATGAATTTTTTATTTTCCGGGATTTTTAAGAGTCAAAAACGACCTTGTTACTTTAATTGGGTTTTTTCACCCTGTAGATATTAAATTCTGCCATTTTGACAGTAATAAAACAGTAGCATTTGACCATTATATCCGCAATCTGCTATGCATTTTTTATTTTCCGGTGTTTTTAAGGGTCAAAAACGACCTTGTTACTTTAATTCGGTTTTTCACCCCGTAGATATTAAAATCTGCCATTTTGACAGCAATCAAAAAAATAGCATTTGACCAGTATACCCGCAATCTGCTATGAATTTTTTATTTTCCGGTATTTTTAAGGGTCAAAAACGACCTTGTTACTTTAATTAAGTTTTCTCACCCTGTATATATAAGAACCCGTTATTTTGTTTATTTTCTAAATACACCTTTTAACGAGTACTCCCGCAATCTGGCATGGATTTTTTATTTTCTGGTATTTTTAAGGGTCAAAAACGACATTGTTATAGTAATTCGTTGTTTTTACCCTGTATATATAAAAACCCGTTATTTTGTTTTTTTTCTAAAAACAGCTTTTAACGAGTACTTCCGCAATCTGGCATGGATTTTTTATTTTCCGGTATTTTTAAGAGTCGAAAACGACCTTATTACTTTAATTCGGTTTTTTCACTTTGTAGATATTAAAATCTGCCATTTTGACAGTAATCAAAAAAATAGCATTTGACCAGTATACCCGCAATCTGCTATGAATTTTTTATTTTCCGGTGTTTTTAAGGGTCAAAAACGACCTTGTTACTTTAATTAAGTTTTCTCACCCTATATATATAAAAACCCGTTATTTTTTATTTTCCGGTATTTTTAAGGGTCAAAAACGACCTTGTTATTTTAATTCGGTTTTTCACCCTGTAGATATTAAAATCTGCCATTTTGACAGTAATCAAAAAAATAGCATTTGACCAGTATAGCCGCAATCTGCTATGAATTTTTTATTTTCCGGTATTTTTAAGGGTCAAAAACGACCTTGTTTCTTTAATTAAGTTTTCTCACCCTGTATATATAAAAACCCGATATTTTGTTTACTTTCTAAATACAGCTTTTAACGAGTACTCCCACAATCTGTATATATAAAAACCCGATATTTTTTTTACATTCTAAGTACAGCTTTTAACGAATACTCCCACAATCTGGCATGGATTTTTTATTTTCCGGTGTTTTTAAAGGTCAAAAACGACCTTGTTATATTAATTCGGTGTTTTTACCCTGTATATATAAAAACCCGTTATTTTTTTTTCGAAAAACAGCTTTTATCGAGTCCTTCCGCAATCTGGCATGAATTTTTTATTTTCCGGTGTTGTTAAAGGTCAAAAACGACCTTGTTACTTTAATTAAGTTTTTTCACCCTGTATATATAAAAACCCGTTATTTTGTTTATATTCTAAAAACAGCTTTTAACGAGTACTTCCGCAATCTGGCATGGATTTTTCATTTTCCGGTATTTTTAAGGGTCCAAAACGACCTTGTTATATTAATTTGTTGTTTTTACCCTGTATTTTGTTTATTTTCGAAAAACAGCTTTTAACGATTACCTCCGCAATCTGGCATGGATTTTTTATTTTCCGGTATTCTTAAGAGTCAAAAACGACCTTGTTACTTTAATTCGGTTTTTCACCCTGTAGGTATTAAAATCTGCCATTTTGACAGTAATCAAAAAAATAGCATTTGACCAGTACAGCTGCAATCTGCTATGAATTTTTAATTTTCCGGTGTTTTTAAGGGTCAAAAACGACCTTGTTACTTTAATTAAGTTTTCTCACCCTGTATATATAAAAATCCGTTATTTGGATTATTTTCTAAAAACAGTAAAAACAGCTTTTAACGAGTACTTCCGCAATCTGGCATGGATTTTTTATTTTCCGGTATTTTTAAGGGTTAAAAACGACCTTGGTACATTAATTCGGTTTTTTCACCATGTAGATATTAAAATCTGCCATTTTGAAAATATTCAAAAAAGTAGCATTTGACCAGTATACCCGCAATCTGCTATAGATTTTTTATTTTCCGGTATTTTGAAGGGTCAAAAACGACCTTGTTACTTTAATTAAGTTTTCTCACCCTGTATGTATAAAAACCCGATATTTTGTTTATTTTCTAAATACAGCTTCTAACGAGTACTCATACAATATGGCATGGATTTTTTATTTTCCGGTGTTTTTAAGGGTCAAAAACGACCTTGTGATACTAATTCGGTGTTTTTACCCTGTATATATAAAAACCCGTTATTTTGTTTATTTTCGAAAAACAGCTTTTATCGAGTCCTTCCGCAATCTGGCATGAATTTTTTATTTTCCGAGATTTTTAAGAGTCAAAAACGACGTTACTTTAATTGGGTTTTTTCACCCTGTAGATATTAAATTCTGCCATTTTGACAGTAATAAAAAAGTAGCATTTGACCATTATATCCGCAATCTGCTATGAATTTTTTATTTTCCGGTGTTTTTAAGGGTCAAAAACGACCTTGTTACTTTAATTAAGTTTTCTCACCCTGTATATATAAAAATCCTTTATTTGATTTATTTTCTAAAAACAGTAAAAACAGCTTTTAACGAGTACTTCCGCAATCTGGCATGGATTTTTTATTTTCCGGTATTTTTAAGGGTTAAAAACGACCTTGGTACATTAATTCGGTTTTTTCACCATGTAGATATTAAAATCTGCCATTTTGAAAATATTCAAAAAAGTAGCATTTGACCAGTATACCCGCAATCTGCTATAGATTTTTTATTTTCCGGTATTTTGAAGGGTCAAAAACGACCTTGTTACTTTAATTAAGTTTTTTCACACTGTATATATAAAAACCCGTTATTTTATTTATTTTCTAAAAACAGCTTCTAACCAGTACTTCCGCAATCTGGCATGGATTTTTTATTTTCCGGTATTTTTAAGGTTCAAAAACGACCTTGTTTATTTAATTCGCTTTTTCACCCTGTATATATAAGAATCTGTTATTTTGTTTATTTTCGAAAAATGACCTTTAACGAGTACTTCCGCAATCTGGCATGGATTTTTATTTTCCGGTATTTTTACAGGTTAAAAACGACCTTGTTACTTTAATTTGGTTTTTTCACCCTGTATATATAAAAACCCGTTATCTTCCTTATTTTCTGAAAACAGCTTTTAACGAGTACTCCCGCAATCTTTCATGGATTTTTTATTTTCCGGTATTTTTAAGGGTCAAAAACGACCTTGTTTTTTTTAATTCGCTTTTTCGCCCTGTATATATAAAAATCTGTTATTTTGTTTATTTTCGAAAAATGGCCTTTAACGAGTACTTCCGCAATCTGGCATGGATTTTTTATTTTCCGGTATTTTTAAAGGTCAAAAACGACCTTGTTAATTTAATTCGGTTTTTTCACCCTGTAGATATTAAAATCTGCCATTTTGACAGCAATCAAAAAAATAGCATTTGACCAGTATAGTCGCAATCTGCTATGAATTTTTTATTTTCGGGTATTTTTAAGGGTCAAAAACGACCTTGATACTTTAATTAAGTTTTCTCACCCTGTATATATAAAAACCCGTTATTTTGTTTTTTTTCTAAAAACAGCTTTTAACGAGTACTTCCGCAATCTGGCATGGATTTTTTATTTTCCGGTATTTTTAAGAGTCAAAAACGACCTTGTTACTTTAATTCGGTTTTTCACCCTGTAGGTATTAAAATCTGCCATTTTGACAGTAATCAAAAAAATAGCATTTGACCAGTATAGCCGCAATCTGCTATGAATTTTTAATTTTCCGGTATTTTTAAGGGTCAAAATTGACCTTGTTACTTTAATTAAGTTTTCTCACCCTGTATATATAAAAACCCGATAATTTGTTTATTTTCTAATTACAGCTTCTAACGAGTACTCCCACAATCTGGCATGGATTTTTTATTTTCCGGTGTTTTTAAGGGTCAAAAACGACCTTGTTATACTAATTCGGTGTTTTTACCCTGTATATATAAAAACCCGTTATTTTGTTTATTTTCGAAAAATTTTTATTTTTCGGGATTTTTAAGAGTCAAAAACGACCTTGTTACTTTAATTGGGTTTTTTCACCCTGTAGATATTAAATTCTGCCATTTTGACAGTAATAAAAAAGTAGCATTTGACCATTATATCCGCAATCTGCTATGAATTTTTTATTTTCCGGTGTTTTTAAGGGTCAAAAACGACCTTGTTACTTTAATTAAGTTTTCTCACCCTGTATATATAAAAATCCGTTATTTCGTTTATTTTCTATTAACAGTAAAAACATCTTTTAACGAGTACTTCCGCAATCTGGCATGGATTTTTTATTTTCCGGTATTTTTTGGGGTTAAAAAGGACCTTGGTACATTAATTCGGTGTTTTCACCCTGTAGATATTAAAATCTGCCATTTTGGCAATATTCAAAAAAGTAGCATTTGACCAGTATACCCGCAATCTGCTATAGATTTTTTATTTTCCGGTATTTTGAAGGGTCAAAAACGACCTTGTTACTTTAATTAAGTTTTTTCACCCTGTATATATAAAAACCCGTTATTTTGTTTATATTCTAAAAACAGCTTTTAACGAGTACTTCCGCAATCTGGCATGGATTTTTCATTTTCCGGTATTTTTAAGGGTCCAAAACGACCTTGTTATATTAATTTGTTGTTTTTACCCTGTATTTTGTTTATTTTCGAAAAACAGCTTTTAACGATTACCTCCGCAATCTGGCATGGATTTTTTATTTTCCGGTATTCTTAAGAGTCAAAAACGACCTTGTTACTTTAATTCGGTTTTTCACCCTGTAGGTATTAAAATCTGCCATTTTGACAGTAATCAAAAAAATAGCATTTGACCAGTACAGCTGCAATCTGCTATGAATTTTTAATTTTCCGGTGTTTTTAAGGGTCAAAAACGACCTTGTTACTTTAATTAAGTTTTCTCACCCTGTATATATAAAAATCCGTTATTTGGATTATTTTCTAAAAACAGTAAAAACAGCTTTTAACGAGTACTTCCGCAATCTGGCATGGATTTTTTATTTTCCGGTATTTTTAAGGGTTAAAAACGACCTTGGTACATTAATTCGGTTTTTTCACCATGTAGATATTAAAATCTGCCATTTTGAAAATATTCAAAAAAGTAGCATTTGACCAGTATACCCGCAATCTGCTATAGATTTTTTATTTTCCGGTATTTTGAAGGGTCAAAAACGACCTTGTTACTTTAATTAAGTTTTCTCACCCTGTATGTATAAAAACCCGATATTTTGTTTATTTTCTAAATACAGCTTCTAACGAGTACTCATACAATATGGCATGGATTTTTTATTTTCCGGTGTTTTTAAGGGTCAAAAACGACCTTGTGATACTAATTCGGTGTTTTTACCCTGTATATATAAAAACCCGTTATTTTGTTTATTTTCGAAAAACAGCTTTTATCGAGTCCTTCCGCAATCTGGCATGAATTTTTTATTTTCCGAGATTTTTAAGAGTCAAAAACGACGTTACTTTAATTGGTTTTTTTCACCCTGTAGATATTAAATTCTGCCATTTTGACAGTAATAAAAAAGTAGCATTTGACCATTATATCCGCAATCTGCTATGAATTTTTTATTTTCCGGTGTTTTTAAGGGTCAAAAACGACCTTGTTACTTTAATTAAGTTTTCTCACCCTGTATATATAAAAATCCTTTATTTGATTTATTTTCTAAAAACAGTAAAAACAGCTTTTAACGAGTACTTCCCCAATCTGGCATGGATTTTTTATTTTCCGGTATTTTTAAGGGTTAAAAACGACCTTGGTACATTAATTCGGTTTTTTCACCATGTAGATATTAAAATCTGCCATTTTGAAAATATTCAAAAAAGTAGCATTTGACCAGTATACCCGCAATCTGCTATAGATTTTTTATTTTCCGGTATTTTGAAGGGTCAAAAACGACCTTGTTACTTTAATTAAGTTTTTTCACACTGTATATATAAAAACCCGTTATTTTATTTATTTTCTAAAAACAGCTTCTAACCAGTACTTCCGCAATCTGGCATGGATTTTTTATTTTCCGGTATTTTTAAGGTTCAAAAACGACCTTGTTTATTTAATTCGCTTTTTCACCCTGTATATATAAGAATCTGTTATTTTGTTTATTTTCGAAAAATGACCTTTAACGAGTACTTCCGCAATCTGGCATGGATTTTTATTTTCCGGTATTTTTACAGGTTAAAAACGACCTTGTTACTTTAATTTGGTTTTTTCACCCTGTATATATAAAAACCCGTTATCTTCCTTATTTTCTGAAAACAGCTTTTAACGAGTACTCCCGCAATCTTTCATGGATTTTTTATTTTCCGGTATTTTTAAGGGTCAAAAACGACCTTGTTTTTCTTAATTCGCTTTTTCGCCCTGTATATATAAAAATCTGTTATTTTGTTTATTTTCGAAAAATGGCCTTTAACGAGTACTTCCGCAATCTGGCATGGATTTTTTATTTTCCGGTATTTTTAAAGGTCAAAAACGACCTTGTTAATTTAATTCGGTTTTTTCACCCTGTAGATATTAAAATCTGCCATTTTGACAGCAATCAAAAAAATAGCATTTGACCAGTATAGTCGCAATCTGCTATGAATTTTTTATTTTCGGGTATTTTTAAGGGTCAAAAACGACCTTGATACTTTAATTAAGTTTTCTCACCCTGTATATATAAAAACCCGTTATTTTGTTTATTTTCTAAATACAGCTTTTAACGAGTACTCCCGCAATCTGGCATGGATTTTTTATTTTCGGGTATTTTTAAGGGTCAAAAACGACCTTATTACTTTAATTCGGTTTTTTCACTTTGTAGATATTAAAATCTGCCATTTTGACAGTAATCAAAAAAATAACCTTTGTCCAGTATATCCGCAATGTGCTAGGGATTTTTTATTTTAAGGTAATTTAATGGTCAAAAACGACTTTCTAAGTGGAAAATTTTTTTTTACCCTGTATATATAAAAACTCGTTATTTTTTTTATCTTCTGAAAACAGCTTTTAACGAGTACCTCCGCTATCTGGCATGAATTTTTTATTTTCCGGGATTTTTAAGAGTCAAAAACGACCTTGTTACTTTAATTGGGTTTTTTCACCCTGTAGATATTAAATTCTGCCATTTTGACAGTAATAAAACAGTAGCATTTGACCATTATATCCGCAATCTGCTATGCATTTTTCATTTTCCGGTATTTTTAAGGGTCCAAAACGACCTTGTTATATTAATTTGTTGTTTTTACCCTGTATTTTGTTTATTTTCGAAAAACAGCTTTTAACGATTACCTCCGCAATCTGGCATGGATTTTTTATTTTCCGGTATTCTTAAGAGTCAAAAACGACCTTGTTACTTTAATTCGGTTTTTCACCCTGTAGGTATTAAAATCTGCCATTTTGACAGTAATCAAAAAAATAGCATTTGACCAGTACAGCTGCAATCTGCTATGAATTTTTAATTTTCCGGTGTTTTTAAGGGTCAAAAACGACCTTGTTACTTTAATTAAGTTTTCTCACCCTGTATATATAAAAATCCGTTATTTGGATTATTTTCTAAAAACAGTAAAAACAGCTTTTAACGAGTACTTCCGCAATCTGGCATGGATTTTTTATTTTCCGGTATTTTTAAGGGTTAAAAACGACCTTGGTACATTAATTCGGTTTTTTCACCATGTAGATATTAAAATCTGCCATTTTGAAAATATTCAAAAAAGTAGCATTTGACCAGTATACCCGCAATCTGCTATAGATATTTTATTTTCCGGTATTTTGAAGGGTCAAAAACGACCTTGTTACTTTAATTAAGTTTTCTCACCCTGTATGTATAAAAACCCGATATTTTGTTTATTTTCTAAATACAGCTTCTAACGAGTACTCATACAATATGGCATGGATTTTTTATTTTCCGGTGTTTTTAAGGGTCAAAAACGACCTTGTGATACTAATTCGGTGTTTTTACCCTGTATATATAAAAACCCGTTATTTTGTTTATTTTCGAAAAACAGCTTTTATCGAGTCCTTCCGCAATCTGGCATGAATTTTTTATTTTCCGAGATTTTTAAGAGTCAAAAACGACGTTACTTTAATTGGGTTTTTTCACCCTGTAGATATTAAATTCTGCCATTTTGACAGTAATAAAAAAGTAGCATTTGACCATTATATCCGCAATCTGCTATGAATTTTTTATTTTCCGGTGTTTTTAAGGGTCAAAAACGACCTTGTTACTTTAATTAAGTTTTCTCACCCTGTATATATAAAAATCCTTTATTTGATTTATTTTCTAAAAACAGTAAAAACAGCTTTTAACGAGTACTTCCGCAATCTGGCATGGATTTTTTATTTTCCGGTATTTTTAAGGGTTAAAAACGACCTTGGTACATTAATTCGGTTTTTTCACCATGTAGATATTAAAATCTGCCATTTTGAAAATATTCAAAAAAGTAGCATTTGACCAGTATACCCGCAATCTGCTATAGATTTTTTATTTTCCGGTATTTTGAAGGGTCAAAAACGACCTTGTTACTTTAATTAAGTTTTTTCACACTGTATATATAAAAACCCGTTATTTTATTTATTTTCTAAAAACAGCTTCTAACCAGTACTTCCGCAATCTGGCATGGATTTTTTATTTTCCGGTATTTTTAAGGTTCAAAAACGACCTTGTTTATTTAATTCGCTTTTTCACCCTGTATATATAAGAATCTGTTATTTTGTTTATTTTAGAAAAATGACCTTTAACGAGTACTTCCGCAATCTGGCATGGATTTTTATTTTCCGGTATTTTTACAGGTTAAAAACGACCTTGTTACTTTAATTTGGTTTTTTCACCCTGTATATATAAAAACCCGTTATCTTCCTTATTTTCTGAAAACAGCTTTTAACGAGTACTCCCGCAATCTTTCATGGATTTTTTATTTTCCGGTATTTTTAAGGGTCAAAAACGACCTTGTTTTTTTTAATTCGCTTTTTCGCCCTGTATATATAAAAATCTGTTATTTTGTTTATTTTCGAAAAATGGCCTTTAACGAGTACTTCCGCAATCTGGCATGGATTTTTTATTTTCCGGTATTTTTAAAGGTCAAAAACGACCTTGTTAATTTAATTCGGTTTTTTCACCCTGTAGATATTAAAATCTGCCATTTTGACAGCAATCAAAAAAATAGCATTTGACCAGTATAGTCGCAATCTGCTATGAATTTTTTATTTTCGGGTATTTTTAAGGGTCAAAAACGACCTTGATACTTTAATTAAGTTTTCTCACCCTGTATATATAAAAACCCGTTATTTTGTTTATTTTCTAAATACAGCTTTTAACGAGTACTCCCGCAATCTGGCATGGATTTTTTATTTTCGGGTATTTTTAAGGGTCAAAAACGACCTTATTACTTTAATTCGGTTTTTTCACTTTGTAGATATTAAAATCTGCCATTTTGACAGTAATCAAAAAAATAACCTTTGTCCAGTATATCCGCAATCTGCTAGGGATTTTTTATTTTAAGGTAATTTAATGGTCAAAAACGACTTTCTAAGTGGAAAATTTTTTTTTACCCTGTATATATAAAAACTCGTTATTTTTTTTATCTTCTGAAAACAGCTTTTAACGAGTACTTCCGCTATCTGGCATGAATTTTTTATTTTCCGGGATTTTTAAGAGTCAAAAACGACCTTGTTACTTTAATTGGGTTTTTTCACCCTGTAGATATTAAATTCTGCCATTTTGACAGTAATAAAACAGTAGCATTTGACCATTATATCCGCAATCTGCTATGCATTTTTTATTTTCCGGTGTTTTTAAGGGTCAAAAACGACCTTGTTACTTTAATTCGGTTTTTCACCCCGTAGATATTAAAATCTGCCATTTTGACAGCAATCAAAATATAGCATTTGACCAGTATACCCGCAATCTGCTATAAATTTTTTATTTTCCGGTATTTTTAAGGGTCAAAAACGACCTTGTTACTTTAATTAAGTTTTCTCACCCTGTATATATAAGAACCCGTTATTTTGTTTATTTTCTAAATACACCTTTTAACGAGTACTCCCGCAATCTGGCATGGATTTTTTATTTTCTGGTATTTTTAAGGGTCAAAAACGACATTGTTATAGTAATTCGTTGTTTTTACCCTGTATATATAAAAACCCGTTATTTTGTTTTTTTTCTAAAAACAGCTTTTAACGAGTACTTCCGCAATCTGGCATGGATTTTTTATTTTCCGGTATTTTTAAGAGTCAAAAACGACCTTGTTACTTTAATTCGGTTTTTCACCCTGTAGGTATTAAAATCTGCCATTTTGACAGTAATCAAAAAAATAGCATTTGACCAGTATAGCCGCAATCTGCTATGAATTTTTAATTTTCCGGTATTTTTAAGGGTCAAAATTGACCTTGTTACTTTAATTAAGTTTTCTCACCCTGTATATATAAAAACCCGATAATTTGTTTATTTTCTAATTACAGCTTCTAACGAGTACTCCCACAATCTGGCATGGATTTTTTATTTTCCGGTGTTTTTAAGGGTCAAAAACGACCTTGTTATACTAATTCGGTGTTTTTACCCTGTATATATAAAAACCCGTTATTTTGTTTATTTTCGAAAAATTTTTATTTTTCGGGATTTTTAAGAGTCAAAAACGACCTTGTTACTTTAATTGGGTTTTTTCACCCTGTAGATATTAAATTCTGCCATTTTGACAGTAATAAAAAAGTAGCATTTGACCATTATATCCGCAATCTGCTATGAATTTTTTATTTTCCGGTGTTTTTAAGGGTCAAAAACGACCTTGTTACTTTAATTAAGTTTTCTCACCCTGTATATATAAAAATCCGTTATTTCGTTTATTTTCTATTAACAGTAAAAACATCTTTTAACGAGTACTTCCGCAATCTGGCATGGATTTTTTATTTTCCGGTATTTTTTGGGGTTAAAAAGGACCTTGGTACATTAATTCGGTGTTTTCACCCTGTAGATATTAAAATCTGCCATTTTGGCAATATTCAAAAAAGTAGCATTTGACCAGTATACCCGCAATCTGCTATAGATTTTTTATTTTCCGGTATTTTGAAGGGTCAAAAACGACCTTGTTACTTTAATTAAGTTTTTTCACCCTGTATATATAAAAACCCGTTATTTTGTTTATATTCTAAAAACAGCTTTTAACGAGTACTTCCGCAATCTGGCATGGATTTTTCATTTTCCGGTATTTTTAAGGGTCCAAAACGACCTTGTTATATTAATTTGTTGTTTTTACCCTGTATTTTGTTTATTTTCGAAAAACAGCTTTTAACGATTACCTCCGCAATCTGGCATGGATTTTTTATTTTCCGGTATTCTTAAGAGTCAAAAACGACCTTGTTACTTTAATTCGGTTTTTCACCCTGTAGGTATTAAAATCTGCCATTTTGACAGTAATCAAAAAAATAGCATTTGACCAGTACAGCTGCAATCTGCTATGAATTTTTAATTTTCCGGTGTTTTTAAGGGTCAAAAACGACCTTGTTACTTTAATTAAGTTTTCTCACCCTGTATATATAAAAATCCGTTATTTGGATTATTTTCTAAAAACAGTAAAAACAGCTTTTAACGAGTACTTCCGCAATCTGGCATGGATTTTTTATTTTCCGGTATTTTTAAGGGTTAAAAACGACCTTGGTACATTAATTCGGTTTTTTCACCATGTAGATATTAAAATCTGCCATTTTGAAAATATTCAAAAAAGTAGCATTTGACCAGTATACCCGCAATCTGCTATAGATTTTTTATTTTCCGGTATTTTGAAGGGTCAAAAACGACCTTGTTACTTTAATTAAGTTTTCTCACCCTGTATGTATAAAAACCCGATATTTTGTTTATTTTCTAAATACAGCTTCTAACGAGTACTCATACAATATGGCATGGATTTTTTATTTTCCGGTGTTTTTAAGGGTCAAAAACGACCTTGTGATACTAATTCGGTGTTTTTACCCTGTATATATAAAAACCCGTTATTTTGTTTATTTTCGAAAAACAGCTTTTATCGAGTCCTTCCGCAATCTGGCATGAATTTTTTATTTTCCGAGATTTTTAAGAGTCAAAAACGACGTTACTTTAATTGGGTTTTTTCACCCTGTAGATATTAAATTCTGCCATTTTGACAGTAATAAAAAAGTAGCATTTGACCATTATATCCGCAATCTGCTATGAATTTTTTATTTTCCGGTGTTTTTAAGGGTCAAAAACGACCTTGTTACTTTAATTAAGTTTTCTCACCCTGTATATATAAAAATCCTTTATTTGATTTATTTTCTAAAAACAGTAAAAACAGCTTTTAACGAGTACTTCCCCAATCTGGCATGGATTTTTTATTTTCCGGTATTTTTAAGGGTTAAAAACGACCTTGGTACATTAATTCGGTTTTTTCACCATGTAGATATTAAAATCTGCCATTTTGAAAATATTCAAAAAAGTAGCATTTGACCAGTATACCCGCAATCTGCTATAGATTTTTTATTTTCCGGTATTTTGAAGGGTCAAAAACGACCTTGTTACTTTAATTAAGTTTTTTCACACTGTATATATAAAAACCCGTTATTTTATTTATTTTCTAAAAACAGCTTCTAACCAGTACTTCCGCAATCTGGCATGGATTTTTTATTTTCCGGTATTTTTAAGGTTCAAAAACGACCTTGTTTATTTAATTCGCTTTTTCACCCTGTATATATAAGAATCTGTTATTTTGTTTATTTTCGAAAAATGACCTTTAACGAGTACTTCCGCAATCTGGCATGGATTTTTATTTTCCGGTATTTTTACAGGTTAAAAACGACCTTGTTACTTTAATTTGGTTTTTTCACCCTGTATATATAAAAACCCGTTATCTTCCTTATTTTCTGAAAACAGCTTTTAACGAGTACTCCCGCAATCTTTCATGGATTTTTTATTTTCCGGTATTTTTAAGGGTCAAAAACGACCTTGTTTTTCTTAATTCGCTTTTTCGCCCTGTATATATAAAAATCTGTTATTTTGTTTATTTTCGAAAAATGGCCTTTAACGAGTACTTCCGCAATCTGGCATGGATTTTTTATTTTCCGGTATTTTTAAAGGTCAAAAACGACCTTGTTAATTTAATTCGGTTTTTTCACCCTGTAGATATTAAAATCTGCCATTTTGACAGCAATCAAAAAAATAGCATTTGACCAGTATAGTCGCAATCTGCTATGAATTTTTTATTTTCGGGTATTTTTAAGGGTCAAAAACGACCTTGATACTTTAATTAAGTTTTCTCACCCTGTATATATAAAAACCCGTTATTTTGTTTATTTTCTAAATACAGCTTTTAACGAGTACTCCCGCAATCTGGCATGGATTTTTTATTTTCGGGTATTTTTAAGGGTCAAAAACGACCTTATTACTTTAATTCGGTTTTTTCACTTTGTAGATATTAAAATCTGCCATTTTGACAGTAATCAAAAAAATAACCTTTGTCCAGTATATCCGCAATCTGCTAGGGATTTTTTATTTTAAGGTAATTTAATGGTCAAAAACGACTTTCTAAGTGGAAAATTTTTTTTTACCCTGTATATATAAAAACTCGTTATTTTTTTTATCTTCTGAAAACAGCTTTTAACGAGTACTTCCGCTATCTGGCATGAATTTTTTATTTTCCGGGATTTTTAAGAGTCAAAAACGACCTTGTTACTTTAATTGGGTTTTTTCACCCTGTAGATATTAAATTCTGCCATTTTGACAGTAATAAAACAGTAGCATTTGACCATTATATCCGCAATCTGCTATGCATTTTTTATTTTCCGGTGTTTTTAAGGGTCAAAAACGACCTTGTTACTTTAATTCGGTTTTTCACCCCGTAGATATTAAAATCTGCCATTTTGACAGCAATCAAAAAAATAGCATTTGACCAGTATACCCGCAATCTGCTATGAATTTTTTATTTTCCGGTATTTTTAAGGGTCAAAAACGACCTTGTTACTTTAATTAAGTTTTCTCACCCTGTATATATAAGAACCCGTTATTTTGTTTATTTTCTAGATACACCTTTTAACGAGTACTCCCGCAATCTGGCATGGATTTTTTATTTTCTGGTATTTTTAAGGGTCAAAAACGACATTGTTATAGTAATTCGTTGTTTTTACCCTGTATATATAAAAACCCGTTATTTTGTTTTTTTTCTAAAAACAGCTTTTAACGAGTACTTCCGCAATCTGGCATGGATTTTTTATTTTCCGGTATTTTTAAGAGTCGAAAACGACCTTATTACTTTAATTCGGTTTTTTCACTTTGTAGATATTAAAATCTGCCATTTTGACAGTAATCAAAAAAATAGCATTTGACCAGTATACCCGCAATCTGCTATGAATTTTTTATTTTCCGGTATTTTTAAGGGTCAAAAACGACCTTGTTTCTTTAATTAAGTTTTCTCACCCTGTATATATAAAAACCCGATATTTTGTTTACTTTCTAAATACAGCTTTTAACGAGTACTCCCACAATCTGTATATATAAAAACCCGATATTTTTTTTACATTCTAAGTACAGCTTTTAACGAATACTCCCACAATCTGGCATGGATTTTTTATTTTCCGGTATTTTTAAAGGTCAAAAACGACCTTGTTATATTAATTCGGTGTTTTTACCCTGTATATATAAAAACCCGTTATTTTTTTTTTCGAAAAACAGCTTTTATCGAGTCCTTCCGCAATCTGGCATGAATTTTTTATTTTCCGGTGTTGTTAAAGGTCAAAAACGACCTTGTTACTTTAATTAAGTTTTCTCACCCTGTATATATAAAAATCCGTTATTTTGTTTATTTTCTAAAAACAATAAAAACTGCTTTTAACGAGTACTTCCGCAATCTGGCATGCATTTTTTATTTTCCGGTATTTTTAAAGGTCAAAACGACCTTGGCACATTAATTCGGTTTTTTCACCCTGTAGATGTTAAAATCTGCAATTTTGACAATAATCAAAAAAGTAGCATTTGACCAGTATACCCGCAATCTGCTATAGATTTTTTATTTTCGGGTATTTTTAAGGGTCAAAAACGACCTTGTTACATTAATTAAGTTTTTTCACCCTGTATATATAAAAACCCGTTATTTTGTTTATATTCTAAAAACAGCTTCTAACGAGTACTTCCGCTATCTGGCATGGATTTTTTATTTTCCGGTATTTTTACAGGTCAAAAACGACCTTGTTACTTTAATTCGGTTTTTTCACCCTGTATATATAAAAACCCGTTATCTTGCTTATTTTCCGAAAACAGCTTTTAACGAGTACTTCCGCAATCTGGCATGGATTTTTTATTTTCCGGGATTTTCAAGTGTTAAAAACGACCTTGTTACTTTAATTCGGTTTTTTACCCTGTATATATAAAAACATGTTATTTTATTTATTTTCTAAAAACAGCTTCTAACCAATACTTCCGCAATCTGACATGGATTTTTTATTTTCCGGTATTTTTACAGGTCAGAAACGAACTTTTTACTTTTATTCGGTTTTTTCACCCTGTATATATAAAAACCCGTTATCTTGCTTATTTTCTGAAAACAGCTTTTAACGAGTACTCCCGCAATCTGGCATGGATTTTTTATTTTTCAGTATTTTTAAGGGTCAAAAACGACCTTGTCTTTTTAATTCGCTTTTTCACCCTTTATATATAAAAATCTGTTATTTTGTTTATTTTCGAAAAAGGGCCTTTAACGAGTACTTCCGCAATCTGGCATGGATTTTTTATTTTTCGGTATTTTTAAGGGTCAAAAACGACCTTGTTATTTTAATTCGGTTTTTTCACCCTGTAGATATTAAAATCTGCCATTTTGACAGTAATCAAAAGTAGCATTTGACCAGTATATCCGCAATCTGCTATGAATTTTTTATTTTCCGGTATTTTTAAGGGTCAAAAACGACCTTGTTACTTTAATTAAGTTTTCTCACCCTTTATATATAAAAAACCGGTATTTTGTTTATTTTCTAAATACAGCTTTTAACGAGTACTCCCACAATTTGGCATGTATTTTTTATTTTCCGGTATTTTTAAGGGTCAAAAACGACCTTGTTATATTAATTCGGTATTTTTACCCTGTATATATAAAAACCCGTTATTTTGTTTATTTTCTAAAAACAGCTTTTATCGAGTCCTTCCGCAATCTGGCATGAATTTTTTATTTTCCGGTGGTTTTAAGGGTCAAAAACGACCTTGTTACTTTAATTAAGTTTTCTCACCCTGTATATATAAAAATCCGTTATTTTGTTTATTTTCTATTAACAGTAAAAACATCTTTTAACGAGTACTTCCGCAATCTGGCATGGATTTTTTATTTTCCGGTATTTTTAGGGGTTAAAAACGACCTTGGTACATTAATTCGGTGTTTTCACCCTGTAGATATTAAAATCTTCCATTTTGGCAATATTCAAAAAAGTAGCATTTGACCAGTATACCCACAATCTGCTATAGATTTTTTATTTTCCGGTATTTTGAAGGGTCAAAAACGACCTTGTTATTTTAATTAAGTTTTTTCACCCTGTATATATAAAAACCCGATATTTTGTTTATTTTCTAAATACAGCTTCTAACGAGTACTCCCACAATCTGGCATGGATTTTTTATTTTCCGGTATTTTTAGGGGTTAAAAACGACCTTGGTACATTAATTCGGTGTTTTCACCCTGTAGATATTAAAATCTGCCATTTTGGCAATATTCAAAAAAGTAGCATTTGACCAGTATACCCACAATCTGCTATAGATTTTTTATTTTCCGGTATTTTTAAGGGTCCAAAACGACCTTGTTATATTAATTTGTTGT
The DNA here is from genome assembly GCA_963921995.1 of Oxystoma pomonae. Taxonomy (NCBI): domain Eukaryota; kingdom Metazoa; phylum Arthropoda; class Insecta; order Coleoptera; family Brentidae; genus Oxystoma; species Oxystoma pomonae. The sequence continues at coordinate 72,260,240 of OY998165.1, forward strand.
TTTTACCCTGTATTTTGTTTATTTTCGAAAAACAGCTTTTAACGAGTACCTCCGCGATCTGGCATGGATTTTTTATTTTCCGGTATTCTTTAGAGTCAAAAACGACTTTGTTGCTTTAATTCGGTTTTTCACCCTGTAGGTATTAAAATCTGCCATTTTGACAGTAATCAAAAAAATAGCATTTGACCAGTATAGCCGCAATCTGCTATGAATTTTTAATTTTCCGCTATTTTTAAGGGTCAAAAACGACCTTGTTACTTTAATTAAGTTTTCTCACCCTGTATATATAAAAACCCGATATTTTGTTTATTTTCTAAATACAGCTTCTAACGAGTACTCCCACAATCTGGCATGGATTTTTTATTTTCCGGTGTTTTTAAGGGTCAAAAACGAACTTGTGATACTAATTCGGTGTTTTTACCCTGTATATATAAAAACCCGTTATTTTGTTTATTTTCGAAAAACAGCTTTTATCGAGTCCTTCCGCAATCTGGCATGAATTTTTTATTTTCCGGGATTTTTAAGAGTCAAAAACGACCTTGTTACTTTAATTGGGTTTTTTCACCCTGTAGATATTAAATTCTGCCATTTTGACAGTAATAAAAAAGTAGCATTTGACCATTATATCCGCAATCTGCTATGAATTTTTTATTTTCCGGTGTTTTTAAGGGTCAAAAACGACCTTGTTACTTTAATTAAGTTTTCTCACCCTGTATATATAAATATCCGTTATTTGATTTATTTTCTAAAAACAGTAAAAACAGCTTTTAACGAGTACTTCCGCAATCTGGCATGGATTTTTTATTTTCCGGTATTTTTAAGGGTTAAAAACGACCTTGGTACATTAATTCGGTTTTTTCACCATGTAGATATTAAAATCTGCCATTTTGAAAATATTCAAAAAAGTAGCATTTGACCAGTATACCTGCAATCTGCTATAGATTTTTTATTTTCCGGTATTTTGAAGGGTCAAAAACGACCTTGTTACTTTAATTAAGTTTTTCACCCTGTATATATAAAAACCCGTTATTTTTTTTATATTCTAAAAACAGCTTCTAACGAGTACTTCCGCAATCTGGCATGGATTTTTTATTTTCCGGTATTTTTAAGGGTCCAAAACGACCTTGTTATATTAATTTGTTGTTTTTACCCTGTATTTTGTTTATTTTCGAAAAACAGCTTTTAACGAGTACCTCCGCAATCTGGCATGGATTTTTTATTTTCCGGTATTCTTAAGAGTCAAAAACGACCTTGTTACTTTAATTCGGTTTTTCACCCTGTAGGTATTAAAATCTGCCATTTTGACAGTAATCAAAAAAATAGCATTTGACCAGTATAGCCGCAATCTGCTATGAATTTTTAATTTTCCGGTATTTTTAAGGGTCAAAAACGACCTTGTTACTTTAATTAAGTTTTCTCACCCTGTATATATAAAAACCCGATATTTTGTTTATTTTCTAAATACAGCTTCTAACGAGTACTCCCACAATCTGGCATGGATTTTTTATTTTCCCGTGTTTTTAAGGGTCAAAAACGACCTTGTGATACTAATTCGGTGTTTTTACCCTGTATATATAAAAACCCGTTATGTTGTTTATTTTCGAAAAACAGCTTTTATCGAGTCCTTCTGCAATCTGGCATGAATTTTTTATTTTCCGGGATTTTTAAGAGTCAAAAACGACCTTGTTACTTTAATTGGGTTTTTTCACCCTGTAGATATTAAATTCTGCCATTTTGACAGTAATAAAAAAGTAGCATTTGACCATTATATCCGCAATCTGCTATGAATTTTTTATTTTCCGGTGTTTTTAAGGGTCAAAAACGACCTTGTTACTTTAATTAAGTTTTCTCACCCTGTATATATAAAAATCCTTTATTTGATTTATTTTCTAAAAACAGTAAAAACAGCTTTTAACGAGTACTTCCGCAATCTGGCATGGATTTTTTATTTTCCGGTATTTTTAAGGGTTAAAAACGACCTTGGTACATTAATTCGGTTTTTTCACCATGTAGATATTAAAATCTGCCATTTTGAAAATATTCAAAAAAGTAGCATTTGACCAGTATACCCGCAATCTGCTATAGATTTTTTATTTTCCGGTATTTTGAAGGGTCAAAAACGACCTTGTTACTTTAATTAAGTTTTTTCACACTGTATATATAAAAACCCGTTATTTTGTTTATATTCTAAAAACAGCTTTTAACGAGTACTTCCGCAATCTGGCATGGATTTTTTATTTTCCGGGATTTTCAAGTGTCAAAAACGACCTTGTTTCTTTAATTCGGTTTTTTACCCTGTATATATAAAAACCCGTTATTTTATTTATTTTCTAAAAACAGCTTCTAACCAGTACTTCCGCAATCTGGCATGGATTTTTTATTTTCCGGTATTTTTAAGGTTCAAAAACGACCTTGTTTATTTAATTCGCTTTTTCACCCTGTATATATAAAATTCTGTTATTTTGTTTATTTTCGAAAAATGACCTTTAACGAGTACTTCCGCAATCTGGCATGGATTTTTTATTTTCCGGTATTTTTACAGGTCAGAAACGACCTTGTTACTTTAATTCGGTTTTTTCACCCTGTATATATAAAAACCCGTTATCTTGCTTATTTTCTGAAAACAGCTTTTAACGAGTACTCCCGCAATCTGGCATGGGTTTTTTATTTTTCGGTATTTTACAGGGTCAAAAACGACCTTGTTTTTTTAATTCGCTTTTTCACCCTGTATATATAAAAATCTGTTATTTTGTTTATTTTCGAAAAATGGCCTTTAACGAGTACTTCCGCAATCTGGCATGGATTTTTTATTTTTCGTTATTTTTAAAGGTCAAAAACGACCTTGTTATTTTAATTCGGTTTTTTCACCCTGTAGATATTAAAATCTGCCATTTTGACAGTATTCAAAAGTAGCATTTGACCAGTATATCCGCAATCTGCTATGAATTTTTTATTTTCCGGTATTTTTAAGGGTCAAAAACGACCTTGTTACTTTAATTAAGTTTTCTCACCCGTTATATATAAAAAACCGGTATTTTGTTTATTTTCTAAATACAGCTTTTAACGAGTACTCCCACAATTTGGCATGGATTTTTTATTTTCTGGTATTTTTAAAGGTCAAAAACGACCTTGTTATATTAATTCGGTATTTTTACCCTGTATATATAAAAACCCGTTATTTTGTTTATTTTCTAAAAACAGCTTTTATCGAGTCCTTCCGCAATCTGGCATGAATTTTTTATTTTCCGGTGGTTTTAAGGGTCAAAAACGACCTTGTTACTTTAATTAAGTTTTCTCACCCTGTATATATAAAAATCCGTTATTTCGTTTATTTTCTATTAACAGTAAAAACATCTTTTAACGAGTACTTCCGCAATCTGGCATAGATTTTTTATTTTCCGGTATTTTTAGGGGTTAAAAACGACCTTGGTACATTAATTCGGTGTTTTCACCCTGTAGATATTAAAATCTGCCATTTTGGCAATATTCAAAAAAGTGGCATTTGACCAGTATACCCACAATCTGCTCTAGATTTTTTATTTTCCGGTATTTTGAAGGGTCCAAAACGACCTTGTTATATTAATTTGTAGTTTTTACCCTGTATTTTGTTTATTTTCGAAAAACAGCTTTTAACGAGTACCTCCGCAATCTGGCATGGATTTTTTATTTTCCGGTATTCTTAAGAGTCAAAAACGACCTTGTTACTTTAATTCGGTTTTTCACCCTGTAGGTATTAAAATCTGCCATTTTGACAGTAATCAAAAAAATAGCATTTGACCAGTATAGCCGCAATCTGCTATGAATTTTTAATTTTCCGGTATTTTTAAGGGTCAAAATTGACCTTGTTACTTTAATTAAGTTTTCTCACCCTGTATATATAAAAACCCGATAATTTGTTTATTTTCTAATTACAGCTTCTAACGAGTACTCCCACAATCTGGCATGGATTTTTTATTTTCCGGTGTTTTTAAGGGTCAAAAACGACCTTGTTATACTAATTCGGTGTTTTTACCCTGTATATATAAAAACCCGTTATTTTGTTTATTTTCGAAAAATTTTTATTTTTCGGGATTTTTAAGAGTCAAAAACGACCTTGTTACTTTAATTGGGTTTTTTCACCCTGTAGATATTAAATTCTGCCATTTTGACAGTAATAAAAAAGTAGCATTTGACCATTATATCCGCAATCTGCTATGAATTTTTTATTTTCCGGTGTTTTTAAGGGTCAAAAACGACCTTGTTACTTTAATTAAGTTTTCTCACCCTGTATATATAAAAATCCGTTACTTGGATTATTTTCTAAAAACAGTAAAAACAGCTTTTAACGAGTACTTCCGCAATCTGGCATGGATTTTTTATTTTCCGGTATTTTTAAGGGTTAAAAACGACCTTGGTACATTAATTCGGTTTTTTCACCATGTAGATATTAAAATCTGCCATTTTGAAAATATTCAAAAAAGTAGCATTTGACCAGTATACCCGCAATCTGCTATAGATTTTTTATTTTCCGGTATTTTGAAGGGTCAAAAACGACCTTGTTACTTTAATTAAGTTTTCTCACCCTGTATATATAAAAACCCGTTATTTTGTTTATTTTCTAAATACAGCTTTTAACGAGTACTCCCACAATTTGGCATGGATTTTTTATTTTCCGTTATTTTTAAAAGTCAAAAACGACCTTGTTATATTAATTCGGTATTTTTACCCTGTATATATAAAAACCCGCTATTTTGTTTATTTTCTAAAAACAGCTTTTATCGAGTCCTTCCGCAATCTGGCATGAATTTTTTATTTTCCGGTGTTTTTAAGGGTCAAAAACAACCTTGTTACTTTAATTAAGTTTTCTCACCCTGTATATATAAAAATCCGTTATTTCGTTTATTTTCTATTGACAGTAAAAACATCTTTTAACGAGTACTTCCGCAATCTGGCATGGATTTTTTATTTTCCGGTATTTTTAGGGGTTAAAAACGACCTTGGTACATTAATTAGGTGTTTTCACCCTGTAGATATTAAAATCTGCCATTTTGGCAATATTCAAAAAAGTAGCATTTGACCAGTATACCCGCAATCTGCTATAGATTTTTTATTTTCCGGTATTTTGAAGGGTCAAAAACGACCTTGTTACTTTAATTAAGTTTTCACCCTGTATATATAAAAACCCGTTATTTTGTTTATATTCTAAAAACAGCTTCTAACGAGTACTTCCGCAATCTGGCATGGATTTTTTATTTTCCGGTATTTTTAAGGGTCCAAAACGACCTTGTTATATTAATTTGTTGTTTTTACCCTGTATTTTGTTTATTTTCTAAATACAGCTTCTAACGAGTACTCCGACAATCTGGCATGGATTTTTTATTTTCCGGTGTTTATAAGGGTCAAAAACGACCTTGTTATACTAATTCGGTGTTTTTACCCTGTATATATAAAAACCCGTTATTTTGTTTATTTTCTAAAAACAGCTTTTATCGATTCCTTTCGCAATCTGGCATGAATTTTTTATTTTCCGGTATTTTTAAGGGTCAAAAACGACCTTGTTACTTTAATTAAGTTTTCTCACCCTGTATATATAAAAATCCGTTAATTCGTTTATTTTCTATTAACAGTAAAAACATCTTTTATCGAGTACTTCCGCAATCTGGCATGGATTTTTTATTTTCCGGTATTTTTAGGGGTTAAAAACAACCTTGGTACATTAATTCGGTGTTTTCACCCTGTAGATATTAAAATCTGCCATTTTGGCAATATTCAAAAAAAGTAGCATTTGACCAGTATACCCCCAATCTGCTATAGATTTTTTATTTTCCGGTATTTTGAAGGGTCAAAAACGACCTTGTTACTTTAATTAAGTTTTTTCACCCTGTATATATAAAAACCCGTTATTTTGTTTATATTCTAAAAACAGCTTCTAACGAGTACTTCCGCAATCTGGCATGGATTTTTTATTTTCCGGTATTTTTAAGGGTCCAAAACGACCTTGTTATATTAATTTGTTGTTTTTACCCTGTATTTTGTCTATTTTCGAAAAACAGCTTTTAACGAGTACCTCCGCAATCTGGCATGGATTTTTTATTTTCCGGTATTCTTAAGAGTCAAAAACGACCTTGTTACTTTAATTCGGTTTTTCACCCTGTAGGTATTAAAATCTGCCATTTTGACAGTAATCAAAAAAATAGCATTTGACCAGTATTGCCGCAATCTGCTATGAATTTTTAATTTTTCAGTATTTTTAAGGGTCAAAAACGACCTTGTTACTTTAATTAAGTTTTCTCACCCTGTATATATAAAAAGCCGATATTTTGTTTATTTTCTAAATACAGCTTCTAACGAGTACTCTCACAATCTGGCATGGATTTTTTATTTTCCGGTATTTTTACAGGTCAAAAACGACCTTGTTACTTTAATTTGGTTTTTTCACCCTGTATATATAAAGACCCGTTATCTTGCTTATTTTCTGAAAACAGCTTTTAACGGGTACTCCCGCAATCTGGCATGTATTTTTTATTTTCCGGTGTTTTTAAGGGTCAAAAACGACCTTGTTATACTAATTCGGTGTTTTTACCCTGTATATATAAAAACCCGTTATTTTGTTTATTTTCGAAAAACAGCTTTTATCGAGTCCTTCCGCAATCTGGCATGAATTTTTTATTTTCCGGGATTTTTAAGAGTCAAAAACGACCTTGTTACTTTAATTGGGTTTTTTCACCCTGTAGATATTAAATTCTACCATTTTGACAGTAATAAAAAAGTAGCATTTTACCATTATATCCGAAATCTGCTATGAATTTTTTATTTTCCGGTGTTTTTAAGGGTCAAAACCGACTTTGTTACTTTAATTAAGTTTTCTCACCCTGTATATATAAAAATCCGTTATTTGGTTTATTTTCTAAAACCAGCAAAAACAGCTTTTAACGAGTACTTCCGCAATCCGGTATTTATAAGGGTTAAAAACGACCTTGGTACATTAATTCGGTTTTTTCACCATGTAGATATTAAAATCTGCCATTTTGAAAATATTAAAAAAAGTAGCATTTGACCAGTATACCCGCAATCTGCTATAGATTTTTTATTTTCCGTTATTTTGAAGGGTCAAAAACGACCTTGTTACTTTAATTAAGTTTTTTCACACTGTATATATAAAAACCCGTTATTTTGTTTATATTCTAAAAACAGCTTCTAACGAGTACTTCCGTAATCTGGCATGGATTTTTTATTTTCCGGTATTTTTACAGGTCAAAAATGACCTTGTTACAGTAATTCGGTTTTTTCACCCTGTATATATAAAAACCCGTTATCTTGCTTATTTTATGAAAACAGCTTTTAACGAGTACTTCCGCAATCTGGCATGGATTTTTTATTTTCCGGGATTTTCAAGTGTCAAAAACGACCTTGTTTCTTTAATTCGGTTTTTTACCCTGTATATATAAAAACCCGTTATTTTATTTATTTTCTAAAAACAGCTTCTAACCAGTACTTCCGCAATCTGGCATGGATTTTTTATTTTCCGGTATTTTTAAGGGTCAAAAACGACCTTGTTTTTTTTAATTCGCTTTTTCACCCTGTATATATAAAAATCTGTTATTTTGTTTATTTTCGAAAAATGGCCTTTAACGAGTACTTCCGCAATCTGGCATGGATTTTTTATTTTCCGGTATTTTTACAGGTCAAAAACGACCTTGTTAATTTAACTCGGTTTTTTCACCCTGTAGATATTAAAATCTGCCATTTTGACAGCAATCAAAAAAATAGCATTTGACCAGTATACTCGCAATCTGCTATGAATTTTTTATTTTCGGTTATTTTTAAGGGTCAAAAACGATCTTGATACTTTAATTAAGTTTTCTCACCCTGTATATATAAAAACCCGTTATTTTGTTTATTTTCTAAATACAGCTTTTAACGAGTACTTCCGCAATCTGGCATGGATTTTTTATTTTTCGGTATTTTTAAGGGTCAAAAACGACCTTGTTATTTTAATTCGGTTTTTTCACCCTGTAGATATTAAAATCTGCCATTTTGACAGTAATCAAAAGTAGCATTTGACCAGTATATCCGCAATCTGCTATGAATTTTTTATTTTCCGGTATTTTTAAGGGTCAAAAACGACCTTGTTACTTTAATTAAGATTTCTCACCCTTTATATATAAAAAACCGGTATTTTGTTTATTTTCTAAATACAGCTTTTAACGAGTACTCCCACAATTTGGCATGGATTTTTTATTTTCCGGTATTTTTAAGGGTCAAAAACGACCTTGTTATATTAATTCGCTATTTTTACCCTGTATATATAAAAACCCGTTATTTTGTTTATTTTCTAAAAACAGCTTTTATCGAGTCCTTCCGCAATCTGGCATGAATTTTTTATTTTCCGGTGTTTTTAAGGGTCAAAAACGACCTTGTTACTTTAATTAAGTTTTCTCACCCTGTATATATAAAAATCCGGTGTTTCGTTTATTTTCTATTAACAGTAAAAACATCTTTTAACGAGTACTTCCGCAATCTGGCATGGATTTTTTATTTTCCGGTATTTTTAGGGGTTAAAAACGACCTTGGTACATTAATTCGGTGTTTTCACCCTGTAGATATTAAAATCTGCCATTTTGGCAATATTCAAAAAAGTAGCATTTGACCAGTATACCCGCAATCTGCTATAGATTTTTTATTTTCCGGTATTATGAAGGGTCAAAAACGACCTTGTTACTTTAATTAAGTTTTTTTACCCTGTATATATAAAAACCCGTTATTTTGTTTATATTCTAAAAACAGCTTCTAACGAGTACTCCCGCAATCTGGCATGGATTTTTTATTTTCCGGTACTTTTAAGGGTCCAAAACGACCTTGTTATATTAATTTGTTGTTTTTACCCTGTATTTTGTTTATTTTCGAAAAACAGCTTTTAAAGAGTACCTCCGCAATCTGGCATGGATTTTTTATTTTCCGGTATTCTTAAGAGTCAGAAACGACCTTGTTACCTTAATTCGGTTTTTCACCCTGTAGGTATTAAAATCTGCCATTTTGACAGTAATCAAAAAAATAGCATTTGACCAGTATAGCCGCAATCTGCTTTGAACTTTTAATTTTCCGGTATTTTTAAGGGTCAAAAACGACCTTGTTACTTTAATTAAGTTTTTTCACCCTGTATATATAAAAACCCGTTATTTTGTTTATATTCTAAAAACAGCTTTTAACGAGTACTTCCGCAATCTGGCATGGATTTTTTATTTTCCGGTATTTTTAAGGGTCCAAAACGACCTTGTTATATTAATTTGTTGTTTTTACCCTGTATTTTGTTTATTTTCGAAAAACAGCTTTTAACGAGTACCTCCGCAATCTGGCATGGATTTTTTATTTTCCGGTATTCTTAAGAGTCAAAAACGACCTTGTTACTTTAATTCGGTTTTTCACCCTGTAGGTATTAAAATCTGCCATTTTGACAGTAATCAAAAAAATAGCATTTGACCAGTATAGCCGCAATCTGCTATGAATTTTTAATTTTCCGGTATTTTTAAGGGTCAAAAACGACCTTGTTACTTTAATTAAGTTTTCTCACCCTGTATATATAAAAACCCGATATTTTGTTTATTTTCTAAATAAAGCTTCTAACGAGTACTCCCACAATCTGGCATGGATTTTTTATTTTCCGGTGTTTTTAAGGGTCAAAAACGACCTTGTTATACTAATTCGGTGTTTTTACCATGTATATATAAAAACCCGTTATTTTGGTTATTTTCGAAAAACAGCTTTTATCGAGTCCTTCCGCAATCTGGCATGAATTTTTTATTTTCCGGTGTTTTTAAGGGTCAAAAACGACCTTGTTACTTTAATTAAGTTTTCTCACCCTGTATATATAAAAATCCGTTATTTGGTTTATTTTCTAAAAACATTAAAAACAGCATTTAACGAGTACTTCCGCAATCTGGCATGGATTTTTTATTTTCCGGTATTTTTAAGGGTTAAAAACGACCTTGGTACATTAATTCGGTTTTTTCACCATGTAGATATTAAAATCTGCCATTTTGAAAATATTCAAAAAAGTAGCATTTGACCAGTATACCCGCAATCTGCTATAGGTTTTTTATTTTCCGGTATTTTGAAGGGTCAAAAACGACCTTGTTACATTAATTAAGTTTTTTCACACTGTATATATAAAAACCCGTTATTTTGTTTATATTCTAAAAACAGCTTCTAACGAGTACTTCCGTAATCTGGCATGGATTTTTTATTTTCCGGTATTTTTACAGGTCAAAAACGACCTTGTTACTTTAATTCGGTTTTTTCACCCTGTTCTAGTACTTCCGCAATCTGGCATGGATTTTTTATTTTCCCGTATTTTTAAGGGTCAAAAACGACCTTGTTACTTTAATTCGGTTTTTTCACCCTGTAGATGTTAAAATCTGCCATTTTGACAGTAATCAAAAAAATAGAATTTGACCAGTATACCCGCAATCTGCTATGAATTTTTTATTTTCCTGTATTTTAAAGGGTAAAAAAAGACCTTGTTACTTTAATTACGTTTTCTCACCCTGTATATACAAAAACCCGTTATTTTGTTTATTTTCTAAATACAGCTTTTAACGAGTACTCCCACAATCTGGCATGGATTTTTCATTTTCCGTTATTTTTAAGAGTCAAAAACGACCTTGTTACTTTAATTCGGTTTTTTCACCCTGTAGATATTAAATTCTGCCATTTCGACAGCAATCGAAATAGTAGCATTGGAACAGTATACCCGCAATATGCTATGGATTTTTTATTTTCCGGTATTTTTAAGGGTCAAAATCGACTTGCTAAGTGAAATAGAGTTTTTTCACCCTGTATATATAAAACCCCGTTATTTTGTTTATTTTCTAGATACAGCTTTTAACGAGTACTCCCACAATCTGGCATGGATTCTCATTAAAAACTTTAGGCATAAGTGACCACACCAAACTTTGCCACGTTTTGATGTTTTTGTCTATTCGTTTTTCGGTAGGTTTGAAGTTCCGATCGAAGTTTTCTTACAGCAGCACCCAACGCCACTTTTTTTACCTTCTTTCCTTTTTTAACACTTTGAGTTTGTTTGCTTTGTTTTCATAGCTTTTCCTTTTTTTACTTTTCTGACATTCTTCCCGTTTTTTGTTCCTCGTGTGATTTTGTATTTCAGCCCCATTCCAAACCTCTGCTTTACTTTCATAGCTTTTGCAACAAACCAAGCAGCAGCCTTCTCTTTGAGTCCTGAATTGGTCGACTTCACAATTTGTTCTGCCGCGTCTTGCAGTTGCTTATCAGCTTTGTGTCGTTCTTCTAAATTATTCAAATTATTTGCGTAACTGATATCATGTTTTTTGCAAGCTTTATCTAATTGATTTATTCCAGGGTCACCCCTAGCTAATCTCTTATTTAGACGAGTACCTGGGCCACAGAATTGGTAAAAAGGCAGGTGTAGTTCAACTGGTAACTTATTTATCAGAGAATTAAAAATACCATAACCTTTCTTTTTGTCGCACTGTCTTTTGCGGTCGGGTAACAACATTTGAATGAAAACAATTATATATCTACCTTAGCTTAAATCCAAATTTTAGTCTCTATCGTCATGCGTCTCGTGCAACAACAAGATAAAGTTTCTGTTATTAATTTAGATGAAAAAATTGGCCATGGTAGCATTAAGTCTCGCCATGGAAAACTACTACCGAATTCTATTTGAGGTCTTATAATAGGACCATCAAACTGTGGAAAAACCAATGTTCTTATTACACTTTTAACACACTCTCTTGGTTTACGTTTTGAAAATGTTTATGTCTACTCTAAATCACTTTTTCAACCAAAATATGAATATCTAAAGAAGATTTTGACTCCGATAAAGGGATTAGGATATTACACGTTTGAAGAGACCTCCAACGTCATACATCCAAACCAAGCAAAAGAAAATTCTGTCTTTGTATTCGATGATGTAATTTGTGATAATCAGGATATTATAAGAACATATTACAGTATGGGTAGACATAGAAATATTGATTGTTTTTATTTAGCCCAAACGTATTCTAGAGTGCCAAAACAACTGGTTCGAGACAATGCAAATTTTCTTGTAGTGTTTAAACAAGATGAAACAAATCTCGAACACAATTTTTCCGACCATGTTTCACCAGACTTTACATTTTCTCAGTTTCAAGAAATTTCTGGAAAATGTTGGAGTGATAAAAATGATTTTTTGGTGATTGTAAAGACGCTGATGTCAGCGAAAAATCATTTGGGAAAGAAAATTCAGAATTATATCCAATTATTCCGCCATTAACAGGCACGCCCTTAAACAATTCAAAGTTGACCGATAGTTCACTTAATACAACAGGGCTGACTGATAATGATATATCTTTTATGTGAAGATCCGGAGGAGAATCACAAGCTATAGCTATGACCTATATATATGGGTTAAAAGATAATCCAACAAGGTATGATATTGTGTATGGAGTCCGATATAATATTGCTAATAAGAAGATGCATATAGGAGATGTAATAATAAGATTTCCTGGTGGAATGATAACATTATGGCGTGGAAAACATAAACTCGGAGAATACATCGGATCTCGAAAATTATATGACTTACTGTTTTTAAAGAAACCGCATGAATCCAGCATAAACGAAATTGATCAGAATGTTCTCAGCGATTACAAAGATATTCTTCAAGTTTCTAACGCCTACTTTAATCGATACGATAAAATAAATGGAATAAATAAAAGTAAATCTGCTAAATTTACCAATTTTATTAAACCGCTTATTTTTGAAAAAAACAGGATCTGCTTTTAAAAAGCGACAAAACATAAATTTAAAAAATAAATTACTTGGCAATAAAAAAGTTGAGTATGTGTACTGGAATACAGCGCAGGAGTTGGTTGCACGCCTGCGACTATTGTGGAGTTCTAAAATGGCTGGGCATACAGAGCACGATAGTGAAATACTGTCCATTATTGAAGAGCTCAAAGAAGAAGGTGTTATATATTAATTTAAAAAAAAAACATTTAAAACCATGAATATTTAATAATAATATGAAACTAAGTGTAGTTAATGAGTTACACAGAACAGCAAAGAAAAATTTTCCCAGAAGAAAAACTATAATTAAGGGATATAACGATTTGTGGCAAATCGATTTGGCTGATATGCAACAGTATTTAAAAGAAAATAACGGTTATCGATATATTTTGGTTTGCATAAATTGCTTTTCTAAATTCGTGTGGGTCAGGCCCTTACGGACCAAAACAGGACCTGAAGTACATGACGCAATGAAAGATATATTTAAAGAGGCAAAATGTTTCCCTAGCAATCTCCAATCTGATCAAGGAACAGAATTTTTTAATGCTAATTTTCGAGCACTTATGAAGAAAAAAAGAATTAATCATTACTGCACGTATAGTACTAAAAAAGCAGCTATCGTTGAAAGGGTGATTAAAACAATAAAAAATAAATTATTTAAGGAGTTTTCTGCTAGGGGTAGCTACAAATGGATTGATATTTTAGAACAAATAGTTAATAAATACAATAGAACAGTACACACCACTATAAAAATGAGACCAATTGATGTCAAGCCAAACTCCCAAGTTAGAGCATTTCAAAACATAAAAATTGCGCCGAAAAAGTTTAAGTTTAAAGTTGGAGACAAAGTTCGAATAAGTAAATATAAATCAATTTTTGAAAAAGGATATACTCCATCGTGATATACAGAGCTGTTTATAATTGATAAAGTTAATTTTACAAATCCAAATCCAAAAATGAACCATAGAAATGAGTATTACGTTAAGTGGCTGGGTTTACCTGAAAAGCACATGCAAATGCTGCGGATATTGTATAAAGTTTATGGTTTTAAAATTTTGCACATCACTTTTCTACTGGCTACTCTATTGTAAATATGTTTGTTGACATACAAGGATTTAAGGCTCACAATAACAAATTTATACCCAAAGAATTGGCGGCTTATGATGGTTTAAAAATAGCTCATTACGTTTTTAAACCTCTATTTAACATTAGCAAATTGGATTTAAAATATAAGAAACAAGCCAATTGGATTATGAAGTACCACCACTGCATAAACTGGTCTAATGGATTTACCAATATTGAAGATTTTAAAGATATTATACAGCACATTTCAAGTCTGTCAGAATTTGTGTATGTTAAAGGGCTGGAAAAAGCCAATTTTATCCGAAAATATATTTCCAATGTTATTGAACTTCCAGAACATCCTCCGCTGCTCAAAGGAAATCCTAGCTGTTTATATCACAACAATTTATCTATATGTGCTTTACCCAATGTAAAATTTTTAAAAATTTTATTAAATGGTAATACTGCCTAGTTTAAATATGGTCTTTTTATTTGTTTTTTTTTTAGATTAAGATAGTAAATAAAAAAAAACACTTAAATAAATACATAAATGTATTTTTTTTATTACACAAATAATAACAATTGCTAATATACATGGTTTACTACACAACATTAGAACGGTAACATAGTTCTTTCTATTCTACCCAAATCATTTTCATTTAAAGATCTAAGATAAGATAGTACTTCTGAAAACTCTTGGCATGATTTAATTTCTGAATGACCCCAAGGTAATGTACTCGTAGTGCCCGGTATTAAATAACGTTTGTCATCGTGGGAAGACAGAACTACTTTATTTTTTGTTTCGGTGTAGATATTATGTAATTCACTTTTAACTATTTTCATTTTACGAAAAATTAAACCGCTCTTTTCTACAATATTTTTATAATCCTCAATTGACATTTGTTTTTTGATAATCGATTTTTTTATACCTTTTGCCTTTTTAGTCTCTTTTAAAAGAGACTTTATACAATATGTCTTCGCGCCAGTACCATAAAAAGCCATTATTGGATTTTCAGAAAATTCATCTTTCATTTTTCCCAACACCGAAGGACATTTTATAATGCCAAACCTATTATTAATATCATAGTTAGACGTGTCAAAATAATTCGGATTATCAACCATATATTTATAAAAATCATTTGTTATTACTTTCATTACTAATGAATCGGTATCTATGTATAAGAGAGACGCTTTATCTTTGAATTGTTTTTTCATAACATTATAGAAAAAGTCATAAATAACTGTTTTTGACAAGTCCAAGATACAAAAACCAAGATAAATTGGTTTGTCGTACACAACCTTTAGCTTTCCCATGTGAAGAGCAACAAAATCGTCGGAAAATATTGAGCTGTTCTTGAAATTGGGTCGCGCAACTAATGCTCTAGCACCAACTTTTCAACCAATAGTTTCCCAACTAGTGATTAATTTTATGTCCTTGCGATTTTCTACATTCTCCATAGTCTTATCATATATGGAGTTTGTAGAAAACTTAAAAAAGTCACTCTCAAAAGGAGTTTTTGCCTTATTTCTTAAATCCGTGTTAAAATCAATGTACCTTTTTAACCAAGGAGATTGATTAAACTTTAATATTCGATGGGTTTTTATAATAATAATGCCATGTTCAATGGCTTGTTTTAAAGTCCTATAGTGAACAACATACTTTTGTTTGTGGTTTAAGTTTGGGATAAGTTTTTTAATTTTTGACTGGGATTCAGGGGGAATTAAATTTTCAACCAAAAAAGGGAGGTCTGGATGAGAATTGTGTAAATCAAGTGGATAATAAACATCAACTTCAAGTACATATCCAATAGGACTATTTTCTGAAATATCAGAAATATTTAATTGCAAGATTTCCTGTTCTGTAAGCCATTCAAACCCATCAGTGGGCAGAGGTTGAGACATGCTATGGCCGTATAAATTTGTTGGGTCTAAGTACATAATGAAAGATGAATCAACATTGGGATCAAACTCTGGAAGATACTTATTATTCGCGATATGTTTTCGATCTGTACATTGGCATACACCCCCCGAATACCGTTTTTAAAGAAATGTGTGAAATGAACTTTAGTCATTCTAAGCCTAGCATCAAAGGACAGTGAGGGTAGTGTGTAATATTGCGCTGGATCTAATTTATAGGCTTTTAATGAATTTAAGCGGAATGCTTTGTAAGTGTCACAAAGAGTCAGTATGTCCCCAGTTAAATAAAAATTTGCAAATTCGCCCAGATTTCTACATCCAAATGTTATCCAAACTTTTTTTGCTCTTTCATAGTCTTCATCGCTAATATGTTGTTCATTTAGATTATCATAAAATTGATTTTTTGTTGGTAATTCACAAACATCTAATTTTTCAAGGCTTGTGACAAAACTATAAGGAAAAACACCTTTTTGCCTCATCAAATTAAACTTTTCTGTTTCGGGAAAATACTTTTTAGTCTCAAAAAATGACTCAAAATCTAATCCTTTGCTTATATTTTCCAGCGAATTGCTTAAGAATTTAAAACTATCAATAAATCGAAGTTTTAAATACTTTTTCTTTATTTCTCCCTTATAGTTTGTGTAGTCGTGCATGTATATGGATTTGGTAAAAGAAATGTATTTTTCTTTATTTTGGGCAATAACATCGATTTTATCGCCATGGGGACACAGTTCCTTGATAAACATGTGACAATCATAGCGGCTCAAATTATGGAACACAATGGGGACAAAATTAGGCGTTTTATAATTTAGGTTGCACTTACTATGTACGGCAATAAAGCGCTTTGTATCAAAAGTCTCAAAATGTTTTTCACATATACCACATTCACTTGCTTGTTCCATTTCAATCAGTTCCTGATCGTTTGAAGGTGTCATTGGCACTATATCCTTTAAATATTTGTGATATAGCTCTCTTAAGTCAGATTCTATACGCTCAACGAATACTTTCGCAACATCAGAGCCTAGATAGAGCACAAACTTTTAAATGGATCTATCAAAAGAACACTTTATAATATAAGCAAATGAATATGGTTTATTTATAAAATTTCGTTCTGTAAAATATCCTTTGGGGTTGGGCTCACAACTTTGTATTGGTGCTAAGATGGATTCAAAATCTGCGTAAACTACAAAGGGTACTTCCATTTGCTTTTGAATATTTTGAAATTTTAAAATATTTGAGGGAACACTGTTCCCGAACTTATCTATGCGCATATCGGTCGTAAGCGTGACAGTAAAGATATGTGTGCAATCGTTTTGTTGATGTTGATGAAGATTTTTTGGAGATCTAAAATGGATTAAACAACCATCACAAAAATATAATTTATGACCATTAGAAGAAATTTGTTTAGACACTAAAGCCGAAAAATTTCTTATCCAACAATAATGACTTTTTTGGCAATTATCACAAACGTGGTTCTTATCTTTTGACTGACAATCCTGCAAAACCAATAATAAGTTAATGTGAGAATTCTTTTTTTTTTCTTGAGTAATAATAAGGACCTATAACTTCATAATTCATTGTACCATTTTCGAAAAAACTTTCGAGACCATACACATTAATAGAGATATCATATAGCTCCTCAAACTTTGATATGTCGTGTAATTTTACTGGAAACTCCATACCTGTCACATTAATCACCGAAGAATAGTGTGGGTATGATGAAATTAGGTTAGGATTCTGATGAGCGTCTCGCAATGCTGATACTATCGTCCAGGCAAAGCAGGCTTGATCTTCATTTATGACAGCGTGCTTATTCTCATTGGGTTTGGGTAGCTTGATGTATGAGGAGCCTCCAACAGGATTACATTTATTGATGTTCACCTTCAAATATGAAATTTGTTGTAAGGCCAATCCTTAGAAAGAGAAAATAAATAAATATAAGTAATCGTAGGCCAAAAAATTTAAAAAAAAGCTATTTAAATTTACATTATTTTTAAAAATATTAATACCTATCAGAATTACGTTCTTCAAACTCTGAAGTTTGGTTCATCAATTTATCGACAAAATCATTATAGATCTCATTTAAGTCGGAGCCTTCATGCACAATTTGATTTTGTGTGTTAAACGACTTTTCTTCACATTCTTCATTTTTGGGCATCACAAATAGAGCAAATAATTCCAGATTAATTTTAATTACATAGTATTCTTCTATTGATCTCTGCAACAATTCGCATACTTTGTTTTTAACATCTATAAAAAATTGTTTATAGTTTGTGCCCATTGACTCAGGGTGAATCCTGTAATTAGCAATCTTCTTTCCGAAAGCACTTCTTATTAAACTGACCCCGTCCGATAGCGGAACGCATGCATTTGTGCGGTGTTGTTGTGTTCTACAATGTGCAGCCATTAAACGTTTTTGTACATATACATTACATGTTGGACACATTACTTTTTGCACATCCTGGTCACAAGCGGTTGATGTTGATGGCAAACTATTCGCAATCATAGTCGACTGTCCACTATTTTTCACATTTTGTTTTAATTTTAGTCTTTTAGCTGGAGATGCATCGGAAGTTGTAACTGGTGTATTTTTACATGCCGTGCGTTGATACCTCTTAAGATTATCGACACGAGTAAAATTTTTTCCACAAAACTCACACAAATTCATTTTCGTATCGTGCACTATATACTCCCAAAAACGAACTATTTTATAACTTGATAAAACACGGCTATTTATATACCGATACTCTCCCACCAAAAATGTATGTAATAAGAGAGGGGAGAAGTCACTCCTCCGTTGTAGAAATACCGACTTAAAGAGAGATATTCCCTCCTGGCTAAAAACTAAAGTAGTGGTGGGAGAAAAGTAGAGGGGTTAAGTAAATAGAGAGGGGCGAAGAGAGTAATGGTAGGGGAAATGAAGAGAGGAGGAGTAGAGGGGGAGAAGAAGAGAGGGGGTAAATATGAGAGGGTCAAAGGTCGAAGGTCAAATATCAAGGGTTGAAGGTCAAAGGTCAAATGTTAAGAATCAAGGGTAAAAGGTCAAGGGTCAAAGGTCAAAGGTGAGGGGTTGAAGGGGGGTGGCCACGCCCACCCTCATCTCCTAATTTTATTTGAAAGTGGCTAACCTACCCTACTGTATATTTTGCGCAATTTTGCACATCCTTCAGTACCCCACAAGAGCGTTCTCAGAAAAGTTTGCCCCCCCTAGTTAATATTTTTTAGTTTAAAATTTATGTCATTCGAGAAGCCTAATTTTGCACAACTATTTTTAAATTTTGCACACTTCCCATGCCGTTTTCTTTTTGTGGCGTTTACGGTTAAACTTGGTCCTAAAATTTCCCAGAAGTATAAGCAAACAAAGGAGACCTCGTTTGTGTAATATCTTTGAATATTGTTTAAATTTACAGATAATTGTTTATGTTTACATTTGTATATAATCAAAAGTTTTTAATTTTTATGAATTTCCAGATTATACTTAAATTTTAAACTAGTAGGTAGGTATATGCACCTATATCTGAATTCGGGACAGATATCCGCGGGAGGCGGGAGGTTGTAAGTGCCGTAAAAAGGAATGCGTGCGTCTACACCTACCATGCGCGAAGGCCTTTTATGTAATATATTGAAATGTCGCTTAGCAATGCGTATTTTTATTTGTGTTCATGATTCAGAATGACTTCGGGTGAAGTTTCCGAAGTTTGCAACGTGTATTTTAAATGGTGGCGTTCCATTTCGGCAGGAGAGTCAATGTGAACGCCTCTATTTAAAATACATAACATTACGTAACGCCTGGTTCTCACCTATGCGTGCCCACCCTGACTCTAAAAATGCATCACGTGATCAGCCATGCATTTGCCGATTTTTTAAAAGTGTCGCGTGATGCGTTTTTAATATCAGGGTGAGCACGCATAAGACGCAACTAGGGGTAACGCTTATAGGGGTTATGTAGGGGTGAGCGGGGTTTCGCGGTTCCGTTACGTAACGCAATTTTTAAATTATTATTGTGAAATAAAACAAAAGAAAATTATGATTGTTTTCCACAAACCAAAACTACACTTTTTTGCACTCGACGCGCGTTTCCCTAACAACGTTAGCATCATCAGGAGACGATAAACAATGAACTAAATTAATCTACGCTCTATCTTATATACAATCCTTTAGTGGGCGGAGATAAGACTAATAAATTGTGATTGATCACGATTTTTAATCCTATATCCCCTCAACCAAAGAATAAGCGCGTCGAGTGCAAAAAAGTGTAGTTTTGGTTTGTGGAAAACAATCATAATTTTGCTTTAGTGCAACCAAAGGTTCCAAATTCCCAACATAATTGTGAAATAAAACAACTTTTTGGATTTTTCGAGTGAAAAAGAAAAAAAACGTTACGTTATTCTAGACTGGAGTAGTCCCAAACGTTACAAAGCGTTATATAGGGGGTCGCGGGTTGGGGTCAAAATTGGGAAAACTAAGGGTTACGTAATAAGTGCACTACCTCTCAGTTTACGCAATTACTTTGTGGTTGGCGGTAAATATAACCTAACTTTTTTGTTACTCGATATACGTACCTCATCAATAAATTTTCCAAAAATATTACGAAAAAAATAAAATAACGATAACCATAAAGTAATTCCTCCAGAAATTCCGAACTCTGTTATGGAACTGCGCACTCGCAGAAGTAACAATAATATTAAGGAAAGAGACAAAAACACTGAAAAAAAGACCTTAAGTGTAAACGGAACTTTAACTTTCTACCTATTGGTGTCATCCCATTTGCAGCAGGCGTTGTTTCGTCTTTGGGTTGAGAATTGAGTCAAATTTACATGACATATATTTTGAATTCGATTTGATTTTTTTTTCGATCTATAAAAGGAATAATAATTTTTTTTTATTTGCCATTTTAATTGCATGAAATATAAAAACAAAATTATATAAAATGTTCATGTGTAGAAATAAATAAACGACTTTTTCTAATTATAATTATTGACGGACGGAATTTTTTGATGTAAACCTAGTTAATGACACACCAAGACGCCAAACGAGTGTGTGAACTGCAAAATCAAGGCGGGCGTCATCACCGTAGCCGCTGTCCGCAAATAGCAAGGTGTGATCCCACCATTATCCAGATGAAAATTTTCGGACGCACCCATGAAATCGGAGGCGCGTTCGACCTCGGGTGCAACTTGCCCCAAAATGGGTAAGTGCAGCCCTCTAGAAATTTGATAAGCCTTTAGTATTCTTGACATGTAAAAGAGAAAGATAAAAATGCGGTTTTAAAGGCGTTTTTAGTCATTTACGGTAAGATGTGTCTGAGCTTCATAGAAAGTGACAGTTTCCTCGTCCTTCACTCCCCAAATGGACCTACCTAAATTTTTGGGTGTTCTGCACCAAATTTTGACGTTTCTTCGAGCTTGGGCATCTTGTCTTTACACTTTGCAGTGTGTATTTGTGGAAGAAATGAATTTAATGGACGAGGCTGGGAATAACTAATTTTTTTTATTATTTGTGGACCAATCAACCATGTGCAGTTTTAAATATATGGGAAATGCGAGACAGCTCCAGCTGATCAAAGTACGCCTGGATACCCATTCTTCAGTTTCGAGAGAGACTTTCATGTAGGAATGATCACATCTTTTATTTCAACCATTAGGCAAGCCCCAGTGGCGTTACGAAACGTTCGATAAGCTGAAAAGCTCCACGGCGCCCGCGCAGGAGAACTCGCTCTCTTCTCCATAACCAGCAGATGTAAGTTGTAGGAGAGTTCTCTTGATATGCGGTAGCCCGGTAATGTCCGGTGGTGCTCGACTGATATCGGATGGCTAGTGCAAGCAGTCAAACTATCCTATTGGTCCAAATCACTGATGTGAGCGTTCCTATAGGAGTGTTCTCTCAAAACTGAAGAATAGGTACCCTGTCCTGCAATACGTGTCAGGATAACACGAAAGAAGACGTGACGTTACGTAGTTTTCACCCAAGATGTTGCTCTATCAACAAAAACTTGTCATTTCGATCAGCTGGAGATGTCATGCATTCGCCATAAATTTAAAAGTGTACTTGGTTAATTGGCCGACAAGATAGAGATACGTCTTAGGATACGTCTTAAGATTTTTTTAGGGATGAGGTATTTTGGGGGTAGTTCCGAAGGGAGAAATGGAGGAAAGTTCAAAAACAATAGGGCTCCTCGCGTCAATACACGTAATCGTTGTGTAAAATTTCGTTATGATCGGTGCAGGACTTTTTGAGTTACAGTGGCGCATATCGAGGCGACGGATAGACAGACAGACAGACCGACCGACAGATAGACATAGCGACGGCGTCTGGATTCGTACTCATCTGAAGTCAGATCCACCTAATTCCTTCATCTTCCTCAAAATCTCGAAATGCGATTTTTTGACATTTACATTACTTCCTTCTCTTAGAGCGAGGGAAGTAAAAAGTCAACGAAATTCTTTTTGTTTTCTTTAAAATTATGTAAGGTAAAATTTATATAAGAAATCACGTAAGAAAAACTATTCTCCTTTTTGTTGCACCTTTAGAATATGTATTGCGCATAGTCTTTTTATTGGCTCAAAAATGGTACTTCTTCTAACGCAAACTAATAAAAGGCTATTTTCATTTAAGAAGGTAGTGCACTTGCCCAAAAAAGTGTAGAGCAGCTTTAGCTCGAAAGCGCCTCAGACCACATTGCACAAAGCTCAAAAGCACGTCCGTCGTCGTGCCATATTTTACGTTTTGTTTAATAAAATCAACGAGAAGTACGTGGTGTCGTGACCTCATTGAACTTAGCTTGGGATTGGGATTTCAATCTGGGCAGAACTACAGTGGACCAAACAAACTACGGTTAAAATAGTTTTTTAGCTATACTGGGTGCCTTGGAACTACTCTAAACATTAAAATCAAATGTTTTAAGCTTACGTATTTAGAAAAATACATAGATTTTTTTTTCTAAAAGCGTTAATATATACAGGGTGACAAAAACCGAATTTCAGTGCAATGCCGTTTTAAAATAACGGAAAATGAAAAATCCATAGCAGATTGCGGGTATACTGACCAAATGCTATTTTTTTGATAACTGTCAAAAGAGCAGATTTTAATATATACAGGGTGGAAAAACCGAATTAAAGTAACAAGGTCGTTTTTGACCCGTAAAAGTACCGGAAAATAAAAAATCCATGCCAGATTGCGGAAGTACTCGTTAGAAGCTGTTTTTAGGAAATAAACAAAATAACTGGTTTTTATATATACAGGGGAAAAAACTCTATTTCACTTAGAAAGTCGTTTTTGGCACATTAAAATAACGGAAAATAAAAAATCCATAGCAGATTGCGGGTATACTGGTCAATTGCTATTTTTTTGATCACTGTCAAAATGGCAAATTTTAATATCTACAGGGTGAAAAAACCGAATTAAAGTAACAAGATCGTTTTTGACTCTTAAAAATACCGGAAAAATAAAAAAATCCATGCCAGATTGCGGAAGTACTTGCTAAAAGCTGTTTTTAGAAAATAAACAAGATAACGGGTTTTTATATATACAGGGTGAAAAACCTTAATTAAAGTAACAAAATCGTTTTTGACACTTAAAAATACCGGAAAATAAAAAATCCATAGCAGATTGCGGCCATACTGGTCAAATACTGCTTTTTTGATTACTGTCAAAATGGCAGAATTTAATATCTACAGAGTGAAAAACCCGATTCAAAGTAACAAGGTCATTTTTGATTCTTAAAAATACCGGAAAATAAAAAATCCATGCCAGATTGTGGGAGTACTCGTTAAAAGCTGTATTTAGAAAATAAACAAAATAACGGGTTTTTATATATAGGGGGTGAAAAAACTCAATTTCACTTAGAAAGTCGTTTTTGACCCTTAAAAATACCGGAAAATAAAAAATCCATCGCAGATTGCGGGTATACTGGTCAAATGCTACTTTTTTGATTCCTGTCAAAACGGCAGAATTTAATATCAAAAGGGTGACAAAACCGAATTAAAGTAACAAGGTCGTTTTTGACTCTTAAAAATACCGGAAAATAAAAAATCCATGCCAAATTGCAGAAGTACTCGTAAAAGCTGTCTTTAGAAGATAAACAAAATAACGGGTTTTTATATATACAGGGTAAAAAAACCCGTTATTTTCGAAAAATGGCTTTTAACGAGTACTTCCGCAATCTGGCATGGATTTTTTATTTTCCGGTAATTTTACAGGTCAAAAACGACCTTGTTACTTTAATTCGGTTTTTTCAAAAAAATAGCATTTGACCAGTATACCCGCAATCTCCTATGAATTTTTTATTTTCCGGTATTTTTAAGGGTCAAAAACGACCTTGTTACATTAATTAAGTTTTCTCACCCTGTATATATAAAAACCCGATATTTTGTTTACTTTCTAAATACAGCTTTTAACGAGTACTCCCACAATCAGTATATATAAAAACCCAATATTTTGTTTACTATCTAAATACAGCTTTTAACGAGTACTCCCACAATCTTGCATGGATTTTTTATTTTCCGGTATTTTTAAGCGTCAAAAACGACCTTGTTATATTAATTCGGTGTTTTTACCCTGTATATATAGAAACCCGTTATTTTGTTTATTTTCGAAAAACAGCTTTTATCAAGTCCTTCCGCAATCTGGCATGAATTTTTTATTTTCCGGTGTTTTTAAGGGTCAAAAACAACCTTGTTACTTTAATTAAGTTTTCTCACTCTGTATATATAAAAATCCGTTATTTTGTTTATTTTCTAAAAACAATAAAAACTGCTTTTAACGAGTACTTCCGCAATCTGGCATGCCTTTTTTATTTTCCGGTATTTTTAAGGGTCAAAAACGACCTTGGTACATTAATTCGGTTTTTGCACCCTGTAGATATTAAAATCTGCAATTTTGACAATAATCAAAAAAGCAGCATTTGACCAGTATACCCGCAATCTGCTATAGATTTTTTATTTTCGGGTATTTTTAAGGGTTTTTTTCACCTTGTATATATAAAAACCCGTTATTTTGTTTATATTCTAAAAACAGCTTCTAACGAGTACTTCCGCAATCTGGCATGGATTTTTTATTTTCCGGGATTTTCAAGTGTTAAAAACGACCTTGTTACATTAATTCGGTTTTTTACCCTGTATATATAAAAACCCGTTTTTATATTTACTTTCCAAAAACAGCTTCTAACCAGTACTTCCGCAATCTGGCATGGATTTTTTATTTTCCGGTATTTTTACAGGTCAAAAACGACCTTTTTAAATTAATTCGGTTTTTTCACCCTGTATATATAAAAACCCGTTATCTTGCTTATTTTCTGAAAACAGCTTTTAACGAGTAATCCCGCAATCTGGCATGGATTTTTTATTTTCCGGTATTTTTAAGGGTCAAAAACGACCTTGTTTTTTTAATTCGCTTTTTCACCCTGTATATATAAAAATCTGTTATTTTGTTTATTTTCGAAAAATGTCCTTTAACGAGTACTTCCGAAATCTGGCATGGATTTTTTATTTTCCGGTATTTGTACAGGTCAAAAACGACCTTGTTACTTTAATTCGGTTTTTTCACCCTGTATATATATAAAAACCCGTTATCTTGCTTATTTTCTGAAAACAGCTTTTAACGAGTACTTCCGCAATCTGGCATGGATTTTTTATTTTCCGGGATTTTCAAGTGTTAAAAACGACCTTGTTACATTAATTCGGTTTTTTACCCTAAATATATAAAAACCCGTTTTTATATTTACTTTCCAAAAACAGCTTCTAACCAGTACTTCCGCAATCTGGCATGGATTTTTTATTTTCCGGTATTTTTACAGGTCAAAAACGACCTTTTTACATTAATTCGGTTTTTTCACCCTGTATATATAAAAACCCGTTATCTTGCTTATTTTCTGAAAACAGCTTTTAACGAGTAATCCCGCAATCTGGCATGGATTTTTTATTTTCCGGTATTTTTAAGGGTCAAAAACGACCTTGTTTTTTTAATTCGCTTTTTCACCCTGTATATATAAAAATCTGTTATTTTGTTTATTTTCGAAAAATGTCCTTTAACGAGTACTTCCGAAATCTGGCATGGATTTTTTTATTTTCCGGTATTTTTATGGGTTAAAAACGACCTTGGTACATTAATTCGGTTTTTTTCACCCTGTAGATATTAAAATCTGCCATTTTGACAATATTCAAAAAAGTAGCATTTGACCAGTATAGTCGCAATTTGCTATAGATTTTTTATTTTCCGGTATTTTGAAGGGTCAAAAACGACCTTACGACCTTGTTACTTTAATTAAGTTTTTTTCACCCTGTATATATAAAAACCCGTTATTTTGTTTATATTCTAAAAACAGCTTCTAACGAGTACTTCCGCAATCTGGCATGGATTTTTTATTTTCCGGTATTTTTAAGAGTCAAAAACGACCTTGTTTTTTAATTCGCTTTTTCACCCTGTATATATAAAAATCTGTTATTTTGTTTATTTTCGAAAAATGGCCTTTAACGAGGACTTCCGAAATCTGGCATGGATTTTTTATTTTCCGGTATTTTTACAGGTCAAAAACGACCTTGTTACTTTAATTCGGTTTTTTCACCCTGTAGATATTAAAATCTGCCATTTTGACAGTAATCAAAAGTAGCATTTGACCAGTATACCCGCAATCTGCTATGAATTTTTTATTTTCCGGTATTTTTAAGGATCAAAAACGACCTTGTTACTTTAATTAAGTTTTCTCATCCTGTATATATAAAAACCCGTTATTTTGTTTATTTTCTAAATACAGCTTTTAACGAGTACTTTCGCAATCTGGCATGTATTTTTTATTTTCCGGTATTTTTAAGAGTCAAAAACGACCTTGTTACTTTAATTCGGTTTTTCACCCTATAGGTATTAAAATATGTCATTTTGACAGTAATCAAAAAAATAGCATTTGACCAGTATAGCCGCAATCTGCTATGAATTTTTAATTTTCCGGTATTTTTAAGGGTCAACAACGACCTTGTTATATTAATTCGGTGTTTTTACCCTGTATATATAAAAACCCGTTATTTTGTTTATTTTCGAAAAACAGCTTTTATCGAGTCCTTCCGCAATCTGGCATGAATTTTTTATTTTCCTGGATTTTTAAGAGTCAAAAACGACCTTGTTACTTTAATTCGGTTTTTTCACCCTGTAGATATTAAATTCTGCCGTTTTGACAGTAATAAAAAAGTAGCATTTGACCATTATACCCGCAATCTGCTATGAATTTTTTATTTTCCGGTGTTTTTATGGGTCAAAAACGACCTTGTTACTTTAATTAATTTTTCTCACCCTGTATATATAAAAATCCGTTATTTTGTTTATTTTCTAAAAACAGTAAAAACAGCTTTTAACGAGTACTTCCGCAATCTGGCATGGATTTTTTATTTTCCGGTATTTTTAAGGGTTAAAAACGACCTTGGTACATTAATTCGGTTTTTTCACCATGTAGATATTAAAATCTGCCATTTTGACAATATTCAAAAAGTAGCATTTGACCAGTATACCCGCAATCTGCTATGGATTTTTTATTTTCCGGTATTTTGAAGGGTCAAAAACGACCTTGTTATTTTAATTAAGGTTTTTCACCCTGTATATATAAAAACCAGTTATTTTGTTTATATTCTGAAAACAGCTGCTAACTAGTACTTCCGCAATCTGGCATGGATTTTTTATTTTCCGGTATTTTTACAGGTCAAAATCGACCTTGTTTCTTTAATTCGGTTTTTTCACCCTGTATATATAAAAACCAGTTATCTTGCTTAGTTTAAGAAAACAGCATTTAACGAGTACTTCCGCAATCTGGCATGGATTTTTTATTTTCCGGGATATTCAAGTGTCAAAAACAACCTTGTTTCTTTAATTCGCTTTTTTACCCTGTATATATAAAAACCCGTTATTTTATTTATTTTCTAAAAACAGCTTCTAACCAGTACTTCCGCAATCTGGCATGGATTTTTTACTTTCCGGTATTTTTAAGGTTCAAAAACGACCTTGTTTCTTTAATTCGCTTTTTCACCCTGTATATATAAAAATCTGTTATTTTGTTTATTTTCGAAAAATGACCTTTAACGAGTACTTCTTCCGCAATCTGGCATGGATTTTTTATTTTCCGGTATTTTTACAGGTCAAAAGCGACCTTGTTACTTTAATTTGGTTTTTTCATCCTGTATATATAAAAACCCGTTATCTTGCTTATTTTCTGAAAACACCTTTTAACTCCCGCAATCTGGCATGGATATTTTATTTTCCGGTATTTTTAAGGGTCAAAAAACGACCTTGTTTTTTTAATTCGCTTTTTCACCCTGTATATATAAAAATCTGTTATTTTGTTTATTTTCGAAAAATGGCCTTTAACGAGAACTTCCGCAATCTGGCATGGATTTTTTATTTTCCGGTATTTTTAAGAGTCAAAAACGACCTTATTACTTTAATTCGGTTTTTTCACTTTGTGGATATTAAAATCTGCCATTTTGACAGTAATCAAAATAATAGCCTTTGACCAGTATATCCGCAATCTGCTATGGATTTCTTATTTTCCGGTAATTTATTGGTCAAAAACGACTTTCTAAGTGGAATAGAGTTTTTTTTTTACCCTGTATATATAAAAACAGCTTTTAACGAGTACTTCGGCAATCTGGCATGGATTTTTTATTTTCCGATATTTTTAAGGGTCAAAAACTACCTTGTTACTTTAATTCGGTTTTTCACCCCGTAGATATTAAAATCTGCCATTTTGAGCGCAATCAAAAAAATAGCATTTGACCAGTATACCCGCAATCTGCTATGAATTTTTTATTTTCCCGTATTTTTAAAGGTCAAAAACGACCTTGTTACATTAATTAAGTTTTCTCACCCTGTATATATAAAATACCGTTAATTTCTTTATTTTCTAAAAACAGCTTTGAACGAGTACTTCCGCAATCTGGCATGGATTTTTTATTTTCCGGTATTTTTAAGAGTCAAAAACGACCTTGTTACTTTAATTCGGTTTTTTCACCTTGTAGATATTAAATTCTGCCATTTCGACAGCATTCGAAAAAGTAGCATTTGACCAGTATACCCGCAATCTGCTATGGATTTTTTATTTTCCGGTATTTTTACAGGTCAAAATCGACCTTGTTTCTTTAATTCGGTTTTTTCACCCTGTATATATAAAAACCAGTTATCTTGCTTAGTTTAAGAAAACAGCATTTAACGAGTACTTCCGCAATCTGGCATGGATTTTTTATTTTCCGGGATATTCAAGTGTCAAAAACAACCTTGTTTCTTTAATTCGCTTTTTTACCCTGTATATATAAAAACCCGTTATTTTATTTATTTTCTAAAAACAGCTTCTAACCAGTACTTCCGCAATCTGGCATGGATTTTTTACTTTCCGGTATTTTTAAGGTTCAAAAACGACCTTGTTTCTTTAATTCGCTTTTTCACCCTGTATATATAAAAATCTGTTATTTTGTTTATTTTCGAAAAATGACCTTTAACGAGTACTTCCGCAATCTGGCATGGATTTTTTATTTTCCGGTATTTTTACAGGTCAAAAGCGACCTTGTTACTTTAATTTGGTTTTTTCATCCTGTATATATAAAAACCCGTTATCTTGCTTATTTTCTGAAAACACCTTTTAACTCCCGCAATCTGGCATGGATATTTTATTTTCCGGTATTTTTAAGGGTCAAAAAACGACCTTGTTTTTTTAATTCGCTTTTTCACCCTGTATATATAAAAATCTGTTATTTTGTTTATTTTCGAAAAATGGCCTTTAACGAGAACTTCCGCAATCTGGCATGGATTTTTTATTTTCCGGTATTTTTAAGAGTCAAAAACGACCTTATTACTTTAATTCGGTTTTTTCACCCTGTATATATAAAAACTCGTTATTTTGTTTATCTTCTGAACACAGCTTTTAACGAGTACTTCGGCAATCTGGCATGGATTTTTTATTTTCCGATATTTTTAAGGGTCAAAAACGACCTTGTTACTTTAATTCGGTTTTTCACCCTGTAGATATTAAAATCTGCCATTTCGACAGCATTCGAAAAAGTAGCACTTGACCAGTATACCCGCAATCTGCTATGGATTTTTTATTTTCCGGTATTTTTAAGGGTCAAAAACGACCTTGTTACTTTAATTAAGTTTTTTCACCCTGTATATATAAAAACTCGTTATTTTGTTTATCTTCTGAAAACAGCTTTTAACGAGTACTTCGGCAATCTGGCATGGATTTTTTATTTTCCGATATTTTTAAGGGTCAAAAACGACCTTGTTACTTTAATTCGGTTTTTCACCCTGTAGATATTAAAATCTGCCATTTTGACAGCAATCAAAAAAATAGCATTTGACCAGTATACTCGCAATCTGCTATGAATTTTTTATTTTCCCGTATTTTTAAAGGGTTAAACACGACTTTGTTACTTTAATTACGTTTTCTCACCCTGTATATATAAAAGCCCGTTATTTTGTTTATTTTCTTAAGACAGCTTTTAACGAGTACTCCCACAATCTGGCATGGATTTTTTATTTTCCGGTATTTTTAAGAGTCAAAAACGACCTTGTTACTTTAATTCGGTTTTTTCACCCTGTAGATATTAAATTCTGCCATTTCGACAGCAATTGAAAAAGTAGCATTTGACCAGTATACCCGCGATCTGCTATGGATTTTTTATTTTCCGGTATTTTTAAGGGTCAAAATCGACTTTCTAAGTGAAATAGAGTTTTTTCACCCTGTATATATAAAAACCCCTTATTTTGTTTATTTTCTAGATACAGCTTTTAACGAGTACTCCCACTATCTGGCATGGATTTTTTATTTTCCGGTATTTTTAAGAGTCAAAAACGACCTTGTTACTTTAATTCGGTTTTTTCACCCTGTAGATATTAAAATCTGCCATTTTGACGTAGTAATCAAAAAAATAGCATTTGACCAGTATAGCCGCAATCTGCTATGAATTTTTTATTTTCCGGTATTTTTAAGGGTTAAAAATGACCTTTTTACTTTAATTAAGTTTTCTCACCCTGTATATATAAAAACCCGATATTTTGTTTATTTTCTAAATACAGCTTTTAACGAGTACTCCCACAATCTGGCATGGATTTTTTATTTTCCGGTATTTTTAAAGGTCAAAAACGACCTTGGTACATTAATTCGGTTTTTTCACACTGTAGATATTAAAATCTGCCATTTTGACAGTAATCAAAAAAGTAGCATTTGACCAGTATACCCGCAACCTGTAGAGATTTTTTATTTTCCGGTATTTTTAAGGGTCAAAAACGATCTTGTTACTTTAATTAAGTTTTTTCACCCTGTATATATAAAAACCCGTTATTTTTTTTTATATTCCAAAAACAGCTTCTAACGAGTACTTCCGCAATCTGGCATGGTTTTTTTATTTTCCGGTATTTTTACAGGTCAAAAACGACTTTGTTACTTTAATTCGGTTTTTTCACCCTGTATATATAAAAACCTGTTATCTTGCTTATTTTATGAAAATAGCTTTTAACGAGTACTTCCGCAATCTGGCATGGATTTTTTATTTTCCGGGATTTTCAAGTGTCACAAACGACCTTGTTACTTTAATTCGGTTTGTTCACCCTGTATATATAAAAACCCGTTATTTTGATTATTTTCTGAAAACAGCTTTTAACGAGTACTCCCGCAATCTGGTATTGTTTTTTGTATTTTCTGGTATTTTCAAGGGTCAAAAACGACCTTGTTACTTTAATTCGTTTTTTTCACCCTATAGATATTAAAATCTGCCAATTTGACAGATATTAAAAAAAGGAGCATTTGACCAGTATACCCGCAATCTGCTATGGATTTTTCATTTTCCGTTATTTTAATGGGTCAAAAACGACATTGCACTGAAATTCGGTTTTAGCCACCCTGTATGTATTAACGCTTTTTAAAAAAATATCGATGTATTTTTCTAAATACGTAAGCTTAAGACAATTGTTTCTAATGTTTAAGTTAGTTTCAGCGCACCCAGTATAGTTAGAAAACAATTTTAACCATAGTTTATTTGGTCAACTGTAGTTCCAGATTGAAATCCCAATCCCAAGCTAAGTTCAGCCACAGCCACAGCCACAGGTGTCGTGTGCCGTTCATTCAGCATCAACATCATGAGCTTACCAGTTGCCAAACAAAATAAGGTAGGTTTATAGCTTACGTATATAGGCTCTATAATTCAGTGATATAGGCAAACAAATCAGTAAAGAATTGGGTTCCATTAGTATGGTGTAGGTAGGGCAATATGCTCTATTCAGAAGCTTTTGTCCGTTAAACATATTTGCAACTTTTACATTTTCGAAGAATTCTGAGGTAAAGTCGCCTTATCAAATAATGTCCCTTCATTTCTTTTGGGGAATATATCTTAGCACGAACTGACAACATTGCAAGCCGAATATACCTACCTGTATCATGTACAGCCATTTGCACCAACATATTTACTTATTTAGGGGTCACTTAGAATAAGGTGGCCTAGATTAGAGAAGAGTTTCGTTTGTATTTAGAACTCCCCTAAACTACCTTAGGTGATCCCTAAACCTAGGGGCCCGTTTTTGGTCCCCTAGCCCTCCCCTAACCTAAAACTAAACTAGATTCAGGTGCCAACTAATGCTAAATATGTTGGTGCAAATGGCTGGTAACCTTATACTAAGTCCACAGGATACAGATATATGTATCAGTTTGTACTAAATATATTCCTCAAAGAAATTAAAGGGACATATTTGAAGAGGCGACTGTAATAGATGCAGTAGGTAGGCTTACGGTTTTCTGCCATTTTTTAAGATTTTGAAAAAAAAGTACAGGCCGATATGCTTCGTCGGGAGCACAAAACCGTCTGTGCGTAAAAAAAAATTGTTTTTTTCCAAGGTTACAGCTCAAAAAAAATTGGATAGAGACATCCCGCTAAACAAAAATGAAAAAAAATTAAGAAACGTTATTTTCATAGTGAAAAATTTGCTTAATAACCCGTTTTATGACGTTACTTTTTCCATTAACGTGTTTTTTACTATGAAAATAACGTTCCCATAAAAAAACTTTATTTTCATCATGAAAAAATTTTTCACTATGAAAATAACGTTTTTTTATTTTTTTTAAATTTTTGTTTAGCGGGATATACTTACGGGACAGTGAAGTGAATAGTGGTGCTGGGCGGGGGCGGGGTAGTGTCTAACTTTAAATTACGTCCAAATATGCTCCAAGGGTTGAACTTTACCAGGCATTTTTTTATTTTACCAAAAATTCGAATTTCTAAAAAACGCCGAAAAAAATAACACACCATTTGCGATTTTTAAGCAGAACCGGCATTTTCTGTCATTTTTTGTAGGTAATTCTTGCCACTTGCCGATTTTGGCGCATAATTTATATTTGAAAATTTTTGTTTTATTTCAAAAAATTTGGTTCACTTCAGTCATGTTGGGTTTGGGTCTGGAAAAGAAGGGTTAAGTTTGGATTGGGTTGGAAAAACAACCCAACACTTCTTTTACAAAATTAACCCATCGCAAAATCGGCAGAAAACCGTAAGCCTCTTCAAATATGTCCCTTTAATTTTTTTGAGGATCACATTTTAGTACAAACTGACAACATTGCAAGCCACATATATCTGTATCCTGTGGACTTAGTATAAGGCTACCAGCCATTTGCACCAACATATTTAGGGGTCACCTAGCATTAGTTGGCACCTGAATCTAGTTTAGGTTTAGGTTAGGGGAGGGCTAGGGGGCAAAAACGGGCCCCTAGGTTTAGGGATCACCTAAGGTAGTTTAGGGGAGTTCTAAATACAAACGAAACTCTTCTCTAATCTGGGCCACCTTATTCTAAGTGACCCCTAAATAAGTAAATATGTTGATGCAAATGGCTGTACATGATACAGGTAGGTATATGCGGCTTGCAACGTTGTCAGTTCGTGCTAAGATATATTTCCCAAAAGAATTGAAAGGACATTATTTGATGAGGCGACTTTACCTCAGAATTCTTCGAAAATGTAAAAATTGCAAATATGTTTAACGGACAAAAGCTTCTGAATAGAGCATATTGCCCTACCTACACCATACTAATGGAACCCAATTCTTTACTGATTTGTTTGCCTATATCACTAAATTATAGAGCTTATACACGTAAACTATAAACCTACCTTATTTTGTTTGGCAACTGGTAAGCTGATGATGTTGATGCTGATTGAATGGCGCACGACACCACGTACTTCTCGTTGATTTTATTAAACAAAATGTAAAATATGGCACGACGACGGACGTGCTTTTGAGCTTTTGTGCAATGTGGTCTGAGGCGCTTTCGAGCTAAAGCTGCTCTACACTTTTTTGGGCAAGTGCACTACGTTCTTAAATGAAAATAGCCTTTTATAAGTTTGCGTTAGAAGAAGTACCATTTTTGAGCCAATAGAAAGACTATGCGCAATACATATTCTAAAAGTGCAACAAAGAGGACAATAAGTTTTCTTACGTGATTTCTAATATAAATTTTACTTTACGTAATTTTAAAGAAAACAAAAAGAATTTCGTTGACTTTTTACTTCCCTCGCTCTAAGAGAAGGAAGTAATATAAATGTCAAAAAATCGCATTTCGAGATTACGCACGCATTCCTCTTTACGGCACGTACAACCTCCCGACTCCCGCGGATACCTGTCCCGAATTCAGACATAGGTGCATATACCTACCTACTAGTTTCTGGAGCTGTTTTCTTTTTGCAGCGGTTACGGTTAACTTCGGTCCTAAAATTTCCCAGAAGTATAAGCAAAATAAGGAGACCTCGATTGTGTAATATCTTCGAATATTGTTTAAATTTACATAAAATTGCTTATGCTTACATATATGTGTCTATAATCAAAAGTTTTTAATTTTTATGAATTTTCAGATTATACTTAATTTTTCACCTGCTATGACATCATCTAACAAATGGATGTAGATAGCACATTCTGTGAAGATCCACACCTTGAGAACCGCAACCATTCTGAACCGGCAAAATAGGCTGGTTCCGATTCTCAAGGCATCGAACATAACAGGATGCGCTGTCTACATCGATTTTTTTTGTTCATTTTTGATATGAAAATTTAAGTATAATCCGGAAATTCATAAAAATTAAAAACTTTTGATTATATACAAATGTAAACATAAACAATTACCTGTAAATTTAAACAATATTCAAAGATATTACACAATCGAGGTCTCCTTCGTTTGCTTATACTTCTGGGAAATTTTAGGACCAAGTTTAACCGTAAACGCCACAAAAAGAAAACGGCATGGGAAGTGTGCCAAATTTAAAGATAGTTGTGCAAAATTAGGCTTCTCGAATGACATAAATTTTTTTAAAAATATTAACTGGGGGGGGGGCAAACTTTTTGAGAATGCTCTTGTAGGGTACTGAAGGGTGTGCAAAATTGCGCAAAATAGACTTTCCGAATGACACAAAATTTTTTGAAAAATATCCACTGTGGGGGAGCAAACTTGATATTTTCAAAACCCTCGTGTGGGTTACAGGGAGGTGTGCAAAAATTTAAAATGGGTGTGCAAAATTGTGCAAATTAAGACCTTTCTAACGACACCAAATTTTTTGGAAAATATTGACTGGGGGGGGGGGCAAACTTGATATTTTCAGAACCCTCGTGTGGGTTACAGGGAGGTGTGCAAAATTTTAAAATGGGTGTGCAAAATTGTGCAAAATAAGACCTTTCTAACGCCATCAAATTTTTTTAAAAATGTTGACTGGGAGGGGGGCAAACTTGATATTTTCAGAACCCTCGTGTGGGTTACAGGGAGGTGTGCAAAATTTGAAAATGGGTGTGCAAAATTGTGCAAAATAAGACCTCTCTAACGACACCAAATTTTTTGAAAAATATTGACTGGGGGGGGGCAAACTTGATATTTTCAGAACCCTCGTGTGGGTTACAGGGAGGTGTGCAAAATTTTAAAATGGGTGTGCAAAATTGTGCAAAATAAGACCTTTCAAATGACATCATAATTTTTGAAAAATATTGACTGGGGGGGAGCAACGTCAAGTTTGCCCCTCCCCACAGAAAATGGGCTGTAGTTTCTCGTAGGAAGGTGCGCAAAATTTGATTTGTGGTGTGCAAAATTGTGCGAAATGTGTGCAAAATTTTGGCATAAAAATTTTTGAGAAAATCGATCTGGGGGGGCAAACTTAATTGAGCCCTCAATTAGGCCATAACTTTCTAATTTAACCTTTATTTACATCTACCTTTTTATTTTGTCACCTGCATACGCAGGGGGGGAGGGCTTAGGGGCTCAGGCCCCTCTGAGGGCCACAAAAAATTGACCCGTAAAGGTTAAATTTTCCACAAAAATCGCCAATAAAATGGCAATCTGGAACTACCATGTTTCTCAAGCCACCCCCCCCCCCTCCAGGAAGAATTTCTGAGTACGCCACTGATTTTTTAAACATTACTTTTATTTTTGGAAAATTATTGCAGTTTTCTTTC
Source organism: Oxystoma pomonae (assembly GCA_963921995.1). NCBI lineage: Eukaryota > Metazoa > Arthropoda > Insecta > Coleoptera > Brentidae > Oxystoma > Oxystoma pomonae. The sequence goes on from OY998165.1 coordinate 72,296,444, forward strand.
AATTTTTTTAAAATTTTTCCGTTTTGGAAACATTCCACTTACGTTATAATGACTCACGTACAGCACTGATCATCTAATGACAGGTGTCATTTTGCGTACTTGTTCCTTATCTTTAAAACGAAATGATTTCCAATATTGGGACATATGTATTATTTTAAATATTTCAAAATTTCTTTATTTAGTTTTTTGTTCTTATGATTCTAGCTCGTTTTGACAAACATTAAGTGAACTACGTGAGCGCCATTTACAAAACGGCTAAAACTTTTGATTGATTCTTATGTAAAAGACTTAATCAAAGCGAACTGTTTTTTAAATATCTCGATTTTTGTAAAAATTTTTTTTTTTTTTCTTTTTTCGTTTTTTTTTATGTTTTGCCCTCAAACGCAAAAACGGTTTGTCCTAGAGTACTCAAGACTTATTTAGAAATTATTTTGGACATCTATAAAGAAAATAGCGTTTCAGAAACCGTCAAAAAATTAAGAAGTAAAAAAATCGTTCGGTCGAGTATTTTTGACTGCAACCATTTTACACTCGATTTTACATAATTTTCGAAAAATTCTCAAAACTCAAAAACTAAAAACTAATCTCAAAAACATACATTTAGCGTTGAATTTGCCCAAAATTTGGTTTAAATCGGTTAGTTAGTTTTTGAATACTGATTTGATATATTTTAAAAAACGGCAGAAATTTCCTCAAATTTACACGTTTTTGAAAAATGGGGCCCTGCAGGCCTTTAGAAAAGTCTCAAAATCAGTCACTTGTCTTTTCCCGATTTATCCGATTTTCAATAGGCTTCGCAAATGCATTTAAGGCTTAATTTGTGCAAAATTTTAAAACGATTAGTCAACTTGCTGGACAGTTAAAACGGAACAACGGAGGTACATCTTAAAAAGGCCAATTTTTGACACTTTTTCTCATTTCTACTGCACTTCAAGTTTTCCGATTTTCTGAAAATCAATAGGTTTCATCTCCCACTAGTGCTTAATAACTGTGCATTGTTTCATCGCTCTAGGTCAATCCGTTTTCAATTAATGGTGAAAAATTCCCGCGCGCGTCCTCGAGGGGACTTAGCTAGTAAGTAACGGCCCCGTGTCATCTTCCAAATAGAGAAACTTGTCAACGCCGCAATCCAGGGCCTACGACGCTCTACAGATTTTAATTTGACGCATGCCCAATTGCGATTCGAATGGATTGTGGTTTGGCACAATTAAGGATCGGACATATTATATTCTGCCAAATTGTAGTTCCGCCGTATTTCGCTTCTAGATAATTATTGTCGAGACTTTTGTAGTTCTGTTTTTTTACGGTTCTAGTAGATTTTTATCGAAGATATTTTATTCTTGCCTTTTAATTGTTGAGCAAATTAAGGTTCGCTTCAATTTTATTCGGCTATTTTGTGATCGTTTAAATTGAGTTTCCGATAAATTAGGTTTCTTGATATTTGGTTTTCTGCACCACATGTTTCGCTCATATTATTTTCGTTAAAAATATTTTCTGACGTTTTGTGTTTCTGTAAAAATATGTTTCGCTTAAATTTAATTCTATGCATATATATTCTAGCGATTTGATTTTCCCTTCATTTCATTTTCGAGACAATTTATTTCGGCCCAATTATTTTCTTTTCTTTTAAATTCTGACAAATTATGTTTCTGCCAAATTTGGTTTCGGGTTTTTTATAGGGATCCAGAGACACAACAACTTTATCGATATATGCATTTTTGGGTTCCGTTAATGATGTTTGCATTTTAATAAAATCAATTTTACCGGAATATATTTTAAATTCAAAAGACACAGATTTTGACGTATGTTAACAAAATTGGCTTTCCCTTTCTTCAATAGATTCAATCCCTCAAGATTTACCTAGATCTCTGAGGGATGAGAGTAAAGCGCGCCTTTTGGCTCTTCGGTGTCCAGATTCTAATGATTGGCTTACTGTCCTTCCGTCTGCCTCTTTAGGAAAATTATTAGATAATTCCACATTTCGAATTTCAACTGCTCTAAGACTTGGTTTGCCTCTGTCTGTAGAGCACTCTTGCTTTGCGGCGAAATAGCAGACATATATGACTCTTATGGGCTAAGCTGCAAGAAAAGTGTAGGGCGTGCTTCCAGACACAGTCAGATCAATAATGTTCTTAAACGGGCTCTAATATCTGCGGCATATCCTGATTACTGGAGCCTATTGGGATTTGTAGAGATGATGGAAAAAGTGCAGAAGGAATGACATTGATTCCGTGGAAGCGTGGAAAACAGCTGATTTGGGACGCAACATGTTGTCACACATTGGCTAAATCATATGTTTTAAAAACATGCAAGTCTCCTGGATCGGAGATTGAGGATCTCTATATCTTCGTTCCCTTTGCTGTCGAGGTGATGCGGTGCTGGGCAATATTGGGGAGGACTTTGGATTCAGATTTTTAATGTAGGGTGGGCCAAAAAACCTTGCACACTTTTAAATTGGAAATTGGAAATTGGAAAGACCAGACACGAGCCTTTTCCGATCCGGCTCAAAATTACATTTTGCAAAAATCCAAGAAAACCCAGGAAAAAAGACTCCAGAGATAAAATTATTATAACTAAACCAAAACTAACCCAACTCAAGCTATATCCGCCCAACATAACCCAAAATAATATTTTTTTATTTTAACTTATTTTTAATAGATAAAAAATAATTTTTTCAGGATGGTTTTTTTCCCGGTTTTTTTTCCGTTTTTTTAGGGGGTAGGAAAAAAAACCTGGAAAAAAACTCCGTGAAATAAAACCCTCCTGTGGAGAAATTCATTTTTATCTAAACTGGGTGCACTATGAAACGCATATTTTATATTTAGGAGAGTATTATAAACCTCTGTAACTTTTTTAGGTTTTATTATTTTGAAATGGGGTTTTTGGTATCGTATAGATGGTATATGGTATAAGAAGTTAAAAAACCTCCAAATCAGCTACTTCAACCGAAAAGAAACTAAAAAACAAAAGATCAAGAGATCTTGGGTGAAAATAACGAAATTCAAACTTGGATGAGCACCCCACAAGGAACACATAAAAGACCAAAGCGAAAAGAGAAATGATAAAACGATTTTTCGCCCTGGTTAACCAGCGTGGATTCATCAGTGGTTTCGCTGGTCACCCTCTACCATACATCATTAAACACCATCATACACTTTGATTTCCAACTTTGAATCACTCACAAATAGGCATCGTTCCGCACTAGTACTTATCCAAGTTACCTGATACGGATTCGTTCTGGCGTGTTAATATTTCCAGTAGGATTATGCTCCTAAGGCAAAACAAAAAAGAAGTTAAAAAACCTCCAAATCAGCTACTTCAAACGAAAAGAAACTAAAAATAAAAGATCAAGAGATCTTGAGTGGAAATAACACACAAAAGACCAAAGCGAAAAGAGAAATGATTAAACGATGTTTCGCCCTGGGTAACCAGCGTGGGCTCATTAGTGGTTTCATTGGTTATCCTCTACCATACATCATTAAACACCATCATACACTTTGATTTGCAACTTTGAATCACTCACAAATAGGCATCGTTCCGCACTGGTACTTATCCAAGTTACCTGATACGGATTCATCCTGGCGTGTTAATATTTTCAGTAGGATTATGCTCCTAAGGCAAAACAAAAAAGAAGTTAAAAAAAATTCAAATCAGCTACTTCAAGCGAAAAGAAACGAAAAAACAAAAGATCAAGAGATCTTGGGTGTAAATAACGAAATTCAAACTTAGATGAGCATCCCACAAGGAATACACAAATACCTGAAACGTTACCGCTCCTTTAAAGCTAGGTACGTTCTTAATTTCAAGCATAGTGCCCTAGTACTATGCTTCGGGTTCAAATTGTTTTTTTTTTATGGCTCATAAGAAGGTGGGAATGTGCAGTGAAACACTAAAGTTTAACATACCAAATTTTATGGCCAAAAGATAACTCTATACAAATCTTTGAAAAAGGAAAAAAAAAACCTTAGTAACTTAGGCAGTTTAACAGTTTAACAGTCTAAAAATAAATATAAATAAATACACATTATTTTCTGAACTAGAGAAATTGAGGGGCGACCTTCCCATTTGTTCAGTGAATATTTATCTTTAAATGCCTTATTATGGCCAACCAAAAACTGTAATATTTATTAACCCTGACAAAAAAATAAACGCGTCAAATGTTTTAGAAAATAGGTTGACGAGATTTTACAATGTTTTACCAGGTTTTATATGTTGTTCATGCGGTATATGAACTAACTTGTAGGAACTTGGTCAAATCTCATAAAATACAGATTCTTTGTATCAGGTTTCACGAGGAAGACACCCTAGCTCGTAGAAACCTATAAAACCCTATGAAACACTGTAAAAAATCAAAAAGTTCACAAGAACCAATGCGGGTTTGTTGTTTTTACGTTACATGCGAAGCGATGAATAAAATATGGAAAGTTATTATTTTTTAAATTTCATTAAAATGCAGGGATAAAAAGATAGTTGAAAATATTATTGTTGTAGAAAACTGGTTACCTAGGTCGAACTAAATGTAGAACTATTTTTATATGGTGTTACTGTAGGGGTTGTAAAAAGGGATTTTTTCGAGAGTTGACTATATATTTTCAATAGGTAAATTTTCTGATATTTGACTTGCATCGCGAAACCATACAGCATCAATGAGGAAAATGGCACCTACCTTGATCTAGTGTAGTCTCCAGAGAAATTTGCCCTTTTCTTCTGCTAGCGGGCCCGCTTCTTGGAATTTTCACTGCCAGTCTTTTCACTAATTTTAGGGCACTAATTCTATACAACTGTTTTGGTTTGATGATTTAGTTTTAAGGATAATTTTGCTTATTTTCGAAAAAAAAATGTCTAAACGTGTTACCATTAAATTGCTCCGTTTTGGAGGAGAGCGTCTGTGTCCTTGCGCATGCACAGTTTTCTTCGCATCAGGTGCCAAAATTTGAATTTGTATGGTTTGATTAAATTAAGTAGTAAATAATTATTAAAATAATGGTATTGCGCATACATTTTCCGCCCTCGAAAACAGAATGTTTTAAAACTAGGATAAGAAAAATGTAATTAAGTATGCTTAGCAGCAAATAAAAAAAAAAAAAATCTCATAAACTGCATAAAAAGCAAATAATTTTAAAAAAATGTTTCGATTCTTTTATACCCAAAGATAAATCCCAAAATTTTAATTACTGGAGTAAAAGGACGAACACGAGTACACGAAAGTGGTAAATTTAATTTACAAGCTACATGCCATTGGCAAAGTGCATAATTTTACTATGGGCCGTTTGAAAACCCCATTTTTCGTTTTTACTGTGACGACCCTTACATGTTCATCTAAGCCAGGGTGTAGCTCGACTAAGCGTCCAAGTGACCAATGAATTGGGGGCTAATTTTCATTTTTAATAAACACCAACGTATTTAATTCAATATTTGGGGTTGGCTCGTGCCATTTTGATCTTTGTTGTAAAGTATTTAAATACTCCGACTTCCATCGCTTCCAGAAAGCCGCATTTAATCTTTGTATTAGTTGCCATCTCGACAAGGTATTTGTTTTGAAATGGATAAGATCTGGATCTGGAACGGAGTTCAGAGAAGAAAGTTTAAGAAAATGACCTGCAGTCAGAGGTGCTAAGTCATTGGGGTCAGAGCTTTGTGAGAGCTTCAATATCTGTCAAAAGGGTGTAATACTCTTCAAAGTTAAAAATCTGGTCACCGATAACTCGAATCATGTGAGTTTTTACCGATTTTACACCAGCTTCAGCTAGCCCATTAAAATGAGAAGCAGCAGGCGCATTGAAAAACCATGAGATCTTTAAATGTTCAGCAGCATGCTTTGAAAGCTCACAAAGCTCTTTAAAAGCTCTTTTAAATGTTGTTCTGCAATCAGAATATAAATTCGTACAGAGGCCTCTTCGGTTGACGAATCTCCGAAAGGCAGCAATAAAGGTCTGAAATCATATCTGAAAGAAGCTAAAGACATATAGCTCGAGAGGCGGTACATACAAAAACTAGTATGTAGGCTTTATGTAATACTAATTTACGCCCTTGAGAAATCTTTATTGGTGCGGCGTAATTAACACAAACATTTAAAAAGGATTTTAGTTGAGATATTCTAAATCTAGGAAGATCACCCATGTAGGGGGTAAGAGTTTTTGGCTTGGTGCGATAACATTTAATGCATGAAGATAAAGTTTTTTGAATAACTCTACTAGCCGAAAGAACCCAAAATTGTTGTCGAAGGAGATATAAGGTTGTATTAAACCCTGGATGTAAATAGGTTACATGAATATTTTCTATGATAAGGTTGGTGAGTTTGCTATCGCTTGGTAATAAGAGGGGATGTTTTATATCATATGAGAGAGTTATTGAATTTCTTAGGCGTCCGCCTACTCTGACAAAATTTCGCTTGTCAAGAAACGGAGCTAACTTGCGATATGGTTTTGGTACAAGTTCGTTATTTTGAATTTTTGTGACGTCAGAAAAATGCTGGTTTTGAACAAATTTAACTGAAACAAGTAAAGCTTCTTGCAGCTCAAAAAGTGTCAAAAAACCAGTTCGTTTTGAATGAGGGTTCATAAGCTTAAAAAATATCGACGCCAATAGCAATTGTTAAAAAATTCACTTAAAATATCTTGTTTTAAAAGGGTAGTTAAAACTTGGATTCGCTCTTTTTCCAGAATTTCGGAACTATCCAGATCCGAATCTGAAAGGCAACCTAGGTTCCATTCCGAACGAGGTAATTTAATCCAGGGAGGGCCTGTAAACCATAGAGGGTGGTTTACTAGATTATCGGGGGTCAAGCCTCGACTTGCACAGTCGACTGGATTTTCCAGAGTGGGTATATGAAACCAGGAAACATTTGGAATTGTTTCTTGTATTTTACTTACTCCGTTTGCTACAAAACTTTTCCATCTATGTGGAGAGTCAGCGATCCATGCTAGGACAACTTTTGAATCTGAGAATGCTAAAACTGCATCGATTGTTATCTGTGGAGAAATCAAGGACAAATTTGAGTAAATCTGCAAGAATTGTAGCTCCTAGGAGCTCCATCCTGAGAATGGATACCGTTTTTAAAGGGGCTACATTTCCCTTTGCAATGACAATAGATGATTTTATTTCATCAAGTAATTCGATGCGTAAGTATATTGCGCAAGCATAGCCGTGCAGGGAGGCATCTGAAAAAGCTAAGATTTGGCAACATTGTATTTTAGAATCTAGAATATGCCTAGAAAGCGAAATCTTTAATAAACTAGAAAATTCGGAGTTGAATTTTAACCACTTTTCACAAATGTACGAGGTAGGTTCAGCATCCCAATCGATTTTATGCTTCCACAGTTCTTGCATTATTGATTTTGCTAAGAGTGTAACAGTAGATAAATACCCGCAAGGGTCGTATATTTTTGCTATTATAGAAAGAATTTTACGGTTTGTAATAGGACTATAATTTTGCTTGCACTTATATGTAAAATCATTGAAACAAGGGTTCCATTGCAATACTAAAACCTTGGTATTAGAGCGCTGGTCTTTATCGAAAGATATTGTACTTGGCATTCGGCAGGAGATAAAGAGGAAAGTAATCGAGCGTCATTACTTGCCCACTTACGAAGTTCAAACCCTCCTGATTTTAAAAGAGCAATAAGTTCCTTTTAGAGCGCCTGCACAGTAGCCAAATCATCCATAAAAACGTCCTGAAGGATAACCTTACCTGCATTAGGATATATATCTTTGTTTTGCAATGCTAGCTCACGTAAAGTCCTTATCGCTAAAAAAGGGCTCGAAGTAAGTCCGAAAGTCACCGTATTTGAACGATACTCCTGCAAGGGTTCACTGAGGTGGAAGCGCCATAATAAACGCTGATAGTCCCTATGTTCCGGTATTAGACTAATTTGTAGGAACATTTTTTGAATATCACTTAAGATAGCTATGACATGTGATCGAAATCGTAAAAGTATAGTGGTGATATCTGCATGAAGTTTAGGACCAGGCAGAAGGGTGTCGTTAGGACTGTAATTTTTACTACCCTTGACCACCCTAAGTTTAGTGCTAGTGCAATTTGGTTTTAGCACTCTATGATGTGGAAGATAAGAAAGATTTACTGGTTTCGGTTCAGTGCTTAAAATAATACTCAATTGTCCATTTTTTAAATATTCCCGCATAAAATCCGACTACAGTAAATACATTTCTGGATTTTTGAGAAGTCTTGATTCTAATGAAATGAAGCAGCGATAGGCTCTTGAAAATGTATCACCTAGGTGGGATGCCTAAATGGCAAGGCTACCGTCAAACGACCGGTAGTGTCACGTAATACGGTTTTTTGATAGATATCTTCAGCCTTTTTCTCATCGGGAGAAAGGTTATTTTTTTTGTGGAATAGACTCGAGCTCCCAGAATTAAAGTAGTTTTCGATTTTTAGAAAGTTAGAATAAGAAAAGTTTAGCTCGACTTTACCTTATAGGATCCATCCTAATTCGGTCTCTAAAGCTACGGGCTGACCTGGTAAACCATTAATGCGACCTGATTTAAGAATTTGGGCATACATTTCAGCGCCTAAGAAGTAGGTCGACAGAGGCAGGAGTTTGAAAGTTAGGGTCGCCTAGATTAAGGTTAGAAATATAGTTCCAGTTTCTAGAATCTATTTTGATGGAAGGTAAGGTAGATCAAAGTTTTGAAACTACTAAACCGGTAAAAGAAAATGAAGGGATGGTTTTTCCAACAGGTCGGATAACGCAGTGCGTCACTTCCTTAGTTAAAGAAGATGATTGGTTAACACCTAGAGTAGGAATAGATAATTTTTTTCCTGATAAACCTAACCCATTTAAACAGGTTTCACTGATAAAACAGGCTTCACTAGCCGTGTCTAGGACGGCTCTAAAAATTTGATAATTTCTCCTTGTATCGAGAATCTCGCAGGAATGGTAGACAATAAGACAGTGCTTTGAATGTTAGGAGTAAAAGAAGTGCAACAGTTGGTTGGGTTAGATAGATCCTGGAGGTTTTGGAGATTTTTCCTGCTTTGTAGTCGGCGGTTGAAAATACTGAGCCGATTCTAATGCCTTACACTGTTTTTCTAGGAATTCGAATAAGTCATTGTACCTCGGAATTTCCTTATCAGTGTGACCTAGTTCAAAGGCAGATCTAGTGGCCGTATCTATTTTTCCTAGCAAAATATTAAACACTGGAAATTGCCCATCGTATTTTAAATTTTAGGGCATTAAGGGCCTCTAAATTTTCGTTGTAGGTATCTCAGATTATTGTAAGATCTTTTGAAGTTTGATTAGATTTCATAGGAGATACGTTTACGAGAGAATTCCAATATGATGTGGCTAAAAGACGCTTATTTTTATACCTTTTCACTAGATTTTGAAAAGCGATTGGATAGTTGTTATCGTTTACGGGTAACGATTTTATTAAATTTAAGGGTTCACCCTGTAATAAAATAAGAATTTATCGAAATTTGCTTGCATTAGAAAGTGAGCTATTGTGTACCATGGAGGTATAAAGATCGAAAAAAGTTGGCCATTTTAGCATGTCACCATTGAAAATGGGTATGGTGGATTTAAAGTTACCGAAAGTTGAAGTTGGAGGAGTACGTGTAGGTTGCTGCGGCACCGGAGCGGTTTGAACAGGAAATAGTTTATGGTAAATCTCTTTAGCTTTAAAATATTACTGATCACAACCCTTTTGTATTGCGTCTTAAGCAGTCAAATCGTCATCGCTTGTGATGCAGCGTATTAGTTTGTTATGGAGATATTTAAACTCTAAATATTGGTCCTCCAAAGTTTCGTTAACCACTTGAAAAAGAGGACATTGGGATTGATCATCCTTCACTTTTAGTGCTAAATTATAAATTTCCGTAATTCGGGCTATCGCGGCTTTTCTTTTTCGAGTAAATGAATCTTCATCGGGGTTGACCATTTTGAAGTTTTGATTTCTTTTGTGGATGCGTTTTGGTAAATGATAATGGTCACTTGGATTCTTTTTATCCTATAACACAACAATTTCTTGTACTGTACATAATGTTTAGCCACGGAAACGCGAGCCGAAGGGCAAACGAAAGGCAATAGTTTGATTTGCTTTGAATGATCTTAAATTTCAAAAAATTCACAATTATTAAATTAATTTGGACTTTTCTTTTACGCACTTATGTAATGGTTTAATCGCGGAAACGCGAGCCGCAAGACGAATTTTTTAATTGTATTTAAATTATTTTAAAAACACGAATTTTTGGAAACAAAATATCGCGATTAAAAATGCAGTTTCGAGAGGTAAACAAAATTGACCGTGAAAATTTGAGTCTAATTTTAGCCTAACGCAAATCAAGCGAACAAGGAAACTTGCGTGCAGAGCTACGCTGTGGGATGAATTCGCGCTACCTAAAATGGTGATTAAAATCAAAGAATACAAAGATTTTTAGAAAATTTTAAAACTGCCTCAAAACCTACGCGGATCGAGGGATCAAATGTTAGTGTAGGGGTTGTAAAAAGGGATTTTTTCGAGAGTGGACTATAGGTAAATTTTCTAATATTTGACTTGCATCGCGAAACCATACAGCATCAATGAGGAAAATGACACCTATCTTGATCTAGTGTAGTCTCCAGAGAAAGTCTCCTTCTTCTGCTAACGAGCCCGCTTGTTGGAATTTTCACTGCCAGTCTTTTCACTAATTTTAGGGCACTAATTCTATACAACTGTTTTGGTTTGATGATTTACTTTTAAGGATAGTTTTGTTTTTTTTCGAAAGAAAATGTCTAAACGTGTTACCGTTAAATTGCTCCGTTTTGGAAGAGAACGCCTGTGTTCTTGCGCATGCGCAGTTTTTTTCGCATCAGGTGCCAAAATTTGAATTTGTATGGTTGGATTAAATTAAGTAGTAAATAAATATTAAAATAATGGTATTGCGCATACATATGGGTAATTTTGATATTGAAGGCGGTTTGTTAATATTGTTTTTCTTAAATTTGATTGAAGTAAAAAAAGATAGAAAAAGGAGAAAAGTTAGCTTATCTATCCTTGGGGTCCAGAGTCCATCCATGTTGTTCCCACTCAGTTTAAACATACATAGGCTCGCCATCTGCAGGGCTTCATTGAGGTGGTGAATGGATGCCCCCTCAGGGTGGTCCCTATAGATAAGCAAGAAAAACACCACTGTAGTGAAGACTGCCAAGAAGGTATAAAGAAATTACAGCGAAACAGCTCAAAAAAGTTAAAACTACCAACGAGTACAGAGACGGCTCAGGAATTATTGTTGTGGCATGGCTGCCCGGTGTGCGGAGGCAGGGATATTCTTCAGCCTACGACAAGGAAATAAGAAAAAAAATAGAAAAAAATGTCGACAGGCAAAAATTGAGAAATAATTGTAAACACGTTTGTAACGAAGTTACTAATTTTATTTATTTATTTTAGCTTTTCTTTTGTTTTTAGGTACTTCATGTCTCATAATTTCTATAATTTCTATGACGTTTTATTATTTTCTATTCTTAGACTTTAGACATCGCTTTGACTCGCCACGTTTCCTTTTCCTGCTATGCTGCACGGTCAGCGAGCTATACCCCACCGCTTTGCGCGCACAGCCTGCTCGACGGGAGTATGGTAGGTGGGGATACGCGAGGCTATTTAAGGCGATGTCGAGCGCGTTTCATGGCATTCATTCTACCGACCGCCCGCTACAAACAACTCCTCCGACCAACCGCACCGAAGAAACATCACCTGCCAGAACCCGATAGGTAAGCACCTGACCAGTATAGCGGGGTTTTCTATACATACCGTAAAATGTAGTTTTCCGTATGGTAAGTAGAGGTGAGATGGGTTACCGCTGGCTCGGAATATGGGTAACACATCTCTCTCTCTAGCACCAGGCAAAGCTATTAATGGGTTTGTCTTGCGCTGTCTGACCGGTTAGTGAGTGAGAGGGAGACAGTGCTATCGCTGGATCGGATTACCTTTAGGACTGTCTTTTCCTCTCATCTCTCTCTAACACACGGTTTGACAGCGTATGGAGTTATTCATTGAGAAGTAGCGCCACCGGATCGTTTATTTAAGCATGTGACGACAAAGGCACTGTAATTGGAGGTTAGGTGTATTATCGCTAGTTCGGAATACGGGTAATACATCTCTCTCTAACACATGGCTAAACTACCTAAGTAGGTCGATCCTGTGTTGTTTGACCGGTTAGTGAGTGAGAGTGAGACAGTGCTACCGCTGGATCGGATTACCTTTAGGACTGTCTTTTCCTCTTTGCATCTCTCTCTAACACACGGTGGAACAGCATATGGAGTGATTTATGGAGTAGTGGTGCTATAAAGGTGTCTTTGTCTGACACACTAATTTCTTATTTCTCTAAACCTGCTATGAATTCTATATATGTAAATTCCGCTATGTTGGGGGTGCCGTATTAAGGAGATTTCTACCGTTAACATTAAATATCAAATACCGGGGTTTACCGTAAACGTTATGAGACATGCAAGTTACCGATTATTTCTAATATTTTCCGTCCTTTTCTATTGTATACCGTTGAATGCTAATTAAAGAAACCTGTTGATAATAAATTAATAAGTTATAATAAATCCGCCATGTTGGAAAATTGGTTGTTTTACTCGTGTTACTTAGGTTAAGAATCGAGACAGCTAGACCCCTGGTTTAACCGTCTCCACTGTTTAAAAGCTACCCGACGCTGTGGGCCCTCTACCACATAAATCCAGAAGGTGGCGCCCGAGATACTTGTTGGATTATCTCTCAGAGGAGTAGTTAATCCAACAGAAACCGATGCCTACCGCTTTAAAACGTAAACAACGTTACACGTTTGACTGATAGTAAAATAGAAAATAGTTTACCTGTTGCAATTAGGCCTTAGTGGCCGTTATGAGCGTTTAAGCCACCATATTAATCGTCGAAAGACTAAATAAAAATCTAGAAAGCCCTTAAATCACTGTGCTTTACAGGTTTGGGTCTCGCAATATCCCTAAGCGAAATCACACCACTAGTAATTTTTATTATAAAACAGTTCTCGGGTATTAATCAGTCAAAATCGTGACCTTCACCAACGAACTTTTTTTAGGTGGCGTACGCCGTGACATTTATTGAACCATTGCCTTGCCGTAAAACTGAAAACCCACGCCAACCTTAGCGTCACCCGCAAATCTCCGGGGATTCAACCAATCAGACCCACGGATTGTCTTCATCACCTTATTTAGGCATGATTTTTCATTAATTAATTAAATCTGGAAGTGATCTCTGGTGTTCATCACGTGAGCTTCGATCGTTAGTTACATAGTAGACGCACATGACTAGATCACCCCAGAGCATTCGTTTCACATCAAAATATAACCCAATTTCACCCACCCATCTCCCAAAAGAGAGGAAAGTATATGACGAAGATGGTGGAGAGAGAGACACCACCCGGCCAGTAACAAAATGTTAAAGAGGCAATGAGAGGTCACCTATGACAGCCATGTGTTGTTAGGTGTCAAAACTATTCCCAACAAGTAAACCATGGAAAAATATGCTGAATTATGCAGGTAACTACAAAAAGCATTCCTAATCGATATTCGCCCACTATGTTTGTTTAAAATATTAGGATATTTCCAAGGTTTGTTTACGTAGGAAATGTGTGACTTGAAATTGCATTTTTTTTGGGTTCAAAAACAGACAAAACGAAAGAGAATGAACCAGCCAGTGTCTTTTAAAGTCACTGGAGGTTACAGAATCACTCAGCTACCTGGATTATCCAGAATATGTTGCCCTCCAACAGAATATAAACATGTAATATTTGGCCCTGCCGAACTCAGGAAAGAGTCCTCAAAGCTGCAGTAACAGCGCCCAAGGGATAAAGACAACAGTCGTAGAGACCCAATTAGGATAGACTCAAATAAGGCCGGTTGGTACTCACCTCACTTGTTCGATAAAAGTGAAGCTAAATACGGGGGGGGGGAACTCACTGAAAGTGGTAAAAGTGCGACTTATTCTTATTTCCGCGAAAACTCATGAAAGTGCTATTATGTATAATAAGGGATATTTTTAACTATCGATTAACATATAATGTTTTGTTTTTCTTTTCTTTTGTAAAACCTGCACAGAGACCTATCGTTAAAGTGAGAAACCGTAGTCAATTTCCCAACTCCTAAATGGCAGAGGGTTACTTATGAATGCGAATAATTACCTTACCTGTAATTATTAAGCTTATATGTCATAAAACAACTGACCGTAAATTATTATTAATTCTTTGTCAGTGTTAAGACAAAAGTAAAAGGTATGTTGTTCCTTACAAAAAGAGATATTAGGTTTTTGAGTTACGGCGAACAGTGATATTTACTGTAATTATTAAGTGTATTCGTCAGATAAAATAACGAATAGTGAATTATTCTTAATTAATATTTGTTTTATTATTTAATGTAAAGACGAAAATACCTGGTATGTGGCTTCTTACGAACAATTCTTAGCAGACAGTTAAATAAAAATCAACTTTTAAGTTGTGTAGAACGAAACCTTAATAATATTTTATAATTTATAGTCGTGAAGTAAGAAAAGAAAAAATTGCGAGCCGAGTCGGAATATTTTAAAAATTTAATTTATTCTTTTGTCAAGTGGGTTTACTTTAATTTCGATAGAGGGCGTTAGTATTAAGGAAAGGATAGCAAAATAGTACTTCACGAGCATGTTTAAAATTTTTCTTGAATAACTGTCGTGCTGATTTTTGGAGCCGTTACACTTCCCCCTGTCTCCGTCAGAGGTGAACACCGATAAAAAAACCTAACCTTCCCGAACACGGACGCGACGCGAAAGTTGACGATTAAGCCTGAGGAAACTTAAAACCATGTATGGGTGGACACACTATACACGTATAGTCATACAAAGTTAGAAATGAAAAATGAAGATATATGGCTCCACCTGTACTGGCAAAATGTCCTTTAGTATATGGATACTAAAGAACATTTTGCAAGTAGCACGCTAATACAGGTCCTACTGGGAGTCCAAGAACAAGAAAAAAAATAAATTTAAAGGTTTTCGTTTTGCTTCACTTTTTGAAGTTCGGATGGTACAGGTTAAAGCTGGCAAATTAGCGTCCCAGCGGCCATGGTTTTCACCTACATAAGTAGATATCATGGTCTTAATAACTCGATTCGGTCGTTTGCATGGATCAGCCTATGGATGGCAGACAGCCGTGTAAGAATGCTAGAGCACAAAGTTCCTTACTCTTCATCTGGATCCCATTATCACATATAACGTATTGTGGTGTACCAAAGGTTAAAATGATGTCATTTTCCAAGTGTTTACAAATGACGCTGGCTTTAGCTGATCAGCAGGAAAAAACCGAAACGTATTTGCTGAAGTAGTCACTTACGACCAGGAGTTGAGTATTGCCCTGTTTTATACTCTTCGGGAGTGGACCAATGAAGTCTAGGCTAATCACCTGCCATAGTTGTGTAGATTCTGGGGTCTTTCCCATTTGACCGGCTGGAGCTTTTTAATCAACCTTATGCATTGCACAAGTGGTACAGCGACTTACATTTTTGGTGGCATTAGCGCGCATTTTTGGCCAATAAAATCTTACTTTAAGTCGGTTGTATGTTTTAAATATGCCCATATGACTAGATCGGACGTCATCATGACACTTTTTAAGTATTCCTAATCGAAAATCTATTTTAAATAGCGACCCAACTTTCAAACCGAGTTTACACGTACGGTTTTAAAAGGAAACTGAAGTTTACCTTAGTTACCTACTTAGGACTTGAAATACATATCAATTGATTTTTTTTATGAGTTTTGTGATCTTTCAATGCAAGTATACTATCTAAATGTAATAAAACTAACTTTTTCTTTGTTTTAGCACAAATAAAATATCTAAAGTTTTCTTAACGCAACTATACAAACGTGCCATCGAATTTTTGAGAACAAATTTGCTGATGCACTGTTGCCAGTGCTCCGACCCAAAGAGAGGTCGGTTTGAAAATTGTTATCTTTTTGCAGGCATTTTACGCCTTACGACTTATGAGAACAAAAATTGAGGGGTATTTTAGGACTTACGAGGCATAATATCAATAGAATAGTATAATATTTTGATTTAAATTATAATATTTACTGAAAATCATTGCCAAGGATACGCAACCAATTATATACCATAATATATACCGCTGGTAAGGCCACCGTCGTCTCGGCTCGCTTCGCTGACTTTTCATTTTGAAATATAACCTCAAAAGTTGTTATTTATTTTGTTAAAGTTTTCATTTTTTTTGCGCGGCTTTTTGAAAATATTCTCGTCAGAAGTTCGATTTTAACTTTGCTCTATTAAGAGGTAAATAAAAATGCCTTATCTTTCACGTAAATAGTGAAAATTGAAAGAAGAAAGATAAAAACTTAAGTCCAATTTATACTCAACGTGCGGAATGCTTAAAAAAACAAACTTACCTAGAGTTAACATCTAATAACTAGTGATAAGTTAAAAAAGAAAGAATCTATGAAAACAAGCCAGAAAACGCCTGCTGGATTTCAAGAAATAACCCATAAAGGGGTAAGGGTAAACATGCATGTTATAAATTATAATTATTATTTCTTTGAGTACATACTTAATACATTAACTGCCGGATTGGGAAAACAAAGTATCATTCTCTGGGACCATTAAAGAAATATCCAGCAACAAGTTGTGAATATTTTATAGTAGAAGTGATCCTAAGACTAGCAGTGTGTTTGATTTGTTCATATCTGGATCATATCCGGATCATAACGGAGATTTTTAATTTTGAAAATTAAAGCAGCGTCATACATTTAAAAATAGCCATCTGTTCATCTTCTTTGAATCCATAAACCTTGAATTAATTTGAGGGGTAAGTGTCAAAGAGACATGAGTCAAGAACTGCATTAATTATCTGAAAGGTGTGATCAAAGCTCCAAGCTTTGATTTAAGAAATTTAAAATCTCGGTTATTTAAAGTCATATGGACAAATCACATACACCGCTATTTTTAGTATCATTTCTACTTTAGAATTAACACAACTAATATTTTTGTTAAAGAACCCCTTTAATAAATAATCAACCAGACATTACACATTATATAGGAACATCAAGATTTATGTAATATCATTTTTGTTTTTGATTCATATCTGACTTTTTCTTGCTCAGTAAAAGAGAAAGGATAGAGGTGTGGCAATCAACGTCAAACAAGAACAATATGATCTAGTTTATAAATCAGGGTTACCTAGTACCAAAAAGGTGACCACAATGCCAATATTATGTCACTTTTTTTGTAGCAAGCAACCCAGTTGTGTTTATTTATTATAAGTACTAAAAATTATTTTAAAATACAAATTGAATTATTTATAAATTGGATCTGAACATATACAAATGGTACATATTGTAAGCATTAGTTTATAAAATTTTAAACAAATCAGGAGGTGTGGTTATTATAATTTTAACACTGTCACCTTCTATACATAATCATAATTATAATAATTTAACTTTTGAAATCCTTAGTAATATTTTAAATGATTATTATTTATATTTAACTGATTAATATACTACCTATCCAATAATATTTACCTGCAGAATCATTTTTTTGTTTTTTAGATCAACATTAACTGGAGTGGTTAGGTGCATCCTGGTGCATCTTAAGTTCAAGAAGGGTTCTACCGAGGGTTATTCTACCTTGAGTTCCAATTTATCTCTGCAAACTGCAACAGCTAGTGGGATAGGTATGTGTAAATTTTAAAATTACACTAAGCTTTCTTACAATTTTCTTTAAATGCCTAATCGGAGGCTTAACTTTGGGCTTAACCCTTCACTTCACTAATGTAACACTGAAACACCAAACATTCATTTATCATATTTTATAAGCTAATCTTTTAATCTTTACAAAATATAACAAATCTCTATAAAGTTACCTACCATTTCTGTAAATTGAATATTTTTTTAAAATTATTGGTGTTGGCTTCTAACCAAACTATATAGGTAGATACCAAAAATGCAATTTTTACAATTTTTATCTGTCTGTTTGTTTGATCCAGCATCATACAAACACTACCAGGCCGATTTTGATGGTACTTTCACACTTTCATCAAAATTAGTTTACAGAAACAAAAGTTATGATATTTAAATCATTAACAACGAGCAAAAAGTGGGTAAAACGCAGGTCTTTAGCTAGTTTAATAGTAAATTGATCTCCACACGTTTTTTTTTAAAATTCCCCTGCTTACATTAAAGTGTTATATTGCTATGTATCTTTAACGGTACAAAACCTTTAAAAAAAAAGACATTTTCAGATGCCTAAGTATACTTAAATCTTATGATTTTCTATAGTCTATAAGAAAATAATTGTAGAATTGAAAAAAGCCATTATCACGGAACATGTAATTAGTGTTAACTGTTAAACCAAAAATATTAAAAAATTCTTGAATTTGTACAAGTTATCATGAACGATTAATTTTTCGATATTGACAAACACTAAAAAAAACTAAACTTTTTTTTCGGAAATTTTGCAAAACTTTAAATTGCTGAATGTTAGAAACTATTTCCCCTACAAAGACCAAATTAATCTCATTTTGTTTTTAAATTTTCTTTTATAGCCACTTGCCGTCACCGAGGCTGTAACATTAGTCGTTATAGTTGTCAAAATTTTGACAAAAACTGAGAAAATGTAGTGATTTTTGTAGAATTTAACAATTATATAGAGAGCTTTTGAGGTCGAAAATTCGGATTTGTCATAACCACTTTATCACATACAACATATCAAAAAATCAGAAATACCTCATTTCGTCCTAATATATACAAAGATAAGTGCCAAATAAAAATTGTTGACAATGGCATGTACAATCATATTTCGAAAAGAATTTTTTATATCTTATAGTTTTCTCATAAAGCAAAGTCCAAAACGGTCAAAATGGCGATGACAAAAAATGTTTGTTAAGACCTTGTCTATCAAACTTTCATTTAAAGTCGTTTTTTGAAAACCCTGTATGTTGTTGAAAATTACGTTAATTTAAATATAGTTTATTTTGGCTTAACGAATAAAATCTCTAAAAATAAAAAAATTGGAAAAGCTATATGGAATCTGCAAAATTTTTTGGAAAACGTACATAATTTGGTTTAACCGTCCTGTTTATCTCGGTTTCCATGGCAACCCTTATCTTTAATATACATAGAACATAATACATAAAACGCAGAAAGAAATTATCTTTCAATCAGTGGTTTTCTTTTTTTTTCGATCAGCCAAGTACTTTTTAATATTTAGCCTTTTTCCACACAAAAAAATGCAAATTTTAAGCTTTTCAATACAAAAATACAGGGTGGTCACTAAAATAGTTTGGCCCAGGTGCTCAATGTCTACCCAAGATAAATTACTTCTACAGTGATCCAAAGACATGAATCAAAAGTCAAAATCTCCGGATCGATATTTTTTTGCGATGGTATATTATGTGGCCTGGAGTACTTAGAGTGCTGAGGAATTTTTGTAAATTAAATATTACTAGACTTACAGTATAAAATGTTGTTTATTTACCTTTTTTTGCCAGCATATCCTCTACTCTGGGAAATATTTCTAATGTAGTTAATAGTAGTCCAAATCTTTTAAATACTTTTATATGACAATCCTTGATATGACGTTCTACTAACTGTCTGGGAGTCCAACCCAACTCCTAAAACTGAAAATTAAGGTTAGAATAATACTCTGCCAACAAATCAGGATATCCTTTAACAGGTGGGGCAAATCAAAACCGTTCTAGTTAATGTTATCGTGTCAAATAAACTTTTGGAAAAAAAATATTAAAAAGTACTTGGCCGATAGAAAAAAAAGAAAACCACTGATTGAAAGATAATTTCTTTCTGCGTTTTATGTATATGTTCTATGTCTATTAAAGATAAGGATTGCCATGGAAACCGAGATAAACAGGACAAACAGGACGGTTACACCAAATTATGTACGTTTTCCAACCAACCCAAAAGAAAACGTTTGAAAATACTCTTAATCGCACCCTCTAAAGTGGATTTTCAAAGCAGAGTAACACAATAAAAGTTTTTTCTGACAATACATGGCATTCAAATCAAACTGTGCTTTATTATCTGAAGACAGTCTTACTGACAAAGCAAAAAATTAAAAATTAACTTACCTAAATCCTAAATTCAAAATATGTACCTTCATTCTATATTATTATATTAACTATATTCAGAATTTTAAGGCATTTGAACAATCTATATTTTCTACGTATTTATACAATATAGTAAGGTTGTAACTAATATTAAAACATTCATTGCTGGTATATCAAAAAGAATTATAAAGTTTAAAATTATAAAATTTAAAAATGACAAGGGGACATGGTTGAGACACTAATAAATATAAGTGTATAGTGGTTAACAAAACAACACTAAAATGTCTCCCTATAATACTCATTAAAACTGTAAAAAGCTTTGTCCTCAAAACAGAATCTAAAGGCGCAATTACACAGACGAACATGCTCAAACAAAAGCTCGTGCAAAAGATCTAAAATTTTTGCGTGAACATTTTTGTGAGCATTTCTTTGAACATTTTGTTCGGGTAAATTTTTGAGCAAAATATTGCTATCTGTTTTGGAAACATATTTTTAAAGATAAGAATAAATAAAATTTCACATCAGTGATCAGTGATCTCAATTCTTTAAAAAAACGGAACACCAACTTTTATTTTAAATTTTTGTGAAAAAAAGCCGATGGCAAGCGAAACATTATTTTTGACTATCAGTTTTGTCACATGGATTAGGGTTACTTATAATATTTTTTTCTTAGGGTTTTTCCCGGATTTTTTTGCTCGGGCGTTTTTTTGGGATTTTCTTGAGAGTTTTTTTATTTCCAAGTGTTTTTTTTCCTAAATTCAAAAAACAACCCAGGAAAATTTTTCTTTTCCAAAAAAATTTTGAGTTTTTCGGCAAAAAACTTAAAATTGCATTTTTAAGCGGTAATCCGCGCCTCACGACTATGAGGAGTGGTCGGGAGGAGATTTTTTTGAAACATATTTTTGTAACTTTACTTTGCCCTTAGCTTTGATTGTTTTTTTTTTAATTCCTCACACCAGATTTACCTAGTTAGCTTAAGGCCCCAAGGGTTGCTTAAAAAAGCAAAAGGTTCATGAAAGTGCCGAAGATAGATATTTACTGTCAATTTAATGTAATAATCAAGGTCGATTACTGGCACTGAACAAACAATATGCAAAGTGCAACATTCCGATTCAAAAGTCTAGTCTATTACTGCTAAATTATATTTTTTAGACAAGGGTCGGGATCGTAGGGTTGTAAAAGTGGGTAATAAACGGGTATTATTTAGACCGAACGTGTTTTTGTTCATATATTTGAGATTTAATAAAATGTATATAGGTTTTTTAATTTGACTTGATTATTATTGTATTGTGTTTTAAACTAGGAAGTTAAATAAAGAGATATTTTTTTAAGCGTAAATTTTTATCATTACATTTTACAGGCAACAACAATAAATAAGTGCCAATTAGTAATTGTTTTATTCTCGTTTTTTTACAACCCCAAAAAAGTTACAAGTATACTGGCATATCTCCTATAAAAATCAAATCAATCGAAGTTGCTTATGAGGTAAAAAATACCTTGTTTTCAAACTTTGCTTTTCTATTTTCAGTTAAGTTCAATGAATTCCGATAACAATATATATTTTGAATATGTAAGAAATTTCTATATCTTTCTTCAAACAAATTTTGCTTAACATTCTCTCCAAAATTTCCGTGAGTCTTTTTGTACGAGATTTTGCTCGAACTTTTCTTTGAACATTTTGCTCAAGAGGCTCCTGTAAATATTTGTCAGCATTTCAACATCAAAGGAAAGTTTGTGTGTGTAAATGCGCCTTAACAGTACCTCTAAATTGCTTCATCCCATCATTTCTTATTATCAAAGGCAAATGGTTGTAGAGTTTTATCTTCATAAATTCAAAAGTTTTTGTTGGCAGTGGCAGATTATCGAATCAACGTGTAACATAGCGACTAGCTGGATGTAGAGCTTCCTGATTTTTTACGTTAAGTTAAGTTACAGTCTATTAATTTGTAAACAGGGTGAGCCAAAAAAATACCTTACAAGCCGTTAAATAAATTATAAATTCCATTTGCAAATCTTTATAATGTGAATTTTCTTGAACACGATCTACTGATTTTTCTTTATAATATTGAGGAATAGCATTGATTTATATATAGCGGGACCACAAAAAACCGGACTGTTTTGTTTTAACTGGCAGTTTTTTATTTATTGTCGGATTTTAACACAAAAAAGAGTTTCGGAAAGGGAATGAAATAGACTTTTTGCAAATATGTTAAAAAGTGACACTTATCAAAAATTATAAATGGCGGATG
Source organism: Oxystoma pomonae (assembly GCA_963921995.1). Taxonomy (NCBI): domain Eukaryota; kingdom Metazoa; phylum Arthropoda; class Insecta; order Coleoptera; family Brentidae; genus Oxystoma; species Oxystoma pomonae. Next base: position 72,318,747 of record OY998165.1, read on the forward strand.
TCATAAAGTTTTATACATCTTGAAATACCGTTGATTTTTTTTTGAGACACTTTGTATATTTTTTTTGCAAATCTATTATCTGTAAACCGATGTATCATTTGATAAATTCCATTTAGAAATAAAAAACTATGAGTTTTTTTCTTATATACCGACTTCTTGCATAAAATAAAAACAATTAACTTAAGTTAACCGGACTGTTTGGTTTTAACAAAAAAAAGTTTTCAAATATGTCAAAAAATTACATTTATCAAAAATTTAAAATGGCGAATGTCCAAAAGTTTTATGCATCTTAAAAAAACGTTGGGTTTTTTTTTGAGACACTTTGCAACTAAAAAAAATTCTATTTATTTTCTGTAAACAGATGTATCATTTGATACATTCTATTAAGAAATAAAAAAACTATGGGTCAAAAAATTACATTTATCAAAAATTTAAAATGGCGAATGTCCAAAAGTTTTATGCATCTTAAAAAAACGTTGGGTTTTTTTTTGAGACACTTTGCAACTAAAAAAATTCTATTTATTTTCTGTAAACAGATGTATCATTTGATACATTCTATTAAGAAATAAAAAAACTATGGGTTTTTTTATTTCGTATACCAACTTCTTGCATGAAATAAAAACTCCTAATAAATTTAAGTTAACCAGATTTTGTTATTATTTCGCCAATTTTGTTGACAAGGAAAATCTACAGATGGTAACAATTCTTTTTCCAAATGTCAAAAAATGACAATTTGTAAAAATTACAATTTTATTCATTTTAAAAAACCCGCTGGCTTTTTTTTAAACACATAAAAAATGCAAATTTTAAGCTTTTTAATACAAAGATACACGGTGATCACTAAAATAGTTTGTCCTGGTTGTTCAATGTCTATCCAAGATAAATTACAGCCACAATGATCCAAAAACATGAATCAAAAGTCAAAATCTCCGGATCTAAAGTTTTTTTGCGGGGGTATACGATGGGGCCAGGACTAAAAATCCGAGGTGGGTGAACTCTAAAATTACCTTTAACAGTGCATTTTTCTTTCAATGAGTCGAAAACACTTGAAATAGTTTAGTTTAGTTTAGTTTATTTAGTATTGTACAAAGACTTTCTTAAAAAGTATATACGTTGTCAAAGTAAATAATAATAAATTATAATAAGTTACAATCCTTAAAGGTATTACTTAAAACATACAACGACTACACAAGTGGCACAAGACAAAATTCTATGGAATGTAAAGGAAAAAGCCTAATCTATCAGTTTTCAAAAGCAATCAGTCACTCAAATACTCAGTCACCGAATAGAAGCATTTCTGAAGAAGATAGGTCTGCATTGCATTTTTGAATCCTTTACATGAGGCAATTTGTTTTATGTCATCCGTACTTTATTGTAAATTGAACTACAGAAAAAGTGAGGGCTTTTCCTAAATCTTGACAAATGGTAATTGGTAATAATAATGTTATTATTTTGTCTGGTTAGATATGTGTGACTGGTGGACACTCTATGGAATTGGTGAGCATACCTTTTGACAAATAATGCCTGATAAAGTTAGAATTTTATGTTCTTTGAACATTGTTTTACAAGACTCTAATGGGTTTAATGAAAATATTCTCCTTAAAATTCTCTTTCGCAGAATAAAAATTCTATCTATTACACACGACTGGCCCCAGTAGAGAATCATAAAACCCCATGAACACCATTCAGAAAACTTTGCAAGAAAGAGATTGGCCTTTTCTATTGCAGTTTGTAACTGTTTATATGAAATAATTATCGGGGAATCATCCGCGCAAATGACAATTGTTACTGTAACGAAGTTACTAATTTTATTTATTTATTTTAGCTTTTCTTTTCTTTTTAGGTACTTCATGTCTCATAATTTCTGTAATTTCTATGACGTTTTATTATTTTCTATTCTTAGACTCTAGACATCGCTTTGACTCGCTACGTTTCCCTTTCCTGCTATGCTGCACGGTCAGCGAGCTATACCGCACCGCTTTGCGCGCACAGCTTGCTCGACGGGAGTATGGTAGGTGGGGATACGCGAGGCTATTTAAAGCGATGTCGAGCGCGTTTCATGGCATTCATTCTGCCGACCGCCCGCCGTAAACTATTCCACCTGGGAATTCATTCAACCGACCGCCCGCCGTAAACAATTCCACCTGGGAATTCATTCCGACCGACCGACCAGTAAACATCACCTGCCAGAACCCAATAGGTAAGCACCTGACCAGTATAGCGGAGTTTTCTATACATACCGTAAAATGTAGTTTTCTGTATGGTAAGTAGAGGTGAGATGGGTTACCGCTGGCTCGGAATACGGGTAACACATCTCTCTCTCTAGCACCAGGCGAAGCTATTAATGGGTTTGTCTTGCGCTGTCTGACCGGTTAGTGAGTGAGAGGGAGACAGTGCTATCGCTGTATCGGATTACCTTTAGGACTGTCTTTTCCTCTCTGCATCTCTCTCTAACACACGGTTTGACAGCGTATGGAGTGATTCATTGAAAAGTAGCGCCACCGGATCGTTTATTTAAGCATGTGACGACAAAGGCACTGTAATTGGAGGTTAGGTGTATTACCGCTGGTTCGGAATACGGGTAATACATCTCTCTCTCTAACACATGGCTAAACTACCTAAGTAGGTCGATCCTGTGTTGTTTGACCGGTTAGTGAGTGAGAGTGAGACAGTGCTATCGCTGGATCGGATTACCTTTAGGACTGTCTTTTCCTCTTTGCATCTCTCTCTAACACAGGGTGGAACAGCATATGGAGTGATTTATGGAGTAGTGGTGCTATAAAGGTATCTTTGTCTGACACACTAATTTCTTATTTCTCTAAACCTGCTATGAATTCTATATATGTAAATTCCGCTATGTTGGGGGTACCGTATTAAGGAGCTTTCTACCGTTAACATTAAATATCAAATACCGGGGTTTACCGTAAACGCTATGAGACATGCAAGTAATATTTTCCGTCCTTTTCTATTGTATACCGTTGAATGCTAAATAAAGAGACCTGTTGATAATAAATTAATAAGTTATAATAAATCCGCCATGTTGGAAAATTGGTTGTTTTACTCGTGTTACTTAGGTTAAGAATCGAGACAGCTAGACCCCTGGTTTAACCGTCTCCACTGTTTAAAAGCTACCCGACGCTGTGGGTCCTCTACCACATAAATCCAGAGGGTGGCGCCCGAGATGCTTGTTGGATTATCTCTCAGAGGAGTAGTTAATCCAACAGAAACCGATGCCTACCGCTTTAAAACGTAAACAACGTTACAAATTTGGCGCCCGAGCAGGGACCGGCCAGTAAGCAACCGTTTTCCGCCCGTTTTGAGTGCGCATGCGCAAAACCGAAAAACCGAGTTATATTTCTATTCATAGTAATTTTGGTATGCAGGATCCGAATTTTAATGTCTTAATGGCCCACACTTAAGTCGAAGCAAGATAGTACCGATTTTTATCAAGTATATGGTTGTTTTTTATTCCGGGGACCGTCCGTTTTACCAAAATTGCAGAATTTAACCCCTTGGGCCGTATTTAACCGAAATAACGTCAAGTTGCACTGCGCATGCGCAACACTTAAAACTAAGTTATACCTCTTTTTACACTAAGTCGAAGTTGCTGAAGTCAATTCGGCAGTCAGAAAAATTGCAGCTAATAGGGTTACCGAGTTGTGACAACAATTTTTGCGAAGTTTTACTAAAAGGTGGAGAGAGAAATCATGCGCACCGTCTTACCAGGCCGTGATTTTATCCCCTCTCTATTTAGAGTAAATAAACTTCTCTAACCAGAAGGAAAAGTGAGAATTCAAAGCCCGACCGTCAGACAGTAAACATCAAAGCGTCATAATTCTATATAGTTTCTAGACTGAACCAGTTTAAGTCCGCCGTATTTTCCACACCATTTACCAGTCCAGTAGTGGGAGAATTTTAGCAGTGGTAGGAGTAAAATACGACTATAAATTCAAAGAAAAAGCCTTTCGAAGAAGACATTAGTTTCCGACCTGAAACAGTGAACATCTACGAATAATCGACCGCAGTTTAGAAAACCGAACTTAACTTTTCTGATTCCAAATCCGTTACCGTACCAGAAACCAGTTTACCAGATATCAGTTACGACCGTTTGGAATTGGGATGACTAAGCAAGGAAAAACTACAGTGAGTCCAACGAAGATTACCGCCGCGACGATGACTACGACTACAGCTAGTGCTCCAACCATCGATAATTCAACAACCAGTCCTACTATTGTAACGACGACAAACGCTACCACGTCTCTTGCAGGCGACCCGTATGCCAGCGATGTTCGCGTAAGCTGGGTTTACCTGCTGAAGAAAGACGATTTAATTGCCGAATTAAACAAATTTAAATTAGACATAACCGGCACCGTAGAAACATTAAGAAAACGTCTAGTGACTTTCATCCGAGATGGTAGAATCACCCCGACGCCGACAATGCAAGCTTTTAATTTTTCTACAACCAGTGGGCAAGCCAGTATGACGCAACCCGCGCTGATTCAACCGGGGAATGTTACGACACCGGTGCCCGTAACCAGCCCAATACCAGCAATTTATGTAACCTCGACGCCATCCGCATACACAACCGCTCACCGAATGCCACCGGCTACCGCATACTCAACAATAGGCATTTCACAGCCAACCACAACCTACCGTCCGACCCCGTTGTATATGGGAAACATACCCACCGTCACAATGCAAGGTCCGTTACCGTCTCCGTCTTCACATAGTTACGCATCGACGTCAGCTCCGCAGGCAGCAAATCAACTCAAAATTCGTAAGTGGAACATAAATTTTAGCGGCAGAAATGATCCGGTCACTTTCATAGAACGATTACAAGAAATTTGCACGTCGCAAAATATTGTTGTTGAAACATTATTACCGCACATGCCGGAATTATTGCAAGGTGACGCTGCTCTATGGTTTCGCAACAATCGATGTCATTGGCGTAACTGGGACGACTTTATTGCCGACTTCCGTACCTTCTTTTTCCCACTAAATTATACTGAGGATTTAGAAGCTGAAATAAGCCGGCGGTTACAACGATGAAATGAGCCGACACACCGTTATATAACCGAGTTGCAAACCCTCATAAGGAGGCATGGCAACATAAGTGCAGATCGAGAACTACAATGGTTATACCGAAATCTTTTACTAGAATATCGGCAACACATTAGAAAAACGGATTTCACCGATGTAATTAGTCTTTCTAGGCTTATAAGAGAAACCGAACTTTTGTTAACCGGTTGAGACATACACCGAGGAAGACCAAAGCGAACAGGTGTTAACCTTAGAAGGATTTGAACCTTGCACCTGGTACAATAACAAGAAAACCGCCGTTGAAAATGATCCTGCCTCTTACCGCGATTATTGTTTAAAGGAAGGCAAATTATACCGACATTTTTGGGACATGTCCGATCCTACCGAAATCGAAATGTCCGATCCGTGGAAGTTGTGTGTTCCAAAACCAGTACGACAAACCGTCTTACGAGAAAACCATGACTCACCGTCAGCGGGACATTAAAGCATTGCTAAAACCAATGCAAGAATCGCCCGTAAGTACTACTGGCCCGGCATGTTTCGTGAAATTACCCGTTATGTAAGAAGTTGCTCTTCTTGTCAAAGGTTCAAAACGTCACAGCAAAAACCGGCCGGACAGATGCGACCATCAAAGAACCGCCAGCCTTGGGAAGCAGTGACTACCGATCTAGTCGGCCCGTTACCGACTTCGACGAAAGGAAATAATTATCTGGCTCTATTTCAAGACCGATTTACGAAGTGGGTACAATGTCGTCCCCTTCGTAAAGCCACGTCAAAGGCCGTTACGCAAGCGTTATACGAAGAAGTGGTTACCAGATTTGGCTGTCCTCGTGTTGTCCTCACAGATAACGGCACGCAATATACCGGTCGTCCGTTCCGAGAAATCTTGAGGGAAATGGGTATCCAGCACCGCCTTACCCCAGTTTACACCCCCCAAGATAATCCGACCGAACGAACCAACAAGACAGCCAAGACTGCAATTGCACAGTTTTGCGAAGAAAACCACAAACACTGGGACAAACATCTAGCCGAAATCGTGTTTGCTATCAATACTTCACGTCATGACTCAACGGGATATTCGCCTGCTTTCCTAAACTTCGGTAGAGAATTGGACCCGCCGAACGCCATGTACCAGAACCTCTCCGAAGACGATTCCGAAGAGCCCGTGATATTTGACGAACCCGAAGATACTGACCGCCAAGCCGTAACTACGCAAGCGCAACGACTACAGAAGTTAAACGAAGTATATGAATTTGTCCGTATTAATCTAGGCCGAGCGTTCACTACACAAAGCCATCACTATAACCTCCGTCACCGAGAGTGGAGATGTCATGTGGGAGATAAGGTGATGAGAAAAGAAAATCCTTTGTCATCCGCAGCAAAAGGTTTTGCAGCTAAATTAGCTCCGAAATATTCCGGACCGTATACCGTGGTAAAAGTCGTGTCTCCAGTTGTCTATGATTTAAAAAATCAATCCGGTCGAAAGCTTCGTCACATTCACATAAAAGATTTAAAACCAGCATACTAACCACGCGCCGTTTCCATTGGAACTCAGTGTTGCTCTCGTCCAATCCGATACCGACCGTATCAACACTGCGGCTGTCCGTTTGGCCAACCGTTTTTCTAGAAAGTTTACTTACTCCCAAAACCTGTAGAGCCGACCGTTTCACCCTGGTGAGGTACCAGGATAATGCCTGAGGAACCACCAGTCAACGTAGCCACGACGACTGGTGAGGTACCACATATGACGAACGTCATACGTGAGGAATCATCAGTTTTTTTTGTTTTCCGGTTTGAAGAATAGTTTGGTTTTAGTTTCGCGTATTTATTTTAGTTTCTTTTATATTAGAGAACCCGGTTAGAAACATTTAATTTTCCTGTCTGTAAAATTTAAGTTTGAAAATATTTAAGTAAAATATTTTCTTTTAAAGAAAGGGGGGTGTGTAACGAAGTTACTAATTTTATTTATTTATTTTAGCTTTTCTTTTCTTTTTAGGTACTTCATGTCTCATAATTTCTGTAATTTCTATGACGTTTTATTATTTTCTATTCTTAGACTCTAGACATCGTTTTGACTCGCCACGTTTCCCTTTCCTGCTATGCTACGCGAGGCTATTTAAAGCGATGTCGAGCGCGTTTCATGGCATTCATTCTGCCGACCGCCCGCCGTAAACTATTCCATGGATACCACCAGCGAGGACGAGAAGAAGACAAAAAGGCCCCCCCCCCCTCCATGGACGCGGATGGATTTACAGCCCCCAAAAAAACGTGCTATGCAACAAAGCTAGGGGAATTTCTGAAAAAAATGCCGACGGCAACCAAAAACCGGTATTCCACCCTCCAAAATGAGAGCGACCACCTACCAGGAGGATCAGGTGCCAACACCCGCACCCCCCCCCCCCCCCCCAAACGAGAAGAAGACCGCCAACAAGCGACAGCGACAGTGAAAGTGCCGACGACACGCCGACCAAACTGCGGAAAAAGGCCAGCAGGAGCCTACAGGGGTCCCCGACTGCGCACACCAAGCCGAACCCCCCCCAACCGATCCCGGCCAAGAAGACGGCCAACAAAAAACCCCCCCCAATCATCCTTGACGGGGTAGCCGAGGACCACAAAGGATTTGTTGCGTTCTTGAAATCACAAATCAAAAACGGTTTCACCCTGCGGTACAACCGGCGAGACACCCTCGTCTACATCGAACACCTAGAGGACTACCTCAAGTTCAAGGACAACTTGGACAAGGACGGAGGGGCGTCCTATCACACCTACACCCTGCACAACGAAAAAACCCATGCCTTCGTTGTCAGGGGCCTCCAAGGGTCAATCTCGCCGGCAGACATCCGCGAAGAGCTAATAAATGAACATAAAATTAAAGCTACGGCGGTATACAAGATGAAAACGAAAGTTATCCCGCTGTTTTTGGTAATAACAGATGCGAAAACGACGCTGCGCCAGCTGGAAACGCAAGTTAAGCATCTAAATTATACACGCGTTAAATGGGAGCTGCGCAGGAACGATCGGCCCATCATACAATGCCGCCGATGCCAAATGTACGGCCATAGCCAGGCCAACTGCCAAAGGCCAATCAAATGCATGAAGTGTGCGAAAGACCACCACACTTTTATTTGTAACAAAAAAGACAGCGACCCGCCAAAGTGCGCAAACTGCGGGGGGACGCATACCAGCTGCAATCCAGAATGTCCGGCCTACAAAGACAGGATCAGGAACCTCCAACCGAGAAGAGGCGACCGAGCACCCCTAGTGCCGGCACAGCCCCCCAAGGTAAACACATGGGAGCAGCGTAGGCAGGCGTTCTTGACGCAGCAAGCCCAGCAGCAACAGCAACAACAACAACAACGAACCCAACAGGCGGCGCCAGGCGTCGCGGCGCCACGCGCGCAATCTGCCACCGCGGTAAGTACTGGGTATGCAGACTTCGGGGCGTTACAGCGGGGAATTAGCGAGCTGAATTCCCTTATTAACATCAAAGAGGCCCTGAGGGCCATTAAAGACCTTACGACTGTGCTTGCGGGGATTCCGGAGGGGGGCCAGCGCCTTTTGGCGATGGTTAACTTCTTTGAGAATCTCAGCGGGTACAGTCTGTAAAAAGTTAAAATAAAACTGCCATACAATGACTTTCTTAATTATTTGTACTTTAAATTCCAACTCAATAAATAACAAACGTAGCGAAATTGTCGATTTTTTGAAAACCCAAAAGATCGACATTTTGCTACTACAGGACACCCAACTAACAGACGACAAGGCACTGTGCATCCGTGGCTACACGGTGCACAGACAGGACAACACCACCCCTAACACAAGAGGCGTTGCAATCATCATCAAGAATAATATCCCGCACACACTTCTACCGCATCAAAATCTTTCTTTCGAGAATATATCTATAAAACTTCAAAATAACATTGTAATTACATGTGCATATAATCATCCAACTAATCGCTTACTTTTTCAGGAAATGGATAGCGTCTTTAACCTTGCCCAAAAGGCCCTCCTTGTTGGAGACTTGAACGCAAAACACACGGCTTGGAATAATCACGTAAACAATGGAAACGGGATTGTGCTTTTAGACTATACAACAAACAGACATTACGCTGTACACACCACACAAAGTCCGACCCATTGGCCATCCAATGGAACGACGCCGAGCTTTTTGGACTTAGTGGTGAATAAAAACCTAAAAAGCTTAATCGAGCCGGTATCAGTACCGGCGTTAAGCAGCGACCACAATCCCGTTATTTTTAAAATTAGCGAAATTTTGTCGACTGCTACTGACGTCAAAGCCTTCAGCTACCGCGATACTGACTGGAAATACTACAGACGACTAATTAACAACGAACTGACCATAAAAAACAACATTTCTACCCCGCAGCAGCTCGACTGCGAGGTAGAAAAACTGACAAAGACAATACAAAACGCGAGGGATGGGGTTGCCAAAATAATCACGGTGACCAGGGAAGAGAAGAGGCTGCCACAACATCTAAAAACCCTAATTTCGGAGAAAAACCGAATTAGGAAAAATTGGCAAAGGACCAGGCAACCAGCGGAAAGACTACGGTGCCGGGAACTGCAAATACAAATAAACACACAACTGGCACAACACGAGAACGACGTCTGGTCGGATCATCTCCGGACGGCGAGGGTCGGGGATCAATCCCTCTGGCGTGTGATCAAACATGTCAGGGGGGGGCGGTCCCGCCAGATTCACTCGCTTAACGGGGAGGTGATGACAGACGCCGAAAAAGCTCACACTTTCAGTCAACACTTTGCACAAGTTTACACGACAACTCCAAACACTACCGACTTTCAACACGAAATTTCACAAATCGCACGCACACTCGCACAACCGGTGCCGCTGTCCCCTAGGGTTAAAAGGAAGCTGGTTGTCTCGCCGGGGGAGGTCGAGAAGACCATTAAAAGCCAACCGAACAAAAAGGCGCCCGGCCCCGACAACATTACTAACATACTACTAAAAAACCTACCTAGAAAAGGACTAGTTCAAGTTTCCTATATTCTTACATCAATGTTAACGTTACAATATTTTCCTGCACCGTGGAAACAAGCTATACTTGTCCCAATCCCCAAATCCAGGAGAGATCCCCAGAACCCAAACAATTATAGGCCTATATCCCTATTAAACACCCTATCCAAAGTTGCAGAAAGGGCCATACTGCAAAGAATCTCTAACGTCGACCAGAAATGGAACATCATCCCCGATTATCAGTTTGGGTTCAGACCAGGCCACAGTACTACACTCCTAACTGCGAAAGTAGTCCATGAAGCTCAGCTTAAGTTTAGCCAGGAACAGTGTACGGTCTTTACCATGCTTGACATGGCTAAAGCATTCGACACTGTCTGGCATGACGGGCTGATCTTCAAACTACACCGCATTCTCCATATCCCCAAAAACCTGGTCTCACTATCAGCTTCTTTTCTTCAAAATCGAACTTTCGTTACACGGATCAACGACAAAGTTTCCCTTCCGGAACCGATCGGTGCAGGTGTCCCCCAGGGCACAGTCCTAGCTCCGAAACTTTTCACACTCTACATCGCTGATATGCCAACACATCCAAGAACTAAACTTGCGGCCTTCGCGGACGACGTCGGCATTACCGCATCATCTTTCTACGCCGAAGCGGCAAACAGGCAAATCCTGTTTCACCTTCGGCTACTTCTCCCCTACTTCCAGAAATGGAAACTAAAAATCAACGCGGAGAAATGCGAGCAAATCGTTTTTACGAAAAAACGTAAAAACGCTCGCATTATCCAACCCCCAGTCATTGAAAACACATCAATCCCAACAAAGGACTGTGTCAAGTACCTAGGCGTACACCTAGACAGGAACCTAAGTTTTATCCGACACATCGACAATAATATATCCCGAGCAATCGGAGCTATCCACCTATTATATCCACTAATCAACGCGCAATCGCCTCTTGATCTTGAAAATAAAACTGTTATCTATAAAACTATGATTCGTCCACTCCTAACGTACGCTTGCCCGCTTTTCACTCATATATCTAACTTTCAAATGCGGCGTCTACGTACAATACAAAATAAATTCCTCAAAAATATCCTTGGCATTACAGATAACAGAATAGCATCCAACGCCCGCATTCAACAAATGACGGGACTGACCGACCTACAAACATACATACTAGAACAAGGACAAGCTTTTTTCACTAGTCAAATCCTAAATTCCATACTTACTAGAGACATGACGTCTAACCGACGACATAACTCTAACTTGCGGTACAAGCCAATCTATCATAAACTTCCGGTTTATGGATAGATTGGATTGTTGTCCGGCGGTACTCATAGACGAGGGGGCCAACTTCCGCGAATTTCCTAGAAATTCGTAGTTTTTGGCGCCTTTTATATGACTCCGCCTACTCACAAAATACTGACCAACTACAACACACCCAAACTACAGACGACGGACGACATCCGACGAGTGTGAGAAATGGGTTTTTCGCAGTTTTTCCCATAAATCACTCCAAACTACAAACGGCCATACAACAAAATTCTTTCGTCAGGGCAAAAAGGGATTCAGCTTGCTGAGACCCTGCTGTGGTACCCCGAAGCCTGCATGCAACCGCGGTGGCAGGTAGCAACCCAAAATTGGAAAGTTACAATTGCGCGCGTGGACCGGGGCGCATGCGCGGGGAGCCCGTGCACCAACCCTAGTTTTTAAGTGTGTATATTTTTGTAGCTATATTTGTCTAGACAGTAAGGTGTATAGAATTAGGTTTTTAGTTTTAGTTTAACTTGTAAATATTTTATTTATTAAGTTTTTCTAGGCTATTCTATCTGTACATACCTTAGTAATAATAAAAGCCTTTTTAAATAAAAAAAAAAAATCAATAAACTATTCCACCTGGGAATTCATTCAACCTACCGCCCGCCGTAAACAATTCCACCTGGGAATTCATTCCGACCGACCGACCAGTAAACATCACCTGCCAGAACCCGATAGGTAAGCACCTGACCAGTATAGCGGAGTTTTCTATACATACCGTAAAATGTAGTTTTCCGTATGGTAAGTAGAGGTGAGATGGGTTACCGCTGGCTCGGAATACGGGTAACACATCTCTCTCTCTAGCACCAGGCGAAGCTATAATGGGTTTGTCTTGCGCTATCTGACCGGTTAGTGAGTGAGAGGGAGACAGTGCTATCACTGGATCGGATTACCTTTAGGACTGTCTTTTCCTCTCTGCATCTCTCTCTAACACACGGTTTGACAGCGTATGGAGTGATTCATTGAGAAGTAGCGCCACCGGATCGTTTAAGCATGTGACGACAAATGCACTGTAATTGGAGGTTAGGTGTATTACCGCTGGTTCGGAATACGGGTAATACATCTCTCTCTCTAACACATGGCTAAACTACCTAAGTAGGTCGATCCTGTGTTGTTTGACCGGTTAGTGAGTGAGAGTGAGACAGTGCTATCGCTGGATCGGATTACCTTTAGGACTGTCTTTTCCTCTTTGCATCTCTCTCTAACACACGGTGGAACAGCATATGGAGTGATTTATGGAGTAGTGGTGCTATAAAGGTATCTTTGTCTGACACACTAATTTCTTATTTCTCTAAACCTGCTATGAATTCTATATATGTAAATTCCGCTATGTTGGGGGTGCCGTATTAAGGAGCTTTCTACCGTTAACATTAAATATCAAATACCGGGGTTTACCGTAAACGTTATGAGACATGCAAGTTACCGATTATTTCTAATATTTTCCATCCTTTTCTATTGTATACCGTTGAATGCTAAATAAAGAGACCTGTTGATAATAAGTTATAATAAATCCGCCATGTTGGAAAATTGGTTGTTTTACTCGTGTTACTTAGGTTAAGAATCGAGACAGCTAGACCCCTGCTTTAACCGTCTCCACTGTTTAAAAGCTACCCGACGCTGTGGGCCCTCTACCATATAAATCCAGAAGGTGGCGCCCGAGATGCCTGTTGGATTATCTCTCAGAGGAGTATTTAATCCAACAGAAACCGATGCCTACCGCTTTAAAACGTAAACAACGTTACATTACTGAAGCATTTGGTGCAAAGAAGCTCTCCAGAAATTTAACTAAATCATTTACGAATAGGATGGAAAGCAGGGGAGATAATTCACTCCTTTGTACTAATCCAACATTCTGCTCAAAACACTCAGAGATCACTCCACCGAGAATTACCTTGATTTTCTTGCCTGTGGTGATTGACTTGAGCAATTCCAGAAAACTCCTTCTAAAACCCATTTTACTTAATTTTACCGAAAGGAAATTGCTATTTACGCAATCAAATGCGCGCGTTAGGTCGAAGTAAAGTACCAAAGTGTAGTTATTGGAATGCAAAGAGGAGTATACCGCTTGCATGAGGTCAAAACCAGCAGTGTTTGTGGATAAATTATCTCGAAAACCATGTTGAGCTGTTGCTAATAATTGATTTTGTGGAGTGAAAGGTCTCATCCTTGTAACAAAAATTTTCCCAAAAATCTTTGAGAAAGATGATAGGGCGGTAATAGACCTATAGTTTTCTATTAATTCAGTTTTGCCTTTTTTAAAAAGTGGGACAACATAGCCTGTTTTAAGAATTTCTGGAAAACAACCTGATTGCAGAAAAAGATTGTAAAGATAGTGCAATGGATATTTTATAAAGTCCCAGATGTATTCTAGAGCAAAAATTGGGATATCCTCATTATTGCACGGAGCTCTTTGGTTCTTAAGAGATTTCATGGCTACAAAAATTTCATTAATGGATATTTCAGGAGCAAAGAACGAATTTAAATTGACTCTGGTAGGCACTATAAAAGTATTTTGTATGTGGTTTTTTGGCAGTTTATTTTCAATTCCGTTTGTAAAATATTGACAAAAAGCATTGGGAATAGAGTGTGGTTCAGATAAAAATTGTTGACTAACAGAGCCATCTCTGATTATCTTAGGGGCAGAACTGCTTTGTGTTATTCTATTTAAATTTGTATTTATAACCTGCCAAACTGCTTTTGACATATTTGGAGAATTATGAATTTTATTTTGAGCAAAATCTTTTTTTGACAATTGAACCTTCATGTGAAAAAGATTTTTTGCTTCCTTATATTGTTCATGAAGCTCTGAAGTACATGCATGCCTACTTATCCAAAAAAATTTTTTGAGATCCTCGCTATCTCTCAGAATATCTTGATTTATCCATTTTTGTGAATTGGGGCAGACTGTTTTAAATCTCGCAACTGGGCTCTCTAGATAATAAAACAAAGTGTTAGAAAAGTAATTCCAAACACAGTTAGTCTCACTTAGCTCATAGAGTTGTGACATATAATTTCGTGATAAGCTAAATTTAAGATTTGAAAGGTTACTTTCATTAAAAGAGCGCTTTCTAATAAAGGAGTCTTTTATGTTCTGTTTTTCAGTTATTTTTTTATTAATGTTAAAATCCTATGCCAAATGATCTGACAAGTTTGGCTGGTAGTTAAAGCCTGAGACAAAGTTTGACCTATTTGTCAGAACATAATCCAGCTGGGAGGGTCTATCAGTTCCTCTAATTTGTGTGAGTTTTTCTGGAAGTGAAGAGATAAGGGAGAAACTCTCCAAAACATCAAAAAATGTGGCTCTCTCTTGACAATGGGTTAGATTGTCAACATTTAAGTCCCCACAGATTAACGTGAATTCATATTTATTATGTAAAAAACAAAGAAATTCATTCAAATATTCTCGAACTCGACAGCCACACATTCAAAATAAAGTTTTTTAATAAATTTTTGTTTACAAATTTTTTTGACATCAAAGACACAGTTTTCCCTTGAAAAAATAGCTACCCCTCCATGAATATGATCAACTCTGCAAAAATCAGTAATTAGATTATAGTTTGCTACTTTGATACTATCAAGCTGTTGCTTTTTACACCAATGCTCTGACACACACAGAAATTCAGGATTAAACCGAGAAAGCATTATCTCTAGCTGATTTTTAGTGGAGCAAATATTTTCTGTGTTAATGTGAATACAAATGACTGATTTTGCAGAGTCCATCCCCAATAGTCTGTCACCGTGGTTACTATTCAACTGGTTCTTCGTACTATCTACTGACTCGGTTGCCCTGCTTGCCGGTAAGAAAAATTTTGTCTTCTCGGCCTATACTCAAAATCCCCGATGATAACTCCATCGGGCCAAAAACCTTGGCTGTTGATTTTTTTATAGAGTGTGCCATCAACTCCCACTTTGGAGGACTTCTTACCATGCCTTGAGGTCAGTTGAAAAACTGACACATCTTCCATCCTCTGAATGTTGGCTTTGGACACAACAAAACTTTTGACCATTTCTGCCCTGACTTCTTTTCTTTCTTTATCTGAATTGACATATTTAGCAACTCTTCCAACGTACATCAATTTTTTTGGGATATTGGTACTCCCGTTAGCTCAAAACTGGGGCGGGGCCTTGAATTAGCTGTATTTGTATTTGTTCTGGGAGCAACTCTTTGGTTTTGTGGGAGTTGAGACGGCTGACTTGCGTGCTTATTGGATCCATTTTTATTAGTAGGTGGGTCTGTTCTTGCTACTGCTACCCTTGTTCCTTGGTTTGCTGAGAAAACTCGTATGTTAAATGGTCGCAGGTCAGGATCTTTCTGGAGATGTTGCGCTCTTTCTGTCGAAGCAGACCTTGGGTGACTGCCTGCGTCAGAGATGGAGTTTCCCTTGGTCAATATCATTTTATTTCATAGGACCAGTGGAGTCCTTATGATAATTTAAGTGACAAGAAATATAATTTTATTTTGGTTTAGAACTTTTTTATAGTACGGTTATGGGTAACATACTTAGGGCCGGTTTATCAATAGCGAGTTAAGCATTTACCTCCCGAGTTAACCTTCACCTGTCTCATTCTGGCACTTGGTATATGTCAGCTATCTTTTTCTTGAACTCGAGAGTTCAATACCTAACTCGCTATTAATAACTAGCCCTTAATGCAAGTTTATACCCCACCATCCCCTAAAAATACCTTCAAGTCATTTAAATTTCAATTTTTTAAAAGATATTTCAATATCGCTTCAATATTATGTAGTGTATGGTGAAATGCCGTAGAAAAAATCAAAACAGTAAAAAAACCTCGAAAAAAACTATCCTAGTGGGAAGTCATCAAACAGTTTAATTTATTTGGGTGCTAACATTTTTCTTTATTTTAAAAATTTAAGTTTTTAAAGGTTGTGAATTTTTACAATAATTTTATAAATTACAATTTTTTAAAAATAGTCAGTGAATCACAGTTCTTACAACTTTTTACATGTATAAAAAAAAATCTTACTTATAGCCTTGTTTTAAAAAAGTTCTTAACAATTTACTCATTTCAATTACTAATTGATTCAGTGGGCTTTTAACTTTTGTGGCGACCATTTTAACAATTAACTCATGTAATAACTGTCATCAGTGTCAAAAATGTCGCTCACGGGAGGTATCGATTTACATTGTTATATGAGGAGATTTTAAACTTTTTAGTCCACCATACCAATATGGGACTAATAAAATCGTGATATTTTGACTTTTTTAATTTTATCAAAAGTGAGTTACTAAGGTTCCAAAACACCTTGATCGACGAAAAAAAAAAGTTGTCTGTTGGTCTCTTGTCGGTTTGTATACACGATAACTCAAGAACGCCTTTTGATACAAAAATCCTCTATCGGCGGACCATGAACTTTTGGGTAGGGTGGTTGGGGGCTGAAGGGACAAAAAGGGATAAAATATATTAAAAACATTGTAACTTTGGAACAAAAGCAAGTATCGATATACGGTTTTCAGATTTAAGTTTCCATAAAAATACTCAAAAGTCAAGGAATTGGTACACAAAGCCTAGAATTTCTCTTTAATTTTTTAAGCCAACTTTGTAAAAAATATTATGTGAGTTCTTCTCTGCTCACCTCGTATATAAGCTCAACATCTGTTTCGGGCTCAATTAGTTCCAGTCCACCTAAAATCCAAGAGCAAGAGAAAAGAAAGAAAAACTTTTTAAAATGTGTACGACAAGAACCGCATCATTATCGAGGGTGGCAGATTGTTTTTATTAAACATATTTGGTTTTTGTTTCAAAATAATAAATATCACCTGGTATAATTTCTCCTTGTTCTAAGCACATATCGCGCTATTTTCTGTTACAATTTTCAAGTATAGGCTAGGACGTTTTTTCTAATCCGACAATATTGGTCATGTAATGTATTTATTCATAACCTTAAAATGACGAGATTTCGAGAATTTTAAATTTTTTTTAAGAGCAAGAATCCAAAATGTCAAAAAAAAGTTTGTAATTTATACTGGATAATTCCTTCCATAAGTCCACCAGAGTGGCAGTGTCTACAGGCTGGTGAAAACCAATAAATATCAAACATACTGTAAGCTTTGTTTAAAAAATATTTAATTCATTAATATAAGGCGTCAGGCAATCTTGAACCATTTAAAGAGCACTGGTTATGTAAAGTAAGTAGAGGCTGAAAAAAATTCAAGGAAATTGCCTTTTTTAATCAAGAAAACTATCAGTCTTGTCCTCCACAGCAACTGCTTCCACTGTGGTGCAAGGAGTATTTAAGATTAATCCTGCTGTTGCCAATTATGTCCACATCATGCATCATATGCGAAGGTCAGTAGTAGGTTGGGTCCTTCCTGGTGGAATATAGCCGTTGGTATCTCAATTTTGGCTCTTCTGCATATTCTAATGCTATCTTGAAGAGTTGTGGTGAAAGAGAGTCACCCTGCTTAAACCCATTGTTGATACCAAAGAAATCAGAGTAGCTCCTTCTTACAACTTTGCTTTACATAATCTGTCAAATGCCTGTTTGAAATCAATAAACTGGTGAAGTTCTCTGTCAAATTCGCAGCATTTTTCCATTATTTTTCTAACGGTGAATATCTGGTCTATAGTGGACCTTTTAGGTCTAAACCCGCACTGTTATTCCCCGACTATCTCCTTCTTATATGGTTCAATTCTCTCTCGCAGAATACTGGAGAGGACCTTATAGCATGTATTTAGCAGAGTTATTACACGATAATTTGAGCATTTCTTTTTATCTCCTTTTTTATGGATGGGGACTATCTTCCTTCCATGGATCCGGTAGCATTTCGGTGTTCCAAATGTTTTGGATGAGCTTTGTTACAATTTAATGAAACACAGTAACGTTGTGTGACAATTTGTTATAATTTAACTTTTAAATTATATTAAGATGTTATTTTGCTCAATTAGATTTTACTTTTCTCAGGGTTCGTAGGTTTCGCTAAATTAAGGAGACAAGTTCCACTTACCTATTTTGATGTTCTTTGTTGTTTCAATTCTTTTCCCTTTAAAAACACCACACTATTTGTTATTGCAAAAGTACAACAACTGTTTCACAAATAGGGTGTAAAAAAAAATGTGTGGATTCAAAATAAAAGATTTTTGTTTTAGAGAATACAAAATAACGTATTAAAAGGTTTGGTTTTAATACATTAAAATTAAATTTTATATTTTCTTCTGTTTCCTTTACCTTGGTAACAAGTGCACAAGACAGCGCTGTTCAACCGCAGTCTCCCAGCTGCTGTCTTTCTCTGACTGTACTTACTTATAGAAGCCTATCCCTGGTGTTCGTCCTGGCGTAACGTTACCTCAGCTTGTTGACGAGGATGTACCGAAAATAAACCAAATTCAAAGGAATTAGAATTACCAGAAAAAAAAAATATTTTATTTCTAGGAAATCTAAAAGTGATTTTAGACCAAAGTTTAATTTCAAATTGAAGTCCAATTTCATTAAAAAGGAAAGATAAAACTAAAAAAAACTAACAAAAATATAGAAAAAATCTAGAAGAAAAAAAATTTGCAAAAAAGCAAAAAATATACAAAACCTAACATTGAAAATATATTGAATAACTAAGTTAAAAACTTAAGAAATGAATGGACTTTTTATCAAAAAGTTATTCAATCTATTTATAAAAATTTTGTACATTAATTGATACAAAGTGCTTTCTTTTCATAAAATGTTAGCACATTAAATGAAACAAAAGAAAAATAAATACCTTATTCAAAAATAGGTGCTCTTTTACTCTATTCGAAGAAGACATATAAGTAGGTAGGTACGTGTAAGAAAAATCAAGAAAAACGTGTCAGGAAAATATTTTTTTAAACAAAAAGAAAGGTATGTAAAATTTATGATAATTTTTAATAGCATAAAAAGATATACTAGCAAATTAAATACAATAGGCAGGTTCGAAAAAACACATTACTCTGAAAATCTACACAAGACATGCAAAAATACACAATGATAAAGATTATCATATAAATTTCCATTTTCCCTGGTAAGAGTTCTGACCGAAAAACTACTAAAACACTAAAAATTTGCTAATAGCTTTGGTCATCTTAAAATCGCCACACGACAAAAAAAATAAATGGTTGTCTAAAACTTTCTAACCCAGATTTCCATACCAGCTATAAAGCCAGAGCCCTTAAATGAGCATGGTTTAAAATACCAGCTTAGAATTTTAAAGAAAACTAGGCAGATCCAGTTTGTCGACTAACCAATTTTAATTAGCAAATGACTTTTCATCATCTCCAAAAGATAACTGCATACTAAATATGCAAAATCATTAAATTAACATAATAAATATGCAAAAACAATGACCAAACTATGTAGCTAAACTACAGAAGACAAAACGATATTGCTACTAAGAATGTTATGAATATGCTATGCTATGCTATGAATATGAATATGCTAATAAGAATGTTAGTTGCTCCAAAGAAATATGTTTTTGGACAGCAAACAAACAAACAAAAATATGAAAAAAATATATCAACACATTGCTAATAATTCCAAAGTGGAATTAAAAGAATTAAATTAAAATTAAAGGAAAAATTTGAAATATTAAAACATAGTTAAAAAACTACTTGCCTCTTCGAATGCTCGGTGGTAAAAAAAGCAGATTCTAGTCAGTAACGGTGAGACCTTGTCTCCTCAAAAAAAATGCTTGACCAATCACAATACAGAGTTTCCAGAAAATTTTTTAAAGTTATTCTGCTGTTGGGAACAAAATAAAATAAATTCACTTTAACTGGGACACTGACACAGGTGACTTTAGTCAACTAATCTTAAAATTGAATTTATCAAGTTTCTGATTTTGTTGTTAAATTTTTCTTTAATTTTCCACCGGATAATTAAAAACAAGCACAAACTAAGTCGGATTATTGACATTCATGTACTAAACCGCCCTATTAAACGAAATTACTCCCAAATTTCTGCGGATTTTCCTCACTATCTTTGTCTGATGCACGCCGCTATTACAAAACAGAAAATCGCAAAGTCATTTGGGTTAAACCAAATCACTTCATGACGAATATGTTCCAAGGATTACCATTTAGGTTAGGCAAATTTGATGCACGCTATCACTCAACAAATTGAAGTGAATAAGTCTCCATTAGCGACACTAATCGTAGGTAGGAATATTCTATCTACACATCAATTTAAAATGAGTTTGATTTGGCACCCTGAGCATCACAGGGTCGCTTCTGTCTCTCTCTTATTAACGTAAAGAAACGCAGAGGTTGATTATTGAGGCGCCCGAGGTGTCCAAATCGAACTCACTATTAGCGTTTTATTAATAAAGTAATCTGCTGTGCATTAGTTTCTCTGTCTACACTTAGATGGCGACACAAGTGTCATTTGAATACGATTATTTTAATATTTATTTTTGTGCTTATTTTTAAAAAATAATAAATTGATGTTAATATATTAGTAGTGGTAGTAGTAGTAGATGGGCGGCCGTAGGCCTGGCAATTAGACCGCATAATGGACCCTTTTTGCCATACCCCCCGTGCACCCCCGACTGATGCACGTGCCCCTTAGGATGCAAGTTTTCTTTCTCTAAGAGGACTTAATTTTGCCTGACACCTCTTTGCCGAGGGCAGGGATCTTAAGACTGCGTAGCAAGTATACATAGTGGACCGCCGGCTTTACACCCCCCCCCAAAGGGTGGTCCTGCTACATGTTAGAATTGCATCTATCTAACATCGCTACCGTCCCAGCAGAACTTGGTTGACGGTAGACTTTTCTCCCCAGCAGCCCGCCGTCATATAGGTTGACCCGAAAATCGAGGTCCCGGTTTCGCTGGTCGAGGTCGCCTTCCGATTCTTCAGATGCATCTCTTTGGAGTGGTCCTGCTACCTGAAGGTAGTACCGCCTCTTCCAAGTCACCTTCTGTCGACTCCCGCTACCAAATCTGTCGAAGTCCAGCCGCGTCCCATGGAGTCCCGATCTCGGAGAAGTCCAGGTCGTCCTTTTTTGGGTCACCGGCTAGTCTCCTCTACCCAGTTTGGCGGGGTCCTCGGCCGTCCACCTTTAAGTCCCGCAAAGTTTTCGGTGCAGTGTCAACCGTGCCGCCTACTTCTACCTCGTTTGTTGTTACTCGATGCACAACGTTAACTGCGGAGCTGCTGAGAAGTGGGTCCGCCCGTCGTTATCTCGAGTCGCATTCGGTGTCGTGTGAAGCAATGTGTACTTGCCGAGATCCGATCCTGCGATCTCTGTTCTGCAGGCTAAGATGCTGGTCACTGGTCTACGGCGGCCCCGATGTTAATATATTAAGAAAGATGTTGTTTTAAAACAAAAGTTTCATAAAACGTTAGATTTATCGTAACAGCTTCTGGATTGGTATCCTGTTTTGTGCTTGTTATTCCCTGAAATTATTCTTTTATTCTGTTGTTTCGTCTGTTTTCCTCCATTTCTCTTATTATATTTAGATGGTGGTCTCTCTTTTTCCTTTATATTGTTCTGCATGCTTTAGGTCTTTGTTGTTTATTTATACTCTTCTATATTAGATTCCGTCGCTCTACTACAGTCGTCATCAAACTACTTCCTTCTTTGTTTTCTCTTTTTGTCGAGCACTTGACTAGCAACGCTAGTTACTGTTTCTTGTAGTTCCATTGCAGTTATTTTATTTCTTCAATATTTGGTTCCTGTTATATTTCCTGTGTTTGTTCTCTCTTGAGTTTTTCCGTATTCCAGCTTATAATATGCTGGTCTTCTTTTTCGTGTTTATGTGCACGTGTGCAACCAAAAAAACCTTGGTAGACCTAGACAAATTAGTCTTTTATTTTTAATACTAATAAGTACCTACCTGATTTGTTTTTAGGATTTAACGAATTCGATTCCTGTCATTTTTGTCTTCAAATAAAGTTTCGAACAAAGTTTCTCGTCTTATTTTTACCGTTTTATCTCAAAAATGTTAATACCTGTTAAATTTGAGCTTTCAAAAATTTTCATGGTAACAGTCTACATTTACTTGGTATCCATGCCACGTAGACAAGCAATTTATATCCAAAAAAGAACTGGAATTTTTTTAAAAATGGTCAGGGAAAACCTGGAAAAGTCAGGAAATTTGGAAATCAGAATTTGGTGGGAACCCTGTAAAGTCCAAATTCGTGGGAGCTTTAGTTTCCGATTTATTTGGAAAAACGTTCAAATATATACAAAAATTATAACTTTAGAAGTAAAGCAGGTATTGATATGATGATGATGTGGGGTTTTCAAATTTTAGTTTTCGTAAATATTACCGAAAAATTTGGTTATAAGCTTCAAATCTTTCAAAGCTACAGATTTCGAAATATTTTCATTTCCTTTAAATATAAAATAATTGATTTTGGACCATTTTTCGGCTTTTCATTTTGTAACCTAAAGCGTTTATACACGGCCGGAGAAATCGACTGAGATATTTCCGTAGAAACTTTATCAAGCAAATAGGACAGGTTGACGCCTTCGAACGTCCAACCCGGGTTTTGCACTTTGATTCGAAATCAAAAAGGAGGAACAGTCAGATGTGGGGCCGTGCACAAATTACGTAACGGTGATTTTACCAATTTTTGACCCCCTCCCTATGTAATGTTTTGTAACGGTTTGGCACGCCACTCCCCTAATATTACGTAACGATTTCAAGACCACTACCCCCCCCCCAAAAAAAAAACTTCTCACATATTTTCATTCCAAATTTTCTTAGTTTCACACAAATGCAAACGCTGTCGAAAACCCCCTTCCCCCCTACGTAACGTTTTGTAACCCCCCTCCCCCCTATGACCATTACGTAATTTGTGCATGGCCCCTATAGTCCCAGTGGAGGAGGTCGAGAAAATTGATATTTTTTTCTTAAAAATTATACTCTTTAGACCTATTTCTTTGCGTTCCCGAAATTACGTGATTTTTGAAAAAAAATTGTACGCGGCGCCATTTTTATTTCGTGCTTTGTTTTTCTAACATTTTTGCGTTCGGCTAATTTAATTGAAAAATTTTTGCCTGCGGCGCCCTTTATCTTCTCACTCGAAACCAAGATCCCCCGTTTTAGGAAAACTGATCCCGTCTCTGTTTCTAAATTTTTTCGAATAAAAGTAGAGTATGACCATGGGGGAAATAATTTTTTTCTACGGTATGGCGAAAATTTCGAGAAAGTTGAAGAAAAAAATAAAAAAAGTGGCAGTTTTTCGTAAAACAAAAGTTTTTTGTAAAGAAACAGCAAAATAAATCTTTTCACCCCTTTTTGGGTGTTACAAATATTGGCAGCCCCTTATTTTTCGCTTTTACCCTCCCACTAGTTTTGAAGAATTGGTTCGCTACATGTTTCGAGATCATGTCATAAAACACCTCGAAAATATCAAATGTAGTGTAGGGCCAGCTTTATTTAAAATCAATAATATCGAAGGCAAAAAGCTTTGTAGGAAAAACAACGCCGTTTATTGATTTCTTTGGCTGCTAGTGCTAGCTGCATGGTTTGGCCATTTCCGGATAGATGTCACTAGTAGAACAGAATGGAAAGAAATTTAATTAAAAGCGAAGATATTTCTTTCTAATGTTAACAACCTCACGAGTTTATCGCTCAGTATCGTAAATAATGGACCCTGCCGCCTCCTTTAAGCAAGAAAAAGCTGTGGTTTGGACCTGAAAACATCTAATTTTTAATTAGATTATTTGTTCAAATCTGTCCCCTTCTTGAGCCTCACAATATCCCAATCTATTGTAAAACTCTTTTCAGGGGTGATAGAGTTGCCCGCCTCCAAAATTTTCGCCCTCAACTCCTGTATAGTCGTAGGCCGTAAGTGAGGGTGTTGGAAAATTTTGTCGTGCCAACAACCCCATAGGAAAAAGTCATTTGGCGCAAGATCTGGTGATCGAGGAGGCCATCGGATATTTCCATACGTGGAAATAATTCTATCACCAAATACCTGACGAAGGTAATTTGTAGCCTGGCGTGAATTGTGGGATGAACAGCCATCTTGCTGAAACCACAATTCGTCCAAATTTATGTTGAGTTCCCTCAACCGTAGTAAAACCTGGTGTTGGAGAAGATCAACATATTTTTGGCTATTCAAATTCCCTTCAATGAAAAAGGGTCCAATAATGCTCCAAACATTTAATTTTTGAGGATGTTGTGGCCGCCATCTAGCGGAATTTGCAGACATCTTGTCAATGGTTATTATTGCAACTCTGATTTATGCTCACAATGAAAGAGTGGCGACAATTTTTTCTCATGAAAGCAGTCCGGAGATAATAACAAACTGTCAGCATTGCTCAATATACCTGTTTCTTTTCTGCGCGCAGAACTCTCTATGCCATTTCTGTTTGATTTATTGAAATCCTATCCCTAAGGAAAATCTTAGGAACTCTGTATTATGTACAGGTGCAATGTCCCGCTATATTTTGATCCTAAAAAAAAATTAATTACAAAAGCTTTATCATTTTTTGCAAATATTTGTCAATAAAATTCAAATATCGTAGCAAATGTGACATGGACATATACTTTGGTGTGTTTAAACGAAACCCATATAATTATGTATCTATTTTCAAAACGACTAGCTGTTCATAAATTATTCTGGTTGAGAATCATCAGGTAATTACGCCTGAAGTCGTAGTACTGATTTTGATTATCCTAGGTGCCCTATATTAAGAATCCGATTGATGATTTTAAGTGAAAAAACCGAAGAAAAATATATTTGGAGTAAATATAGGTTTGGACTGGACTCCCGACAGCCGGACACAACAGAAGGTGACCTAAAAGATTCGACCTACGCTTTGGGGCAGTGGGACTATTCCAAAGGATGTGTCTGACGTACTCCGATGGTGACTAGTGGCTAGAAAGTGTACTGCTAAACCAAGTTTTGCTGGGACGCTATCGATGTTAGCAGGATCATCTTTCAGGGGGTCTTAAGATCCCTGCCTGTGACGGAGAGGTGTCAGGCAAAATTATATCCTAAGAGTCACGTGTATAAAAGAGTCTATAAAAGCCTAATTGCCAGTCTTAAAAAGCCGCCCTTCCGCTACTACTTAACCAATAAATCTTTAGGTTTACCTATTAGGCTCAATCAAGCTACACCCCCCCCCCCCCTCAACCAAACCCAATTTGGATATTGTAAAAATTATGTACTAATTTAATCCCCGTTCAAAAATTTTTATACTTTATGAATAACGGACTTATTTGCACTTAAAAGTAGGGGGGTGTGGCTGCACCCGCCATGCTTAAGAGACAGATTTAATGAAAGTTGATATGTCATAATTTTGTACTAATTAGGTACTCTTAACGAAGGGTACTTTTAGTCTACAAAAACCATCGGTTCCTAAGATTTTTGTTTGTTTGTTATATCAAGGTACATCTCCCTCTACTTAGAAAAGAGACTCGACCAAAAGTGACTATGCCAGAATTTGGTACTGATTATGTACTAATTTCGTCCCCTTCTAAAAAATTGCCTACTCTTAAGATAACTTCATTTTTTTTGTTTATATGGGGTATGTAGCTTGATATCAAGGCATACCCCCTTCTGCCTAGGAAAGAGATTTGAAAAAAGCATATTTGTTACTAATTTAATCCCTTCCTAAAAAATTGCCTACTCTCAAGATAACTTCATTTTGGAAAAAAGTAATTATGCCATAATTTGCTACTAATTATGTACTAATTTCCTCTCTTTTTAAAAAATTGCCTACGCACAAGATAACTTTTTTTTTTGTTTATAGGCAAACCTAATACTTACCTTTTTAAATTTAACATCTTATTCTCCGGTTATTCCTGTTTTTTTCAAATCAGAATTTCTTAAGCAGAGGGAGGTGCCCTGAAATAAATGAAGCTATCTGGATAGTAGGAAATTTTCTAGAAGGGGACGGAATTAGCTTATCAAATTCTGGCATAATTGCTTTTTTTCAAATCTATTTCTTAAGCAGAGGGGGTTGTGCCTTGATATCAAGCTAACAACTCCATAAAAACAAAAAAAAATGAAGTTATCTTAACAGTAGGAAATTTTTTAGAAGGGGACGAAATTAGTACATAATTAATGCCAAATTCTGGCATAGTCATTTTTGATCGAATCTCTTTTCTAAGCACAGGGGGGTGTATCTTGATAGCAAACTACACACCCCATAATAAACAAACAAAAATCTTAGGAACCGATGGTTTTTGTAAACTAAAAGTACCCTTCTTTAAGAGTATATAATTAGTACAAAATTACGATATATCCACCTTTAATAAATCTGTCGCCTAAGCATGGGGGGGGGGGGTGCACACACTCCGTTATTCAGCAAGTAGAAAATTTTTTAAAAGGGGACTAAATTAGTATATAATTTTTACAATATCCAAATTAAAATTAATTTAAAAAGGTTTTTGCTTAATAATAAAAATGAAAAATTGGCCACAGTTAAAAGTTGCTTCTGGAAATGGGAAATGAAGTAGCTAGGAAAATAATAGCGGCGCTAACGGGGGGGGGGGGGGTCAAAGATTCAAAATATAGCGGACATCCTGTAAATGCATTTCAAATTCGTGACGTTGAAATCTAACCAATTTATATTTGTTTTGGTTGTTTAATGCATTCCTAATTTTATCAACGGTTCACCCAGCAAAAGTTGCGATCATAAACCGGCGAGTATTTGCCTCTCGCACATTTTTGCTTTAGTACATAACTAAAAAAGCTCATTTCATTTTTTTAGGGAGAATAATGCTTCATAGAATCCTTCAAAGATGTCTACCAATTTATGTTCCCGATTCAGTAGGAAGAAATATGTTTTACAAAGACAACATAAATAAATCAAATAAATTAAAATAATAAAAGTGTGAAACATTTGAAAACAGTTTATTCAAAAATTATACTAACATTAATCTTAAAATACATTAAAAAAAACAAGACATTTTAGTAAAACAAATACATTAAAATTTATATATATGGTGAAAAACTAATAAAAAACAAAGAATATTTAAGAAGACAGCGGAAATAAATAAAATATTTTTAATCCTACTAGTAAATTTGCTAGAAAATAGGAAATCTTGATTCTTTGTCATTTCAAAAATATAAAAGTTATGAAAAATCGGATAAAAAAGAAACAAGTTATTAGAAAACAAAACTGTCTTTAAAATTTTTGAGTTTATAAGAAACTTGCTCTATAGCAAGGGTGCGTACTTTGAAACCTTATAACTTATCAACGAATGAGCCGATTTTTTAAAAGTAGTAGTCAACGCAAGACCGCACAGATGGGATTCTGGTATCTCGTTTCAACCGAAATTTTTTTACAGATAAAAAGAAGGCGGAATATTGCGCTAAATTCCACGTCTACGCGTACGTTAGTTCTATGACGAACTTAAACTGCCTATTTCTTAAGACTTAATATTAAATTACTCCGCTATCTTGCATTTTTGACATTAGACGTTCTCGGTAAAAGAAATAATAAATTCTGTTCTGCTGACTGAACACATATTCAATAATATTCTCTTTTCTGTTTTCATAAAATGAGACCTTTTTTCATGTAAGTGTCGCTTTTTGCCCCCATGTCTAAAGGAGGGATAAAAAGTAGAAAAGAGATATAAGAAGCGAATATTTTTATGCGGCTTGATTCGGATACCAAAAAAGCTGATTTGACTTGCTACTCTTTCAATTCGCGTTTTCGTGATGGTTTTGACAAGGTAATCGTATTAAATCTGTATTCAATCGGCCGTGATTAATAAAACATAGATCAGCTAATAGACTAACCAACATCATATTTAAAAATTTACCCACATTTTTTGCTCTAAATACGATTGAATAAGACAGCAAGACACCGTAATACCCCCTTCAAAACGTCCTTGCATATAATTATGGTGGCAATTATTGCCACTATTTTCTTATCTCTGCAGCAGAACCAAGAGTAGAACCAGCACCTTTCTCCCTGTAAAACAAAAAAACGACTATAGTTAAGCAAATAATTTTGTAAAAAATGTTTATTATTTATTGTCTCGTTTTTCTGCAAGATTGTAGAGAATTTATCTTCTTCCCTGGACACAATGGGCCTCAGGCTTTTCAGCTCCAACACCCAAGAGAGAATTCATGTTTATAACTTTTCATCAATACACGTTTTTTGTTTCTTTTTTTTTCTTGAGAAAGAAAGAATTCAAATTCACCTCGCTCCAAAGTAATTATATGAATGCATAAGTTATGTTTCTCCTAGATTCTATTTATGCGTTAGAAAAATTATCACATTTGGTAAGTGTGTACCAAAAAATAAAGGCTCAGTGATAAAAAAAGTCCTGCTTTGACTTTTTTATAGAATACACTTATTCTTAAAAAATAGTATACTTATTTTTAAAAAGTATATAAGTTAAAAAATAGTCTTTGAGAAAATCAGGTGGCACAATATCTTGGTCCTTTTATCCAGTTAGTCACCCTCTATATACAAGCCATCTTGAAGCAAATACACTGGCTTTTTTTTAAATATCAAAAAGTGTTGGATGTGGTATTTTTTAACAATGTCTTTAACACGTACATTGTTCCTGTCAATGTAAATGGAAATGAAGAAAGTACATAGATAATGCCAATGATTATATAAGGAGCAAAAGGAAGATAGTTAGATACTACTACCTACTTCTTTGTGAACCCAAATAACTAATTTAATAATATTAATTAAGAAGATATATAATTTTAACCCGAATAAAAAAATTCAAGAAAAAAAATATATTTAAGTGATAAATCAACCTTAAAAATGCCCCTCAAAGCAACCTTAACAATTTCCTCAGCATAAACTACAAAAAAATGAGTCATTTTTGCTTTACTGTGTTAGAGTAGGAAGCAGTATTGAATTTGACGCTGCCTAAAAAACCTGGAGGATTTTAAGGGAGTGCAAAGCGGGACCTTGATATATTTATTGTGCTTTTAATATTTGATGTTGTCTTGTAAAAACTAATTGAAGCTTACACCAATAAGGAAATATCCTATAATCGCATTCTTACTTGAACAAGTGTAGGTACAATTTAGGTTAAAACATTATCTCGAATAATAATTTCAGAATTGTTCATATGAGTGGCTTCATTTGGAGACAACACAGCTCACCTCACGCTTTCCTAAAAAATATAAGTATACTATACTATTTTAAAAAAGCAATAAGAAAGCTTAGAAGGGCTTATTGAGGGACTTTGAAAAATAAATGATTAGTCTTGGTCTTATCAATAATCTAGTATGAACCATGCAAACACCAACTGACTGACATTTTTTTTGTTTCATTTCATCAATTGGATACTGCTGTTTTGTTTGTAGCAAGTTTTGGGGTTATTTTGAACGTGTTAGGTATGCGGATACCAATAGATATAATAATTTACTTGTGTCTAATATGAGGTTTCCTTTGGCTGAACCAGTGGGCATTGAATGTATCGCTATATATTATATTCTTTATATATTTATAGACTTAAGTATCGTTCATACAAGACATAGTCATAGTTTTAGTTCTAATTTTAGTCATAACGCTATCTCTGTCACTGTTTTTTTTCTTAATGAGACAGTGATATAGATAGCGTTATGACTAAAATTAGAACTAAAACTATGAAAAGCCTTGTATAAACGATACTTTAGTGTAGCCAAAATGAAAAATTCTTTATAGAGGCACCTACTAAGGTCCCTAGGACCCCAAATACGCCTGCGCCTTTTTTTGTTTTTTTTTAAAGAGAAAAAAGGGTGTCGGGGGGGGGGGGTTATAATGTGTTTTTTTTTATTGTTTTGGGTTGGGTTGGAATAGGTTGCGTTGGGCTATGTTGGATTTGGTTGTTTTAGTGAAAAGAAAATTTAAAAAAAACATAAAAAGGTTAAAAAAAACCAACCGGCGCCGACGGATTTGGGGTCCTAGGGACCCTAGTGGGAGCCCCCATCAAGAATTTTTCATAAAAAATCAAAACTGGCAGAAAACCGTATACTGCATAATTTTGTTAGCCTTCTTGTAAAAAACATTTTTTTGCGACTATGGGTGTAAAACACTTGAAAAAAAAGATCGGGATGACTGCTATAATGGTAATATTGGTAAATCCTAAAATCAGATTTTTTGCAGATGCCAAATCCGTGTTTTGAACTATATGCTTACCTTCTTTTTAGGGCTGTTGTTGTAAAATTTGGTCAAGTTTCTTTTCTTTTTGGTTTGCAAATGAGTGCCGGCATTGAATTTGGTACTCTGTGGAGCTGGGTCTTAAAATATTAATATAATATATAATACAATATAATAATATTCGGGAAGCGTATAAGCTCTGAATCTTTCTTGGATAATAAAATTTAAATTTCCAGTCCGTTTTTAGTGCATTAAACTAAAAAACCGCACTTTTATAAAAAACTTGAACTTCACGAAGGGAAAAAGTAAACAAAAATTACAGAAGTCAACTGTGGAAGTCAACATTTACCGAGGGATGAGGTGACCTTACAAACCACACGAGATGCGATGTTGCCAGCGTTCACCATTAGATACCGGAAAATCGGGTCGTTATAAAAAATAGCCGCCACTTGAATCGCCCTCCAGACATCTTTAGTGTTGAAAAAGTTGTATTTTGGAAGTTGCTACCGTGGAAATCTATTCTTTTATTTGTAAATTAAAATTTCTAATCTACTGAATTAGATCTCATGAATAAGCATATTTTTCTAAATATTTTGAATGTTTTGAGGCGCCCCAAATTGGTAGCAAATTACCCGCTCGTGAGTTCGCGCCACTGATTTAAAAGGGCAGCTTAAATCAGAAAACTTACGATTTTACGTAACCTTAAACATTCGCCATATGCCGAAAGATTAATAACGCAAGATGAAAGAGGGCTTTTGTTACGAAACAAATAGCGAAACGCACCTATAAAATCTATAACTAGTAAAAATGTCACCAATAAATAGCCCAGGGTTAATTGTGATAACCTAGATAATAGGAACCCTTTACCGCACGTGATCACGTAGTGGTTTACACGGGGGAAATATTTGTGAGTGACTTATTTATATCATAAGTAAATACCATGCTTTACTATGTTAAACTATTAATGAATATTTTAATATCGTGCTATTCTCAACTCGATCAACATCATCAAAGGGGTTAGTAGGAGGTAGTTTCCTGAATGTGCGACTGCTGAAATGCCGGTAACCATACAAAACAAGGGTTTGAAACTTAATTGGTGGCGGTCTATTACCTATGATATGACTGCGCTGACTAGTAGGGATCGTAGGGGAAATTGCTGCGTTTAGTTGGTAAGTTTCTGTGGTAAAACCACGGACCCTACATAGAAAAGTTAGTCTTAGACAAAGGTCTACCTCAGCATAGGTAAATAAAATAGTAAAATAGTTATTTGGTGACGTAATAATATTTCTTTACCTCCTAATTTGGTCGAGGGTGGCAATTACGTGCTACGTGGCGTTCTGTGGATCGTCGGGCAGTCCACGAAGGGAAAATGTTCGTTGAGGCAAACTACAACAAATAAAGACACGCGTAAGTCGTAGAAAAAAATAGATTAAAAAGATGAAAAGTTCTCACCCTCTTAAGGAAATCAAATCCCGTTTCCGGAAAGGCTTCTTGTGTAACAAACTTACAAAACTTCATAAACTCACTTGAAACCAAAACTTAAATGAGCCAAGATTATATCCTCAAATATTTGAGAGCCAACAAAAAATGACGTACCTTGGTTCAAATTCCTTAAAAGTGTTCGATATGCTCCCATAGCACTTTCTGTCCCCAACTGAAGAACGAAGCGGGAACGAAAATTGCACGAGTTGTGCGGAACAGCAAAAGGGCGAGGGGAAATTGAATATCGACTCGCTTAAAACGAAGAATTTATATACACATTGTCCAGAAAATAGCTGACTAAATTATAGGAAACTAATTAAAGACACTAGGAAAAATGACTTGTCACTTTTTAACCGTAACAAATCCCGTCTCAACTGTGGATGACTGAAAATTCCATAATTTTCAGTCAGGATTACGCTTGATCTTCGTCACCAGAATTGTCTTCGGAGAAAGTCTTCAGATCTTGAACGTGCCATTTCCCAGCATCCTTACCAGAGGCATCAGACAAAATATACGTCCACTGACCTACCTTTTTACGAACTGTAAAAGGACCTACAAATTTTGGCGTTAGTTTAGCGGTGAAATTTTTACTAGCCTCTGACCGACACTTGTTCTTACGCCAAACTTTATCTTCAACAGAAAAGTGAATAGGACGTCGACGAAGATTATACTGATGGCGACTACGCTCATGGGAATTTTTAATTTTTTTCGAAATGTCCAAATACATTTTCTGAAAACCAATCTCACGTCTCTGCGCAAAGTTTTGCATGTCAATAGGAGGTTGAGCAGGATCGACAGGATTATGATCAAAACCAGACAACTTGTTCCCTTCCAAATAGAGTAAAATAAGGGGTATAACCTGTAGTCTCAGATTTTGCAGTACGCATGCTACAAGCGAGGTCCGAATTATTTAGATCCCATTCTCGGTGATCGGACTTAATATAAGACGTAATCATAGTTTCTAAAACACGATTATCCCTCTCAGTACGATTGGGTTTAGGGTAATATAATGCAGTATAGAAAATACGAGCACCATATTTATTACACAAATTATTTAACTCTTGACTTTTCATCTGGAATCCATTATCCATTATAATATATTGAGGAACCCCATGCATCAAGAAAACATTGTCCTCAACAAACCTACAAATAGCTTTAGCATTAGCAGTACGCACTGGGTGAATCATTAACCATTTACTAAAGAAATCTGTGACTACTAAAACATGTGTAGATCCATTTTTAGATCTTGGGAAAGGTCCCATAAAATCCAAACTAATAATTTGAAAAGGTTGGGTAATATTGGGTCTATCACCCATAAGACCAGCAGGCAATTTTTGCTCTGGCTTGTGCTGAGCACAAACAGTACATTTTCTAACATAACGGAAAACATCAGCTTGCATTTGTGGCCAAAAATATAAAGTTCTTAGTCTCCAAAAGGTTTTATTTTTTTATACCTATAAAACCTTTTGGAGCCAAGATGACCTGCATTAACTTCATCGTAATTTTTCTTTAGAAGTTCTAAACGAAATTCTTTTGGGACAACCGCTTTTCAACAATCATATTCTTGATTAAACTCCAGAATGTTTACCTTAATATATTTAAACAAGATTTTATCTTCTACTCTCCATAATGGAAATTTTAAAGGACTCTTTTCAACACGAGAAATCATACTTTGATACCACTTATCACTATTATTTACAAACTTTAAATATGATTCTTTTACTATAGAGTCTACAGAGACATCGGGAACTGCACGAGAAAGCATATCAGGAACTACGTTTTCTGCTCCTTTTCTAAACACTATTTCAAAATCGTAAGGCTGAAGGCGTAAAATCCACCTAGCAATTCGACCTTGGGATTCCTTTTGCCTCAAAAACCACAAAAGAGACGAGTGGTCTGTTATTACCGTAAAATGCACATGTTCCAAATAATTTCTGAGACGTTCCACGGCCCAAATTACACTTAGGCATTCTCTTTCCGTAGTTTCTTGGGTCAATACCGTGCCCAAAGCATAAGAACTTGCGTCACATTGAAGGACAGAAGGACGACTAAAATCTGGGCACGATAAGATAGGTGCAATAACAAGGAGTTCTTTAATTTTCCTAAATGATTGGTCACACTCGGCAGTTCAATTCCACTCGGCAGTCCAATTCCACTTTGCATTTTTACGAGTGAGAGATGTTAAAGGAGCTGTCAGGCTAGCGAAAGAAGGTACGAAACGTCTATACCGAGAACCAGTTGCTGTAAAACGACGTACTTCCGAAACATTCTTCGGTACAGCGATATTTAAAATAGCCTCCACTTAACTAGGATATGGTCTTAGACCATGACAATCTACCAAATAACGAAGATAGCGAAGTTCGGGTTAACAAAATGAATATTTAGATAAACTCACCACTAAATTTGCCTCTTTAAGGCGATCAAATACCATGTTGCTGGGCTGTTACAAAGTCCAAAGCCCTTTAAATGGCACTGTACATTCACGACTAGATTCTTCAAGGTCCACTTGCCAATAGGCACTTTTAATATCCATAGAACTTAAAAATTTCGCATCTCGAAGTTGATCTA
The DNA here is from genome assembly GCA_963921995.1 of Oxystoma pomonae. Lineage (NCBI taxonomy): Eukaryota > Metazoa > Arthropoda > Insecta > Coleoptera > Brentidae > Oxystoma > Oxystoma pomonae. Next base: position 72,353,138 of record OY998165.1, read on the forward strand.
AGATTGTGGAGATATATAGGACCGGGTAGCTCTCCTTCAAAGTCGCCAGATTTAATTGACGATAATCAATACAAAAGCGCCAGCTACCGTCCTTTTTAGGAACTAAACAAATAGGAGATGACCAGGCACTTCGAGAAGGTTCAATTATTCCATGGGATAACATCAGGTCAACTTCAACATGAATAATCTTTTGTTTACGGAGAGACTGGATAGTACCTCTGCTTTACAGGTTTAGTGTTGGGTAATAAACGAATCTCATGTTTACCAGCAGTAGTGCAACCTAAATTATCTCCCATAAGGGCAAATTTTGCAGTTATAAGCGCATCGAGACGACTACGTTGCTCTGTAGTTGAAGTTGACTCACCCTGTATACCTTGGTTTATACTAAATAATTCCACAGGTTTGCTAGCAAAATTACAAACGTTTTGTCTTAAATTCGGAATAATCATGGATCAATTTATGGAAATGTTTGGAGCTTGGGGATTCGTACCTGGTTCTGGTTGGTGAAGAATTTGCGTTTTGGCAAGATTGACCTCTAGGCCAATGCTTTTGTAGGCTTGGTTAAATGCGTTGATTACCAGTTGTAGACCTTCCTCTGTATCGGCCATTATGACGTTGTCATCGGCGTACTGCAGTTCGATTACCGAGGTTGTCGAGACCTTAGTTTTTGCTCGCAGTCTGCCTAGGTTAAGTAGGCCACCGTCGAATCTTTATAGAATTTCCACTCCCGGCGTTAGATGTTCCTCAAATAGAGAATAGGGTTCGTTAGAGTTAGGGTGGCTTTTCCAAGCATTCTCCTCCATCCTCTCAATAAGGTCTTGAATTTCTTTGTCGTGCTCATCAAACCAGTCTTGTGTGTGTGTGTGTTTTCTTTGTGTGTAGCCGACCGTTTCTTCGGAGGCAGATGTTATTGCTGTCTTCAAAATTCTCCAGTGATCGTCAATATTCTCCGAGTATTCTAAAGTACCCAACTTTTGATTCAGAGAAACCTGGAATTTTGTTCTGGTTTGATCATCTTTAAGGCGTTCTACATTGAATCTTCTTCTGATTTGCTTTTTTTGACGGCTACTTCTTGGTGAAATGTGCAAGTTCATTTTGGCTCGTATCAGACGATGGTCTGTCCAGCAGTCGTCTGCACTCGTTATTGCTCTTGTAATGTTTACTTCTTTTTGATCTCTGGAACGTACAATAATGTAATCAATCAGATGCCACTGTTTTGACCTCGGGTGTTGCCAGGAGGTCTTGAATTTGTCTTTTTGTCGGAAAATTGTTTGTCAGATTTAAGTACAGATGTTACGGCTTCACTAAGTTGAGAATAAAATTCATCTTTTTGGTTTTCATCAGCTGCAAGAGTTGGAGCGTAGGCGCTGATTATAGTAGCGTGTTGGTGGTTGCTAAGGTTTAGGCGCAATATCATCAATCTTTCGCTTATTCCGGATGAAAATTCGGTTAGGTGGTCCACAATCTCATTTTTTTATAGCCAAACCCACTCCGTGAATACGTGGTTCATCTTCTTCTTTTCCTTTCCAGAAAAATGTGTAGCCTCCTCCGTGTTCTTTAAGTTGGCCTTCGCCTGCTCTTCTAGTTTCACTGAGAACAGCGATATCGATGTTATATTTCCTTAGTTCACGTGCCACTATTGCCGTTCTTCTTTGTGGTCTTGTGGTTGTGTCTGTATCCATAAGTGTACGGATATTCCATGTGGCAAAGTTCATTTCAGGATTTCTTTTTCTTTTATTTTGACCGCATGTGGTGTACCCTCTGGATGCGGTTTTCCAGTCTGGCAGTTGTTGGCTGGCTATGTTTAGGGCACCTTTTATAGCCCCTTCCCTTTCATGGTGAGCAGAGTGGGTCCTAAATAGGGCTGCTCAGTCACGGATGCAGCACACGAGTTGCTCTACAACCAATCCTTGAGCAAAACGGCGATCACACTTCCGCCGCTTTCATGCCGGTTTGTCACTAAGAGCTTCCAGACTACACTGTCCTGCTCCCGTCGCAACTTGCCGATCGCCGAAAGACTTTGGTGTGCGTGGACTTCATGGTCTTATGTGTCCTAGAAAGTATAAAATCTCAGAGTAGAGAATGCTTGTGCGAGACTTTTATTAACGTAGACATGCTGAAGAATTTATGTACACATTGTCCAGAAAATAGCTGACTGAACTATAGGAAACTAATTAAAGAAACTAGGAAAAATGACTTGTCACTTGTTAACCGTAAAAAAGTTCCATCGTAACTGTGTCAACATTGGGTACCGCTCGAGACAAAAAATTTGGGACGACGTGTTCACGCCCTTTTCGATGAACTATTTGATAATTAAACGCCTGAAGTCTTAGTGCCCACCGAGCAAGTCTTTCCGTCGGGTCTTTAAGGTTATTGAGCCATATTAGCGAGCTATGATCGGTGATGACTGTGAAATTAGTGAGTTCCAGGTATTGCTTTAATTTTTCCGTAGTCCAAACTACAGCTAGACGCTCACGCTCTGTGGTTGAATACTGCTTTTCTTGGCGTGTTAAGGATCTGGAAATATAGAAAATAACTTTCTCGCCTACTTCAAATTGTTGTGTCAGTACAGCACCGATTCCATAGGCGGAAGCATCAGTCTGCAATGAAAATGGTTTGGTAAAGTCTGGGCACGTTAAAATAGGTGCCAAAACTAACGCAGATTTAAGTTTGGTGAACGCTGCGTCACAGTCCTCAGTCCATCGAAAGTGAACGTTTTTCATGGTAAGACGAGTTAGGGGCCCAACTATGGTGGAAAAGTCGGGAACGAAACGCTGGTACCAACTGGCCATTCCGAGAGAATTTCTGACTTCTTTGACCGTTTTTGGAGCAGAGACGTTTACGATTGCCTCGACTTTGTCAATATCACAACGCAGGCCTCGCTGGTCAACCATGTACAGGAGGTACTTTAATGAAGGTCGACAAAACTGACATTTTTCTGGACTGACAGTGAGTCCAGCGGCTGTCAATCTGTCGAGAACGGGTCCCAAAATACGGGTGTGATTGGAGAAGTCTTCTAAAATAATAATAACGTCATTCAGATAGACAAAGACGACACGACAAGATTCCTTTAGACTTACTTGCCAATAGGCGGATCGAATGTCCATGGAGCTGATATATTTGGCCTCTTTTAGGCTATCTAAAATCGATGATATATACGAGATTGGGTATGCATCTTTCTAAGAAACTCGATTCAGCTGTCTATAATCCACGCAGAACCTAACCTAACCTAAACCTGCCGTCGGATTTGGGCACCAACAAAACAGGAGACGACCACGCAATTTTCGAAGGTTCTACGACGTCCAACTCCAACATTTTATCGAGTTCCTTATCTATAATGTATCTAAAATGATTTCATGCTGATAGGTAGTGGTAAATCCGAGACCATCTTTCATGACAAAAAACTTTTGTTTCAAAACACAATCTAATCCAGACTGCTCTTTAGGTGTCAAGACTCGCACGTTATCTGCCTCATCCGTCCTCACCTCAAAAGCCTACAGTAAAACAGGACTTAACTTGGTCTAAAAAATCCTGAAAGAATTGACCTCGCCCAACGGCACCACAAGCATCCGAGCTATCACCAAAGCTCCACTAATCGCGTCGCAAATCAGTCAACACCGAGAATAAGAAAATAGGAAAAGTCGGGCATAACCTGAATTGGCAAAAACCTAATACGACACATTAGACAAATTGGAACATCAACAATTCCTTCCACTTCTACTGCCCGCCCATTGGCCACAACGCACCTGGATCGGCGACCTCGGTCCACCTTCAACCCCAGCTCTCGCAAAATTTTCCAGCCAGTACCACCAGCTATGGTAGAGTTCGCACCTGAATCCAGGAGTGCCAAGATCTTACGACCCAGAATCTTGACCTCTAACATCGGTCTTCTATCACCAATAACATGCAGAGAGGCATAGGAAAGGAACGCTTGTTCGTTGCAATAGGTTGGTTTTCGGTTCACTAGGTTATCTCCTAGCGACCCGGTTTGGCGTTTCCCGAACAAGTACAAGTCCGTGTAGTTTCTTCTTCCTTTCCACATCGGAAACATTTGATTTTACGCTCAGGGCACGCAGTTCTTTTATACCCCGGTTTCCTGCACGCCCAACAAACAGGTTCTCTTGATTGAGGAGGCTTGGACACCGTGTGAACATGGTTAGCTCGTCCATAGTTTTTTTTTGTAAATCAAGTTGGGTTCCTCTAAGTCAGTAGACGAGGGAGGAGGAGCAAATCTCTCAGTTCGATAGATGGTCTTTTCGACTTTGCTTCCCAGGTCAATCAATTCGTCCAAAGTTTCGATACGTCTTAACACCAATGCTTTTTGAAGATAAGGCAGCAGGCTTTGCATCCTGGTGACATAGACACCGAATCTTTAGGAATCTTACGGCGTAAGTTTGCCTCGGGATCGTGAGGTAAGAAAGTTTTCCTTAATCGATCTTCGAAGTCTTCGTAATTTTTAAACGTGTCACGCCTCAAGCGATACAAATCATTGGCGTCCCCTTCAGCAATTCTCCCATAGCTTTGGCTTCGATTAAATTATCTTTGGTTATATTTCGTGACAGGCATTTGTCTTCAAGGTTATTAAGGAAAGAATTCAGGCTTTAACTTCCATCGTAATGTTTCAGTTTCAGTTTCAGTAAGCTTTATTGTCGTAAAAATACAAGAGTTCTTTATAAATAAAGCAAAAATAAAACAACAGCAAAAAAGAAAATGTGGCTAAGGTAAAAAATTAAGAAACATTAATAAAATTTTAAAAAATTTAAAAATTTAAAAATGCACAAAGATAACAAATCATTTACAAACAATAAATAGTAAACAAAATTGACAAAGCAAAAGTAAAACCATAGCCAAAAAAATGAAAAAATGTGCCTAAGGTAAAAAATTAAAAAACATTCAAAAAAATTTAAAAAAATTAAAAAACATAAAAGTAATAAGACAAAATATTAAAATAAAAAAGAAACAGATGTATAGAACAAAGAACATAAAAAAGTAACAAATTTTAAAAGTATACAAAGATAACAAATCATTTACAAACAATAAATAATAAACAAAATTGATTAAAACACATGTAAGCCTAACAAAATCTTTACCTATCTATATTAAGTGCCTTGCATCTTTTTAAATATTTTTTAAACCTATCATCAAAGTATTCTTCCAGGAAGTAATACGCTTTACTAATTAATAATTCTTTCTTTTTTTTTACAGTTAATTGGTAATTTATTGAATATTTTAACGCAGTCATATATTAAATGTTTTGTAAGGATAGATTTGGGAATTGGCAGAGGAATATTTTCTTGGTTCCGGAAATTATAGGTTGAGAGAAAGGTTACACCCTTGTACTTTTTAAAGATTAAGCAAACTGTTTCCAATATAAAAATGCATGTGACAGTTAAAATCTGATGTTTTAAAAATAAAGGTTTTCAGTGTTCTCTTACGTCAGCACCACATAAAGATCTTACTCCTCGTTTTTGCAAAACGAACACCGACTCTAAAAGAGATTTGCTACAACAACCCCAGAACGCTATTCCATAACGTAAAAACGACTCAATTAATGCAAAATATGTTGTCCTGGACATATTGTATCCTAACCCATTAAATGTCTTACGCACGGCAAAACATCTCGAGGCAAGCTTTTTATTTAAATTTGTGACGTGCTCGTAAAATTTTAACTGACTGTAATTGAAAACCTAAAACTTAAAACTTTAGTTTTTTCTATATTAAAACAGAGGAAGTTTCTATTGCACCACTCTTTTATCTTGCCCATATCTTCAAAAATAATCTGTTTTAAAACATTAGGGTCTTTGTGATATCATAAAATAGTTGTTTCATCAGCAAAAATTGTAGAAAATCCCTGTATATTAGTTTTAATTAAATCATTGATATACAAAAGAAACAAAATTGGGCCAAGTACCGAACCCTGTGGAACCCCCTGATTAATTGATTTTGGATCCGAGGTTTGATATCCAATTTTGACAGCTTGTTTTCTCTAACCTAAATAAGATCTAAAAAATTTCAACGCGCTACCTCTAAAGCCATACATACATATATTTTTTTAAAGTAACTCATGTTAACGCAGTCAAATGCTTTAGAAAAGTCGCAAAAAACAGCCGCACACAATAATCTAGATTATTTAGCTTTAAATCAAGTTCCTCTAAAAATGAAAAAACAGCATCATTTGTACTTGTTTTTTATTGAAAGCCAAACTGAAAGCTATTTAAAATTTTATGCTTATTTAGAAATTCCACCATACGTTTCTTAACAATTTTTTCAATTATCTTAGATAACGTCGGTAGAAGGGAAATAGGTCTAGAGCTAGATTGTTATGGGCACCAGATTTATGTAATGGAATTACTAAAGCTGTCTTTAAACAATCGGGAAAATTTCCAGTTGAAAAACTTTTATTTATTGTTTGAGCTAATATATTTAAAGTACTGTCTTCAAGATTAAAGAATACTGTCAAAGGAATTTCATCGATTCCTGCACAATGACGATTTTTTATGTCTTTCAGAACAGTTTTAATTTCAGCAATATCTGTTGGTGTGAGTGAGAAGTTGTCCACAATTAAATTATCTTTTAAATATCTGTCAGATTGCAAATCTGCTGTACAAAAATAATTGTTAATAATGTTTGAATCTAGATCTCTGGGTTTTTTTTGTGTGCTATTATTTTCTCTTAACTCATTAACTATGTTCCAGCATTCTTTAATTTTATTTTTTGCTTCATTTATTCGATTTTTATAAAATAAGTGTCTAGCAGCTTTTATTAAACTACGATATGTACTCCTATACCTACTAAGATAATTAATAAAGTTTTTATTATCTGTGAATTTTTTTACATAACAAAGACATCTCAGATTTTTTGCAGAAATTTTTATTCCTTGTGAAATCCAAAGGTGTTTTTTGTTTTTCTGTCTCATGCAACATACGGAGAAAGACATTAAATGACTGCATTAACAATGAATAAAATTCTTGCACAGGGTCAGGTGAACTTAACACAATATTCCAGTTTTTTCCTGAGCAGTTTTGTTTAAATTTATTAAAATTTTGCTTACTATATATTCTGCCTATTCTTTTCGGGATTTTAATGATACAATTTTCATGATCTGAAAAATTAACGTTTATAACTTGACATTCTATTTTATTTCTCATAAAATTTGTGCATAAATAATCAATTGTTGTAGCGCTGGAATCAGTAGTTATTGTTGGTTCTTTAAGTAACATTTTTAGTCCAAAGGATGTTAAAAGATTTTGCAAAGCATAAGTAATTGGAGAATCAGTATTTCGGTAATCTATATTTATATCACCTGATAAAACAATTTTAGAGTTTTTTGGTAGTTGCGCTAGTAAAGTTGAAGGTTATTAAAGAATTCGGTAACAGTACTATTTGGTGGTCTATATATGCATATTATGTAAACATTTATTGTTTTGTTAAAAGCTATAGAAAATTCAAAGGTTCCTTCTAAGATAAGATTATTATTTGAAAAACTTTTATTTATTAGAATGATGGTGCCACCATATCCAATTCCATGTTGTCTACAAAATTTTAAAACAATGTAATCTGGAATATCGCAAGGTTCCAAAGGTTCGAGCCAGTGCTCCGTTAAAAGATTATTTCTGGCATATTAAGGTTATTACAAAATATACTTAGCTCCTCGGTTTTGTTCCTTAAAGAATGAACATTTAAATGTGAAATTTTAATGGTTTTGTTTTTATGTTCCGCGGCTATCCCAAAACTGCTACTGATTGTCTTATTTAAAAATTTGTCTGGTGATTGATATTGTGATTAGAATTAGGGTAAGGGCTATATGATGCAACATTAAAATTCTGGGTACTTGTGTTTAGGTGCTGAGATTGACTCATATTTTTATAACTAACTGTATTAAACAAAATGTTATTGGTCTGAATGTGAATTAAGTTACAGGATAAGCTTTGTCTTTGAGAAAAATTTTTGATGGCATTACCTATACTTTTTGACATCATAGTTAAACCTAATTTGTTAAGAAAATGAGAACCATGCACAAAATAGCAGTTTAGTATTATTTTTAAGGTTACTCAAATTAAGCATAGTGCCATAAATTTCAAAATTAGTTGAAGAATATAAATTCGATAAACTATTTACTGACGTTGAGCATATAAGTAAATTTGTTGAGAAGCATTTGTTCGATAGAATTTTTATCCATTTTTTAGAAAAATTTTTAATCTCTGAGCCTACTAATAATATTATATATCCTTATTTTTAAATTTATCAATATAAGAGTCAATATCACACACTAGAATGTCAAAAGAAGCGTGAGGTTTACATACCGTTTGAACCGAATAAACACCAGTTAAATATCGTTGGAGATGCTGGTTTATATATTTTCCATATCCATGCGTTAAGAGAAGTACTTGCTTAGGAGAATTTTTTCTTTCTTCTTCGCGGGATTTGATAGGGCAGATTGTTTTGTGTACGATATTTTTATTTGTATTATGAATACCCTTATTAAACTTCTCTGAGAGTGGAATTTAGTTGTGTAATTTTTTAGTAGTTCTGATCTGTTCAGCGTAAATTTTATTACCTGTCTCTATTATTCGTAGTGCTGATAGAGTTTTTTCAATTCCAGTATCAGATATGCTATTGAAGTTGCCATTTCTCAAAATGATTTTGTTGGAAGAACCCAGGATTTAAATAAGGTACTCGATTACTAGGAAAATGCTGATCCTGAGAAGGCATTGGACGTTCTGGTCCATTAGACCTTCTTGGGGCTTCCGCCGGTTCTCTAAATTAGGCTTGTTGAAAGATCGATACATGTCCTCATCGATCTGATGGTCGGGTTGAGCGGCAAAATTATGATGATACGCTCGGTCTGTCCGGGAGGGATAGTCGAAAGGATCTCGTCCACCAGCAATATTCCCTCTAATTCCAAATAGACGCTCTTCACAAGCCTCTTGACGTAATCGTTCACCTGCAATGGGTTCTTGACGAGATCTGGTGTCCGACGGCAGCGTCACAATAATTGGACCACTCGGTCAAGAGACATGTAAAAAGTCTTTTATTACCTCTAGAGGCCGTTGACTGGTTAGGAAGGACTTGAGGCCCTACCAAAGAAAGTCGATGGCGTTGGGGAGGCATTAGGTCTGCATTAGAGTTGACACTTTCTCGAGCAATTTCCGCTGGTATTAGTTCGCCTACATTTGCCTCTTGATGGGGGAGAGACTCAGAATAAACGAAGATGACGGGGTCCACGTTATCCTGGGTAGTAGGAATTCTGCCCAGGGGGGTGCTTGCGGAATCGGAATTGGTACGGCTGTAGCTTGACTGACTGGTTGCGGAAGTTTGACGAGTGTTGTTAGTGTTGTTTTCAGTTAGGTCTTGAGAACCACGATCCACCTCCACTGCAGGTTGACTTCTGGTCCTAGCTGATGCGACCGATTGGTTAGCTTCTTCATTCTCTAAGATTTTTCCGCTTGCTAAACTATCGAAAAAACACTACGAGGGAAAAAAGAGTCGTAGAAAAAATAACAGGTTTAAAAAAAAAAATCATAAAAAACAACTGTTTTTAAATACCGAAAAAAAAAACAGAAAATTATTTTATTTTTTTTATTATTATTTTTTTTTGGAATAACCTGGGTCTTCTCTCGGCGTCCTTTCCTTTACCAGTAGGTATCCAATTTTTTTTAAACACCTTGATTCAAACTTCAAGTAAAAAAAAAATAAAATTTTAGAGTTACCATACTTTGGGCCTTGCCCTAAAGAAAGGAATTGACTTTTTGGTTACTATGAATAAAATTAAAAAGTTAGGAGAAGAAGGAGGAAAAAAAATGGACTTACTGCGTTTTGATTTTTTCTTTGGGAGGGAAAGTTACCTCAAGTCGCTCCACGCTGTTTTCCAAAAAAAAAATGAAACAAGGAAAAAATATATTTATGACTTTTGGTTTTAATTTTGTAACGTAGAGAACTATATCCTCTTAAAAAATACTCCACACAAAATAAAAAAAAAAATATTTCTTCAACAATTTAAAGTAATCATAGCTTAGGATTATTTGCAACCAAAATGCATTAACAGTTTTGGTGTATATTTGGTTAGTAAAAAAAGTAAGTAATAAAAGAATTTTGTAAAATGAAAAAAATTATATTTATTTAACAATTTAAAGTAATGATATTTTAGGATTATTTGCAACTAAAATGCATTAACAGTTTTGGTGTATAAATGGTTGGTAAAAAAAAGTTAGCAACAAAACCCCAATAAAATTTATATCTTCCAAAAGAATTTTGTAAAATGAAAAAAAATTATATTTCCTAAACAATTTAAAGTAATGACATTTTAGGATAATTTACAATCAAAATGCATTAACAGTTTTGGTGTATATAGGGTTGGTAAAAAAAAGTTAGTATCAAAACCCAATAATATTTATTTCTCTCAAAAGAATTTTGTAAAATAAAAAAAATATATATTTTTTAAACAATATGAACTAATGATATTTTAGGGTTACTCCCAAACCAAATGTATTAAGCGAAGGGTTCATACACAAAAAAGATTTTCAATTTCCAGGTGTTTTCCAGATCATTCTTTAATAATTTTCCAGGTTTAAAAAGCAAATACTTAAAAAAAAAATGGGCGGAACGGCGAAACCAGACAAAAACTAAAATAGTAAGCAATAAAAAAAAATTAAGGCAATACAAAAATACTACACAAAGCTGATTATTTACCACAACTACTGGTAATAATAATATGAATGGTTTGTTACCGATGCAAAAAAACTTTTTTTTGTTTAGGCCCGCAGGTGCCTAAAAGTGTCCAACTTTTTTCTAAATTTGATGCCATATTCAAATATAATGCATCGCAAGTGAACACATTAAGAAAAGTGTATTAAAAATGTCATTTTATACAAGCTTTAAGTGTTGTTAACAGTTTTTTTTTTAAATATTAAATCAAGGAAGGCTGTATTGTCATAGATACGCCGCAGGCGAAAACTTTGAGAAAATTTTAATGAAAATGTTATATTTTACAGGTTTGCAATGCTGGTTGACAAAAGCTTAAAATCAATCAATGACGTTATAGCGCCGCAATTAAAAATTTTGATCTTTCCAATGTCTTTCTCTTTCTTAAATATGACTGATATTTCCAAACTGAGCAATAAGGAAAAAAATATACATTAAATGTTTTAAGATAAAATATTCATCCAAATCATTTTTTGAGGTACCAGTGTCACATAATGATAGTTTTCCAGGTTTTTTCACGTTTTGGTTGGAAAAAAAGTTAGTAAAACAACTATGTTAAAATTTATTTATCAAAAGAATTTTGTGAAAGTTTTTTTTATAGATTTGAACTTTTTTATTTTAAAGATATTTAAAAAAAAAGGATATTATTCCTCTAAGGTAGTCCAAAAAACTATCATGACTTGATACCTCATGACACCAAATAATCTACCTTGCATGACCCTCTCAACAACTCAAAAAATTATATAAGTACTTAGTGCAGGCTCACTCATTCCCGACAGGAAACTCCCCTCCCCTGTTACACTTTTTGTTTGCAGGGGGTCAGTAAATGCTTCACTGACACCACGCCAAACCAAAGTCCGGGGTTCTTGCCTCAATGAAAGGGAAGGCTCAAATAGAGGTTAAAAGGAGTAGGCAAAAAGGTGGGGGCCTTAGCAAACCATTTTTCTTATCGGCACCAGGCAAAAAATCAGGCACTTCTCGTGTGTATACGGGCCGAGATATCATTCACTTTTCCACACTTTTCTGAATACCTGATTAAAAAATTAACTTTACTGCGAATCCGGACGGCATGTCCGACGCGTATTTGAAGTAAATTAAAAAGACATGTTTAACGCCCAGTCTTTGAACAAGGAAAGGACTCGCTCCTTCCTAACCAGAAATATCTCCTTTCTTTTCCGGCTACGGACGCTACTTTTACGTCGGCTACGAACGTGTTGCGGAAAACATCGACTACGCCAACCACCAGCAGTGTCTCCTAATATCTACGCGGCAAGGCAGTGTCTATGCATAACCCAAAATTCCGAAAAATGGAATGACGTCATAGTCAGCTGTCAAAACCAGAAATTCATATTTCTTGTTCGAAGTCCCCTTGAAGGTCATTATTCCAAAGCAAGAAACCAAAGTACGACCGTGAAACAACTTTAAATACCTTTCTAGTCCGGAAAGTGACTGTGAGATCTCGGGAATTCTGACGGTGCAATGCAATTGAATACCGCACCGGTCGTACCCTGAAAGTATTCTCTAATTACCGAAGACATATGGCAACCATGTACCCGAATGTCAAGAAACAGCTGATCGACCCAACCATGTAAATTTGGGCTAATTTTTCGGTTTTAGAAGGCAGGATATCGATACTACTATGTAAGTAGCCACTAAAATATAATTGCAAATAATGTAGTTCCAATAACAGTTCGTGTTTTCGTCCTCACTTTCCCAAAACATGACCGTGACGTCTCCAGTGTTCGGAATTTTCTGACTTGAAATTATTGTCTTTTTAGGCCCAGCTAAATTTCCAGCTAGATAGAATAGCAAGTTGAGAGTCCAGCCAGCATCCTCAATTACCATATAGAGCTCTAGGTTTATTCAGATGACCGGTGGAAAATCATGACAACAAAGGATACTCGGGGGGTTATGCTATCAAAAAGGCGGTCACGACAAATTTGAGGGGCCCCTTACTGGTCTCACAACAAGAATACACATGGTACGAGAAGTAATATACAGGTTGGTATATATTTTACGCTTATTTCTGCCGGGCAAAGATAACAACAGACACTTATGGGGTGCAGTAAGTACTTCCCGGGTATTTCTTAAAACCTCTTTAATTAAAGTCAAGTCACACGTCCCCAGACGTAAAAAGGTTAAGTTGGGAGAAACATACTTAGTTAATTATATGGTAATTTCAACGGTTGGCTTATTTATTTCTAGGAGTGTTCGGCCGTTCGATGTCACAGCACTTGAGATGAACCCGAAGATCGTGTGGATCCTTTTTAAGTTTAAGTTACTTATTGTTATTATCTATAAACATTATTTATTATAATAGTATCCAGTGAATAAGCATCTTTTTTTTAAGCTATGTTAAAGATTTAGTCGATGTCAGGGTTCTCAAGTTATACTGAAATATATTTATGATAATGAAAACAAAGACACCGATGGTGCTAAAAAATACAGGTGTCTAATTTTCTTTTAATTAAAAAAAAGAATAAACTTAAATCAATTACGTTAATAAAAAAAGACAAAATGCATTCTTATTCAGTTTTCGACGTTTGGGCGAAAGCGCGTTGATTTTAACAAAATGGGGCAAACGCATTTCCTTTGTCGTATTTTTCTTGAAAACTCCTGGTGGCCGCAAACTACCTGTTCACAATAGAACACAATGAACCTTCGATTTTCAAACTTTTGGGGAATGCGCTAGAATAATCCAGTTGGCTAGGTTTCAAGATAATAAAACGGTTGAGCACCTTTCGCGCATTTGAAGATTACTTGGTAATTTCGTAACGAACCTGTACGATTGTTACACTCCCCCCTTTCTCCGACAGAGGTGAACACCGATAAGAAAACCTTGAGACCAAAACGTCAATTCTCTAGAGGGTCTACTCAAATCAAAACCGGACGTAGACATAGTCTTAAAAAAAGGAAAACTTTAATACCTTGAAGAGGAAAACAACGCAGTTAAGAAGTTTAACCAATACTGATAACTTACAAGCTAAGTAACACAGCAGTGTCGGGTGCAACCCCTGTTGTAAAGTTTCAGACTACCTAGCGACGCAAATGCTAACTACTAATAAAACTCAAATAAAATAATTTTGACAGGTTATCCCACGTCCATTACTGTTGCTTATCTGTCACCGCCAGGTTGAACCCAACACCAGTAGCCCGGACTCTCCATAGTTGATTGGCCCGCCTCAGCTACCAATCGAAGACCCGAACCCCCTGAATGCGAATCTCCGCCGCATAAGGACACACACTATCAGAAGGCAAGCAAATGCGGTGACGGTGTCACCGAGCAACACCCAATAGACAGGGACCCGTAACAAAAATCCGAAAGAGAAGTAAAAAAACTAACCCCCCCCCAAACTATACACGAGTGATTCCCGCAAGCAGCGTAACACCAGCCAACCCAGAAACACAACAAGCGACCCCCCAAACTGAAAGGGTGCACTGAACTATACTAGGGTGTTACTTTAGTCCAGGAGACCAGAATTGCACAGGTCGCTAGTGCAGCAGCCAAGTCTCGTATAAAGGTCCTCCCAACAGTTTAAAACGTCGCAAGTCATGACCCCGGACAGAGCGATGCCCCGCAGCCAGCAGAAATCAAACATGCATACCCATAAAGAACTTTAGGAATGAAATTTCGAGGAATGAATCGACCTGAAAAGAATAAAAAAAGAACTGACACGGAAAATATCAGATAAAAAAATAATCTAACAAATTGCCTTCAAAAGAAAAAGTAGTACGAAAACAATTCGATTGGCATGATGTTCTGCCGAGTAAGCTTCTGGCTATCTAGTGCCGGAGATTAACTAGGAAATCCAGAGATTTAAAATGCGGCCACCATTGAACCGATTCAGCAGTCTTTGGAAAAGAAGTTGGGCTCGCAAAGAACTGCCGCCAAAATTTAGAATTTTGAAAAGAAGCGGACAATTTGTGCCCAACCAGTGGAGGAAGAAAAGGAAACACGGAAATAACTTGATGAGAATAAAAAAAAATTAACAACCAATCTAGTACTGACACTACATACAAAGAAAAGAAAGTTTGCAAGGCGATGTTGTTCAGCCTTTACCTAGCAAGTGAAGAAGAGCTTCTCCATGGCCCAGACAACTGCCAAACACTCTCTTTCTGTGGTAGAGTAATTATTTTCTGTTCTTGTCAAGGATCGAGAAATATAGCATATCACTTTCTCTCCATCCTCGAACTGCTGAGTAAGCACGGCCCCAATACCATATGCGCTCGCATCTGTCTGCAACGTAAATGACCTATTAAAATCTGGACACGTCAAGATGGGTGCCGACACCAGAGCGGACTTAAGTGTATTGAAGGTGTCTTTACACTCCGAAGTCAATGAAAAGGAACATTTTTCATCGTGAGGCGCGTTAAGGAAGAAACAACAGTGGAAAACTCTGGCATAAAGCGTCGGTACCACCTGGCCATACCAAGAAAACTTCTCACCTGTTTGACCGTTTTCGGAGCAGGTATATTCAAAATGGCTTCCACCTTTTCTACGTCGCATCGAAGCCCTCTAGCGTCGACCACGAAATCAAGAAATTTTAAAAAGGGACGATAGAATTTACATTTTTCCTCACATACCGTGAGCCCAGCGGGGGTTAATCGATCTAGAACAAGGCCCAGATTGCGTAAATGGGTGGGAAAATCAGGACTCGTGATGATGACGTCATCCAGATAAACTATGGTTGCAAATCGGTGCCAAGGACAGTGTCAATCAGCTGGTGCATTGGTCAAACCAAACGGCATCCTTTTAAATTGAAAAAGGCCTCGCCCCGGCACAGTGAAGGCGGTCAACTATCGACTCGACCCACTAACACCAACTTGCCAGTATGCTGACCGGATGTCCATGGAGCTGATGAATCTGGACTCCTTTAGACGGTCCAAATTGAAAAAATATAGGGAATAGGCTACGCGTCTTCCTTAGTTGCTTTGTTTAATTGGCGAGAGTCAACACAAAAGCGAAACTTATCGTCCGACTTCGGTACCAACAGTACTGGTGAGGACCAAGTACTTTTCGACGTTTCCACCACATCCAGTTCCAACATCTTGTCAAGTTCTTCGTAAATAATCTTTTGTTTTAGGGGAGACACCGGATAATATCTTGTTTTTATCGGCCTCGTGCCAGGTTCCAGAATTATCTCGTATTCGTAATCCGTGGTCAACCTCAATCCACCTTTCATTTTAGAGAATTTTCCTTTTAGGAGTGCTGCCAGCTGTTCCTGTTGTTCGGGATTAAGAACTGGTGGTGGCGGCTCCATTTCCGGACTAAGCGTAGTCTTGGAATCTGTAGCGACTTCAACTTGAACTAAACAAGTCTCGAGAAAGGTTCCATTGATTTCGTTTCAGATCAGGTAATATGTCCATAGTCATAAAAAAAACCATTACAGGTGGAACCTTCACACGGCCCATCAAGCAGATTGGAATATCGACCATTCCTTCGACGATGGCAGTTTGTCCGTTTGCAACGACACATCGAGATCTACGACCTCTATCCAACTGTAATCCATATAATTTTCCACCCAGGACCTTTATCAGTGGTTTTTAAATAAAATAAAAAATTTGCCTACAGACACGCAAATCCTAACTAGAATCTAAGTACTTATCTGACGTTTCGGCAGAAATTCTACTGCCGTTATCAAAGGAGTTTATTCTTTTCAAGATTTTTTCGATTAATTTTTTAAATATCTGCCTGTTGTCATACAACTGACTGACTTTGACTGATGTATATTTCAAAAATTAGCTTGACAGTTTGGTGCGTCGATAGTAGCCAACAAGGTATTGGGTGAATTTAGTAAAATTTAAAATCAAAATTATATTTGTTCGTTTGTTTTCGATTTTAGATTACGTTATAAAAATACAAAATTTTTATTTTAAAATATCAAGTATTAAGATTATCTTTTGACTGGCTTTAAGAAAAAATACATTAGAAACCCAAAGAACATCAATGCTATTTTTTAATTTATTTTAAAAAAACCTTTTTGAAAATCTTGTTTTCAAATTAGAAGCCAAACTGTATTTATATAAACTGATATGCTAGCTATGCATTCATCTTCATTAAGATAGATGCAAGGCGCTTCTTTGATTTTTCGTTTAATTTTGTCTGGTTCTTTTTGTACTATGTTGGGAATTTGGAACCTTTGGTTGCACTAAAACAAACACTGAGTGCAAAAAAGTGTAGTTTTGGTTTGTGGAAAACAATCATAATTTTGTTTTTGGTTCTTTTTGTAATATACTGGTTTCTCCCCACATTACTCTATGATCATTTTCAAAAGAATGTTGGCAAATTTTAGACCTCTCCCAGTCTCCCCTTCTGAGGTACCCCTTTGGTCATTTATTGTAACTTCAAGAGGCCTTGAAGTTTCTCCACTATAAAATTTACCACACTCGCAAGGAATTTTATAAACGATATTTTTTGAGTTTTGCTCAGCATTTAATGGTTTTGTTTTGGTTATAATTGATCTAAGAATATTTTATTTTTTAAAAATTGTTCTAATATTATAATTAGTAGCGATTCGTTTAATTTTTTCCGAAATACCTGGTATAAAAGGAATTATTAAATTTGTTGGTTTTACACTATTATGTCTAGGTTCGCGTTGTCTTGGAAATGCAATTTGTCTAAAAGAATTTTCGATGAACTTATTTGGATACGAATTTTTAATTAAGACCTCTTTTATTATTTGTTTTTCTTGTAAAAATGTATTATTGTCCGAACAAATTATTTTAACTCTATCGTATAGACTTTTTAGTACTGCTTTTTTAACCGATGAGCAATGATTTGAGTTAAAATTTAGATATCTATTTGTATATGTTGGTTTTCTTTAAACTGAGGTTTGTAATTTATTTTGTTTGTTTATTAAAACCTCTAAAAATGAAATTTTGGTTATCGTTTTCTACTTCTAAAGTAAATTTTATTGTTGGTTCTTTACCATTTATAAAATTAAGAAATTCATTAAGTTTATTTAAATCGTGTGGCCAAATACTAAAAATATAATCTATATAGCGAAACCAAATGACCGTTTCAAAATTAAATTCCTATAAAATTTTATTTTCAATTTCCATAAAAATATTACTTATTAGATCTTGTTTAAAAAAATCTCTTTCCCACTGAATAATAATGTGAGAAATTCCAGAATAGCATTGACGCTCAGTGTAGTTCTTTCGCCTAAATTTTGATCATTTTCTAATCGATGCCTTACTAGAGAAAGGCTGTTATCTACAGGTACATTTGAGAAAAGGCTCACCACATAAAAACTCACCATCAAGTGATTGTTATTAAAATTGACGTCGGATAATTTTTCTAAAAAGTGTTGAGAATTTTTTATAAATGAATTTGTATTTCCTACTAATGGATTTAAAATTTTAAGTAAATATTTTGCGAGTTTATGACACGGAGAATTAATGCTACTAACTATTGGTCTAAAACGAATATTTGCTTTATGAATTTTGGGCAAGCCGTAAAAATGGGGAGGTTCACTATAATGTGGGGTTAGCTCTGAACGTTCTAGATCGTTAAAAAATCTTTTATGTATATATAAAGTTGAATAAATTTTTCTTTCAATTGTTTTTGTTGGGTCTTTGTTTAATTTTGAATATGAGCCTTCATTTAATAATGATTCAATTTTTTCATTACTTTTTATCAATACATTTTATCAATAATTACAGTGGCATTGTCTTTATCCGCCGGTAAAATTTGTTTGGAGAAATTAAAGCGTTTTTTCCTCTCTAGTAATATTAGATATGATTTTTAAAGGTTTTTGTAAAATAAGTTTGGATCGAATTCTAAATGTGTGTGTGACAAAATTCAATCTATTAAAATTTTTTGAAGGAAGAGAAAAATTTAAACCTTTTCATAGAATTGATTTTGCTGGAATAGTTAAAATTTTGTTTGATATATTAACAACAGTTCGTTCTATTAAATTATTATTGATATTAAAATTAAATTCTTGTTCCAGTTTTAAAATCCTTTCAGTTCTCAAACTTCTGAAAGGGGCTCTTAATCGAAAAGATAGACAGCTATCTAGTGCCCCTGTTCGGCGTTTCCCGAACACGTATAATCTCTAGTGGTCACGTTCTCTTTTCCACAACGGAAACACTTCAGAACTCTCCGATCGGGACAGTTGAACCGTCTGTGCCCACTTTTCCTGCACTGCCAGCAGACAATGGTAGCCTCCCAAGAGTTTCCATTGGCCGGTCCAGATGTGTTCACTGCGTACACCTGGGGTCTCTGGTTACCCGGTTTGTAAACAAGGTTTGGTTCCATCAGGCTTGTTGAAGTAGGGGGTGGCACAAACTTTTCAGTTCGCCATATTGTTTCCTCCACAGCACTACCCAACTCAATGAGCTCCTGAATGGTGTAAATGTCTCGCAACACCAAAGCTTTCTGCAATGGATGTAACATATTTCGCCTTATCATTGCCAGTTGTTCACACTCTGGTGGTAGTGGTCTCAGCGGTCTGAATAAGCTCTGCATTCGAGTAATATCTAGTCCGAATCGCTCATCTGCTCCTTGAGTCCTTTTTGGTATCTCCCGGCGCACGTTGGCTTCATGCTCGTGTGGTAGGAAGGTTTTATGTAGTCCAGCTTCAAAATCACTCCAAGTCTTAAATGTGTTCCTACGTACCCGATACCAATCCATGGCATCCCCCTTTAAAAATTCCCCCATTGATTGGGTTGCTATCAGCTGTTCCTTTGAGATTCCTCTGAACAAGCACTTGTCCTCCAAATTGTCCAGGAAAGCCGTCAGACTTGAGTGACCATCATACCGAATGTTCCATTTTTCCAACGAGTGTACTTGTGGATGAACATCAAAAGAATGCAATCGTGGTACAGGCGGCTGAGATCCTGGAAACATGTAAGTTGCATGACTAAGTGCTCCAGAAGGGTGACTAGTTTGTGCATTCGGCCAGGATCCCAATGGCTGCTGGTAGTATGATGTATCCACATTGGTGACATTCCTCTCCGTAGGCACAGTTTTGATCTGAGGCCCACAAGTTGTCTCAACCAATGGTGGTCTAGGAATCGAGGATATTTCCAACACATGATATGGTATCAAAGCGCAACAATTCCCAAAAACTCACAAAAGTGTACCGGATGAAACTTTTTTTCAAAAAAAAAACTAAAATTATTTATTACTGTATGTGGTTTGCGTACCCAAGAGAACACGGTTTATGCGCAAAATGAGTACGAACCCACTGTGTTTTGCCACAAATAAACCACAAAAAAAATCTTAGAATATTCACCACTTGCTAAAAATATTCACTACTTGCTCAAAATATTTACCACTTGGATACTTAAACCTGCCAGTTGCAAAAATGACAGAGGCTTAGAAGCGATAAGCTAACTTTAATTTATTTGTATAAAAAAAATTAAAAAAAGAATGGCAATAATTTAACTAAAAGAAATTAATCAAAAAAAATTTGTTCTTTAAATTTCTCACGAAGGCTATTCAACTTATTTTATCCAAAAAAAAATAATAATTATTTTATTCAGCATAAAAAAGTTAAAATTTTAATTGAACTATTTGAATTTAAAAAAATTTGAAATTGTTTCAAGGGGAGTTATGTATCCTTAGGGTTAGTCTATTTATATCGATCCAAGTTTAAAAGAAGTTTTTGCTCAGTGATTTTAAAATAAATGAGACCAGTATACTTAAAAAAATATAATTTCAAAACTTGGGAACAGATACCCAATTAGTTTCCAAGATATTACTTTTTTGAAATCTGATAGTTTATTATTATCTGACATATGAAATACCTATCTGAGCAAAAGGTGAAGTTTAGCCTACTCAGTTTTCGAGACATCGAAAGTAAAAAAAATCCTAACTGAAAAAAAGAATTAATTTTCATTTCTCTTCCTTTCGCTGCAATTAAAAATCTCAAAAAAAGAAATGTTTACTAATCAGGGATACAATTTTTGCCACCAAGGTCGCGATTCTTCAGAAACGACAGAAAATTTCACCCGTCAGAATTCTGGAAAGTGACGATTTTTACTTATCGCCTCATTTAAAATAAAAACACAGCGACCTTCATATTTATCCTAACGTTGTAAGAGAAGCTGCTTAATTTTTTTAATAAGATATACTGCAGGACTTCTGCGGAGCTAAATTGTTACTACGCGTACTAATCACCATGTAAAAGGAAAGACAGAAATTGTATGACTTTTCTGAACAGTGACAGTGAAATATTCCATGGCTATCTATGGTTTTGTATGTTAAAAGCTTTAAAGGTTTGTTAACACATAAAATTAAGCTTAATAACATACATTTTTAAATAAAAAACAGGGTTTTCAGAAAAACATTCTACAAAAATTAAAACTGACATATTGTTTATTTACTACAACAGTATCAAGCAACTAAATTTTAAGGAATATTAGCAAATAGTCCTGACAAAAAAGCATTAAGTGTAAACTTGTATTTAAAAATCGTCAAATGTTTTGTAAGGGCGAGATTTTCTGACGGTTTTTGAAAAATCGCTACCCAGCTGTCAAATCTAGAAAAATAAAAAAATTAAAAAATTTCGTGACTGACACTGGAACTACCCCTGGTAGTACTTTATAAAAAAAACTGCTATAAAGTCTTGTCTTTATTATATCTACAGTGATTGGCAAAATGACTATTTGAATGTAATATCAAAAAACAAAACCATGAAAGTGTCCCAAGAAAACCAAATTTGGTTGCCCAAAAAGTTATTCTTTAAAAAAAATTACAAAATTACCAAAGCCCTCTCTGTGAAAAACATGCAAAACACCAAGTTTTTATTTCTAAAATTCAAACGGTCAAAATACCACAAAAAAAAATGTCGAGCACAGCAAATGGTTCGCTTAAGATAGGCTGACCCTTCGGTTAAAATATTTTCTTTATTTCCTTTCAAACAAGGAATCAACATTAATATTAACTTAGGATTGTATTGGGAAAAATGGTAATTGCACGCAAAAAAATTTACTACAAAAAGAAAATGTGTAAACTACCATGGTTCGTTCCCATTAAGATTTTTTTTTAAATGTTAACCTCAAAACTATTTTAATTTTGAATTAAAGAATGAAATATGATTTTTACGCAAGGAAACTCCCCCCTTACTTCCTCAAAAAAAGTAAAACTTTCTTCAATAAAAAAAAACAATAGGAAAGCACCTACCTTACAGCCATATCTCCTCTTCTCGCTTGATGCCAAGTACATAAGTTATAACATGGTACCTACCCACCATAAATGTTTACACAATTTCGACTACAATCCAAAATTTTAGGAAAATAGAAAAAAAAAACTTAAACAGGTGGTAAAAATTGTTGTTTCGTTGTCAAAGATATTTTGCCACTACAACACTGGAAAAACATGGTGACATGCAAAAAGAATAAAAACATAGGTGGCAAAAAATTCATTCCATCACTTATGGAACTTATGGAAAAAACCTCAATATGTTGAAAATATTCATATTGGTCAAACCAAACAGCATCCTCTTAAATTGAAAAAGGCCCCGCCCGGCTAGCTCAGTCGGTAGAGCATGAGACTCTTAATCTCAGTGTCGTGTGTTGGAGCCCCACGTTGGGCGCCAGTGTTACACTTTTCGTTTGCAGGGGGTCAGTAAACGCTTCACTGACAACACGCCAAACCAAAGTCCGGGGTTCTTGCCTCAATGAAAGGGAAGGCTTAAATAGAGTAGTTAATATGTATAGGTTTTAGGGTGATACATAGTAAAAGGCCAGGGTGGAGGTAAATATAAATATATTGTATACTGTAACTATATAAATGGCATCACACAATAATCAGAATCAAGAAAAAACTGTTGATTTTGTGTAAAAAATAGAAAAAATATAAGCGCTATCACAAGTTGTCCCAAAATTGGGGTACATAATTATAACATAATGGGGCGGTTACCTTCCTATTAACTATGTGAAATTTGCAACATATACTGGTGACAGAAAATACCAAATAAAATATAGTAATAAGTTACAGAAAGTTTGAAAACACGGTTTGAAATCTGATTTTAAAAAAATTAGGTTTAAGGTTTTGTTCAAATTTTTTTAAAAAGTTGAACGCTTAAAGTTAATAATTATAGTTATAATAATTAAAGTTAGAGTAAAAAACATTTAAATTGAAACTAGTGATTAGCTTATCTGTTGAGTTAATCCTCCTCATCAACCAAGTCCAAGATGATCAGGACATCCACAGGTGACCAGACAAAATCTCCTCTAAGTCAGGACGTCTGCAACCCAAGGGCGATTCCAGTAAAGGACGGTGCATAGCACTAAGCGAAGGTGCTGCGTAGCTAAATATCCAGGGTGTTGCATAGCCCCAGCCGGCGACCCTATATTCAATTAATAAAAAAACACAAAATATGGACTTCCCTTTAGAAGGAATTTTACGACAATAACAGGCATTTAAAATACATGAGATCGTTCCAAAAATAATATACCTATGGTACCGTGCCGACTCAACAAAAAAACCTTATAATAATAAAAAAATATTAGCAAGGGCAATGACTGTTATATTTCAAGGAAAAACATGGAAAAAACAAAAAGTCCCAATCGGGTTTTCATTTTGAATTGGGGGTAAAACTTACCTCAAGTTAATGAGAGACGCCGCAGTCTTTAAAACATGGCAGGGCAGCAGGATGATGCATGGCTGCGCGGGATCCAGCCTTAAAGAGGAAAATCAATAGTAGAAAACAAGGAAACGAGAATCCAAGCAGAGCTGCCACTATTCTTCTGACAGTAAGACCTTAAAAGGAGTAGGCAAAAAGCAAACCATTTTTCTTATCTGCACAAGGCCAAAAATCAGGCACTTCTCGTGTGTATACGGACCGAGATATCACTCACTTTTCCAGACTTTTCTGAATACCTGATTAAAAAATTACCTTCACTGCGAATCGGGACGGCTTGTCCAATACGTATTTGAAGTAAATTAAAAAGACATGTTTAACGCCCAGTCTCTAAACAAGGAAAAACCAGAAAAATCTCCTTTCTTTTCCGGCTACGGAGGCTACCTTTACGTCGGCTACGAACGCTACCCACGCGAGTGGTAGAAATTTATTCGATGTGTTGTGGAAAACATCGACTACGCCAACTACCAGCAGTGTCTCCTAACATCTACGCGGCAAGGCATGGTTGCCCAGTGTCTATACGTAACCCAAAATTCCGGAAAATGGAATGACGTCATAGTCAGCTGTCAAAACCAGAAATTCATATTTCTTGTTCGAAGTCCCCTTGAAGATCATTATTCCAAAGCAAGAAATTAAATTACGACCGTAAAACAACTTTAAATACCTTCCTAGTCCAGAAAGTTACTGTAAGATCTCGGGAACTCTGACGGTGCAATGCAATCGAATACCGCACCGGTCTTACCCTGAAAGTTTTCTCTAATTACCGAAGACATATGGCAACCATGTACCCGAAAGTCAAGAAACAGCTGATCGACCCAACCACGTAAATTTGGGCTAATTTTTCGATATCGATACTACTATATAAGTAGCCACTAAAATATAGTTGCAAATAATATAGTTCCAATAACAGTTCGTATTTTCGTCCGCACTTTCCCAAAACATGACCGTGACGTCCCCAGTGTTTGGAATTTACCGACTCGAAATTATAGGCCCAGCTAAATTTCCAGCTAGTTAGAATAGCAAGTTGAGAGTCCAGCCAGCATCCTCAATTACTATGTAGAGCTCTAGGTTTATTATAAAGGATACTCGGGGGGTTATGCTATCAAGTCACGACAACTTTGAGGGGCCCTTTACTGGTCTCACAACAAGAAGACATATGGTACGAGAACCAATATACAGGTTGGTACACATTTTACGCTTATTTCTGCCGGGCAAAGATAACAACCTTAGATTAAAAAGAGACAAGATACCCAATGCTTACGAAGACTTTGGTTATATTATTATCTGAGAAATCTTGGGACCTAATTTTCGAAGCCGCGAGACGAATCGATCACTCAACAGCCAAAGCACATCAAATGCATACCCACAGTTCAAGAATGACCGCAGCAAAACAGACACTCGCTCTGCCATTCACCTGTTCATTTAGGCATGTTTTCGCCACTGCTTCACACCCTTCATATCTCCGTCGCTTTCACTCTCTAACCTTTAGAACGACATGGAATTTATTCCAACTCATTGTTTTGGTTTCGTTGCGTGATTGCAAATTTTGTAAATAAACAGTGGTTATTATTTGCCAAAGAGTTTTCGTTGGTCCAGATATCTTGTCTCTTTATAATCTAAGATAACAACAGATACCGATAGAGTGTAGTAAGTAGTTCCCAGGTCTTTCTTAAAACCTCTTCAATTAAGGTCAAGTCATACGTCCCCAGACGTCAAAAAGTTAATTTGGGATAAACATACTTAATTAATTATATAGTCATTTTAACCGTTATCTTATTTATTTTCAAGAGTGTCCGGCCGTTCGATGTCACAGCACCTGAGATGAACCCGAAGATCGTATGGATCCTTTTTAAGTTTAAATTACTTATTGTTATTATCTATAAATATTACTTATTATAGTAGTATCCAGTGAATAAGCATCTTTTTTTTAAGCTATGTTAAAGATTTAGTAGATGTCAGGTTTGTCAAGTTATACCGAAATATATTTATGATAATGACAACAAAGGCACCGATGGTGGTAAAGGATACAGGTGCCTAATTTTGTTTTAATTAAAAAAAAGAATAAAACCAAACCAATTACGTTGATAAAAAAGGCAAATTGCATTCTTATTCAGTCCTCGATGTTTGGGCGAAAGTGCGTTTATTTTAAAAAAATAAGGCAAACGCATTTCCTTTGTCCTGTTTTTTTCGAAAACTCCTGGTGGCCGCAAACTACCTGTTCATAATAGAACACAATGAACCTTCGATTTTCAAACCTTTGGGGAATGCGCTAGAATCCAGTTGGCTAGGTTTGAAGATAGTAAAACGGTTGAGCACCTTTCGCGCATTTGAAGATTGCCTGGTAATTTCGTAACGAACCTGTAAGACTGTTACAGCCCTTACTTCCATCAAAAAAAAGGAAAAAAAAACAGGACACCTGTAGCAATAAAAGGAAAGTGCACCCACCTTTTACAATTTTCTAATCTGCTGCCATCTTGACGCTAAATATATATATATATATATATATATATATATATAAAAATGCAACAGTAGCATTCCACCACACAAAAACCTCCCTATGACCAAAAGTCCAAAACAAAAATGTCTTCTCTAAAAAACAAGCAATTTTACCCATGTTGGTTGCACAAGTGAACCGTTTACCTGACAACCCCATAGGAAAATTAATTACCGCTCCCTTAAAGATAGGTACGTTTTTATTTTTCAGCATGTTACGTAAAAAAAACACAAAATAGAAGGGATGACAACTTCCTATACTTTGGGTCCTATCGAGCCTTGCATTCTTGCCAACTTGAGTAAGCACACGGTTGTGGGGCATTTAGCAATGAAACATCAGGTTATACAGTCTCAAAATATATTGTTGTAATCTTAAAGGTTAGTAAAGGCATGCAATATTTGTAAAACGATAAATGTAAATTTTAACAAATAAATAGTTTTTAAAACTAACATTTTAGGGGTCTTTCCTCTTGTTTTTATGATTAATTTCAATGATGGACAGTTCTTTTATCAAAGATGAAAAAGTTGAAATGGTTCTCATATTAAAAAAATTAAGTTGAAGCTTGTTTTGATAAGTTTTGATAAAATTTTGTGAGGTTTTTTTTATGACGGTTTTTAAAGAGAAAAGGTTTGGACAGAGAAATATTTCTTATCTGTTTCCACATAGCTAGCCGATGACAGGGCTAAACATCACTGGAACAGGTACACAGGACTCATGACTGGACTAGGCATCTTAGGCCAGGGCAAAGCAGCACTTAGGACGGAAAGTCGAATGTATGGTGTTGAAAGTCGGCACTAGGACCACCCATGGCTGTGCACCGGAACCAGGCACCCTAGACAGATATAAAAACAACCTTCTAGAAGAAGGGAGAACACCCTAACGTATCATTTATAACTAATTTCTAATAACGTACATGTATTTTACACAGGAAAAAAAAAAGAAGTAAAACAGTAACATAAAAAAACTACTGTTTACTTATTGTACGGGGCATGCCTGAGGGGCAACACTCAAAGTACATACGCCAAAAAAGCATAAAAAAACATATAAGTCCACACTCTATTATATAGTGGGTACCACGGACGATAAAACTAAAAATTACTTAAAACGACAGAAAACAGTCTAATTTCTTACAAGGGCAAAAATAATCAAGGTACACACGCAGCAAATATTTACCTCAAATCATCCTGAGGGCGACATTCCGCATGGCAGGTAACCTAAGTCCGGGCGAACAGGGAGTTGACGTGAGGCCTCCTCAATCTGTAGCACAAAGAAAAATACAGAATCAAAAATAGTCAATATTGAAATAAACTGGAGGGAAAACGCTTAAAAAAATCGAAAATAGTTACCATAGATCGGCTGATAAGCCACGGTCTAGCCGGCCATTTGCCGTATCCTATACGTTCAAAAAAAAAAATCTTCAAAAATCGCCACCTCAAACGCCAAACACAGGCAACGGGCACTTCCACGAAGACTTTCTTCTTTTGATGGGACCTCTGCGGATTCCGTCTACGACGATTTAAGTCTGCAAAGGTCGCCATGGGCACGACTTCTTTTCGGTATTCTTGGAAAAGAAAATTTAAACGTGGCACTCAAAACGGTGCCGAAAAAGAAGGGTTTCCTTCCCTCCAGGAAACTTAGACGCTAAAAAAGAAGCTTCCTGCGGGCAAACGATTGGTCAAAAACCTCAGAGGCGCGAAAACTACAGTCGAAAATCGCTTATCCTGATTACCATATTAGGTGATGCTGCTGAAAACGCATTACAATTGGGCGATCTTTCTGATATGGGCAAAAATCGACAGGGGCTGGGGTCCAAATTCTACTTTTCGAATGCGACAGGTTCAAGTCGGAAGTCTCTATTCATCAACCTAAGACAGGCAAAGACAACGAAGCGGTGTTGTCAGATTTCCTTCTGTATCAGCGGGATAGGGAGAGATCACGTGACGAACAGAAGTTAACAACAAGGCATTGGTTGCAGTAGTGAGCAAGAAATGGACTTTATCTTTTTGGGAGAACCAATAAACAATAAGTGTAGACACTTGGTTTTCTCGAAAACGACTTAGCAGTAACGTAATATGCAACTTTAAATCACAGTTATGTGACGTGAAGTTAGTCACTGTATACTCCCAGGATTTCGCCTATGACAATCTGGCAACGTCGTCCCAAACGTCACGGTCAGCTGGCGGTCGAATTTAATTTTGAAAAACCATAAAATGTCTACAGAAAAACACGGATTTTCGCCAAGAAAAAGACCACTTTCCGGCACTCCAAGCCTTCCTAAATAATCCAGGTGAGTCACAGTTCCTTCCGTGTAGGTAACATACGGGTCCTTGACAAATATCTCTCTCCCCTTTACTGTTTTTTTACCTCTTTAGAACGACTATAAACCTCCTTTATTTCGAATTTCTTATACTTTTAGGCCAGTCTCGATTCTTATGAGGATAGATGATCGCCTCGTTTGAATAAATAAACTGAAGATCTATCAAAATTTAACCTGTTAAAGTCTGCATAGCCTATCGTATGAACCACAGGAAATATGGACCCTACAGACCAACAATGCACACAGAGACAAGCAAGACGGTCCACACTTGACATGGCTAGACTGTACGAGGTTGGGCAATGCCCTTTAAGGAATTCACGCATACTTGAAACCAAAATAAAACCAACAGGTGAGTGTTGTGTCAACTGACGACAAAGGTAGAGTAATTTTGTAATATCAATACCATATGATTGGTGACAACCTTGGTTCTGTTATTTTTAGGACTTATTGGACCCCCTAAAGCCTGACATGTGCAAATTGGGGACCGATCAGTAACAGAAACTGCCAACCACCGACACATCACTAGTGACAAGAATCTACCACTCAACAAATGAACCGACACTAGTTTCTAGTAAGTATAAGACCGCTAAGTCTCTCTTTGTTTGACACAGTTTATAAAACTAACCTTTATTATCTACTTTATTTTCGGGTGTTAAGTAGTTGACGGAAGGAGAATTTGATATAATCAATAAAAAAGCAAAGGCTTACTAATCTAGTAAGTTGGCGGTTTAAACTATGCGCTAGAAAGACCGTTTTGGTGTTAAGTTATGTAAAATTATGTTATTTTTTTCTTGTTTCAGGTTACTGCAGAGCCAGAGCAACCTTTCTTGGACTAGTTAAATTATACAAGAAAAATACGAAGTTTCATTGAACTGTAGACTGTATATCATTAGTTAATATAAAAGAAAGATGGATGTTGTAATGTTATTTTTGGAAAACACATGATGTGCCACAGTAATTAAATTTATTGGTTTATTAGAAAGGGTTCAATGGTGTTTTATTTGAAATATTGAGGTTTGCTTTGTTTTGAAAAAAAATTTAAAGAGAGTAAAATGCCTCCACATAAAATAATCATAATTCTAGTGTAATTCAACCTCAGTCCAACAGTAAATATTGTTTTTCCAGCGCATTCGCCATAAAATAGTAGGATATAGAATAAACAGCTCAGACATATAGTAAAGATGATTGACTTAAAGATTTTTCCAGGGTATTAGAAGGGTGTTTTGAAGAATTATTTTTTTCTAAGGGATATTGTTAGGGAAATATTGTACCGTTACAAGCATAGTGCCCTAGCACAAATTATATTGCCAAAAGACAACTTCATACACATCTTTGAAAAAATAAAAAAAAGGTTAGTAACTTAGGCTACACGACAGTCTAAAAATAAATATAAATAAATACTATTGTATCACATTATTTTCTTAACTAGAGAAATTGAGGGGCGATCTTCCTATTTGTATAGTGAATGTTTATCTTTAAACACCTTATTATGGCCAACCAAACACTGTAATATTTATTAACCCTGCCAAAAAAATAACCGCGTCAAATCTTTTAGAAAACAGGTTGACGAGATTTTACAATGTTATGTCAGGTTTTATATGTTGTAGAAACTAGGTCAAATCCCATAAAATACAGATTGTTTCTATCAGGTTTCACGAGGAAGAAACCCTAGCTCGTAGAATCCTATAAAACCCTATGAAACACTGTAAAAACTCAAAAGATTCACAAGAACAAGAAAGGGTTGGTTGCAGGGATGCAGGGATAAAAAGATAGTTGAGAATATTGTTGTTTTAGAAAACTGGTTACCTAGCTCGAACTAAATTTAGAACTATTTTTATATGGGTAATTTTTATATTAACAGAGTTAATATTGTTTTTCTTATATTTGATTGAAGTAAAAAAAAGTTAGAAAAAGGAAAAAAGTTAGAAAAAGAAGAAAAGTTAGCTTATCTATATCCTATCCTTGAGGTGCAGAGTCCATCCATGTTGTTCCCCACTCAGTTTGAACATACATAGGCTCGTTTTTCTGCAGATGGCTCCATTGAGGTAGTGAATGGATGCCCCCCAGGGTGGTGGTCCCTATAGATAGAAGCAAGAAAAACACCACTGTAGCGAAGGCTGGCAAGAATTCATAAAGAAAATACAGCGAAACTGCTCAAAAAAAAATAAAACTACCAACTACTACAGAGACGGCTTAGCAATTATTAACCAAACAAAAGTGACATACTTAGCAAAGGCAATCATTAAAAGAAACAAATAAACATAGTCAAAATAGGGGACCTGATCTTACCTCGAAATTAACGAGGGAACCACAGTCGTCATTATCCTGATGGCATGGCTGTCCGGACAAGGGAACAAGAAAAAAATAGAAAAAAATGTCTTAGTGAACGACAGGCAAAAATTGAGAAATAATTGAAAACACGTTTGACTGATAGTAAAATATAAAATAGTTTACCTGTTGCAATTAGGATTTGGTGGACGTTTTAAGCGTTTAAGCCACCATATTAATCGTCGAAAGACAAGACTAAATAAAAAACTAGAAAGCCCTTAAATCACTATGCCCCACAGGCCTGAGTCTCGCACTATACCTAAGGGAAATCACACCACTAGTAATTTTTATTATAAAACAGTTCTCGGGTATTAATCAGTCAAAATCGTGACCTTCACCCACGAACTTTTTTTAGGTGGCGTACGCCGTGAAATTTCTTGAATCAGTGCCTTGCCGTAAAACTGAAAACCCTCGCTAACCTTAGCATCAACCGCAAATCTTCGGGGATTCAACTAATCAGACCAACGGATTGTCTTCATCACCTTATTTGGGCACGATTTTTCATTACCAAAAAAACTCGACAAAAAACTCTCAAAATAATAGGCTGCATTGTAACGGTTCAATATTTCCCTAACAATATCCCTTGTAAAAAAAATTATTCTTTAAAACACCCTTCTAACACCCTGGCAAAATCTGGAATATTTACCATTTATCTGAGCACGCTGTTTATTCTATATCTTTCAAGTTAATGGCGAATGCGCTGGGAAAACGATATTTACTGTTCGATTGAGGTTCTGTGTAGAATTATGATTACTTTAAATGGAGGCATTTTACTCTGGTTAACTTTTTTTTCAAAACAAAGAAAACCTCAATATTTCAAATAAAACATCATTGAACCCTTTCTAATAAAAAATAATAAATAATTTAACCAATCCAAGGAAGGTTGCTCCAGCTCTTAAAACCAAAACGGTCTTTCTAGCGCATAGTTTAAACCGCCAACTTACTAGATTAGTAAGCCTTTGTTTTTTTAAAGTTTTTGTTTTTTTACTTATTATATCAAATTCTCCTCCCGTCAACTACTTAACATCCAAAAATAAAGTAGATAAAAAGGTTAGGTTTATAAACCGTGTCAAACAAAGAGACTTAGCGGTCTTGTACTTACTAGAAACTAGTTCGGGTCCATTTGTTGAGTGGTAGATTCTTGTCTCTAGTAATGTGTCGGTATTTGGCAGTTTCTGATCTGATCGGTCGGTTTTTTTTTCAAAACAAAGCATAAATAAAATAAAACATCATTGAACCCTTTCTAATAAACGACTAAATTTAATTACTGTAGCAAATTATGTGTTTTTCGAAAATAACAACACAACATCCATCTTTTTCTTATATTAACTAATGATATACAGTCTACAGTTCATTGAAACTTCGTATTTTTCTTGTATAGTTTAACCAGTTCAAGAAAGGTTGTTCTGGCTCTGCAGTAACCTGAAATAAAAATAAAATAACATAATTTTACATAACTTAACACCAAAACGGTCTTTCTAGCGCATAGTTTAAATCTAAGTAAGTAAGTAAGCCTTTGTTTTTTTAAAGCCTTTGTTTTTTTACTTATTATATCAAATTCTTCTCCCGTCAACTACTTAACATCCAAAAATAAAGTAAATAGTAAAGGTTAGTTTTATAAACCGTGTCAAACAAAGAGAGACTTAGCGGTCTTGTACTTACTAGAAACTAGTTTCGGTCCATTTGTTGAGTGGTAGATTCTTGTCACTAGTAATGTGTCGGTGTTTGGCAGTTTCTGTTACTATCGGTCCCCAATTTGCACATGACAGGCTTGAGGGCTCCTAATAGGACCTAAAAATAACAGGACCAAGGTTGTCACCAAGCATATGGTATTGATATTACAAAATTACTCTACCTTTGTCGTCAGTTGACAAAACACTCACCTGTTGGTTTTATTTTGATTTCAACTATGCGTGAATTCCTTAAAGGGCATTGCCCAACCTTTTACAGCCTGGCTATATCAAGTGTGGACTTGCCTGTCTCTTTGTGCATTGTTGGTCTGTAAGTTCCATATTTCCTGTGGTTTATACGATGGGCTGTGCAGACTTCAACAGGTTAAATTTCGATAGATATTCAGTTTATTTATTCAAACGAGGCGATCATCTGTCCTCATACGACTCGAGACTGGTCTAAAAGTACAAGAAATTCGAAATACAGGAGGTTTATATTGGTTCTAGAGAGGCAAACAAACTGTCAAAGGGAGAGAGATATTTGTCAAGGATCCGCATGTTACCTACATGGAAGGAAACTGTGACTCACCTGGATTATTTAGGAAGGCCTTGAGGGCCGAAAAGTGGTCTTTTTCTTGGCAAAAATCCATATTTTTCTTTAGACATTTTATGGTTTTTCAAAATAAAAGTCAACCACCAGCTGACCGTAACATTTGGGACGACGTTGCCAGATTGTCATATGCGAAATCCTGGGAATATACAGTGACTAACTTCACGTCACATAACTGTGGTTGTGCTGAGTCGTTTTCGAAAAAGCCAAGTGTCTACACTTATTGTTTATTGTTTCTCCCAAAAAGATAAAGTCCACTTCTTGGTCACAACTGCAACCAATGCCTTTTTGTTAACTTCTGTTCGTCACGTGATCTCTCTCTAATCCGCTGATAAAGAAGGAAATCTGACAACACCGCTTCGTTGTCTTTGTCTGTCTTAGGTTGATCAATAGAGACTTCCGACTTGAACCTGTCGCATTCGAAAAGTAGAATTTGGACCCCGCCCCTGTCGATTTTTGCCCATATCAGAAAGATCGCCTAATTGTAATGCGTTTTCAGCAGCATCACCTAATATGGTAATGAGAATAAGCGATTTTCGACTGTAGTTTTGGCGCCTCTGAGGTTTTTGACCAATCGTTTGCCCGCAGGAAGCTTCTATTTTAGCGTCTGAAATTTCCTGGAGGGAAGGAGACACTTCTTTTCCGGCACCGTTTTGAGTGCCACGTTTGAATTTTCTTTGCCAAGAATCCCGGAAAAAAAAGTCGCGCCCATGGCGACTTTTGCAACCTGAAATCGTCGTAGACGGAATCCGCATAGGTCCCATCAAAAGAAGA
The DNA here is from genome assembly GCA_963921995.1 of Oxystoma pomonae. Classification (NCBI taxonomy): domain Eukaryota; kingdom Metazoa; phylum Arthropoda; class Insecta; order Coleoptera; family Brentidae; genus Oxystoma; species Oxystoma pomonae. The sequence continues at coordinate 72,386,628 of OY998165.1, forward strand.
AAGTCTTCGTGGAAGTACCCGTTGCCTGTGTTTGAAGTTTGAGGTGGCGATTTTTGAAGATTTTTTTTATTAACGTGTAGTTCACGGAAAATGGCCGGATAGACCGTGGCTTATCAGCCGATCTATGGTAATTATTTTCGATTTTTTTAAAAGTGTTTTCTCTTCAGTTTATTTCAATATTCACTATTTTTGATTCTGCGTTTTTCTTTGTGCTACAGGTTGAGGAGGCCTCACGTCAACTCCCTGGTCGCCTGGGAGGTATTAAGTCACCTGGCATGCGGATCTGTCCTCATACGACTCGAGACTGGTCTAAAAGTACAAGAAATTCGAAATAAAGGAGGCTTATATTGATTCTAGAGAGGCAAACAAACTGTAAAGGGTTTTTTTTTAAGTGTAAATATATGCTGCCTGTGTACCTTGTTTATTTTTGACCCTGTAAGAAATTAGACTGTTTGTTGTCATTTTAAGTAATTTTTAGGTTTATCGTCCGTGGTACCCACTCTACAATAGAGGGTGGACTTATATGTCCTTTTTATGCTTTTTTAGCATATGTACTTTGAGTGTTGCCCTTCAGGCATGACCCGTACAATAAGTAAACAGTAGTTTTTTTTGTCTTACTCTTTTACTTGTTATTTGTCCTTGTGTAAAATACATGTCCGTTATTATAAATTAGGTATAAATGATACGTTAGGGTGTTCTCCCTTGTTGTAGAAGCTTGTTTTTATATCTGTCTAGGGTGCTTGGTTCCAGTGCACAGCCATGGGTGGTTCTAGTGCAGACTTTCGAGGGACAACACCATGCATTTTGATTCCTGTCCTGAGTGCTGCTTTGCCCTGACCTAAGATGCATAGTCCAGTCATGGGTCCTGTGTACCTGTTCCAGTATTGTTTAGCCCTTTCATTGGCTATGTGGAAACAGATAAGGAATATTTTCCTGCCCAAACCTTTTTTTTTAAACACAGTCATAAAAAACTCATAAAATTTTATAAAAACTTATCAAAATAAGTTCAACTTTTATTTTTTTAATATTATTATTATTTTGATATTTGATACAAGACCATTTTATCATTGAAATTTATAATAAAAACAAGAAGAAATATCCCCTAAAATGTTAGTTTTTAAAACTTTATTTTAGTTGTTAAAATTTATACACTTACATTGAGATTTACTAAGATTTCAAATAGTACCCCCCACGGGTTTAAATATTTATACCTGTGGGGGGTACTAAATTTTAAAACCAATTTTCAAAAAACACTTACCCATACAGAAAAGACACAAAGTTATTGATTATTTTGTATTGTTGTTGCAAAATACCACTGAAAAACTGCTTGTTTTTCTCAAAATACACCTTATTTTAAAAGAAAATGCCCTAAAACTAATTTTTTTTTAATATTTCAAAATGGCAAATGGTGAATACGCCAAAAATTTGGCACATAATAGCTTCATTATTTATGTTTGAGGTTTTAAAGATGGTGATATTTTAGACCACCTCAGGGGGCTGGTTTAAATTTATAGCCCCCAGAAAGGATTGTTTTGTGGCATTTGGTGATAAGTTCGTTTATAATTTCCCTAAGTAACAGTTTTTACAAGGATTAATTTACCTTATTTAATATTCCAAGTTGTTCATTACCCAATAAAACACCTTCTATTTTGTCCAGAGAAACGCCATATTTTGAACCCGTTTTCAGCACAAAAAAAAATATTTATGAGGGCACTACGAGGCAAAACAAACATAAGTGAAGGTCACGAAAAATATTCCAAACAAAAAAACCCAAAATAACTATATTAATTTATTTATAAGGTAAAAGTAGAACATTGAGGTTATCTAAAAGCTCAGTAAAAAAACTTTCTTTACTCAAAGCCCACTCATTTTAAAACTGTAGCAGGCCAAGGTGCAAGCAGAGGTAAAAGATCAGAACTCGCTGTTTGTGATTAAACACAGCGCTAATATTTTTAAACTGAAATTTCGACATTGACATAAATCTAAAAAAAACTTGCATTTAAGTTTTTTAATACATATCATGAATAAAAACATCTTTTAAATAAATACAAAATTAATCTACTCCTTATTTTATTATTACTCAATTACATCAAGTATTAATTGGAAAAATTACTTAACAGGGGTAAGTTTTAATTAGAGTGACATATAGCCCCAATGTTAATTTATTCTACAGAGTGTTTCCTATTTAAGCCCCGCGTGGGTTTAAATTTTTTAATTTTCTTTTCTTCTAAATTGAAACTTTTTTTTAAATCTTTAGTTGATTGTGTTAAGATGATTATTCAATAAACAAATTTATTAAAATTCTTCTTATAAATCTAACTATGTCCAAAACTCAAGGAGGGTTAGTTTAAAATGCTTAAAACCAAAAATTTCATTTAAACTTAGAACCGTTCTAAAATAGACTAAACCCTTTTAGTAAATCCCACCGTTATTATTTTACAAATATTGCCTGCAAGTCTCTACAACAATATATTCTGAGATTGTTAACCTGGTGTTTCATTGCTAAGTGCCCCACAACCAACCATCTGCTTGCTCAAGCTGGCAAGAATGCAAGGCTCGATAGGACCCAAAATATAGCGTTTTAGATGTTGTCATCTTTTCTCTTTTGATTTAAAGATTAAAATATCTCTTTTAAACGTAACGGCATCGACACGCCAAAATTCTCCAAGTGTTGTTCGTTTATTAAATCTGGAAGTGATCCCTGGCGTTCATCACGCGAGCTTCGATCGTTAGTTACATAGTAGACGCACATGACCAGATCACCCCAGAGTAGCCGGCTGTAATTACTGACACACGGCGTATTCGTTTCACATCAGAATTTAACCTAATTTCACACACCCATCCCACAAAAGAGAGGGAGGTATATGACGAAGATGGTGGAGAGAGAGACACACCACCCGGCCAGTAACAAAAGGTTAAAGAGGCAATGAGAGGTCACCTGTGACAGCCATCTGTTGTTAGGTGTCAAAACTATTCCCAACAAGCAAACCATGGAAAAATATGCTGAACTATGCAGGTAACTACAAAAAGCATTCCTAATCGATATTCGCCCACTATGTTTGTTCAAAATATTAGGATACGTTTATTTGCAGGGTTTGTTTACATAGGAAATGTGTGAATTGAAATTGCATTTTTTTAGGGGTCAAAAACAGACAAAACGAAAGAGAATGAACCAGCCAGTGTTTTTTAAAGCCACTGGAGATCACAGAATCACTCAGCTACCTGTATTGATCCAGAATATGGTGCCCTCCAACAAAATATGAACATGTAATATTTGGCCCCGCCGAACCCAGGAAACAGTCGTCAAAGCTGCAGTAACAGCGCCCAAGGGACAAAGACAACAGATGTAGAGACCCAATCAGGATAGACTCAAATAAGACCGGTTGGTACTCACCTCACTTGTTCGATAAAATTGAAGCTAAATACGGGGGGGGGGGTGAACTCACTGAAAGTGGTAAAAGTGCGAGTTATTCTTATTTCCGCGAAAACTTATGAAAGTGCTATTATCTATAATAAGTGATATTGCGTCACCGTCGTGTGAATATGGCCTAAGTCCATTTTGTCCGAAAATGAGATTTTGGCGCTCTCTTGTAGAAAAAAGACCATTCTACGAACCTGTACTCAAAGAATACCAATAACTCGTAAGATGGGGCCAAGGTATGGATAAATGAAAATTACCTAACTCCTATATGACCAAAGACAGTGCGAAAACTGCGTCCACAGTGTCACTTGGATTAACAACAGGAAGTATTCTGCTCTGTATTTTTTTTTTATATAATAAGTGATATTGCGTCACCGTCGTGTGAATATGGCCTAAGTCCATTTTGTCCGAAAATGAGATTTTGGCGCTATCTTGTAGAAAAAAGACCATTCTACGAACCTGTACTCAAAGAATACCAATAACTCGTAAGATGGAGCCAAGGTATGGATAAATGAAAATTACCTAACTCCTATGTGACCAAAGACAGTGCGAAAACTGCGTCCACAGTGTCACTTGGATTAACAACAGGAAGTATGCTGCTCTGTATTTTTTTTTATATAATAAGTGATATTGCGTCACCGTCGTGTGAATATGGCCTAAGTCCATTTTGTCCGAAAATGAGATTTTGGCGCTATCTTGTAGAAAAAAGACCATTCTACGAACCTGTACTCAAAGAATACCAATAACTCGTAAGATGGGGCCAAGGTATGGATAAATGAAAATTACCTAACTCCTATGTGACCAAAGACAGTGCGAAAACTGCGTCCACAGTGTCACTTGGATTAACAACAGGAAGTATGCTGCTCTGTATTTTTTTTTATATAATAAGTGATATTGCGTCACCGTCGTGTGAATATGGCCTAAGTCCATTTTGTCCGAAAATGAGATTTTGGCGCTATCTTGTAGAAAAAAGACCATTCTACGAACCTGTACTCAAAGAATACCAATAACTCGTAAGATGGGGCCAAGGTATGGATAAATGAAAATTACCTAACTCCTATGTGACCAAAGACAGTGCGAAAACTGCGTCCACAGTGTCACTTGGATTAACAACATGAAGTATGCTGCTCTGTATTTTTTTTTATTGTAGCTGCGTTCTAACTTCAAATTATAATATAAAAGTGTTTTGGAATATCCAGGTTAGTGAGTAAAGTAGATTAGACTGAAAATTTTATTCATTTATAGCATTTTATTACGTTCAAAATTTCACTGGTTTCAATGACAACTTTAAACCACAAATTGGCTGCCTAAGTCCAAAAATTAGCTTAAGAATATACGTAAGTCCCTTTTTCAAAATACCTAATTATGCTCGATATGAAGAAAAATGTAAGTTAAACATGACACATAGCGTTCACACTAGTTGTAAATATTTTTTTCCAGTCGCCCTCATACTTAAGTACTAGAATTTTATAGTCAAGCCATGATGACCCAAAATAGTTTTCTTAAATACCTGTTAAATTACTTTTAGATGTGCTAAAATACACTTTAGTAAGACACGTTTTTTGGTAAATTGAAAGCCTGTAAAAACTTCGATTGAAAGAAATTAATACCACCTTATGTTTTACACATTTTACACTTTGAAAAATTACAATTTTTGCTGTTTTTTGGATAAAACTTGCTAAATAAAAATCATCTCCATGACAACACTCAAGATGACAGACAGATGACATTACAGAAATTTTTAGTAAACATTTGCCTTAAATTATGTCCATCTTTCTCTAAAATACTTTTTTATAGCCTGCTGTCTCTCTTTAAGAACCTTAAAAATGTTTGCACCTTTGCAAAAGAGAAATGATTAAACGATGTTTCGCCCTGGGTAACCAGCGTGGGCTCATCACTGGTTTCACTGGTTACCCTCTTAAACACCATCATACACTTTGATTTCCAACTTTGAATCACTCACAAATAGGCATCGTTCCGCATTGGAGGTTTTTTAACTTTTTTTTTGTTTTGCCTTAGGAGCGAATCCGCATCAAGTAACTTGAATAAGTCTATTTGTGAGTGATTCAAAGTTGGAAATTAAAGTGTATGATAGTGTTTAATGATGTATGGTAAAGGGTGACCAGTGAAACCACTGGTGAGCCCACGCTGGTTACCCAGGGTAAAACATCGTTTAATAATTTCTCTTTTCGCTTTGGTCTTTTGTGTGTTCCTTGTGGGATGCTCATTCAGTTTGAATTTCGTTATTTCCACCCATGATCTTTCACCATGATAGTTTTTTTTTTCGGTTGAGGTAGCTGATTTGGAGGTTTTTTAACTTCTTTTTTAGTATCTAAGCCGTTAAGACATTTGTATCGTATTTAGTAATAATAAATTTTTTAAAAAGTAACTTTCCCCTCGAAATAATTTAACTCTATATAAAAGCTTAAAAGCTTTACGTGGGAGACGAGACATACAGCTATAACCAACTGCTAAAAAATATGGTATCTCTAGGGGTTAATTGTATAAATTAATCTATTTTTTAATATTTCCAAACAGTGATTTGTGCAACTCTGCTTTTAATGCAGATGTAAGGAAAAATGACTTAAAAATCACCCCCACTACCATTGAAAAAGTTAGGTCATCGACCGGATCTACAAGGGTCTATTAAAAATTACTCTATTTTTGTTGTTATTTCTGAACCGTGCTTTCTGCAGCTATACTAATAACGCAGATATAAGGCGACATGACTCAGAAATTACCCCCACTATCAGATTTTTAAAAAATAGGTCGTCGGCCAGATCTACAGAGGTCTATTCAAAATTACTATATTTTTCTTTGTTTTTGCTGAACCGTGCTTTGTGCAACTTTACTTTTAACGCAGATGTGAGGCAAAGAGACTCAGAAATCATCCCCACTACCAGATTTAAAAAAGTTGGGTCGACGATCGGATCTTCAGGGGTCTATTCAATATTACCCTATTTTTTTGTTATTTCTGAACCCTGCTTTGTGCAACTTTACTTTTTTTGGCCAATTTGAGGAAAAATGATTCTAAAATCACCCCCTGTATTAGACTTGAAGAACTTAGGTCGTCGCCCGGATCTACGGGGGTCTATTCAAAATAACCCTATTTTTTTGTTATTTCTAAACCGTGCTTTTGTGTAACTTTACCATTTATGCAAATGTGAAGACAAATGACTCAAAAATCAACCCCAATATCAGATTTGAAAAAGTTAGGTTGTCGACCGGATTTGTGGGAGTCTATTCAAAATTACTCTATTTCTTGGTTATTGCTGAACCGTGCTTTCTGCAACTTTACAATTAACATAGATGTGAGGCAAAGAGACTCAAAAATCATCCCCACTACCAGATTTGAAAAAGGTAGGATGTCGATTTGATCTACAGGAGATTTTTATTATTTATTACCCTATATTTTGTTATTTCTGAACCGGCTTAAGCCGGTTCATTTGCGCAACTTTACTTTTTTTGCAGATGTGGGGAAAAATGACTCAGAAATCACCCCCAGTATCAGATTTGAAAAACTTAGGTCGTGGACCGGATCTACAGAAGTCTATTCAAAATAAACAGTCCTAAAATCCTAAAGGATCCTAAAAAATCCTAACATTTTGATTGAGTCCTAAAATTTTAAGTAAAAATGGCCAAAAATCTTAAAATTTTCTCAAATTAACATTTTGGCCTAAAATTAATTTATAATGTCCTTAAATTTTAACTAAAATAAAAAAATTTACTTTTTCTCTAATGAGTTACTTCTATCCTTTTTGCACAATGTCTATGGTAGGGCTCACTGATCCTTCGTTCCGATTGCAAACCGTATGGCATAGGATAATATTGCTATATTTTGTTAGCACCCAGAACGAACAAAGATACATTATTTTTATTTCTCAATTGGATCCATTTTTAAGCGAACATAGCCTAGATTGAATTCAATTCATATCAATTTATTTATTTAATGTTCTTAATAGAAAAAACATTCTTATGAATATGAGTTCACATTAAAAAGGAAAAATTAAACAATATAAAATAACTAATACAAAATATAGAAATAGCTAATATTAAATAATAATAAATAATTCACTAAGGCTAAAGCAGAATTAAGTTAAAAGTGCAATAATTAAAAAAAAGATTTAGTTTAGGGCTGTGGACGACTCTATTACTAATGGTTCGTTACCTCTCTGCCTGAAATCATCAGTTGTAATTCCTCTCCATAATAATGGTGATCCTCCTAATTTTTGGCCTATATCTCTTTTTTCAACCTTGACAAAGGTCGTTGAGAAGATAATTGCATAACTTTGAGTTAATAACACCTAGAGAGGAGCACCCATTACGCTATATTCTATTTTCTGGAAGGGGTGTTTTCAAATCTTAATACATGTGAGGCTGTGGCAGCAGTGTTCTGTGATCTATCGAAAGCTTTCGACTGCGTGGAGCACAGAATACTTCTAAAAAAGTTAGAACGATATGCTTTTAGAGGGTCGGTGTTGTCGTGGTTTGAATCATATTTAAGTCATCGAAGTCAAGTTGTTATCTCTGGTTCAAGGTCTTCGCCTCTGATTGTAAATTGTCGTGTGCCGAAGGGTTCGGTATTAGGACCGCTGTTATTTTTAATATATATTAATGATCTTGTTCGTTTAGAAATATCTGGAGTTTTCACGTTATTTGCAGATGATACCTCTGTTCTGTGGCACCACAAAGATATGTTTTAAGAACAAACATTTTACGGGACCTTCTACTAATTAAGAAATGGCGTGATGCAAATCGCCTCTTCCTTAACATTGGTAAATCAAATATATTGGGTTTCATATGTGAGTTCACATTAAAAAGGAAAAATTAAACAATATATAATAACTAATACAAAATATAGAAATAGCTAATATTAAATAATAATAAATAATTCACTAAGGCTAAAGCAGAATTAAGTTCAAATAATTAAAAAAAAAAGATTTAGTTTAGGGCTGTGGACGACTCTATTACTAATGGTTCGTTACCTCTCTGCCTGAAATTATCAGTTGTAATTCCTCTCCATAAGAATGGTGATCCTCCTAATTTTTGGCCTATATCTCTTTTTTCAACCTTGACAAAGGTCGTTGAGAAGATAATTGCATAACTTTGAGTTAATAACACCTAGAGAGGAGCACCCATGACGCTATATTATATTTTCTGGAAGGGGTGTTTTCAAATCTTAATACAGGTGAGGCTGTTATTTTGGAAGAAAGTCTTGTTTAGAATCAAATTACGATAAAATTTTTGGGTTTTCACATGGATAGCCATTTAAGTTTCAAAATCACATTTTCAAGCTGGGTAAGAGACTGTCTTCTGGGTGTTTTGCCATTAGGTGTATAAGGGGTGAGTTGGGGCAAGATATGGAAAGAAATGCATATTTTTCTTTGTTTGAATCACATCTGAGATACGGTATTCCTTTTTGAGGGGGGGGCGCAAGTCAATATTTGCTCAAATCGGATCCGTATTTTTTTTATTATAGTTGTCTTTTATTTTGTTTTTTAATCATTTATTTATAGTAGGGATTGGTGCACTTGGGCGAAGGAAAATTTTGAAGACCGTGAGAACTTTTTGGCGTCACGCCCTAATTAGAGGCACGGACCATCTGTGACCTTTGCAGACACCTGTATCCTTTTATATATGCCGCCAGGCGCCACGCCCTAATTAGAGGCACGCGCCACTTGTCACAGGTGCAGACACCTGACCAGGGTTCGAGATATACTGCACAGATGACCGTCGGTCAAGACCGCACGGACATGGAAAAGCTTTTGTAAAATGGTGTTTGGATTAAAAAATATGTTAATAATAGCGGTTCCTTCTCACATAGTTCCACCTTGTGAGCGCTTTAGGTGTTTTCTACTTTTTCTTAATAATGTTGGTTTTCATGTTTTATTTAACAGAAAGGTACAAACGAGACTTTCTGAAAATTTGATGCCTATACAACAACAACTGTGCAACCAATTTATTATCACCAGGTGTAGCAGATCTATCCCTGTGATACCTTTATAGAAATATTTGTAAAAAAGCTTACCACGTCCGGCATTTTATTTTTGACAGTTGTTAAATAATTAAAGTTTTAATCTCATTTTCCTCTTAATTTAGGTCGGCCGCCGTAGCGTCGTGGGCACGGAAGGTCCCGGGTTTGAATCCCGGCTGGGTGCATGGATGTTTTGTGTTTGTCTTTACCTTTGCAAAAATTTCGCCAACACTGGGCATTGATCCTGTAATGGATGGAAAGTCCCAGTATAAAAAAAAATCTCATATTCCTCTTAAAGATATTTCAGAACGACCACATATATTAATGCATTTTTTTGGTTATTGGAATAATTTTAAAAAAATGGATTAATAGAAAACACGGAGAAGTGACTTACCACTTAACACAGTTAATCTCAGGTTAAGCTCTTATTTATAATATTTAATTAACAAAGCAAATATTTGTAAATTATTTGTTTTATTGGAAAAATTATTAATTCATTATTAAATGAAGTGAAGGTAAGAAAAATTTTAGTTTTTTATACAGTTTATTAGGGATATTTTGGAATGCCTAAAATTTTGACAACTTTGACAGCCGCTGTGATAGTGTCTAAAAACCACTACCACTACCACGCATCGATTTTACCAGAGTTTTTAGAACACATTAAAAACTGTCAAAAGATAACCACAACCACAGCTTACGGCAGTGATAGTGGTTAATTACCACAACTGCATGACGTTTAGCTATTGCGCAGATGTGGTAATTACCACAACCACTACGAACTTTCACATAAGCGTTCCAAAATATCCCTATTTAGTATACACGTAGTTGATTTAATAATAATGTATTTATACAGTATCAGATTTTTTATTCCATGAATTAAGCGGGGTTCAAACAGAAATAAAATAACATAACATAAGATAAGGTAAAAATAAGATAAGATAACATAAAATAGAAAAAATTGGGCGGGCACATAAAAAAATAATATAAAATTAGAGATCAATTCCAGCCAATCAATTTTGAATTTGACTATTACTTTATTGTCTCCTGTCATTCGTTCGTCGCGATGACGTCACGGCCATGAGTGGATCGTGTTTTCACATAAAATAAAATAAAAAGATAAAAGTTTGTAATTTTTTTATTATTTTATGTTATCTTATCTTATTTTTCTCTCTGTATGAAGGCCATCAAGCAGTCCCATAAGGTGAACTCTTATTTTTTATTTTATTTTCTCATTTCTTATGTTATCTTAGTTTATTTTTATTTCTGTATGAATCCAGCTTTAGGGTTGTTGAAAAATCCAACCATATTATAAAATATTATTCACAGCTACATTATGACAAGTTTCTATAGATATTACTTATCAATACCTAACTTACGTGGTACAAAGTCGACAATTTATTTACATACATATTAACCACTTTTTTTATGGAAAATATATACAGAATTTTAAATCTGCAATGAAATTGACCAGATACAGAGGAATTTAGGTTTTTACATCGGAATTTTGAAGAAAATAATGATTCCCGCACTGGATAAGTTAAAAATTATTTATTCCTATGCTCCACCTAGAAGTAACAGGAACAGCATAAGATATAGCTTTTACTCCCCAGTTTTGAAGTTTGCATTTTTTATCGACGGTCGTCTGCGCACTATTTGCTTTTATAATAAGCTATTTCGCACATACATGTTCTTAAAGATTGGGTAAAAATAATAGATAGATTTGCAATCTTGGATTTTAGCAAGTCAAAGTAGAATTTAAAAAAAAATCCAAAGTTCCTTGTTCATTTTTTCTTAAAAATTAATAAAAAGTGATCAGAAATTGTAAAGTACAGTTAATGTTTACACTTTTCTATACTTCAATCCGCGGTGTAGGTGGTCATCCTCGCGACGTCGGCGATCGAAACCGAGACCTTTTAGTAGACGCCTTGACGTATTTGGTAGATGCCTTGACGTATTTGTTAGACGCCTTGACGTATTTGGTAGACGCCTTGACATATTTGGTAGACGCCTTGACGTATTTGATAGACGCCTTGACGTATTTAGTAGACGTCTTGACGTATTTGATAGATACCTTGATGTATTTTGTTGACGCCTTGTTACACTAAAGGTCATCCCGTTGGGGGCCAGTGTTACATTAAAAAAAAAAAAATAGAAAAAGCTGATAACTTCCTATACTTTGGGTCCTATCGAGCCTTGCATTCTTGCCAACTTGAGTAAGCACATGGTTGTGGGGCACTTAGCAATGAAACACCAGGTTATACAGTCTCAAAATATATTGTTGGAAAATAGTGTAAATTGCTTGTTGTAATCTTAAAGGTTAGTAAAGGCATGCAATATTTGTAAAACGATAAATGTAAATTTTAACAAATAAAATAGTTTTTAAAACTAACATTTTAGGGGTCTTTCCTCTTATTTTTATGATTAATTTCAATGATGGAAAGTTCTTTTATCAAAGATGAAAAAGTTGAAATGGTTCTCATATTAAAAAAAATGAAGTTAAAGCTTGTTTCGATAAGTTTTGATAAAATTTGATGATTTTTTTTTATAAAGGTTTTTAAAGAGAAAAGGTTTGGACAGGGAAATATTCCTTATCTGTTTCCACATAGCTAGCCGATGACAGGGCTAAACATCACTGGAACAGGTACACAGGACTCATGACTACACTAGGCATCTTAGGCCAGGGCAAAGCAGCACTTAGGGTGGAAAGTCAAATGTATGGTGTTGAAAGTCTGCACTAGGACCACCCATGGCTGTGCACCGGAACCAAGCACCCTAGACAGATATAAAAACAACCTTCTAGAACAAGGGAGAACACCCTAACGTATCATTTATAACTAATTTCTAATAACGGACATGTATTTTACACAGGAAAAAAAAAAGAAGTAAAACAGTAACACAAAAAAACTACTGTTTACTTATTGTACGGGGCATGCCTGAGGGGTAACACTCAAAGTACATACGCCAAAAAAGCATAAAAAACATATAAGTCCACACACTATTGTATAGTGGGTACCACGGACGATAAAACTAAAAATTACTTAAAACGACAGAAAACAGTCTAATTTCTTACAAGGGCAAAAATAATCCAGGTACACACGCAGCAAATATTTACCTCAAATCATCCTGAGGGTGACATTCCACATGGCAGGTAATCTAATACCTCCCAGGCGAACAGGGAGTTGACGTGAGGCCTCCTCAACCTGTAGCACAAAGAAAAATACAGAATCAAAAATAGTCAATATTGAAATAAACTGGAGGGAAAACGCTTAAAAAAAATCGAAAATAATTACCATAGATCGGCTGATAAGCCACGGTCTAGCCTGCCATTTTCCGTATCCTATACGTTCAAAAAAACATCTTCAAAAATCGCCACCTCAAACGCCAAACACAGGCAACGGGCACTTCCACGAAGACTTTCTTCTTTTGATGGGACCTATGCGGATTCCATCTACGACGATTTCAGGTTGCAAAGGTCGCCATGGGCACGACTTCTTTTCGGTATTCTTGGAAAAGAAAATTTAAACGTGGCACTCAAAACGGTGCCGGAAAAGAAGTGTTTCCTTCCCTCCAGGAAATCTCAGACGCTAAAAAAGAAGATTCCTGCGGGCAAACAATTGGTCAAAAACCTCAGAGGCGCGAAAACTACAGTCGAAAATCGCTTATCCTGATTACCATATTAGGTGATGCTGCTGAAAACGCATTACAATTGGGCGATCTTTCTGATATGGGCAAAAATCGACAGGGGCTAGGGTCCAAATTCTACTTTTCGAATGCGACAAGTTCAAGTCGGAAGTCTCTATTCATCAACCTAAGACAGACAAAGACAACGAAGCGGTGTTGTCAGACTCCCTTCTGTATCAGCGGGATAGGGAGAGATCACGTGACGAACAGAAGTTAACAACAAGGCATTGGTTGCAGTAGTGAGCAAGAAATGGACTTTATCTTTTTGGGATAAAAAAATAAACAATAAGTGTAGACACTTGGTTTTCTCGAAAACGAATTTAATTTTGAAAAACCATAAAATGCCTAAAGAAAAACACGGATTTTCGCCAAGAAAAAGATCACTTTCCGGCACTCCAAGCCTTCCTAAATAATCCAGGTGAGTCACAGTTCCTTCCGTGTAGGTAACATACGGGTCCTTGACAAATATCTCTCTCCCCTTTACTGTTTGTTTACCTCTTTAGAATGACTATAAACCTCCTTTATTTCGAATTTCTTATACTTTTAGGCCAGTCTCGAGTCGTATGAGAACAGATGATCGCCTCGTTTGAATAAATAAACTGAATATCTATCAAAATTTAACCTGTTAAAGTCTGCACAGCCTATCGTATGAACCACAGGAAATATGGACCCTACAGACCAACAATGCACACAGAGACAAGCAAGACGGTCCACACTTGACATGGCTAGGCTGTACGAGGTTGGGCAATGCCCTTTAAGGAATTCACGCATACTTGAAACCAAAATAAAACCAACAGGTGAGTGTTGTGTCAACTGACGACAAAGGTAGAGTAATTTTGTAATATCAATACCATATGATTGGTGACAACCTTGGTCCTGTTATTTTTAGGACTTATTGGACCCCCTAAAGCCTGACATGTGCAAATTGGGGACCGATCAGTAACAGAAACTGCCAACCACCAACACATTACTAGTGACAAGAATCTACCACTCAACAAATGAACCGTCACTAGTTTCTAGTAAGTATAAGACCGCTAAGTCTCTCTTTGTTTGACACGGTTTATAAAACTAACCTTTATTATCTACTTTATTTTCGGGTGTTAAGTAGTTGACGGAAGGAGAATTTGATATAATCAATAAAAAAACAAAAGCTTACTAATCTAGTAAGTTGGCGGTTTAAACTATGCGCTAGAAAGATCGTTTTGGTGTTAAGTTATGTAAAATTATGTTATTTTTTTCTTGTTTCAGGTTATTGCAGAGCCAGAGCAACCTTTCTTGGACTGGTTAAATTATACAAGAAAAATACGAAGTTTCATTGAACTGTAGACTGTATATCATTAGTTAATATAAAAGAAAGATGGATGTTGTAATGTTATTTTTGGAAAACACATGATTTGCCACAGTAATTAAATTTATTGGTTTATTAGAAAGGGTTCAATGGTGTTTTATTTGAAATATTGAGGTTTACTTTGTTTTGAAAAAAAAGTTAAACAGAGTAAAATGCCTCCACATAAAATAATCATAATTCTAGTATAATTCAATCTTAGTCCAACAGTAAATATTGTTTTTCCAGCGCATTCGCCATAAAATAGTAGGATATAAAATAAACAAAATGCTCAGACACATAGTAAAGATGATTGACTTAAAGATTTTGCCAGGGTATTAGAAAGGTGTTTTGAAGAATTATTTTTTTTCTAAGGGATATTGTTAGGGAAATATTGAACCGTTACACTCCCCCTTTCCTCCGTCAGAGGTGAACATCGATTAACTTTGAATTAAACTTCGGGTATCGTTTTGACAAGTTATTCCAAATTCATTACTGTGACCCATCCCTCACCGCTGGATTGATCCCAATACCATGTGCATCCCACCAAAAAACAAGAAGCGAATCGACAACTGTGCGGCCTCGACAACACCAGTACCTTACTGCCCGCAAGGAAAGTATTTTAACCAATACCTTCAAAACTGTGAAACCTTGAAGAGGAAAAAACGTAGTAAAACCTTTGAAGCCTTGAAGAGGAAAAGAAAAAGTAGCTAAAATTTTAACCACTACTGAAACTTACATGCTAAGTAACGCAGCAGTATCGCGTGCAACCCCTTGTTGCAGGCGACACTACCTAGTGGAGCTATAATGAATAGCTACCACTAATAAAACCAAAATAATATAATTTTGACAGGTTATTCCAAATCCATTACTGCTGCTCATCTCCCACCGCCAGGTTGAACCCAACACCAGTAGCCCGGACTCCCCATAGTTGATTGGCCCGCCTCAGCTACCAATCGAAGAGCCCGAACCCCCCAAATGCGAATCTCCGCCGCATAAGGCCACGTCAGATGCCCATCCGTTCTGACACACCATCAGGAGGCAAGCAAAAGCGGTGACGGTGAAACCGAGCAGCACCCAATAGACAGGGACCCGTACCGAAAGGCCGAAAAAGAAATAATAAGAAAATTAACCCCCCCAATATACCTTGAAGACTCCACAGAGTGACAAAGCACCGATCAACCCATAACGCCGGAAAGCAACCCTCCAGACTGTGATGGTGCTGCCGAGACGTCAGTATACCTAACGGAACCTACATCATTAGGCACACTGCGATGGTAGTTCGACCCAGCAGGCTAAAATTGCACAAGGTGCTATGGCAGCACCTGTCTCGTTCAATAGCCCTCACCACAGTCTAAAGGACCACGTCCTCGCACTCAAGGAAGACCAGCCCTCGGCCACCGCCCGGAAGTCAACCTGGCATACCAAAATACACACAAAAAGGGGAAAAAAGGTCGGGGATACTATCCACTGAAAAAAAAAAACTCAAACTTCTTCGACAGGACTTTGAACAACATATGCGTATTTGTTGTCCCCCATAGAGTCTCTATAGATCCTGTCAAACGCGCAAGTCTAAAAAAGACAAGAAGGAAGAAGCTTAAGAAGACATTTGATGTTCAGTCTTAATGGAGCTAACTGAAGCCTTGGAATCGGAAATCTGCCAAGTTCTAGCGCCAAATACAGAAAAACCCACCACTAACCCGATTCAGCAACTGCCTGAAAAAGATGTAAAATCCAGGCCAGTTACCATCAGAGAAAAAAATTATGAAGTATAGAAAAAGAAAAGAAATGAACTTTTTTGTATATACGCATCTGTCGCTACAAATTAAGACTATCGTCGTCGTCTTCTGCAACGACCACCGGTTTCAAGTCCTGGACGTGTCAATTTCCAACGCACAACTTCCCATCCAAATCCTAAAGCCGATACGTCACAGTACCTAGCTTTTTCCGGACACGAAACGGTCCAACATACTTAGGGCACAACTTGGCGTTAACGAAATTCAGGGCGTCCGATTGAACTTTATTTTTCCTCCATACGAGATCTCCCGGTATAAATGACACTTCTCGACGTCTCAAATTGTAACGACCACGATTACGATCTGAAGATTTCTTCATATTTACCATGACAGCTTGGTAAAGCTTTTTGAAGCCATCTAGCCTCTTCTCTATGACAGGTTTAGGATCCTTATTTATGGCATAAGAATACTCTCGACCGTCGGAAACATACTCTCGACCAAAGTTAATATAATATGGCGAAAACCTAGTAGCTTCACTTTTTGAAGTTCGAATCGCACACGCGAGCGTTGGCAAATTAGCGTCCCAACGACGATGGTTATCTCCTACATAAGTGGAAATCATAGTTTTGACCACTCGGTTTGCTCGTTCGCACGGGTCAGCCTGTGGATGATAAATAGCTGTGTAGGAGAGCTTGAAGTTATACTTTTCTGCGAGACTCTGGAGTTCTTTACTTTTCATCTAGCTGCCGTTATCGCATATTACATATTGCGGAACTCCGAAGGTTAGAATAATATCATTCTCTAAGTGCTTACAAATAAAATTCGCAGTAGCAGCACGACCAGGAAAAACTGCTACGTACTTGCTGAAATAATCGCTTATAACCAACAAGTGGGTATTCCCCTGTTTCGAACTTCGAGGAAGTGGATCGACAAAATCAAGACTTATTACTTGCCATGGTTGAGTAGGTTCTGGAGCGCGTCCCATGTGACCTGCTGGCGCTTTCTGCTCAACTTTAAACTTCGCACAAGTCTGACAGCGGTTAACATAGCGGGTTACATCGCAACGCATCTTGGGCCAGTAATACCTAGTTTTCAGTCTATTGTACGTTTTAAAAATGCCGAAATGACTAGAGCGGACATCGTCATGACTCTCTGTTAAAATCTTCGATCTATAGTCTTTCGGAATGACAATTTTTCAGTAATCAGATCCCTGGGCTAATTCAGGAATGGCACATTTAACATATTTGTATAATATCTTGTTTTCTATACGCCACTGAGAATACTTTAATGGAGAGGTGTTTACTAGGTTTTTCATCCTTAAATACCACGCATCTTTAGTATCAGAGAAGTCATATTTTTGGTTTTCTATGGTAACGCTGTCTACATTAGGGACTGACCTAGAAAGAAAATCTGGCACGACATGGTCACGACCTTTTCGATGAATAATCTGGTAATTAAATGATTGTAGCCTTAATGCCCAACGCGCCAATCTGCCTGAAGGGTCTTTCAGATTGTGTAGCCACACCAAAGAACTATGGTCGGTTATGACCGTAAAGTTGGTAAGTTCCAAATAGGATTTGAGTTTTTCCGTGGCCCATACAACAGCTAGACACTGTAGTCGAAAATTGTTTTTCCTGTTTTGTCAATGACCTAGATATGTAACAAATCACCTTTTCGCCTTCGTCGAACTGTTGCGTTAATACAGCTCCTATGCCAAATGCGGATGCATCCGTTTGTAAAGTAAATGGCTTTGTGAAGTCAGGACATGTAAGAATGGGGGCTGAGACTAAAGCAGTCTTAAGCTTGCAAAAAGCGATTTCACACTCCGGAGTCCAACGAAAAGCCACGTTTTTCATCGTAAGACGAGTCAAGGGAGCGACTACGGAGGAAAACTCGGGAACAAATCGCCGATACCAGCTCGCCATGCCGAGAAAACTTCGGACACCTTTCACTGTTGTTGGGGCAGGAACATTAATGATCGCTTCGACCTTGTCAACATCGCATTGAAGGCCCTTAGCAGTAACCGTAAAACCAAGAAATTTAAGACTGGGGCGACAGAATTTGCACTTTTCGGGACTCACAGTAAGTCCTGCAGCCAGCAACCGATCCAATACGGAGATGTGTCGAAAACGATGGAGCAATGATTATGACGTCATCCAAATATTGGAACACGTAGGGTTGGAGATCTACGCCAATAACGTTGTCAATCAGTCTCTGCCAACAAGCAGGCGCATTTGTCAGACCAAATGGCATCCTTTTAAATTGAAACAGGCCTCTGCCTGGAACTGTGAAAGCTGTAAGTTCTCTACACGATTCTTTGACACTTACCTGCCAATATGCAGAGCGTATGTCCATGGAACTTATATATTTTGCCTCGCGCAGTCGATCCAAGATGGCGGAGATGTACGGGATCGGGTAAGCGTCCTTTGTTGTGGCTTTATTTAAAGCTCTATAGTCTACGCAAAACCCAAACTTGCCGTCCTACTTGGGAACCAGTAAGACCGGTGATGACCAAGCACTTTTGGACTTTTCGATGACATCCAACTCTAGCATTTTGTCGAGTTCCTCATCAATTAGCTTCTGCTTCAAAGGTGATACAGGATAATACCTCTGTTTGATGGGTTGGGTACCTGGTTCCAGGAGTATCTCATGCTCATACACTGAGGTAAACCCCAAGCCATCTTTCATTCCTGCAAACTTTTCTTTTAACAGGGTATCTAACTGAACTTGTTGTTCAGGTGTAAGGACTGATAGGGAACCAACCTCTTCCGTCTTCACTACAGTAGCTGAAGAACACTTGACCTGATCTAAAAAATCTTCGAAAAACTGTTGTTTACTAATAGCCTCGCAATCAACTGCACTATTACCGAAACTCCACTGGTCTCATCTCAAATCAGGAAGAATATCCATAGAAATAATAAAATCGACACCCAGGATCAATGGGTGGGGGAAATCAGGGACTACCATCACAGGTAAAACACGGATACGACCCATAAGTAAAAATGGAACGTCAACAGTTCCCTCAATATTCGCTGTCTGTCCATTGGCTACAACACATTTGGACCGACGACTCCTATCCAACTTTAATCCTAGTTCCTGGAAAGTTCTCCATCCAGACTCCCCAGCAATCGTGGAACTCGCACCGGAATCCAAAAGAGCCAAAATAGAATGACCTAAAACGTCAACATTCAAGGACGGCCGCCTGTCTCCAGCAGCATGCGACAACGCATAGGAGAGAAAAGTCTGCTCCGCCGTGGGAGTTTGATATTGGGTCACTAGACGATGGTCTAATGACCCTGTTCGGCGTTTCCCGAATTCGAACAGTTTGGACAGTTCCTGGTAGTAAAACCCTCCTTGGAACGTCGGTAACATTTCAGTTTTTTCTAAGGACAGTTCACTCTAGTATGACCTTTAGCTCTGCAATGCCAACAGACTATTTCCCTGGATTGGTTACGTGACGGCGTGTCAACAGTGTGCACAGTGCTTCGTTGGGAGGTGCGCTTATAAGCTAAGTTAGGTTCGGGAAAATTCGTGGAGGTAGGTGGTGGAGCAAATTTTTCTGTTCGGTACATGGTCTCTTCTACTTCACTTCCTAATTCGATGAGGTGGTCAATGCTCTCAATATTTTGCAATACAAGGGCTCGTTGTAAAGGAGGTAACATGTTCCTTCTGATCAGGGCCACTTGCTCACTCATAGGTAGCGGTGGTCTAAGTTGACGAAACAAACTTTGCATGCGGGTTACATACAGACCAAAGCGTTCATCTGAACCTTGAGTACGTTTAGGGATTTCCCTTCGCAAGGCTGCCTCATGATCATGAGGAAGAATTGTTCTCCTCAACTGAGCTTCAAAATCGTTCCAGTCACGAAAAGTGTCTCTTCGGACCCTATACCAATCCATTGCATCTCCTTTCAGAAATTCTCCCATAGCTCTTGAAGCTATCAGTTGCTCCTTGGAAATATATCTGGAAAGACATTTATCTTCCAGACTATCCAAAAATGAGTTTAGGCTTGAATGTCCATCATAGCAAAGGTTCCACTTCTCAAAGCTGTTAAGTTGAGATACCATTGGGTTCATCAAAACATGGGACGAGTTAGAGTTAGCCAAAGGAACTTGAGGTGGCTCTGTCCTTCGGTGTTGCAAATTATCAGGGACTGGCTGGTATTCTCTTCGGTGAGGTATTTCTTCGGTATGCCTCTGTGGTAAAGAGTGGGAATAATGATGAGGTTCCGTACTAAACCTAGCTCTTTCAGTGGATAGGGTTTCGATCAATGGACCACGAGATTCCAAAACCTAAGGACGACTGATCGGTGAAAAGTCTGAAACATGGGGTTGAGAAAAACACTCAGGTCTCATCGAAGAAACAGCAGGACCAGCAGGATAAAATCTATAATCGGATGCAGGGGCAGCACTATAATCAGGAGGGTACTGAAAACTAACTCGTCTACGCTCCACAGATGGATTTGGTTGAAGGGGTCTATAGTGGTCACGAGGAATTTCAACTGCTCGAAAAGGATCTTGAAATTGAAACCTTTGAGAATAACCAGCACTGGGTAGAGGCTGTGAGATTTCCGGAATATTCCTTGGTTGCTCATTAAAATTACCAAACTCAATATTCCTGTTCTGTGCTGGAGGTAAGACTTCATCAACATTCTGGGGCTCAGGAGAATCACAAAGAAAAGGGTTGGTGTTGTTATGAGATCGCTCACTTTCAGCGGGTAAAGCTGATCCCTGCAAAGCTTGTGGGTAAGTAGCTGACTGTGTAGCTGAGTTATTTCTATTAGCTGGGCGTGAAAAAAAAGAGTTTGTTGCAGTTGTAGCTGAGTAGCTATGTTGAGTATATGATTGTGAAAAACAATTAATTTGTTGATTTTGTCGTGTAGCTGAGTTGTTGGTAGTTGTAGCTGAGTAGCTGTGCTGAGTAGCTGCGTTATTATGGGTAGCTAAGTTTAAAAAATCAGTTTTTGGTACATTTGCTTGTGTAGCTGAGTTGTTTGTAGCTGTAGCCGAGTAGCTGGATTGAGTATTTGGGTGTATGGAACCATTAATTTGCTGATTTTGTTGTGTAGCTGAGTTGTTGGTGAATGTAGCTGAGTTGTTGGAAGCGGTAGCTGAGTTGTTGGTAGCTGTAGCTGAGTGGCAAGAACCATTATTTGGGTTGCTTGGTGGTATAGCTGAGTTACCAGCAGTAGCTGAGTGTGAAAAACCGGTATTTTGGTGGTATGGCTGTGAAGCTGAGTTGCTATTAGTTAACTGTAGCTGTGCTTCAGTCTGTAAACCGACTCCAAGGTCTATCATTGGTTCATCAGAAGCTGTGGTAGCTGGATGACTGACAACTTCAGAATGTGAACTATGCTCTTCTGTTGGTATCCCGGAAGATTCCTCGGAAAGATTTTCAAGCAGATCACCCAAAAAGTCCTGTGCACTACCAGCTAGGCCCAAGGTTGCTATGTTGTAAACGCCTTCCAATGCTCTCAACAATCCACAACACAAGTCCCTCAAACTATCTTTTCGTCTCGCTTCCTCTTCGGTATCTGGGTGAATTAAATTTATCCTTCCCCGAACATGAAATAATCTTGTGTGAATTCTCTTAAATTCATTATCTCTGTTGTTTTTGTCAAATTCCTGTATACTCTCACCGAGCTCATCCAACTTTGCTCGACAAATAGCTAACTCTCGAATAGGATCAAAACAAACACGAGCTCTGGTGTTTCCAGACCTTTCTTCAGCAAAAACAGCCCTCAGCTGTGCCCTTTTGTCCCGAGCTGTAAAGTTTTTGATTATCATTCCTCGGCTTTCCAGCTCGTATGTGATCTCATCACTAAGTAAACGATTCACCTCCATATTTTCCTGAAGCACCAACGCACTAACACCAAATCAAACAAATATCCTGTCTTTCAACCTCAAAAAGATCAGGCTATGAAGTGTAACAGTTTCGGTTCAGGGAAAAAGTGACAAAAAAACTTGTTTTTGTAAGAGGCGCAAAAATAATTTAAAATAAAAAACACAGAGAAAAGGGGACTCAATTTAGTCGCTGTTTACTGTGACAGCAAAAAAACTACCAGAAACTAGTTTCGGGGTAAACGCTGCTTAAAAAAATAATTGCCGCTTGTAAAAAAAATAACAAACAACTAACTTAAACTAACAATACACTTAAACACTAATTCGTTTACGAATTCTTTTCCGGATATATATCTAGCCGACCTAGACTTCGAAGACTTTGACACATCAACACCCTTATATAAGAGATAAATTATTGTGGAAACAAGCAAGGGGTAAAAATTTTTAAAAATATATTTTTGATTTACTATTAAGACTTTCTTTGGATTTACCATGCTTTGAAAAAAGAAAAAAATATATATTTCTGATTTAACAACAAAATATACCTGATTGATGATGCTTTAAAAAATATTTCAATTTAATAAACATTGAAAACAAACAAAAGTTTGGGATTTTCTTTGCTTTGAAAAAAAATATTTCGTTTCATTATGCTTTGAGAAAGAAAAACATTTATTTACTTTGCTTTGAAAAAAATACTTTTTAGAAAAATTTACATTTTGATTTACTATGGTTTGTGAACAAAAAAAAAATTTGTTATTGAAAAAAAAAATCAATTTAGTATGCTTTGCGAGAAGAAAAAAAATTGGATTGGCTATGATTTGAAAAAAATTATTTTTGAATTTATTTTGCTCAGTGAGAAAACATTTTTGATTTGCTTTACTCGGTAAAAAATTATTTTTTGGAATTTATTTTGCTCGGTAAGGAAAAAAAAATTAATTTACTTCACTCGGTAAGAACAAAAATAATTCTTGAATTTACTTTAATCGGTCAGAAAAAAAAATGTCTTTAATATAATTCACTCAGTGAGGAAAAAACTAACTTTGATTTATATATTACGTTACGTTGGGTAAGAAAATTTTTTTTTTAAAACTACCTCACTCGGCATAGGAAAAAAATTGAAATTTACCCCAAAAAAAAAATTTACATTCATTTTTAAAATGACTGGCTTGCTCTTAAAGAAAAATTCCATTAAAAAAAATTGCATATGTAAACCCCGCCTTCGCTTTCTCAAAGCAAAAGAAAAAAGAGAACGCTATAAAATCACTCGCTTAGGAGTACAACAGGAAAGAACCTACCTCTATACAGCCTTGTAGAACTCTACTGCAACCTATCTTCTTTCTAGAAGCCAAAGTACCATGGTATTTCATTGCCAAGGCAACCCAACAACCAAAAACTTTTTTTTAAAAAACCAAAAAAAGAAAAGTACACTTACTCCAAAGAACAGAGAACCACGTGGGCAGCCAGTGTTACACTCAAGGTCATCCCGTTGGGGGCCAGTGTTACATTAAAAAAAAAAAACAAAATAGAAAAGATGACAACTTCCTATACTTTGGGTCCTATCGAGCCTTGCATTCTTGCCAACTTGAGTAAGCACATGGTTGTGGGGCACTTAGCAATGAAACACCAGGTTATACAGTCTCAAAATATATTGTTGGAAAATAGTGTAAATTGCTTGTTGTAATCTTAAAGGATAGTAAAGGCATGCAATATTTGTAAAACGATAAAACGATAACAAATAAAATAGTTTATAAAACTAACATTTTAGGGGTCTTTCCTCTTGTTTTTATGATTAATTTCAATGATGGAAAGTTCTTTTATCAAAGACGAAAAAGTTGAAATGGTTCTCATATTAAAAAAAATGAAGGTGAAGCTTGTTTCGATAAGTTTTGATAAAATTTGATGAATTTTTTTTATGAAGGTTTTTAAAGAGAAAAGGTTTGGACAGGGAAATATTCCTTATGTGTTTCCACATAGATAGCCGATGACAGGGCTAAACATCACTGGAACAGGTACACAGGACTCATGACTGGACTAGGCATCTTAGGCCAGGGCAAAGCAGCACTCAGGATGGAAAGTCAAATGTATGGTGTTGAAAGTCTGCACTAGGACCACCCATGGCTGTGCACCGGAACCAAGCACCCTAGACAGATATAAAAACAACCTTCTAGAACAAGGGAGAACACCCTAACGTATCATTTAAAACTAATTACTAATAACGGACATGTATTTTACACAGAAAAAAAAATAAGAAGTAAAACAGTAACACAAAAAAACTACTGTTTACTTATTGTACGGGGCATGCCTGAGGGGCAACACTCAAAGTTCATACGTCAAAAAACACTCTTTTGTATAGTGGGTACCACGGACGATAAAACTAAAAATTACTTAAAACGACAGAAAACAGTCTAATTTCTTACAAGGGCAAAAATAATCAAGGTACACACGCAGCAAATATTTACATCAAATCATCCTGAGGGCGAACAGGGAGTTGACGTGAGGCCTCCTCAACCTGTAGCACAAAGAAAAATACAGAATCAAAAATAGTCAATATTGAAATAAACTGGAGGGAAAACGCTTAAAAAAAAATCGAAAATAATTTCCATAGATCGGCTGATAAGCCACGGTCTAGCCGGCCATTTTCCGTATCCTATACGTTCAAAAAAACATCTTCAAAAATCGCCACCTCAAACGCTAAACACAGGCAACGAAGACTTTCTTCTTTTGATGGGACCTATGCGGATTTCGTCTACGATGATTTCAGGTTCCAAAGGTCGCCATTGGCACGACTTCTTTTCGGTATTCTTGAAAAAGAAAATTTAAACGTGGCACTCAAAACGGTGCCGGAAAAGAAGTGTTTCCTTCCCTCCAGGAAATCTCAGACGCTAAAAAAGAAGCTTCCTGCGGGCAAACGATTGGTCAAAAACCTCAGAGGCGCGAAAACTACAGTCGAAAATCGCTTATCCTGATTACTATATTAGGTGATGCTGCTGAAAACGCATTAAAATTGGGCGATCTCTCTGATATGGGCAAAAATCGACAGGGGCTGGGGTCCAAATTCTACTTTTCGAATGCGACAGGTTCAAGTCAAAGTCTCTATTCATCAACGTAAGGCAGACAAAGACAACGAAGCGGTGTTGTCAGATTCCCTTCTGTATCAGCGGGATAGGGAGAGATCACGTGACGAACAGAAGTTAACAACAAGGCATTGGTTGCAGTAGTGAGCAAGAAATGGACTTTATCTTTTTGGGAGAAACAATAAACAATAAGTGTAGACACTTGGTTTTCTCGAAAACGACTCAGCAGTAACGTAATATACAACTTTAAATCACAGTTATGTGACGTGAAGTTAGTCACTGTATACTCCCAGGATTTGGCCTATGAAAATCTGGCAACGTCGTCCCAAACGTCACGGTCAGCTGGCGGTCGAATTTAATTTTGAAAAACCATAAAATGCCTAAAGAAAAACACGGATTTTCGCCAAGAAAAAGACCACTTTCCGGCACTCCAAGCCTTCCTAAATAATCCAGGTGAGTCACAGTTCCTTCCGTGTAGGTAACATACGGGTCCTTGACAAATATCTCTCTCCCCTTTACTGTTTGTTTACCTCTTTAGAACGACTATAAACCTCCTTTATTTCGAATTTCTTATACTTTTAGGCCAGCCTCGAGTCGTATGAGGACAGATGATCGCCTCTTTTGAATAAATAAACTGAATATCTATCAAAATTTAACCTGTTAAAGTCTGCACAGCCTATCGTATGAACCACAAGAAATATGGACCCTACAGACCAACAATGCACACAGAGACAAGCAAGACGGTTCACACTTGACATGGCTAGGCTGTACGAGGTTGGGCAATGCCCTTTAAGGAATTCACGCATACTTGAAACCAAAATAAGACCAACAGGTGAGTGTTATGTCAACTGACGACAAAGCTAGAGTAATTTTGTAATATCAATACCATATGATTGGTGACAACCTTGGTCCTGTTATTTTTAGGACTTATTGGACACCCTAAAGCCTGACATGTGCAAATTGGGGACTGATCAGTAACAGAAACTGCCAACCACCAACACATTACTAGTGACAAGAATCTACCACTCAACAAATGAACCGTCACTAGTTTCTAGTAAGTATAAGACCGCTAAGTCTTTCTTTGTTTGACACGGTTTATAAAACTAACCTTTATTATCTACGTTATTTTCGGGTGTTAAGTAGTTGACGGAAGGAGAATTTGATATAATCAATAAAAAAAACAAAGGCTTATTAATCTAGTAAGTTGGCGGTTTAAACTATGCGCTAGAAAGACCGTTTTGGTGTTAAGTTATGTAAAATTATGTTATTTTTTTCTTGTTTCAGGTTATTGCAGAGCCAGAGCAACCTTTCTTAGACTGGTTAAATTATACAAGAAAAATACGAAGTTTCATTGAACTGTAGACTGTATATCATTAGTTAATATAAAAGAAAGATGGATGTTGTAATTTTATTTTTGGAAAACACATGATTTGCCACAGTAATTAAATTTATTGGTTTATTAGAAAGAGTTCAATGGTGTTTTATTTGAAATATTGAGGTTTGCTTTGTTTTGAAAAAAAAAGTTAAACAGAGTAAAATGCCTCCACATAAAATAATCATAATTCTAGTATAATTCAACCTCAGTCCAACAGTAAATATTGTTTTTCCAGCGCATTCGCCATAAAATAGTAGGATATAGAATAAACAAAATGCTCAGACATATAGTAAAAAGAGGGATATTGTTAGGAAAATATTGAACCGTTACAGCCTTGACGCATTTGGTAGACGCCTTGACGTATTTGGTAGACGCCTTGACGTACTTGGTAGACGACTTGACGTATTTGGTAGACGCCTTGACGTATTTGGTAGATGCCTTGACGTACTTGGTAGACGACTTGACGTATTTGGTAGACGCCTTGACGTATTTGGTAGGCGCCTTTACGTATTTGGTACACGCCGCGCCGTGACGTATCTACTTTTATAGTTTACGTACACGTATATTCTTTTAGTTACAAAAATTTATGTCTACTGCAACAAAGGTTAAATTAGAGTAGCAAAACGTTAAATTAAAGTAGCATACTTGCTAGATTTCGCCTTTTAAGAATAGAAATATAAAAATTTCGGGTTTTTTAATTAAGACTTTATTTATCAGTTATTTATTATTTATTTATTTAAAAAATTAAGGGTGATTTTTTATTAGTACTTCCAGCCTTTGTGGAAAGTCGCAGAAACTGAGCTATAGTCTTGTATGGATATGTCTGAAAGCGTCTTATGCTGACGTTAGCTCTTAGCGAAAATAAGAGAATAAGAAAGAATGAATAAAAGGCGCTCTTTTTTTCTTTAGAGAACGCTACATTAATGTATGTTCAATAAATCGGCGTTAAACAATCCTTCTGAAATTTGGAAAAAAAACTACTTATCTTTTTTTGCTCCCAAATATAATAGTGGTTATCCGTTGTTTATAGCGGTTGTGTGTTCTTTAATGTCATTATTCACTAGTTTATGCGTGACCTATAAAACGGTTTGAGGGTATGCTAATGTGCATTTTGTAAAACGTCTAGGTGAAAGCACATGTAAACACTGTTTAGATGGTCAACGTCGCGATAAAGTCGAGACGTAGTTGGTAAAAGCCAAGAGGTAGTTGATAGAGGCCGCAACTTAGGCGACGTTTGGCGTTGTAAGAGTAATACATATTTCGGCTCAATAAGACATATACGAATTTATTTAAAACAAAAAATCTATATCGTAAGTTACCTCTTATCAGTCAATAACACAGTTAAATATACTAAAGAATTTTTAAAAATGTTTGTCGCCGTTTATGTGTAAATAACAAACGCCAACCTTTTTTTGAGACAAATTCCGAGCAGAAAAAGGACCAGCAAGAAGGTAATAAAATTTTCTACTTTATTAACCCATTTGTATCAATTTACTAAAAAAAAAATTTAGCAACACAATAATTATTTTAGGTTTTTAGAAAAGACCGGCAGAAATATAGAGACAGTTACGATAGATAATAATAGGTATATGATGCAACAAATAGACATTATAGTATGATACGAGACAGAAGTAGGCCAGTAAGTTAAATTATACTTTTTCCATCCTTTTTATGTGATCGGTCGTTTGTGTTAAATTTAATACACAGTAGAATAGGCTCGCTTAAAATAACACACGTGTCGTAAGCACTGTTCTATCTTAAACGATTATCTCTAAAAAGATAGTCATTGGGTAGTTCAGCTCCCATTAAAATTTTTATAATATATCCCTCATTTGCGAAGAACTTTCGTATATAACGCGAGCAGGTCTTCGGATTATCGAAATTTCGCAAAGAGGGCTAAAACCAAATTTTTTTGAAAATTCCCTTCAGGTAAAAATGTTATGTTTGTGAATTTTTGAATACTTGGATTTTTTTGTTTAAAATGAGGTATCACACGATTTATGAAGGGGTGGAGAAAAGGACAAGCTAGCCCTTATCGTACTTAGAAATAAGAATAAAACCACGCCTTACTATGTCCTATAATATTTATTATTCGTAATAAATTTATCTTAAAATAAAAGTAAAATATTAAAGTCCTATCCCATCAGCTACTTCTATGATTCTCATTGGTATTGAGATGGACCTACCCCGGGTATCTCAACATGTATCATTTAATATAGGTAAACTATACTTCAATATCTCTAGTTCAAAAGTTCTTATTACTATAAACGCCTAAAAGTTAAATACTTCTCTTATATTAATAGGAGAAACCGAGTATCATTATGTATAGCCACGGTTGTTGAAGTGTGTAGGACGTGGTGAAAGCACCTATTGTTTTGCACGGTCTTGACCGCCTGTTTTGCAAGCGCGCTTCAGACCGTGCTGTCGCGAGAGTCGGTTTGAAACATATTGTCCTAACATCTCGCTGGCGGCTTGCGGAAGGTTTCAGATATATGCGTGAGCCCGCAGAAAGTCGGCACTGGAAGGATACCACATATTCCGCTTGCGGAAATGTGAGTCTTTTCAATTACGATCCGATAGTCGTTTTGATTTGGTTCCTCTATGGAAATGAATCAGCTTGATTGTTGGAAGGGGAGGGGAGTAGGCTCCGGAATGATTGCTCGTGTCGGGCGCAAGCTATCGTTACGGCAGTATGACATTGAGGAGAGTTGTTTTGCATGTGACGGGCTTAGGCTACGTTATGGTAAAATAACATAGCGGGTAGGTTCCAGTGATATCTTATTGGACGTGTCGTCGGGCGCAAGCTATCGTTATGGTAATATGACATTGTGAAGGGATATTTTGCACTATCGTTACGGCAGTATGACATTGAGGAGAGTTGTTTTGCATATGACGGGCTTAGGCTACGTTATGGTAAAATAACATAGGGGGTAGGTTCCAGTGATATCTTATTGGACGTGTCGTCGGGCGCAAGCTATCGTTATGGTAATATGACATTGTGAAGGGATATTTTGCAGGTGACGAGCGTAGGCTTCGTTATAGTAAAATAACACATAAGAATGACCAAATTATATTCTTTCGATATTAATGTTTTGATCATTAACGCGACCCTAGAATTCTGTCCGTGTATGGTTATATTATTGGAGAATATGTTCGGTAATCGTTTTGGTGTAGGCACGACATGTTACTGTTCGGTAGATCACCTGCAGGATTTTGTATGAGACATAAGAAACGAAATTTTATCTATGTTTGTTGAAATTATTTACTTTAAGTAGATAAAAGTAGGAAATGAAATTATTAGAAATTCATTAGTTTGAGGCTAAAGGTAAATGGTTTTTTTATAGTAACAACGAAGAAATGGATCAAGGTTCAGAGGGGTCTGTAGATAGGTGCGTCTCAATCCATAGTGTTGTACAAGTCAGGAAGCAACTGTTTCGGAGCATTTATTTTCTCTATGAGATTGGTTGCTCTACTCACATATGCCATACTGGTTTCCCGGAACTTGTATTCTAAACCGAGCGGATACTACTACTAATTTATACCGTAACTTTCTTAAGGTGTTAATTTTGGTAACTTCAATCAATTCTATCAATTTACTCTTTAGATGATTTGTAAGTGTTTTGTAACCTGATAAAGAATTTTAGAAATAAATCGTGGAAACCAAAAGAGTTGCTGTTGTCTTTATACTTTATACTGGGTTTACTACACACCAAAGGTTTCGTTGTCGTTGCAGAGAATTTTCATTGATGGATATTGAGTTGGCTGATGAATACATGGACGTCTACGAAGGGTCAGTAGTGTGTCAGAGTATGTGTTTAAAAAAAATATAGATATAAAAAAAATATAAATTAAAAAAAAGAGAGAAAAAAAAAGAAAAAAAGAAAACAAAAAAAAATAAAAAAACAGTTTTAAAAAAGAATATAAAAAAAATGAAATGAACGTGCGAGTGTATGTGGCTGCATGCTACTGACTTCTTCTCAAGAAAAACAGGCAGGGGTGCGATTCGCTTCAGTGGTGCCGTGAACAGGATTATGGTCATTCAAGAAACGTATTATAGGTGATAGGGCAGCTATGAAAGGAAGATTTTGTTTCTTATACTAAAAACCGGTTTAAACTTATGTGTCAGAGTCAGAAGAACTTCTGTTTGTCGGTTCTTGTAGGTGGGAGATATAGGTAATTTATTACTTTTCCTTGGACAAGTTATCACATATCTTCCTCACCGTTGGATTACTTCTAAGCCGGAGAAGACTCTTAGTCCCCTAGAAAAAGAAAGGTCTAGGGAACATCGTTTAAAAGATAATGACACTTTATAAAAAAATTAAACTAAAGTGTAACGATGTTAATAGTTTATCTATAAAAAAAAATATGACCCAGGAAAATGGGGGTCTCTCCACTGAGGGGAATTGAGACTCTGAAAGGGCCTGACTCTGGGGAAGTAAGCTACCTTTTTATTTTATTTATTAAAAGATGAGAAGTTATTGTTTAGCTATGTTATACAGTTCAATTTTGGACGTAGATTTGATAGACTTTATTATACAGTTCCATTATTGGATGTCCTAGGTTCCTTCAACGTAGGAGTGCTAACCGGCAAGCACACAGTTGCCAGGATTATCCATAAAAAGAAAGATATGGAAATCTTACGATATATATTTATAGAAAAGACGCAAAGGATGAGGGGTAATGTACTCAAGAATTTCTGAGTTGGAACTAGTAAATAACTGTCTTATAACCAATATCAAATGCTGCCCCAACCTTCCATCTTATGTAAAATTTTATTACGGGTTTATTCTATGGCTGTCTATGTTATACAGTTCCAATAATGAATATGAAGCTAAAATCTCCCAGGATGGCGTTACATTGGGCATTTGTTTTAAACGAGTGATCCAAACCTTAATCTTAGCCATGATTCCTTTAAATTATATGTGTGACACAATGCTTTAAAATTAACTCTGTGTTTCGGACTTCCATTGTCTATATTTTATTTATACACGACGTTTCGATCAGTACAATCTCTGATCGTCTTCAGTTTGCACCTGAAGAAGACGATCAGAGATTGTACTGATCGAAACGTCGTGTATAAATAAAATATAGACAATGGAAGTCCGAAACACAGAGTTAATTTCAAACACATCATTGTCTCAAACTTTCAAACAATGCTTTAAGTTGCGTTAAAATATCATACTTGGTTTTAAAAAAAACTCTAATCTGGATGATGTTCTAGTTCTTATTTGATTTAAAAGAACGTCACTGGCTTTTAAATAAAATAAGAGGGGGCGACTGAGATGAGATGTTTTCATCTCAAAATGTATCATTTAATATAGGTAAACTATACTTCTATATCTTTAGTTTAAAATGAATGATGAATTCACGGACGTCTACGAAGGGTCAGTAGTGTATCAGAGTATGTGTTTAAAAAAATATACATATAAAGGAAAAGAAAATATAAATAAAAAAAATTAAAAAAAATAAAAAAAGAGGGAAAAAAAATAGAAAAAAGAAAAGAAAAAAAAAGAATAAAAAAAAATTAACAGAAAAAGAAATTGAAGGAAAAGAATGTGCGAGTGTATGTGGCTGCATGCTACTGACTTCTTCTCAAGAAAAACAGGCAGGGGTGCGATTCGCTTCAGTATAAAGTCTATTTTTTTACCCATGGCAAATACTTTGACATTATCAAATTAATCTTTAACCATTAAACTGAAACACACAAATTCGTGCATAATTTCTGTAAAAACCATTTTTAAAATTGATTCTACCATTTGATTCCATAGAATTCAGATTGAAAATTGCCACTTATCTAAAATGATGGATTTTAAGCTTTTTAACTTACCGAAGTAAATTTTTATCGGAAAGTGCTCTTAAGAAAATGGAGCGGTTTTTTATTTTAAAAAAATTAAAATTAACAAAACCCATAAGGACAATTACGTTTTAGTTGGTTTAATAACTGATTTTACACTTAAAAAGTTCAAAATGTAAAAGAGGGTAAACTGCCCCTAACAAAATATTAGAGGCCTGTTTTCAAAAATATGTAAAGCTACTCCTCTGACTAATTCACAGCATCCTGCTAGAATTTTTAGAATTGCGTATCTACCACACTACCTTAACACTTTTTTATTTTATTAGTAGCAGACAAATTTGAAAAGTATCCAGTTTTAGTAGAAAACAAAACAAAATTAACTCATATAAGGACCTTCAAATACCCTTAAAAAGTTTATTTAACAACATGTTCTCAATAAAAGATTCTTAGACCACTTTTGAATGGGTCTGTTCTTAAATAAACGGTTCTTAAACGGACCTAATTACACATATGATAAATCTCTAGAATCATCATTTCTGTACATTAAATTTTTGGTGTCAGGTTCTAACCAGATCATATAGATACCACAAATACAATTTTTAGAATTTTTTTATGACTATTGAACCGGTTCCGATGGACGCCTGTTATAATTAATAATAATATTTCTGTATATATCTATCTTTTCAGGTCCTTTCAATATATATACATTGGAAAAAGCGACAGGTATGGTCCCCCAAACTATTATACAATTTAGCTATACTGTTTTGGTTTAAGCTTACGTGTAATAATTGTTTAACGTTTAGGTTTAATAAATTATAAATATACTAATGCAGTTTGTAAACTAATTATACAGTTGTGACAGGAAGTCAGAAAAAGTTTACAGTTTTACATAAAAATAATATTTATACATATAGTTAATTAATAACAATAAAGTAACTTTCCCCAATTTATAAACATATATATATATAATGAGCTGACAGCTAAACACTTGGAAATTCGATAGATAAACAATACTTACACACTATACTTTTACATTTAAACTAATAGTAATCTTTACTATTCTAATCTAGGATTTTTAAATCCAAAGAGTACTGAGTCATACCCCTCGACCATTTTTCGTTTCTGAAAATTAATTCAAAAGATTTTACTCGTTTCTTGTATCACAACCTGATGTTTACCCGTTCTAAGAATACGTCGGGCAGTAGTATTGACCTCCGGCTAATCAAAAAGAATCATATTTTTTATGTGTTCAAAGTTAATTAATTTTGACGCCGAATACGACAATGAAATACCCTTAACAAAATCGGTAATATAACTTCCAGAACCATAACTTTCCAACTCGTTTGTCATATCTATGAACCGGTTCCGATGGACGCCTGTTATAATTAATAGTAATATTCCTGTATATATCTATCTTTTCAGGTCCTTTCAATACATATACATTGGAAAAAGCAACGGGTATGGTCCCCCAAACTATTATACAATTTAACTATACTGTTTTGGTTTAAGCTTACGTGTAAGATATAAACAATGAAGCAGCAATAATTGTTTAACGTTTAGGTTTAATAAATTATAAATATACTAATGCAGTTTGTAAACTAATTATACAGTTGTGACAGGAAGTCCGAAAAAGTTTACAGTTTTACATAAAAATAATATTTATACATATAGTTAATTAATAACAATAAAGTAACTTTCCCCAATTTATAAACATAATATATATAAATAATGAGCTGACAGCTAAACACTTGGAAATTCGATAGATAAACAATACTTACAAACTATACTTTTACATTTAAACTAATAGTAATCTTTACTGTTCTAATCTAGGTTTTTTAAATCCAAAGGGTACTGAGTCATACCCCTCGACCATTTTTCGTTTCTGAAAATTAATTCAAAAGATTTTACTCGTTTCTTGTATCACAACCTGATGTTTACCCGTTCTAAGAATACATTGGGCAGTAGTATTGACCTCCGGCTAATCAAAAAGAATCATATTTTTTATGTGTTCAAAGTTAATTAATTTTGACGCCGAATACGACAATGAAATACCCTGAACAAAATCGGTAATATAACTTCCAGAATCATAACTTTCCAACTCGTTTGTCATATCACCGAGAAAATTACTTGTAGGTACTTCATATTCACCATTTTTAGATAGGTAAAAGACACTACCCTTGTCATAGTATGGACACGCTCTCCCAGTTTTTTTAAATAACTGTATAACTTTAACCTGGACTGAGCAGTGGTATAAGCAGCCAAGCATACGTTAACCGTTGAGAGCCTATCATATACTTCATCCTTGTTTTCCCAGTTAACACCTAAATATTGTCGTTGATGGGTAAAATAGTGTTAATAATTTTTGAAGAGTCTGTCATCATTGAAAAAACCCGTTGGGCTTATTAATAATTGAAATTTTGGCCTGGTTTTCTTGCTGCCCCAGCTTTCCCTAAAAACTTGTAATAGTACCTTTACCTAATGTACGACACCCAGGATTAAATTCAATCTTATCTTTTTCCGTCTGAGTATCACACCCTGCAGGCCATCCCGAGGCATGCTGTTTAATTTTTAAAAAATCTGAAATATATTCTGAAAAAAGCCCCCCTGTTTTAGTTCTAGGATCATACTGACACACCTCATATTTCCAAATTTTAAAAATTTCTATAATTTTATATTCCAACTCTAAATCCTTTTTTACCTCCTCCATTACCCAAGTGCCTGTTAAAGCTCTCTTTTCACTGGAATGAGTACGTTCTTCACTGTGATCCATGTTTTTACAATACGTATAACAAAGTGAAAACATTAATTTATTATTCATTTTAACAGGTAATAAAGGGTAATAGAGGTTTTGAGGAGGCAAAATTCTGCATTTTATTAAGCCTTCAGTTTCCATTAAATTAAGGTCTTTACATTCGTCACCAACAAATACTCTAGGATGACCTAAAGGATATTTACTATATTTATTAACCCAAAAGTAGAGACTACAAACATCTACATATTTGATTTTTTGCCCTTCCCAAGCTTTAACCATTAATTTTGTAGGTTCTGTCCAACCACCAAAACATAAGTCTCTAGGGTTTAGAGGTAAGTGAAGTATCAGAGGGTGACTTTCTGTATATTTTTTGATGTGCTCGTCATTTTTCATATCTATTCTAAAATCACATTTCCATTTTGCCTCGAAACCCTTCGAAAGTACTCTTAAAGTTTTTGCACACGTACTCTCATAACGTTGATCAGGTGTTGTGTTCTTGGCAACGGTTCTATTAAACTTAATGCAACGCGGACACCCGTGCCATAAACAGCCGTGAAACTCAAAGATGTTCTATTTCGCTACCTCCGGCTGCGTTTTTTATTTTGATTTTCATTTCTTTTTCCTCACACAGCAACCATTGGATGGCTATTTGTGACTGGTTATGGGACCAACGATAACCGTTCTTTGGTATAAGCCCTAGAGAATTTGGCTTTAGATAATTCCGCCGAAAAATTTTATTACAGGCAGAGGGCAGATTTGCGGCCTCTGTAAAAGGGCAAACCCCTCCTTCCTGAATCATAAGATCCCGAAATTTAAGGCATATAATTTTTAGTAACCATCGGGGAATGCCATTCAATTGTTTTTTACGTTCTTCGTCCTTCAAATGATCAGGATCATAAAATTGTAGAGACGGTATACTTCCGTGATATTTCTGATTTTCAAATGTAATTAATAAATGAGGAAAATATCCTATTTTCAACTCGTCAAAGCCGAAAACTTTTGGTAATTTCTCCAAGGCCATAGGAAAATAGTTTAGGGAGTCTAACAAACTAACATTACCCGTACTCATTAAAATTAATTTCGTCCCACGCATTATTAGTTTAGGGGTCAAATCTGATTTAGTTAAAATTAATATAATTGGTGATCAAAACCTCCACCATTATGAGCTATAACTAACTACAACCTTTTTGATTTTTTTTCGTAAATTTGAAATATGATCCATTAATTGAGTGATAGGATTCGAGTTTAGAATTTTGAACAACACTATTTTAAAACACATAAATTTGGTTCGTGTAACAAAGAACCATCAGGTAGTAGCTTCTCCTGCGTTGTCTTAAGGTCATAAAATATAAATAGTGTATTTTTTATCGGTTTTGGTACATAAACAGGCATGTAACAAAGATGGTCTTGTGGAACATGTTTGTTACATACTTTACAAAATATCTCACTACAAAAATGCTCTCTCGAAGCTTATACAACTTTGAGACATTCCTCACATTGATGCTCTTTAGAAAAAGATGAACTGTTCAAAGAACCGTCCTTTAAATGATTATCATAACAAACCTGACCCCTAAAACTTCTTCTACATACGTAACACTTAATTTTAAAGGTTTCAGGATAAGTAGGAGCCTGTTGACATGCTGGACATGTACTGCCGCATCTATGATGTTTTTTAGTATTGTAAGGAATATAACATTCTTCACAATAAAAACTACAACAAAATGCGGCAGTCAATGATGTTATAACGTTATAATGCCCGTCGTGAAAGAGTAAATTTAGGGTAGACCACTTTCCAGCACCTTTAAAAATAAAGTTCCTCCCTTTAGACCCATGCTGAAATACTACAATTTTAAAATTAGAAAGATGTTTTTGGAACTGTTGAAGTTCAGGTATACCTGCCCATTCATCAGAAATAATAACACCCGCTTTTTTACTGACAAGAGTGCTTTTTCTTTTTGAAACTTATCGACGGTTCTAAACTGTTTAAAATTAGGGTCCTTGCTAGCGTATGCTATGGCTACCACTAGTGCTCGAGGCAGGCATAAGTTATCCTTGTTATTAACGCACACAACACCATTTCTCTTTTTATATTATTATTATTATATGTATTATAGGTCTTACCTCTACCTCCACCTATGGGTAATTTTACCGATGTAACTCCTAAGCAGAAAATTTCGGTATTTAGTCCAGAAGAGTTGGACTGATATATGCTAGAAATTATTTTCCAGATGTCGTCAACCTTCACCTCCTCGACCCTTTTAAAACTAGACCAACCCTGATCGCGTGTAAAATCTTTCGAGCAAAACGTGAAACCCACAAGATCATCTGGTTCCAGCCCTTCGGTCCCCTTTAAGACTATAGTCTCTATAGCTTCTTTAATCCAGCTGACCGGTTCTTTCTCGTTGGGGATGGGGTCTAGATAGAAACTTTAGGGAGACCAAAACGCCGGATGATTTGCACTACGTCTTTTACAATTACGTACTTGTCCATTTCTGTAAGGAAAATAATTCACCTTTCAGAACCATAAACATGTAAAGAAATGTAACAATGTTTACTACAATGACGGATTAGCTAGTTGTGGATATTATCATTACAGACTTTGAATTTGATAACTACAGGATTAATAACAGAAGCATGTCTCAACCACTTTAGGTCGTGAGGAAAGTCGGCAGAGCGCAGGCGGTCGGATGATATTTTTATTGACATAAGGATGTTTTAAGCAGTTTGTAAGTCATTTTAAAACCACATTTTGTCAAAAAACGTTTATAGTGCGTTTTTTATCAGTAGGTGAATATTTCAGTGCATTTAAAGTGATATTTAGGAACAAATCGTCCAATGTTTTAAAAACAAAGGGAGAGCAAGTGAAATCAAGCAGTGGCGGTACATACCGGTAGGCACACAACAAATAAAAAAAAGTTTATGAAATATACTTAAATTAGTAGATCCTTAGATTAAAATATCAACAAACACGTTTTTTTTTTGTTAATTTTTAAACTTTAAAATACTTTTGATGAATTAGTTAATGCACAATGCGTCAAATGAGATATTTTCGATCGTTTTTATAAGGTTTTTTTCGAGGTTTTTTTTATAAAGACGATAAAATAAAGCATACTTTTAATGAAGTTGTTAATGCAAAAATGAGATATTTTCGAAGTTTTTTTTTATAAAGACTATAAAATAAAGGTGGGTTAAAGTTCTTAAACCAAATTGCAAACACCAATAAAAGTTAATTCACATGTGTTCAGTTCAATATTGAATTCCTACTTCTTATCAGAATATTATTTATACTGCCGCCGTTGCCATCTGCGCTCGCCCTTTGAATTGATATTTTAATCTTTTTGTTTGTCCTAGATTTTTCTATATACCCTAAGCATTATTGACTTTCTGTGTTCTGAAGAAGTCAGTATAAGTAAGTTTCTGCTAAGGACTGGAAAAAATAACAAAATTAACAAACACAATAACATAATTTTTAGCTATTATTTTTTTTTCTTGATGTTTCAGGTGCTGTGAATTGTGTTGTATTGAAAATTAAAATTGCTATAAAT
The DNA here is from genome assembly GCA_963921995.1 of Oxystoma pomonae. Lineage (NCBI taxonomy): Eukaryota > Metazoa > Arthropoda > Insecta > Coleoptera > Brentidae > Oxystoma > Oxystoma pomonae. The sequence goes on from OY998165.1 coordinate 72,425,144, forward strand.
CATACACAAACTTTGTAATAAATTTATTTTGTATAAAATTATACTACAAACATTTATTGTTAGGAAGCTTTCAAAGCTCAAATGGACAGAATTATTTTTGCATGTTTTTTAAATTAGTTTGCAGATTTTCTATTATATTAAAATTTGAATAATATATGTTTCCTGTAAACAACAAACAGGTAAACATTGTTCCATATAATAATATAACCAAAGTCTCCGTAAGTGTCAGGTATCTTGTTCTTTTTTAATCTAAGGGATCTGATATTGTGCAAACGCTGCAATTGTTATGGCTAGAGATGTTACCGCTACTATAAGTGGAATGAAGATTACGACACGGCGTTTTTGTTGATCCGTGTTTATACCACGTCGTCGTCTGGGCTGCGTTCAGAAAGCTCACACACTAACGTGAAAAACACACCGATGCGTGATATGTCGCCGTTCAGGATTATAAAAACTGATCAGTTTTCGTCGTTCAGAAAAGGTGGTGTGTCTACCTGTGCGCTTATAGCATTGCGTTAGCTCTGATATTGTGCAAACACTGCAGCTGCTGAGGCTAGAGAAGTTACCGCTAAGACTGCTATAAGCGGACTGAAGATTACGACCCGTCGTCACGGCTGTTATACGATTACACCACAGTGTACCGAACAGATAGGTGATCAGTGATTACACCAGATTATCTAACCCCACTTCACTTTCCCGCGATGGATCGTTCGGTAATAACTTTTATGAAGAACCGTGTTCGTTAATTATAATGGTTATATGAGTATAATAAAATCTAAAGTATCTATTTTTTTTGCTATCCGTGCATATTAATGTCGAAGCTATTGGAATTTTCAAAAAAGTTTTTTTAGTTCCACTAAAAATATAAAATTTTGTCATGGTGTCTGTCTGGCGAACTGTAGCAGCTAGCGATACGTTACGCGATGGTCACATGATGAATCATTACATTTTCAACAAAAAAAATTAAACAAATTTTTGAAAGAAAAATTTGAAAAAAACGATTTTCTAAAACATTTTTTAAGGTTTTAGGGACAGCTATACGTCTCTGCTGGTGTCATTTGCTTTTTTTATTTTATTTTCAGATACCGTATGAAAAACATTGTAGATGAAGACCGTGTGAAACCGTCTCACCATAGAAAGAATATATAGGTTGTTTTTTCTTCTACCAGCTCCAAATTTTTTCTGTTAACGCTTTTTCTTATGCTTTGAAAGAAAGAATAAGGACTTGTCGGTTTATAAAGTCGGCATAGCCTAACTTTAATAAAGTGGGCAGGCACTACTTTTGAAAGTTCAGCACAGAGTTTAAAAGGTTTCTGATTTTGTTGTCATCTAGACATACTTGCTACGTAAAAAGTTGACATAAATAAAGTTAATTTCGTCCTTTATTAAAGGATGGCAGAAACATTCTGAAAGTCGACATTATTTTGATGGCATAGATAATAGCAACTTTATTAAAGTCAGGCTATGCCGGCCTTATATATACCGATAAGTCCCTACTATAGTTTTGTTGCTAACCTGAGTTCCATATTTTTATTATATGTGAAAGAAATTAATTTGTTAGGAATATTTATTACATACATACACACACCCACAGCTCTGAACACCATCATACACTTTGATTTCCAACGATCTCACGCTAGTTACCCTGAGCGAAACATCGTTTAATCATTTCTCTTTTTGCTTTGGTTTTTCGTGTGTTCCTTGTTTGAATTTTCGTTATTTCCACTCAAGATCTTTTGATCTTTTGTTTTTAAGTATAATAATGTTATGCAAATGTTTCATCTATAAAGCCCCGTTTCCAGAGTTTCGACGTGTCGCGAGCGACACCTCGTCTTGAATTAAGCCCACTCATCTGTCGCTGGCTGCCGCTGGCCGAATTAAATTGGTTTTTAGATAATAATATATACTCAATATTTTTTTGTCCCTTTTTTAACTTTACGCCAAAGATAAAAAGCAACTAACGTATATTCCGGTTCATCTTTAAATGGTCTTATTTTTTAAATAAAAACCTAACCCCAAAAAACAGTGGACGACTAGCTAATGTCACTAGATTCCACCGGCGAAATTGTAATATTTGTAGCTGCTTCAACTATAATAAATAAACTATAAAATGTATTCAATAAATGCATTTCAAAAGTATTTAAGTAAGTAAATTTTATATAAAGACACTTTTTTGGTTCTGCTTGCGGTACATTGATGTAGTTTGGTTGTCACTATCATGACTTGCCAATTTTCTGGGAGTCACATAATGGGATTGTTATTCATTTTTAAAGTAAAGTCGATTAATTTGACAATTAAATTTTGTCCGTGTAACCAACATTCAGGATTCTTTTGCCACATATAGGTAACATTCCTGCTAATAAAACGAAACACTTCTAATATTTTATTGTATAAAAAAATATTGGATTGGGAGGTATTAATATGTATTTCTTTTTCATGCTATAAAATGGATATTAAAAGATAAAAAGTATATAGATAAAAAGGAATTAAAAATACAAATCCTTAAAGATATAGAATTAGATTGGTTTTATATGCCTAGAGGTGTATTGAAATGGAAAGAAAGTTTGTATTCTTTTCTATATAATTGAGTTCGTTTTTTGAAATCCTTTTTTTGATCAAAAATTGCATGCTTCAAATTTGATACACAAAGATTAAATGAATATTACACAGGCCAACAAAATAAAAAAAAAATGGTGCCTGAGATCTAAGATTTTAGATATACTTAATGTGCTGATTCTAAAACTGGCAGCAGATTTTTTCTATCAGCTCTAGTTTTTGAGAGAGAGACTAATTGAATTTAATTCTAATAAAAGGCAAAAATAAATAAATCAATATCTCTTTAAAATTCAAAATAGAAATTTGGTCTTCAAAACTAGGATCTAATTAGCCATATATACCTTAAATTGTCCGCCAATATTCCTAGAGCTGGTTAACCCGCATTACTTAATCCTATTATTTTATATTTGGAATTCCCTATGATCCGACCTCCCCATACCTGCTCAACCCCGATTAATTGTCCTGTTGTCTACCTTTATCCTTCTCGACTTAGTATATTTGTTAGTTTTTTCAAATAAAGTTGTGTCATAATTTTTTGTACATTTTCGTCGTTTTATAGTGTTAAACTAAAACAATAGCATCCACAAGTAGGCGTAGCTGTGTAAACCATCCAGCTGTTTTTTGTTATGTATGTGGCGAAATTTGTAAAAAGGTCTTATCTTGACTATTTTGGCGTTCATTTGGGAGTGTATAACATGCGTTGCACTTTTCCGACAGTGGGAAATTTGATGTACCAATGGTTTGAAAGGAACCACGTAACCATTATGATGACTGATATTTTTGTTTCGTTAATATTAAAGGCATAAATGGGAACAATCGACATAAATGGACATATCCTGATATAGATTCTGCAAGAAGACCTGTACCTCACTCTAAGGAAATACCCATTTCAACTTTCGGCAGTCTTCCTAAAATCCCGGAAGATTATACAAAAATATCAAAGTCTGATGAAGTTCAAAGAATGCATTCAGAAAACGACAGTAAATTTGAAGCAGATTTAACAATTCCTCAGTGTTTTAATCACCAAGAACTGAACGATCTCGTGAAAGACCTTTACCTCTCAAAGGAGTGTGCTGAATTACTTGCATCCAGATTAAAGGAAAAGAACCTTCTTTATTCAGGCACTAATGTTACATTTTATCGTAAGAAAGGATCTGCTGTAACTATATAAAAGCACTCTTACAAAAAATGGGTTTGCCAGAATACACTTTAGATGATTGGCGTCTTGTCATTGACAGTGCAAAACATAGTTTAAATATGCCTCAATTTCTATTGGACATTCTACTACCATGAAAGAGGAGTATAAAACAATAGCATAAGTTTTGAAACAAATTAAATAGGAAGAACATCAGTGGCCAATTTGTGTTGATTTGAAAATGGTAAACTTTCTCCTTGGACAGCAAAGTGGATATACAAAATACCCCTGTTTTTAATGTCTTTGGGACAACAGAGCTAAAAATCAGCACTGGTTTAAGAGAAATTGGCCTTTAACAGATACTATGGTTCAAGGAAAACAAAACGTAGTGAATGAACCTTTGGTTACGAGAGAAAAAATCTTACTACCACTCTTGCATATCAAGTTGGGCCTTATGAAGCAGTTTGTGAAAGCGTTAGATCGAGATGGAAATTATTTTGGGTACTTGTCACGTAAGTTTCCTGGCATTAGCACGGAAAAACTGGTATATTTGATGGTCTTCAAATAAGGCAACTTATTAAAGATCCACAATTCACCATATCAATGAATGAGACTGAATCTAACGCTTGGGGTTCATTTGTTCAAGTACTTGAAAATTTTCTTGGAAATCACAAAGCAGACAATTACATAGAATTAGTGGAAACTGTGCTTTCAAATTTTCATATTCTCGGTTGTAACACGAGTATAAAAGTTCACTACCTCCACAGCCACCTAGATCGCTTTCCAGAAAATTTAGGTGACTGTAGTGAAGAAGAGGGAGAAAGATTCCATCAGAATTTTAAAAGTATGGATAATCGATATCAAGGACGATGGGATAGCCACATGATGGCCGACTACTGCTGGAGCTTTCAGCGAGACTACACCAGTAAACTCCTTGCTAGAAAGTCGTATAAAAGAAAATTTGTAGGTGATAGTGAAAATATGGGTATGAATGTATGTTATTACGTAAAATATATATAGAGGTTAAAAAAAGTATATAATTCCTATTTTAAAAACTAGATCTGATAGAAAAATCTGATGGCTATTTCGGATTCTCCACCAAAAATTACCCAGGAACAGTTAAAAAAATCACCGGCACCAAAATGTGTGTTGATAGATAAGAAGAAACTGAAAGTATAAATCCGAAAAGAATTGAAGATACAGAAATGCATTCATTTTGTATACCAAAAGGTGCATTATAACGGATAGAAAGTTTCAATCACTTTCTAATATAGTTGAATCCCCTTTTTGAGTTATTTTTTTTTAGATTAAAACGGATTAAATAAAAAAGGCATTAACAGGTATTCCTTTTGTATACTATGACGTGAATAGAAAGGGATAAAAATAATGTATATAGATGAACCCTTCAAGGTAAAGATATGGATCAATTTTATATGCCAAAAGGTGTATTGAAATTGATAGGAAGTTTGTATCCTTTTCTATAAAATTGAATCCGTTTTTAAAATCTTATTTTTTGGATAAAAGGGAAATGGATTAATTTTGTATGCCAAAAGGTGTATTGTAACGGATAGAATGATTCAATCATTCTCTAAAAAAAATATTAAATGAAGGTATTAACAGCTATTCCTTTAAAATACTGTGAAGTGAATAGAAAGGGAAAGAATTGAAAATATGAACCCTTGAAGGTATAGATATGGATCAATTTTGTATGCCAAAAGGTGTATTGAAACGGATAGAAAGTTTGTATCTTTTTCTACTCCACTGAATACGTAAAGAACCCATAAAGGTATAGAATTGGAGTAATTTTGATTCATGCAGAGTTTTGTTAAAGATAGGTATTCTAAAGTCTGTTTGTCTTCTAGATTGTTTTTTCTTAGTAGTTCCTCCAGGTATTGTAAGGTATTGGGGATCGGCACACTAGGGAACAACGAACTAACATCAAACGAGATTAAAATTTCACCTTCTTGGAGTGAAATATCTTTAACTCTGCATGAATCAAAATTACTTTCAATATAAAAATAACTACTACCAGCAATTAGAAGGAACCACAATGGGTAATAGTTTATCACCTTTTATCGCAAACCTATTTATGAGCAAATTTGAATCAGATATAAGTAAAGAATTTGAGTATTTCCCCAGAGTATGGTTCAGGTATGTAGACGATGTGTTTGCAGTATTCAACACTAAAGTGTTGAAAATTTTATGGAAAAAATAAATAACAAATTTCCCACTATTAAATTTACTTATGAAACAGAGAACAACGGTACACTGCCATTTCTAGACACTTTAGTTATAAGAAATAAAAATAAATTGGACTTTGACCTATACAGAAAAGGCACGGCCACCAACAGGTATATTCCAAATGACTCTTTTCATTGCTTACAGCATAAGCTTGCAAGTTTGCACTTTTTAACATATAGATTAGTAAATTTCCCCTTAAACAAAGAAAGATTTGAAGCAGAAAAGAATAGGATTAGGAATATAGCTGGCGAAAACGGTTACGACGAAGGCTTAATAAATAAGCTGATAAATATACATTCTTTTCAAAAGACCTTTCGGAATTCTACCTTTTTCAGACAAAAAGATACCTGCGACTCAAAATTTGTATCAATTCCGTATAATCCTAATTATACGAAAGGATTACAGAAAGTATTTAATAACACCGGTCTTAAATTAGTATATCAATCCGGTAACACAATAAGAAGCTTACTAGGAAATCCCAAGGATAAAACTACAGTTCTAGAAAAAAGTGGAATTTACGAAATTAGTTGCATGGATTGTGATAAAAAATATGTTGGCCAAACGAGACGCTCTATTCAAGCACGTTTTAAAGAACACTTAGCACACTTAAAATACGGAAGAACAGAAAAGTCAAGTGTGGCCGAGCATGCTTTTGAAAACAATCATAGATTCACATTAGATAACCTAAAACTTCTAAAAAGTGTACCAAACAAAAGACTTTTGAATGCATATGAAAGTATGGAAATCATTAAATCCAGAAATAGTTTAAATAAAGATAGAGGACCTATCCCGTTTAGTACACTTTATTCTTTGGTTGAGGGGAGGTAGGATTAAAAATCGTGATCAATCACAATTTATTAGTCTTATCTCCGCCCACTAAAGGATTGTATATAAGATAGAGCGTAGATTTATTTAGTTCATTGTTTATCGTCTCCTGATGATGCTAACGTTGTTAGCGAAACGCGCGTCGAGTGCAAAAAAGTGTAGTTTTGGTTTGTGGAAAACAATCATAATTTTGGATATTAACAGATAAAAACTATATGGAATAACGGATAAAAACTATAGGTATAGAATTGGATTGATTTTATATACCCATATGTGTTGAAATAAATAGGAAGTTTGCATCCTTTTCTATATAATTGAATCCGATTTTTGAAATCTTCCTTTTTTGATAAAAAAGTATTGGAAGAAGAGGTATTAATATATATTTTCCCTTGGAATACTATAAAACGGATATAAAGTGATAAAAAGTATAAAGATAAAAAGGAGTGGAAAATACGAACCTCTTATGGTATAGAATTGGATTGATTTTGTTTCCTTTTCTATAAAATTGAATCCGTTTTTTTGAAATATATTTTTTGGATTAAAAAGTATTGGCGTGTAGTAGATGCAAAGGAATTAAAAATATATGGATAAGAAAGAATTGAAGATACGAACTCATAAAGGTATAGAAATGAATAGAAAGTTTGTATCCTTCTCTATAAAATTGAATCCGTTTTCTCAAATATTGTTTTTGGATAAAAGAGTATTGGATTAAGAGCTATTAATTTGTACTCCTTCGGAATATTATAAAATGGATATAAACGGATAAAAAGTATATGGATAAGAGGAATTGAAATTACGAACCCCTAATGGTATAGAATTGAATTGATTTTGTATGCCTAAATAAGTATTAAAATAGAGAGGAAGTTTGTATCCTTTTCTATAAAATAGAATCCGTTTTTTGAAATCCTTTTTTTAGATTAAAGAGCATTGGCTTAAGAGGTATTAATATGTATTCATTTTATATGCTATAAAGTAGTTTGACAACGACTAAAAGTATATGGATAAGAAAGAAAAAATTTATTGAAATGAATAGGAAGTTTGTATCCTTTTCTATAAAATTGAGTCGGTTTTCTCAAATCTTTTTTTTGAATAAAAGAGTATTGGATTAGGAAGTATTAATATGTATTCCTTCGAAATACTATAAAAATGGATATAAACGGATAAAAGTATATGGATAAGAAGGAATTGAAATTACGAACCCTTAAAGGTACAGAATAGGATTGAATTTGTTTGCCTAAATATGTATTGAAATGGATAGGAAGTTTGTATCCTTCTTTTCTATAAAATTGAATCCGTTCTCTCAAATCTTTTTTTGGATAAAAGAGTATTGGATTAAGAGGTATTAATATGTATTTCTTCGGAATACTATAAAATGGATATAAACGGATAAAAAATATATGGATTAGAAGAAGAAATAGAATTGGATTTATTTTATATGCCTAAGTATGTATTGAAATGAATAAGAAATTTGTATCCTTTTCTATATTATTCTATCCGTTTTTTGAAATCTTTCGTATGGATTAAAAAGTATTGGCTTGAGAGTTATTCATATGTACTAATTTTGTATACTGTAAAGTTTATTAAAAGGAATTAAAAGTATATGCATAAAAAATAATTGAAAATATGGACCCTTGAAGATAGAGAAATGGATTAATTTTGTATGGAAAAAGGTGTATTGAAACGGATAGAAATTTTCAATCATTTTCTATTATAGTTGAATTCCCTTTTTGAAATCCTTTTTTGGATCAAAACGGACTAGATGAAGAAGGTATTACAGATATTCCTTTTTGTATTGTATGATGTGGATAGAAAGGGATAAAAAGTATATAGATAGAAATGGATCAATTTTTTATGTAAAAAGGAGTATTGGAACGGATAGAAAAGTTTTATCTTTTTCTACTCTTGAATACTTAATGTTTTTTATCCCACGAGGGACACAAAATCAAAAAGAAGATATAAAAAGGATTAATTTTTTTAATTCCTTTCTTTCCATTTTTTTTTAAAGGGTCTTAAATTTTAAAAATTTAGCCTTCGGTACTATGAGGTAATTATTTATTTGTTACAATTGTAGTTTATTTCCAAGGACTTTTTATTCCCAGCATTCAAAACGTGTAATAAATGGCATTCTTAGCATAAGCTTTCTTGAAATTTATATATACCATCTAACTTTAAAAAATATTTTAAAAAGAACCTAAGAGATCAAAATTTTTAAATAAGGTTTTGTTTGTTTTTTCAAAAATTTCGCTTGCGACGATATATCAGTAGTAAATATTGTTACAATTTTGTTTAATTTACAGCAATTTTTTTGACAACAACATTTAAAACACGTAAAAAACAGCATCTTAATGGATTTTTTTCAACATTTTTGCCTGCAGAGCATTTAAGGGTCAATTTTGAAAAAATCTGCAAATGAGACCAGATGAGACTTGCTACTAAAAATAAGTATTTTTGTGTCATATACAGCACTAACTCAACACCTATTAAACCGCCCCTCTTCCATCCCTTCATTTTAAGAGTTCAAGCAATTCTTATTAAATGGTGAAACCACCCCAGAGTCGATTTAAATTCTGGCTTCGCCACTGTTTCTTTCTAATATAAGAGGTAGTTTTTTCTGAAAATGTTGCGTAGTTTGTCAGCCAATTTAGTGTCGTTTATTTATGTCTCTATCCCACATAGCAAAAAAATATTGCTCATATATCCAGCGTATATACCAAAACGGAGAGGGATATTACCCTGGATATCACCCAGATATTCACCAGAAGTAATATGCGTTATAAGTATATTCTGAACATGTATTAATTACTCTACAAAATATTCGAGTTATATTTCTATTACACCAAATTTGGTGTTCTATGGTATATCCATTATGGTATATATTTACACAATATACAAAATGTATATTTTTCAAAATTCTATTTCATATATAACAATGGTATATCCATAAAAGTATATTCTTTTCGTATTTATATTACTGCAATGTCCTAATCCGTATAAAACTGATATGTTCAATGAAGAATGTTCATTATAAATCTAAGATCATGTATATAAGGTTTTGTATATACCCTGAATATATTAGTAGTAGAGTTATACGGGTGCTAGATCATTTTTGAGGAGGGAACTTGATCATGGAACATGTGTTGTCTATGAAAATACTATTTTATTGTTGTCCTTGGAGCTGGTATTAACATTGACTCTCAAGCTCGAATATTTTGACTGTGGGTGGTCTGAAAAATATTTGGCCTTGACTTTAAAATATAGATGGGGTTTGCTATGGGTTTAGTAGGTAAGTGTCCTTGAGATAATATAGAATTTATTTATCATTGATTCTCAAAGCCGGAATGTTTTGACCTTGGGTGGTTTGAAAAACCAAAACAATTTTATCCCCACACTCTTTTTACTGTAAAAGTTTCATATAAATATCTAAGAAGATGCATAGACTAACATATTAAATTTAATACATTTGAGTTAGGTATACATGTCTGTTAAACTGTCTGTTAAAAGAACGTAGTGAAAATTATTCGTCATATTGAATATATTCCTGCCCAAGCGTGAAGAATACGAAGTTAAAAAAGAAAAGATTTTTAATGAACAACTTATAGCAAAGCACATGAAGATATGGGTATATTTGGAGGCGAACCAGAAGAAATACAGTGTATCAGAAAAAGGGCATTGCTATAATTAGGAAAACCTCTATAAAAATGGCAGAGGTTTCTAATGAAAAGTGAGATGTGCATCACGCAATTCTACTATATGGTGACCTTGAGGTATGGAGGTAAATATAAGTTGTGTTATTTATGCAGAATGTGTGTGTACACACTACAAGCGGGAAATGATGTGCTGTTTTAAAAGGTCTAAAAATGCGTGTGTTGTATGTAGGCAATCAATATTTCAATTCACCAGACCTGAAATCTGTTTGCTGGGCAACGCGGGAACCAAAACAACAATGTTAAATCACACGGTATTATGGACAAAAATATGTATTGTGTTGTGATACTTAATAATAAATAATAAATAACTAATTTTTAGAGTGATGTATTTTATGTGATAGTTTTATCATTTCATAACCTTGGAATTATGTAAAGTGCAAAATGACAGAATAGTTTAACCTTGAAACACAGTTTGTGGTGATGTTGTCCTAATGCTATGCACTCTTTATGTGGGGGTATACAAATCCGGCCTCATATAATTTAAAAGTCTTGATGGAGAATCAATGCGTGGAGCATTTTAGGAATTAGAACTACAAAAGACAAAAAATTCAGATGTATATTTAGTAGAAAAAGTATTTCGAAATCGAAGAGTAAAAAATATAGAACAATATTACGATAAATGGTTGGGTTTCCCAGAAAATTACAAGTCATGGATTAATGATGCGGATATACTTTAGAATATAGTTGAGGCTTTTCAAGAGTTTACTAAGTGTCCTGAAACCAAAACAATTTTATCCCCACACTCTTTTTACTGTAAAAGTTTCATATAAATATCTAAGAAGATGCATAGACTAATATATTAAATTTAATACATTTGAGTTAATTATACATGTCTGTTAAAATGTCTGTTAAAAGAACGTAGTGAAAATTATTCCTTATATTGAATATATTCCTGCCCAAGCGTGAAGAATACGAAGTTAAAAAAAAAGATTTTTAATGAACAACTTATAGCAAAGCACATGAAGATATGGGTATATTTGGAGGCGAACCAGAAGAAATACAGTGTATCAGAAAAAGGGCATTGCTATAATTAGGAAAACCTCTATAAAAATGGCAGAGGTTTCTAATGAAAAGTGAGATGTGCATCACGCAATTCTACTATATGATGACCTTGAGGTATGGAGGTAAATATAAGTTGTGTTATTTATGCAGAATATGTGTGTACACACTACAAGCGGGAAATGATGTGCTGTTTTAAAAGGTCTAAAAATGCGTGTGTTGTATGTAGGCAATCAATATTTCAATTCACCAGACCTGAAATCTGTTTGCTGGGCAACGCGGGAACCAAAACAACAATGTTAAATCACACGGTATTATGGACAAAAATATGTATTGTGTTGTGATACTTAATAATAAATAATAAATAACTAATTTTTAGAGTGATGTATTTTATGTGATAGTTTTATCATTTCATAACCTTGGAATTATGTAAAGTGCAAAATGACAGAATAGTTTAACCTTGAAACACAGTTTGTGGTGATGTTGTCCTAATGCTATTCACTCTTTATGTGGGGGTATACAAATCCGGCCTCATATAATTTAAAAGTCTTGATGGAGAATAAATGCGTGGAGCATTTTAGGAATTAGAACTACAAAAGACAAAAAATTCAGATGTATATTTAGTAGAAAAAGTACTTCGAAATCGAAGAGTAAAAAATATAGAACAATATTACGATAAATTGTTGGGTTTCCCAGAAAATTACAAGTCATGGATTAATGATGCGGATATAGTATAAATTTCTTGATTTGAAAAAGTTATAGTTCAGTTCTGAAAGGTCTCTTGTAAATATGATTGTATACATAAAAATAGCGTTTTCAAACATCCATTTAACATTAGTTTTTAAACGTCCATTTAACATTAGCCAATTGGATTTAGAATATAAGAAACAAGTCATTTGGATTATCAAATGCCACCATTGTAATAATTGGTCTTCTGAATTTACCAACATTGAAGACTTTAAAGACGTTATTCAGCACATCTCAAGCCTGTCAGAATGTGTGTATGTTAAGGCACTGGAAAAAGCCAATTTTATACGAACACACATTTCCAATGTTCTTGATATTCCACAACAGCCTCCGTATTATATGTATTATCAAAAACTAATAACTTAGTGATAATAATGTTACATAATTTTACTTTACTTTAATCTTTTTTCTTTCATTTATTGGTATTATTATACCTCATCTTGAATTAAGCCCACTCATCTGTCGCTGGGTGCCGCTGGCAAGAAAGTAAAATAATATTAAGACATACCTTTGACGGGTATTTCTCTTTTTTTGTCCCTTTTTTTGCTTTACGCCAAAAATAAAGCAATTAATGTATATTCCGGTTCATCTTTAAATGATGTTTTTATTTAAACAAAAACCTAACCCCAAAAAACAAATATTTTGCGACACCCAGCGACAGTGGGCGACAGTCAGTTAATGTCATTAGATTCTACCAGTGAGAGTGGAGAGGATTGTCGCGGGCAACAAATTTTTTGTAGTTTAGGAAATATCTCACAAAATTGTAATATTTGTAGCTGCCTTAACTATAATAAATAAACTATAAAAACTATTCAATAAATGCATTTTAAAAGCATTGAAATAAGTAAAGTTTATCATTTTTTTGGTTCTGGTCGCGGTAGACAAATGGAGTTTGGTTGTCACTATCATGACTTGCCAATTTTCTTGGAGTCACATAATAGGATTGTTGTTCATTTTTAAAGAAAAGTCTATTAATTTGACAATGAAATTTCGTCCGTGTAACCAACATTCAGGATTTTCTAGTGCAGCTAAGGCCATGTGGTCCATAAATATCAGCTAATTCGCCGCAATTGCAAATATGTTGTCCATACACAGGAAATCCAAGTCTAAAAGCGATGAAAATCTGAAAGGAATTGTCATCCAGGAGATTTCCAAGAGAGGCACAAGGCAAGGCATTTAGCCAAGCATTTGACTCATGTGACTGAAGTGCCAGTCGCGCCTTGTCCAGTTCCTCTGAACTTGTTGTAATAATGTCATTAAGAAGAACTATAAGGAATTATCATATTCTTTTTGAGATTTTGGTAATATATCAGGAATTGTATCTAATTCACAATGTGAAAGCCAGGAATTAAGTGCTGTTTGAAAATCAATATCTTGATAACAACAAATAGTTTCAGGTAGTATAGATTCAAGTAAGAAAGAAACATTAGAAATTGATCCCAAGAATACACTAAAACAAAGAGTTGAGGAATCCCTAATTCCTAAACCACCAAGTTTTATAGACAATTTGCTTTGTATCCATGATATATCTTCAATGCTGCAATTTGTAGTAGATTTTAAAGTCTGTTTCACAACTAAATCATATTTTGAAAGTGCGTTTTTGACATTACAGCAGGGAGAACAACGTAAAAGTTTAAACGCGGAATAGCAAGAGAATTTTGATTTCTGTGATAATGTTATTAATATATTTGTTTTTTCCAGAACTGATTTTTCCAAAAGATTTTCTGATTTAAAAATTTTCCAAAGATGTTTCTTGAATTTCTGGAGTTATTCTTATAAATTTTGATATAATTTGTGATTTTAAATCCAAATCGTTTCTTAAAACAGACACAGCACATTTTTTAAAGTTTAGTTCTAATCCGATTTTAGTACTTAATGAAATAATTTTCTCAAAATCATGCATAACTGAGGCAGTCTCCTGCAATGGTTCCATCATCTAAAACTTATTAAGATAAGAAAAAACTACTCTTCAATCTACTATTTTATGCGTTTTTACTTTGACATAAAAAAAATTATATTTTTGTATAGAATGACATTAATCCACAACATTTCAAATAACATTGAATTTTTGTATTTTAACGCCCGAGAACGAAAAAATTATACTAGGGCTTTAATAACTTTAAACGCTAGTTATCCCCTCATTCCACACCTCAAAATGTTTGAATATATAATCACCTACAAGCGTGATGCGCGTATTATAGGCTGTGTTGTCAAGGCATGAAACGGATCTTTTAGTCGCCACATATTGTCATGTAATTTAGAAAAAGTAAAAGTCGTCTCAAGGCTTTATACAAAGAAAAATAGGGTTTTTAAATGTACGATTTGTTGATTTTATAATTGCAATAACAAAAACGGGATTTTGCGTTTTTTAATTTGCAAAATTTTAATGCGGCAGCGAGGCTTGATGCGGCACACAAGATGAGAATTCGTTTTCGCCTCACCCAGCCACCGCGCGCTCTCGGCAGGCTCTCGGACAGCGTTTATAGAAGACCGAAACAAAACCGTTGCAGAGTGGGAAAGCGAGGCGACCGGAATGAGAGCTTCATCCATCTCTGATGGAACATACAAAATAAAGCAAGGCGGAATAATGAAATGAAGGACATAAAAGAAATAGCACCATATTATTAAAATTTAAAAAAATGTTATTAATGGCCTTTTTCTTCTACAAAAATTAAACGCAAAAAATAAATATACCAGTTTTTCCAAAAATGACGAGCCGCCACTGCTTGTGTTGCCGTTTTATAAATGCAAATATTTAATTTATGTATTTGCGAGAGTGCAGTGCATTCGATATAAGTCCCATATGTTCCAGTTTTACCCATTTCCTTGATATAATTTTCCCCAGTAATTTCATTTATCATAAAATTTTGATAAAATGAGTTCGAGATGTTTGCATTCCAAGTTATAAAAATATTCACTTACTGCTCTAAATAAACAGTTACCATTTCCCAAAATTTTCGTTTTTCTGAATTTCAGTGTCATGGAAGGTTGAAAATCTATGGTCCGTTTTTCATAGCTCGTACAAGCAAAATTTTATATTCCTCTGAAAGAAGATGATCTCGAAAGTCTTCTGTATTTTAAGTTTTGCTATTTTACGTGGTGTAAATTAGGTAAAAAGATGTATAAAAGTTATAAAAGTTTTTTGACTTGTGACGTCGATCAAGAATTTTTTTTGCATGCTTCAAAATTGTTACACAAGGATAAAAATAATATAGATAAGAAGAAACTGAAAATATAAATCCGAAAAGAATTGAAGATATAGAAATGGATTAATCTTGTATACCAAAAGGTGGATTATAACGGATAGATAGTTTCAATCACTTTCTAATATAGTTGAATGCTCTTTTTAGTTCTTTTTTTTGGGATTAAAACAGATTAAATGAAAAAGGTATTAACAGGTATTCCTTTTGCATAGAAAAGGACAAAAATAATTTATATGGATGAACCCTTAAATGTATAAAAATATAAATTTTTTATGCCAAAATGTGTATTAAAATGGATAGAAAGTTTGTATCTTTTTCTACGCCACTGAATACTTAACGAACCCATAAAGGTATAGAATGGATTGATGTATTGAAATGAATAAGAAATTTGTATCCTCTTCTATATTATTGAATCCGTTTTTTGAAATCTTTTTTTTTGATAAAAGAGCATTGGATTAATAGGTAATATATGTATTCCTTCGGAATACTATAAAATGGATATAAACGGATAAAAATATATGGATAAGAAGGAATTGAAATTACGAACCCCTAAAGGTATAGAATAGGATTGAATTTGTTTGCCTAAATATGTATTGAAATGAATAAGAAATTCGTATGCTTTTCTATATTATTGGGTCCGTTTTTTGAAATTTTTTCTTTGGATTAAAAAGTATTGGCTTGAGAGTTATTCATATGTATTAATTTTGTAAACTATAAAGTGAATTTAAAGGGATTAAAAGTATATGCATAAAAAATATTTGAAAATATGGACCCTTGAAGATATAGAAATGGATTAATTTTGTATGCAAAAAGGTGTATTGAAACGGACAGAAAGTTTCAATCATTTTTTATTATTTTCGAGTCCTCTTTTTGAAATCCTTTTTCGATCAAAACGGATTAAATAAAGAAGGTATTGCAGATATTCCTTTTGAATACTAAGAAGTACATAAAAAAAGATAAAAAGTACATAGATAGAATTAAAAATATGAACCCTTGAATGTATAGAAATGGATCAATTTTGTATGACCAAGAGAGTATTGGAACGGATAGAAAAGTTTTATCTTTTTCTACTCCATTGAATACTTAACGTTTTCTATCCCACGAGAATCACAAAAGGGATTTTAAAAAGAGGATAGAAAAGGGATTAATTTTTTTTATTCTCTTCTATAGATTTTTTTTAAAGGGATGTCTTAAATTTTAAAAATTTTGCCTGCGGTGCTATGACGCCATTAATTGTTACAATTGTAGTTTAATTCCAAGAAATTTTTATCAGCAGCATTCAAACCGTGCAATAAATGGCATTCTTAGCATAAATTTTCTTAAAATTTTCATCTGGGCGCATTTATGATTTGGAAACAAATCTACATATACCATCTAACCCAATCTACTTTTTCAAAAATATTTTACAAAGAACCTAAGAGATCAAAATTTTTAAATAATTTTCCTTTAAATTGAAGGTACATCTGCCGATTCTGCAATTTGACAGATGGTTCTCTTTTACATGAATCCTGTTTCAAATTTTTTCATCATCATTTCACTTCCTAACTCCACCACCACAAGTGCGAAATCCGAATCTATGGTTACCATTACCTTTTTTGAGGAAAAGCTCGCTATTCATTCATTTTATTATTTATTCACCCTCACTAAATCCCTTTCTTATTTTTTTTTGTTTTGTCAAAATTTTCGCCTGCCGCGCTATGAAAACATTAAATATTGTCACAATTTTGTTTAATTTATAGTAATTTGTTTGACAACAACATTTAAAACACGTAAAAAAACAGCATTTTAGTTATTTTTTTTTCAACATTTTTGCCTGCTGCGCATTTAAAGTTCAATTTTGAAAAATCCGCAAATCAGACCAGATGAGACTTGCTTCTAAAAATAAGTATTTTTGCAACACCTATTAAACCGCCCCTCTTCCCTCCCTTCATTTTAAGAGTTCAAGAAATTTTTATTAAATGATGAAACCCTCCCAGATTCGATTTAAATTCTGGCTACGCCACTGCTTTTTTCTTATATAAGGGGTAGTTTTTCTGAAAAAGTTGCGTATTTTGTCAGCCAATTTAGTGTCGTTTACTTTATGTCTCTATTCCAGATAGCAAAAAGATATTGCGCATATATCCAGCATATATACGAAAACGGAGAAGGATATTGCCCTTGATATCACCCAGATATTCACCCGAAGTGCATAGGACCTCCAAAAAAGATCCAATTTAGATCCAGAGGTACCCATTTGGTAACATCCACTGAATATGCGTTATTAGTATTTTAGATTAGAATTTAGACGAGTACTTTAATGACATTTCACGGCCGTGTAACGTACAACGTTTTATTTAATACTGTTATATTTAATTTAAAATAAAATTTTTTTTTTCGAGAAGACAGCGACAATCAATATACCAAAAAAATGTCATGTCATCTATATTTATTTCAACAATTACTTTACAATTTTTCATCAAATTATTGTCAAAATTTTGAAGTCCAGTCCTCTTTGAATTGGTTGCTAACAGAAACAAAATAGTTTATTTGTTTCTGTCACGTAGAGCAGTGAAAATGGACGCAATTTTGAAAAAAACTTTTGCCGCAAAAGAAAAACTGAATCCAGCCACATCTTCAGTAAGATATAAAAAAGAATATGAAACATTCTGCGAATGGAGAAAGACTTTTAATGTGGAAAATACCGTCAACGAAAATGCTTCTTAGATGTGGTTAGTGTTAAATTAGTTTTATTTAAAAAAATGTGTTAAATAACGACTTTGTAAAAATACGTCGCATTTTCATAATTTTTAATTACCTTACTTTTTCAGTCACAAAAATCCAGCAGTTCAACGCTATGGGCAAAATATTCGATGGTGAAATCTATGTTGGTAGTAAATGAGAACTTGGATATATCCAGATTTCCCAAACTGATAGCATTTTTAAAGAAAGAATCTGTAGGCCACCAACCGACCCAATCAAAAATTTTACAAGAGAGAAAGTGGAGTCATTCATGAAAACAGCTCCAACCGAGAAATTTTGGTTAATTAAGGTAAGTTTTTTGGTTTCCATTAAATAAAAATATATTTTTTTAACTGAATTTACGCAATCGGCAATTTACACAGGGGGATTTAGTATTTATAATTTTCTGCCTTTTTTAAATTATTATTTTTTGTATTGTTTCAGGTTGTGGCGCTGCTAGGTATTTCCGGAGGGTGTAGAAGGGAGGAGCTCTACAACTTAAATGACGATGATATTCAAGATACAGGGACACAGTTGATTGTAAGCATAAACCAAAAACAAACTTACATCAAAAGAGTGTTTACAGTCATTGAAGAATCATTTTTAAGAATATTCCGTAGTTATCGCCATCTGCGAACCACCAACATTCCCGAAAAAGCGTTTTTTGTCGGCTACAGAAAAGGAAAATGTATTAGCCAAAGAGTGGGCATCCATACAATTGGAGGAGCGCCTCGAAAAATTGCGGAATATTTAAATTTGTCCAATTTTGAAAGGTACAGAATGTCTGCCACGCTATTAGCAAACGCGGGAGCAGATGTTCATGTGCCAAAAAGGTCATGGCGGCTGGAAGAGCACCTCTGTGGCCGAAAAATATGTCGAGGAGTCTTTAAAGACAAAAACAAAAGTAGCTAGAGTGATCCAGGGAGGAGAAAACTTTGTTCAAGTTCTACACCAACAACACCAAACCCAAAGTTACTCTTCCTCACGAAAAGGTAACCCCGACAAAGATTACTCGGCTACTGCTCATGTAATTTCAAATAATTCCAATTGCACAATTAATGTGAATATTTATAAGTAATTTTTAGTAGTTTATTGTATAAAATATTTGTTTTTCATTAATAATAAAGATTTGTTCAAAAATATACCATTTTGCTTATCAAAATTCAGAAATTTAGTTTGAGTCCGGAAATGTTATTTCATCGGACCAGTGATGTAATAGGTCATTTCCTGGACTTAAATTAATTGCGTAAGAGTGAACATTACAATACAGTATGAAATAAAAGTATATTCTGAACATGTATTAATTACTCCACAAAAATATTCGAGTTATATTTCTATTACACCAAATTTGGTGTTCTATGGTATATCCATTATTATTCTTTTCAAAAACTGAAACTGAAAAACTGAAACTACTGCCCATTGGCTTTCGCACAAAAGGAGAGTACCAAACCTTACGACAATTTTCTACTAGGGGTATAGCTCAAAACGGGTTAACAATTAACTTGCGACGTAGGGAGGTTAAACTAATCTCCTCCGCTCAGATAGCTCCACTAGGGGTACTAAGAATTCTTAATGAATTAACAAAATTATGTGCAGCTTGTTGTTGTAGTTAAGTACCAAGCGGAACGATGCCTATTTGTGAGTGATTCAGAGTTGGAAGTCAGATTGTGCGATGGTGTTAAATGATGTCTGGATTGAGGGTGACTAGCGAATCCACTGACGAGCCCACGCTGGTCATTATCTTAATCAAAGTACCAAAAAAATGTTATGTGAAAGTCTTTGTCTCTCACAATTGAACTTCTGTCATAGTCTTTATGGTCCAGCGTTAGACTCTATAAATACCAGAAGAATACAAAAAGTTTAGAATTCATGTTTAAGATTTATATATGGAATTCGTCGCCGTCAAGAAATATCCCACAAACTTATTGACTATTGCTTTTTCTACAAAATTATTAAAACTAAAACCCCATCTTATCTTTTCACAAAAATACATTTTCTTTCTCAATCTCATGATCGCAACTTAAGATTCTCTGTTCCGTTCTCAATTCCAAGGCATCATAAAGAGCTTTTTAAACGCTCATTTTCTTATAATGCAGCAACTCTTCTTAAAAAAACTTAAAATTGTTGTTTTGGTTTCCGCGTTGCACCCCAAACAGATTTCAGGTCTGGTGAATTGAAATATTGCTTGCCCACATTTTTAGACCTTTTAAAACAGCACGTCATTTCCCCTTTGTAGTGTGTACATACACATTCTGCGCTACTATTAGGACATTTTTTTGAAAATGTTTGCAGGCATTGATAACATAACTTATATTTACCCCTATATCTCGAGGTCACCACATAATAGCATTGCGTGATGTACATCTCACTTTTCATTAGAAACCTCTGCCATTTTTATAGAGCTTTTCTAATTATAGCAATGCCCTTTTTTCGGTACACTCTATTTCTTCTGGTTCCTCTTCAAATATACCCATATCTTCATGTGCTTTGCTATAACTTGATCATTAAAAATATTTTCTTTTCTAACTTCGTAATCTTCACGTTGAGAGAACGGAATATATTCAATATGACGAAGCATTTTTACTACGTTCTTTAACAGAGAGTAAAATGTATAAAATTTAAGATATTTACATGAAACTTTTACAGCAAAAAGAGTATGGGCATAAAATTGTTTTGGTTCAAGGACAATTACTAAACCCTTAACAATACCCACCTATTTGTGTGTGTGAGAAATTATTGCCAAAGATTTTTTAAACCACCCAAGGTCAAAACATTCGAGCTTTGAGAATCAATGCTAAATAAATTTCAGATTATGTCAGGGACACCTACCTACTAAACCCATAGCAAACCCCATCTATATTTTAAATTCAAGGCCAAATATTTTTCAGACCACCCACGGTCAAAATATTCGAGCTTGAGAGTTAATGTTAATATCAGTTCCAAGGCCAGCAATAAAATAGTTAGTCCGTTAGTGTTTTTTTAAACGTCCAATATGTGTAACTGTTATGAAAGTCCCAGGGTTGTTTCCAACTATGGTGGCGAATACTTGTGGAAAACATTATAGGACTGCGCCCCCCTTATGGGCCCCACGGACCCATTTTCTATATTTTTAATACGTTAATGCATATGTTTAGGATTTTGCAAATGTCTCATGTAGTAGATTGCCCTATCTAGGAAAATAAATACAATTTTAACAGGTTAATTATTGTGGCATCAGTGGCGTTCGTAATTAAAAAAAGAAAATTTCCTTTTCTTTGGATTTTTTCTTATTTTTACATTTTTTTAAAATCGAGTAGCCTGCGGGGTAACTCAAAACAACTTAAAAATATCTTCAAACGTTGTCCTTTCTAAAACACTTAAACGTTTTAAAAATCAGATTGAAACTAAAAGCACAAGCACAGTTTAAATTAGTATTAGCTGGGAAAATTCCTTTTTCTCGTTTTTCGCATGGACATGTCATTTTTGCTGGGAAATGCAGAAAGATAATTTTTTTTCTGTTTTTTCTTTTTCATTTATACAAACGACACTTATCGTCGCTGATGGATGTACTACTAGTTAATATTGCTGCGGCCCTTGATTTAGAGTGACCCAATACGTCTGCTGATTGTTTGAATGGGATTCTGACAACAAATCTGCCATTGGGGTCCCGGGTTGTGGTTTGCTCATAAAATTCTTCGCAGGCCTGCTCTTCTTCTGTTAGCTGATGTGCTTGGAATATTTCCTCAATTTCCCAGAACTTAGTTAGCTGTCTATCTTCTTCATAGTGAGTTATCATGCTGACAACTTGAAATGCGGAAAATCCGGATGATATTGGTCCGGACACGATCCACCCGAATACTGTGATTTGTTTCAAAAGGCCTTCTGTAGTTTTTTGCATTCCGTATAAAAGGATGTGGGCATATCCCTTGGTTCCTAATATACCATCTATTGCACCTGATGTCATGAACGTTGGATCGACTAGTACTTTATTCTTCCAACTGTCTAAACTATTTATGCAGAGATGTTGCATTGACTTCCATGGAGTAAAACGTGGCTTGATTTGTGCGTCAATGGACCATTTAGAAACTTTTGGTTCGCCGTCACCAATTCCTGAAATTTGTGCTTTCATGTGACGTCGTGGCAGTCCTGGAAAGTCGAGGAAATATCCCAAGAACAAGGAACACACAAACGACCAAAGCGAAAAGAGAAACAATTAAACGATGTTTCGCCCGTGGTGACCAGGGTGGGCTCGTCAGTGGATTCACTAGTCACCCTGAATCCAGACATCATTTAACACCATCGCACACTCTGACCTCCAACTCTGAAACACTCACAAATAGGCATCGTTCTGCATGGTACTTATTATAAGTCACCTGATACGGGTTCGTCATGGCGTGTTAATCTTTCCAATAGGAATATGCTCCTAAGACAATTAAAACAAGAAGGTAAAAACTTCCAAATCAGTTACATAAATCGAAAAGAATCTAAAAAAGAGAAGATCAAAAGATCTTGGGGGGAAAGAACGAAAATTCAAAATTGGATGAGTTTCCCATAAGGAACACACAAACGACCAAAGTTATAAGTCACCTGATACGGGTTCGTCCTGGCGTGTTAATCTTTCCAATAGGAATATGCTCCTAAGACAATTAAAATAAGAAGTTAAAAAAATTTCCAATCAACCGAAAAGAATCTAAAAAAGAGAAGATCAAAAGATCCAAAGGTCGTTTGTGTGTTCCTTGTGGGACACTCATCCAATTTTGAATTTTCGTTCTTTCCTCCCAAGTTCTTTGATCTTCTCTTTTTTAGATTCTTTTCGGTTGATGTAACTGATTTGGAAATTTTTAACTTCAGGTGAATATATAATATAATAGTTATTTATACACTACCTTTAGTATAAGAGTATATCGGTTTATACGCGGTTTACATCCACATAGCGTTTTATCTGTGAAAAAACATACTATATGAACTTTAATTACTATTCTTGCATGTACGCACTTCTGACGTCACAAATGAGAAATTTCTCAGTTGTTACGTGACCTTCACAGTTCTCACTTGCCATTTATGACGTCACAATCGCACTTTTGACGTCATAAACGGTAAATTTCTCAGGTCATTTGTTCTTACGTGGCTCTACCCACCTGCTCACTTTGGACTTCCAAATTTATTTGTTTATTGAGTTTTCCGATTGCAATTTTTAACGTGGTAGGTGATTTGTATTAAGTTAGGAATGGACAAATTGCCTATTTTTGCAGTTAACCACGTCAGTTTTTCAATGTAGTTTTATTTGAAATATTTAACTTTTAATTAAAGCTTAAATGCAAAAATTGCAAAAGTTTGCCATTTTTTATATAATAAAACGACACTATAAAAACTTTATTAATTGAATCATTTGTATATTGTTAATTTTATTATATATTCAATCAACTATTTTTCTCTCATAGTTGCAAATGGCTGCTCTTGTTATTGATTATGTTGGGAAGGTTAAAGCCCGTTTTTCATACCGTTTTATTTCTATAGTGGTTTGAAACACACAATTCTGTGTGTAAGTATGCCGGTTTTGCATCCGGCTGAGAGTTAACCTCAAAATTAATTAATTCCAGACACTTTTTTTTTAAACTAACACCTCATTTAACTGCGATTTGTTCCCAAACGTGTTCAGCGAATCCAATTATAACGAAAAGAAATAGGAAGTTAGAACTGTGAAGTGAGTAGGCAGGTCGAGGCACGTAAGAACCAGTGACCTGAGAAATTTCCCATTTGTGACGTCATAAGTGCGATTGTAACGTCAGAAATGGAAAGTGAGAACTGCAAAGTGAACAGGCGAATACGTGCACGTAACAACTAAGAAATTTCTCCTCTGTGACGTGAGAGGTTCGATTCTGACGTCAGAACTGCGAACCGTAAAGTGAGAAGTGAGCAGGCGGATAGGGGCCACCTTTATCCTAAGTACTGTTTGCTCATCATAGAACTGCTTAGTTTAGACAGGTTAACTTTAAAATTACTTTAAACTTTTAAGATAAAGGTGAAAATAAATATCTCCAACAAAAATCGCATCGTCAGCCCTACACTGTATTTACTTACCATTTTAGGTTATAAATCCAATTGTAAAAATTAACCCAACTAAACCCCCTCCCCCCGACAAAACTAACTACTAACAAACTAAAAAAATATTTAAAAATATAATTTTGTTTGATTCTGTCTATTTTGATTTCGGGCCCAAGGCTCCAACAAGGTAGGAGGAAGCTAAACGTCATGCCGTTGTGGAAATTAACACTGCCGAAAGCTGCGAATACATTTTGTTGTGTTTGTGGTTAGTTGGTTAAAAATAAAAACTCTGGTAAAATTGTCGCGTGGTGGTCGTAGTGGTTGTTAAACACTACGACCAACTATATGGATTTCGGGCCCAAGGCTCCAGAAGGTAGGAAGAAGCTAAACGTCATGCCGTTGTGGAAATTAACACAGCCGAAAGCTGCGAATACATTTTGTTGTGGTTGTGGTAAGTTGGTTAAAAATAGAGAATTTTGCCACAATTAATATTAAAAATAATAAAATATTACCTAGTTCCCACATATAAACCAATTATTTTGTAAAATAAAAGACCAATTCGGTGTTTTTTTTCGCATTTCTCATTTTTTAGAAGTGACAGTTTTTAATGTGTTCTAAAAAAATGGTAAAATCGTCGCGTGGTGGTCGTAGTAGTTGTTAAACACTACCATAACGGCCATCAAAGTTGTCAAAATTTTAAGCGTTTAGAAATGCCCATAATGTGGCTTGCTGAATTTCGGCCAGTTGTGGTCAGGTTATGAACAGCTCTTCTTTTATTGTTTATTTCTGACCGCGATTTAACTGCGATTTATAAAATAAAGCACTTAAGTTTAAACCTAGGTTTACTTTTGTTTAATCTGCAGTTTTATGCTAAACTGGTTGTAAAATTCAGGCTTAGCCATTCATATGAAGAATGTTTTGACATCAATTTTTTTTTAATTTTAAATAAAAATTAGCTATTTGGGTCAAAAAAGACCTAAATACAAAATTTGTGTCTGTTTGTCACAGGATAACTCAAATACCGCTAAACCGATTCTTATTAAATTGGCACAAACATTTTTGTTATCAAACGCATAGCTGATTAGTTTTTTATGGGGTGGGGGGGTTGGAAAGAGAGTAGAAAGGACTAAACTTTTAAAAGAATGAACACAAGAAGTGTGTCAGCTAGAGACACTTGGTTTTTACATCAAGATGGATAATTCAATCTAAAAAATTGAATTCCTTTTTTAAAACACATCGTGACATGGGAAGATTGAAAATCGTTACGTAATACATATAGAGTTGAGTTTTTGCGTTTTTATTTATATTTCATGTCCAGCAATGGAGGTTGCATCATTACTGGTTTTAAGCGCATTTATTTATTGCTACAAAACAATGAGTAAACTGTACGATAAACATTGTTTACGTTATCTAACCTATTATATTGACAAGAAACTTTTAATAAAGTCTTATTATTTCTACAAAATAAAATACCAAATAAAAAATTACACCGAATTTTCTGATTGGATAAAAATATCTAAAGAAGTTGCGTTTGTTTTTACATTTTCGTAAGTCTTATAAGTACTCGAATCTTAGCTTTTGTTTTCTTAAAGCTAGGAAATGAAAAGATACAAGTAAGGATTTAATTATTTATTTTTGTGAAAATTAGCATAATTCATTATTTCTACAACACTACAATTGTTTAATTGTTTTAAAGAAATTTAAAAGTATCATCAGCTGGTGACCATAGTACGCCTTTTTGTTCTCGAAATTGTTTTGGAATTGATTGAAGCAACGCCGGTGAGTTGCTGGACCATTTTCTCAGGTTAAATCCGGCGGACCTAAGCATTTGTAGTAGCTGGTTTTGTAGCTCTCGGGCTGTTTCTGTATCTTGTGCTCCAGATAGGATGTCATCAACGCAGAAATCTCTTAACGACTCATCACTTCATATCGGGTCAGTTTCCTCATGTGGCCCAATTTTAAGTATTCCGCCATAAATTCCGCATCCTGCTCTCGTAAAGTGATATCTTGTTGTAGTTTTGCTTCAATGTTCGTGAATCTTGCTGCGGCCCTTGATTTAGAGTGACCCAATACGTCTGATGATTGTTTGAATGGGATTCTTCCATCGGGGTCCCGGGTTGTGGTTTGCTCATAAAATTCTTCGCATGCCTGCTCTTCTTCTGTTAGCTGATGTGCTTGGGATATTTCCTCGATTTCCCAGAACTTACTTAGCTGTCTATCTTCTTCATTGTGAGTTATCATGCTGACAACTTGAATTGCGGAAAATCCAGATGATATTGGTCCGGACACGATCCACCCGAATTCTGTGTTTTGTTTCAAAAGGCCTTCTGTAGTTTTTTGGATTCCGTATAAAAGGATGTGGGCATATTGGCTCCTAATATACTGGATCGGCTAGTACTTCATTCTTCCAACTGTCTAAACTATTTATGCGGAGATGTTGCTTTGGCATGGACTGAGTCAGCCTTGGAAGGACAATCATATTGACTTCCATGGAGAACGCACTCGTAAAACGTGACTTGATGTGTGCGTCAACGGATCATTTAGAAACTTTTGATTCGCCCTCACCAATTCCTGAAATTTGTGCTGTTATGTGACGTCGTGGCAGTCCTGGGAAGTCGAGGAAATATCCCAAGCACAAGGAATACACAAACGACCAAAGCGAAAAGAGAAACAATTAAACGATATTTCGCTGGGGTGACACCTGGGGTGACCAGCGTGGGCTCGTCAGTGGATTCACTAGTCACCCTGAATCCAGACATCATTTAACACCATCGCACACTCTGACCTCCAACTCTGAAAGACTCACAAATAGGCATCGTTCCGCATGGTACTTATTATAAGTCACCTGATACGGTTTCGTCCTGGCGTGTTAATTTTTCCAATAGGAATATGCTCCTAAGACAATTAAAAAATTGATCGCGGTGGAAAATGACTCGACCTGCCGGGCCTGCGGGCGGGTAGAAGAGATATCTCGACATGTTATAGGGAACTGCGAGGCATACCAGAGAACGAGATACCATTTATTCGGTTCCCCGACTCTGGATGAGGAGGACCTGCATACGCTCAAATGGGATAAAATACTGGACTTTGCAAAAAGAACAGTAAAACCAGAAGAGCAGACTGCCAGACCAGTGGTGCAGGCGGCGGATTAGGGGCAGGCTCGGGGTAAGGCAGAAAGGGCCCAGGGAGGCCTACTTGCCAGGCTAGAGAGTGAGAGGGCAGAATTATAGAGGTTAATTTTAGTAGATAGATGGTAGGTGGATAATTTGGTAAAGTGCCAAAATATTTAAGGTTGATGAAGAGTTACAGCAGGCTATAAAAAAAGTATTTTAGAGAAAGATGGATATAATTTAAGGCATTTGTTTACTCAAAATTTCTCTTATGTCATCTGTCGGTCAGCTTAAGTAGTGTCGTGCATATGATTTTTATTTTGTCATTTTTATTCATAAAGCAGCAAAAATTATAATTGTTCGAACCGTAAAGTGTGTAAAAAACATAAGGTGGTATTAATTCCTTTCAATCAAAGTTCTTTACAGTTTTTAAATTTACCAAAAAACGTGTCCTACTAAGTGTATTTTAGCACATCTAAAAATAATTTAACAGGTTTTTAAGGAAATTATTTTAAGGGTCCTCATGTCTTTACCATAATGCGGAAATTACTTGTTAAACCAATTTTTATCATTTTTTTAACTTGGTGGGCGACCAAAACGATGAAAACCTTTAAAATGTTATAAAAAATTGTGTATTTTTATTTGAGTTATGAATCAGAATTTTTAAACTTAATTATTAGGTGACAAAAAACATCTGAGAAATTTGGTGTACAAGATATTCATATAAAATGATGATGAGAAGGTGTTTCATACCCCGTGCTTCCATTTTTTAATATTTTCATAGTTTTTCTTTAAACAAATTGTGTTTTAGATCATTTGCAAAGAAATTCACCAGCGCCGCTTTTCTTCAAAGGGGAAAAAATTCTACTTTTTTTAAAATTCCGCTGAATTATTCAGCACAAGCGTCAGAAAAAAACCACCCCGCTTTGCTGAAATTACCGACTTAGGTCATTTTTACCCTTTTTGTATTAAAAAAATTGATTCACTTTGCACAAAATCACATAAAATGATTCATACCGATGTATTTAATTCAGCAGTATTTATTAACTTTTAAAAATTATAACATGTACAATAAGAGCCTTAAGCCTTACCTGTTTTGAGGTGACAAAAACCAGGGCAAATTTGGAAAAAATTAGCTTGAAGTGGGAGGTACTATAGTTTTTTCACAGATGGGTGGAATGTCTTTCTGTTAGTGTAAGATGTATTTTAAATACACACGACTACGAAAATCAGGTTTTTCCGTTTGTCGTGTCGGCTCGCTTTGTGTATTGTTTACTGGCCCACAAGGGTCTATTTTTTGTGGCTTTGAACTTTAATAATATGATTAGAATAGAAAAGAATAATATATTACCGAAAATTACATGGTCATTAACAAAAGTCTATAACCTATGGGTTAAATAAAATTTGCCTTAAAATTATAGTTGTGCTAAATATAAAAATATATATATGTTTTGAAATTTTATGACTACTTTTAAAGGACAAACGCTTCAAATATAAGCTAGTATGTGTACTAATACCAATGATATTGACTTTTTTCTATTTCTTAAAAATTTGTAAACTAAATTCCCATCATAAATAAAAAAAAAATACGATATGAAAAACTGTACAAAATACTCTTTCATAAAATAAAATCATAAAAATATTTAGTAAAATCAATAAATGAGTCTTTTAAGTACATGAATCTTAGATTTTGTTTTCTTATAGCTAGGAAATAAAAAGATACAACTAAGTATTTGATTATTTATTTTTATGAGAATTAGTATAATTAATTACTTTTACAAGCACTACAATAATTTGTTAAATTTATTGAAAATAATTGTTTTTAACAAATAAACAATGTATAAATTGTTTGTGTGATGAAATTGACAGCTCTCCCCTACTCGAAGAGGGTGGAGGGGGGTACAGTTGAAGTACGCTCGATTTCGTTGAAATTTGGTGTGTTGGGGCACTTGGGGATGGAGATAACGAATTTTTAATTAGGTTTAGAAAATTTAATATGGTGGATTCAAGATGGACGATATTTGGTCATCTCTTGCTAACCAATTTTAACAAACTTATGCACATCCGATTGCCCATAAATTTGGCATGCATTTATAGTTCCGGTGACCATACCATACCATAATAGGTCATTATTAGGCACCCCTTCCCCTACTGTGATTAAATTGACAGCTCCCCCCTACTCGAAGGAGCTGGAGGGGGGGGGTACAGTTGAAGTACGCCCGATTTCGTTAAAATTTGGTGTTTTGGGGCGCTTGGGGATGAAGGATTCAAGATGGACGATTTGTGGTAATCTTTTGCTAACCAATTTTAACTAACTTATACACATCCGATTGCGTTCAAATTTGGCATGCATTAATATTTATGAGCGCACCTTTTGCGTAGTATTTTTATCTTTTGCGCAGGAACCGTCTGGAAACTCTGAGCATTTATTTGTGGGTGGGGCTAACTTCACGCTGACCCCCCCTCACTTAATTTTTCTAAGTTTTTATCACTCAATTAGATTGAACACGTTTTGCGCAGAAATG
Source organism: Oxystoma pomonae (assembly GCA_963921995.1). NCBI lineage: Eukaryota > Metazoa > Arthropoda > Insecta > Coleoptera > Brentidae > Oxystoma > Oxystoma pomonae. The sequence continues at coordinate 72,454,934 of OY998165.1, forward strand.
CGCAGTCATTAAGTCATTTTGCGCAGCAACCCCTCAAAAGACATTGCAAGAGCGTGAAGTTGCCCCCCCCACTTTTAATTTTTTAAAAACGAATATTGTATTCACTATTATTCACTATTCACTATTATTCCTTGTTTAATGTTCATTTACGTTCATAATTGTTGTAAATTGTAAACAAGGGTAATTTTTTTTTTCCTTAACCAATTGTTTTGTTGTGCTCAACCAACCTGGGTTTTTTCTGAGGAGAAGGAGCGCTCCAGTGAAAGGGCCTTTTTGAACGAGCGAAAATAGCGAAATAAGGGTGAGTTGAGCTATTATGTACTTTTAAAAATACATTTTGTGCGTTGGGTGGACCAAATGGGTGGTTTTCAGGTTGGGTGTTAGTTTTTTTTAAATTTTTGATGGACTAAAGTGGGTTCATTAAATGGTCCTTCGCGAGTCAAATCTTTGAAAAAGCGACTGTGGTTTAGTGAAATTCGTGATTTTGATTGATTCATGCAGTTTTGCAGCAATTTGTTTTAATTTAATTTGTTTTTTTTTTCAGGCATATTCTGTGTTGTTTTCGTGAAACTTCTATCGTTTTTGTTCGCAATTTTTTTGTCCGTTGGAAAAAAAACCGAGGACGTTCGGAAAACAACATGAATATAGCCGTGTGTGTAAAGTGGACCAAACGAATTTTGGTCAGCATGTGACTTTTCTGGTCGGTGGAATTTTATAGGTTGTGTGGCTATATTCACTTCAGTGTGTGACGTCTGTCAAGTTGTCAAAAGTATTCTAACCTCAAAAAAGGTTCGAATTAACCTCATTTATTTTCTTGTGTTGACATTTTTCGGCGTAATTTTTGCGTGTTTTGAAAACGGAACGATGCCGGAGGAAATAAAGGCGCTGTCGCGTCGCCGAAAATCGGTGTTTATTAGAATGAAAACTATTTATACTTTGGCGCATGATGCTCAAACCGACCCCTCAAAAAAACCGGAATTGGAAGCTCGGTTGGAAAATGTAAGCAATTTGGCAATTCAGTTTGAAGATTTACATTTAAATATTGTGTCCCTTATTAGTGACGACAAATTCGATGGAGAGCAAGCCGTGTTGGATGAATTTGATCAAATGCGATTTAGCATTCATCAAATGTGTAAAACATTATTTCCTCCGCCAGAGCTGTCAAAACATGAACCAAGAGGGGATTCAAATATGTCTGTGTGTGGTCGCCAGAAAATGTTGGCAAAACCGAGGTTAGATATACCTAATTTTAATGGGGACAGGCGTAAATGGCCAACCTTTTTTGACATGTTTCGGACTTTGGTCCATGAAGAATTGGATTATTCTGATATAGCGAAGTTTCAGCTTCTGGTGTCTGTGTTAGAGGGAGAGGCAGCAGAAATAATTAAAAATATACCTATCCAAGGTACAAATTATTTAGTGGCATACAATGCCTTGGTAAAAAGGTACCAAAATGATAGAATTTTTTTGACTGTATATTGGTTGGCTATTATAAATGCTCCCTCTGCAAAAAATCATAGTGCTAATGAATTAAGAAGATTAATTTCTACTTTTAACCAAAATTTGGAAGCTTTAGATGCTTATAAGAATATTGATTTGTGGGATTTTACAAAATTAAATCTTTTATTGCAAAAGGTAGATCCTTTTTTGAAAACACGATTTGAGATTGAACATAGTCAAGACAAAATTCCTTCTTATAAGAGTTTAATTGCATTTTTGGAAACAAATTGTCATGCTTTAGAAAACAGCGCTCTTTTGTCCAAAGCTAGTAATGTGACTAGTGGAATTGGTGCACAAGGGGGCATGCCTCCTAAGAAATATGACACGTCAAAAAAGGGTGGTTCACATCAAAGACAACAAAATTATATGACAGGTACTAGTACAGTGGTGAAGTGTCCTTGTTGTTTGGCAGCTGGGTCAGACACTCTAGAAAAATGTGGGAAGTTTTTGGAGATGGAACCTCAACAGCGTCATGCCTTAGCTAAATCTGAGAGACTGTGTTTCAATTGTCTTGCGGCAAAGACACACTCTTATTCTGAATGTCCTGTGACAGTGGGTTGTGGCATCTGTTCAAGAAGGCACTCGTCTCTTTTACATTTTCCGAGATCCCAAAATGGGGCTCCACCGCCAGCAAGTGAATATATGGGCAATAACCAACAACAAAGTGGTGATAATTCTGATAGTGGAAGATCTGTTAAAGTGAATATATGTAAAAATGATTTTCCTAGTTTCAAAGTGGTGTTGTTTGCTACTGCGCAGGTGTGTGTGCGTGATGTGCATGGCAACTTTATTACTTGCCGAGCATTGCTAGACTCAGCGAGTGAGGCTTCATTTGTAACGGCAGCCTGTGCTCAACGTTTGGGCTTGCCACGTGTTAATAGTAGTACCCCAATAATAGGGTTAAATAATATGACATCCTCTGTATCATTGGGTAACATGTTGCTTTGCTTAACTCCCAAGTCTGGTTCTTTATTGCCAATTGAAGTCAAGGCTGTGGTGGTTCCATTAATATGTGGTTTGACTCCTTCTAGTAGTGTGCGTGATACTTGGAAGTACTTGTCAGGGTTAACACTTGCTGATCCTGAGTATGGAAATCCGCGGGAAGTTGATTTATTGTTGGGTGCTGATGTGTTTTCACACATTTTGCTTCCAGGCTTCAAACAGGGACAGAATGGAGGTCCTTGTGCTATGAATACCATCTTTGGGTATGTGTTAGTGGGCGGTGTATGTAATAATGTGACCTCTAAACGGCAAAGTATTCAAACTTTTCTGACATCATTAGATTTTGAACAATCCTTGCAGAAGTTTTGGCAGTTGGAATCCGTCCCAACAGACATTCCATTGTCTAAGAACGATCAACTGTGTGAAAATATTTTTCAAAAACATCACAAACGTGATACCAGTGGGCGCTATATTGTAAGGTTGCCATTTTGTGAGGAGGCTATGTTGGGTGAGTCCAAAAATCAAGCCCTTCGTAGGTTTTATTTGCTTGAGGCTAGGCTTCTCAAAAATCCCTTGTTTCATAAGGACTATATTGATTTTATGCAGGACTACCTGGACCAGAATCATATGAGCCCTGCTGTGACTATGAATTCTGGAAAATATTATATTCCACACCATGGAATTTGGAAACAATATGGTGAAACTAATAAGTTGCGCGTAGTGTTTGATGGTTCAGCCAAAACTACTAATTCGAAGAGCATTAATGATGTTTTGTTGACTGGACAGAAACTTCAGGTGAATATTGTCTCTGTTCTATTAAATTTTCGAGTAAAAGGGGTAGTTTTTACTACAGATGTTCGCCAAATGTACCGTAATATTCTGATTGATCCGCAAGATGTGTCTTTTCAAACTATATTTTGGAGGTTTGATCAAAGCCATCTTGTACAAGAATTTGTGCTCAACACAGTGACCTATGGTCTTAGTTGTAGCCCATATTTGGCAATCCGCACTCTATTACAACTGGCTGAGGATCATGGAGGTAATTATCCACTGGCTGCTGGTATATTACGTAATCAGACTTATGTTGATGATGCTGTAGGATCTTGTGATAGTGTAGGTGAAGGTTTGGAAATTCAGCGTCAACTAATTGAACTTTTGAAACTTGGTGGTTTCGAGCTTAGAAAGTGGGCAAGCAACTGCCCAGAGTTGCTAGCCAATGTGCCAGAAAGTCATTTGCAACCTATTAGTTTTGATGACAGTGATTCGGTGTTAAAGGTCCTAGGGCTTCAGTGGAGTCCAGTAAATGATATATTTTCTTACTCTGTTCTGCCTGAAGACAGGCCTTGTACTAAAAGGAATATTCTGTCGCAGATAGCGAAGATTTATGATCCGTTGGGATTTCTCTCGCCCGTTGTCTTTGTGGCTAAATCCTTAATTCAAAAGTTATGGTTGCAAGAGTTGAACTTTGATGATGTCCCGGACAAAGAAATTGTTGACCAGTGGACTTCTTATGTGAGTCAGTTGCCTATTTTATCAATGATATCTATACCTAGACGTGTAACTATAGATGATGTGGTTCAGACTGACCTGCACGGTTTCTGTGATGCGTCTATGCTTGGTTATGGGGGTATGGTATTTTTGAGGCAAATTAATTCTGCTGGAAATGTGTCAGTGCATCTTGTGTGTGCCAAAAGTAAAGTGGCTCCTCTTAAGACAATATCAGTGCCCCGTTTCGAACTTTGTGCTGCTCATTTATTGAGTAATCTTATGCATTTTGTCCTAGATAATTTGCGTGACGTCAAAATTGACAGTATCTTTGCATGGTCCGATTCAACAGTTGCGTTGGCGTGGATAAAGGATCATCCATCTCAGTTAAAGGTATTTGTCGCCAATCGAGTTACCCAAATCCAAGAAGTACTCGCTCCTAGTTGCTGGAATCATGTTGAGGGAAAAATCAACCCCGCTGATTGTCTCTCTCGTGGTTTACTCCCTAATGAATTTGTGAATCATTCGTTGTGGTTTCATGGACCACCGTGGTTGCATTGGCCTTCAGATTTGTGGCCTACATCTGAACTTAATGATTGTGATAGTGCTGAAATTTGTGCTGAACAAAAGATTAAAATTCTTGTCACAGAGATATTTCCCAATGTACTTGACGAGCTGATGACTCATTTTTCTTCTTTGCACAAAATACAACGACTTATTGCATATTTATTGCGACCGTTCCGTCGCTTTCATTTAAAGGCCATCTTCGACTCAAAGGCTTTGTGTTTTGAAGAGTTACACAGGGGATTGGTTGTGCTTGTGAGACACGTGCAACAGGAGTGTTTTGGTGCTGATATATCAAAATTGACAAGGAATGAGTCATATTCCAAACCGTTGAGAAAATTAGCTCTGTTTATTGATAGTGTCGGTGTCGTCAGAGTGGGCGGACGGCTTCGTCATAGTGATGATTTGTCTTACGAGACTAAACACCCTATGTTGATGCCTAGAAATCATAGATTAACTATTTTAATAATAGAGCAAATTCATCAGGAAAATGGTCATCCTGGACCAAGAATGATGCATTACCTAGTGATGCAAAGATTTTGGATTCTCTCAGCAAAGCGTGCGATTCATAGTGTGTTGTCAAGATGCATTAAATGTTACCGTGTTAATCCGGTGCCTTTTTCTCCGTATATGGGAAACTTACCTAAGGCTCGAATTTCCCAAGTCAAACCGTTTTCTCATAGTGCAGTAGATTATATGGGGCCCTTCCATATTGTTCTTAGTAGAGCCAGAGGTGTAAGGTCACAAAAGGCGTATGGATGTGTCTTTGTGTGTTTGCCTACCAAGGCCGTACATTTGGAATTAGTGTCGGACCTGACGGCAGACGCTTTTTTGGCCGCACTACGTCGCTTCGTCGCTCGTCGTGGTCGATGTTCTGAGCTTTATAGTGATCGGGGGACCAATTTTATTGGGTCTAGAAACCTATTAGATTCTTATTGTCGAAAGGCTAGTGAATGCTTGGCAATAAAATGGAATTTCAACCCCCCCGGAGCTCCGCATTTTGGCGGGCTGCACGAGGCTGGTGTCAAGTCGACCAAGTCGCATTTGCTTCGTCTAGTCGGCGATCAAATTTTGAGCTTTGAAAAACTATACACTGTATTAGTTCAAATAGAAGCCATATTAAACTCTCGTCCATTGTGTAGTCTTAGTCCAGACCCAAACGACCTTTCATGTTTGACACCTGGACATTTCTTGACCCTCGAGCCTTTAACGGCGCCCCCTGATGAAGATTTATCAGGCATCAAGGTTGGACGTTTGAGTCGTTGGCAGTTGGTACAACAACTACATCAAAGCTTTTGGCAGAGATGGCAGATGGAATATCTCCACCAACTTCAAACACGTGAAAAATGGAATACTCCAGAAAAACCTCCACAATTAGACACTTTAGTCGTGGTAAAAGATGAGAATACTCCACCACTGCGCTGGACCCTGGCACGTATTATTAAAATTTACCCTAGCCCTGATGGGGTTCCACGAATAGTTAAAATTAAGACAGCCAAGGGCACTTTTGACAGACCGTTGGTGAAGATTTGCCCGCTACCCTTACTATAGAGTTACAGGCTGACTACAATTTGTTTGTGTGTGTGATTTTGAATACATCTATTTTTCGATCTTTAGAAATGTGCGATTGTCAAAACTTTGCTGCAACAATTGCAAAACATTTTTTTTTTTTTTTTTGGGTGTTTAAGTATCTTCTTTCATGGGAATTATTTTTTTTTGTTTGGGGCTAAAATTCTTACCTAATTTTAAGTGGGCGGAAATGTTTGATGTTCATTTACGTTCATAATTGTTGTAAATTGTAAACAAGGGTAATTTTTTTTTTCCTTAACCAATTGTTTTGTTGTGCTCAACCAACCTGGGTTTTTTCTGAGGTTATTTGACAGATGTCTAACCTCAGCCTATTCGACGCACGCCGGCACACGAGAAGGAGCGCTCCAGTGAAAGGGCCTTTTTGAACGAGCGAAAATAGCGAAATAAGGGTGAGTTGAGCTATTATGTACTTTTAAAAATACATTTTGTGCGTTGGGTGGACCAAATGGGTGGTTTTCAGGTTGGGTGTTAGTTTTTTTTTAATTTTTGATGGACTAAAGTGGGTTCATTCCTAATTTAGGTTTTTGCGCAGAAACCCCAAAAAGTATGTTAATTTAACCTTGCTAAATAAAATTCACACCTGACATTTAGCTTAGTGAGACGAATCGTTTTCTTATGCTGAGCTGAGTCAAAGTTTGAGTGTTTAACGTAAACGGGGGGACTGGAGGGGGGAGAGAAAGGTGACAAATATGAAAAGTTGGATACAGGATTTTTTTAGTAAAGTTATTTAAAATATCTTCAAATAAAATATTGCCCTTTAAAGTGAAGATCGTAGTGAAAGTAACTTTTCCGCACGCTCGTAGGAAGACATATTTACAAATCAGTACAAATATACATAACAAAAAATTAATTTACAATTTTTTCGTAAATGTACAAATTTATCACTTAATATAAAAATACCAGTACTCCCATAGTTCTTTGTATAACCCATATATTTTTGAGATGATATAACGGCCCTGCCCTTGCATTTCCCGAAGAAAATGCGTACCGATAATAGATACTTAAAGTAAATATTTCAACGCATCCGTATCGGTATACGTAACGCGTTCGAAAAAAAGTCAAAATACGCTACATTTTTGACTTGTTTAGGCGATGTTACAAACGATGCCCACTTTTTTGAAGGGTGCGATGAGAAGACTACTGATTGAAATCGTTGCGTACGTTCGTGGGCCCCTAACGATACGTACATCCTTCCGTACGCAACGAGATTCTGTCATCACACCCGTCAAAGAAACATGGCATGAGCAAGTCAAAGATGTAGCGTATTATGACTTTGTTTCGAACGCGTTACGTATACCGATACGGATGCGTTGATATATTTACTTTAATTGTCTAATAACTGTCCCAACCAAGTTAGCCTGGAAATAATCCAGAAACGAGGTGTCTACCGGGCAAGCGCGTCGATTGAGTCAGTTGTGAAAGCAACTGACAAACTTTTTGGAACTTTTGGAAAAGAATTTGCTAGTGTTTCCCGTAATTTTGTATCCATAGAAAATTGGATTCATCTAGATTTGAAAATGGACAAAACAAAATTGGAAAACAAAAAGCAGGATCCTTGAGGCTTAATTCAAACTTCTTTCAAAAATAGGGAGGCTTTGTAGAGGAGTTTAAAATGACAGTATACAACAAATAATGTTTACTATTCTACTAAAACACGACCTATTAGTTTGCTGTTTTTTGACGTTAAACGTAAATTTTCTAAAACTAACTTCGGCAGTAAGGGTCCTTTGCAAATGGTCTTAGAACGTTTGGTACTAAGAGACCCAGTGATCATTTGTACCGAATTTCATAATTCTATCGTTATTCTTTAAAAATTGTTCTTCATCTGATAATTCTGATAGATAGACTCACGCGTCACATGATGTCAATATTAAATATTATGACAGTCATGTGCATGGAAACGCACGAAAAAGTTGTAGGTGGAACCGGGTGTAAGAAGAGACATGCCATTTTTTCTATCAGTGATCTTTTTTTGCTGAATAAGCTAAATTTACTCTTTAAGGCCACCGATTCGTGCTCCACATCCAAAGTTCACCCAAATCTGATGTTTATTTGACTCCAAAAAGTATGGATATCACATTACCCGTTTTGAACGTCACTTCGACATTTCCTTGGCTAGGGTCACTAATAATACATTTTCTGAACGAAATTAATTAATGAACTTTTTTTTTAAATTTAAAACTGAGTTTTGACAGATGATTATCTATAGCCCTAGTAATAAATAATTCAATTTGATTTTTTATTAATAATGTTTTAAAATTTACACGCTATAACGTGGTTAAATAAAAAACAAATGTTCATTAATAATGCGTATTATTGTTGTTCAAATATAGTGAATAAAATATTGCTTTTAATATTAATTTTTCTTTAAAAGGAGTTTAAAATCAGTTAAAGGTAAGTGAAATGTATGACAATATACTTAATAAATTTAGTTAAAAAATTGTATTATTGTTGCTAAAATTTATTGAATTAAATATTGTTTTCAAAAAATGTTACCAGTAACTTTTAATTAGGTAATTAAAATTCTGTTAAAAATATTAAAAAAATGTAATAATAGTTGTTCGTATGAAATATTAAATGTTTGTTTTAAAAATGCTACATTTCTTTAGAAATTTTATCTGACTATGTAACACTATTATTATATTATTATATTTGTTAATGAAATGTAACTAAAGTAGGAATGTAACACTCTTACGTTAAGGAGAATGACAATTGATGTACTGGCGATGTAACAGAGATTAAAATGTAACAACTTGTGTTGCGTAACTGTTTTTTAGCATAATGGGGTACCTAATTTATCATACAATCTAGTAAAATGACGTAAAAACTTATTTTTCTTTTTAAATTGCCTTGTTAAATCTAAAAACTTGTAAAAATGCACATTATTTATTACACATCTTATAAAAACTGGTAAGAAGATATTTCTGCGACGTAGAATCTTTTAAGAACTCTTAAAAATGTGCCTAATTTATTATGCAATCTCGTAGAATCGCGTAAAAACCTATTTTTCTTTTTAAGTTGCCTCGTTCAATCTTATAAAACTTGTAAAAGTGCACTTTATCTAATGCACAAAAAGCTAAAACTAACGAATTTTTTGCTCATCCGAATAAATGCTGCTTGGTCATTATGACTATACAGGGTATGCCAAGAGTTTAAGTCCACCCTAATATCTCCAAAAGTAAAAGAGGCAGAGGAGTAAAATTTCACATAATTACCCGTCGCGTGAAGGTGGCGGAGCACAGCGTCGACGATATATTTTGGAAAATTTTAATGAAGCTTTTTCGTCTGTTTCCAAAAACACTTCATATGTTACTTTTTTCTTTAATGGTTTTTAAATAAAATGACAAAAACTTTTAAATAAGAGCAATGAACATTTTATGTAAGAGAGAGAGAGAAAAAAGGAGAGAGAAAAAAGTAACATTTTTTTTTTGGTTGTTGTGTTCATTTAACTTTTCCAAAATATATCGTCAATGCCCTAGCTCCGCCTCCTTAATGACAGTGCGATGATTTGCCTCCAAAAAGATACTTTTTTATAAACCGCCTAATTATGTGCAATTTTACTTCTCTGCCTCTTTTGGTTTTGGAGATATTAGGGTGGACTTTAACTCTTGGGAAACCCTGTAAAGTCATAATGACTAAACAGAATTTATTAGGATGAGCAAAAAATTCGTTTGTTGTAGCTTTTCAATGTGATTAAAGTGACTAAAAAAGTTGGTTAATCTAACCAAAAAACCTATTAAGCGTTACTAAAGTATCCATTTAAAACAACTAGACAATCCGGTAAGGGCTACCGAGTTGTTATTACGATTCTATATTCGTAGTAACGTTTACTAGATAGTTTAGCTAGGGTAAATAGATAGTTGGTTAACTGCAACTAAGATACTTGGGTAACTGCAACTAAGTCAGTAGTACTAGATTCTAACCAGGTGAGTCTAGTTATAGCAACTAAAAGTTTAGTTGCATTTATATTGTCGTGTAGTAGTCTAAGAATTTGAATATATTTTTGAGGGTATCCAGCTTTTTCCAGTATTTGCAAAAGAGCTTCTCTGTTGACCGAGTAAAATGCTTTGACTAGGTCTGTGAAGGCCGTAAAGAGGAAGCGATTTTGTTCTCTAGATTTCTCTTGCATTTGTCTGGCACTGAAAATCATGTCAGCTGTGCCTCGATTGGGCCTAAATCCACACCGTGTCTCTGGCAGATTTTGTTCAGCAATCGGAATTAATCGGTTTGATAGCATCCGTGCAAGTATCTTTCCAGCAACAGAAAGCAGAGATATACCTCTGTAGTTTCCACATTGTGCCTTGTCGCCTTTTTTGAAAATGGTAACTATAGAGGCGTCTCTGAGTTCGGCAGGAATGTTCTCAGTGGTCCATATTTTACTTTATTAGAGTGTGCATTTGGGAATTAAGGGCGGGACATCCTTGTTTGTAGAGTTCATCAGCGATACCATCTGTGCCTGCTAACTTGTTTTTCTGCTGTCTGATTGCCTTTTCGACCTCCTCTAGTCTCGAAATCTCACTTAAGTGTTGTTGTGTAGTTTCCTCCGGAATTTTGTCAAAGGTGTCGTTATCGATCTGAGACTCTCTGTTGAGTAGTTTTTGGAAGTGTTCTTTCCATCGTGAATTGATAGAGGATCTGTCTTTAAGCAGCCTTGTTCCATATTTGGATCATAGGAGATTGATACGTTGTGTAGTCGAACCATATATCATCTTAGTAGCTTGAAAGAAGGGTATGGTGTTGTTGGACTCAGCTAGATGTTGCATGTCATGTGATTTTGTTGTCCACCATTGGTTTTTTAATCTACGTGTTTGCCTTTGTACTTCTGCTTTGGCTTCTTGATATTGCCTTTTATTTTCGTTAAAGTTATGGTGGCTTTTCCAAGCATTATGTTTTTCTCTTCCTCTCAATAAGGTCTTGAATTTCTTTGTCGTGCTCATCAAACCAGTCTTGATGTTTTCTTTGTGTGTAGCCGACTGTTTCTTCGGAGGCAGATGTTATTGCTTATCGTCAATATTCTTCGGGTATTGTAAAGTACCCAGCTTTTGATTCAGAGGGACTTGGAATTTTATTCTGATTTGATCATCATTATCGTTCTACATTAAATCTTCTTCTGATTTGCTTTTTTTCACGACTACTTCTTGGGGTAATGTGCAAGTTCATTTTCGCTCGTATCAGGCGATGGTCCGTCCAGCAGTCGTCTCCACTCGTTATTACTCTTGTAATGTTTACGTGTTTTTGATATCTGGAATGTACAATAATATAATCAATCAGACTTCACTGTTTTGATCTCGGGTGTTGAATTTGTCTTTTTGTCGGAAAATTGTATTTGAGATTATTAGGTCATATGAGTCAAGTAGGTGTAACACGTCTTACACCTTCGGCTTAAAGCCCACGATACGTCCAAAAATATTTCGCGTCCGAAATAAAATTGATAAGTTTCCTCTAAATCCGGAACATTTTCTAATGCGTATAAAACATCCAACTTTATTATTTTACTGCATATAAAACAGTAAAGGAAAATCCATTTTAGCTACACGATATATGTAAATCATGTTCAAAACGATACTCGTACCAGAATCTTGGTTGCCTTTCACAGCCTACTTGAAATACCTACGGCTATTTCATAAAAATCGCATTTTATTTTAAATGAAAATACTTTTAAACAATTCATTTGAAAAAATTTTCAGTAACTTTTCACTAAAAATACATGTTCCACAGAATTTAGCAATTAATATACCATTTAGATAAATAGATTTCTAGCAAAATTGACAGTTAAATTTTTGCCATTCTGCCATAACTTTTTTATGTCTTAATCAAATTTTGAAACTGTTACCTCATATGATGCAAAATTTTATTTTCTATGAAAATGTTGTCAAAAAAATTGTGAAAAAAGATTCATTTATCGGAAAAAAATAGTTTTAGCCGCTTGAAATTCATAAAATAAAAAAAATCATATCTTACTTATACGAGATAACTTTCCAAAAATCCTTCCACCGTGAAGTTTTGGGAGCTCTACTAATACCAAATTTGAAGAAAAGTTCCCGGAGATTTTTGGTGTAAATGTAATTTTATATAAAAAAAAGCTTTTCAAATACAAGCCTTTATAAAATTTAAAGTTTATTAAAAGTAGAAAATAATTTTTACCATTCTGATATCATAATAATTAAAGCCATGGGCGCAAATTAAAATTAACAATGTTCATTAATATATTAGAGAAATGTTAGAAGAGCTTGGGTCGAGTTGAGTTGATCCTTGCATTTCTCCACTTTATAGTGAATTCAGATTCTTGCGAATCAATCAATAATTATCAATAAAATTAATTTATCAAATCGACAGGGCCAAACTTCCTGTAATGCGCCCATCGATTTTATTACATATTATAAAATCAAAATGCCAAAAATTATTTTTTACTTTTTAGTGAACTTTATATTTTATGAAAGCTTGTATTTAAAAAGCTTTTTTTTATATATAGTGTGTTCCAAAAAAAACCGGACTTTTTGGATTGCCTACAACTCCACCAATAATTATCTGAAATTTAAAATTTAAAGTTTATTTAAAAAAAGAAGCTTTAAAATTTATGCGCTTAATGTCGAAACTGACATTTCTTCAAAATTTAAGATGGCGGACAGATTTAAAAAATGAGTATTTTTGACCTCCTCCTCTGCAAAAAGATTGCGTGCGCCACTGTTGCAAAATTATGATGTGCTCTAAATAGCCTTCTTCTTTAAAGGCATACACGCGTTTTGATTTTTTAAATCGGTTAAGAAATAAAAAAGTTCTGCAGTGTTACGTTTAATGCTGTTTGTGTGATAAAAGACTTTTTCACTAAAAGTTATCATCTTTTCGACGGTATATGGTTTGGTCAAAAATAATCGGAATTTAAAGATTTTAAGCTCTCTTAACAGCTAAAAGTCCATGTACTTTATGTCAAAACTGCCATTTCTTTAAAATTCAAGATGGCGGCAAATCTGAAATGTGCTTTTGTTACCTTCCTGAAAAAAAATTGGACAGCACTGTAAGAAAATTAAATTGTGCGCTAAATAGCCTTATTCTTTTAACGAATACACGTTACGTTTATTTAAATCGGTTAAGAAATAAGAAAATTATGCAGTTTCATTGCTATGAATCATCTTTTTAAGCTGACCAAATTTTATGCGGCTTATGTCAAAACTGGCATATCTTTAATATTTAAGATAGCGGATCGATTTGAAAAGTGGGTATTTTGTATTTTTCCTGGAAAAAGAACGTGTGCGCCACTGCCTTATTTTTTAACGTAACGAATTAAAGTCGGTTAAAAAGTAAAAAAAATCTGAAGTTTTAGTTGTAACAATTATATACCTATTAATTTAAGTCATTAGGTGTTGCAAAGTAGAATTAGGCCTTAGTATGCCATGAAAAATAAAACAAAAAAAAGACTTAAATAACTGTCTTTGCCTGTCAGAATACACGTCTCTATTTTATATTATTAAATCAAAATGGTGTTCCAGGGAGAACATAAGCACCTAGTAAAAAATCTGTTTAAAACTCAAGACGAAGATAATTCATTACCATAGATGATGTAAAATAAGAAACCCTGCAATTAAATTAAATTAAAAAAAAAAACTTAACCCGGCATATCTTGGCAAGACTGGGCGATTGATCCTTGTATGGATGGAAATCCCAGGATAAAAATTAATTTTTTGTTCACAAAAAAAAACAATACTCAATTAAGACCAAAGTAATTGGTCTATTATCACATATCTAAATTTAATTATTTTTTTGAGGGGTCAAAAATACTCAGCCCATAAAGCCGTCTGCCATCTTGAATTTTTAAAGAATGATAAGTTTTTCTCTTTTCTAGTTGCCTTATAAAATTTTTATTGCTAAAAAAACATCGAATTTTAAACTGCAAAACTTTCTTATTTCTTAACCAACTTTAGTAATCGTTACGTGAATATACGTTAAAAAAATTGGGCTATTAAATGCACATTTCCATTTTATTACATTGGCACACACATTCTTTTTCCAGAGGGGATAAAAAATACCCATTTTTCAAATCTGTCCGCCATCTTGAATTTTAAAGAAATATCAATTTTGACATTAGGTGCATAAAGTTTCTACATTTAGCTATTCATAAAGTTTAAAATCTTTAGATTCTGATAATTTTTAACCAAACTGTACACCGTCGAATAAAGAGATGACTTACAGTAAGAAAACTGCATAACTTTCTTATTTCTTTGCCGATTTAAATAAACGTAACGTATGTTGACGTTAAAAGAATAAGGATATTTAGCATATAACTCAATTTTGTTACAGTGGAGCACATTTTTTTTTCAGGGGGGAATTTTAAAGAAATGTCAGTTTTTATACTGGGCGTGTAAAATTTAGACTTTTAGCTTTTAAGAAACTTTAAAATTCAAAAATTCTGATAAATTTTAATCAAATTGTATTACGTCGAGTAAAAAGATGACTTATAGTAAGAAAGTTTTCTACCACACAAACACCATCAAATTTAACACTGCAGAAATTTCTTACTTCTTAACCGACTTAAAAAAAACAAAACGGTTATACACCTTTAAATGATAAAGCTATTTACAGCGTATCTTAAATTTATTACAGTGTCGCACACTTTTTTTTCAAGGGTGGTCAAAAATACCCATTTTTTAAATCTGTCCGCCATCTTTAATTTTAAAGAAATGCCAGTTTTGACATTGGGCGCATAAATATTGAAGTTTCCTTTTTGAGATAAACTTTAAATTTTAAAATTCTAAAAATTATTGTGGAAGTGTAGAAAACCCAAAAAGTCCGTTTTTTTTGGAACACACTATATATAAAATTATTTTTTAATTATTAGATTTATACTGTAACGAAACTTCCCATTCTTCTACAATTTTCTTCATTACTATTAGCTCAGACAGGCACGAAAATTCCCCAAGTTAAAAATTAGCTTTTCTTTCAATTAAAAGAATGTTTTGACAGACCTTCCCTAATGTTCCACTATTGTTTTTTTTTATCCTCGTATAGCAGGACCAATTTATATTTCATATATGGAGAGGGGTTTTCAATATGTCAGTTTTGAAAATATTAAGCGTTGCGCGGTAGAAAAGACTTAAGAAAGAAAGAAATATGGAAGTGAATTTGCCTGGCACTTCTGCGCATTAAGGCCGATTTTCCATATTTCGCGGCCGATCTTTGAACGCGCAGGATTTTTGCTTTTCACGAGGCATTTGAAAACCTTTTCCTGCTAAGAGCGGGACAATTTTTACTCGGTTTTTCGACTGACCACATCGTTTTCAGTTTTTTTCCGCTCACCATATTCCATTTGCAGTAATTCCGCCCTTGAGTGAGTTTCAAAGTTTCAGGTAGGGACCTTTTCATTTTACTTGTAAGATCTACTGCTCTAGTAAACTTGTAGCTTGCTTTAATTATTTTATTTAGTTTTTTTTTAAACCATGATTTTAAATAAATCTACTAATTTTAGCCCTTTGGGAATTACATGCAGAAACATGATAGAAGTAAGTGTGTATTTTCTAAAAACCACCGAATATTACTGTTTAAATAAAACGGTTTGAAACAATAATAATTTATTTCTCATTCTGTTGAATAATAATTTTGTTATTTAATAATATCTTAACAGTTGACAGCAGTAGAATTTGCACTTCGATCACAAGAATTCAGTAATTTGTAAAATACTGGTGACTTCAATTTTGGTTATGATTAACTTAAGGGTTGACAGCTTTATTAATTACTCCACCCTACTTTGTCCTTAAAATTTTATAATTTTTTTCTTTAGTAACATATTTTCCAATCCGTGTAGGAAATACGTACAGAAATTTGGTAGAAGGAATTGTTAATTTTCTAAAAAGCACAGAATAATATTATTTAAATCGAACAGTTTGAAACAATAATAATAATTTATCAACTCCAGAGCTTAGGATATCTTTAAAGATCTTTCTCCGGAGACGCTTAATTTTCTTTCAAATTGAAGGTACATTTGCCGATTCTGCAATTTGACAGATTGCCTCCTGTGTCAGATGTTTTCATCATCATTTCATCTCTTAATTCCTAGCGCCGTACTGATGAGCACCACAAGTGTGAAATCCGGATCTACGGTTACCATTATCTTTTTTGAGGGAAAGTTCGCTATTCATTGATTTCTTTATTAATAATTATATTTGTTCATTAATAGGTTGTTTTCAATTTTGGCTCATAATATCTTAACGCTTGACAGCAGCATAATTTGCAGTTTGTTCGTAAGAACTCTGTAATTTGTAAAATACTACTGACTTCAATTTTGGTTATGAGTAACTTAAGGGTTGACATCTTTATTAATTGCACCACCCTGTCCTTCCAATTTTCTCATTTTAATAGGGTACAGATAGAATATGAGAAAAATGGATAGAACTGAAGGAAAGAAAAAAACCTGAGGCACTAGGTTCTTTATTTTCTTTTGCTAAAACTGTATAATTGGTGCTATGTTTTCTGACTTTTTGACTTTTCTTGCTGTTACCTTGCATTGTTTGTTACCGCATAAAAACTCGCTTGTACAAACTGGCTTTGCGTTTGTTGCATGAAATTGTTTATTTTTAGTAAGGAAGTACTGTCTGAGCTAATCCAAAGGTAGCTTTTTAAAAGTTCATTATAATTTTCAGGGCTGGTTTTGAAACATATTATCTTGACGTTACTAAAAACTTGAGTGTTTTATGTTTTATTTGCCTGAGATACCATTTTTTTTACTGTAGGATTACCAACCGTTGCGAGTTAGTTTTAAAAAATAAATCTGGGTTTCTTTAAATCTCGTGCAAATATTTTATCGACAGGTCCAAAAGGATCCAGAGTTTTCGCGGCAGAAAAATTTAACGAATATCTAGAAAACGTCATAACAGATAACAGCTTAAAATCCTGAACCCATCTACTAATTTTTCCTAATTTCTGTTTTAAAATTAGTCAAAAATAAAAAAAATTAAAACGAGTCTCACAAAAAGTATTAGAAGGCGACATAAGAGGAGCTGTCTCCGACAACAAGATTGCTAAGCCTGCGGAACAAAAAAGATCAGAGAAAAACATCCCGCAAAGGCAGGAGTCCTAAACTTCGGAAACAATGAAGATAATACGTCAGTTATTCAGGTTGATATAAAAGATGTAAGTTAATCCATCAAGCAGTTTAATAAGAGCTCTAGTGGTGGAATAGATGGTCTTCGCCCTCAATATCTATTGGATTTGTTGGATGATCAAAATGATGATATTTCTAGAAAACTACTGACAACTTGGACTAAATTTATTAATATGGTGCTATTGGGAAACGTTCCAAATTTTATTAAACTAATTTTTTTTAGCGCTAACTTTTGCTCCTTTGAAAAAAAAGATGGCAGTCTTCGTCATCGTTTAACCATTAAGCGACTCTGCTTAAAATTCATATGTATCGAGATTAAAGAAAAAGTAACTTCGTTTGTTGAACCAACACAACTAGGCTTTGGAATAAGTGGAGGCTGAATCAATTCGCATTTAGTTAGAACGTTAATATGGTAATATCATCAAATTTTGAAGAAAAAAAAGAAAAAGTTTTTCTAAAAATAGTGCCGTTCTAAAAGAAGTGTTACCACAAGTGTCATCTGTCTGTTTCTGCCATCACTGGTCAACTGAGCTTTCCATCGGATTCAGTTCAGTGTTATAAAAATGCACTATATGCAGTGGCTCCTGATTGGTCGACTCAAGCTTTCAAAGCAACCGACTTGCTGCTGATGAATTTGATCTATCACCTTCGAGAAGATTCGCTTGAGCGTTCGCATGAAGACTGCTACGCGGATTCTCAATCCAACCCATTAACATGTCGTCGTCAAAAATTAAAGACATTTATTTTGTTGTAAAAGTATCTTGTACGAAAAAGCAAAGTTAAAATAAATCCCTATAGTCTATTAATTGAAGTTGAGTTAATTACATGGTTCTTACGTGCCGGATGAGACCACCGAACAGACAGAACAGAATAGACAGAACAGTGTTAAAAAATCGTACGGAAAAAAACTTTCCACAAAATAAAGAGTGTACATCCTGGTGGATTTGATCAAAAATTGGATTTAAGAACAAAAGTACTGGGTGAGTCTTTCCAATTTTATCCTTTTTTATTGCCTAACCTTATGAACGAGTTTTCCTTTTACCGATTTAGTGTCGTTTTTGCATGCGTTAGGTTCTGTACAATTGTGCAGTTTTTTTTTGAACTTATAAAGAACGTTTGCCCATCGACAATTTGTACAGTAGGTACGTGGTTAATTTTGTTAGCGAACGATAATTTTTGTACGCATTTTTTAGTGCATAAAATATCAAAAAAGAACTGATTTTTGTACGCAGTATTGCACAAAAAAAGTACGCATTTTTTAATGCAAAAAAATAGCAAAGTGTGTGGTTAAAATTTAGTACAGTTTAAATTTTATTAGTACAAAATAATACGCTTTCAGATTTAGATTATTTTCAAGTAAAAACAAGAAAAAATGGGTTGGAATCAATTTGTTCAGAATTTGAGGAAATTTAAATAGAAATTGAGAGTGATTTAGGAGGTACGAATGTAGATGAGAATGAATGGTATTTGTTTGACAAACAGTACAATGAGTTGATGGCAAAAGCTGCACAATATTTAAACGATTTTGATCGGCAAAGTGATTGTAGCAGTGGCTCAAAAAAATCGCCTTTTTTACTGCCTAACCTTATGAACGAGTTTTCATTTTACCGATTTAGTGTCATTTTTGCATGCGTTAGGTTCTGTAAAATTGTGCAGTTTTTTTTTAACGTATAAAGAGCGTTTGCCCATCGACAATTTGTACAGTAGGTACGTCGTTGATTTTGTTAGCGAACGATAATTTTTGTACGCATTTTTTAGTGCATAAAATATCAGAAAATAACTGATTTTTGTACGCAGTATCGCATAAAATAAGTACGCATTTTTTAATGCAAAAAAATAGCACAGTGTGTGGTTAAAATTTAGTGCAGTTTAAATATTATTAGTACAAAATGGCAAAGCCAGAAAATATTAGAAAATGTGCTGGACTAAAAGCCAGATTAACATTTTTTAAGAATTTTTTGACCGAATTTCAAACAGAAATTGAGAGTGATTTAGGAGGTATGAATGTAGATGAGAATGAACGGTATTTGTTTGACAAACAGTACAGAGAGTTGATGGCAAAAGCTGCACAATATTTAAACAATTTTGATCGACAAAGTGATTGTAGCGGTGGCTCAAAAAAATCGGTTATGGCCAACAGGAGGCTTCTTTCAGATGATTGCAACCTCCCCCGTATAAACGTTCCAAAATTTGACGGTAATTTTCAAAATTGGTTGGAATTTCGATATACGTTTGATTCGTTAGTAAACGAAAATCATTCCTTGAGTATTATACGCAAATATCATCACTTGAGAGACTGTCTCTCTGGTTCAGCTGCTTTGGTTATAAAATCTTTGAAATTTTGTGATACTCAGTTGCTTGGAATCTTTTGCTGGATAGGTATAATAATCATGTTAAGGTACTTTTCAATATTGAATCCATCCAAAGTGAATCTGGGGAACGTTTAAGGTCACTGATAGATACGGTTTCCAAACATCTTAATTGTCTTCAACAAATTCAGGAACCCACGGTTAATACTTTAATTATTACTTAATTAGTACAAAATTGGACTCTCATACAGCCACAAAAGATTCTTTGACTCTGGACGATATGAAATTTTTTTTAAATAACAAAGCGAATTTGTTGGAAGCAATAAGATTGAATCAATCTAATGTGCACCAAGAAGGGAAAAAAACAATACAATACGCGAGGCTTATTTACGGCGGTGTCAAGTTGTACTTTCTGTAATCTCACTCAATAGTAAATTGCGAACAATTCTTAAAATTAAGAATAAATGATCGCATAAAAAAGGTACAAGAGTTAAAACTTTGTGTAAACTGTTTAAAATATGGACATCATAGTAAGGTGTGTAAAAATACGCCGTGTAAAACATGTTCGCTAAAGCACAACACGTTGCTACACATTCCGCGACGTCCACAGTACAATAGTATACAAAATAGTACAGTACAGAACGAAAATACTGAAAAAAGTACGGATACAAATGCGAACTCACAAGCAAAAATTAACAATGGTACGAGCGCAAATGTATCCACAAATACTCAAAAAAGTACAGAGGTACAAAAAAATAGTACA
Organism: Oxystoma pomonae; assembly: GCA_963921995.1. Taxonomy (NCBI): domain Eukaryota; kingdom Metazoa; phylum Arthropoda; class Insecta; order Coleoptera; family Brentidae; genus Oxystoma; species Oxystoma pomonae. The sequence continues at coordinate 72,475,179 of OY998165.1, forward strand.
GTGTGTAAAGTATCGTACAGTCCAGCCAAAACATTGCTTAGCACTGCGTTAGTACGGGTATTGGACAAAAATAGGCAGTCACACATTTTAAGAGTTTTATTGGATTCGGCCTCGCAAAGTAGTTTTATAAAAACTGATGTGGTTGACATGTTAAATTTGGACAAAAAAGAAATAAATATGAAGGTGTCGGGCGTGAATAAAAAGGTTTCAAATGTACAGTACGAATGTGAAATTGAAATACAGTCAGCACAACTAGTCAGTATACAGTATAATAATTTTAGTAGAAACATTTCATTGTTAGTGTTGCCTTATATAACGGGAAATCTTCCGATTGTGCCGATTAATACAGAAAAAATAAATATTCCTGCGAACATTTCGTTGTCTGATCCTACTTTTGGTACGCCCAGTGACATAGACATGTTAATGGGGGAATATTATTTTGGTCATTGATTTGTGTGGGTCAAATTTCCCTTGGAAATAATTTGGTTTTGCAAAAAACAAAATTATGTTGGATCGTAGCGGGGCCTACCGAGTCGATTGAATTTTCGGATTCGATGCAAAACGTACTGTGTAATTTCACCCAAAATATCGATATACAAGAACAACTAAAATCTTTCTGGGAAATTGAGGAAGCTTATCTGTCAAAACCTTTGCGTTCGAAAGAGGAAATAGATTGTGAAGACCATTTTATACAAAATACGCGTAGAACGGAAAACGTTTGTTTTGTAGTACAAATACCCCTCAAATCTACGCTAGGTGAACTCGGTAACTCGTACGATCAAGCAAAAAAGCCATTTATTTCGTTAGAGCGGAAATTACAATCAAATGTTGAAGTTAAACGGCAGTACATTGAATTTATGAACGAATACAAATAGTTAACCAATATGGTAAAAGTCGATGATAGTACAAAACAGCAATACTCTTATTACATGCCGCATCATGGAGTCGTTCGTGAAGAGTCTTTGACAACCAAGTTGCGCGTTGTGTTTAATTGTTCTATGAAAACCATCTCGGGTATAAGTTTTAATGATTTGCAAATGGTTGGGCCGACAATACAAAATTACTTAATGTCAATTTTGTTACGTTTTCGTGAACATAACTACGTGATAGCTGCCGACATTGCCAAAATGTACAGGCAAATTCTTATTGCGCCTGATCAAAGACCTCTGCAACGAATTTTATGGCATGACGACCAGAAAAGCCTACAGAAACATTTGAATTACAAACGGTAACGTACGGGACAAGTTCCGCGCCATTTTTAGCCATTCGTTGTTTGATGCAATTAGCATTTGAGCATAAAAGCGTAAATTCTCAAATTTCTAAAATAATGCAACGAGATTTTTACGTCGACGATCTTTTAACGGGTGCTCAAACAGTCGAAAATGCTGCGGAAATTGCACGTGCTGTATCTCAAGTATTAAGTATGGGATGTTTTGAATTACGGAAATTTTATTCAAATCATCCAAGTGTATTAAAGTACGTGGAAAAATCCGATTGCACTAATAATATAGTAATAATATAGTTTTGGTGAAAATGAGAACGCAAAAACGTTGTGTTTAATGTGGAATTGTCAAACGGATCACTTAACGTACAATATAAAAGAATCATCAAACAAATCCCCAGTAAAAAAATGCACAATTTTGGCTAATACCGCGCAGATTTCTGATCCGCTTGGTTTACTTTCGGTGTGTATAATAAAGACCAAAATTTTTATGCAATAATTATGGAAAGCAAAATTGTCATGGGATGAAGCCGTTCCTTTTTCATTACATACAGCATGGCTCGACTATGAATGTCAGCTTCCAGTTTTAAACCAATTGCGCATCAATCGACATGTCATATTGCAAGGATCCTATTAACATAGAAATTCATGGATTCTCAGATAGTTCGGAGGCAGCGTACGGCGCGTGCATGTATTTAAGATCTATTGATCAAAGCGGTCAAGTTTATGTAAACCTTTTTTGCGCAAAAGGTAAAAACACAAACGTTACCGAGGTTGGAACTGTTGGGTGCTTTGGTTTTGTCGAGATTATTAAATAAAGTTCTTGCTTCGCTTACAATAAAAATAGACAAATGCGTGTTGTGGCGTGACTCAATCGTAGTACTAGAATAGTTAAAATTAGCTCCTAACGTGTTGAAAAGTCGCGGAAATACAAACCAATACAAGTGATTACATGTGGCGGTATATGTGCCGTCCGAACACAATCCCGCGGACTTAGTTTCAAGAGGGTTGAAGCCAAATCAAGTTTTAATTTCAAAAATGTGTTTTTTCGGGCCCGAGTGGTTGAGTAAAAATGAATTATTTTGGCCGGAAAAAATTTGCTCTCAAGAAAAATTGTCTGAATTGAAACCCATGATATTGACTTTACATTCAACAACTAACGTAGAATTTCCCTTTGAATAGTTTTCAAATTTTATGCATTTGGTTAGGGTGACTGCATACATGTTGAGATTTCTTAAAAATTGCAAATTGGCAAAAATAAAAGATAAATCTTCTAAAATTGTAGGTCTTCTAAGTGTGTCAGAAATTTCGAATGCGAAATTAAAATTAATCAAAATTGCCCAGGAGCAAACTTTTTATGAAAATATTAATTACTTGATGTATAGAGAGGAAGTAAATTCTAAAAGTAGAATTGTTGGATTGCATCCCTTTCTTGATTCTAATTTTGTTTTACGAGTTGGAGGTAGACTTGCTGATTCTGAATTAGAATATGACAAAAAGCATCCAATTCTTTTGGATTGCAAACATAGATTGACAAAATTGCTATTTGAATACGAACATAAACGTTTATTGCACGCTGTTCCACAGCCCTTATTAGCTTCAGTAAGAGAAACATTTTGGCCATTAGGTGGGAGAAATTTAGCAAAATTCGTTTTTCGACAGTGTGTAACGTGTTTTCGCCAGAATCCAAAGATTTTAGAACCAATAATGGGCAATTTGCCAAAAGAGCGGTTACAATCTGGTGAGATGCCTTTTAATGTGTGCGGCGTAGATTACGCGGGATATTTTTTAATTAAAGACAGAAAGGGCCGAGGAACCAAAACCTCCAAATGTTGGATAGCTTTGTTCATTTGTGTTAGTACTCGCGCCATACATTTGGAGTTGGTTACGGAATTATCTAAAGATGCTTTTATGTTGGCGTTAAAATGGTTTATATCACGCCGTGGTAAACCTTCTCTAATTTTTTCTGACAACGGTACGAATCTAGGACATTTCTTACAAGAAAATTGCGATGATATTGTGAAAGCGGCCTCTACTCATGGTGTACAATGGAAATTCATACCTCCTTGTTCGCCTCATTTCGGGGGAATTTGGGAGGCGGGCGTGAAATCAAGGAAGTATCATTTGAAGCATGTGATGGGCAAGAGTTTGTTAACGTTTGAGGAACTGTACACTCTCTTGACGCAGGGTGAGGCGGTGCTGAACTCACGTCCGCTCACCCCTTTGTCATTTAATCCTGTTGACTTAAATCCATTAACCCCGGCTAATTTCCTCGTCTGAAGATCATTACAAAGTTTACCCGAATGTGACCTACAAGATATACTCAAAAATAGACTTAATCATTTCCAGTTAATCACCCAAATGAGACAAAATTTTTGGTCCCGGTGGCAAAAGGAATTTATGTCAGAGTTACAACAAAGACGAAAATGGAAGAACAATCAAGCTCAGCTTAAAGTTGGAACCCGAGTGATCATCAAAGAAGATAACACCCCGGTTATGAACTGGAGATTGGGACGTGTTGTTTGTTAGTCTACATCCAGACAAAGATGGAGTTGCTAGAGTTGCAATGATCAAAACTGCAAGAGGGGAAGTCAAGCGATGTTTTACAAAAATTTGTCCATTTCCTTCTTCAGTTAACCAGCAAGAAAATTAACTAGTTGAAAGTCAAACCTTTTCAAGGCGGGAGGCATGTTACCACAAGTGTCATCTTCTGCCATCAGTGGTCAACTGAGTTTTCCATCTGATTCAGTTAAGTGTTATAAAAATGCACTAGTAGTTCCTGATTGGTCGACTCAAGCCTTCAAATCAACCGACTAGCTGCTGAGGAATTTTATCTACCACCTTCGAGAAGATTCGCTTGAGCGTTCGCATGAAGACTGCTACGCGGATTCTCAATCCAACCCACTAACACGTCGTCGTCAAAAATTAAAGACATTTATTTTGTTGTAAAAGTATCTTGTACAAAAAAGCAAAGTTAAAATAAATCCCTACAGTCTATTAATCGAAGTTGAGTTAATTACAAGAAGCAAAGAATCAATTTCGTGAAATCCTTTCTTATGTTATAGCTCAATTTATAGCTCACCGTCTCTACTTTTCCATGGAAAACATATGTTAAATTCAGAAGAAGGCGTTCAACAAGGAGACCCGCTTGGACCTTTACTTTTTTGCATCGCTGCACATCCTCTTTTTCAAAAATTCAAATCGAAACTTAAACGTTGCTGAAGATCTCCTTTTGATCGAAAAAGATGGTCCAAAAATTTGACTATTTAATTTAACTAAATACGTCAAAATTCCTGATACCCTTAAAGAAACCAAATTTAATATTTTAAAAAATTTTACAATTCTTGGTGCTCCTTTAAATGAAGAAAGCAAAAATAATTGGTTGCAAATCAAAATAAACAGTTTAGAATTCCTGGAAAAACGATTACTAATGCCCCATCAAGCTTTTTACCTTTTAAGAAACTGTTTGTCTTTGCCACGTCTAAAATATTTACTCAGAGTGGCTAAATCCATGAAAACCCACTTTTAGGCGAATTTGATGAATCGGTCAAATAAATCTTCACCAAATAAATATTTATTTAACTTCCGATCAATACCTTCAAACATCATTCCCAGCAAACTCGGGAGGATTAGGATTGCGTAGATGTGAGGTTCTTGCCTTACCAAGTTTTATTTCTTGATGCCAACAATCAACAACTTTGATTAAAAACACAATAGATCATTTTGAAAACATTGATATTGATGGATTTAAACCAGCTATAGAATCTTGGAAACCTCTGATTTCAAAAATAATGGACTGTCCCTATCATGGAATTAGCAAAAACACAACTTTTAGAAAGCGCTAAAGATGTGAAGGATCAAGCCAGATTAAAAGTATACTTTTTCAAACTTTCATGTGCATGGCTGCATGCTTTACTAGTTCTCAACTTGGGTCTTCTTTTTAACAGAAAACTTATTCGAATTGCCTTTGTACTTCGCTAGGATGTGGAATTATTAAATCCCATATATGTCAATGTTGAGTTGTGGTGGATTGTTCAGGAACTCATAGTTTATCATGCCTTTATAGCAAAGGCCGATTTTCCAGACATAAGGAATGCAACGAAATTATTAGAAAAGCACTCATTACAACAAGGCACCATCCTACTCTAGAACCTAGTGGACTAAACGCTATTTTATTTTAATGCGGAAAATCTTTGGTTTGGGACGTCACTATCATAGACAATAAAGCCGCAGAAGAAGCAGAAATGAAAAAAAGCATTAAATAGAGAATGCTTTTGAAACATTAGGCGAGGAAGGGCCTGTATGTAGGTAGTTTTTACATTAAATCTCCAAAGTGCTCATTGTATATATGTATATAAAAAAACAAAAAAGAAGTGATTGGCTGTATCAGCGTCTCAGCATAGCTATTTAACGAGGAAACGTAATCAGCGTTTTGAGGATGAAAGAGTTTGAGCCAGAGGATTCCAAAGAAAATTAAGTTATATTATACATTTTTATTATTCTATCACTAAATAAACGAGTAATTTTTTCAGTTAATTATTGAACTAAAAATTTTAAGTGATACTATAACTGGTTTCTTCACTGTTTAAAAGCAACCTTGTTGGTAAAGGAGACTATAAGCTCCTTAATTTCTTACAGTGGTGCTCCAGGCATTTCCTGTGGATTTTCCCTGGGATAATGCCTCAAAGAAAATTCGACAGAAATCCTGTAACGTCAAGCTAAAGGGAAACTCTACTGTGAAACTTATTTTCTCTTAAAAGAGACCTAACTCTAAGACAAACTAAACTATAAATTGATATGGATCTTATACACACAGATAGAGGGAGGGCCAATATACCCCAAAACGACGTTTTTTTAAATTTTGACCGTCTATATCTATGAAACTAGACATAGAAATCATTTTGTGTTCCCATATTTTTCTTCTGAAATAATTTTTCAATGTTTTTCGTGCGGGGTTCTTTAGTATGCTTTGAGTTATGTTGATAATGTAATTTTCTAAAAAAAAACTACATTGGTACAAAGTGACCAAAGGCTAAATCGGGCATTGATTGTTTATAAATTGAAAAGACCTAGTGTAAAAAGAAAATACTTATTATCTATCCACTTAACCAACTCTCCCATGCAATTAAACTTTGGTTAAAAAGTTATGAATTTAATTTAATCAACTCCCACGAATATAGTTTTTACCTCTAAAATTTAAAAATATTTAGTGGAACATAAAAGTAGAAACTTTATGTTCGTAGAAGTTTTGATCCTTACCCCCTCGGTCACCTTTCGCCGTAGTTTTTTTGAAAATGAAATTATCACCGGAACTATACGCTTACCATATTTCAAGTTGATGGGATTTGTTTCTACAAATTAGTTAGTAAAATTTGACTAACAAGATTTGTAAAAAAAGGGTGAAATTCAATAAAAGCCTGTAAAAATGGTAAGGGCATGATCCCAATTTTTTTTCCGCATATGATTAGCGCGTATCGCTGACATACTGTTTGTTTTAATACTGCGATTATTTATTTGTGCGGGGTGGAGCTCCACATGCAGATGCACCCCGCATTTTAAACTAAAAAAAAATTCAGGTAAGGACGCATGAGCCCAATTTTTTTTCCGCAGATGATTAGCCCGTAATTCTGACATACTTTTGGTTTCGGTACTGCTATTGTTAATGAGTGCGCAAAAATTTTATTTTTCGAATGCAGGGTGTAGCTGCATGGACCTCTCCACTAGGCTTAATATTTAAGAGAAGTTTAAGGGTGAAAACCGCATCTTGATATGCCAAGCCATTTTTGAGCTACTGGCTTTTTGAAAAGTCTGCATTTTGGGATGGGGTCTATAAGTTTTTTATTTGTACAAATTTCGGTTAGCTGTAAATGCCCTTTTTGTAGATTTTTTAAAGCAGAATTCGACTGTCAAACTGGATTTTATCTGTTACCTTTATGAGTCCTATTTATTTGATTTTTCAAAATTAGCTTAAGATTCTCTATTTGTTCACTATTATTTTATTTACTCACTTTTTAGAATAATAGAAAATAAAAAATATAAAAAAGTCATTCCATAAGAAAAATACCAACTTTGTATCATATCTTATAAACTAAAAGCGACAAACTAAATTCAGTTTGACAGTCGAATTTTGCTTTAAAAATCTACAAAAAAGCTATCTATACCAAAATAGAAATTTTCGCAAATAAAAAAGTTATAGACCCAATTCCAGAATGCAGACTTTTCAAAAAGCCGACCGATGAAAACCCACTTTTAGGCGAATTTGATGAATCGGTCAAATAAATCTTCACCAAATAAATATTTATTTAACTTCCGATCAATACCTTCAAACATCATTCCCAGCAAACTCGGGAGGATTAGGATTGCGTAGATGTGAGGTTCTTGCCTTACCAAGTTTTATTTCTTGATGCCAACAATCAACAACTTTGATTAAAAACACAATAGATCATTTTGAAAACATTGATATTGATGGATTTAAACCAGCTATAGAATCTTGGAAACCTCTGATTTCAAAAATAATGGACTGTCCCTATCATGGAATTAGCAAAAACACAACTTTTAGAAAGCGCTAAAGATGTGAAGGATCAAGCCAGATTAAAAGTATACTTTTTCAAACTTTCATGTGCATGGCTGCATGCTTTACTAGTTCTCAACTTGGGTCTTCTTTTTAACAGAAAACTTATTCGAATTGCCTTTGTACTTCGCTAGGATGTGGAATTATTAAATCCCATATATGTCAATGTTGAGTTGTGGTGGATTGTTCAGGAACTCATAGTTTATCATGCCTTTATAGCAAAGGCCGATTTTCCAGACATAAGGAATGCAACGAAATTATTAGAAAAGCACTCATTACAACAAGGCACCATCCTACTCTAGAACCTAGTGGACTAAACGCTATTTTATTTTAATGCGGAAAATCTTTGGTTTGGGACGTCACTATCATAGACAATAAAGCCGCAGAAGAAGCAGAAATGAAAAAAAGCATTAAATAGAGAATGCTTTTGAAACATTAGGCGAGGAAGGGCCTGTATGTAGGTAGTTTTTACATTAAATCTCCAAAGTGCTCATTGTATATATGTATATAAAAAAACAAAAAAGAAGTGATTGGCTGTATCAGCGTCTCAGCATAGCTATTTAACGAGGAAACGTAATCAGCGTTTTGAGGATGAAAGAGTTTGAGCCAGAGGATTCCAAAGAAAATTAAGTTATATTATACATTTTTATTATTCTATCACTAAATAAACGAGTAATTTTTTCAGTTAATTATTGAACTAAAAATTTTAAGTGATACTATAACTGGTTTCTTCACTGTTTAAAAGCAACCTTGTTGGTAAAGGAGACTATAAGCTCCTTAATTTCTTACAGTGGTGCTCCAGGCATTTCCTGTGGATTTTCCCTGGGATAATGCCTCAAAGAAAATTCGACAGAAATCCTGTAACGTCAAGCTAAAGGGAAACTCTACTGTGAAACTTATTTTCTCTTAAAAGAGACCTAACTCTAAGACAAACTAAACTATAAATTGATATGGATCTTATACACACAGATAGAGGGAGGGCCAATATACCCCAAAACGACGTTTTTTTAAATTTTGACCGTCTATATCTATGAAACTAGACATAGAAATCATTTTGTGTTCCCATATTTTTCTTCTGAAATAATTTTTCAATGTTTTTCGTGCGGGGTTCTTTAGTATGCTTTGAGTTATGTTGATAATGTAATTTTCTAAAAAAAAACTACATTGGTACAAAGTGACCAAAGGCTAAATCGGGCATTGATTGTTTATAAATTGAAAAGACCTAGTGTAAAAAGAAAATACTTATTATCTATCCACTTAACCAACTCTCCCATGCAATTAAACTTTGGTTAAAAAGTTATGAATTTAATTTAATCAACTCCCACGAATATAGTTTTTACCTCTAAAATTTAAAAATATTTAGTGGAACATAAAAGTAGAAACTTTATGTTCGTAGAAGTTTTGATCCTTACCCCCTCGGTCACCTTTCGCCGTAGTTTTTTTGAAAATGAAATTATCACCGGAACTATACGCTTACCATATTTCAAGTTGATGGGATTTGTTTCTACAAATTAGTTAGTAAAATTTGACTAACAAGATTTGTAAAAAAAGGGTGAAATTCAATAAAAGCCTGTAAAAATGGTAAGGGCATGATCCCAATTTTTTTTCCGCATATGATTAGCGCGTATCGCTGACATACTGTTTGTTTTAATACTGCGATTATTTATTTGTGCGGGGTGGAGCTCCACATGCAGATGCACCCCGCATTTTAAACTAAAAAAAAATTCAGGTAAGGACGCATGAGCCCAATTTTTTTTCCGCAGATGATTAGCCCGTAATTCTGACATACTTTTGGTTTCGGTACTGCTATTGTTAATGAGTGCGCAAAAATTTTATTTTTCGAATGCAGGGTGTAGCTGCATGGACCTCTCCACTAGGCTTAATATTTAAGAGAAGTTTAAGGGTGAAAACCGCATCTTGATATGCCAAGCCATTTTTGAGCTACTGGCTTTTTGAAAAGTCTGCATTTTGGGATGGGGTCTATAAGTTTTTTATTTGTACAAATTTCGGTTAGCTGTAAATGCCCTTTTTGTAGATTTTTTAAAGCAGAATTCGACTGTCAAACTGGATTTTATCTGTTACCTTTATGAGTCCTATTTATTTGATTTTTCAAAATTAGCTTAAGATTCTCTATTTGTTCACTATTATTTTATTTACTCACTTTTTAGAATAATAGAAAATAAAAAATATAAAAAAGTCATTCCATAAGAAAAATACCAACTTTGTATCATATCTTATAAACTAAAAGCGACAAACTAAATTCAGTTTGACAGTCGAATTTTGCTTTAAAAATCTACAAAAAAGCTATCTATACCAAAATAGAAATTTTCGCAAATAAAAAAGTTATAGACCCAATTCCAGAATGCAGACTTTTCAAAAAGCCGACGTAACTCGAAAATGGCTTGACATATCAAGATGCAATTTTCAACATCTCTTAAACATTAAACCTCGCAAGTGGCGTCCAGCTTTTTTCAATCTTCTCTTGAAGTACCCAAAACCCTTCAAAACCATTGAATTTTGGACATCCTGTACAGCTACTTATATGATTTTTTTTTAATTAAGGATACTATTATTATACATGTACTTCGGAAAGTTAGATTCACTAACACACTACACTTTGCTATAATTAGTCACAAAGTTCTTCCTATGTGTATTGAACATCTAGTGCCCTGAAAGGTTGGTCTATGTCTTAATTGAATCCATTCATACTTAAGATGCTTTCGAAGAGTGGTAACGCAACTTCCCAAATACTTGATCGGACACTTGATCCTACTAGAAGGATTCCTACATGTACTTCCATTCACATACTTCACAAAATATTACTTTATTTATCCAAAATCTCATGACAGTTTCAAGTACGTATTGTTTCTTTGGTAAACTGCAAGAATCTAAGTCAGTAGTTTTTATTGTAATTAAGCTATCTTAGTAGAACTCAAAAGATATAAAACTGAGCTTTAATTTCTCTCAAAAAAATTTGAATTACCTTGAATTTTAATTTTTCGAGGCCCATCTTACAAGTATGTTCACTAATAATTAATGCCTTATTTAGCTTTTGGTGACCAGGAACATTTTTACGGTCGGCCCTGAATACTAAAGCAATAAGGAAATATAAAATACCTCGCTGATTTTAAACAATTGTTTTATTTAAAATATAATAAACATCTATACAAGAACGAAGTTATAACACTAAAGAACTCAACGGGACTTTGCATATCCCGTAGTATCCTTTTGGAAGACTACCTCAGGCACTTCTTCTTCCAACCGATCAATAAATTCCAAAAATCATGCATTATTTTCAAGATATCTTAAAAAGCAACCCACAAAATCACGAAAAACCAAGTATCAAAAACCAAACAATATTTTTGTTTTTTTAACCTCCCATTATTTGCAAATAGAGGCCGAAGGTAACTCCTTAGTTACCAAATTAATCTTCCTCTTATGTCTTCTTTTTTTTTGTAAAAGGCCTTTTTTATTGGAGAAGGTAATGTACGTGGCAGAGCCACACTTGACTGTACCAGCTCGAAATCACTTTGCAGAACCAACTAACCAAAAAAATTCATGAGAGTGAAGAGCTTTGTTTAGAATGTTTGGTTTTGAGATAATTTGGCCCAGAGAGGAACTTCCAAGTTTTTAAACGAGATTTTTTCGAACCAAACAACTTTGCAGCTTTGCCTGAGCACAACAGCTGGTATTGTCAAAATATAACTTCCTTTATGTAACGTCCTTGCTTATTTATTTTTCGATTTTCCAGTCTGTTAAGGAAATGGTCGAAGGGAAAACTTAACCATGTTTTTCAACACTGAACACTATGATGGATAGGAATTTCCTAAAACTAATACCATTTTTGGTAAGCTTGTTTCGCTTTTCGGTTTTTGCTCTATATTGACCTACATAAAGCCTTATTTAAGCTTCATTTATAAACGCACTTCTTACTAGGGATACAGAGATAGATAGAACCAACTCCTGCGAAAGCCAACTGTCTCTTTTACTCTTAGAATGAATAAAGAGACAGACTGCGTTTATAATTCAAGAGTTTGAGTGTTAAATTGGGTTTACCCAGTAGCATAGTGGACAATGCTCATATTTAATTTATAATTCTCAAAGTTAAAATCAACTGAACAAGTGATATATATATATTATATTAGCCGAAATTTTAACAAAGTTACTGGATGCAAGACTTACAGGAGGTGACTACAAAATAATTACATCATATACAAAGGATATAAATGTAAAGATATAAATTCCTTTTTGCTGCTATGCCTACGTAAGGCTTTATGCAGGTCATAATAATAGAGCAAAAACCGAAAAACGAAAAAAACTTACCAAAAATGGAATTAGTTTAGGACGTTCAGATGTCATAGTGTTCTGTGTGGAAAAACATATGGTTAAATTTTCCCTTCGACCATTTCCTTAACCGGCTGGAAAATCATAAAGTAAACAGGCAAAGACGTTCCATAACATTCAAAAACTTTATTAAAGAAAATAAATAAAATGTTTATCAAAGTAGGAATCACATAAGTAAATAAATGCCGCACCGTAAATTAAAATTTGTTGCATGCAGCATAAAAATGGTAAACCTATTTTTTAACTTATAATTTTTGGGAAATATATGAAGAAACATATATAAACAACTCTGAATATGAATCTAATACATATTACACAAATTGTGCATATACAAATAATCAGAATCAACACGAAAATGGCTGGATGACAAAAAGTGAGAAAAGAAATTACAAGAATTACAAAAATGTGTTAAGTAAAAATAGTGTATTATAAAAAAAAAGTTCGAAATATCTCAAATTCCTCGCCAAAATTATGGAGCATGGTAAATAATATAATTGGAAATAAAAAAAAACAAAATATTGATATAAATCAAATTAATATAAATAAAAAAATTTGCTCTAACCGAAAACAAATGTTTAATGCTTTTACCATTATTTAAATGTTGGAAAAAAATATGCAAGCCAAATAATTACTCCAAAAAATAAACCTCCTCAGAAGCCTGCAAAATAACTTCTATATTCTTAAATTTTACTAATCCCCTTGAAATTAATAAAAAAAAATTGAAACAAAAAAATCTCTTGGGTATGACTATCCGAGCAGAAATAATTAAACAAATATCCGAGCAAATTGCGCCTCACATCAGTTATTTGATTAACAAATGTATAAAAGCTCTTAAATTTGGCATAATTTCAGCTTTATATAGAGCAGGAGATAAACACGAAATCATTACAGTAATACCAACAATAGCAAAAATTTTTGAAATAGCTCTTAAAAACAGATTGGTTAGATTTTAGAGAAAAATAATCGACTCTCAGAAAACCAGTTTGGGTTTCGTGCGGTAAAGTCAACGGACGATGACATCCCGCAAAATAATTTATGAGGCACATATAACAAAAATGCTTTTCTTTGCATTTTTGTTAATTTGGCCAAAGTCTCCGATACACAAAAAGCTAATAGAAAAATTAGAAAGACATGGAATCAGGGGACCGCGCGTTGAGTTACTAAAAAGTTCTCTCTCAGACCGACAACAGGGAGTAAAAATTGGAGAAACGGTAAGTAACATGCAAACTATGAAGATCGGTGCTCAGACATTGTTATTTATATTATATATGAACGATATATTTGAATCTTTTAGGTTTGATAGCAAGTTTTGCGCTTGATACTTTTATGTTTTTTACTGCTCAAAATCAAGTTATTTATTGTAAGATTGACGTAAAAAAGTTCTTTTGTTAAACACATGTCAATCAACAACTTTGTCCATAAAAGTTTATAAAAAAATTAAAATTCAATTTATTAATTTTCATCAATAAAACCCAGCCTATAGATAATTAAACATACTAAAAGTTGGTCCTTCGCAGGACGGTTTAACTAATAAGAAGAAATAAGAGGAAGAGTTGGATTTGGTGTCTACAAGAAGGGCACTGCAAGATAAGTCAAGATAAGTTACGACGTTTAATTTAAATCAATTAAAACATACTAAGTTATCTAACCAAGTGGGTATAGTTAGTTAATTTTAGTACCTATTTTACCATCAATTTTCTTCTATTTATACACAGCAATTTTTCAATTTGGTATGTATTTTACCATAAAGTGCCTTCAATTTAGGCACAGTTATTTTTAATTTTGGTAATTATTTTACCGTAAAAATTGTATTGTTGTTAAACCCTAATCTTTAGTATTTATAATTTACCGTATTTCAAATAAAATCAATTACAGTTATGGCTGCAAAGTTTAGAGAATATATAAAACTAGAAAAGTGTTCTTTAATAAATTGGCTAACCTTCAATTTTTTGTTCAAAATTTAGAGTCTGAAGAACAAGTGCCAGAAGCTTTATGAGGACTTTGACCAGCTTCAGACCAAGATTGAGAGCATATGTGATGAGTGGTTAGTGGACGAGCATATTTTAGAGCGCCAAACATTTGTGGTATTATTTATCCTTTTCAACTTTGAAAACGTTTTTGAATTTAAAAAAAAACGAAAAAAATACGTGCAATCAAAAAGAAAACCATAAATATAAAGTTGCCAAAATTTGACGGTAATTATGGCTTGAAGTGAAAAAATTATTTAGTTCATTGGTGCATCAAAACTCTTCAATAATTAATATTTCATAATTTCATTACCTTTAGGGTTCACTTGAAGGTAATGCAGCAAAAGTGATTCAGTCGTTAGATTTTTCAGATGAAAACGATTCAGAGGCGTGGAAGCTTCTTTACGAAAGATACGATAATTCAAGATTACTCGTAAATAATCATATACAGTCCAGTTTTAATATTGAAGTTATTCAAAAATAATCTGCGTCTTATTTAAGACAATTAAATGATATTGATTCCAAAGATATGAGGGCTTTAGCAAATCTAAACCAACCCGTAGATCACTGGGACGCCTTAATTATTTTTATCGTTTCTTTCAAGTTGGATAAATCTACTTTACGTGAATGGGAAGCGAGTGGGAAAAACGACTTACTCAAATGGAATGAAATGATAACATTTTTACGTTCCAGAGCTGATCTTTTGGAAACCTTAAAATTGGTTGTATAAATTTTGAAAAATCTAATATTAAAAATAAAAAATAACAATTTTACAGTAAATAGTACGTTACATTGCAATTTTTGCCAAGATTTACATGCTATTTATAATTGCGAAAAATTTTAAAAGCTTTCTATATCCGAAAGGATTGACAACGTCAAACGATTAAAACTTCGTATGAATTGTTTAAGAACATCATATTCAGTCCCTGTAAAAATGCAATGGTAATATTATATTATGTAAGAATTTTCCTCAAAAATCTACTTTTACATACAAATACAAAATAGTTGAAGCTCCGCTAACACAAGAAAATAAATCAAATGCCGAAAACGAGGAAGCCAAATTTGGATGAATAAACTTTGCTGTCATGATTAATGTAAAGGGAAAAGATAACAATTTTTATTCGTGCTGAGCTTTACTTGACAGTGGTGCTCAATCCAATTTTGTATCCAAAGAATTTAGCGATAAATTGAACTTGCAACTATTTGCTACAGAGATGACAATTTTTGGAATAAACAAAAAATCAAAAAATATCACCAAATGGTGCAGCGTGTCTATTTTTTCTACTTCCAACAATTTCTAATAAATTGCCTAGTTTTATGAAAAATTAAAAAATTCCAGAAAATCTTCCAGTGGCAGATCGTAGATTTTTTGAAACCCAAAATATTGATATGCTCATTGGTTGTAGATTATTCTGGAAACTATTGGTTGTTGGTAGGATCAAATTAGGCAAAAATTTATCATTGCAACACAGTAAAAAATTTGGGTAGTTTATAACAGTGGCTTGTCCTATTGTTTCTCCAGGTTCACAAATAAACTGTCATTTGGTTGAAAACGAATTTTCAGAAGATGATCAGTTGAAAAAGTTTTGGGAAATTGTACCTAGTAAATATAAAATGTCACCTGATGATTTAGAGTGTGAGTGTGAACAATTTGAACAGACTACTTTTAGAGATGATGAAGGTAGATTTGTAGTAAGCATTCTTTTGAAGTACCCTAAATATTTACTGGGAAATTCTTATCATGTTGCTTTCAAACGTTTCGCTTATTTAGAACAAAAATTATCTGAAAAAAAGTATTTTCAAATTAAGTATAAAAAGTTTATTAATAAGTATGAATCGTTAAGTTATTTGTCAAAAATAAAAAATTAAATCATAACTGATGTTTCATATTTTTTTGCCTTATCATGGGGTACTAAAAGAATCAAGTTTAACTACAAGATTACGAGTGGTTTTTGACGGTTCTGCAATATCTTCATCAGGATGGTCTATAAATGGTTTGCAGTACATCGGTCCCAAATATCAAAATGACATATATTCTATTTTGATAAGATTTAGAAGGTATCAGTATGTTGTTTCTTCTTATATTATAAAAATATATCGTCAGATATTAGTCCACCCTGAGATTCTGAGATAGATGTTTACAACAAATTCTTTGGAGGGAAAACCCAGAAAATGAAATTGTTACGTATCAATTCAATACATGTACATATGGGCTCAGTTCTCTTCTACATATTGCTAATCGGTGCATTAAACAGTTGGGATATATTTATTAACATTTCCTGTCCTGTGGCGTCTGATTCATTCTTAATGATATGTACGTCAGAATGAAAATGGTAATATAATGGTAATAGAAGTCAATATATTAAGTGTTAAAATTAATGTAGCTCCTATTAAAACGATTTCGATTCCCCTCTAGGAGAAAAATTAACCAATAAAATAATCGCGTCATTTAAAATATCTGTAAGATGTTATTTTTGGTCAGATTCACAAGTGACTCTTTGTTATATTAATACAAAGTCAAATTTATTACAAACTTTTGTTGCTAATCGAATTAAAAAAATACAAAATTTATCTGAACAAAATGATTGGAATTATGTTAACACTAAACATAATATAGCGGAGTGTTTCCTAAAAAATTAGTGTTATGGTTTACTGGTCCTGATTTTTTATATTTTCCCCATCAATCATGGCCTACGTTTTCAAAAGAAAAAAAAAAGAGAGTTTTGACAGTGATTAAAAATACACAGTCTGAGTTTCTAAATGATTTATTTTTTCAGTCAGGAGTGATTTTCTAGTGAGATCGATTTTTTAGAAAGAAACGAAAAATTAGATAAAAAACATAAACTATCAAATTTGGAATCATTTTTAAACAGAAACAGTTACCTACGTGTTGGTGGTCGATTAGAGTTATCATCTGCTTTGGATTTTCATGGTAGACACCCATTACTTATTAATGGCTATCATAAGTTAACTTAACTTTTGTTTGTTTATGAGCATAACAGATTATTGATGCAGGGTTTCATCTGCTTCTGTCTTCTATACGACAAAAATATTGGTTAATTCGAGGCACTAATTTAGCAAAAAAGACTGTTAGAGATTGTGTCAAATGTTTTAAATTTAAGCCAGAATTTCAAAAGGCTCCAATGGGAAATTTGCCATAAGAAAGTATTTCTCAATCTTTTCCTTTTGAATACACTGAAATTGACTTTTGCGGTGTTTCTTAATTAAAGATAAAAAAGACAGAGGCTCCAAAGCAATAAAGAGTATTTATATTTTTGTTTTTGTATGTTTCTGTACAAAAGTACATTTGAAGTTAATGACAGATTTAACGACTGAGTCGTTTTTGGCTTGTTCGCGAAGGTTACGACGTGGTACACCTCGGCATATTTATTCAGACAATGGCCAAACTTTTGTCTCTGCTAATAGAGAATTAAAATTTCTTTATGAATTTTTTACAGCCAAGAAATCCCTGCAATTTCCAACGCTATCACACATTTTGCTGCCTCTATTTCAACAAATTGGCACTTTATCCCTCCATATACTCCCAATTTTGGTGGATTATGGAAATCAGCTGTAAAAAGCAGTAAATTTCATTTAAAAAGAGTTTTAACAAACACGAGGCCAACTTATGAAGAGTTAAATACGGTAATAATTCAAATTGAAAGAATTTTAAATTCTCGACTTCTTTCTCTCTTCCGACAGAGCCTAATGAAATGTTACCTATTACTCCTTCTCATTTTCTAATTCGACGAAATATTGTTACTCCATCTGATCCCGACCTCACTAAAATTCCAATTTCAAGATTATCTCGACCAGAGTTTACATAAAATTTAACGCAATAATTTTGTATTCGTTGGAAAAAAGAATATTTGTCAAATTTACACAAAAATTATGAGATTGCTTCAAAGTTAAAAGTCATTATGAAAGACGAAAAAGTTCTGTCATGTTATTGGCCATTAAGAAGAATTGTTCAGCTATTCAGAGTTGCCTTGATCAAAACATCAACAAGACATTTGTGTTTTCTGCCAAACCAAACCGAAGTTGAAAATTAGTTGGTTGTATTATATTTCAGTTGCTCTTTTCCTTTAATGAGATTATGTCCTTCCCATCACGACGATTATTTTGAAGTTTCCATTCAAGGCGAGAGCTATGTTTAAGATCAAGTTATCCATTGTAAGATTGACGTAAAAAGTTCTTTTGTTAAACATGTCGATCAACAAATTTGTCAATAAAATGTCATAAAAAAGATAAAATTTAATTTACTAATTTTCATCAATAAAACCCAGCCTATGGATAATTAAACCGTCACTGCCGATTGATACAATAAAACTGAAGAAATTGCAAAGAATGACTTTAAAAAATTTAAAGACTGGTTTGACTAGAATACTTTAACACTTACCATAAGTAAAACTCATTTTACTCCATTTTCTTCATATAATTCAGGTATACCAAATTTGGACATTCTAAGCATAAATGATACTAAGGAAATAACTGCTACTGACTCCATTAAATATTTAGGCTTCATGGGTGATAGGAATCTACGATGTCTTACAAAATTGCTAAGAAATTCCTTAAAAAACTTTATTATGATTTGGTTCAATCTCATCGTACATACGACCTATGTGGGAGGGGATGTGTAAACGATTTTAATATTTCTAAGCTGAATACAGTACAAAAATGCATAATAAGAGTTATTTCTAATAATAACATAATTCCACCAAAAAAACTATTTCAAGAATCCGGATTTTTAACCATACGACAATTGTTTTGTAAAAAAAATGCGTTTAGATCTTTAGGGGAAAGGAAATATTAGAAACACATCAACAGCCACACTGAATCCGAAATGTTGTAAATTACGTAAGATAAATAAGGTTATTGGATCAAAATGTATGACTTCTCTGGCTCCTAATTTATTTAACTTAATTCTAAATGAAATAAAATCAGGAAAATACAAAGTAACAAAAAATTATTACATGCATGGATAGATAGTAAAGTCGAACTCTAAAATACATAATTTATTAAAGTAAATTTATTAAGATATATGTAATTCTAATTTTTGTATCAAATTAATTGATATGTCATTTTATTTTACCTGAAAGTGTCTTTTATTACCCGATTGTAAGAATTTTTCTCTAATGAGTTTTTAAAACCTACGTAACTTTAATAATAGTGATTCTAAATTCATAATATTGTCGTGAATGCCCTTTAGGCGTTCTATCTTGCCCTTGCTTGGTTTGTAAATGTTAACGACTCAGGCTATGAACCTAACAGTTAGCATTAGGAAGTATGTGATGTTTTAAGTTCAATGAATAGATGTTTTTGTAAACTCACGTTTTGTTATCACATACATCCTATAAAACCAATCGAAACCAGCAAGAAGGGGTCAGTAAGTTTAGTAAGTTCATTAAGTCAGAAAGTTGTGATGTATTTCTCAAGAATAAGATAAACTGCTGAACCACGACCTACCCCTAAGATAGAACTGTGAAGCTGCTGTATTAAGACTGTTGGATTTTAATTAATTACAAGTAAGTAACGTTTTTGTACTTTGTTATAATAAATTCATTAAAACCCGGTACGGTTGGTTATTAAGTCAATTAATAAAAACAACCCCGTCACGAAAACCCCTACGTGACAATATTGTCTGTTCTTCTTACTACAAGTGGTTAACCCTACTTCAAAAGTGAGTATTGTTTATTAATTCTTTGCCTTTTTTTGCAATGTAACATTTTTTAATATTAATAAAGAAGAAGTATTTATAGTTTATATATAGTTTATTTATACTTCTATTTAAATAAACAAATAGTTATTTAATATGAACACACATTTAAGTTTACACCAAAAACTGTATGAAATTAAAAAATAAAATTAAAATATTAAAAAATTACCTATTTATATATGAACTCTGATTTTCCTAAGTTTAAGAATATATTGCAGATATAACAATAAAATTACCTAAAATAGTAAAACCAGACAACTAAAAAAATTACCTAAAACACAAAACTATCTCAGATAGCAAAGTTACGTACCTAAGCCTAGGGAAAAGAGTACGTACATATTACGTGCAATTTCCAACGCTATGTACGTTTTAGATACGTCCTTGGGATTCGAATATGTACCATGTACGTACATTTGTGTACGTACTTTGTATATTCTGCAGGAGATCAATAAAAAAAAAGAATTGGACGTAAAATGTACGCTCTACGTACGGGGGGCGTAGGATGTATATTAAAAAAAATATATTTTTATTGCCTAGGGGAGGGGAAGGAAATTTTAAACCCCGAAAACTCCTCAGTACTTCTCTCTTTGTTGACTCTCTGGGAAAGAGTTCGTGAAGGATGATGGGTGTTATAAAATACCATTTACTATAAGAAAATGAAAAATACTTAACTTGCGTTAGAAGTGAGAAAAATGTTAGATTAATAAACTACGACCAAGTTATGACAGCGTAGTACGTACGTACAAAAAAGACCTACAAATAACGTAAAAATACGTTTTTGCTGTACATACACTAACTTGCAGATAAATTGCGTACATTGGAATAGTAAAATTGTTTTTTTTTTTAGCAATGTATGTAGATACAAAAATTCATGAGAAATAGGTGTCAATATGAAGTCTTGTCATTTGCAACTCAATATGCCGAGATATTTGTCTACTTTTGTGAACGTCTATTGAATGATCTGGTTTGGACAAAAATGGTGGCAGCACCAAAACTTTTTGTATGAGAATGAGTCTGAGCTGTGTGCTTACATACCGGCTAATTACACTGGTCAAAAAAAAACGAACATTTTACAGCTTGTGTACGCATTTTATGTGCAAGTTAGTGTACATCGTACATACCTAATACGTCTCGAGAAGAAAAGACGTAAAATGGTTGTAAAATGTACGTCCCTGGGACGAATGATGCTTTCCGGGATAACTAAAAACATAAAATTACCTAACACCGCAAATAAAAATGCAGCTATTTTTAGATATATTATAATATAAAAATACCAACGTTTTAACTATTAAGCTCAGTCAAGATACACCTCCCCTCTCAACAAAACTCAATTTGGATATTGTAAAAAGGGTACACTAATTATGTACTAATTTCGCCTCCTTCCAAAAAATTGGCTACTCTCAAGATAAGTTAATTTCTTTTCCTTTATATGGGGTGTGTAGCTTGATATTAAGGCACAGCCCCCTCCGAGGAAAGAAATGTCAAAAAAGTAATTATACCATAATTTGATACTAATTATGTACTAATTTCGTCCCCTTCTAGAAAATTGTCGACTCTCAAGATAACTTCATTTTTTTTGTATTTATGGGGTGTGTAGCTCGTTATCAGGTTACACACCCCATATAAACAATCAAAAATCATAGGAACCAATGGTTTTTGTAAACTTAAAGTACCCTTTTTTAACAATACATAATTAGTACAAAATTATAACATCAACTTTTATTAAATCTCCTAAGCACAGGGGTGGTGAGGGGGTGGAGGGTAGGGGAAGGGGGATGGCGCTTAGCGCCAAGCCACCCCTCCTACACTTTTAAGTGCTAATAACTCCGTTATTAAAACAAAGAAGTTAAAAAACCTCCAAATCAGTTACTTCAACCGAAAAGAAACTAAAAAACAAAAGATCTTGGGTGGAAATAACGAAAATTCAAACTTGGATGAGCATCCCACAAGGAACACACAAAAGATCAAAGCGAAAAGAGGAATGGTTAAACAATGTTTCGCCCTGGGTAACCAGCGTGGGCTCATCAGTAGTTTCACTGGTCACCCTCCACCATCATACACTTTGATTTCCAACCTTGAACGACTCACAAATAGGCATCGTTCCGTACTGGTACTTACTTATCCAAGTTACCTGATACGAATTCGTCCTGGCGTGTTAATATTTCCAGTAGGATTATGCTCCTAAGGCAATTAAAACAAAGAAGAAGTTAAAAAACCTCCAAATCAGTTACTTCAACCGAAAAGAAACTAAAAAACAAAAGATCAAAAGATTTTGGGTGGAAATAACGAAAACTCAAACTTGAATGAGCATTCCACAAGGAATACACAAACGATCAAAGCGCAAAGAGAAATGGTTAAACGATGTTTCGCCCTGGATAACCAGCGTGGGCTCATCAGTAGTTTCACTGGCCACTCTCCACTATACATCATTAAACACCATCATACACTTTGATTTCCAACCTTGAACCACTCACAAATAGGCATCGTTCCGCACTGGTACTTACTTATCCAAGTTACCTGATACGAATTCGTTCTGGCGTGTTAATATTTTTAGTAGGATTATGCTCCTAAGGCAATTAAAACAAAGAAGAAGTTAAAAAACCTCCAAATCAGTTACTTCAACCGAAAAGCAACTAAAAAACAAAAAATCAAAATATCTTGGGTGGAAATAACGAAAATTTAAACTTGGATGAGCATCCCACAAGGAACACACACTCCGTTATTCATTTTAAAAGGAGACTAAATTAGTACATAATTGTTACAATATCCAAATTGAGTTTCGTTGAGGGCGGGGGTGTAGCTTGACTGAGCTTGACTATTATTATTGCAGATTATTGAATATTTAACAATAAAATTACCTAAAACTATAACTAAAAATAAAATCATTTACCAAAATACAAATAAAAATGCTATACATAAAACATAAGCTTATATAAAATTATCAATTTTTGACTACTATAATAATCTTGGTTAACTATTTATATTGATAATATACATAACTGTAACATCATTCATGATAAAGGCATTAGAGAATCTGGTACACAGGCACCTCATCGAGGGACCCCTGAATACCTACCCTCTACATAGGAATCAACATGCTTACTGGAAGGGGCGATCTACAGATACGTCCCTCCACGCAGCTGTACAGAGTGATCGCTTATGAGTGTTCCCTGAGATAACCAAGAACACAAAATCATTAGTAAAAATTATTCGGTTCAAATAGTATACAAGGTGTACCAAAAAGTTATTTTTTTCGTATGGAACACTCTATATATTTTGACACTGCTGAATTCTCTAGAAAATTAGCTTTCTAAAAATACAATATAGTGGGCCACTTTCTTACCTTTCACTTAAGTCCTAAGTTACACTTATCTTAACTTAATCGGTTGCAGGTGTTGTCAAAATTCCACTTAAGTACCAAATTTTCACCCTTGGCTTAAGTGGTAAAATTTGAATATTTAAGTTTTATTTAAACTAGTTTTTTCCGTTTTTGGTGTTTCTTGAAGTTTATTCGGGCAAGAATCGTCTTTTTTACTATAAAAGAAGTATTCGAAGACTCATGCCAAACAATTCGGGAAGAAAATTTGGAAAATAGACACATAACCTAGATAAAGGTTTTTGTTTACATGTGGAGTGAAAATTTTGTGTCTGAATTTTAGGTTGTGCTACTGAAGGCAGTTTTTAGAAAATGGAGTTAGTTCGGGACGACGCACCTTTGTTTGTCATCAACGGGATATCTAGACATAGATTTATGCGCTATGACTATTTTAATAGTTTCTATATATATAGATTTCGTCTTACCAAAGAAAGCTCGTTATTTGTGCTCCACTTGATCGAGGCTCAAATTGAGCACCCCAATGACTAGTGTGTACGAGAAACAACCACTCGAGGGGTTGGGCAGGGATCTTTATTAGGACCATTTTTCTTGATATTCTATTTGCTTGACCTTCCTGACACTCTTAAAAACGACAACAATAAAATTAGAAAAAAAACAGATTTGTAAATGGGGAGCACACTTACCGAACTTGATGCAATCCTAGAATTGTTAGGTATGGGTATACCTAACATTTAGTGTGCTCCCCATTTACAAAACTGTTTTTTTTTGTTGTTTTTTTTTTCTAATTTTATTGTGTAGTTTGAGGAATAAGTATTTTTTTAATTTTTTTGACAAATATTTTTAAAAATTTAGTAATTTTTGAATTTTGGTTGCAAACATAGGTTTTATTTGCAAAGAAGTTTATTTAACAATTCTCACATGATTTCTAAGATCAGTTTTTAATTGTGTTTTGTTATTGTATTTTAGCCATGATAAAGGCGTAAATATACATCGAACGTTGGCGTAACCTGAAATATCCAGTTTTTTATTTATCCCAATATACTGATGAACAGCAAACTAATAATAATAATTTAATTTGCAACGACATAATAATAACAGGTTTTAACATTTATGAAATATTATTGCAAAAAGTTACTGAAAACAATTTAAAATTGATCACAGTCAGTCCCTTTTTTTGTATGTTTTAATTAATAAGTTAAACAACAAAATAAAAGTAAATAATTACCTAAATAAAGTTGTCATCATTGAAATTGCCTTGCAATGTAAACAATGATTAGATAAGACTATCTGCTTGCATTATAGGTAAAAAAAATTACAATAAGAACAGAATAAAAATACAAGAAATAACAAAAAATACGTAAAAATTCAAAAATAAAAATAAAAAAATTAAATAAAAAGAGGCAGCATCATTTGTTTAACAAATAATTTAAATAAAAAAAAATAATAAGAGAGAGAAAGAAAAAAGTGAGATTTTACTGCGCTTCGTACAGTTGCTTTTTAATGCCTTTTTTAAACTGAGGTGGTTTATGAGATTTTAGTGTGTGAGAAACATTGTTAAAAAGTTTACAAATATTGTAAGAAAAGCATCGTTCAAAGAACGTTGTTCGATGAGTGGTCATTGATATCTGACCATTCAGTCTGGATCCTAAGGGGTATGCGTTTGTCCTATATTTAATTTTTTAAATTAGGTAGTTGAGTTTTTTATTGCTCTAACTCTATGATAAAGACATAAAGAATGTAACTTTCTACGATTCTTCATATTTAACCAGCGCGCCTGTTTTAATTTATGAGAAACTCTGTCATACTTTCTTAGTCCATATACGAATCTTAAACAGCATTTTTGAACCTTTTGTATTCTTTCGATGTCCTGCGAGTCTAGGCAAGGGTCGTAAACCATATCACAATAATTGAATTGGCTAAGGACAAGGGCATCAGCGAGCTTAAATTTAAGCGCGTCCGACAGAATGTGCCTATTTGGAAATAACATTTTTAGATTGGCGTAGGCTCTTTGAATGCATTTATTTATGTGAGATTTAAACCTAAGTATTTGATTGAATATTAATCCCAAGTTCCTAGCGTGGTTTACCATCGACCGAGATGTTAAAGGGATGATCCAAAGCTTTCCCATAGTTACCCATAGTATAAGGTTTTTGTTCATTTCTAACTAAATTATGAGCTTCAGACACTTCCATGAGCCTACTAATGTCTTCGTTTATGCAATCCTGCGTCACGTGTTGCTCTTGTTTGGGAACGGAATGTCGCAATTGAGTGTCGTCTGCGTATGAATGAGGCTTACAGTGGCCTACGCAGTACAAAATACAAGATGTTTACTTGCAAAAAAATAAAGGGCCCAAGATTGAACCCTGCGGTACGGCACTGGTGATATTTTTTTTATTTGAGACGCCATTTTCTGTTTCTACGAATTGAAATCTTTCCGATAGATATTTTTTTACAAAGTGAAATAGCAGATCTTGAGAACCCAACGTAATGAGAGGAACCGCTGACTCGACGAGATTTCGAATATAAATAGGTTTACCGAAATCTTCATCGACACACACTGTTTTAAGTGGTCAAACCCAATAAGCATCCTATTTTTAAAAGTTTATTGGCTAACTGGCAAGCACCCTGTTTTAAGGGTTTTGCCTTAAAGTCTCACGGCATTCTGTATAAAGAAGTCCTTGAAAACCCCCCTGACTGCACTACGCTTAAGACCAAATTAGTACTAATTGTTAAAATATCCAAATTGAGTTTCGTTGAGGTCGGTGGTGTAGTTTGACTGAGGTTGACTATTATTATTAGATATTATTGAATATTTAACAATAAAATTACCTAAAACTATAACTAAAAATTAAATGATTTACCCAAAACTACAAATAAAAATGCTATAAATAAAATATTAGCTTATATAAAATTATCAATATTTGACTACTATAATAATCTTGGTTAACTATTTATATTTATAATATCCATAACTCTAAGAAACAGATGATAAAGGCATTAGAGAAACTGATTCACAGGCACCTCATCGAGGGACCCTGAATAGCTACCCTCTACATAGGAATCAACATGCTTACTGGAAGGGGCGATCTACAAATACGTCCCTCCACGCAGCTGTACAGAGTAATGGCTTATAAGTGTTCCCTGAGATAACCGAGAACTCAAAATCAATAGTAAAAATTATTCGGTTCAAATAGTATACAGTGTGTACCAAAAAGTTATTTTTTTCGTATGGAACACCCTATATATTTTGACACTGTTGAATTCTCCAGAAAATTACCTTCCAAAAAATACAATATAATACGTCTGCATGCAACCGTTTTGGAGGTATTTCAATTTGAATTAGAATCTCGTATTATTGTATTATAATAAATCCTAATCCTGCTGTAAAAACGCCGTGTTTTTTATTTTTCACAGCCAACTATTTATTTGGAAAGTTGAGTAAGTTCTAGTTTGACAGTTTTTAATTATAATTTAATAATACAAAGTACTATACTGGTAATGGTATTTTTAAAAAGCTAATTTTCTAGAGGAATGTTCCATAAGAAAAAAAAACTTTTTTGCACACCCTGTACACTATTTGAACTGATTAATTTTTATTAATGATTCTGAGGTTCTTATAATATACCCTTTCACCCAGTTTTTGTTTCTTTCTTCTGCGGCTATTAGAAAAAAGTTATTCTAGGGAACACTTATAAGCGATCACCCTATACACAAGGTTAAGAAAGCTCTAGACCACAAAAAGTACACCTTGGTGCTATTCTTTGACGTCGACGAAACTTTCGACAAAGCTAGGGCGACATCGATCAGCGCATCAATGGGGTAGAGAGAAGTAGACCCTATCCTCATCACCTCGACAGAAATGGCGCTGAAAGATAGAGAGGTGGAAACAGCCTTCAAGGACGTGTCCGTGAGAAAAGGAGTGAAGGACCCCCAGGGTAGCCCACCTATGCTGTCTCATAATGGACAGCCTGCTAAGGAGACTTGAAGAGTAAGGCATTGAAGCCTTAGGCTACGCCGACGACGGACTTGTCATAATTCCCGGCAAGTACCTTGGTGTGATCAGCAATAGAATGCAGAGGGCATGCAATATAATACAGGAATGGTGTCGAGAAAACAGTCTTTTTGTAAATCCAACCAAAACAGAGACGATCCTCTTCAACAAGAAGAGGAAAATAGTTAAATTCCAACCACCAACTATGTACGGACAAACACTGACATTGTCGCGGGAAGTAAAGTACTTAGGGGTGGTGTTGGACGACAAACTAAACTGGAACACGTTCCATTAACCATGGTTTTCACATTGACCATGTGAAAATCATAGTTAATGGAACGTTCTGGCAAGTTAGGAGGGTAATAGGTAGAAAATGGAGACTCAGCTTTAAGGTGATACACTGGATCTACACCACTATCATACGACCATGGACCGAGTACGGTTCCGTAGTTTGATGGAAAGGAACCAGTACCGATAAAAATGCCAGGAAGCTAGACAGCATGCGAAGACTGGCAGCCATAGGCTTAACTAGCGCAATGAGGACGACCCCAAACCCAGCTCTGAATACTGTCCGTGGACTACCGCCTCTCCCCCTCTGGATTAGTGGGAAAGCGATATTAACGCGCCTAAAGATCAGAGATGCAGGGCTGGGGAAAAGAGGAAGCGAAAAGGCCGGGCACCTAGCTATCGCCAGTATGGCTCTTTCAGCACACACGATCGAAAACCCAGAATACAAAATCAGGGAAAAGA
Organism: Oxystoma pomonae; assembly: GCA_963921995.1. Lineage (NCBI taxonomy): Eukaryota > Metazoa > Arthropoda > Insecta > Coleoptera > Brentidae > Oxystoma > Oxystoma pomonae. Next base: position 72,503,077 of record OY998165.1, read on the forward strand.
GGAAGTACAGTGTAACCATACCACCTAGAGAACCATGATCTGATACCTACTAGGTCGCTACGCAACGGTTTTCCAGGCGGAGGTATATGCCATACTAGCAGCCGCAGGAGAGGAAGAAATAAGGGCCGGAGCAGAAGATAAGGTCTACATATGCACGGACAGCCAGGCTGCCATAAAAGCACTGTGTAAACCTACAATGCCAAAGAGACTGGTCCAGGAGTGCGAGAATGCCCTCCAGGATCTGGCAGAGGAAAAAGAGGTTCAACTTGTCTGGGTTCCAGGACACATGATATCCCAGGTAACGAGATCTGCCACCCAGGAATCGACCCACACAAGACTAAATTAGGAGTGGCAAAACACAGGGGACGCCAGGCAGGCCAATAACTAAATAGTACCCCTAATAGGAGTCCTCACTGGATACAGCGTCCTCCAAGAGCACCTGGCAAGGATGAAGGTAGTGCGGGCCTCAACTTGCAGAGAGTGCTGGGAGGAGGATGAATCCTCACACCACTTTCTTGCAAAGTGTCCGTCCTACAAAGGAATCAGAGAGGACGTGTTCGAGCCGGAACACCTTCCAACGCTGAAATGGTCGGATATCCTGACCTTTATCCAAAGGACGGGAAGGTTCAACCGTGGTGGAGTGGGAGCGTGAGGGGTGAGCTCTGAGGGATGACGAAAAGAGCTCGCGTAGAGCCTAGTCGCCGGGCCGGGAGTTGCCCCCTCCCTATTCTACTACTACTACCAACTATTTATAAAATAAATTATATTACAAATGAGGTTATATTTTAAAAAAACCAACGTGAGACCCATGGTCCCTAAAGAAAACGGTCTTAGGACTTCACGGAATTCCCACCTGAAATTTTTTTACAACTTTTTATTTATTGTGGGTAATTTGTATTTTTTTATGACAAAACTGATAACAAAATAGCTTCTTTGGCATGTTTAATTGAGGAAAAATTTACTCCACGATTTTTATTTTATTTTGCTTTAGTGGATATATAACGATTTTAGTGACAAGTGAAATTTTTTTCTAAATTGAATGAAAAAAATATTAAAAACAAGTTATTCAGGGATTTATACAACAAATAACATACCTAAGATAAGAATTAGGCCCGCGATGAGTCAAATGTGAGTCCAATGGTTTTCTATTGAATGTTATTAATTCTGGTTTCATATTATCTTATTTTATAAACCCAGCATTATTTATTTTGTAAAGAATGTATTTAATATAAGAAATATCATTTAAAAACACTTAAAATATCAAGCTTTCAAAAAAAAATTATCAAAAACCTTTCCAACAGATTTTTTTAGTTATTAAGCGGCCTACTCACTCAATTTGCAGGGTCTGCACGGATCCTTCCAGATTGTTTCGTCTGCACAATCTGGCAGGGTCCCTGCAGATTGGACTGCTTAATGCATATTAACTCTTTTCTAAAGCAATATTTTTATAAAAAATATCTTAAGAAAAAAAGGAAATCGCGAGCTTATGGACTAAAATCTTTATTGTTAGTTGTTTTTAAAATTTGGTTGATATTAATGTTTCAGCGCCGTGTATTCTATTAGACTGAATCTATTTTAACACCGTTTTCAAAATATTACTTTGTGATGTATACCCTCTGTGCATATTATTTCGTGTGTGCCTTTCTAACGTTTTTTGCTAATTTAAGAAAATTAGTCATTGACCCTTGTTAGTTGGAATAATTGAGCTCTGAAGAAGCTGACAAACCAAATCACCGAAACGTCAGCCAAAATTAAAAACAACCAACAATAAAGATTTTAGTCCGCAAGCTCGTGATTTCCTTACTTTCCTAACCTTTTCTGGACGTGAACGCTTAAATACACTTACATATGTACTTTACAAATATAACTTTTAACAAAATTCAATAAAGCTCACAGTTTCTATAGCTCAACTAACGACTTTTTTCATTTTTTAAGCAACTGGATTTTTGCTGCTTGCCTTTTGCTTTTCCACAACAATCTTATTTTTAGAGTTAATGTTTTTTATTCAGATATAATAAGTTTTTGAAGTGCTTGTATAACTTCTTCAGGAAATTTCTTATATTTTTTTTAAATTTTATTTGGTATTAAGGTATTTACAATATTTTTCAGTTTACTTTTTTGATGATCCTTTAAAGAAAAAGAGGATTTTTTTAAATTGTTTGACCCTCAGAACCTATTCTGGACTCGGTTCAATTAAACCAACAAATGAAAGATGTCGAATCCAAGTATCTTAATTATAGAAATATTTATTTTAAAGTTGGGGCAAATTTTTGTGTACATTCCTAGTTTAGGATACTTTTCACTAAACTTATTAGCAAGCCAGTCGCATGAATCATTAAACCGATTTTCTTCTGTCTCAGGCTTCTTTGTTAATAAACTTTACTTAGCTGATGTATCCGAAGAGGATGATGATGATATTTCCATCACTTCCTCCGATTCTTTTGGTTCATCTGGCTTCTTTTTTTTTTCAAATTCTTTCTTCAAATTCTTCACTGTCCACATTTTCATCACATTTACAACTTTTTTTTTATAACTTTTTAAATCTAGTAGGCTTTGCATTTTAAAGCTTTTTTGACGTTTAGTACGTACCGGCTTTAAAGAAATATCAAAAAAAGTGGCAACACCGCTTGAATCTCTTCTCGCCACGTTTGCCCTTGCTAGAGGCGGTTTTCAACGATTCAAATTTATCGCCGATTTTAGTAAAGGCGAAATTAAGCAGGCAAGCAAATTTCTTATGGAAATATGTCAAGCGAAGTGACATAAGATATTTGCGAGCGTAAACGTTTGTGTGCATTCCCATATTTATTTATTTATTTATTTAATCGACTTTTACAAAATAATGAACTTTTCCCAATTGCTTGCTTGCTTATTAACCTGTATATATCTGCCTTAAAGCTTTCGCGAAAAAAAAGGCTTATAAAAGTCCGGCGTTACAAAAGGTACGTTTCTGCGAGCTGAACATAGTTACTATTGTTCTCCTTTTCTAAATGCATTCGTCTGAGAGAGATCCAGCATACCAGAGAAATACCCGTCTGTACACCCTTCGGCCCAGCAATCTAAATATCTTTTTGAGATAGTTACCTCTGACAATTATGCGGGGTTGGTGATCAGATTTCATGTTAATTGTTTACCAAAAATTTGTTGGCAAAGGCATGCTTTAAATGCGTTGCAGTTGAATATTTGAGTCATGTTACTTTTAAGATATTCTAAATGCTGCTGAAATAAGCCACTGTCAATTAACGTTACAGGCAAAGCAATAGGGCTGTCTAACAAATTGTTAAAGTCAGCCATTAATCACGTGATGGCCCTTTAAAAATGGTGGTCCATAAGACGTAATGCTAATAAAAATGAATATTTTGGAAAAGTCGAAAAAGATTCAGATTAAACAAAGTGAATATTTTAGAGTAATCCTTTCTGAATCGGGGAGAAACGAGCATTTTGCCGAAATGTTATAAATAAACTCGAAATTCGTAGTTAAAAGAGGCAATTTCATCTATTATTTTATCTCTTGCAGGAGATAAGGGAGATGACGCTATCCGTAATTACACGGGTGCAACCGAAATATGTAGAGGGATATTTCCACGTTTAATTGCGAATTTTAATTTTATTGTTAAAATTTCGCCAAAATGCTTATTTTTCCCTGATTCAGAAAGCATTACTCTATAAAAAAAATCACTTTGCTTAATCTACGTCTTTTTCCACTTTGCCAAAATTTTTATTAGCATTACGTCTTATGGAAAAACGGTTTGTTTACCCTACAGTGGCCATATTAGATCGCCCATATTATTTTTGTTAGACTGCCCTATTGAACATCTGGTCACGTGGGACTAGAAAGTTTTTTTGGGTCAACCAACCAAAAGTCTAAACTATGATTTGGTTTTACAACACATCTGAAAATACTTTGACATTTTCATAACAAACCATAGCTTACACTTTTGGTAGGTTAGCTCAAAAAAAAACTTTCGCTGTACCACGTGACTCTTTTGCATCAAGTAAGTCATGCACACATCGTTGAAGTTAGATTGGATTATTGGGATTGAGAGAATATTAAACCCGACAGAACAAATACTGATAAAAAAATTATTTGGTTCAAATTTGGTACATGAGGGTTTTTGGGGCCAAGTATTACGAATTTTCAATCAGATTTTCATAAAGTTGACAGCTCGCCGCAGGGGGGGGGGGTACCATCTAAATGTATCCGAATTCGGTCAAAACTGGTATACAGGGATATTTGGGGTCGAGGATTACGTATTTTCGATCAGATTTTCATAAAGTTAACAGCTTGCCGAAGGGGGGGGGGGAGGTTTCATCTAAATCTATCCAATTTCGGTCAAAATTGTTATACAGGGGGTTCTGAGGTCGAGTATTACTAATTTTTGATCAGATTATCATAAATTTGACATCTCGACGCACCGTACCATCTAAATTATCCGATTTCGATCATAATTGATATAAAAATGTTTTTGGGATCGAGGACTATGAATTTTCGATCAGATAACCAAAATTATGAAAGTAACGTCTCATTATCTTCTATTTCTTCCAAAATTGGTACAAAGCGGTTTTTAGGAAAAAAGTCTAGGAATATTAGATCTTCTGCGCGAAATAAATTGCACAGAAAATTGCAAATAGTGTCTATATCTAATTCCTAGAGAGTATCAGCTATTTCGAAACCGAAGAGATCACACGCCCAATTAATTTCTTTCTGCCTTAAGTGATTATTGAGTTAGAATAAAATTTGTTTAAAAAAAATTTGAATTAATTTATTTTTTTTTGTTTCGTTGCCGGTTTCGGTATTTTTCTGATGTCTAATAAAAAAGTTGTTAAACAATTAAATTATTTTTTTAAAAACATTTTAGTGCAAGTAGGTTTTTTGTGCAACCAACCATTATGACTGAAATAAGCAGTTGCGGAAAATTTTAGAGAGTGCAAATGCATACACCAGAATTTAAATGATTTAAAGAAGTCTTGGTTTTGAACTACATTGAGAAAAATATTAAAACACTACATTGACAAAAATATTAAAACACTTGTCGGGACACTACATGCCGCCACTGGCAGCTGCAGTGCAGCCCCTTCTCTTAATTTGCAGTTTCCGTTCTATTTATTTTATAGCGAGTCAATTCCCCCTCCAACCTTCCGAGAGTTGTCAACTTCATAATTTTTGAAATTTTTGAAAATAGCAGAAAATGCGATGTTACTCCCCCCTGCGATGGGATGTCCACTTTATGGAAATCTGATTTAAAACTCGTAATCCTCGAACTCAAAAACTTCTGTATACCAATTTTGACCAAAATAGTATACATTTAGATGGTGTCCCCCCCCCCTCTCTGATCTGATCGAAAATTCGTAATCTTCGACCCCAAAAACCCCTGTACGCCAATTTTGACAGTCGGATAAATTTAGATGGTACCCCCCCCCTTCGACGAGCTGTCAAATTAATGAAAATCTGATCAAAAATTCGTAATCCTAGACCCAAAAAAGCCCTGTACACCAACTTTGACAGATATCGGATAAATTTAGATGGTACCCCCCTACTGCGACGACCAGTCAACTTAATGAAAAAAAAAATAGTATGGTTTAAATCTTCAAAATCTTTAAACTCCAAAAATCACTATTTGCCAATTGCACCGCAATGTGAAACCTACTTTAAATGTGACCGATGTTTAGAAGGTGCTTCCACATAGAACTTAAAATATCAAGGTCTTGCTTTCTAAACATGAGTTAAATTTAAACCAAGTTTAACATTACACAAGTTCGAACGGCGCGAAAACAAAACATACCTACTAGATTAAAATTTTTCCTCAGAATGGTCTTAAAGAAAATCGGGCAACTCCGCTTTTTCATGTAAAGTGGAATAGTTACCCCGAACATCACCGAATCGGCGGCTGCCGGCGGCCATCTTTATGTAGTATTTTGCAAAATTCGTTCTAGTGGCTTTTTATTCAAAATGGTAATTAAAACAAATTTAATTAAACCGAAAAAAAGTGTAATTGTAATTTAGTGATTATTTTCCATATTAATGATGACTGTGGGGCAAGCCAAACATTCATTTTTAATGGGATAAAGACAGCGCTGTATGATCGTACGAGGTAACAGATTTTTTTGAATTCTTAATTATTTATCATTCTCAAAATATCAAAGAAATCGCTTTACATTATTAATTGAAGAGAAATGCTTTTATTTTGCTTTGAATATGACCCAAACTTCGCCTTAAATAGATATATAAAACCAACAAAACTTTTCGAAGTGCCATCGAAGTGAATCAAATTATCCTTTTTTTTAGTTTATTGACGATTTTTTTGATAAAGTTTAAGGTAAACTCGTCAACAAAAAGTTAGTTATTAAATATCTGATTTACATAAAGTAAAATAAATGCATTTTTAAAGAAAAATTATTTAAATCCTCCTTATTATACGTTTTTATCCCCAAGTAGCCGATTTTACCCGTTTGGTTTAAAGAAATTTTATTTGTTTCAAAAAAGTAAAAAAAAAACTTGTAAATGTGCATAAATCGGACCCCAGACTCAAAGTTCATTTTTTATTGTGAAATTCCTTGATTTTTGCCCAATAAAATCAACTTAATTCTGGGTAAGACTTCCGTTGGTGGTTACATGGGAAAAGATACTTTATAGACTGTCTTGATTCAGTCAGTCATACAAATTTTTCAAGGAATTTGTGTAGACGTAATGCTCTTTCCTATGTATCTCATATTTTTTTAAATAATTTTATATATATCCTGTATATCTCTGTTAAATCCGTATGGCTTCTTGGTACAAAGATTTTGTTTCGGAGTTTATTCATCTTGTAAAAAGTGTAGGAAAGCATTTGTTGTGTGAGACAATAGCTGCGCTGCTAAACGTACATTCTGTCGCTGATTACCTCTGAAATTTAAATGGAAAGGTGTCAAGTTTTTTGATACAAAAATTTATTTTTTGATCCAAAAGTTTCTCAAGTGGTTTTCTGGTTATTTTTTTTCACGTGTGTCTAAAATCCAATTTCTATCAACTTTAGGTGCGTTATATCAGCAAAGACATGACTGACTGAATGGACTTTTCATCTCGTCATTTGCTTTTATTGTCATATTCCACTTTTAGAGCTGACTTTCACTTTATCAAATTGAATTGAAACCATTTTTTCTCGATCAGTAAGGTCTAAGCCGGCATTTTCTCATGATTTTCACGCACGTTTTTCTCCTTAGCCAGTTAGTCTGTAAGGTGTTGAAGGGAAGCCAATGATTCTCTGGTTATTTTTTTAGTCCCTCTTGATTGTTTTTTTCCAGAACTTGCTTTTTTTTTCTTAAAGTTTCGTTTGTATAACCAAGTTTAAAATACTTCTCCTCAAAACTATCTTCTTTTTTTGAAGATGTAGATGGCACAGTTTCTGCATAAGGAGGATTTTGTACTGAAGTGGACTGAACCTTTTTGCCAATGATTTTCTATCTAATTTTGAAACCTCTTCAGTAAATGTTTCCTGATCTTTAGGTTCATTCCTGGGTTCATTATTTGAAGGCTCGCCAAAAAGATTTTAGGAGGAACAGCTGAAACAAAGAGAAAAAATATATAAAAACACAAAAATCTGTGTCTGACCAAAGTCATATAGTAGACCTCAAGTAGTCCAAAAATGTAAAAAATATACTATTCCTTCGATTAATTTTGAATACTCACCTTAGTCGCCCTAATTCTCTTTCAATTTTAATTTTTTTCTTAAATGTTTTTTCCTAACTCCACTACAACGCAAAAGGCAATTAACATTATTACTATTTCATTTTGATCTGACACTCTGGTCCTTTGTCATTTTAAACAGTCCACAAAATATACAAGTTTACTATATTGCAGAAAAGCAAAAAAATTGCTTTATTTTATAATTAAAGGTCATGTAACTTTCATTACCCAAGTAAGTAGGTTATGTCATTTTTTTTCAAGTCGCTATTTCATCTAAAAATTAATGTAAAGGGGAGCGTTATTTTTTACGGTATTAGACGATTTTATGGATTTACCTACCTAAAAGTTTGTAGAATATTATATTGTTTTTCTCTCTCTACCAAGGGTATTCTTGACAGTCAGCGTGAAGAAGAGAATGAAATTCTTCAACATAGGTAAGTATTGATGACAGTGAGGAGAAAGTATTTGTCCGGGGTGTACCTATCTGCTATGTCCGATAGGCCACCATTGTTTTTTGTGTTTTTTACTTACTGATTCAGAATGAACAGTATCCGTGTCCTATTTACACTTGTGTATTTTGTATATTTCCACCTCACTGTGACTCAAATTTTGGTGAGTTATGATGCATTTTTACCATTATAAAATTTCACCCTCTGTCACTCCCTAGTATAGTCCCTACTGGGGTCCCCAGGAGTGTTCTAACTTTTAAAAATAAATGCACATCTTTCATTCATAATACTTAAAGTTAAAATCAACTGACCCAAACAAAAGTGTTTATGCAAGTGCTTAATGCACAAAATTAGTTAATGGCTTTTATATTTAAGTTTTTGCTTATGAAATTAAAGATGTGAATTATTCATTAAGTTCCTGGCTAAATCCATTTTAAAACCTCTGCATATAAGTTCATAACTTCCCTACTTAAATATAATAAAAAATAGGTAGGCAATTTTAAAAGTTCAGATGCCAAATCTCCTTCAAAATCAGACTCACCAAAATGGTCACTGCAAACACAAGAAGTATCTGTTTTTGTCTCACTATTTTCAAAATATTTTGCCACCCATAATTTTCGCAAATTTTCGTCACGGGAAAACCGAAAAAATTACAAATTTAATTTTTTAAATTAACTCTCGTAGTAATCGTTGTTTCACGGAGGAGCACCACTCCACAAAGCACAAAAAAAAACTCAGCCACGAAAAATATCGATTGATTGATGGACGCCAGTAAACAGAAATCAGTTGGGAATTTCGTGATACAAGCAACATGGCCGACTGTCACAAAACACAAAAAAAAAACTTATAAAGCGGCGCAAATACGTTGTTACGGCCATCCTGAAAATGTCAGGAATATCAACTACGGAACACAGTATTCGCATGACGTAATTATAACGTCGTGTAAAATATAAAAAAAAAACACTTATTTGTGCCTACTTTTTTCTAAATATTCGACATTCTAGCTCCCTCAAAAACTTAAAAAAATCATTTTTACAACCATAGATGACTTTTGTGGTGTTACGTTTTTACTATGTGTGATTCTTCAGTATATAAAAAACTGCATTTTAGCATTACTATGAAAATAACTTTGGAAATTTATTTCTATGTAACTGGTGGTCTAGTAATTTTCTTTACTCCGCCCACCTTATGACGACACAAATATATTCTGCTCTCTGTATTGATTGTTTTCTTTTTTTTTATGGTTACATTTGGGGTTATGTTATTTTTGCAAAATTGTTTTGTAATAAAAATTGGTATTACCTTATTTATTAAAAAACGCCTATCATCATTCAATGGGAAAATCAAAAGAAGAACGCATCTACTATTTCTAAATGTGCAATCAGATTTTGTGCATATAGAATATTTTGCATAGAGTTTGACAAAAAAACACAAAAAAATAGCTTCCAAAACAGGGAAAATTATGAGTCACTTATTCTAACCTCTACAAGCTATTTACGACTGAAATTCAATTTTTAAGTTTTCTTTTATCTTAATTTTTTCTCGGGCTTAAAGAAAAAATAGTGATCCCAACTCTCTCGGAAAGTTTATTTTCCGCAGTTTTTGTTGCCAAATTCCGCTACGGCCTACTGCATTCCCGTCACACTTTCCACACTTGTTAGGAAATACACTATTAATAGTTTGTTGTCTTAGACATTGTCAAGGCACGATCTGAGAAAACATTTTTTTAAGTGCTTACCTAACTTCAAGGATACATAAAAACAAAAGAAATTATTCAAAAAGAGGTTACAAAATAAAAAAATGCAAATTTATTTACAAAAATGGCTATCCCATTAAAAATCGAAACAGTCAGACACAAATGGTTTTTGAACTGATCCATCCAATTCTTTTTCTTACACATCATACAAAAGACAGACTAAAAATTAGAACAATAAAAACTTAATTTTTCCGCGTGCTTAAAGAAAAAATAGTGATCCCAACTCTCTCGGAAAGTTTATTTTCCACAGTTTTTGTTGCCAAATCCCGCTACGGATTACTGCAATCACGTGACACTTTCCACACTTGTTAGAGAATACACTATTAATAGTTTGGTGTCTTAGACATTGTCAAGGGACGATCTAAGAAAACATTTTTTTAAGTGCCTACTTAAGTTCAAGGATACATAAAAACAAAAGAAATTATTCAAAAAGGGGTTACAAAATAAAAAAATGCAAATTTATTTACAAAAATGAATATCCCATTAAAGTATTATTGTAATGAAAGGCATCCGTTACCTTAATCCTTAAATAAAAAAAAACAACTGCAAAGACGCTATACACTATTGTCAACTTGAGTAGATTGGTGCGGAAATTCAGCAATGAAACACCAAGTGAAACAATAATATATTGTTATGAATAGGTATTAGTATCAAAAGTTGGTTGATGAATGCATGAAATGCTTAAAATAATAATAAATTTATTAACTTTAACATTAGTAAAATCAAGTTTCAAACCAACGCTTTAAGGGTCTTCCCTATAGTTTTTATTATTTTTTCGTACACTGAAAATTGATGAATGAATGAAAATTCATTATACAAATTAAATATGAGGTAAAAAATTTATTTTACAAATATTTGGATTTATTCTAACTCCTTATCCTGTGTTAACTTTTTTAAGTTCTTACAACTCAGGAACTTGGGTTTAGGCAACATATGTATATTATTAAAATCCGTTTTTGGAGGTGTGTTAAAATTTTTAGCTTTATAGCAAAACTCAGCCTGAGTTACCACAACATATTGGTGAGCTACGAAAAACCATGTTTTTGACATAACCAATTACTTACAGAAACTTCCGAACGAACATTTTTCTCTTGTGTCGTCAGCGCTGATGGATGTGACCATGTGGCTTATAGTCCGCGCGCAACCGATAGTCTCATTTTTTAGGGGATTTTGAAAATGAGTTAAAAATTTTTTTGTTAGCCGATTCGGGTCTGGTCTGGGAGACCATCAGAAACTTTTCGAAGGTCAGTCAATTTTGCCTTGTTTAAAAAATTTTTTCCCTCCAGACTGCATGTCTTTCATAAGCCGTAATGGTTACAATAACGTAAACTTGCGTACTGTAATTGACATTTTGAGATATTTAGCTTAAAAAACAATATTAATCCTGGCTCAACTAATTAACATTTAATAAAGTCAAACATTTTAAGTCGTTACCAAAATATTTACGGATTTTGATAATAGTAATTTTTTAGTAGGTTTAGGGTTTTCTGCCATTTTTAGTTTATTTTAAAAAAAAATATGGAAGCACCTACTAGGTTTCTTAGGTCCCCAAATCCGCAACCGCCGAATTTTTCAATTTTTTTATTTTTTTTTTGTTTTTTTTAATATTTTTTAATTAACCCAACCCAAAACAACCAAAAACATATTACTACCCCCCCCCGGCACCCTTTTTGCATTAAAAAAAAAATCAGTTGTCGCGGATTTGCGGTTCTAGGGACCTTAGTAGGTGCCTCCATAAATATTTTTTTATAAAAACTAAAAAATGGCAGAAAACCGTAGATCTACTAAATAATTACTGTTATCTAAATTCGTAATTATTTTGGTAATCACTTAAAATTTTTGACTTGTCAATTAGTTCAGCCCCGATTACTATTGTTACCGATTACTGAGTTTCCATAAATCAGGTTGGGGTTTGTGGTAACTTAAATTCCGAGCGGCCACAAATCAGATGCTGATTTATGACAACGTTTACCGTGAGTTATCACAACTTGTTTCATAGTTTCTGATAACTTAGATACTAAGCTACCAAAAATCAGTTCTGGTAAATGCGTTCTTGTAGCCCAATGTAAATTTACTCATTCAATAAATCTTTAACACATATTGTGTCCTGCCACAATCCACGCACGAGTTGTGATAACTGGCAGCCATGCGTTGTCATCTATTCACCACACGGTTCGAGTTGGTTTTCTCTCAGTGTGGTGAAAAGAAAGGTTAGGCAGGAGAAACTTTGTTCTGTTTGCAATATGCATGAACCGGAGACGTTCAATCACAATTTTTTTATATGTCCTTTATATAAACATTTGCGTCCTTTAAATTGGAACAACAAAAATTTTGCCATAGCCTTAGATTATCTAACCCAAGATTCCGCGAGGGAGGTCTATAACACTGTTGCAAATGTTTTAAAATTAAGATCCTTTTTGCGAAACGAGTAGAGCGCTATTTATTATTTATTTATAGTATTACAATTAGTTACTTTCTACTAATTAGTAAAATTTCATTACTACTTTTTTTCTCTTTTCTTTTCTTAATTATTGCACTTTGAACTTAATTCTGCTTTAGTCTTAGTCAATTATTTACTATTATTCAATTGCTATGTTTTCATGGGTATTGAGTTCGTTTTCAAAACTCATTGTATCTTTTTCTTTTATATAGCGTGTTCTTTATCAAGACCAAGAACACGCTATATAAAAGAAAAAGATAGAATGAGTTTTGAAAACGAACTCAATACCCATGAAAACATAGCAAATATTAGCTATTTCTATATTTTCGCATTAGTTATATTGTTTAATTTTTCCCTTTTAATGTGAACTCATGTTCATAAGAATGTATTTTCTTTTAAGAACATTTAATAAATTGAATTGAATTAAATTGAATTGGGAAAAGAAAGTTTGTGTTATATTATACATGAGCAAATAGTTGATTTATAATTATATTAGAAAAATATGGCTTATGAAGTTTTTGATAAGTTTTTATGAAATTTTTGATGAGCTCTTATGGAATTTGAATTTTTAATAAAAGAAAAGAGTTTTAAAAGCCAACCAAATATTCCTTATCTGTTTCCGGAACTCCTCGTAACTAGCCGGTGTCGGGGCTAAGCCACACCGGACCAACAACATAATCAGGACTGGACTATGCAGCTTAGGCCAGGGCAAAGCAGCACTCTGATCTGAATTTGAAACTAATAACGTTCTAGAATAAGGGAAAACAGTCTAACGTATCCTGTTTACCTGCTGTATTTGAAACAGGGAAAAATAAGAAGTATTGCAGTAGGATTCAAAAACTACTGGTTACTTTTTGGTACAGGCAAAAAAACTCAATGTTATTTAATTTTTCTTTGATTTTGTGATTATATTAGATGTGACAAATTTTACACGATCGTGAATATTGTGAATGAGGCGCTAGCCAAGTGAAACGACACGCTAAAGTAATAAAGTTACTTTCTATCGAGTCGCGTACGCTATTTTTCCTAGGAACACTGATGAATTGAACTAATTTTTGTAAAAATTTGTCTTTTATTTTGCACAAATCAAACGAAACTGATTTTTGCACTAAACTGATTTTTTGCACATGTGTGGAAAACTACTTTGCAACATGTGTGCGAAAAAGTATGGTGACAGTCAACGTCATTGTACACTTTTCCACACAGGTGCAGAAAAATTGCTGCACACGGATGAAATTTAACGTTTTCTAAGGATGCAAATAGTGTGAAATTCATCATTTTCATATGCATATAGAAAAAAATAATTTCGATCTTGTTTTGAAACACAAGATGCAAGTCATAAACATTTGTCAACACAAAATTCTTGGTGTATTTTTATAATCTCAATGTAATTATAAGAGTTTATTTCCTAAGGGTTGACATTATAGGGCCAAAAACATTATCCCATCTATGAATTTTTAGTCTCTTTAAGGAAAAGAAATCGAATATGGGAACACATGTTAAACAACTTTTTTGTTCGATATGGAAAAATAACCGTTTTTACAAGTTTCGTTATACTTAATCAAGAATTTTCCATGGAAAACTTCAATTTTGATTTGTGCCTATTTTTCTGATTATTTTGTTATGTCATAAGTGGGGTGCCTATGATTTGTCAAACCAGAAATTCATCATACCGCTCTTAATAAAAATTTTCATCATAAGAACGATTTCCTATTAGAATTGCAAATCGTAAAATCAATTTTTTATCCGAACCATAGTTCCTTAAACTCATTCAATATCAATTGTCATGCCTTTTATTATGGAGCCATTGTTCATCAAATTAATTCCAAATCAAATTCGGATTTCATGAAACTTAAAACAAATACATGTTTATCAAATCTGTTCAAAATGGAACTCATGATTTGTAAAACCAATTTTTAATTAAACCATTATTCGTCAAAATGTTTTGCATCAAATCTATTCAAATACAAACTCGGAATTCATAAAACCCGCTGTTTGAAAAACCCGTTGTTCATAGAACCGCTGTTTGTCCTACAAGTTTCTGCTAAATTTATTACACATTCGCCAACAATCCAACCCAATCCAACTTAACACAACTCTGTAAAAAGAGGTTTGGGCCATCTAAGGAAAGGTTTTCTTTGACAAAATGCATCGCAATACTATCGCCGTGGCACCTCCGCCTTGTTGGTGAATGCGCAATAAATTTAAGTCTTTCTAAAAAAACTGTACTGTACCATATGACTTCCTATGTTTCTACGAACACTTGCTTAAGATTGATAATTTTACTGTTAAGTCAAATTTTTGCATTAAAAAAAAGTTCTTATGCAGGAATTAGGCCATAAAACTATTAGATATATAAGGACCAGGATGCGAGAAAATCTTCGCGGCAACAGTCAAAATCTAGATTAACAGAACTCGATACCGAGTATGATTTTCCTCTATTCTGTATCGTCGCTATCTGTTGTGCGTTTTTTTATGGCTATGTAAGCCGATTCTCGAGCCGCACACCCTTCCACAGTCCTGGCACACCCAGTCTCCGGCAGCAACCGAGTGTTGTTGGTCATTCATTCTTCCATTTTGTCGCTCCTTTTCACGTTCTCTCTTTTCCGTCTCTAGTCTACGTCGTTGCTCTTCAGAAGTTTGTGCTCCCTCATGGACTGTTTGGCGCCATGAAGCCCTATCGTTTGCCGTGGTTTCGAAGTTGTTTATATCTATGTGACCCTTCATCATATTGCCTTTGAGAACGTCCTTGTACCTTTTTTGTTGACCTCCTTGATTTCTCTTTCCCTCCTTCAGTTGTCCATAAAATATCTGCTTTGTGAGACGTGTCTCGGGCATGCAGCTAATGTGACCAGTCCAACGAAGCTGGTGCTTGAGGATAAGGGCTTCTATACTAGTTGTTCTGGCTTCTTCTGGAACACTTATGTTTGTTCGTCGGTCTTGCCATTTAATTCTCAGTATTCGTCTTAAACAACTTTGATGATATTTTTCTAGTCGTTTGATATGCCTTCTGTAGGTGGTCCACGTTTCGCATCCGTATGTTAGAGTTGGTATTATAACTGTGTTGTAAACACGAAGCGTGGTCTCCGCATTGATGTCGTGATTATTGAAGACTTAGGCGATGCTGGGTTTCTGCGTTAATAGTTGCATTTGATGATAGGTGGCTCCCAAGGTATGGGTAATGTTCCACGTTCCGCAGAGGATGGCCATTTATGGAAATGTTTGGAGATTCGTACCTGGTTCTGGTTGGTGAAGAATTTGCGTTTTGGCAAGATTGATCTATGCCAATGCTTTTGTAGGCTTGGCTAAATGCGATGATTACCAGCTTTAGATCTTCCTCTGTATCGGCCATTACGATGTTGTCATCGGCGTACTGCAGTTCTGTTACTGAGGTCGTCGAGACCTTAGTTTTTGCTTGCAGTCTGCCTAGGTTAAGTAGGCCACCGTCGAATCTATATAGAATTTCCACTCCCGGCGGTTAGAGAATAGGGTGGGCGCAATAACGCACCCTTGTTTAACACCTGTCGTAATCTGGAATGACTCTCCTGTTCCATCGTTGCTCAGGACTGTTGCATTCATATTGTCGTGTAGGAGTCTATAAGATTTCGAATATATTTTTGAGTGCATCCAGCTTTTGCCAGTATTTTCCAAAGAGCTTCTCTGTTGACCGAATCAAATGCTTTGACTAGGTCTGTGAAGGCCATAAAGAGAGATTGATTTTGTTTTCCAAGTTTCCCTTGCATTTGTCTGGTACTAAAGATCATGTCAGCTATGCCTCGATTGGCCCTAAGTACACACTGTGTCTCTGGCAGATTTTGTTCAGCAATCGGAATTAATCGGAGAGATATACTTCTGTAGTTTCCACATTGAACCTTATCACCTTTTTTGAAAATGGTAACTATAGAGGCGTCTCTGAGTTCAGCAGGAATCGTCTCAGTGATCCATATTTTACTTATTAGAATTTTCATTTGGGAATTAAGTGCGGGACCCCCTTGTTTGTAGACTTCAGCAGCGATACCATCTGTGCCTGCTGACTTGTTATTCTTTAGCTGTGTGATTGCTGCCTTTTCGACCTCCTCTAATCTCGGAATCTCACTTAGGTGTTGCTCCGGAATTTTGTCGAAGATGTCATTATCGACCTGAGACTCTCTGTTGAGTAGTTCTTGGAAGTGTTCTTTCCGTCGTGAATTAATAGAAGATCTGTCTTTAAGCAGCCTTCTTCCATCTTTGGATCGTAGGGTATTGATACCTTGTGTAGTGGTACCATATATCATCTTAGTAGCTTGAAAGAAGGCTCTGGTGTTGTTGGACTCAGCTAGATGTTGCATTTCACGTCTTTGCCTTTGTACTTCTGCTTTGGCTTTTTGATATTGCCTTTTCTTTTCGTTAGAGTTAGGGTGGCTTTTCCAAGCATTATGGGCTTTTCTCTTCCTCTCAATAATGTCTTGAATTTCTTGTGTGTCCTGATGTTTTCTTTGTGTGTAGCCGACCGTTTCTTCGGAAGCAGATGTTATTACTTTCTTCAACATTCTCCAGTGATCGTCAATATTCTCCGGGTATTATAAAGTACCCAACTTTTGATTCAGAAAAACTTGGAATTTTGTTCTGGTTTGATCATTTTTAAGGCGTTCTACATTGAATCTTCTTCTGATTTGCCTTTTTTGACGGCTACTTCTTGGTGGAATGTGCAAGTTCATTTTGGCTCGTATCAGGCGATGGTCTGCCCAGCAGTCATCGGCACTCGTTATTGCTCTTGTAATGTTTACGTCTTGTTGATCTCTGGAACGTACAATAATGTAATCAATCAGATGCCACTGTTTTGACCTCGGGTGTTGCCAGGAGGTCTTGAATTTGTCTTTATGTCGGAAAATTGTATTTGAGATTATGAGTTCATATTCCAAACATAAGGTTAATAGGCGCTGCCCGTTTGAGTTCCTGTTTCCAACACCTTTCTTGCCAATGACGCCCTTCCATAGGTTTGAATTCGTACAAACTCGGGCATTGAAATCACCTAGGATGATAAGTTTATCAGATTTAGGTACAGATCTTACGGCTTCACTAAGTTAAGAATAAAATTCATCTTTTTGGTTTTCATCAGCTGCAAGAGTTGGAGTGTAGGCGCTGATTATAGTAGCGTGTTGGTGCTTGCTAAGGTTTAGGCGCAATGTCATCAATCTTTCGCTTATTCCGGATGGAAATTCGGTTAGGTGGTCCACAATTTCATTTTTTATAGCCAATACGTGGTTCATCTTCTTCTTTTCCTTTTCAGAAAAATGTGTAGCCTCCTCCGTGTTCTTTAAGTTGGCCTTCGCCTGCTCTTATAGTTTCAATGAGAGCAGCGATATCGATGTTATATTTCCTTAGTTCACGTGCTACTATTGCCGTTCATCTTTGTGGTCTTGTGGTTGTGTCTGTATCCATAAGTGTACGGATATTCCATGTGGCAAAGTTCATTGGATTTCTTTTTCTTTTGTTTTGACCGCATGTGGTATACCCTCTGGATGCGGTTGTCCAGTCGGGCAGTTGTTGGCTGGCTATATTTAGGGCACCTTTTATAGCCCCTTCCCTTTTAGGGTGAGCAGAGTGAGTCCTAAATAGGGCTGCTCAGTCACACGAGTTGCTCTACAGCCAATCCTTGAGCAAACCGGTGATCACACTTCCGCCGCTTTCGTGCCGGTTTGTTACTAAGAGCTTCCAGACTACACTGTCCTGCTCCCGTCGCAACTTACCGATCGCCGAAAGACTTTTGTGTGCTTGGACTTCTTGGTCTTATGTGTCCTAGAAAGTATAGTATCTCAGAGTAGAGAATGCCTGTGCCAGACTTTTATTAACGTGAACATGCTGATGCACACGGTCCCTAATAACGAGTGACGACCCAATAGCGTAAGGAATACGACGATTCGTCATAGAAAGCCCGACTGGTGGATGGACTGTGTCTGAAACCAGTCAGTGGTAGAACTGGTGGGGAAGGCGAAAAATCCTACAGATTGCCATGACATGGCCAATGGGCTAAATATGGCTCGATCTGAGCCTGCGTGAGTTTTTAACGTCGAATCACCTCATTTATCATTCAGCGCACTTCCAGCTGAGGCATGTGCATTGGAGCCCGTCTTTAATCCATTGGCAATGGCCAACTTGGTATTTCGCAGGGGTTTCTGCGACGCTTTTTATCATATGTAAATACACGGGCAGGGCCTTTATACTATCTCATAGTTATATGTATTAGGCAAACCAAACAAAAATTGTACTGAACAAAAAAACATTACATATAGGGGTATCCATTGGTAAAAATAGTGCATTAACACTGGCTTGGCAATGTCAAAAAATTGTGTCAGTGCAGTCAGAGTGCAGATTAAATGGAACATAAAAAAACTGCACCCAAACCAGAACACTCGTTTCATTGAAACACTTAACTCAGCACTGACTCAGTTGTGCACTGTTGGCGCACCAGTTTTACCAGTGAAAACCACTATAAACTATCACTAGAGAACTGCTGCGAATTAGCCGCCGTAAACATAAAAAGTATGAACTTTACAATAATAACTAATTATAGGCCTTCATCAGACTCTTATAGACACACTCATAAACATTCTTACAAACTGTGTTAATTCAAAACTCTTTGTGGTGATGAACGGAGACTTTAAAGTTCACTTTAATAAACCTGATATCAGAAAACCTAAATTTATTGATGTTATGAAGAGTTTTGGTTTTCAACACAAAATAAATTTATTTATAAACTTTTCAAATGAGTTACAGTACTCAATAAAAGTAATAGTCTCAAAAATATCAAATTGACGATGAGGCTATCGACAGAAAAACCACAAATATTCTTAAAACTATCGAAAAAGCAATGAACACCGCTCTTCCTAAGGTAACGAAGAAGTAAACTTAAATCAAACCATTGAATGGTTTACTGAAAGCATAAAAAATAAAAGAAACACTCTAAGATATTTGCAAGACTCATACCAAAACAACCTCATACCACAGCTACATGAAGTGGTAAAAATCTACAAAAACTATTACCAAAATGAAATAAACAAGCTACTAAATGCAAACCCAAAATATATACACAACTCAAAAAACATGGTCAATGCATCTTGGGATATCATAAACAAAAAGAGAAATAAAACACTATGCAAAAACAGATACACAAATCTTGATTCAAAGCATTTTAATTTTTTTTCGCAAACATAGCTAAAAACCTACTTGAAAAGCCACCGCCAAACTTAAATTAACACTAAAATTTTCTTGTGTAATAAAAAAGTTCTAAATAGTCTAAATATTTCTTTCTCGTTTCAAGAGGTTAGGACAATAGCCGTGATGATAGAGATGCCATAGATAAATTAAAAAATACACCTAGTAGAGACATATAATATATGAATACTTAAAAAACACTATATTGTCTCCAATCACAAAACTGTTAAATGAATGCATCCGGAAAGGTGTATATCCAATCTATTTTAAAGTAAAAAAATTATTACCAATTCACAAAAAAGGTGATATCTAAAATCTATGAGTATATCTTAAAACAACAAATACAATCATATTTTAAATTAAACGATCTGTACAGTGAGTCACAATTTGAATTCAGGAGTAATAAATCGACAACAAAAGCAATATTAACTTTTATGGGGCACATGGTCGGAGCCTTGGATGAGGGGCACTTTATGGAAACTATTTTCTGTGAATCTCCAAGGTCTTTAACTGCGTCTCCCATGAATTTTTTTGATGTTGTCGACGTTTATTTTATAATTACCATATTTTTCAATTAAAAAACACTGGTCATTCTATCCGCCCGTTTTCCGTCGCTCCGACACACTCCAACCGGCTCAAGAACCAAAGGAAATCCCGCAGAAGCTAGAGACCGCTGAAGAATGACATTTAACGTGTCGTGGCGAGTCATCCTTCCTGCACTCTTGTGACAGCTCAGGGCGTGATAGCCGTAGATATCTACTGTTTGGCCAAAAGAGCTGCAGTCGTGAGACTCGTAAAGAGGGTCTAGCCTCAAAGCAACTGAAACACGAAAAGTCTGATTATCCCGAAGAGTACCAAAAGAAGAAGATGATTAATAAACCTAAATTCTACGGATTTGCTACAATTGCCAGAAAATTAATGACTAGCTATCTTGGTAATAGGGAACAAAAAGCTTTTTTAAAACTCCACAACAGCTCTAATAAAACATTCCCCAAAGTTCACTGTTAGCAGACGATCAAACGGCCTTCAGCCATAACTAAAGTCTCCAACAATTTAGAACCCACATGGAAATACAAATACAAAACTGATTACAAACAAATTGTCCTTCAATAATCCATAAGAAGTCAAATTTTTGGGGGTGTACAGGGTGTTCAAAATTCGATGTTTTTGGGGGGTTTCGGGTACTTCTAGAGGAAATGGAGAAAATTCGACAACTCCTTTGCGAGGCATTTCAATATGTCACCCCGCCTTCGAGCTACGGGGGCTTTTTGAAAAGTCTGCATTTTGGGAAAGGCCCTATAACTTTTTTATTTTTGAAAATATCTTCGTGGTGTTAATTGCATTTTTGTAGAGTTTTTTACCTAAAATTTAATTATCAAATTAGTTTTTGAGACATAACAAAAAGTTGGTATTTTTCTTATGGAACACCAATTTTTTTTTGTTTTTTGAAAATCGGATAAAAAGTTATCGAGTTATTAAATATTTTCCACAAATCATACAGTAGGATGTGATTTTGGCATTATTAAAAAACTACACACCTTTACGGAAAGCCAATTATCGAAAACAAGATGGCTGCGAATAAAGCCGATGCGTTTGACGGGCGTATGGCGGGATGTTTGTTATTTTAAGAGACCTTCCCTGGGAAACCTTTTGGACGGCCGAATTTCTGTCTCACTTCTTGTCAGGCAACCTGTGGTTGAGAAACACGTTTGCCCCTGCAGCCAAGAAGTCGACATTTAGGGTCTTCACGGGCTCTGTTGCAGGAAAAGTGCGGGCAGGTTTTCTCGCCATAGCCAAATTAATCAAATTTTAAAGCGCGCTTTGGCCCTTGCAGAAATCCCTTCACACTTGGAGCCTTCCGGTATTAGTAGGAGAGATGGAAAACGGGTTGACGGGGTGTCCCTGATTCCCTGGAGGGCCGGTAGAGCTCTTTTATGGGACGCTACCTGCAAAGATACGATGGCCGAGTACTACATTTCGAAAATGTCAAAGATGGCTGGGGGGGGGGGCAGCAGAGCAGGGTGAACAAGCAAAATTTTCTAAATACGGAGATATAACTGATAGATTTATTTTTGTACATTTTTGTGTTGAGACGTTTGGTCCTTGGGGTGGTAAAGCAAAAAAAAGTTTTATCAGAGATCTGCGGAAAAATAAATTCTAAAAACGCAAAAAACTTCATTACTCAGAAGATCAGCCTTGCCATTCAACGCGGAAACGCCGCAAGCATATGAGGCACTATCCCGTCTGACCCTGACCTGGAAGAGTTTTTTTATTGTGTAAGTAGTGTGATTGTTTTTATGCTTGTTTTGTGGTTGTTTGTTTGTAATTTTTTTAATCCCGATGGTTTAATTCTTTTGAGATAGGGCATAATGGGGTTTTTTGAAGTAATTGGGTAATTTTTTTTCTTGTTAATTCTTAAGTAGCAAATTTTGGAATTTAAAAAATATTCTATTCTTAATTACATGTCTTTTGCAATTGTGATCTGCCCCATTTATATTTTCAAAGTAATTGTTGTTTAATATTCCCAGATTTCCTCCTTCTCAAGAATTTTAATTCCACTGTTAAATAAGTAAATGCAGCACAAACTACAACATGATCTCTAAGATAAGATAATTCCCCGCCCCCCTGTCACTAGCGGATATTAGGTTTGTAGGAAAATTATTGTCAACTGATAAACTTTTCCCAGAATTGATTAAGTATATTTAGAGTATTCACTGTTTTGGAACGACAAGACAAGAACAAGAGGACGAATTTTTTTTAAGAGGGAATCAAAAAATTTTGGCAAAAAATTTGTCGAGGGGTGTCAAAATTTTTTGTAAGGTTTTAAAAAAAATAATTCGAGGAGGGAGGGCAAAAAGCAAGGGGGACATTATCGCGGATTAAAATAGGTAATACTAAACGTGTGGGCTTCATTGCCCATGAATTGGAAGAGTATTTTAATGCTATAAGCGAGGCTGTATGTAGCTGCTAAAAATTGTGTAAAAGTAACTAAAATTTTAAAAAATAATAATGTAATAGTGCCGCGGGCAGAATTTTAGAAATTTTTTATCTGTTATCTTTATTTATATTTGCCCTATTGTATCCCTTCTGTGCCTCAAAATAGGTACCATTTAACTATTATAATAAGTAGCACCTGTGTTTGCTTTATAATTAATCAAAGCCATTTAAGATAATAATTAAACAAAAAAACCCAGGTAGGTACCTTCCTTTTTTAGTCGGGGACATAAAAGTGGAACATTCAAAAGATTCCTAGTATTTGTGTAAAATTTTGTTGATCGTTAAACTTGATTGTTATAAAAATTTTAAAATACTGTTTACGCGTGCAAACATTTGACAGAAGGGGATGGGTTAGAGAAGGATAGAGAGAGCTTGGCGGTAGAACAAGTGCAGTCGTGCGGTAGTCGAAATCATGAAGAAAGGTGGTCAAAAATAAGGGCAGACGAAATTTCGGTAAATGAAAATAGATAGACGACACTTAGAATTAAGTTTAGAATATTGTTATGTGTTTATTTCCTAAAATAAAATTGTTTCAGACTAATTATCGGTGAGTGTTCTTTGAAACGGTAGAAGCTGAATAAAGGCTATAAACTGATTAAAAGAAAGAAAACATGATTCTCTTTAAAATGCAATTCACATACCTAACAAGTACAAAAACACATTTTAAATTACCACAAATTTCACTACTATTGTCACTTCTTTATCTTACTCTTGAACTTTTGTTTGGAGTTAGATTTTCACGTTTAATTGCATTTAGTAATTTTTCTGTAAGTTCAGCACAATTTGGAAATTAAAACACAGATATATTTGATCCATTTTGTGTAAATGCTCTTGCAATTCGGAACATAACAAGAAGTAGGCATTTCTCAACAAAGAACATAAAATATTTATACCAAATTCACTTGTTAGAAAATAATACATAGGTACCTATACACAAAAAATCTATAATTATACGCCCAAGCACTTTTTGGAACAAATTGCCTATTTATACCGGCGAAAAGTTGTTCATAACTCTCTTAATAAACAACCCGACCGGCCATTTGATAAAATCTCTGAATCTATTAACCACAAAAAACACAGACTTTTTCACAAATTTTGGTACAAAACAATAACTTACCTGTTTTTTAAACATTTAGGAAACTGTTTGTAAGGTTTTAAAAATATGTAGAATAAAAATTAACCGCTAAAAATGAAAAATAAATCCTCCGCCATTATGACGTCATCAGGCATACGATATCTCGCCTGTAGTAGAGGGCGTGTTGGATTAATGATTTATTATTGTTATAGAATTCAGTTAGGATGCAAAATAGTTTTTTAGCGTTGTAGTGGTAACAAATTATTTTTATATGAGATGTTCGTACCTTAAGTTTTTTCGAATTTATTAGTTCAAAACTTAACTCTTCTTGTTTACTAAATTAATTCTGCCTCAAATTATAATCAATACTATTGACCAACCTTTGGATGAAGCCATTTTGCATTTCTTAAGTGGTAATGAACTATTTCGTGATAATTATACTAAACAAAAAGGACTAGATCAAAAATTATGTAAAATTTTCATCACAAAAATAATTTTAGAAAGTAGTAATAAAAGGGAAAAAGCTCGTCTTTTAACGAGGAGGAGAGTGGAGCTTGGTTACATGCTTTACCTTTCTTCTTGATACGCACTTGGACAACAACTCTTTTCGAATCTTCATAGCTTTTAGAAATGGTCAGCCAATATGTGATTCTCGGACCTTCGTTTGTGGCGAAGCTGTAGAAAAAAATCGTGCCGCATAAGCGCATTAACGCGCATTAACGACCTTATTAAAAGAGCTCTTTCGTCAGCTGAAATTCCTTCACTTGTAGATAGAACCTCCAGGTATATTTAGATCGGACGGCAAAAGAGCAGATAGTATTTCATATGTGCCTTGGGAATGTCGTAAGCAAGTTCTATGAGACGCAATATGTTGCGACACAAAAAAGCCGGAGAAGCAGCCAACGTTTCGGAAAAAAATAAAAAAAGAAAATACAGTGATCAATATTTTTTTGTTCCTCTGGTGTTGTAAGAATGAGAATTTTTATTTTTTTCAAAGAGATCAGAGTTTTTTAAAACAAAGTTTACACATTCCAGAACATATAGCTTATAGACTGTTTTTATTTTTAAATTTATGAAGTGTTCTTACCCCTATGCCCCTATTCGAGATTGCACATGTGCATTAAATGTGTGTCAATGTGTCAAAGTCCACATTATCTCTAATGATTCTTAACTGTATTTTCTTACTGAATTTGTAAGTTCCCGAATCTGATCATCCCATTTTAAGTGAGCATAGAGTGTGACACCCAGAATCTTTACCGCATGTGACGATCTCAGCCCCTCCCCTCCATGCCGTACCCACAAAGTCTCTTCTTTTTTTGGTTTAAAGTGAATTAGTTGAGTCTTACTTACATTTATCCTGAGGTTGTTTGCTTCAAACCATTTTTCCAAGTCTGCTAAAGTATTTACTACTCCTTTTTTAATTTCTTCTTCATTATCTTTACTGACTAAAATATTTTTGTCATCAGCAAAAGCGACAAGTTCCTTGTTTATTATGTTTTCAACATCATTAGTGTACACAATATAGACAAGAGGGCACAAGGTCGACCCCTGCGGTACTCCTTTTTTATTGTTATAAAATCTGATTTTAATTTCTCTCCATTTTTTGTTTCTTCTACATATTGTGGCCTTTCATCAAGATAAGACTCCAGAAGTCTCACAGCAACGCCCCTAATCCCACACAGGTTTAGTTTGTTTATTAAAGTGTTATGGCCCACACCGTCAAACGCTTTAGATAAGTCAATACATACAGCCACAGTATGTTTCTTTGAGTTTAGCGATTTAAGTATTTTTTCGAGGGTCTGATATATTGCTCTAATGGGGCTTTCCCATAAAAAAAATGTTACCTTTTTTTTGAAATATACATAAACATAAAGGTCCAAGAAATCCATCTAAAAACTTTTTTCCCCAAAAAATTTTGGGTTTCTATGTGAAAAATAATGTTTTTAATCGTCGATTCAGTGGCCTTACGATTTATGAAAACGAATATAGGTGACGTCATAATCAATACAGGTGACGTCATTTTTGGCTGGTCCATTGTAATTTGTCAAGTGCAGTTTTATTTGGACCACTGGGTTGCGAACTGCGGCCTGCGGCTAACTTTAAGTCATACTGTCAATTCGTTTTTTTATGTGTTTTGCTTTTTTGGTTGTGATTCTTTTGAAGTTAATTTATAAAATTATAAACATTTAGTAGTGCGGAAGTTTAAATTTGTTTGTCGTTTAGAAAGCCTACAAGTAATATACAACTATATATGTAGTGAATGTTATTACAAACAGTACGGTTCCTGTCCACCATAGCCCTAGCTGCTAAGAACATTAAGGCTGGGTTTATAAGCTTAATTCGGAGACAAGAAGAAGAAGAACTTTTGATTGCGATTTTTAACAGAGTGTGCGCATACAAATTTTGATATTTGGTAAGTTTTTTTAAGTAATTTTATATAAGGGAGTGTCTATAAAGAGCCGACAATTCGGCTGAATAGTCGTGAGGGTAAAGAGCCGACACTAATTATTTATTATGTGTTTTTCATATTTTCATATTTTTTTAAACTAAATTAACCCAACCTAACCTAAACAGACTCAAACCAACTTATTAAAAGCCAAAACAACCCAAACATTTTTTTTATGCCAAAAAAAGATGTAGGGGTTGTAGTGTGTTTTTTTGGGCTCTTTTGGCTTTGAATAAGTTGGTTTGTTTAGGTTAGGTTGGGTGAATTTAGTTGGTTTGAGTCTGTTTAGGTTGGGTTAATTTAGTTTAAAGTGTGTTGTTTTGGGTTGTTTTGGCTTTTAATAAGTTGGATTGAGTCTCTTTAGGTTAGGTTGGGTTAATTTAGTTTGAAAAAAAACGAAAATATGAAATACACATAATAAATTGTCGGCTCTTCGTCAAAAACCACCATAAAAACTCAACCCCAGGTCCAACAATTTTCATGCTTGCTATGAATTTTCTCCTAAAATCTATATCTTTTGATAGCTTTTCTTATTTGCTTGCAAAAGTATAGATTCATGCTAGTAACATTACAAAAACTTCGCTCTGCTATTGTTTAAAATCTGTATATTGGTACAGCCAACGGGTGAAATGATCCCATATTTTGTACGTCTCCTGGAAAAAGTATCCATATTCCAGTTCCTCCTGGGTTTAGGCTAAAATGAAACTCATAATATAGGAGGCCTGCAAGTGCTAAAATATAGGTCCTGCCAAATATTTTGTGCACTTGCTGGATTGGTTCACCCCTTGGGTACAGCCATGATGGTATTTTCAGACTTCAAATTCAAAAGCGATAATATTATGTTCTTTTCATTTTTTTGCACTTATTTTAAAGGTTTCAATATTTATATTAAAAAAAGTATTGATAAAAAGATATTTAAAGAGAGCTGTAGGTAAGTAGTTTTTTAACTTTTTGAATTTTGTTAAGATTTTTTTCTCGGATTTTTTTTAGAGAATATGGCTCAGAATATGGAGAAGGGATTTGTGAAGAGTGATTCTAACAACTTACCCAAAGTGGATCATGAGATGATTAATTTATATTATTTGGATAATATGGATTTCTTTAGCGCTGAGATGAAGAATGTTAAGACTGGAAAGTGAGTATGGTTTAACTGAGCACAATAAAAATCCAAATTGTGTCAAAATATATAAGTAAGACTGTTAAGCATTTGTTATAAAAACCTTGTCAAGTGACTTGAAATATGATTTTTAGACACCCTGTACATATTTTTTTAAATTTAACTTTTTTTTCCACGATTACAAAAATATAAACCTTGTTACTTTTTTATGCCAAGTAAGAAGAAGCAAGAAACTTTTTGAGAAAGGACCTCAGCACAAGTAATTTTATTTATTTATTTATATTTATAGGGAACAGAAACCCCATTAAAATCAATACCTTGTCAAAAGAAAATTTTTTTACATACTCAACACTGAATACTAATTAATAAATAAAGACATGAAATATAGTATAGTAGGAGTTATACTATGAATAACGCAAAATATTTGAAAACAGACACACAACAGTATAAAATTTAACTAAAAAAAATATTTAGTCTGGTAAGATTCTTTTTGTTAGTCTTTTTAAGGAGTTAACAGATACATTAAAAACATTAGTAACTGGTTACTGAGTTAAGCAATAAAGTTCTTTCAATAAATTATTTTTTTGTCTATAGTCAGTTGTATGAAAAGTATTGTGAAAAGTATGATGATGCCTAACAGTCAGTTAGACCGTTAATTAATTTATGCATGAAACAAATATCAGTAATTTTTTATGCCTCTCTAAACTATCAAGATTGAGCTAAATTCTGACATGATGATTATTTAGTGCTACATTACCATCAAATTTCTTTACTAACACATTAGGCTTATGACGGTAAAGTTTTTTCAGAAAAATGCAATGTTAATTTCGAGGTTAATTTATATACTTAGCAAAAGCTAGTTTAAAAAAAAATACAAAAGAATGACAATAAAGTAAAAAACTAAACTAAAATTAAATATTTAAAATTAGGGTTTTGGGTTTAATAAAACCTGATCACTAGCTTATTAAATCACTCAAGTATCTTTCAAAGAAAATCCCAAACATTTCGTTAAAATGACTTTTAAAACAAAACATTATATAATAGTCAATTAATTTGTTGTGAAGAGGGTGGAATTGTAGCAGCTAGCAATTACATTTACGTTGAAGTCAGATCTGTAGTTCTTGAAATATTCAAGGAAAATAAAAATATACTTATAGCAGCTAGCAACACACGGTTTTAATATTTAGATGGATAATTACAGTTCCAACAAAAGCTATATCAGAATTTTAGTTTTTCAGATATTAAAAGAAATATTGGACTCAACAGGATCTTTTACTACTTTTGACCAAGGTTTTGACCAACTTATTAAAAGCAAAATATAATTGACAATAAATAAGTAATTTATTACAGTTACTATATTTTAAACATCCTGGATTTTTTTGTAACAGTAAAAAGCTGCAAAGTCATTTGTAGGTACACACACACAGCTGTAAAATCTGGGAAAACTATTTTGACGTATATAACTAAGACAGATTTGTCTCGAGATTTGGAAAAATATAAAAAAATTGAATTTTCTTTATCTTATATTTTTAATCTCAAAGAAGTTCCAAATTTAATTCATGTTATGAAAAATATCATAGCATGAAAAATTAACAGCTAATGAAGTATCACATGCCATTCAGTGCATTACAAAAAAAAAAATGATTTCTAAACTTTTGCCATACCTAGAGGACTCATGGTATTGACATAGGAAGTTTTGTCTATCTATCAGTTATTCTCGTGTCATATGAGAGTTCCAATTCTACGTCTATATGAAATTATTTTTACTTTGTTTGTACCTTAAAAATGTACATGGTCTGGTTGATTTGGTGTTAAAAGTGAGATGATTGAAGGTTTAAGTGTTATTGTTTATTTTAGAGTTACGAAGGAGGTCTATGGTAACAATGCTGTGGGCTATGTCCAAGTTAAGAGAGAAGGAGTAAGAAATACTTCTTATACTGTGGAAATTTCTGTTAATGATAAGGAGGAAAAAGTGCTGCATTCTGAGTGCAAAGATTGTTCTGCTTCTGCAGGTAGTTTTAAAAACTTTTCAAACTATACACATTTTACATGACTATATTTGGTTAATCTCTTTTTAAAGTCTTCTTAAAATTACTTAATAATTGTTATTATTTACATTTTTTGAGAAAAAGAGGTAAAATTATAACTTACAGAATAGCAGCTGCCACTGTTTTGCAATTACACCTGGTAGGAAAATTATATTTTTAAGGTATCCAAACTTACAGAATATTAGGCGCTGCTCTTTTTTTTGTACATATCTGGGGTAGAAAATCCAAGTAAAACTGCTTTAAATTTTTTTAAAGTTGACCTTTATGCATAGAGCATACCAACACAAAAAGTTACGTTTGTTAGGACAAAATGAGGAGCTATGAACATTGGAACAATTTTTTAGACATTAAAAGGTTGTATCCCCAAACCATCTCCGAGACTTGTTTAATTATCAAATTCCTAACTTCAAGAACAAAAATATAAGCGAAAAAAAAAACTTTATTTATGCCAAAATAACTCAAATAAACATGAAAGACCTAAATACAAAATTTCTTAATTGTTGCCCGCCTGTCTGTCTGGACAACGATGACTGAAAAGCCACTAAAGTTAACCGATTTTGATGAAATTTAGCACAAAAATTCTTTGGAACCAAAGAATGAGCTGATTAGTTTTTGATGGGGGTGAGGGTTGTAAAGAGGGTAAGAAAGGGGGTTGAAAATCATAACTCACAAACCGTATCAGCTAGCAACACACGTACAGTTTTCACATTAAAAGAAATAATTATATTTTCAACAAAAATTAGCAGATCAGTAATTTTTGAGATATTGAAGAAAAATAAAATTTATACATGCCTGCTGGTGCCATTTTTTAAAAAATATTTTTCTGGTATTTTCTAACTATGATGTATTTTTTGTACCACTTTCTGTTAAGCTAGGAATACACAATGCAAATTTAGTTTTTACAAGATAAAAAAAGACGCAAGCAGAATGTGTCTCCTTTTAACCTCTTATTAGAAAATTGTTAACTGTTTTTAACTTTTCTTTTTTGATACTTACAGGGGGCTGCAAGCATGCCATTGCTGTCCTTTTTTGGCTTCACAGAAGAAGTGAAGAACCAGCCTGCACCTCTACAACATAATATTAGCAGAAATTTGCTTTGGCTGATGTTGGAAATGCCAAAATGGATTTGCAGTCACTTAAACGAAGACGTGCCAGCCCTCGGACCAATAAGTGATAATTATGTATCTCAATTGATGTAAATCTGCGCAGATAACAAAAAGGTAATATATACCCTTTCGCGATCTGAAGACAAGTACACCTTTATCGATGTATACCAGCTCTGGTTCAAGTTTAAAACTGCAGAGAAAATGGACCAATGGAATGTTGACAGGTTCATTAATTACATGCGGTCAAATATGAGCGATTCCTTGTGTGTCGAAGCTGAAACGGATACTCGACTTCAAGCCAATTCTCCATTATGACACAGCTTGCGATTTGGCAGAATAACGTTAACTGAGGCTATTATTGGCGCTTCTAAACACCTGGGCACTGAGGCAGTGGAGAGGGGGAAAAAGTTAAAGATGAAGTCTTGAAGGAAATTCAAAAAATTAAAATTTCAAAATCAGGCTTGTACCTGAGAAGCCAATACCCATGTTTTGGTGTGGTGTCTTTTTGTTACATTAGTGGAGAGCTGCTAAACCGATTTTTATTAAAATTTTTACAAAATATCTTTGTCATCAAGCAATGAGTTTTTAATGGTGGTGGGAGGTTGGAAAGAGGGTTGAACTTCTAAAAACATCCTTACTGTAGCTGCTAGCTATAGATATTTAAGAAAAGGTTCTTTGGGCGATATATGTGTCTGCTAAAGCAGTTAATAAAATCCGTGTTTGTTTAATTAATTTCTGCGGTTTTTTTTTTGGTTTTTAATGTTTATATTTTTTTTAAAGTCTCATTCGTTACTTAACTATCTGGTCATAAAACAAAAATTTAATCTCAAAGTGCCATAAAAAATGTAGATATCTCAAAACGCGCACAGTAACACCAAAAATATAGTTACTACCGAAACTAATGCAAAACATTGAGTTGTTTAATAAAACGCGGAAATTATTTATAAAACATGGATTTTTTTTTTGTGAAAATCACAAAACTATATGATTAACTCCAAAAAATGTTGTCAGCATGAATTTTTTTATCTCTGTAGAAACTTCAAAGTGATAGATCACAAATGACCCCAAAGTGAAGTACCGTTTTTATCAAATCTTGCAGTGTTCTATGTGAAAAATTGTTTTTCGCCAATTTGAATAAAATTTTTTGTGTCATGTAAACCATTTATAATGTACAGGGTAAGTCAGATATCGTGAAAAAAATTTAAAACCTGCTATTAATATATTTCTAGTTTGATGACCCAAGTACTCAGATTGCTAAAAAATCAATGAGCATAACTATTAAAGACTTAAAATAAGTGTTATAAAACACTTTTATGAAATTTTTATTATGATTTCTGTATTGTGTATTTTGACTATGACAATAAAATACTAAAATTTGATCCAAATTGGTGGAGCACAATTTTTTACAGAGGAGTCTTATGACAGGACCATCAAAAACTTAAAAAAACTGTTAAGAGATAAAACCTCAACGTAAGGTACCGCCAAATAAATTATAGGTTTTTGGTATTGCTAGTTGCTTGACAAAGATTTTGACTGATTGATTTTGATACATTGTTTTGATTCCCTGTACAAATCTTGGCATAATAAGAACCGAAGACAGGCTGTTAGGATAAAAAATTGTCTCTGTGAAGAGATATTAGTGAAGTCTGGAGTACCACAAGGGGACCTATGTCTACAATTCTTTTCATTTGTTTTATTAATGATATTTCAGACTGTTTCTGTAGCTGTGTAATCCTTCTATATGCAGACGATTAAAAGATTTTTAGAATTGTTAATAAAGATTTTAGGGATTGTGAAAGAGTGCAGAATGATCTCAACACTTTTTCACAAAATTTAAAGACTTAAGGGTATTATTTGACCCAACCTTAAGCTTTAAAAATCACTATAACGTTATCTGTAACAAAGCTTTTAAACTACTGGGTTTCTTAAAAAGGAGCCTATCTGAATTTAACAATATAATCTGTTTTAAAAATGTTTATTGTTCTCTTGTTAGATCAATATTAGAATATTGTAGTTCCATATGGTCCCCATTCTATAAATGTCATGTAGAAAATCTGGAAAGGGTATTGAAGAAATTCTTACGTTTTGTAGCTTTTAAACTTAGAATTCCATCTGGGGATATAGTTTGTTGTTATGTTTTAAAATTACTAAAGGTCACAACTCTTGAAAACCGTCGAGTGATGTCTTGATCTAGCTTTTCTTTTCAAGATTTTAAATGCAGTGTTTGATTCTTCTCAATTAATACATAGAATTGGCTTAAGGGTTCCACAGCGGAGTACAAGAAATAGGAATATTTTTAACTTAGAATATTATAATACAAATTACAACCTTAATAGACCTATATGAAGAATGTGTAACTCTGCTAATAATGTGTATATTTTTTTCCACCTCTCTGGATTCCTTCAGATATAAAATTAAAGTTTTGTATATTTAGAATAATAAAAAATTGTATAATTAAAATAGTACATTTATTTATTTTGTTTTATTAATAATTTGCTATTTTCTTGTGTATCTAACACTCCTTTTGTTTAAATAGTACGTATTTTTGACCATATTATTTAATAAATCTATTTAACTTTAGTCATGATATTTTTTTGTCCGCCTTTAAAAGCTTGAGTTTTAGGATACATAAAACATGGAAAACGCTCTACAGTAGGTATATTTATTTCTTACAAAACAAAAGAACAAAAGAACACTTATTAAAAATAAAAATTATATGAAACTATTGGAATATTAAAAATGACAATTTTTTCTATTGAAGGTCCTAAAATGAATTTACAGAACATGCTTCTAAAAAAAGATTGAAACAATTTCAGACAGTATAAAACCACTAGGCGCCCACCCCACACATCATTTTGAATCACTCACAAATAGGCATTATTCCGCACTTGTACTTTATTATAAGTCATCTGATATGGGTTCGTACTGGCGTGTTAATATTTCCAATAGGAATATGCTCCTAAGGCAATTAAAACAAAAGAGAAATAAAAAAAAGAAGTTAAGAAAACGCATCCAATTTTGAATTTCGTTTTTCCACCCAAGATTTTTTTCGGTTGAAAGTTATGAGAAAAAAGTCTTCTTGGGTTTTTGCCAGACATCTGTTATTTGACGGCTCATATGTCCTATCAT
The DNA here is from genome assembly GCA_963921995.1 of Oxystoma pomonae. Classification (NCBI taxonomy): domain Eukaryota; kingdom Metazoa; phylum Arthropoda; class Insecta; order Coleoptera; family Brentidae; genus Oxystoma; species Oxystoma pomonae. The sequence goes on from OY998165.1 coordinate 72,536,494, forward strand.
ATACGATCCTCATAGAATTTCACTATTTTGACCTTTGGTACAATACTTTCAATACATTAAAATACGATTACGTTTTACAAGTTTTTGTGCAGGGGTTCTTTCAAAAATTTTGCTAGTGGTTCTATAATGGCATTAACAAGTGTGAAAATAATGTCATTTTTAATATAATTTTTCACAAATTTTCGTCTGCGATGCATTAGTAATTTGATTTTCCCAACATATAAAATTAAGACGAGATTCGACCCCAACCCAGTCCTTGGCAGGTAAACTAACCCAGAAGTTTTTGGTTTAAGAAAAATTTGGGAAGAAACATTGACTCTTGCTAATCAATGCATCTCTCTAAATTACTTGGTATGAACTTCTTAAACTTCAAAAAATTTAACCCTGAGGCAATAAATTTAAATATAAGTTTAAAAAAATTCCACTAAACTTGAAGAAAAAATATTAAAAGAAAATAACTTGAAGTGATTTACCATATTTTTTCGCGCCCATCACTGGAGCTAAAAAAAGTTTTACAGAAGTTTTATACGTCCCTAGATTCCCATAAAGGTAAGGAGGACTGACCCTATCAGACTTTTCTATGTCATAAGTGGGAAGTTTGGCTCAGTCAATTTTAAATAAATTTTTTCTTTCCAGTTTTTAAGCAAATCAACAAAAGTCTTATTACAGAATGAGATATAAATTCCCAATGTCTATAGTGGAGTTAAATATAAATCAAAAAAAGAGTTTTACCAACAGAAAACTATTGGATTTTTGGCCTCCTCCACTAGTTCTACCACTGACTGGTTACAAACAAATTCCCACTATCCATAATTTCTCATTCTGTTATCAATAATGTTTGCCGAGCATTTGTTCATGAATTTGATCGTTCGTATTATTTGTCTATAAAACCTTATGGCGTACCGATGATCCTTAACAAGGGTGAAACACATGTTTGCGTTTATTTTCCAAGTCGCACACGGTATGTATTCTTGTGGTACTCCGGTGTATTTTGTAAAGTTCGTTTTTTTTTGTTATCGATTCGTTATAGTTAAAGGGCCGACTGGTGGATGGACTGTGTCTGAAATCAGTGGTGGATGGTAAAACTCTCTTTTTTATTTACTTTTTTATTTAAAAACTTTATTGCCATAAGAATAATGGGTTAAACAAGAAGTGACCTAAATTTTACTTGTCTTAACAGATTGTACGGGGGTTATTTTATGCGAGAACCATCAAAGGTAAACCTATATTTTTTTACATGATCATGAAATCTTTTTTTGTAAAGAAAAATTTTTCCTTTGGGTGGCGATGTCTCTAATGGGGTTGTATTTGAATTTCAGCTGTGATCTTCACACACTCTTGCACCCAGCCGTGGATAATTTTTTCAGCTTTAGTGCCTCTAGAGCCACAATAGTGCCTCTAGAGCCACAATTTTCTTCTTGGTCCCAAAGGGAAGGTCAAAAATATCTTAAATTTTCAGGGGAATTCTCACATTTATTTATTTCCACATCCGCGGAAAACGTACTTTTTCATTTTGATGCAGAAAAAACTCGAGAAAAAATAAATACAACTTTTAAGAGATTGTTTACTAAACAGAAATGACATTTAGTGACAGCTAAGTATTAAACTGAAGTTAGGAAGAGGCTGAGAATAAGGTCACCACTCGCTACTTTTCTCGTAAAGTTAGTTGGCTAAAAAATTTTTTTGAGCGTTTTTGTAGAACTCCAACTTTAAAATTTTTTTTCTACAAACCAAGAGTTTTTCAGAAGAAATAATAAATGCGTTTTGGATAACTCACTCTAAGGTACCAAATTCCGTTGCTTTCCAAAAATGTGGGAAAACCCCATTGTAGACTTTTTCTTTCTGAAACCGTTTTGTCTATTTGATGATATGTTATTGTTTTCTAAAAATTGAAATATTTGATTGTGAATAACTTTTTCAAAGATTTTGCTGATATTTGATAATAGTGATATTGGACGGTAATTTTTAAGATTATTTTTGACATCCTTCTTAAAAATTGGCTTAACTATGGCTATTTTAAGCAGTGATGGAAAGACTCCTGTGGTTAAGCACAAGTTCACTATATGGGAGAGTCGCAGTGGCAAAAGATCTGCCGCTTCTTTTAAAAAACAAATGGATATTTTATTGTGACCACAAGATCTTTTGTTTTTCAAGTTTTTATTGATTTTAATAAGTTCCTGAGGAGTCACACATTGCAGTTTAATGCTCTTCTCAGAGGTATGTACCTTATGATATAGTACATCTTTATTTTTGTTTATATTGGGACAAATTGTTAAGAAAACATCATGTAAATTGTTTAAATATTGTTTTTTCATCTTTGTATTTGACGTTATCAAAAAGATACTTTTGTTTTCGTTCTTTTTTGTTAAACTATTTGTGCAAGATCAAGTTATCCATTGTAAGATTGACGTTAAAAAAGTTATTTTTTATCAAACACGTGTCAGTCAACAATTTGTCAATCAAAAAGTTATAAAAAAAATAAAACTCAATTTATTAATTTTTATCAGTAAAACCAAGCCTATGGATAATTAAACATAATAAAAGTTGGTCCTTTAAGTCGGATGGTTCAATTAACATGAAGAAATAAGAAGCAAGAGTTGGATTTGGTGTCTACAAGAAGGGCCCTGCATGATAAGTCCATTTTCATTTCTTCTTTCTACCTTAAGACGTTTAATTTATATACATTAAAACATACTAAATTACCATAAATTGTCTTCTATTTAGACACATCAATTTTTAATTTTGGTATCTATTTTACCATAAATTGTCTTCTATTTAGACACATCAATTTTTCAATTTTGGTATCTATTATACCATAAATTGTCTTCTATTTAGACAAACCAATTTTTCAATTTGGTATCTATCTTCTTCAATTCAGGCACAGTAATTTTAGTTTTGGTAATTATTTTACCGTAAAAGTTTTGGTGGTGTTAAACCCTAATTTTTGGTATTTGTAATACCGTATTTCAAATAAAATTAATTACAATTATGGCTGCAAAGCTTAAAGAATATATAAGAACTAGAAAAGTGTTCTTTAATAAGTTGGCTAACCTTGAATTGTTTTTTTTAAATTTAGAGTCTGAGGAACAAGTGCCAGACTTAACCTATTTACAGCTGAGGTACACAAATTACCAGAAGCTTTATGAGGAATTTTACTAGCTTCAGACCAAGATTGAGAGCATATGTGATGAGCGGTTAGTGGACGAGCATATTTTGGAGCGCGAAAAATTTGAGGAGAGGTATTATTTATCCTTATCAACTTTGAAAACGTTTTTGAATAAAACAAACGAAAAAAATACTCATAATGAAGTTAAATATAATAATAATTCCAACGATGTTAAGTTGCCTGCCATAAAGTTACCAAAATTTGACGGTAATTATGACAGGTGGCTTGAATTTAAAAATTTATTTAGTTCATTGGTGCATCAAAACGCTTCAATAAGTAAGATTTTAAAATTTCATCACCTTCAAGGTTCACTTGAAGATAATGCAGCAAAAGTGATTCAGTCGTTGGATTTTTCAGATGAAAATTATTCAGAGGCGTGGAAACTTCTTTGTGAAAGATACGATAATTCAAGATTACTCGTAAATAATCATATACAGTCCATTTTTAACATTGAAGTAATTCAGAAAGAATCTGCGTCTCATTTAAGACAATTAATTGATATCGTTTCCAAAGATATGAGGGCTTTAGCAAGTTTAAAACAACCCGTAGATCACTGGGACGCATTAATTATTTTTATCGTTTCTTCCAAGTTGGATAAATCTACGTTACGTGAATGGGAAGCTTATAAATCGAAAAACGAATTACCCAAATGGAATAAAATGATAACATTTTTACGTTTTAGAGCTGATCTTTTGGAGACACTTAAAATTGGTTGTAATAATTTTGAAAAATCTAATAACAAAAGTAAAAAAAAATAACCATTTTACAGTAAATAGTACGTTAAAATGCAATTTTTGCCAAGATTTACACTCTATTTATAATTGCGAAAAATTTAAAAAGCTTTCTATATCTGAAAGGATTGACAACGTCAAACGATTAGAACCTTGTATGAATTGTTTAGGAACATCACATTCAGAAGAAAGATGCTTTTTGGGTCCCTGTAAAAAATGCAATGGTAAGCATAATAATTTATTATGTAAGAATTTTCCTCAAAAATCTACTGTACAAATAGTTGAAGCTCCGCTAACACAAGAAAATAAATCAAATGCTGAAACGCGGAAGCTACTACTTCTACTTATAATTTTCATGTGAATCCAAATTTGGATGAACAAACTTTGCTTTCAACTGTGGTGCTCAATCCAATTTTGTGTCCAAAAAATTTAGCGATAAATTGAACTTGCAACTATTTGATACAGAGATGAGAATTTTTGGAATAAATAAAAAAATCAACAAATATCACCAAATGGTGCAGCGTGTATATTTTTTCTAGAACGAGTAATTTTAACACTACTATTCAATGTTATGTAGTTCCAACAATTTCTAATAAATTGCCTAGTTTTAAGATCGGTATAAAAAAATTGGAAAATTCCAGAAAATCTTCCTTTGGCAGATCCTACATTTTTTGAACCTCAAAATATTGATATGCTCATTGGTTGTGGATTATTCTGGGAACTATTGCTTGTTGGCAAGATCAAATTAGGCAAAAGTTTACCATTGCTACAAAATACAAAATTTGGGTGGCTTGTAACAGGCGTTTGTCCTATTGTTTCTCCAGTTTCACAAATACACTGTCATTTGAATAAAAAAGAATTTTTAGAAAATGATCAGTTGAAAAAGTTTTGGGAAATTGAGAATGTGCCTAGTGAATGTAAAATGTCACTTGATGACTTGGAGTGTGAGAGGATATTTGAACGGACTACTTTTAGAGATAATGAAGGTAGATTTGTAGTACGCATTCCTTTGAAATACCCTAAATATTTATTGGGAGATTCTTATCAAGTTACCTTGAAACGTTTTGGTTATTTAGAACAAAAATTATCTTCAAAAAAGAATTTTGAAATTGAGTATAAAAAATTTATTAATGAGTATGAAGCGTTAAATCATTTGTCAAAAATAAAAAATGAAAGCATACCTGATGTTTCATATTTTTGGCCTCATCATGGGGTCCTAAAAGAATCAAGCTTAACCACAAAATTATGAGTAGTTTTTGACGGTTCTGCAACATCTTCGTCAGAATGGTCTATAAATGATTTGCAATATATCGGTCCCAAATGTCAAAATGACATATTTTCTATTTTGATAAGATTTAGACGATATAAGTATGTTGTTTCTTCTGATATTACAAAAATGTATCATCAGATATTAGTGCACCCTGATGATAGATGTTTACAACAAATTCTTTGGAGGGAAAACTCAGAAAATGACATTGATACGTATCAATTGAATACATCTACATATGGGCTCAGTTCTTCTCCATATATTGCTAATCGATGCATTAAACAGTTGGGATATGATAATTTAGAAACATTTCCTGCGGCGTCTGATTCTATTCTAAATATGTACGTCGATGATTTGTTGACATGTAGTGACAATTTAAATGAAATTCAAGAGCGTTGTAGTAGAATAAATACAATTTTTAAGTCTGCTGGTTTCGTTTTACGAAAATGGGTATCAAATGATTTATTAGTATTAAAAAATATTACAGATTTAGAAGAATCGCATGGTATATTGAGTTTGGGTGAACGCGAATCCTCCAAAATACTGGGAATTCAATGGATAAGTAAGCTTGATATGCTAAAATTCGAAGTTAGTAAAAGTAACCTTGTATCTTCATTTTCAAAACGTCAAATTTTATCTGACATTGCAAAAATTTATGATGCTCTTGGTATATTATGTCCTCGTACAATCCTTGCAAAGATTTGTATTGTATACAAAGACTCTGGTCTGTTAAAATAGATTGGGATGAATCGGTACCATCTGAATTTGCAGAGAAATGGTTTAGTTTTAGATCAAATTTAATAGTTTTGAATAAATTGGAAATACCGAGATGTATCGTTGAAAGCAAGTATGACATATTGGATGTTCATTGTTTTTGTGATGCATCCAAATTTGCCTATGCTTGTGTGGTATATTTAAGGAGTCAGAATAAAAATGGTAATGAAATAAAAGTCAACATATTAAGTGCTAAAAGTAAAGTAGCTCCTATTAAAACTATTTCGATCCCTCGATTAGAACTTTGTGCATCGCTGTTAGGAGTACAATTAACCAATAAAATAATCGAGTCATTGAAAATATCTGTAAGATGTTATTTTTGGTCAGATTCACAGATCACTCTTTGCTGGATTAATACCGAGCCAAATTTATTACAAACTTTTGTAGCTAATCGAATTACAAAAATTCAAAAATTTTCTGAACAACATGATTGGTATTATGTTAACACTAAACATAATATAGCGGATATTGCATCACGCGGAGTGTTTCCTGAAAAATTAGCGTTATGTGATACATGGTTTAATGGTCCTTATTTTTTATATTTTCCACATCAATCATGGCCTACGTTTATAAAAGAAAATTTAAAAAACATTCCTGAATTAAAAAGAAAGAGTGAAGTTTTGACACTAATTAAAAATACACAGTCTGAATTTCTAAATGATTTATTATCCAGATATTCCTCTATTTTAAAACTTAAAAGAATTTTTACTTGGTGCATGAGATTTGTTAAGAATTGCAGAGCGAATGCTGAGCAGAGAAAACAGGAAAAGTTTTTAAGTTTGGTGGAATTAGAGAAATCTTGGTTAATTATAGTTAAATTTGTTCAGTTGGAGTGCTTTTCTGGTGAGATCGATTTTTTAAAAAGAAACGAAAACTAAAAAGTGTATATAAAGTGTCAAATTTGGAACCATTTTTAGACAGAAACGGTTACCTACGTGTTGGTGGTCGATTAGAGTTATCAACTGCTTTGGATTTTCATGCTAACCCAACCCAACCCAACCCAACCCATTACTTATTGATGGTAATCATAAGTTAACTAAACTTTTGTTTATTTATGAGCATAACAGATTACTGCATGCAGGGTCTCAAGTGCTTCTGTCTTCTATACGGCAAAAATATTGGCCAATTCGAGGCACTAATTTAGCAAAAAAGACTGTTAGAGATTGTGTCAAATATTTTATATTTACGCCAGAATTTCAAAAGGCTGCGATGGGCAATTTGCCAAAAGAACGTATTTCTCCATCTTTTCCTTTTGAATACACTGGAATTGACTTTTGCGGTCCTTTCTTGATTAAAGATAAAAAAGTCAGAGGTTCAAAAGAAATAAAAAGTTATATTTGTGTTTTTGTATGTTTCTGTACAAAAGCTATACATTTGGAGTTAATGACAGATTTAACGACTGAGTCGTTTTTAGCTTGTTTGCAAAGGTTTACATCTAGACGTGGCACACCTCGTGATATTTAATCAAACAATGGTCAAACTTTTGTCTCTGCTGATAGAGAATTAAAATTACTTTATGAATTTTTGACCGCCAATGATACGTATATCACAAATTTTGCTGCCTCAATTTCAATAAACTGGCACTTTATTCCTCCATATGCTCCCAATTTTGGTGGATTATGGGAATCGGCTGTAAAAAGCAGTAAATTTCATTTAAAAAGAGTTTTAACAAACACGAGGCCAACTTATGAAGAGTTAAATACGGTAATAATTCAAATTGAAGAAATTTTAAATTCTCGACCTCTATTCTCTCTTTCAACAGACCCTAATGACATGTTACCTATTACTCCTTCTCATTTTCTAATTGGACGAAATATTGTTACTCCACCTGATCCCGACCTCACTGAAATTCCAATTTCAAGATTATCTCGACCACAGTTTATACAAAATTTAACGCAACAATTTTGGATTCGTTGGAAAAAAGAATATTTGTCAAATTAACATAAAAATTATAAATGGGAAGAAAATGCTTCAGAGATAAAAGTCATTAGGAAGAATTGTTCAGCTATTTCCCAGACATGATGGTGTTTCAAGAGTTGCTTGATCAAAACGATCAAAGGGATGTTCAAGAGATCAACAAGACATTTGTGTTTGCTGCCAAATCAAACCGAAGTTGACAATTAGTTGGTTGTATTATATTCCGGTTGCTATTTTCCTTTAAGAAGATTATGTCCTTACCATTACGAAGATTATTTTGAAGGTTCCCTTCAAAGCGAGGGCTATGTTCAAGATCAAGTTATCCATTGTAAGATTGACGTTAAAAAAATTATTTTTTGTTAAACACAACAAGTCAACAATTTGTCAATAAAAAAGTCGTAAAAAAAATAAAACCCAATTTATTAATTTTTATCAGTAAAACCAAGCCTATGGATAATTAAACACTATTTACCACCTTCCAGGTTGCTTTAGTTCTATTTTCCGCATGTTGTATCGTTTTTTTTAAAAACTCCGTTGAGGTCCCAAACTGTCTTTAGAACTCCGGTGGAGATAATTTTAACTCTCAACATAGTCTTTAAGACTACGTTGAGAGTTAAAATTATCTTTTAAAACTCGATTAAGGTCCCAAACTGTCTTTAAGACAGAGTGGGGTAGGTACTAAACTTTATAACTCCAATGGGGCCCAAATTGCCTTTAGAACTCCGCTGAGATGACAAACTGTCTTTAAGACCCCGGTGGCGCACCAAGATTATGCTGGGACCCTAAACTGTCCTTATAACTCCGTCAAGGTCCCAAACTGCCTTTAACACTCGGTTGGGGCCCCAGATAACTGTGTAACCTCAAACTGTCTTGCAGACTCCGTTGTGGTCCCAAACTGTCTTTAAGGTTTCATTGTGGCACCAAGATTACGCTGGGATACCAAACTGTCTTTAAAACTCCATTAAGCTCCCACACTTTTTTAAGACTGTGTTGGAGCACCAAGACTACGCTGGGTCACCAAACTATCTTTAGAACTCTGGTACGGTCTCAAACTGTTTTCAAGACTCCGTTAGGATCCCAAGACTACTATGGAACCTCAAACTATTTTTAAGAGTGCATTGAGGTCCCAAACTGTCTTGGGGCCACAAGACTACTTCTGCGTAAAATAAATAGCAGAGAGATTATAGGTTATGTACTAATTTGCATTTTAAGCCTGCTTGACTTGGGTGCATCGCGAATTGCATGCAAACCCCTTCTTCTCATTCCGAGAGGTTGAAGTTGCATGCAATTCTGAACTTTGCACCATGTCAAGGGAGCTAAGAAACGCCGACAAAAAATAGAATTTTTTTAAGAAGATATTAACAACAAAACAAATGCGAAAATGAAGTGTGCTTATCTCTGAACATTTTTATGTAAGATTTTTCAGCTCTTAAGATTTTAATATAAATGTATATCTTTGTAATCCATTTTAAACTAGCTAAGAAGGCAATGGTGAAAAGAGATTCCACACTGTACTAACCTATACGCTTCCAAGAATAATTTTGACAGATTTAATGGTACCCAATCAAAGTTTTCTGTAACGCCTATTGAGCAATTTCGTAACTGTGAACCACGGTAACTTTCTTTGGTACTGGTAATCAAAATATAAGCAGATAGATGGTTAGAAAATTAAATGATATACCAAATAAAAAATGAAGTTAAAAACCTCCAATTCACTTACTTCAATCTAAAAGAAACTAAAAAACAAAAGATCGAGAAATGCAATATAACAAACATTTGAGAAAGTATTACTCATAGAAAAGGTAAATTAATTCGTTTACAGCCATTTGTCAGTCTTGGTCTAAGTTATTACCAATACAATCTGAAATAAGAAAAAAAACTAAATGTTAAACAAGTAATGTTAAAAGAAGAAAACTATCTCCTATATGTCCTATATTTTCTATATATCCCTATAAGTGAATTTTAATAATTTTTATATCGAAAATAATATGAAACAAATAACGAACGAGTTTGCGGTGGGAATTTTTTATTTTATAGCTTTGAAACAACCACGCTCAAGATAATGTTGAATTGAAGTTGAAAATTGAATTTAAATAATTGTTGTAAAATGCTTTTTACAGAATGAGATTTTTAGGCCAAAAGGTTGACTCGCTAAATTATACTTTTATTTTTTAACTGCTAATTATAGCGCTACATTCAAAACTATTAACTTTAAAGTAATCGAATGATTTACTGCTTACCTACATTTTGCAACATTGACCATCCTTTTACTTTTAGACATACTTGGAAGTTAGATCTTCAAATATTTTGTCAGAAATCTTAAAAGGATAAATTTTTAAAATAGCAATTTCTTTTTGGCAGACCTTACTTTTGGGCATAGGAAAACAATAGAACAAATTTAGCTCAATAAACCTAATTTTGTTTTATGTTTTTCTAAAACCTTCTAATTAGGTAGATACAGTTTACTAATTGCCAATTGCACCGCAGTGTTAAAACTAGTTTAAATTTAACCAATGTTTAAAATAAGCTTTCAAAAAGAACTTAAAATACCAAGTTCTCACATTCTAAATATCAGTTAAGTGAATTTTAATAATTTTTATATCGAAAATAATATGAAACAAATAACGAACGAGTTTGCGGTGGGAATTTTTTATTTTATAGCTTTAAAACAACCACGCTCAAGATAATGTTGAATTGAAGTTGAAAATTGAATTTAAATACTTGTTGTAAAATACTTTTTACAGAATTTTGATGTAAAGATTTTTAGGCCAAAAGGTTGACTCGCTAAATTATACTTTTATTTTTTAACTGCTAATTATAGCGCTACATTCAAAACTATTAACTTTAAAGTAATCGAATGATTTACTGCTTACCTACATTTTGCAACATTGACCATCCTTTTACTTTTAGACATACTTGGAAGTTAGATCTTCAAATATTTTGTCAGAAATCTTAAAAGGATAAATTTTTAAAATAGCAATTTCTTTTTGGCAGACCTTACTTTTGGGCATAGGAAAACAATAGAACTAAATTTAGCTCAATAAACCTAATTTTGTTTTATGTTTTTCTAAAACCTTCTAATTAGGTAGATACAGTTTACTAATTGCCAATTGCACCGCAGTGTTAAACCTAGTTTAAATTTAAACAATGTTTAAAATAAGCTTTCAAAAAGAACTTAAAATACCAAGTTCTCACATTCTAAATATCAGTTAAATTTAAACTAATTAGCAATAATACGAAAAACTCAAGAATACCCTGACATGAACTTACTGATTTAAATCTTGTTATTTTCCATACATGCCATACCCATCTCTATTCCGTAAATTAATTATTTTTTACCCTTAAATAATACCCCCTGAAAATCTATTTGACTCCACTTAAATTTATCGCATTCAAATGCTTAAATACATAATAAAGATTTTTAAGCTAAGAGCTTGAATTTTGCCAAATTTAAAAAATAGGATTAATACCTTAGCTTACAGAATGAATGATCACTTTCAATTTTTAAACGGTTAATAATAGGACTATAAATGAATAAAGTTTGCACCTTTGGTTGTAGTCTCCGGACTCGTACGTAATATATTTTTTTGTTACTAACGGATGCGACGCGTTACTATGGAATGGATGTACTGCAAGTTTATAAATAACTATCAAGGTTAAAAGTTAACAATTCATCTGATAAGTGTAATAAGTCACTTTACGTCCGGTTATAATTTTACTGGGTAAATGACGCTTCGCACCAACTTTAAATATAACATTTTTAAATATCCGACATTCAACGCTTAACTTTCAATATTTAATATATAAATGATTAGCACCATAACAAAAATATCTTTCAATTTTCCAAATTTTGAAATCTTAGATTGTCCAATAAATAAATAAATAAATTTTAATTTTAAATAACAATGTCAATATTTACACAAAAATAACATTTTGCCTTGCTAGTCACTACTCCGGTTTCAAATCTATGAAAATTAATCTTCCGACGAATTTCCATTTTCATGATTTTAAATGACCAATATTCAAAAATTAATTGCTCACCTACCAATTTTCACCATACAAACGCGTTACACCATCACCAAAAAAGTATACAACTTAAAATTTTTCACGTGTTTAAATCGTCAATTGGCAAGTTTTTCTAATAAAAGTATAATCACATGAGTAATTTTAAAAAATTCATTGCTCAGCCATCAATTTACAAACGTTTGTAGACAAGAAAAAGGTATTTTAAAGAAGGAAAGAGAAGCAAGAAAAATTTTAGAAGAAGATGAAAGTGACGTAAGTCAAGAATTCAGCGATCATGCAGTAAGTGAGGAAGATTCTTTGGCCAGCAAATTTTTATGCCTTCAAATGAAAACATGCATGGATAACCAACAATTATCCTTAACTATAAAGCTAAAAAATTATGTCCTAAAACCAAACAATATCATTAAATAACCAGCAAAAAATTTTGTAGAACAAATGTTCAAACCAACCTAAGAACAAACAATTCCTGGACATCAAATTTCAACCCAAAATGCCAGAATTATCGATAAAATAATCGAAGAAAACACAGAGGACTTAAAAAAATTACTAAATTGACAGCAAATAACAAACATTTGAGAAAATTTTACTCAAACCCTATCAAGTGAATTACCTTTTTATGGTAACACAACTGCGGCCTCTATTTATAAGCAGCTACGAGGACAACAGTATTGTGCGGTTTTAACAACAACGAAAATTTAGCCTACCAAAATATTTAAAGGGAGCTGCAAGAACTAGCGTTTCCAGCTTTTTCATCGTGCCTCAAAGCGTATCTCAGATTATAAAAACATTAAAAATCTAAAAATGCTATACGGTAGACCAGAGTAAATAATTGAGGCGCACATAAACAACATCAAACGACAACCACCTCCAAAAGTAGACAAATTAGAAACCTTAGGGAATTCCCTTAACAGTGCAAAATCCTTGCGTCTCGTTATAAGCTGAGAAAATAGAAAACTATCTTAATAGCCTTAACCTAAATCTTTTTCTCCCAAAAATGAAATAAATTAAAAAAGTAGATTTCTTGTCCGTGAAAAATAAATAAAAAGAAAGGTTCGTGGCTATTGCACACACATTTTGCTTTTCAATTCATTACGACCAGGCCTCCAAGATCTAATGGATAGTCCAAAAACATACAGGCCTGTTTCATTTTTGTTAGTAATCATCAGGGTAACATAGGACTGTACCTGGCGTATGAAGCATATCATAAGCATATCAAGGCTTATCAACAATCACTCCGGAGGAGGCTTGTGGCACAATACAAAGCCAAGTAAAATTTAAAAAGGTAGATTTCTTGTCCGCGAAAAATAAATAAAAAGAAAGGTTCGTGGCTATCGGACATACATTTTGCTTTTAAATTCATAATGGATAGTCCAGAAACCTACAGGCCTGTTTCATCCTTGTTGGGAATCATCAAGGTAATATAAGATGGTAGCTGGCGTATAAAGCATAGCATAAGCAACCACACCCAGCGAATTTAAACAACTTCCGTCATCAAATAACGCGGGATCTGGCATGGCTAAATGCAGCGCGCCGCCGCACGGCGGTGAGGTCATATGAGATTATGCGGCCAAAATATAGAAACTATTAATTTTGTTTTTAAATCCAGAGATATAATGTAAAATAAGTTTGCTAGAGAGCTTTTAAAGAAAGAACAAGTAAAAATTAGCTAATTTATCAGAAACTAGGAAAAGATTGCATTTTTTAGATAAGTGACGAAAGCCTTAATTTTCTCCTTTATAATTGCAGATATATTTAAAGTGTGTTTAATATTAAAAACTAATATTATTATTATATTAATGTTATAAAACTTTATTATTTTAGGTTGTCTGTACTAATTTAAAAAAAATTATTTGTATATACATGGTGCCTCACGACGAAAATCGACACGATCGATTTTTCAAAAAGTGGGCTGTGGAAATTTTTTAAAATTTGGGGTGTCATGTCAATGGAGGCAACTCGGCTAGAATATTTTCAAGATGGCGGAACATCCGGTTATATCGGAAGTGAATATCTAAGATTCTAAGATTTCTAGACATATTTACCCAATATTTTCAATTAGTATAGTAGCAAAACAGTTAAAGATAGAAAATGAAATAATATATAGGGTGTCCTATTTAAAATAAGAAAATACTTCAGCCGAGTTTTCAAAATTTTCCATTGTCCACTTTTTGAGAAATCAATCGTGTTGATTCGTCGTGGGACACCCTGTATATTTTACTGAAAATAACATATTTACTTGAATCAATTTAATAATAATAAAGTAACTAGATAAATACGAAAGAACAAATAGCATCAAAAGACTTAACATTTCTAGAAACATTTTTCTTTCATTTTTTCCCTAAACTAGTCAAATAAGGATCAAAAGAAATCAGCAGTGAATGAAGAATATCTTCGTTAGTAGCAGATCTTGAACATTTGCGTGAATATAGTTGTCGAAATCTTTTGAAGTCTAGAAATAAAGACTCGGATGCCTCCTCACAAAACAAGTGAACATAATCTGACGCATCATCAAGTTGCACGGTCTACTTTAAAAATTTATATCATTTGAATAAGCCAACTTGGGCAGATACAAGTAATTAATTATGAAATATGGTGAAATACAGTTTCTTTTTAGTGCAAAATCTAATCTTCGGCAAACTTCGCAGATTATTTATTTCCTTGCAGAAAGTGAAACATTTCATTTAAAAAAAATAATTTATATCATAGTAGCTAATTTACTTTATCGGACTAAAATAAAGATATTTTGTAAAATCGGTTAAATCCAAACTTTAGGGATAAATTCCAAAACAGCCGTTGGGGAAAATTACTTCAACTTCATGGAGATTTCTTCATTTTATTAAAATATTTACTTGCCTTGCAAAAACTTCTGATGTTGAAATGATTTTATTGCAGTAGTCATTTTTTTATGGTATAGTTATATGATATTTATTATGTTAGATGTGGTTACAAAATAATGGCATGAAATATTTTATGTATATTTTTATTTTTATTTGAAGCAATTTTGGCCGCATTATCTCATATGACCTTACCACCGTGCGGCTGTCGGAACAAAGTGAAAAGAAAAATGTTAAAGAATGCAAATATCAATAAGAATGGAATTTGCGAGCAGGACGTGAAAAACGGAACCTGCGAAAATGTACCGGTTACTGAAAGAAGACCGTTCAAAATACAACGCTCGCAGCAACTCCACCCCAATTGGAGTTTATACTATGTCGCCTTATATTAAGGATCAGCAACAATCAATTGGGAGGAGGCTTTTTGCGCAAAACAAAGCCAAGTAAAATTTAAAAAAGTGGGTTTCTTGTCCTTGAAAAATAAATAAAAAGAAAGGTTCATGACTATCGGACAAACGATTTGCTTTTTTTCCGTTTTGTATGTCCTGCTCGCAAATTTCATTCTTATTGATATTTGCATCCTTTAACATTTTGCTTTTGACTTTGTTCCGACAGCCATGCCACGCCATGCCAGATCCCGCGTTATTTAACGACGATAGTTGTTTAAATTGCTTATATTATGCTTCATACGGCAGGTACAGTTATATGTTACCCTGATGATTCCTAACACGGATGAAACAGGCATGTAGGTTTCTGGACTATCCATTAGATTTTGGAGGCTTGGTCGTAATGAATTGAGAAGCAAAATGTGTGTCCGATTGCCACGAAATAAATTAATTTTTAAAAACTTTTTAATCAAATCTATTTACATACTTCAAAATGTCAAACTCATAAAAGCTCAAAAATCTGCAAGATAAAAGCAATCCTTACATAAATCAAATGACTGAAGCTTATGATGTAGCTCATATTTAAATCTAGATATGAAGACATTGAAGATGTCATAGTCACTTTTACTCACGACCAAATCATAGGCGCTCTTGAGGAGTTCAGTCTAGATTTTTAAGACTAGGGTGCATTCTGCAATGCATATTTTTTTTCTTTTAAATAACACAAAAACTATAAACTTTAGGACAAAAAGTCTAATTAAGAAGTTGAAGAAGATAAAATTTCCCACAAATTTGATGTACACATTTTTTTTTTCTCTTTTTTTAGTTTATCCTGATTAAAAAGCGACAAAGCATGTATCACAGGGGTATATAAATTTAATATTATATTATAGTACCTATATATTATTCTTATATTATAAGTTATACATACCTTAATATAATATTATGACTATATAATAAACACTCATTTCCGCACACCAAGAGTAAATGGCGCGTTCCTTTTTATTGTGATATCTTCAGTAGACCTAATCCACATGTTACGTTAGCTAACGATTATTGATTCTCATTATACGAACCTTCTACAATGTCTATTTTATTGTCATCTTCGCTTTCAATAGAATAATCTTGAACAAAAAAGAAGTTAAAAATCCTCCAAATCAGTTACTTCAACTGAAAAAAATCTAAAAAAAACAAAAGATCAAAAGATCTTTGGTGTTTTTTTTAATTGCCTTAGGAGCATAAATATATTGGAAATATTAACACGCCAGGACGAACCCGTATCAGGTGACTTAGATAAGTACCAGTGCGGAACGATGACTATTGTGAGTAATTCAAAGTTGGAAATCAAAGCGTATGATGGGATTTAATGATGTTTGGGGAGGGTAACCAGTGAAACCACTGATGAGCCCACGCTGTTTGCCCAAGGCGAAATATCGTTTGATCATTTTCCTTTTCGCTTTGGTCCTTTGTGTTATCCTTGTGTCATCCAAGTTTGAATTTTCTTTTTTTTCACCCAACTTTTGTTTTTTAGAAAAATCTTGGTTTCGATTTTCACACGCCTGTCCATTACAAAATCCAATCCGGTGCAATCTTTATTGCAATTTCTTAAATTACTTTCAATAAAGTGTCTATCATACCAATTGGAACCACACGACTCAGGCTTTGTTTCCAGCTCCAATCTTCTGTGTTTTTTTGTTACCGCTCCATTTTTGCATTTGATAGTATGTTCGCAAGGAATGGTAGTGGGCAGCATCCTTTGTAGGTGGTAACGATGCAAGGTTGACTTTAGATTTTATTGAAGATTTGATAAACCGTTGGTATCGGACTTTCTCTAAGCTGAAATATTACCACCATACAATACCACCAGGGATCATTCGCCAGCTTTTTAAACTTTGTCAGGATTAGCATTTAGGTTCTTAAAAACTTTAATATTAACACAAAGAAACAAAAAAGTACAGAAACGTAAAAGTCATCTTGGAAAAAATAAAACAATGTAGTAATACAAATATAGCATTTGTCTCTGTTCCTATAACTAATAAAACTCGCTTCTGCAGGAAACAAATTATTATATACAATATTAAAATAAAACATTTTTCGGAAATGATTCAATATTTTACTAAAATTATTGCAAAAATTACTGATGAAAATAACACAAAAAAATTTCAAACTAACTTAGTTAACGTAAAATAATTCATAAAGCACTAGGAGACCCGGATGAAATTATAAACTTGGACTCCTCTACTGGATAAAATACTTACATTGTGTGAAGCGTTTCAATGCAGTCAACTACTAATAAAGACACAATTAATAAAAAACATAATATACTGGATTTTTTCGATTCAAGGGTTTAAGATCGCGTTATTTCTAACAAAACTATCTCAACAATTTAAGTCCTGCCTCTTAATTATTCAAATCTAAAAGTAAGTTTTGTTAATGTTCAAAATATTGGTAATAATAGATTAGAAATTATGTTAAGACAAGAAAAACCTGATTTTCTTTGCGTAGCTCAGCACTGGTGTATGAACGTAAATATAAAATTAATAGCCATTGGCTAACATTTTAACTTAGTTTGTAACTTTTCAAGGAAAACACATATTCATGGTGGTGTTGTAATTTACACGAATAAAATAAATTTAAATATTAAGAGCATTAATTTTTCTCAAAAATACTCTCTAGAAAACATGCTTATTATGTGTCTACAGATCCGGAAGCAATGGAGATATAGAAAATATTTTAATAGCTTGACAACGATTCTTCGTAAGTACGTTGAAATGAGTGATAACATTGTTTAAAACCTTGACTGGTATAAGCCCATTGAAAAAAACGCAGGTTTCTTAAATAACTTTGATTTAAATGCTACAAATCACGAGTACACAAGAATTTTCACAGACAGGAATGGACACACATCAAACTCCAAAATTGATTTCATAATTACCAGCATCACTAGTGGGAAAAAGGTTGGTGGATTATTCTTTGGAGGATCACTTTTAACTTATGTTTGAAAATTGAAATATAAAAAGCGGAAAAAACCAAAATTATGGAAACATAGAAGCACGCCCTTTAAATGTTAATAACATATCTCAATTAAATAATTTTTTTAAAGTAAAATTTACAGGTGTTTCTGATTCAAACGAAAACGTAAACAAACTCTTTCCTAATTTTCTACATGACTTCAAATTGGGAATAGATTTATTTTGTCCGCTAAAAAAATTTCGATGTAAAAACGTAAATAGGTCAGAATGGTTAAATGCCGATGACTTAAATTTCTCAAAAACTTTGAAACGAATGCACAAAGATCTTAAATACAACAACAAAGTAAACCTTAACACACAATATAAAGAGATGAAAAAACAATATAAAAAATTAGTAAAGGAAACAATACAAAATCTTTATCAAAATTAAATTCAAAAAACAAAAATAAAGAAATATGGAAAGTTGTAAATAAAAATAAGCCAAAGCATAAAATAACCATAGAACTTGATCTAAACGGGTAAAAAAATTATTAGTAGTAATGAGGTGTGCACAACCTTTGCAAACTATTTTGTAAAGGCCCCCAGGGAACTAATATACCCGAAATTTCTAAATAATTCAGATAATACATGTATAACATCAAAATATCAATCAAATCTATTTGAATTTACTTCTGTTACCTCTGAGATGATATATAAAGTATAAAAAAGCTGTTGTTGGAACGGATTATATATCTAACATAATAATTAAAGAAACGGCTTTGCTAACAGCCTCAGCTCTAGCTTTTATAATTAACCAGAGTTATGAACAAGGTATTTTTCCTGACCAGTTGAAAATATCTAAAGTGGTGCCCATATTTAAGGGTGGAGACTCATAAAACATAACAAACTATAGACCAATCTCAATACTTAATGTAATATATAAAGTATTTGAAAGAATATTGTGTGAGCAAATAGTGGACCATTTAGTTAAATATAATTTGTTATCTGAAAACCAACATGGATTTAGGCAAAGTAGGAACACAGAGTCTGCGTGTTTTGATTTCTTAAGCTTTATTTACAAAAACTCGGACAAAAAAGTAAAAACTGCAGTTATTTTTTTCGACATGACAAAAGCTTTTGACCGGATAAACATTAAATTTGTTAAAAAAGAAGTTAGAAAACCTCCAAATCAGTTACTTCAACCGAAAAGAAACTAAAAAACAAATGATGAAAAGATCTTGCGTGGAAATAACGAAAATTCAAACTTGGATGAGCATCCCACAAGGACATAATGACATTTTTTAAATTAAATTTTATTTAACAATAGGTACAGTTAAGAGCCATGCAGCCTTAAACTGGGTGCTATTTATATATGTATGTGTGTGCTGTGTGTGTGTATAGGTGTGTATATACCCTTTAAAATGTACCATATCCAAAAATATAATATTGACTAAATGCTCTATTTCTCTTATAGCATATTACAATAAGTTAGTTATTCTTTCTTTTTATTATATAAAAATAGAGTATTTATTATTGTATTTTTGACGTTACCAATATAATGTAATATGATCTAAAATGTTGAAAGATGCTAATCTAATCTAATCTAAAAGATCTAACTTTTTTTACGAGTGGTAAAAATGTTGTTTTTTCTAATGAAAGATCGCCGAAGTTGTGTCACATCTACTAAATGCGTGCAAAAAGCAAATAAATTCTGCTAGATTTTTCTGTTTTAAGCTAATTAGTGAATAAGTTTTCTCTGATATCTTTCCTTTCCCTGGCTTGAGAAGGAAGATCTTGTCTTAATATGGTTGGGCCGTTAGCAATATCTTCACCAACAATAAACAAAGAACCATGATTTGAACAAAGCGTGCCGTATACCCCAGGGTCACGATTCAAGGAGACTGATTGCTGCAGTTGATGGCATGATACTCCAGACGAGAGTAAATCTCAGCTGGGCTTGTATTCTTGACGTCCTTGAAGCTACATGGCCAACATGTGACATAGGGACAGACAATATCCAGATCACCTGCCATTCGTTATCCAATTTTCTCGACACTTTTATGATGAGCTTCGGTTACGATCTTCTAATGTGGAAGACTTTGACAACTACTGGCTGCTGACAGTTTCTTGGTTTACGTTTTTACGTCCGGAAATGAGTATTCTAGAAAGTCTATGTTATTAAAATATGATATACCTATATGTTTAATTGTAATATTAGGAAACCTCAACTTTTTTAAAAAAAAATCTGGCTTTGTAAAGCTGTAGCTCATTACAGCTAACAGCTACAAAAATTTTTTACATCGAAGTTGTAGGAAATTGTTTTTTCTTTTACTTCCAAATTGTTCGAGAGTTTATAGTTTTCGTGTTAATTAAAAAAAATATATGCACACTAAATCCAAGATGGCGGAATGAGGTCACCCCCCCGCCCCCAAAGTCAAAATTTTTTTTTTTTTTAATAGACCAATCTGAATAACATATTTCAAAATACCTACTACCCCACCTTTTGCGAGCTGATGGCCTTTTTTAATGTCTATTTATAGTAACATGAGTAACTTTAATCAGCAAGGATTTTCCAGAAATAATCAAACTTCTTCCTATAACACTACAGTTTCAGGTAATCAAAATTAGAGGAAAAGTTTTAATCAAAACATAAAAAGTCATTCGTGCACATCAAACCATATTCTTTCTGAATGTTCGTAATTTCAAAAGTATAGTCCCCAAGAGAGACAAATCAACAACAACAACAACTGATACCTTAGATTTCCGAGGTAAGTTCCAGCCTGTTCGAATATTACTGGATTCCGCTTTCGAAGTCAATTTTATATCCAAAAAATGCCTGAATAGATTAGGTCTACCTAGAGGCACTGGATACGATTTTTGACAGCTATTGTTTTACCAGAGGTGGGCAACTGTATTTGACAGTTGTTAGGGAAATGTTGGAAATTATGTATTGGCAATGATAGTTGGCAACCCCTGACAATAAATAACTTTTTCACTGTCAGATTTTTTATTACGAAACGTCAGTAAAAATACGTGCCCTGGCAAATTTTTATTCTTTCTTTGTCCAACCGAGAAAGAAACATAAATTTACCAAGCTGGAAAATTAATAAAAATAGCCGAATTTGCGAGGTAAGTGATCTACAAGTAGTATGTACAAACATACGTATTTAGCATGTACTTCGTTGATAAATAATACATTATGTTTCCATGCTTTATTGTAAGAAAGAGTAACAAAATATATATCATAGGAGTCTTAATATATTACCTATTATTTACACTTTTAATATCTGCCGTATCAATTCAATGTTTGTTTTTGTTTTTTTTCGTCAAAGCTTGACATATTTTACAAACCAAACAAAAATCAATCTTTCAAAAACTGGCTGGGGAAATTATAAAAAGAGACAACAAAACATCATCCATTCCTAAAATCCGTTTTACAAAGAAATATGAAAAAAAGTAGAAAGAGTGGGCAATATGAGTTGCCCACCCTTGGTCAAACACTAACTGTCAAATGTATAGAGGGCATCTAGGTCTACCTAGATCATAATTTTTAATTTTCATTCAAGGCCTTATCAGATGGCATTTTCCACTACCAATGCTAAATCACAATACCTTACTAAGCCACAAAACCAAAAGGAACCTACTTTCCACTTCAAGGCCTTGGTTTTACCTCAAGTTTGTTGCAATATCCCTTCCTGTTCCATAGATTCCAGTAGTTGGAATCACGTTCGCAATATCAAACTTTCCGATAAAACTTTCCATCCACCAAGCTCTGAGATATTCTAGTGGGTTGGAGATGGAGACAAAGGGACAGCTAGTGTATTTAACATCGTTTTCGGTTACAGGTTAATTGGCAAGGTTGACAATACGATTTAAACTAAGCCAAGCTCTTTAGTCATTTGTTACACATCCATAGAACACCTCCAGAAATCTGTTTAGAAAAATTTGGTAAATGCATGCTTTTTTCTCCGTTGGACAAAGGAACAAAAAAATTCCATTTTTAAACCTGACGTTTCTTAATACAAAATCTGACAGTGACAAATTTATTTATTGTCACAATTTCCAGCGTTTCCTTAACAACTGTCAAATCCAGTTGTTCACCTCTGGTAAAACAATAGCGGTTAAAAATCGTATACATGGCCTCTTGGTGGACCTAATCCATTATATATAAATGTATAAATGTATATATATATATAAAAATTTTACGGGTAGTCGTGACTCGGTTAGTTAGTGGGGATGCAGTCTTATATGGGCCGGAATAAATTAAACTCCTTTTTTGACAGTCAAGCTTTCTGTAATATATTTTTCTCTTCTTAAGGACTTCTACAATAAGTGAACAAGCATAATTAACTTAATTAAATTACAGCTATTATAGATAAACTATACAGGTACCCATCTAAATATATCTAAATAACTCTGTACTCACCAAAGTGGGTTGAAAAACAATAAAGCTACATCTCTGAACAACCCTGAGCACTTTTTGCCCTTTTCGGCATTATGTTATAATAAAAACCTACATGAATTTGTTTAAAAGAATTGAGAAGTCTTCAAAATGGTCTTTTTATATTATGTTTTTAATTTTTTTATGTTTCTGAGGTTACATTAACCGTCTTCTTTAGTGTATCAAGTATCACAGAAAAGAGAGCGAGTAACACAGAGAATATTGCACGAGAAAATGACGCAACAGTGTAGTCATCTTATTCCATTTTTCATTTTAAAAGTTTTAGACGCAGATACATTTATGCGAGTCTTCTCGATGCCGAGCGAGATGGGTAGATTAGATGACACTCTGGTGGCTCCTTCACCATGCCGAATATTAGGCTCGTCACCAATTTTGTTCACATTTTAATACCGACAATACGTTATTGAAAAAAAAAACGGAAAAAAATAAATGTTATATTAAAACAATGAATTTTAAATTTTAGTGTAAGCTCCTAAAAGACACATAGTTCACCATACTCTCCTTATATTTTATTTTTGTTGTTTTGGTGCATATTATTATCTTAATTATCCTATTTTGTAGGTACATGAGAAATTAAAAGAAAAGGAAATGCTTTTGGTATGGCAAAATGTATGTCTCTAAAGAGCCATGCATCTTCTCTATTTACTAACATTTTTTTACAGAATGAATTAATGAACTATTATTCAGCGCTGTCATATGTTATTGTTGGTAATTAATTAACGCATTATACCTATTATAATCTAAATTTAGGATATAACCACGATACACTTAACACGGTATGCTACTATTTGAACCCAATTCCGTCGGTTTTCGCGCAATCATTCACTGACGTCAACATTCAAAGTTTTTTTAGCGTGATCGATTGACAGAATGAGTTCACTGCGCTGATATACTTGTCTCATGTTTTATTTGAAAGCGTAAAGGAACAGTAATCTAGCTCGCCCTCCCAAAAGAATACGATTTGATTGAGAGACTGCCTTCCAAAATGTTCTACGATAACAACACACAACTTCTGCAAGTACCATTTTGTTGTTTGATAATGATTATGTGTCAAAATTTATTTTTAATAATTATTTAAAATGTGAAAGTGCGCTGTTTTTCAATGTAAAAATTATTACAGAATTATAAAAAACATTAAATACTTTAGATTACCAAGGGAAAAAGTTGTAGAAATGAAATCGATAATTGCCTGCCAAATAAATGCCAAATAAAAAGTAAGTAAGTTTTTATCATTTCTTTTAACACTTATGTTTTAGCCCTATATTTAAGGAAACGCCATACGTATATTTTGAGCTATGATTTATTTTAGTTTGACCTGTTTATTTTTCTGTTAAAATCTAAAACAAACGCAGGTCAACCCGTACAAACCAAAAAACACATTAAACGCGCGGCGGCCCAAAATTACATTAAGGAAAATTAATACCTTTTCCATGCACATGTTTTGGTATTGGGGTCACAAAGTGACGTCACACCGAGATGCGCATTGTCATACCGTGTTAAGTGTATCGTGGATACAACTGTAAATGGAGCTGAGATTGTTCACAGCAGTTTTTTTGTTCATTGATTGTTGTTCTCTGTTGATATGAACCATTTCATAGTAAGAGGCTTCCTGATCGACAATCTCAACACCATTCCAGTCCATCTGGTGTTCTTTATTAACTACATGATCTGTTAATTCAGAGGACTGTACGTGTCTTAACCCATCACTTTTATGTTATATAATCCGGCCTTTTAATTTGCTACTAGTTTGACCTATGTATTTTAACGGACAGTCCTTGCGTGGTATTTTAAAGACAACATTGCTTTGATCTAACGGCTGGACTGTTTTTGTGTAAATTTTAGAGATAGTTTTGATCTGTTTTCTCGCTATTTTTATGTCTTTATCTTTAAAAATTGTTGTTAATCTAGGGGTGAGGTTTGAAATATAAAGTAATATACAGTAAACAGCTGTTTAATTTTGATTGTTTTGAACCTGAGTCTGTTCTTGTGACTGATTAGCAACAGACACTTGGGATGGCAAAGTAAGCAGCGCAGGGGCCCTTTCTGTGATATTTTCGGGTATTTGATATTTTACATTATACAACTGCATCCTCACTAACTAACCAAAGCTTTTTTTTATATATATACTAAAGCAAACAGGCCTGTCCTCTTTAAATATATATATATATATTTAGAGGCAGATTTGGCTTGTTTGCTTGTATTTTTTTTAAATGTCGGTTTTGACCCTGGTTCTATAGATTTCAAAGCTTGTACTTTTTAAAAAGTTTAAGTTTTTTGAAATTGGTTAATTTTTGGAAAAGTCAGAACCATTCAAAGAAGTCTTCTAATTTTGGAGGCAAACTCTGGTTCACTTAAACATTTAAAAATATCTTATTTTCAACGAATTTTTTGAGTGTTAACCAAAATGCTTGGAAGAAATCTGGCTGGGTAAAATACATAAGATTGAATACAGTGTTCCACAAAAGGGGAAGTCAAATATTCCTATTTTTAAAATAGGACCTTCAATCAGTGTTTACCCTGTGTAGTGAGTAGCTTGTGTTTTTAAAAAGTCTAAGTTTAAAAAAATCGGTTGCATTACAGTGCTGCGGAAAAAAAATATCTAGAGGGGTCAAAAATGCTCATATTTTAAATGCATCCTTTTCAAGTCTTGGATTTTCGGAAAATGGTTTTGAAAAAAAATTAGTATAATTTAAATAAATCGGCCACATTCTCACCTAAAATGGATTTTTTTAGCACTACATTATCATTATCATTTTATGTTTACCAAACAATTGCGGAAATTTACCTAACAAGTGCGGAAAGTGATAGTTTACCGTACCCGACCGTAGTTGAAGATTCACAGATTCGTTAGTTGAACCTGTCTCATCGGTTCGGAATTTTAACTAGCACCTAGAACCAAAGTTCTTTGTCTTCAAGTTCTTTCAAATCTTGGAAGAAGTTTAACCGGAGCACGATTCTACCTCTTTTAAATTTTAACAGTGGGATTTACTAAAAGGGTTTAGCCTATTTTAGACAGGTCCTAAATTTAAGTGAAATTGTTGGTTTTAAGCATTTTATACCAACTTCCTTGAGTTTTCGACATAGTTTGATTTATAAGAATAATTTTAATTGTTTTTTTTTTTAATGAATAATCATCTTAACACAATCTTTTTTTTGATTTAAGAAGAAAATTTCTATTTAAAAGAAGTTTTTTTTTAACCCTAAGGGAGCATCTAAATGGTAAACACTCTGTTGAGCAAATTAAAATTGACGTTATATGTTACTCTTATCAAAACTTACCCTTATTTATTGATTTTCGCGATTAATACTCACTGTCACAAAACCATTTCGATAAATAATCATAAAATAAAAATTAGATTAACTCTGTATTTATTTAAAAGGGGTTTTTATCTATCAAAACTATGAAAACACTTTACAAACACAAACCCATCGCAATTGCAACTACAAATAAAAATATTTTATCAAAGTAGGTCATGAAAAAAAATGCGGCTAAAAACAGACCTGAATCCAACTGATGCGTTCACAAAGGAGTCATGTCGGCTCAAAAAATCGGTGCTGCAGAGTTAAGACCTTTGAGTGCGATTTTTCAGTGGAAAGCTTTGTTTGATGATTAAGCTTTTAGATAAAGTCAATGTTTTAATTTCAGTTCTGTTTGTAAATAAATGAATAGGTACAGTTGTTTTGCATTTTTTTCATTGGAGACAGTTTTTGTGCATAATCAGTGACCTTTGCTTATGTTTGTTTTGCCTCGTAGTGCCCTCATAAATATATTCTTTGTGGTGAAAACGGGTTCAAAATATGGCGTTTTTCTGGACAAAATTGGAGGTGTTTTATTGATTAATGAACAACTTGGGATATTAAATAAGGTAAATTAATTCTTGTTAAAACGGTTGCTTAGGCAAATTATAAAGGAACTTATTACCAATTGCCACAAAAAAATCCTTTCTGGTGGCTATAAATTTAAACCACCCCCCAGAGGTGGTCTAAAAAATTATCAACTTTATAACCTCAAACACAGATAATGAAACTAATATGTGCCAAATTTTTGGCGTATTCATTATTTGCCATTTTGAAACCTGTCAAAAAAAAATAGTTTTAGGGCACTGTCTCCTAAAATATGGAATATTTTGAAAAAAAAGTAGTTTTTCTGTGGTATTTTGTAATAATTAAGTGTTTTTAGAAAACGGATTTTAAAATTTAGTACCCCCCGCAGGTGTAAATATTTAGACCTGTGGGGCACTATTTTAGATCTTAGTAAATCCCACTGAAAAGGTTTATTTTAGATTACTGTACGATACACGTGACTTAAAGTTGAAAAAATGAGTTATGTATTGGTATTTAAACTAAAAGAAAGAGTTTGTTTTAAACTTAATTTTAGCAAATGTAATGAAATGCAAAAACTATCGAGACGCTAATTTCAAACAAACTTTAGGTGACATTTTATTTTTTTGTTTAATATTTCAATTTATTTCGAGCAAAACATGACTTGAAATTAACTCTGTGTTTCGGACTTCCATTGTCTATATTTTATTTATACACGACGTTTCGATCAGTACAATCTCTGATCGTCTTCAGGTGCAAAACTGTTTTGCACCTGAAGACGATCAGAGATTGTACTGATCGAAACGTCGTGTATAAATAAAATATAGACAATGGAAGTCCGAAACACAGAGTTAATTTCAAACACATCATTGTCTCAAACTTTCAAAAAAACATGACTTAATAAGGCGTTTAAATTTGTAAAACATTTATTTGACAAAAAGTGTAGAGCATAAAGAAGGGTCGCAATTTTCCGGGGAGATTTCATCCTCTGTTTTAGAGAACCAACCAGATTTAACTTTATTGGCTGCGTCTTTTACCTTATCAGCTAATTTACTACCTAAACTTGCTATAGTCTCTTTTGCAGTTAGCGAATCCGGGGTAGACTGCTTTAAGAAACCTTCGATGGCGCTGCCAAAAGTGTGCGGATCGACAACTGATCCACGCTGTTCATCCCAAACAACCTTTTTGGGATCTTTGCTCTTTTTACGCAAGAACTCCGGTAATGCGCATTTTTTGGCAGTGTCAGCACTCTTGGGTTGATGCCGTTTAGCGAACCAGTTCGATGCGGAAGTAATTGAAGGCGAAAGATTACCAGTAAAAGAAGGTAGTTGGATCTTTTGTAGTACTGAAATATCGAAACTCTTCGAGCGAATGTCTTGGGGCTCCAGTTTGCGTTCAGATTTGGACCTAATAAGATACGGCATTAAATAAAATTTTAAAATTATACAGCTACACTTTACAATTTGCGTCAATTTATCCCAAAATTCTATTTCTACAAAGACGAGTGGAAACTTTGGCGTAAACGATTAATTAATAAATGTTTTACCACTTCACCAAAACTGTTGTGCTAACCAAGTTAGTATTTTCAGAACAATAAAACTAAATAGGGTTCAAAGTACACTCACGGCATCATAAAAGTGGTACACACTACTTTTTGTTGTAACAACGTGTTCTATTTTACAAACAAAGTCACTCATCATTGTATTTGTCTAAAACTGTCAAAGTATGTCATTCTACATTTCATTCTGAAAAGTAAATATAAAAATGCCTTTTCATATTTCTTTATTTGATAAAGCCCAACTTCTGGAAAAACTGCAACTAAGTTGGCCAATTAGAGGCGTGGCTAGACATTCTGGACGCAACAAAACCACGATTATGAAAACTAAAAAACAATGAGGAAAACATCATACAATAGAAAGAAAGCGAGTAAGTGGTTTATTGAAAGTTTCAATTGAGGAACAAGACCAAGACCATACAGTTGTGTTCTTAAATTTTCGTTGCAGTTATTTCATGCATTGGATAGTATTATTGAAATATAAACATTATTTTGAAACACAATCTTTTGATCTCAATATTTTAAATTTTTAGTCCAGCATAGTATAAAAGTCAGTGTCAAAATATAATTCGGTAGTTAACCATGCAATTAAAAAAAAACTATGTTTTTCACGTACCACTTTTATGATGCCGTAGATCTGAATTTAGAATATGTTATATCGGTCCGTAGAATCATTAAGAACCTACATAGGTTCTTAATGAAAAACATTTTCGTTACCATATCCCCTATGCTCCCTTTTCCATCTTGAAACGATCGCCGGATAATACTTTTTTTTCCTATTCAGTGTACTAAAGGACAAAAAATTGAATAACATGACAATGAATCCGTAAAATTTTAACCATTAGGTAGAAGTTATTTGCATAGACAGAATTTAATTACCTACAAAATCCAGTATCAATATTTTAGAGATGAGAGTGGGGGCTTTTGGTGCTAGGTTTTGCCTTGGACAAGGTCCGTTAGTTTTTCATTTTTATTATGTTGTAGCTCAATGGGCTAGTTAAAAATACAAGTTTTTGCCACTCCTTTCCTGTGCCCCTCTGCCATCCTGTATAACTGCTGTGTGTACAAATTCATGCTATTTTTTCCCCAATAGTTTTGTATAAAAAACGGTGGCCTCACTATTTTTGCAGTTTGTTTTTGACTTTTGGGCAAAGATTATTTTTTTTTCTTTCAGGGACCTTGAAATAAGGTGGAAAACCCGGTTTGGAGTGTTGTTTTGATTTTTTCCGAATAAGTTAAAGTTTACCGATTCAAATGTTTGAATATTTCGAAATTTTAGCTTAAAGTCCAGGCAATTCTGATGTTTATTTGATTCCGGAAGTGTGGATATCACAGAACCCGTTTTGAACGACACTTTGAGCTAAGGTCACTGACAAAATCTCTACTCTAAGATTTATATATATATATATATATATATATATATATATATATATATATATTTATATATATATATATATATATATATATAAATTTAATAATAAATTTATACCCCGTTAGTGCGCCAATCCAAGCTATAGGGGGCGCAAGTAGTGAAATTGATAAATGTAACCAAATCGATGTCCGGTAAGCTGGCAACGGTGTGGACCTCGCCTTGATCCCTTTATTAATGTATATTTTAAATTACGATTTTTTTGAAGTAGTAAGTTAGGTTTTATTTTAAATATATTGTTCCTAAATTATTTTTCTTAGATATCTCAAACACTAAAAATCTGACACTTTAACATTGATACGGTTTTTGTTGAAAATGTAATTATTCGTCTAACTATTAAAACCGTGTGTCCTTAGCTGCTACACTTTGTGGGTTACGATTTTTAAAGGTATATTTTAGTTTTTTTTAATATCTTAAAAACTAAGGATCCAACAAATTTCATCGTAGCATGAAAATCGCGTGGTACTAACTGCTACGGTTCACGAGTTACGATTTTTTAAAAAAAAGTTTAACCCCCATCTTCGCAACTCTTCGCACCCAGCCAGCAAAAACTTATCAGCTCACCGCCTGGTGCCAGGTATTTTCTGTGTCAAATTTGATAAAAATTGGTCCAGCGGTTTTTGAGTTACCGTGTTACAGACAGGTCTTTTTTGACCCAAATAACTTATTTTTAGTGGAAACAAAAAACTTTTTTTTTGAGGATCGCAATAGCCTTTGTATTATGTATGGATGGCTAAAAAGAATTAATCATATTTTTTAAGTCAAAAAATATATTTTACGATGCTTTAAAAAAAATATGCCACTGGCAATAGGTGGTTGAACAAAAAAAGAGCATTAGCCAAAAATTTATTTTTGCTGTAGGAAACTAGTCAGTAATTTTGAAATACATCGACTAACTCCTTTCATTGCGTTGCTAGCGGAGAAAATACAATATTTTATGAAAATCAGTTTAAATTACCGCTTTCTAAACAGCGGTAACATTTTAATATTAGTATAAGCCGTAAAGCCAAGTAACTCCTGCCTCCTCCTTTGCACGTTTTTCTCGGGCAGTTAAAAAATGTTTTTTAAATTAGCACATGGGAATTTTGAAACCAAATACCTCGAAACGATTTTAAGAGAAACAAAATATTTGTAAATAGAATTAAAACATCTTCAAAACAAGGTGCCACTCGACTTACTTTCCCTAATTAGATTCTAGAATGACACGCACTCCTTGGAAGGGGTGCGTTCTACAAAAGTTTTAATTTTGAAAAAAGCAGTTAAAAAAAACGAAATCGACGTGTTTGAGGAAAAAAATTAAAATTTTACGAAAAATTGTCAAAAATGTGTTGTCAATCGGCCTATGGTAATTTTTGAAGCAAATATTTTGAGAACGAATCTATCGATTTTAGAAAATTTAGAAAGTTTTTAAAGATAATTAAAATACCTTCAAAACAGGTACACTTGACCCACTTTCTCTATTTAACTTCTGGGGGTGAGACACAACCCTCGGAGGGGGCGCGTGGTATAAAAATTTTAATTTTGTCAAAAAGTGTCTCCCAAGCAAACAAAATTCAATTCGAGGGTTTTTACTTTTTTTATATTAAATATTAAAATAGGAATATGGGTTTTTCCAGTAAAATTTTAAAAACAATATTTAAATTTGTAAAACTAATAGGCCTCCTATAAATATAATAAATATCAAATTCTTTCTATATTTTCAAAGATTTTCAAAAATTGTTTGCTTTTAACCAAAACGAAATTTCAAACATTCATTTTTAAACTTTTTATCCGTTTATTTCAGCATTAAGCAAAAACTTCTGAACCGGATTTGATTGGAGTCTCACGGCTGCATTCCTAAGATATCTGGGTGTGCACGCAAAACAAAAGTTAATTCATCGAAGAAAAAAATGTACTTTCAGACCAAAAATGTCATTTGGAGTATTCGTTTGGAACGGCGATTAGTCATAGATAAACAATTAACAATCACCTCCCACTGAAAACACTCGGGACCTAATTTTATTTAAAAAGGGATTTAGTGAGGGTGAATAAATAGCAAAATCAATGAATCCTGTGTCATCACCGTACTGATGAGCACCACAAGTGCGAAATCCGGATCTACGGTTACCATTACCTTTTTGAGGGAAAGCTCGCTATTCATTGATTTTGTTACTAATTTTATTAGCTACCAGCTGTCCGCCCACAACTTTGTTTGCGTGTTTAAAATTACAGATTCCCCCTCCTTCTCCACCTACCCCACTTTCATGCCCTCAAACCGTTAGCCCCTTAAACCCTTCCAACTACTCGAGTATCCGCTTTGTCTGAAGTTTTTTCCGTTTTTTTTGCTTTAAAGTGCCATAACATTTGTTCCCGTGAACTGATTTTGATGCAATGAAGCTGCACTCTAATGTACTCCCCAGAAATCCAAGTAATGCAGCCAAATTCTTTTTTTTTGCAAAAAAAAAACTTTCTTTGATTCCGGTTTTATAGGCAACTTATTTTTTAACTATTCCTTGTTTTTATCGAACATGGTGGTGAGGGAGGAGAGGGCTAACAAAAAATTGCAAAAATAATGGAGGAAGCACTTTTCTCGATTCCAGACTTTATTCTCTTTAGTTTAATACCACACAACCCATATTTTAGTCGGTCAATATTTTCATTTAATATGGGGTGGGAGGGGGGGACGCGTAATAAAAAATTGCAAAAGAGAAAAAGATATTTATCTTTTTCTCTTCCGGACTCTTTTTCCTTCAGTTTGATACCCAAAAACCCATATTTAAACAGATCAAAATTTTTATGAAATATGGGGGATAATCCGCCCTGGCCGTATTAATAGGCGGTTCTTAGAAAAATGCTAAAACACTTGTCCATCTATTTTATTAGTAGAGTCTACAATACCAATTTCTAAACCTCTGTAACTTTTTTCTTCTGAGATACAGAAGACCCCTTCGAAATAGAATTACCCCTATTATTCCACCCCCAGTTGAAATTTCGGAAAACGCCAAAAAAAACGGGTTAACTTATTTTATTACTAGAATCTACATATTAATTTCCAGGTCTCTGCACCTTTTCGTTTGCCAGATATACAAAATTTCTTTAAAATTTCAACCCCTATCTTTACTTCCTTAGATGGAAAATCCTTTCTTACCGAATGCTAACGTCACAAACTCAATGTCCTTAAATTTTCATTCCTGTAGGTCAAGTTGTCTGACCTGTGCGTTTATAGTTGATCTATGGTATATAGTATTGACTATACCATTAGTTTATTAATACAGATGTTTAAACGGTTATTATTAATATTATAACACCTGTAAGCCTGGTAACACCGTCGGATCTCGCTTTACTATATACTCCACTATTTATACACACGAAGATCTCTACTTGTGCGCAAATTATAATCGGATCTCAGTCTACCTTCTTTTTATCAAAAAAAAAAAATAAAAAACCTATTTCTTTACCCTCTCAGTAGTTTCTTCTTATATTGAATGTGTGTAGGAAGTATTTAAAATATATACTTTAAAATCTCTGTCCCTTCTGGTGGTGTATATATATATATGTATATACGTTTTCATATTACGTTGAGATCCTAATAAAACTTGAACAACCCGAGATCTACCAGAAGGGACAGAGATTTTAAAATATATATTTTAAATACTTCCTACACACATTCAATATAAGGAGAAACCACTGAGAGGGGTAAAGAAATACGTTTTTTATTTTTTTTGATAAAAATAAAGTAGACTGAGATCCGATTATAATTTATATATATATATATATATTATGGGTAGTCGTGACTGACTAGTTGAGAAAAAAGCCTCGGTTAGTTAGTGGAGATGCAGTCTTATATGGGCCGGAATAAAGTAAACTTTTTTTTGACAGTTTTCGAGAATATATTATTCTTTTCTTCAGGACTTCTACAATAAGTTAACAAGCCATTAGAATAATTAACTTAATTAAATTACAACTATTATAGATAAAGTATACAGGTACCCATATAAATATATCTAAATAACTCTGTACTTACGAAAGTGGGTTGAAAAACAATAAAGCTAGACATCTCTGAACAACTCTGAGCATTTATTTCCCTTTTGGGCGTTATGTTTAATATAAAACCTACATGAACTTGTTTAAAAGAATTGAAAAGTCTACAAAATGGTGGCGAGAGTTTCTTTTTATATTATCTTTTCAATTTTTTGACGTTTATGAGGTCACATTAACCGTCTTCTTTAGTGTATCAAGAGAGAGGAAGTAACACAGAGAATATTGCACGAGGGAAGGACGCAACAGTGTGGTCATCTTATTCTCTTTTGCACTTTAAAAGTTTTAGATGCAGATAAACTTATACGTGTCTTCTCGTTGCCGCGAGACATGGGTAGATAAGATGACACTCTGCTGCCTCTCTGACCATGCTGGATACCTGGCTCGTCACCAATTTTGTTTACATTGTAATACCGACAATACCTTATTGAAAAAAAATAATAAATTTTATATTAAAAGAATAAATTTTTTAAATTTAGTGTAAGCTCCCAAAAGATACACATTTTACCATACTCTCCCTATATTTTATTTTTGTTGTTTTGGTGTATATTATTCTGTTAATTGACTTATTTTGCAGTTACATGAGAAATTAAAAGGGTTTTGGTATGGGAAAATGTATGTCACCAGTCCAGCTGTTAGATCAAATCAATCTTGTCTATAAAATACCATGCAAGGACTGTCCTTTAAAATACATAAGTCAAGCTAGTCGCAAATTAAAACGCCGGATTATCTCACATAAAAGTGATTGTTCAAGACACGTACAGTCCTCTGCATTAACAGAACATGTAGTTAATAAAGAACACCAGATGGACTGGGATGGTGCTGAGATTGTCGATCAGGAAGCCTCTTACTATTGAAATGGTTAATATCAACAGAGAACAACAATCTTAGCTCCATTTACAGTCATATCCTAAATGTAGACAATAATAGGTTTTTGTTTACCTTTCAACTTTTATACAAAAGAATTTTGGTTTGAATAATAGCTCATTAATTCATTTTCTAAAACAATGTCAGTAAATAGAGAAGAATAGCTCTTTAGGAACATACATTTTACGATTCCAAAACCCTTTTAATTTCTCATGTACCTACCAAATAGGTCATTTAACATAATATTGTACACCAAAACAATAAAATATAGGGAGGTATGGTAAAATGTGTATCGTTTGGGAGCTTACACCAAAATTAAAAATATGTATTCTTTTAATATAAAATTTATTTGTTTTTCGTTTTTTTTTCAATAATGCATTCTCGGTATTAAAATGTAAACAAAATTGCTGACGAGCCACGTATCCGGCATGGTGAGGGAGGTAACAGAGTATCATGTTATCTACGCATCTCTCTCGGCAACGCGCGACGCGCAAAACGCATAAGTTTATCTGCGTCTAAAATTTTTAAAATGAAAAAGAGAATAAGATGACCACACTGTTGCGTCCTTTCCTCGTGCAATATTCTCTGTGTTACTCGCTCTCTCTTGATATACTAAAGAAGACGATTAATGTGACCTCATAAGCGTCAAAAAATTTAAAAGATAATATAAAAAGAACCTTTCGCCACCATTTTGTAGATTTTTCAATTCTTTTAAACAAATTCATGTAGGTTTTTATTATAGCATAAGGCCCAAAAGGGCAAAAAATGCTCAGAGTTGTTCAGAGATTTCTACCTTTATTATTTTTCAACCTACTTGGATGAGTACAGAATTATTTAGATATATTTATATGGGTACCTGTATAGTTTATCTATAATAGTTGTAATTTAATTAAGTTAATTATTCTAATGTTTTTTTAACTTATTTTAGAAGTCCTGAAGAAGAGAAAAATATATTCTCGAAAGCTTACTGTCAAAAAAAGGGTTTACTTTATTCCGGCTCATTTGCACATCGTATAATTTTTGGGTACCATTATTGCGTCAGCGCGTTTGCCAAATTTTATATTAATAAGCAAAAAAAGGAAATTGACTAGATCCAACCCTATTTAATGAATAACTTAAATCAATTTCTTAAAATTTTTCAGAAGCAGTAAATAAATTGAATTTATTTGGAATATGAGAATCATGAAATAAAATATAAATACATATGGAAACGCTTAAAATTTTTACAACTTTGACAGCCGCTGTGGTAGTGTTTAACAAACATACTAGAAACTGTCACTCGTAAACAAATTTAGCGATAAGAAAAAACGCAAAATTGGGCTTTATGAAGTGTTTTTTATATTGGATCCTGGTAACATTTTATTATTTTTAAAACTAATTGTGTCAAAATTCTATAAAATCACCCATAAAAATAACCACAACCACAAAGAAATGGATCCGTAGCTTACGGCAATGGTAATTACCACAACCACTTAAAAATATTAGTTTCTTTGTTCGATAGTACCTTTTCAACAAATAATAAAATTATTACCCGTATATAAAAAAGTAAAATAATAAATAGAATATATGTTTATTGTAGAGTTTAAAAATGCTTTAAAACAAGTTTTATTCATTTCAAAATTTATATATAAGCTACAGAAACTAGTACTACATATTATACAGTAACTTAACTCAAAAGAAGAAGGAGGCAAAGAGAGTTTTACGCGATTTTTTTTGTATAAATATTGTGAACCTTTATTTTTTACCAAATTTTATTACTAAGCAATTTTTTGTTTCGCTTCGCAAAGAAGTTAATTTCTTTTTTTTTGGAGTTTTGTCAATGGCTGCAGCCGTCTTGGTTTTTTTCATTCTCTTATCGCTTTCATTCACAACCATATTAGACACTTAATAATTAAGTTCTTCAAAGAAAAGTTTATTTTCAAAAATACACTAGAAAAATGACTAATTACAAGGTTTATCTTAACTACAGCTCGTTTGAAAATTAAGTAACAGCTTAGATTCGTCTCTGGTCCTATTTATAAGAAAGATATCATAAAGCAATAATAAACTAATCCTAATAATGATAATTATTCTTAGACTACATACATCCTCTATTCTTAAATTCGGAAAATAGAGGTTGACGATTTTCGAAACCTCCTTTAGCTGCAGTTCTAGGATGATGATCTGTTTTGCACGTTTTCCGTCCGCAAGAGTTTCCAAGTTTTTAGCGAAGCGTAGCTGAGTATCATGAATAAGATAAGCAGAGTTTTGTAATACATGAAATTTAATAGATGTTGTCATTTTGTTAGTTTCTATTATTTCTTGGTAGTCAAGTTCTTGCAACTTCAAGTGTTGAACTTCTTTTTGTTCTACAATACCAATTTTTGACAAATTCATACTGTAGTAAATATTATTAGATTTTTCTGCTATGAATGACTGCCCGTTTATTTCTAGTGGATATTTGTCTAGTCTTGTTAAAGTAGGTTTTTGTACAATTTGTGAACATTTTAATTATAATAAGAAAGATGTCTTCTATCTTCGGGCATTCTTCTTCGGTAAAGAAGGATTTTTCTTCCGCAAGTAATATGTGGGGTTTAGGAATCAATACAGTTTTATTGAGGATTGGTTTTTGATATATTTTACACAATGTAATATATAATTAATAATATAAAATAATAATTTATTATTTTTGAAAATTGAATGGCATTTTTTTTGGTAATTTGTTCAGAATTTCAATAAGTTGCACATCGTCAAGAATTGTGCTGTACATTATATTTAGTCTTGCAAAACTTATTGCATGTTCAATATTTAACGAAATCGATATTATTTTTAGCAGCTGTGAATTTATATTGTCAACAATAAGAGAAATGCTAAGTAAAGTCAAATAACGCGGACGACAAATGTTGCTTATGTTATGATTGATACGCCAGGTACAGTCCTATGTTACCCTGATAATTACTAACAAGGATGAAACAGACCTGTAGGTTTCTGGACTATCCATTGGATCTTGGAGGCCTGGTCGTAAAGCAAAATATGTCCGATAGCCACGAACATTTCTTTTCATATTTTTTTCACGGACAAGAAATATATTTTTTTCTTGTATAATGTTGGTGAGTTTTTCTTCTTCTGAAATTTCAAGAGGATTTTTGTTTAGTTTACCCTTGATGATTTAAAATGGTGTGTATTTTTAGCGTTGTGTGTTAAGTTATTATACGGTAAGATCGCGTAATTCATTAAATTGGTAATTTTTTCTTTTGTTTTTTGATTTTGAAATGCCAATAAAATCTTTCGACATAGCTATTTGAATTTGAGTTGTGAGGGGTACAAAAATGTATTTCAATGTTATGCAACATACATAAATTTTGAATATCATCATTTTTAAAACAAGTGCCATT
The DNA here is from genome assembly GCA_963921995.1 of Oxystoma pomonae. Lineage (NCBI taxonomy): Eukaryota > Metazoa > Arthropoda > Insecta > Coleoptera > Brentidae > Oxystoma > Oxystoma pomonae. The sequence continues at coordinate 72,574,072 of OY998165.1, forward strand.
ATCGGTAGTTATTTTTAGAGGAACGCTATAGTGGTTAAAATAATTAAGGAGATGTTTTCACTGTTTCAGGACAATGACATGAGATAAGGGGGTAAGCTTGTCTTAGTTTTGAAAAGCTGTCAAGAACTGTGCGTTGTGGAATTTATATGTGTCTATGTAGAGATGGTCGAATGGTTTATGTCCGAAAGTGGTTGGTTTAAAAACTAGTTTATTAGGGTGCCTTTTCACACACATTTCGTGATAATATTTAATCTTTAATTGTTATTCGCTTTTATATGTTATGTCCTCAACAAGATCCCCAGCTATGTAAAGTTTAAAGGAATTATTTTTAAAGTACTTCTGAAAAGTTCTTATGATAAGGGACTCTAAGCTTTCATTTTTAAAGAGCCAACAATAAATCTTAGAAGGTGTAAAATGTTCTTCTATTTCTTTACAGATTATCTCGTCATCTGGTTCGTTTGGTAAGAATATAAAGATTCTATGTTTGTCGAAGATTTGTTACCGTTCCGTTTTATACTTGTTGATTTGCGAGTACCTAAATATAGCTTGCTCTTTGAAGGTGTTAATCGTTTTATTCGTATAAGATGCTCCGATTGTGAGATTTTCTAAGTTTGAGTGTACTGTTTGCGTGTCAGTTTTATCTGGATTAGTGTTTGGGTATGCTCGGTTTTAACACCACGTCAGATAATATATTTATTTTGTGGCTACTGGTATTAGGTGACGGTAAACATTCTACGATTTTGTCTAAGTCTTGTGTGCTTAACTATGGGAGATCGTCCGTGGGGTCAATATTAGTAAGGATTGATAAAGCGTCATCGCGGTCATTTTCTATGCTATTGATTTGTGTTGGAATGCGAGAAAGCGCGTCGGCGTTTGTGTTTTGTGTTCCTTTTTTATAGATTATTTCGAATTCGTATTCCGCTAATTTTAATTTCCATCAAAGTAATTTTGAATTTGGTTCTTTGATATTTATTAGCCTCTGGAGAGGTTTATGGTCAAACACTACTTTAATATGTTTGCCAAAACGATAGGAGCGGAAATATTTGATACCCAGGTTATAGCTAAAAGTTATTTTTTGATAGTTGAATAGTTAATTTCAACGGGATTGAGGGTTCGAGAAGCATATACGATTGGAAGGTCTTTACCGATGGACCTTTGAAGAAGGTCCTATTGCAAAATTCGATGCGTCTTAGGTTGGAATGAATGGGTTTGAAAAAATCAGGATGTTGTAATATCGGATCATTTGTTCTACGGGTATGTTCTACATTACGATCTTTTTTTAAGACAGTCTGTTAAAGCCTTGGTCAGTTTTGCAAAACTATTTATAAACTTTTGGTAGTACCTTACTAATCCTAAGAAAGATTTAATTGCTTGGATTTTTTAGGGTTAGATTTAATACCTTCGGGAGTGATTACATAACCTAAAAACTACGGTTTCTTGTAAGAATTCGCACTTATCTAATTGAATTTTCAGGTTGTTGTCTTAGAGTATTTGAAAAACTAATTATAGGTTGCTTAAATGTTTTTAAAGAGATGTAGAACAAATAATGATATCGTCTATGTAAACTAAACAAATAAGACCTTGCAAATTTTTAAGACATTGTTTATGAACCTTGGGAAGGCAGCAGGGGCGTTTTTTTAGCCAAATGGCATTCTAACGTATTCGCAGTGTCCATTTTCGACATTAGAGGAAGTTTTAGGTATAGAGGAGGAGTGCATCTCAATTTGATGGAAACCTGAAGCTAGGTCGAGGGTAGTAAAATATTGAGATCGTAAAAATTTATCAAGAATATCTGCAATATTTGGTAAAGAGTACCGGTCATCGATCGTCTTTTCATTGACTTTACAATAATCAATCACAATTCGCCATTTTTGTTTACCTGAGGCATCTAGTTTTTTCGAGACAATCCGCACTGGTAAAAAGCAGGGGCTAGAAGAGGGTCTATGATTTCGGCATCGAGCATTTGTTGTATTTGTTTTTGCACCTCTTTTTTGTGCACATAAGGATATTGATAAGATTTTGTATGTACTGAAACTTCGTCCGTTGTTTTAATTTCATGTTTTATAGCGTTAGTTATATAAGTTAATTTGTGGTTAGGTTTGTGCAAGACGTTTGGGAATTGTGAGAGGACTTTGTATAAACCACTTTTTTCTTCGGAATCCAAATGGTTTGTTCTTAATAGGGAAAGGTCGCTAGAGAAATCTTGAGTGGAATTACTGGACATGTGATTGATTTCTGATGTTATTTGTTCTATGTTATAAATCTCATTTTCTGATTCACAAAAGGTGTTGTATTTATGCTCTATGTCAAAGGAATTAAATTGTATTATTTTAATTAATTTAATTTCTTTGGGGTTTTTTGGAGTTGAAAAGTCTACAATTGCTTGTATTTTCTTAGGGTTAGTTCTAATACCTTTTTTGACACCACAAGTTTTTTATTGTGCTTGTTTTTGCAGGTATTTCCATTTTTTGTGTTTGAAAATCCTTTTAATCGATATTAAATTTTAATTTTTTTATGTCTTTTATACCTAGAATACCGTTAAAATAGTCCTCAAAACTAAACAAGATAAACTCTAGTTTTGTTTGTATGCCAAATGCCATGAGAAGAGGTATATTGACTTTATTATGGGTATCAGTTTTACATACACAGGTAACCAAAGTATGTTTCGACTTAATATTTGTTCAGGGAAGTTTTGTTCGGCTATAATGGATCTGAGTAAAGAAGTGTGGCTACCGGTGCCTGTCAGCAGTTTTAAAGGTGGATTTTGAATTTCGATGTACGGTAAGGAATTAATTTGAAAGATGTTAAAATCTAGGAGTGATTGTCCTTTGGGGAGGATTCTCTGGAAAAATTGAAAAAATGGAAGACGGCTGTGGCACCGTACATCTAACGAAAAAACAAGAGATTTTTGTACTTCATTGCAAAATGAACTTCTTGGATTTCGATTGCTTACATAGAGGGTGAAACCCAGGACGACGCCGTTTCGTCCTTAATAGAGACCCGTCAGGTAGGTATACCACAAGAACAGAGAACCTTGGTCACGCTTATGTGCCAAAGATCACGTCTACAAGTATGCGATTATAATCACAAAATAACCCAAAGTGCCATACTGCACGATTTAAAAAAGAAACGGAGAATGACTGTCGAGTACCGACCATGGCGCCCTCTGTGAGAACCTCAGACAGCCAAGAATAGTACCCACTGTATAAGCAGTAGGTGCATGGCGTAGCATCGAGAGACATATTACAATGCCATCTGTATGCAGGTTTCGTCTACAACTTGCGATTATAATCGCAAAACTACCGAAAGTGCCGTACTGCACTATTTAAAAAACAAATAGAAGATGGCTGTGGCACCGTAAATCTAACGAAAAAACAAGAGTTTTTTGTACTTCAGTGCAAAATGGACTTCTTGGATTTCGATTGCTCACACAGAGGGTGGAACCTAGGACGACGACGTTTCGTCTTTATTAGAGTGTGGTACACCTAGCTGACAAGTCCCTAATAAGGATGAAACAGCGTCGTCCTAGGTTCCACCCTCTGTATGAGCAATTGAAATCCAAGAAGTTCATTTTGCACTGAAGTACAAAAAACTTGAAATTAACTCTGTGTTTCGGACTTCCATTGTCTATATTTTATTTATACAATTATTACGTTCCGATCAGTACAATCTCTGATCGAAACGTCGTGTATAAATGAAATATAACAATAAAATATACACAATGGAAGTCCGAAACACAGAGTTAATTTCAAGTTTTTTGTACTTCAGTGCAAAATGAACTTCTTGGATTTCAATTGCTCATACAGAGGGTGGAACCTAGGACGACGCCGTTTCATCCTTATTAGGGACTTGTCAGCTAGGTGTACCACACTCTAATAAAGACGAAACGTCGTCGTCCTAGGTTCCACCCTCTGTGTGAGCAATCGAAATCCAAGAAGTCCATTTTGCACTGAAGTACAAAAAACTCTTGTTTTTTCGTTAGATTTACGGTGCCACAGCCATCTTCTATTTGTTTTTTAAATAGTGCAGTACGGCACTTTCGGTAGTTTTGCGATTATAATCGCAAGTTGTAGACGAAACCTGCATACAGATGGCATTGTAATATGTCTCTCGATGCTACGCCATGCACCTACTGCTTATGCAGTGGGTACTATTCTTGGCTGTCTGAGGTTCTCACAGAGGGCGCCATGGTCGGTACTCGACAGTCATTCTCCGTTTCTTTTTTAAATCGTGCAGTATGGCACTTTGGGTTATTTTGTGATTATAATCGCATACTTGTAGACGTGATCTTTGGCACATAAGCGTCACCAAGGTTCTCTGTTCTTGTGGTATACCTACCTGACGAGTCTCTATTAAGGACGAAACGGCGTCGTCCTGGGTTTCACCCTCTATGTAAGCAATCGAAATCCAAGAAGTTCATTTTGCAATGAAGTACAAAAATCTCTTGTTTTTTCGTTAGATGTACGGTGCCACAGCCGTCTTCCATTTTTTCAATTTTTCCAGAGAATCCTCCCCAAAGGACAATCACTCCTAGATTTTAACATCTTTCAAATTAATTCCTTACCGTACATCGAAATTCAAAATCCACCTTTAAAACTGCTGACAGGCACCGGTAGCCACACTTCTTTACTCAGATCCATTATAGCCGAACAAAACTTCCCTGAACAAATATTAAGTCGAAACATACTTTGGTTACCTGTGTATGTAAAACTGATACCCATAATAAAGTCAATATACCTCTTCTCATGGCATTTGGCATACAAACAAAACTAGAGTTTATCTTGTTTAGTTTTGACGACTATTTTAACGGTATTCTAGGTATAAAAGACATAAAAAAATTAAAATTTAATATCGATTAAAAGGATTTTCAAACACAAAAAATTGAAATACCTGCAAAAACAAGCACAATAAAAAACTTGTGGTGTCAAAAAAGGTATTAGAACTAACCCTAAGAAAATCCAAGCAATTGTAGACTTTTCAACTCCAAAAAACCCCAAAGAAATTAAATTAATTAAAATAATACAATTTAATTCCTTTGACATAGAGCATAAATACAACACCTTTTGTGAATCAGAAAATGAGATTTATAACATAGAACAAATAACATCAGAAATCAATCACATGTCCAGTAATTCCACTCAAGATTTCTCTAGCGACCTTTCCCTATTAAGAACAAACCATTTGGATTCCGAAGAAAAAAGTGGTTTATACAAAGTCCTCTCACAATTCCCAAATGTCTTGCACAAACCTAACCACAAATAAACTTATATAACTAACGCTATAAAACATGAAATTAAAACAACGGACGAAGTTTCAGTACATACAAAATCTTATCAATATCCTTATGTGCACAAAAAAGAGGTGCAAAAACAAATACAACAAATGCTCGATGCCGAAATCATAGACCCTCTTCTAGCCCCTGCTTTTTACCAGTGCGGATTGTCTCGAAAAAACTAGATGCCTCAGGTAAACAAAAATGGCGAATTGTGATTGATTATTGTAAAGTCAATGAAAAGACGATCGATGACCGGTACTCTTTACCAAATATTGCAGATATTCTTGATAAATTTTTACGATCTCAATATTTTACTACCCTCGACCTAGCTTCAGGTTTCCATCAAATTGAGATGCACTCCTCCTCTATATCTAAAACTGCCTCTAATGTCGAAAATGGACACTGCGAATACGTTAGAATGCCATTTGGCTAAAAAAACGCCCCTGCTGCCTTCCCAAGGTTCATAAACAATGTCTTAAAAATTTGTAAGGTCTTATTTGTTTAGTTTACATAGACGATATCATTATTTGTTCTACATCTCTTTAAAAACATTTAAGCAACCTATAATTAGTTTTTCAAATACTCTAAGACCACAACCTGAAAATTCAATTAGATAAGTGCGAATTCTTACAAGAAACCGTAGTTTTTAGGTTATGTAATCACTCCCGAAGGTATTAAATCTAACCCTAAAAAATCCAAGCAATTAAATCTTTCTTAGGATTAGTGAGGTACTACCAAAAGTTTATAAATAGTTTTGCAAAACTGACCAAGGCTTTAACAGACTGTCTTAAAAAAAGATCGTAATGTAGAACATACCCGTAGAACAAATGATCCGATATTACAACATCCTGATTTTTTCAAACCCATTCATTCCAACCTAAGACGCATCGAATTTTGCAATAGGACCTTCTTCAAAGGTCCATCGGTAAAGACCTTCCAATCGTATACGCTTCTCGAACCCTCAATCCCGTTGAAATTAACTATTCAACTATCGTGTATAAATGAAATATAACAATAAAATATACACAATGGAAGTCCGAAACACAGAGTTAATTTCAAATACATCATTGTCTCAAACTTTCATACAAAAAACTTGTTTTTTCGTTAGATTTACGGTGCCAAAGTCATCTTCCGTTTCTTTTTTAAATCGTGCAGTATGGCACTTTCGGTTGTTTTGCCATTATAATCGCATGCTTGTAGACGAAACCTGCATACAGATGGTATTGTAATACGTTTCTCGCAGGATTGATGCTACGCCATGCACCTAGTGCTTATGCAGTGGGTTTTATTCTTGGTTGTCGGAGATTCACACAGAGGTTACAATTACAATTCACACATGGTCGGTACTCGACAGAAATTCTTTCCACCTAAGCCGTGATCTCTGGCACATAAGCGTGACCGAAGTTCTCTGTTGTTATGGTACACCTAGCTAACCAGTCCCTAATAAGGACGAAACGGCATCGTCCTAGGTTCCACCCTCTGTGTGAACAATCGAAATTCAAGAAGTTCATTTTGCACTGAAGTAAAAAAAAACTCTTGTTTTTTCGCTATTATTTATTTACTGTTCAATCAAAGAATGGTTTAACATTGTGACATACAAATTATTAATTAATAAAATGGTTTTTAATTCACTGCTTACATTAACCAATAGGACAGTTATTGCGGTTTTTTCATTTTGTTTAATTAAAGCTGTTTTGGTAATTTATTTTAAGATTAATCCAATTTTTTTAAATCTTAACTCTTTCTACGAACTCTACAGTAAATTCATTTCTAAATCTAGTTAAAAAATTTAGCTGTTGCGAGAGAGCATGTCTCTGACAAATTTTCTTCTAAGCTCGCCTTTAATCAAGGGCCAATTACTTAACTCTGGATGGCATAATAAAAAATTTTGCACACGCAATTGTAGCCATATTGCTAATGCATGTTATGGGGTTTATGTTGTTTACTAAGTTCGTTAAATTCTCTTTGGAATTATTTAAATATTCACTACTCATAAAAAAAATAAAAATTAAAAGTTAAGTCAGATTACTTATACCTATTATAGTTTTTTAATCATATACCAACTTTAAAAAAAATATATAAGGTGGAAATTTGGGTGGAAAGGAAATATAACTTACGTTTCGTAACTGTGAATTTGTTGCCAAATTGTTGGGGGTTGATCGTCTCTGGTAAATGGTTGAAACCAACCATCAGGCAGTTTGCCAATAGTAATTTTTTAGATTCAGCTGGGTAATGGATAACTGTCCCGTCGTTAAGTTTCCTATAATCTACACAAAATCTGGTAATTCTATCCTTCTGCGACCAAAACTACAGGAGATGACCAAGGGCTTGTAGATTCTTCAATTACGCCTTTACTAAGCATCTTATCGTTAACATATATGAAGAAAAAATAATCTTTGAGAAGAAATTTACGTAGAGTATAAACCTTTACTTAGCCACACACAGAATTTTTTTGTTTGATTTTAGTTTTTGGAAATGCTTGATTAATAATATTTAGCAGTAAAGAATGGAAGCAGCTGAAATGATCAGGAGTATCAAACACGGGGTTCCAGTTCGTGTTTAAACATATCTAATTGAATTTGTTAAAGTTTTTAGTGCTAAAAATTCTTCCCCATTTAATGTTCTTTTCAATTTCTTTGCGAAGGACATCAAGTTAAGTACTAAGAAAGAAATGAGTGTGTAAAATTTATTGAAGAAAACAAAGAATTGCTTAGCAATAAAAATGGTTAAAAATAAATTATTGTGTTCAGAATATTTATCAAAAAAATGTAAAATACAGCGTGTAAACAATACCATAGTCATCCTTTTCACGGATGAAAGGAAAGGTTAAAAGAAGTCAAAAAGTTCATACGACTTATGGGCAAAACTAAACAGATTTTTGTCTAAATGGCTTTAAAGTTGAAGATTGTAGGTGCTTATATCTACCAGAATTTTACAAATATTCATGTCTAACATTAAGTATTTTAAGATAGGGCGATTTCCAAATAAATAAAAATAAATCTTTCCTCTAAATCCTCTAAATTTAAAAAAATAAATAAAAAAAATAATAATGATTTAATTTGAGTAAAGATTAAAAAAACACTCAGCAATAACACAATTCGCTTCATACGCCTCTCAGCGCAGTGCATAGTGAAGTGCATCTTCCGCTGCTCATTGTGAAGGTTGTCAGTCGTGCGAGTCTATCGCCAATATTTTCGCGAGTTTTTTGCAGTTTGATATGAGATTAAACTGAATTAAAAATGTTCTCTAATCAGGAATACGCTGACATGCTATTAGTATATGGTGAAGCTCGCAGAAACTTAAGTCTTGCAGTTCAAATGTCTGGCTTTAAAGATTAAAAATAAAAAAGTTTAAAAAATTTGCAGTATTTAAAAAAAAATGCAAGTGCGACTCCAAGAGTAGAAACAAGTTCTTAAAAAAGTGTTTTTTTTTTGTGTTTTCAAAACTGTGTGACAGATGTTTTTATTTAAAAAAAAGGAATTTGTCTCCAAGTGTACAAACAAAGCTTAAAAAAGTTTATTTAAATGTTTATTTAACTGAAAAAATTGCAGAAAAAAAGAGTTTTTACAAATTAAAAACGGCTTTAAAAATTTTGCGTCATTGTTAATAAAAAAAGAAAGTAAAACAATTGCTTAACAAAAGTGTTTTTTTAAATGTTTGCCAAAAAAACAATTAATAAAAGAAGAGTTTTTACAAATTGAAAGGAGCTTTTCAGTACAAAGCTTTATTTCGATACCGATAAATAAATTTTACAACCAGACAAGGCTAAAATTAATTTTCGGTAAGTACACATTTATTTTTTTGCTTTTAACTATTAAGTAATTAACAATTTGTAAGATGTGACTTCAATGTGACGAAGATGTTTTGAACTTTTTACGCCCATATTATATGAACTTTTTTGCTTGTTTTGGCCCTCCCAATTACCCATTTAAATAATGATATCAAATCGCACCTGCATAAAACTCATTGTTATCAACAGTCAAAGGATTTGTCGTAATTTTGCTTTTTCAAATGGTTCTTTTTCATAAAAAAAATAATTTAGGTAGGTTAGGTGTATAGGTATGTATCCTAAAATCTTAATTTACTTGGGTGAAGTTATTTTTTTATATGTAGTAGTACTTCTTCTAGTTTGTATAAGTTTTGCAACTAATAAAACGGGTTTCTCAGCATTTATAAGACCAAAAAATAAACATATTTTCAGTTTTTTATTTGAGTTTTTATTTAAAAGTTAATTATATTATTATTTGTTAAAAAGTTGCTAACAAACAATAAACTTATATTTTTAAAAATATGCTCAATGATTTTGAACCAAAATTTTGATTATAACCAGGAATTCTGAAAAGCTAATCAGAATTTTCAAACCGAAAAACAATCGAATTTTAAAATAATTGCATTAAAAAATAACCGTATTGTAGATCGAATTTCTAGAACTAACATACAATCCTTAGACATAACATAATTTTATTTTATTACCCTCAGATTCCAAATCAGTTTTATTTATTTCTGCTGGGAAATTTTAAGAAACTAATTTAAGTTGCTTATCAAATAAGGCCGGAGCTAGCCGTTGACTTAAATAACAATTTGCTTCTTTTACTTATTAATACAAAGTTTCGCAAATTAAACGATGTAGACGCAATTACGATAAAAAAGTGATTATGAATTTTGAAAGGTGAGTGAGGGAAATTGAGCGTCAATGCTCTATTGAATGCAAATTGTGTACTTATAAAAATTTCTAGTCATTTCACACACGTTGTGGTAATTAATACGTCTGCCCAGTAACTAAATAATATTTCATTGCGCGTGTTGTTGTATTCAAACTAATAAAATATTACCAATTTTGTATTTTTTCTCATCGGTTTCAAATGTATGTTTAAACACTGGTAGAATCGGCGTAGTAGTTTTTAGACACTACCACAAGGTCTGCTAAGGTTGTGAAAATTTTAATTGACCCAAAAACTCTCTAATAAAAATTACTTACCTAGCTATCTTTTGTGATGCATGCCTCAATGTCGTCTCGTCCTTGTCCCACTGATTGATTTCGGTAGCAGATGATGAAAGGGAAGATAAAATAGATATCAGATCAGTATTAGTGCAAACAATACCTTTAGGGGGCTTTTGCTTACATGTGCTAGGGAGAGGAGGTAGTTCCGACTGTCTTCGCTTCGATGAACTTAGAATAGGTGGTAGCGTGGTGCCTAATTGATTAAAAAAGTTTAAAAGAAACACTAAACTGTTCAAGAAATAAACTTAGCTAAAATTGATATAAAATTAGTTGGCTTAAATCACATAAGTTAACAAAAACTTTCCCTTTTTGTTTGCTAAATCTGTGTTATCGGTAATTTTTGGAAAATTCGTTTAAATTATTTTAATTTACAAGCGCAAATTTGACAAAAATTTGTGTTGCATGAGCTGTATTTTATTAGAGAAAAAAAACACTTTTTTTGCGTTGAAAATTTTCAAAAAGATTAGTTGACTTCTTTATTCACTATATTTTGGTTGGACATTTTGGTTCGCGTAAAAGTTTTGTCAATCTTTCATTACTAATGGCTAACTGTTTACTAAGTTGGCAGCACAAAATTTATCAAAAACTTGACTCTCTTGGGATCCTTGTACTGAAAATCGAGTAAGCAATTAGTGACCTTTGGTTAGAAAAGGTTCACAACAATTTTACGTGAACCAAAATATCCGCTTGGCATTTTTTCAATTAAATCAATTTTGATATAATCAATATGCAGTGCATGATTATGTAAAACTTTTCATTTCACTTCACGATTTTTAAGGAAAGTGATAGACCATTTCCGAAGTATTGAGGATTGTTTAAATATTATTGCGTTTTAGTTATAATTCTAGTTAAACGAGCACCGGAAAAGTTCCTTTTGTTTTAAACTATATTGCAAACACATCCCCTAAAACTTTGCAAAATTCTGGAATTTTTTTTTTAAGATCAGGATTATGTTTGACGTCATTATATTAGACCCGTTGTTTTAAAATTTTTTCAAAATAATGTCAACCAAAACCAGAACCAATTCTAAATTAAAAATGTGTACTCTCAAAAAGAATAAAAATTGAAAACTCCGTTGCACTAAAAATTACATCAGTACAATTTTTAATTTATTAAAAATCGCTAAAAATAGTACAATTTTAATAAAATGCCCGAAAATTATGAAGGGGCAGTAATAACAGCTGGTAACAGTATTTTGTGCTGAGTTTATATTTTGGTATATTTATATAATGCTGCCATTCCGATTTGAGCGGATTCCGCTTCACTTTCTGGTCAAGTAGAAAAAGAATTAAATTCTTCAAATGCAATAAATATGCCTTTTTACAATTTTTTTCTTCAAAAACACAACAGTTCTAATGTGACGGTATAAAATCCCAGCAAACATGGACCTGTTGGCAATTTACCAATATTGTACTTCCTTTGCTGGCACCGGTAAAGATGAGCATGTTTTATTTTTTTTTATAATCCAGACACCTACAAACCTGTTTCATCCTTATTAGGAATCATCAGGGAGTCATAGGATTGTACCTGGCAGTTGAAGCTACAGTGACCATGCACACCTCTCGGATTTAAAACAAAAAGTTTGTAATCCGTGGGGACGTAGTAACTGTGCGCGCCACCTGTCCGATATGTCACGAGTGTTACTTTCATTTTTATTTGCGGACACGAGATTCATTTTGTTGTTTTTTTTTATTATTAATTTATTTGTTCTATAGAAATGTTTACAAAAACCAATATTGTAAAAAACTGTAAAAAAAAACATTTCACTCAACAAAGTGTTTGGTCCCATAGAATTTTTTAGATAAAAAATAAACCTTTTTTTTCTCCTAACACACTAAAATACTCTACAAAACAGAAAAACACCAGCTACAAACTGTGATAAAGTAAATAATGATTATTAACAGATAAACCTTATAACTAAATCAGTAAACATTGAAAAAGCAAAAAAAAACGGCAATAGAGAAAAGGACCATAAAATGCTGCAAAAACGTAAGAAGAAGGCAGGGAGAGAACATTTTAAAATATTATATAATAATTTGTTATTAAAAGCCCTACTCTCGTCCTACGACCCTCATTTCAATTTCCGCTCTTGCCTGCTTAAATAAAGAGTCTTATTATAGATATTTTTACATTGATCAGTACTAGATCTATTTAATACCGAAATAAAATTATCTATATCACTTAATAACCGCTGATCTAGAATTCCAGTATGTTTTTGTTGTTTGGTTAACATGTAAATTACATATTTGACACCTTTCCTCAAAATCGACAAACTACGTAATGCTATAGAAATTTAATTTTAAGGATTTAATTTGATTTTTGCAATGAGTCTAATGAAACAAATTGCTATTTTTTATAATTTTAAGTAGTTGGAACCAATTCTTGTATAGCTATAAAATTCTTGTAAAGTAGCGGAAACGTTGATTCACAAGCTCGGGCTACGTCACAAGTGTTCTTTGAATTTAATAAGAAAAAGTTCTCTTTGTAAACGCAAAAAAAATAAATTAATGTCTCTATATAGACCGGGCAACCTCCACTATTAAAAAACTTAATAACCTGTTTAGCCAAATTTAATAATCTTAATAAGCCAATTTTAGGATACCTATAACTTGGCATTGAGAGTACTTTTAGGAGCCAATTGTATATGTTTTTAAAAAGCGTAAATCGCAGACTGACAGAACCGGTCTCAAGCCTAATTAGATAGTCCGGAATATTAAGTGAGAGTAAAAGTAGCCTTTTATAGTAAGTGACTTGGACACATTACTAAATATCCGGTTATCTCAGTGCCCATACAGGAGCCCCTGTCAACAGAACACTAAGACAAGATATTTATACAGTTCTTCTCGAGCTTCCCAGGAGGTCATTTTAGATCTAATCATTATATCCATAACGGAACCTTTTGCCTGTTTGGTGTTAGTAATAATAGCCTCCGCCATCCCACGAAAAACATAGGAGGAACCAAACATATTCACCGAAATCCTCAATTCCCTCCCGCTGAAAGTAAAACTGAAAGTTATTTCTGGGTCGACCGCCTCTAGTAAACTTAACTATTTTGGTTTTTTGCGTATTGAGCTAAAGCTGCAATGTTTCTACATAACCTTCCAACACTGCCAATTTTGTAACCAAATTTACTTCACTATCAGCAAGTAAGACGAGGTCGTCGGAAAATAATAACATAATAATGTCAACCATTCCATCGATATTAATGCCCTTAATACCCTTACTCCTAAAAAACGATTCAATGTCGGAAATGAAAACCGAGAATAGAAAAGGACTAAGCGATTCGCCCTAAAGAACACCCTCCGTATGTCAAACATTTTTGTATATTGCGCACCTACCCTCACCTTGAATTTGGCGTTGTTATATAGACTCGGTGTTACTGTAATGATGTTTGAGGAAATTTCCAAGTGATACAATTTTTTCTAAAGTAGAATGTGGCAAACTTTATCAAAAGTAAATAAAACAGGCGCACCTTGCGTCTTTTTAGTCGAAGCTGGAGCTATATGACAAGCATATAAAACAAAGGGGTTGTCAGCACAACTTTGACCTTTTCGAAAACCGGTTTGGCATTCTGGGATGACGTTTTCAGTTTCAGCCCAATACGTCAACCTATTAAGTAAAGTTAGGGTAAACATTTTTTGCTATACAATTAACCAGAGCAATTCCTCGATAATTTTCAGGATTCTCACAAGGAACTTTTTTATGAACCATTGTTATTACGACGTCACCCCAGTTGAAAGACACAGTTCGAGATTCAAAAATTTTATTAAAAAAGGACACTAGATATACTTGGTTACGTAATTTGGTTGTTAATATGAAAAGCTTAAAATCAATAAAATGAAAATCTTTTGTAATACTAAAAATGTAGCTTACGTGTTTTATTTGAAATAACTACTGCAGCTACAACCAATAAAATACTACAATATTATATGGCGACCTACTGCCAATTCGAATCAAGGAACATGGAATATTTGTATTCTAAATTTATTTTATGGACAATATTATATATAATAAAACTTTAGGGTTTCGGTTCATTAATATAATATATTAATTTCTTAAACGACGTACGTTTCGCCATCATCAGGTAATAAATATATATATTTTTTTGCTAAAAGAGACAGTTAAAATGAGTAAAAACATAATTTCAAAATGAGATATAAAACTGTTACATTAACAAACGTTTATACTTACAAAATTATTCAAAAAAGCCTTTATGATTAATATATTAAAACAAAAATTTAAAAATACGTAGACATACATCATGTTAATATGAATAATGAAATTAGGTGTTGTATAATATATCGAAATATATCGACAGTATAGTTAATTTTTATTGAGATAGTAAGGATGAAAAGAATTTGCAAGTTAATTACTTTGTAAAATATTAGAATAAATTTTAGATAAATTATTAATGTCTGTTCTAAAGTTCACATAATTTTCATTAGTTTGTATATTAATCATTTCCATCACATTTCTTTTAAAAAACTCGAAAAACTATTTGTACATTATCGAAATTAAAGTAGTGGTTTTTTCTCAAAGAATGTTTACTTAGAGCAGTGGAATTTTCCTTTCCATTTCTAACATATTCGTGTCTGTAAACACGTTTATGTAAATATTGTTGTGTCATTCCTATATATGTGGAAGGACAATCCTTGCAGTTTATTTTGTAAACAAGATTAATTTGCTTTGTAGTTTCAACTTTTTGTTTTAATTTTGTAAACAGATTTTTAGAGTCATTAGAAGGTTTATGCGCTACAGAAACAGCATATTTAGAGAACAAATTTTTGATGTTTTCTGATAAACCTTGTACATATAGCATAGAAAGATCAGATCTATTATTGTTGATTTAGAAGTACTATTGTAAAATTTGTTAGCTTCATTTGATATTACTGTATTAACTTTGGGTAACCATTCATATCTAAAGTTTCCCTAACTTTTTTTAAACTGTTTGTTAGATGTGGCAAAATAATAGTGCGGTCTGCGAGTGATACGACAACACTTTTTTTGTAGGTTTGTGGCACAGAAGAATTAAAATTAAGGTATGTCTGCGACCAAATATCTTTTGTGAACCAGTTAGTACCATTTTAATTGTAATTTATGGGTAAGTCCAGAAAATGAATTGCATTATTTTGTTCTTTTTCGATTGTAATTAGTAACCTGGGGTAAAACTATTAAAAATATTATGTGTGTAAATGATTTGATGTTTCGGAATACATAAAACACAATCATCAATATATCTCTTGTAAAATAATGGATTCAAATTAGGTTGTTTATTGGCCCAAATTTCCAGTTCTTCCATTACGACATTCGCAGTTGTAGTAGAAATTGGGGAGCCCATAGCAATATCAAAAATTTGAGAGCAGTAGCTATTTTCAAACTGAAAAAACGTCGAATTTAAACATAATTTTAATCCAGATAAAAGATCATTTAACGGTTGGCAAATTTCAGGCCATCGTCTTTTTATTTTTTCCAAGGCAAAAGCCATGGGAATATTGGTAAATAATGAGGTTACGTCAGAAGAAAGCGACTTATGGTTCTTGGGAATAGTTTTATTCCTTATAAAATTGTGTAAATCCCAAGAGTACTTAATAAAAAACCCATTCTAGCCTAATATTTGGGATATAGAATTTAAAAAATTTTTTCAAAGAGCTGGTTCCACAATTGCTAATAATTGGTCCCAATGGTGTACTATTTTTATGCAATTTAGGTGAGCCGTATATGTATGGTTTTGCCTGAAATTTGTCAATTTACCCCCTTACCGTTAAATGATTTTTATTTGGAGTAAAATTATGTTACTACTCTCAAATTTTTGGTATTGCTATGGGCTCCCCAATTTCTACTATAATTTGGGCCATTAAACAACTTAATTTCAACCATTTTTTACAAGAGATATATTGATGATTGTCTTTTATGTATTCCGAAAGATAAAATCAATTACACACATAATATTTTTAATAGTTTTCTCCCCAAGTTACAATTTACAATCGAAAAAGAACAAAACAATGCAATTAATTTTCTGGACTTAACCATAAATTACAATGAAATTTTTTATTGAAATATTTTTACTAACTGGTTAACAAAAGATTTTTGGTCGCAAAGATACCTTAATTTTAATTCTTCTGTACGACAAACCTACAAAAAAATTGTTGTCTCGCAGACCGCGCTACTATTTTGTCACATTCAACAAACCGTCCCAACAGTTTAAAAAAAGGTAGAGAAACTTTAGACATGAATGGTTACCCAAAGTCTTTTTACAATAAAATAATATCAAATGAAGTTAACAAATTTTACAGACTACTGTAATTGTACTAAATGCCAAAGCAACAAATAATAGATCTGATAAGTTTCTATGCCAAATATGTACATACAAGGTGTATCAGGAAACATCAAAAAATTGTTCTCTAAATATGGTGCTTCTTTAGCGCATAAACCTTCTAATGACTAAAAATCTGTTTACAAAATTAAAACCAAAAATTCAAACTACAAAGCAAACTAATTACGTCCATTAAGTTGGGTGGACCATCATAGAGGGTCAGAAAAGTACCAATGCCATAATTTGTAGCTAATTTGTTGCTAATTTGCTACCAAAGAATAAAATTTACAGCTGCAGCCGTTACCAAGAAAATGAGACCCACTTAACCATTAAGTTAGGAGGGCGACCCTATCGCTGCTGTTTGGGTAACAGTAGGACAATAAGTCATACACCGTAATTTGTAGCTCAAAGGGTACATCTACACTCAAAAATAAAAATGGCAAAAAATAACATACATTTTTTTTTATTTCCAAAAGAGTTATATACGAAACTAATTCCGGTTTTATGGGTGACCGTAACAAAAGGTCACAAAAATACCAATGCCGTAGTTTGTAGCTAATTTGTGACTAATTGGTTACCGAAGAGTAAAGTTTGCAGCGGCAGATGTTACCGAGAAAACTGAGACCCTTCTAACTTAAACATTAAGCTAGGGGGAACCCCATAGCTGCCGTTTGGGTAACAGTAGGATAATAAGTCATACCCCATAATTTGTAACTCAAAGGGTACATCTCCACTCAAAAATAAAAATTGCAAAAAATAACATACATTTTTTTTTATTTCCAAAAGAGTTATTTACGAAATTAATTCCGGTTTTATGGGTGACCAAAACAAAGGGTCACAAAAATACCAATGCCGTAGTTTGTAGCTAATTTGAGACTAATTGGTTACCGAAGAGTAAAGTTTGCAGCGGCAGATGTTACCGAGAAAACTGAGACCCTTCTAACTTAAACATTAAGCAAGGGGGAACCCCATAGCTGCCGTTTGGGTAACAGTAGAACAATAAGTAATACACCATAATTTGTAGCTCGAATAAAATATAAACATTGAAATATTTCATGAACTAACTAGGGAGTCACAATCTTTTATACTTCATCGGAATAAGCTTGGCTGGTACTAATTTGCTACGTAAGTAAATAATTTGTAGCTGCTGACGTTACCGAGATATGGCTATCTGAGTACTCGACCCAAAAAGTACAACGTTACAACTTTTTATACCTCATGAGAATATGCATGATTGGTGCTAATTTTTTACGGAAGAAAATAATTTGTAGATGCTGCCATTACTGATATATGTCTTTTTAAGTAACTCACGTGACTTAAAAATTGAAATATTTTATGAACTAACAAGAGGGTCGCAACCTTTTGTAACACGTCAAAATAAGCTTGGTTGTTACTACTTCGTTACGGAAGAAAATAATTTTTAGCTACTGCCATTAGTGAAATATGTTTTTTAAGTAAGTCAAGGGACCTAAAAATTGAAATAATTTATGAACTAACTAAAGGGTCACAACTTTTTATAGCTCATTAGAATAAGCTCGGTTGGAGCTAATTTGTTACGTAAGATTTGTAGCTGCTGCGATTTCTGATATATATCTTTTTAAGTAAGTCATGTGACCTAAAAATTGAAATATTTCATAAACTAACTAGAACAGGCGCTATGAGAACGGCACCTATACAGGCACTCGAAACCATTCTGGGACTGCCGCCGCTTCCGATCAGGATCAGAAAAGAAGCGATGGCGACCCACCTCCGGCTGAGAGATACAGGTCAATGGAGAGGAAGAGGGGAAGCTGCGGGGCATCTTAGGATTGCCCAAATCGCCGAGAGAGAAATCCCTATGGCAGCGATTAAAACACAAAGACCAAAAAACCCCTGGAGATTCAACAAGAGGTACAAAGTAGTCATCCTAGACAGGGAACTATGGCAGAGTGAAAACCTCCGCGAACAGTTCGAGGAGAACGCCGTGATTTGCTACACCGACGGGTCGAAACTGTCGAAGAGACAAACCACAGGATCGGGGGTTTATGTCGAAGACCAGGAGGTTCAAAAAAGCTACCCGCTCGAAGAGCAAGCCACGGTCTTTCAGGCAGAGGTGTATGCCATAATAATGGCTTCAAGCATGGAAGAAATAAAGAACGGTAGGGAGGAGCATGTTTATATATGCTCCGACAGCCAATCAGCCCTAAAGGCACTAAGGGCGCCCAAGGTCACCAACACCCTGGTGGAGGAATGTGCGGATGCACTGGAATCCTTGGGAGAGGGCAAACAAGTGACACTTATGTGGGTACCGAGACATATGGGGGTGCCGGGTAACGAGATGGCCGACGAGCTCGCCAGGATCGGGGCAAGCACCCAGTATGTAAGGCCGGAACCACTCCTAGGAACAACCAAGAGGCAATTGCAAAGTCGACTCAATAAATGGGCCAACTATGCCATGACGACCGCTTGGAGAGCAGGAACAGGATGCAGACAGACCAAGGACTTCGTGAAGGGCCCGGATGTAGCCAGACAAAAATGGCTTTTAGGGAGATCGCGAAGGGACGCTGATCTGCTGACAGGTATCATAACAGGTCACAACCGACTAAGGAAGCACATGACCCGGATCGCGGTGGAGACTGACTCGACCTGCCGGGCCTGCGGGCGGGCAGAAGAGACATCTCGACACGTTATAGCGAACTGCGAGGCATACCAGAGGACGAGATATCAGGTATTCGGTTTCCCGACCCTGGATGAGGAGGACCTGCACACGCTCAAATTGGACAAAATACTGGACTTTGCAAAAAGAACAGTAAGACCAAATGAGAAAACTGCCAGACCAGTGGTGCAGGCGGTAGATTAGGGGCAGGCTCGGGGTAGGGCAGAAAGGGCCCAGGGAGGCCTCATTGGAATAAGCTTGTTTGGTACTAATTGGTTAAGTAAGATAATAATTTGTAGCTGCTGCCGTTACCGAGATATGTCTATCTGGGCACTCGACACAAAAAGTAACATATCTCGGAAACTAACTGGGGGGTCACAACCTTTTACGCCTCATGAAAATAAGCTCGCTTGGTACTAATTTGTTACGTAAGAAAATAATTTGTAGCTACTGTCATTACTGATATATGTATTTTTAAGTAAATCACGTAACCTAAAAATGTAAATATTTCATTAACTTACCACTTAACTTTTATACCACATCAGAATAAGCTTGGTTGGTTTTAATTGGCTAAGGAAGATAATAATTTGTAGCTGCTGCTGTTGTTACCGAGATATGGCTATTTGGGCACTCGACACAAAAGTTAACATATCTCAGAAACTAACTAGAAGGTCTATTTCGTTAAGCCTCTATTTAGCGATAAGACTTGTTTTGTGCCCCTTCATTGAATGGGTTTTATCGCGTATTTTTTTTTTAAATACTTCGACAACGTTGAGTCTGTCGTTTTGCATTTTTCATTCTTGTTTTATTTTGTTTTTGGTTTGAGATAATTTTTGTTTGTTCGAATAATTCAGTATCTATTTAAGTTTTTGGATATATCTGTTATCGTAGGTAGGTACCAATTTTACTATTATTATCTTTACTATTTAGTGCAAATTTATATTCTGATAAGCAGGTACTTATGTATTTGTTTTTCTGTTTTATTGTAGAATTAGCACAAAACGCCAAAGCGAAAAATCTGCTTTTAAAAAAAACAACCCCCCAGATTTGTTACATTTGGCACCCAACTCGAGGAGGTAGATTTTTTTATGGTGGAAAAAATGCTAGTTTGCGGAACCCCACAACATTCAGGACCTTTTCAGCGTTCGCAAATTCAAACAAGCTCACGGATGGCAGCCCTTTTGGAGCAACAAAATGTGGAGTCACAAAGGGCCACTCTCACATCTGCTGCTCATGGTATTCCGCCAAGACCGCCCCCTCCCCAACGATGTCAGCGTTCCCTTCGGAACACCGCTTTCTATATTCCGTTTTATAAACAATAATTTTGCACCTAATTTACCATGCGCCACAAATGCCGCAAGGGCAACCGTTTCAAGTACCTTTTGTGCAAGAAATAATTCAACAACAAGTGCCGCAGTTTGCAAAACCTTCCGTTGAAGTACCTCAAAGTGTAAACCAACATCAACAGGGCTTATAATTTGCTCCCTTTTCAATAGAAAGTTTTACAGATTTAAAGGAACGTCTTAAAATTTTGGTGCAACAAAACTTAAGACAAGTATTGGACAGTTTAGATTTAGGTTCTTCTAGAAAAAAGTTACCTTAAACTCAAAATTTGTGGACTAATACTACCGCAAATAATTTTTTTACTTTGAACAATATATATATACCTGCGTTTGATAATGAGGGTAGTATTCAGCCCGCAGATATTTGCAATCACATATTTTTGGAGCAAAAACCCAACTATTTTATTTAAAAACATTCGTTTTCTAATCGCCTAAAAATTAAGAGGCAATCAAAACCGCTTTTTTAAATACCTTATGAAAAGTAAAAAAGAAAATGGCGTTCATGGAGGAGGGTCGTATGTCAAACACTTTTTAAATTTTTGGGTATGGCAAAGCATAATTCAACCCCCTTTTCCTGATGGCACGATTGAATATAATTCTGTCGAATGACCGTTCGCATCACTCGAAATTCAAGAAACCAAACTTTTCTAATAATGGCGGCCGGGATCACTTTCTAAAACCTCACGTGGCCGCTATGAACTTTTCTGATGAATCCGACGAAAATTCGGGAAACTGTTTTCCACCCGACCAGTAAGTCCAGGTGCCAACGAGGTGGAATTTATGGCAAATATTATAAGCAACCTTTTAGAAGACCTTATAGACCTATATCCTTTCAATAAAAAATTTTAATTTTTCTTTTCTCGCGCTCTTGGCCACCGGGGCCGAAATTACTTGCTTATCAGGTGACGTTTACAACCAGATACAAAACTTTAAAAACGAGATCTCGTGTTTTCCGCTCTCGGGGGTGCTAATTACTGGGCATTTAAAACAAAAGAGTGAAAGGTCACCCAGTAGCTGTTGATGATTTTTTTTTTTTGAAGAGTGTGAGTTTTCCCATGAATTTTTGTTAATAACCGACTTAATTTATGAGGTTAAAATTACGGCCTTTAACCCGGGTAGCAATGGTTTTAAATGGTTTTATGTAAAGAAAATTTCAAATCATAGTTCTACCTGTTTGTCCTTGGAAGGTGTGAATAACATTTTTTCGGATACGCCCGGTTGTACTGACCTATATAATGCCAACATAGTATAATTTTAAAAAATTACAGCCCCTACAAAATAAAACAGTATCCAATTCCGTTTGCTCATCGCGGCGCGGTATATGCAAGAATTAAGAAAATGGAATCTTAGGGTGTTAGTAAACACACTTCAACCTCTCATATTAACCCCCTGGTTACGGTGATCAAAAAAGATGGGACAGTTCGTGTTTGTTTGGATGCAAGATATTTGAATTTAAGGGTTGTTCCTGAGCACGATAATCCTAAAGCCATTGAGGTCATTTTAAAATCTTTTTCAGGTGCTCGTTTCAAAACCTGCCTTGACCTTGACGTTACCTCTTTTCCAATTCCTTTGAGAAAAGAAGACAAACAATTCACTGGAGTTTTAGTTAATAATGAAATTTGGCAGTTTACACGTCTGCCTTTTGGACTAAGTACTGCGGTTTCTTTTACAAGATGTATTGCCAACATTTTAGGACCCGAAGTAGAGTCTTTTACAGTTGTCTATCTGAACGACCTTTTCATTTTTTCCGTCACTTTTGAGGATCACTTACGCCATATAAAAATAATTTTTGAAAAATTATCTAAGGCCGGTGTTACCCTAAAATTTTAAAAATGCTCCATACTTTCCGAAGAACTTGAATATCTTGGCTACATCTTGACGAACCAAGGGGGAAAACCCGATTCTAAACGCGTGGAATCAGTTTTAGCTTTTTCACCTCCTCAAAATAAAAAAGAACCACAGCCCTGAGACTTTTGACTTATGACAGAATATTTTTTGAAAATATTTCTACGAATCCGAGCCACTTACTCGTCAATTAAGAAAAAACACCAAGTGGGTTTCGTTGGAGGAACAGCAGAAATCATTTGATCGCGTAAAAGCCACACTCGCCAACGATGTTTTTTTGTACCATCCTGATCTAGACTTAAATCATTACGAACAAACGGATTCAAGCGTTTACGGTTTAGGGTCCCAGCTTTACCAATTAAAAGAAGGTAGACGTCGAGTTATAGCGTACGCGTGTAGGTTGCTACTTGATCGAGAAAAGGCCTACAAATCTTATTAAAAAGAGGCTTTAGGGGTCGTGTTTGCTCTCCTGCGGTGGAGAAAGTACCTTCTAGGAAAACATTTATCATTGTCACGGATGCTAAAGCTGTAACGTACTAGAAACGTGCCGATAGCTCACTCCACGCGTCACTCGCTTCAAGAGTACGACTACACAGTTCAGACGTATTATCGCGTTTCCCTTGTTCAAGTGCTAAATGGCGATGAGCATGAAAACTTTCCGAATTATACTATACACGAAAATCTCTTATTTTTCCAACATTCAGAATATGAAACGTTTTTATTGTATGACCCTGAAAAGTTTTCTTTGGAATTTGCCAGAATGTACCATGAAACATTGAAATATTTTGGGGTTTACAAAACCTTTATGGCCCTTAGAAAAGATTTGTTTTGGAAAAATATTTTTTAAACTGTTAAACGCGTGGTAAAACACTGCCAGATTTGCCAAAAAGCTAAAACAAGAATACTCCCTAAGCCTCTCCTTCAAAGTATAATTTCATCGCGCATCAATGGTAGGACCTTTTTATGCGTTATTATTGATGTTTTTTCAAAATATATCACCTTATTTCCGCTAATGAGAGCCACGTCCAAAACGATTTTAAATGGACTTTTTCTTGAGTATTTTCCAAAACAAGGAGAGATTGATTCTATATTAATTCTATGTTAATCATGGTGCATGTTTTGTGTTTTCTTCTAAACTAATGTCAAATGTATAAGTATTCAAAACTAATCATCTTTTAACAGTAGTAGTAGTGATTATTTGGTGAATGTTTCAATAGCACAATTTATACCTGTCCCTATTCCAGCTCAGAAATAGTCTTTTTTTGTCAGCAAAGTTACTACTGAAACGCGTTTTTCCGAACTTTGACCCCCACTATCTCAAGAACTAGACATACAATCTCAAATATCAAATTTACATCAAATTCGTGTTATAAGACGAAATTTTGGATCTAAAATTTTGCTATATAACACGAAATATTAAAATTTTAAGATATAACACGAAACTTTAAAAATAAAATAAAAAAAATGTTGACTGTTCCTTCTACGCCTTCGTAATACTTAGCCACTCCGCACATATTCGTTTTAAATTATTGGTTTAATTCGTTTGGCACGAGTAACACACCGTAAAACGGGTGCTAGGCACCGCAACTCCTTGGCCGGTTGGCTACTTTTTAGTCCACCATACCACTATGAAAATCGTGAAATTTTGGTTCCAAAACGGTATATTTTTCATCAGAAAAATGTAAATTAAAAAAAAATAAAAATAAAAACCATAAATATAAACAAACTCACCCATGCCCATAACTGAAGCCGTATTACCCCTCTGGATTGCGAGACTGGTACTTTGAGTTATGAAGCCATAATACTGGTCAGAAGATATTTTGGAGGATATGTCTAAGATCAGTCTTAGTCTCATCACCCCAAGGTCCATAAGTCTCGACCGCAAAGGGCACAAAAATAAAGCGCCCTAATAAGTTAAACTTTGTGAACAAGTGGCATCTCAGGGAAGTTGCGTCTGCGTTTTCCATCATTGCGAAAAACTCGAAAAGCACTGTTTCGCCGCAAACGCAGGTGTGCACTCCAGACACAGGCTGACCTAATCTTAACGAAGTTGAAATACGAAATGTATTGTTGTCTAAAAGATTTCCTAAATTTGCAGATGGAACGGATTTCAGCACTACTGGGGCTTGGAGAGCAAAAAGAAGTGCTTTTTCATGGCTTGTTTTAGCTGAGATATTAAAATAATTTTACGTATTTCCAAAATGTGATGATCTATATATTTTGGAGATTTTTAAATTTCTTTAGGAAGTGGATTCTCAAGCTTGCACAGAAATATCCATTTTTCAAAACAGTTGTTCAATTAATTACACATCTTAGTAGTTGTTGACCGTAGCGTAGTAGTTATTGTTAATTTTATATTTTTGTTAAAGATGCTCCGTGAACTTCTTGAACTCCGTGACCTAACCCATTTTTTTGATACACATGAATTTTTGGTGCAATAAAAAATTTTTTTGTGTCATCTGTCTCATATTGAGTGGTGTCGTGCATATGATTTTTATTTTACCATTTTTATACAAAAAACTTAAAAAATTGTAATTGTAAGCAAGTGTGTAAGTCATAAGGTGATTTTTAAATTTCTTTTAATCAAAGATCTATATAGTCTTTAAAATTACCAAAAAAGTGTCCTACTACAAGTGTCTGCACATCTAAAAATAATTTAACAGGTAATTAACTAAATTATTTTTTTAAGTTCATCCTGACTGTACCATTTTAGTCAAATTTGTGAAACTTTCAATTGTTATTTTAAAGCATTATGCAAATATTTTTAGTTTGCAAAATGAGGCTGAGTATACATCTCAAGTAAGACAAACGAACATTCGGCTGAATTAGAGACCCATATATGACACATTAGGAATTTAAACCTGCCAAATAATAAAAATTGTTGTAAAAAGTTGACTAAAAAAAAAGATGCAGAAATTTTGCTACACTATTTTCAAAAAAGAAAAAAATATATTTTAAAAGATCAGCTGGGATTTTAATTTTTAAAGCAAAATCTCTCTCGATTTAAAAAATATCAATATTTTTTTGTGACATTTATGTCCAACTTTTGCTCTCTTCTGCCGCACTGTGTAGTATGCAAAAGTCTTTCCTTCTAAATAACAAAATAATAACTCTACCTAAAATGCCTGGCAAAAATCGTTAAAGAGAAAATGAGACCACGTCCCGGAACGGGCTCGCAGCTTAAGCAGAACGTCCCGAAGTGGGCTCGAACGCTAAGTTTAAAGGTGGTTGTGTGTGTATGTCGAGTTACTTCGCCTTTTATATTCGATTATTCCCGATTCAACTGTATTGATTGATGACGATAGTTTACCAATACGTTTCTATTTTATCAAGATAAATGCACGCCTTAAGATTATAATGAGATAATCGCTAAGACGTGCATTTGCTTTATTTAATTAAGACCATGAATAAAGATAGTTTATTATGGTTTAGGGGCCTCTAACAATATTAATGCAAGTACTAGAACCATCCACATAAACTGGACTTTCAGACACGACTGGAAAAATTATAAGAAAGCTTAAACTAGCGTTAAAAGTAAAGGGACAGTACTCTGGAAGACTTCATAAGAAACTTGAAAAATCACAGCATATCGATTGAAAAGCGATTATCGAGTTCATCATAATAGTTCAGTTTACAACACTCTTTTGCATGTGGAAGATTGTACTTTACCACATACTTTTTGGTACATTCCAAGAAAAAAAAATATATTTCTTTAATTAGGTGTTTTTGTATTTTTGCCATCCAGCACTATTATTTAAGGTAAAAATCAAATTCCTTCATATACATCTTAGAGAGTAACACCATGAACCTGTAAAAAATTGCTAACATTTCTCAAAAATTTTGTAAAATACCGTGTTATAAGACGAAATAATTTCGCGTTATAAAAGCGTTTTGGTGGCAAAATTTCGTGTCATATCGCAAAACATTAGATCCAAAATTTCGTCCTATAACACGAAATTTTAAAATTCCGAGATATAACACGAAATTTTGTAACCAAAAATCGAGATATAACGCGAAATTTCAAAATTTCGAGATATAAAGCAAAATTTTAAAATTTCAAGATGTAACACGAAGTTTTGGATCTAAGATTTCGCTATATAACACAAAATTTAGAAAATAAAATTAAAAAAATTGTTGCAACGCCTTCGTAAGGCATAGAATTGCTAAAAGAACAAAAATATTGTTATATATGTATATGTAATCTGGAATGAGCAATATTGTGTTTTTAAAAAAACAAAACACACAAAATGCTATTATAATATTTTTGGTAAGCGTATTACGACTTAACGGTCAGATCTTAAGTTGACTGCTGTGTTATCAATGGTTTATATACTAAACTGAATGCTGAGATCAGCTTCTAGAACAAACTAGACTTAATGCGTCTTAAGCAAACAGATCATATTACAATAATAATAAGTCATAAATAAAAATATCAAGTTACAATAATAAAATAGGTGATAAACAAAAGTAATTTCAATAATAACATGACTCAAACAAACTACGCATTTTAAGCATATAACTTATACATATATATATACATCTATATAGGGTACTTTGCCACCTAAAGACAAATTATATACAATAAGCTCTCACCTCATATATAACGCTGTCACCTCACTTTTCTGAGGTGACAACGTTTTTCAATGAAACTTTCTGGATTCGTTTTTGATATTCTCAGGAAGCGGTGTACAAAATTTCGTTGTGAGGTCACAAAGAACCATATATAGCTATTTTTGGCTGTGTAGTTTATGTACCCACCGCTGGTGCTGGCGTCGTTTTCTTTAAAGTTAGGGGGTCTACTATGTTGCTTGACTAGTATAAGGCTTTTTTTTCTCGTTAAAACCATATTAGTGAGGAATCAGAAATTTGGCAACCTTGCAAGTTCGATTTTTGAGGCAACAAAGATATCTTTTTGGAGTTTTATATGCTGTACTGCAATACTTAAGCGATAAACTCAATTTATTTGTGTTATTTAACATATTAATATAATTTTTGTTTTAACTGAGTCACCAGTTGACGAAGGCGAACGAGAACGGTGAATTTTGGCAGAAATCTTTCTAAATGGTCAAATATTAACTTATATTATTACTCAAATTGATAAAGTACTTCATCACCTAAAAACCAATAACTACACAAATATCATTTATACTCGAAAATAACAAAAGTTTATTATTATAAGGAACTATGAAGAGATTTCCACTATTCAAAACATCATTGGATTGACCATTTCTCTGCATTTTTTTTAGCATTAGGCCACTAACTACTAAATCTATTTAGTATAACTTACTTACTGATAAATAGGAGTGATTCTGTTTTAAACGGGGTACAAATAGCTCACATTTACTTGAAGTTACAAACCAATATACAAAGCTGAAAATTCGCAATTGGTTTTGTTTTTGTGTGACAGGATTTTTGAAAAATCAGGAAGGGTAGAAAGCACCTCCTCAAAATCGATAAGTATTTTAACCCATCAAAGATATTACACCAAAAGAAATATAATCTGGAATCTGAAAATGTGTCTATATTTATTTTTTTAAAGTAATTATTTAGGATGGGTGTTGGACGTATGTCCGTCAAAATATAGGTTCTAAAGAATCAAACCCAATAAAATAAAATCTGAAATTTTGTAAATTTAATTTAGTGCGGGGAAGGGTTTTGAAAATGATCAAAATATGTATTGCGAAGTTTTAAATGGGTGGCGAATTGGTAATTGGACAAATTGTTTTTTCTTTCAATTCACCACCATTACTTTACTTTTACTTTAAGTTAGAACTACTGTGCGCGTATTCGCGAAATCTCACCAGTAAATACTCCCGAAAACTCAATGTATGTGTGCCCATGCTTTCTCAAAGGTTTTATCGATTTGGATTGGTCGGGACGTGGTGAATATTCCTTCCCACCAGTTTCAGGAATACCCGCACAGGTCTTATTTTATTCGAAACTAGTGAACCGATTTTGATGAAATAAAACTTGTTCTTCCTAGGAATTCAGTTATTCAGGAATCTATCAAAATAAGATAGTAGTTTTTGCGTGATGTAGGCACAAACAAACAAAATTCTAAAAATTGGATGTTTCTCATCAACGTATCATTTGGTTAAAAACTAGCATCAGCTAAAAAAAATATTCAATATTCAGAAATGGCCATCTTAGAGTTTTATTATACAGAGGGTCCCAACGAAAATAAAATAGAGGCGTTGTCGATTATTTAGAGTACAATTTTCAAAAAACCCTCAAACACGTCGATTTATATTGTAATTTTCGTGGGACACACCCCTGTCAAGGGATAAGTTTCATCACCAGAATTTAAATAGGGAAGGTGGGTCAAGTAATAGCTTAGTTTGAAGTACTTAAGTGACTTTATAAAATTGTTAAAATTTTAAAAATGTAGCGATTTTTTTCCGCCTATCTCCGGATCTATCTGGAATGTTTACAATTTTTTTTTAGTTTTGAGGAAAGCATCAAATTGCGCAACTTTGCCCTAATTTTAACCTTTTCGTATCTCCTACCGTTTAGGAGATCCCCATGGTGAGCATCGAATTTAAAATACCCTGTATATATATATATATAAATATATATATATATATATATATATATTTATACTTATTGTTAAATTAATAAGGTAAAATAATGTTTATTTAATTAAGTAATATTTACTTACCAACAAAGTCAGAAAATCGCCTTCCTGCTTTGGTATATCTTTGCACACCGCTTCCAGATGCTTCGTCCAAGGGTTGAATGTCGCATAATTTTTCATTGCTTGCATTCCATACTTTCATTCTGACCCTTTTTGATTGGACGATATCATCCATTATATCTAATGCCAGATTATGAATGCTACCTCGTGACTCATTCGAAGGGGGACAGGCTATAGACTCTCTTCTGTTTGGCAAGATACGATTTGAAAAACCGACAGTTGGGTATGCTGCCACAGACTCTCGTCTATTCTTACCACCAAATATACCTGTGATAAAACAAACCAAAGTTTCAAAAAGTATACTTGCAACTTTTTTTGTATTTGTGTTAATTTCAAAAAATTACCTCATTGATTTTGATTGATTTTGCAAAAAAATGGATATCAAATAAAAGAATTACGAATAAATTAAAAAATAGTGGCAATCTAGTTTTCTCAAAAAACTTGAAAAATGTGTGTTTTAATGTATTTTTAATTGTGAAAACCGCTATTTTCTAGTTGCAGAAACCAGACTTTTCCTCACAGAACTGCCGATACCGATGCCGTCACAAAAAGACCCGTATAGTTCTACTTAGGTCCTCAAAAAGCTACTTTGGGCACACTTGTTTTGTTCATGTTAAAATTATGTCCGTTCCTGTAGAATGTAGAGAAAAAATTAATTACAAGACTTTCGCCTTTGTTTTGTTTCCCGCACACTTTCCTAAGGCAAAGTTATACACATCATAGTAAATAATTTAGAGATATAAATTTTGTTTCTGGTTTCAACAAAAAAAAAATACATTCGAAGAAAAAATATTATTCCTAAAATACGTGCGCAAAGCCATCCAATCTAACTGCTTGCGCGTGCCGAAAAACACAACTGTTAAAGAAACCACTATTTTCCTACGAGCATCTTTTTTATGCACTTTCTGGAATAAAAGTATACTTTTAGTATCTACCTTCGGGCACCAGGTCCTTTTAATTCCTAAAAGTTTAGAAATTACTATCAACTATGAGGAAAGGTTAATTAAACAAATTTTTCCCGTTTTTCTTGCTTTAAAAGCACATAACTTTTATTCCCGTTAGCCGATTTGGTAAAATCCCAGGAGTCCAAGTAGTGTAGGTGTTCCATTAAAATCGATCCAGTAGTTTTTCCGTGATGCTGGAACAAACAGACGGATAGGCAGACAGACCAAAATTCGAACAATTGAATTTTTGTTCTATATGTTTTTAGGTTAGATTAATAACACCATTTTTAGATGGCATCGGTATTATAACTGTTTTCTTATTTAAGTAAAACAAACTAAAAAACATTAGGTAGGGAGGATTTTTTTAATAAAAATTAATTAAAAAAAAACTGATTAGTTGAAAATCTTCACAATTTTTTATTTAATCGAGTTTTTCCTGAATAGAAAAGACAAACTACTATCAGGTAGCCATGTATTATCCTTGTTGCTTTAAGCGTTATAAAACAAAGCGCTTACTACTAACTAAACAAGCAATTACTCTTTAACTGCTAATAACAGCACACATTTGATTCAAAAACTTGGAACGAACCCTTCCTGTGTGTTATGAAATTCAAATATCTAAGGGTTACCTGCTTGTGCTGTGTTGGTTTATTTTTGGCAAGATAAAAATCTAAAACTTATAAATTTACATTTATCAACTGTCGTCAACAGAAAGGCGGCATCGCCGGGTTGTGTGATCCTCCGGAGTATTCTTCTCCGGGTACCAATATCAACATCCAAAGAAGTAAATAATCTTTCTCGTTTTATCTTTAAGTGACCACGCGATAGTTCTCTTTGATGCCTAGTTGGTGCAGACGGCCTGATCATTAATCACATTTGGCAGTGGTGCTCAGTCCGATACGGTAGGGATCACATGAAGTCGTGGACGCCGAAAGCGTGGGTAAGGTGGAATTCCTTATGTTCTCTTTGGGTCTTCTGCTAACATGTTTGCTTGAAAAAGAAATACACTAAAGTTGTCGATCATTAAAGTGAAAATGGACTAAAAATTTTAAAATAATCTTTAAGGGTTCGAAAATGTTTAGTCCCAGATGAAGGTTTTAAAATTCTTTCTCATATTCGACGGGATCATGATTTGCTAAGGAAGGGTCGAAGGTTGTCTTGGCGTAGGCACCACAAAGTTTACGAATCACATTTTCAAACCTGCAGAGTATCAGGAATATACACGTCTAGCCATTTTTGGCTCAAGTTGAGCCGACCTACACCTCACCTGTGATTCAGTTTTGCTGTTTTGACTAACTGGAAGGCGGGTGATGTGATGGAGAAACAAATAAGCAATCAACTAACGCATTTTTCAGCTTTTTTGTAAATTTTCAAAAGCAAATTAATTTCCTTATTCTTTTCCTTTAAACTTAAATTAAAATTAATTTAATTTTCATGTAGTTGTGTGCAACTCAGTAACTAAAGTGTACTGGTTAAAGAAAAATCCTCCTTTTCTTAGTGTATTTTTCTTCCATTTCTTTTGTTACCTTTTTTTACTCAAGGAGTCAAGGAAAATTAACGAAAACAAATGTAGGGAAGGCTCATAGAAAATTTAACTAATATTTAAGTATATGGTAGTATGGTTATAGTATTAAGGTACTACTATTAATCCCTTTTAAAGTTATCCAGTGTTATTTGAAAACATTTTTATAAATTATATTAACATTTTGTTGACCTTTGACGTTTCACTGTACAATTTCTCCTAAGGTACTTTTTTTTTTCTTTGTTTAATTAACAAATTAAACAATTGAATTTCGTAACCTTAAGAACAGTTCAGGCCAAAGTTACGCTGGGCTGTATGAATCCAATTCACAATCACACCTAAGTTGTTAGGCAGGAGGGCTCTCTTAGTATTCCAGTTAACATTTTTTAAGTCTTATTATTAAAAAGTTCTCCTGATTGAAGTATTTTTTTTTAATGTCTGCACCATTGGTATGTATTAATATTGCCACTAGCAGTGTTAAAGTAATTACAGAATGACATTTTGGATTTCATCTACCTTACAATCAATTTTTAAATATCACTGAATGACAGCGATTGCAACAAGTATAACACTAAAAAACAAAAGATCGAAAGATCTTGAGTGAAAATAACGAAAATTGAAAATTTTCCATTTTCCCTTTAATGATAGACAACTTTAGTGTATTTCTTTTTTAAGCAAACAGGTTAGCAGAAGCCATACAAAAAAAATACGGAAAGTGACTTAGATTGTTGGTGGTTGTTTTGGTTGAAAATATTTCAAGTTTGAGGTTATAAAAATTAATACTGAGCACGGAAACAAAATAAGACCCAAAATAGATTTTATTTTGCTTATCTGTCAGAATAGGACCATATCTGCCACCAACCATCTCGTGGGAGGCTCCATCAGTCTGTGTCATAGCCATCGAGGGTGAAGTAGGTGGTCCAGGGTGATATGGGTGGCCCAAGGTGATGTGGGTAGCCCCCAGATGACGTGGATGGTCCCCAGGTGATCCCTATGACAACCAGCAAAAAAGCCACTATAGCGAACTGCAACCCAAATTACCATCATTCAAAGATTAATTCAACCTATAATATCTTAGGAACTAAACAAGTGCATAACACTTAGGACTTGAAGCCAAAATACTCAAGGGTAATTATCATCTTTCAAAAATAAAGTTAAACTATCATATCTTAATAACTAAACAAGTGCATAACACTTAAGACTGGCAACTAAAATACACAATTGCAATTATTTAATGTAAAAAAATGAGCCACAACTTGGGAAAATTATAAATATTACCTCAATTAAATGAGGGAATCACAGTCTGCCATTCTTTCGTCTACGACAAGAAAACAAAAAAACATACTACAATTGTCCAGGGACAAAAAAGCAACCACTCAAAAAGGATTATTAAAATAGGTTATATATATAATTACCATAAAAATAGTTACATTCAACGGTTTCAGTGCTGCGTAAAGCACTCAGGGCATTTTAATTGGATTCAAATCCATCACAAAAAAAATAATTTAATTCTGCACTACAACAATAAGCAACCAATTATTTTTTTTATATCTTCTTTTTCTTAAAAAAATCGGCCACACAAGCCAACAAAAGTTAAGAGCTTGGTCCTTGCAGGTTTCACCGATACAAGTGTCCCTTGTCCGACCTTCTCAACGCTACAGCCTCGGACTGTAGAAAAAACGACCAATCAGGGAGTCGCGCTTAGCATCGAGAAATACCCCTCTCCAGGAAGGTATAAGGTTTCGAGAATAAATGGAGGTTCATTGACTACTAGAAAATATATTTCGGTGACCACATTCGCTAACGTTATGGCCATTTTCGGGCTAGCTATATGAATTCTGTTTCCTCCCTTCAATTTCAACAAGAATCATGACAGAAAATATTAAAATTTACTTTGTTTCGCCACACTATAACAAATAGGAACTGGTCTTACCCACTACGCAGGCGCGAGAGCAACTAGAAATACTTCAGGCATAACGGAATATAAAATGGTAGCCGTCCACATGCAGACAACAACTCTCTAATCTAAGTAAGAAAGAGACACCAGTAAAAATGTGATGTTAGAAAAGGATGTCCTTTCCCGAGAGAATGGCGAGAGGATGGCTATATACGACACAAATATAAGGTAGAGAGACACCACCAACTAACAAATGCTAATATATCAGCGGTGACGTCACATGTTAATAATGAAAACAAATGAAAATTCTCGGGTTCTCCTACGGAAAATGGTAAAAAACCAAGGCATCGTGCACGTGCACAGGTAACTAATAGAATGCTCTCAAGTAATATTCCTTTGTGTGTTATAGTTTAAAACAGTGGCGTCTTATGCCCTTTTATTTATCCAGCTGCTCAGGCCTGTTTTAACCTAAGATTTCTTTTTTCCAGGTGTGAACCTTGCATAAAATGAAAGAAAACAGGTTGACAATAACTCTTAACTACTCACAATAAATCTCGGCAAGATTCAGTTGGTGAATAACAATAACTCAAACGACAGGCAAAGCTCAAAGATTTGGCCCTTCGTAGATCCAGGAGACATGAGTTTATAGGTATTATAGGTAGAGTCTTAAAAAGTAAATATAAGTAAGGGAGCTATCAGGGTGATTAAGTACAGTTGTCGTTATTACCACAGCACCTTACAAAAGTGCCGTTCTTAAAAATAAATACTTAAGTGAGCTACCTATTAAGCTAATGTTTTTGTCTTTTTTCCAGGAGCGACCAGACTACTCGCCGTGGCCACTGATAGTTCAATTCACCCATAAAAGGTTATGGGCATTATCAGCAGCAATCAGTAAAAAGCACTTTAACTTTATTGTAAATTACAAAAAAAAATTAAAATAGAGTAGTTAAGCGTTTTAATAAAATACCGTTTTATGAGAAAAAGGTTATAATGGATTTATCTAAAAAAATCTTAGGAGCAAAATTGACTGCTTTGTTTAATATATATTACAAAATTTGAATAATATAATAATCATAATTATTCAAGCATTTTTTCCTATAAATAATGGGCGAATCAATACAGTTCGTTGGGGGTTACATAGATGGCGCAAACAGTTAGTCGACCACATTAAAATATTAATAAAAAAGCACTCTTTAGGAGATTAACGATTTAATTTTGGAAAATACTTTTAGTGTATTTTGAGATCGTTATAGGGTGAAAATTATCCATTATTTAAAAATGTCCGCCATCATTGATTTTTGAGAATTGTTAAATTTTGAAACACCATAAAAGCCTTATGTCTTGTACTTCTATCTAAATAACGCCACTCAATATAAAAGCGCGTATTTTTTATTTCTTTACCGATTTAATTAAGTAATCCTTGGTACAGAGAGAATACATAAGGCTTTTGTCACATTGACTTACATTTTCTCCAGTGCAGCACATATTTCTGTTGCAGGGGGGGGTAAAAATTTTCCGTTATTTAAAACAGTCCGCCATCTTGGATTTTTAGGAAATGTCAAATTTTGAACCGGATCCGAAAAGTCTCATGTCTTGTTTTTCCAAAAAGTCAAAACATTTTAAGAGTATAGTCTTTACCGAGGCCTTGGGCGAACGTGACGTCACAAGTCGCGGGGCACGGAGAGGCCTCCCACACCTAAAATTTGTGTGTGCGTAGAAACTCTCCTCGTCTGCAGGTGATTATAGGCCAGTCAAATAAACATCTAAATAAATCATACCTTTTATTTTTTGTACGTTTTATATACTACTATATATTATTAATTATTTGTATTGTAATACACCACATGCCCTCAAATTAGATAATTTTTTTAGGGTAGAAATTTATTAAACAAATAATTATGTTTTTGTCCCAGTAGGTATTTGCAGTATCGAAATGAGAATCTCGCACCTTTCGCGCGCCAATGCGAGATCGGATACTTCTCCATTGAGTGAGATGCATAGTGTAAAGAAAAGAAATAAGCTTATAG
This sequence comes from Oxystoma pomonae, assembly GCA_963921995.1. NCBI lineage: Eukaryota > Metazoa > Arthropoda > Insecta > Coleoptera > Brentidae > Oxystoma > Oxystoma pomonae. Next base: position 72,609,569 of record OY998165.1, read on the forward strand.
AATGGCTGGATTATTATTATTTGGTGTCTACGCGTGAACAAGTGTTTTGTTGTATGAAAATGTTGCTGAAAAAAGTCGTACACTTAGACTTTCCTCAACCCGAAAAACAATATAATTTTTTTGACTTCTTAATTTTGCCTTTTCAATATTTTTATTTTGGTTCCAAATATTGTTTACTATATAATTTATATTGTTGTAATACATACATACATATAGCAGAAAATAGAATTTTTTTCAATCCGTACCAGTATCGAGCGTATTGGGGTTGGCGTTTTTTTATTTCCACTAAAAATACATTATTTTTGTCCAAAAGAGCCTTAAATATAAAATTTTATGGTAGTTATATAAACTTGAATTCCAATGAAAAAGGAATTTTATTACTTCTATCACTTTTTGTCATTTACAACCAAAATGTGTGCATGAAAAGGAGGGTAGTGTACAATTTTCTACACCATTTTCAGTATTTTATGAAAAAATTCTTTGTACAGGCACTTACTAGTGACTAGTTAGGATACCAAATCCCACGACGACTGATTTTTTTATGCAAAGAGGGCTGCCAGGGACAGTTGGATTATGATTTTTTAAACTTTTAAAATTTTTAAATACCAATCGTGACCTTGTCACTCCATCCGGTATACGCAAATCGATAGATATCAAATGTGAAATATTGACATATTGACAGTTACCGCTTCTCGCTGAGTTGGGGGGGGGGGTTACCATCTGGTATCTCCGATTTTGTTCAAAATTGGTATATTGGTGTTTTTGGAGCTGAAAATTAAGAATTTTTGACCAGATTTCAGCTTCTGGTGGCGGGGGGCGTCATCTAAGTATCCTACAAATGTTGGTTCTCATTTCACAAATTATGAAGTTAACAGTTGTCCGGGGGGGGAGGATCTAAGTACAATAGATTTTCTTCAAAATTGGTATATATAGGTTTTGGATGCCGAAAGTTACGAATTTTCTCAACTTTAACAAATTTTAAAGTTCACAGCTCCCCGAGGGGTGGGAGGGTTCCATCTAAGCATTTCAGATCTTTTAAAAATTGGTATGTTCGGGCTCTGGGGGTCAAGAATTAAAACAGCACACATTAAACAGCTTCTCGAACACAAGGGGTGTATATAAGTATCTCCGGTTTTGTTCAAAATTGGTATTTGGGTGAAGTTGTCACGCCATGTTATTCACAAATCGATAGCTGCAAAAGCGGCATTTTAATAGGCATAATTTTTTTTTTCTGGACGAGAGTCTTGAAGTACAGAAAAACACACCTAAATTCAGAAAAAGCTTGAAGTTATAGTTTTTAAATTTCCAAATTCAAATCGTGACTTTGTCACCCCATACGGTATACTCGATCGAATTGATAGCTGTCAAATTGGCCTTTTTACAGGCATAATTTCTTTTTACTGTGCAAAACCCTAAGGTGCCCAGAAACACCCCTAAAATCAGAAAATGGTTCAATTTTTTATGTTTCTTAAAGTTTTAAAATTTCTAAATACCAATCGTTGTATATACTGTATGGCGTGACATTGTTATGATTGGTATTTAGGCATTTTAAAACTTTAAAAAAAATCAAAATTTAATTATTTTCTGAATTTATAGTCGTCCGCCTTAAGTCCCAAATTGTTCATTTTGTGCATACTTATTCTTTAGACAATTCTTTAAAATTCTGGTGGAGGAAATCGATGGTCGGATGTATAGGATCCAAGATGGCGTCTATTTTTTTTTAATTGTAGGTTCGCCATCTAAACAAGATTATACTCGAATCCATATAATTCGATAGAAAGGAATTGAAAAAAAATGGTTACATTGACGTATGACCTTTATCGTCCTTGACCGCGACAGGTCTTTTCTTTTAATTTTCTAATTTAGAACAAACATCAAAATAACTTTTCTAATTGACTTTTTGTTTATAGGGTGATTGGTTTAGTTATACCAGGCTAGTCAAAGTCAGATTTTTAAAAAAAGCTACATTATCATGCGTATCTTTTTTAGTTTTCGAGGAAATTTGGTACGATTATTACAATTGTCAAGGTCAACTGATATTCTAACACATTTTTTGATAGGTGGCTCTGCGGACGACGTGGCACCTAAATTTCCGATTTTAAATTTGATAGAAGTTCATATGTTTTTAATAGCTTAGATAAGACATGCATATTTAATAAAATAATGGATTATGTATAGCTGAAGTATTTAAATTCTTAAAAAAATTACTTTAGTTTGATATGGTCATTGGTCGCCTAAATTTATTTTTGAGTATATAAAAAAACGGGTTTTTCAACGTTTCCTTCAATTCTTCCTAGCGACCAAAAATTTGGCTGGATATGCACGTGATGACTTCCGATGAATTAAAAGGCCTGAACAAATCAATTCACATCTAAAATTCGAAATTCTATCGAGCCGTTTTTACGCTGTAGGCCAGTAAAGTTGACTTAGTCGCCCCGAATAGTACTCTAATGTAGTACCCTATTGTTAATTTTTTGCGGAGAGCACTAAATTTGGTATGCTTATTTTTTTAACAATTTTTTAGGATCGTGGTGTTGCTTGAATCTATGAAGAGAAATTTGACGATACTAGTTAAATTTACGTGCACTTTCGATGACCCTGAAAAATGTTATTTTACCTTAAAAAATACTTTTCAGTAGCAAGTTCCAGAGCCTTTTTTTTAATATTTTATAATTCTGAAAACGGCGACAGGTCTTCTTTTATAATTTTAACATGACATCAACACATCTCCTAAGTGACTTTTTGCTTACAGGGTGATTGGTTTGGTAAGATTTTTTAAAAAAGCCACATTATCATCTGTTCTTTTTTTACTTTTTAAAGTAGAATTTTTAAATTTGATACGAATTGTTAATGCTACCTTATGAACTAATTTTTTTTTGGATAGGTGGCGCTCTGGACGACGTGCCATAGAAATATCCGATATTAAATCTGATAAAATACTTAATAATTAAATTTAATAAGATTTTGTTAGTGATGTTTTGCTACGTTTCGAAAAATAATAAAAAAAGTTATAGTGTGTTTATAAAAATATAAAGGCTCTAATACATGTAATGCTGAAGAATTTATTGCCCTAACTATATAGATATGAAAACTATCTACTAATCGTAACAAAATAGAAAATTCTACTTTAAAAATTAAAAAAAATAGATGATAATGTTCCTTTTTTAAAAATCTTACTAAACCAATCACCCTGTAAGAAATAAAGTCACTTAGCAGAGATGTGTTCATGTGATGTTCAAATTATAAAACTTAGCGCAAATCACATAACAAGACCTGTCGCCGTTTTTTTCAGAATTATAAAACATTTTAAAAAAAGGCTCTGGAAAAGTATTTTTCTAAAAATTAAAAGGTGCACGTCAATTTAACTAGTATTGTCAAATTTCTCTTCATTTTATTCTATGGATTCAAGCATAATTTTTTTTTTGATAAGTAACTTTCGATTTGAAACTGCCATTTTGAAGAATTCGCCGCCAACTTGGTTTCTGTAAATCCGATCATAAATTTTCTTTAGCACGATCCTAAAAAACTGATAAAAAAGTAAGCCTACTATATTTGGTGCTTTCCGCAACAAATTAACAATAGTAAACTTTACTGGCCTATAGCGTAAGAACGGCCCTATAGAATTAGGAATTTCATATCTGGATCGATTTGTTGGGGCCTTCTAATCCAACGTGCATATCCAGCCAAATTTTGTTCGCTAGGAAGAATTTAAGGAAACGTTAAAAAACCCGTTTTTTTCTATATACTCAAAAAAAAATTTAGGCGACCAATGACCATATCAAACTAAAATTAGTTTTGTAAGAATCTACATACTACAGCTATACATAATCAATCTTATTAAATATGCATGTTTTATCTCAGCCATTAAAAAAATATAAACTTTTATCAAATTTAAAATTGGAAATTTGGGTGCCACGTCGTCCGCAGCGGCACCTATACAAAAATTGTAATAATCGTACCAAATTTGATATGTTTTCCTCACAAACTGAAAAAGATACGGATGAAAATGTAGCTTTTCTAAAAAATCTTACTTTGACTGGCCTGGCATAACTAAACCAATCACTTTGTAAGCAAAAAGTTAATTACAAAAGTTATTTTGATGTTCTTGCTAAATTATAAAATTAAAACAAAAGACATGTCGCGGCTTACTAAATTATGAAAAATTAAAAATAAATTCTCAAAATGCATTTTAATAAACTAAAATTTCACTTTTCAGGGACGATAAAGGTCATACGTCTATGTAACCATTTTTTTTCAATTCCTCTCTATCGAGTTATATGAATTTGAGTATAATCTTGTTTTGGTGGCGAACCTACAATTTTTTTAAAAACTAGACGTCCATTTTGAAAAAATCGCCGCCATCTGGGCTCCTCTAAATCCGATCATCGATTTCCTCGACCAAAATTTTAAAGAATTCTTTAAAAAGTACGTGTGACAAATTTCATGCTTTCTACACAAAATGAACAATTGGGGACCTAAGCCGGACGACTATTAGAGGTCTTTTTGGCACCCTAGGGTTTCGTACAGAAAAAACGAATTAACCTTGTAAAAAGGCCATTTTCACAGCTATAGATTCGTGTATAGCGTATGGGGTGACAACGTCACGATTGGTGTTTAGAAATTTTAAAACTTTAAAAAAGTTGCAATATTTAACCATTTAGGGGTCTTTCTCGGTGCCTGAGGATTTCGTGCTGTAAAAAGAAATAATTCCTGCGTGAGTGCGTCACAATTGGTATTTAGAAATTTTAAAACTTTAAAAAAGTTGGAAAATTGAACCATTTTTTGATATAGGGGATATTTTTTAGTCCCTCAGGGTTTTGCACGGAAGAAACAAATGAAGCCAGTAAGAAGGCCATTTTGACAGCTATCGATTCGAGTATAACAACGTCACGCTTGGTATTTAAAAATTTTAAAACATTAAAAAACAGGAAAAATTCCAGCATTTTCTGAATTTAGGCGTGTTTTTCCGTACTTTAGGGTGTCGCACAGAAAAAACAAATTAAACTCGTATAAAGGCTATATTGACAGTTTTCGATTTGTGTAAATCGTATGGCGAGGTAACGTCACGATTAGTTTTTTCAAATCTTAAAACTTTAAAAAATTTGCAAAATTCAACCTTTTTCTGAATTTAGGGTTGTTTTGGGTACTATAAGGTCTCGTGCAAAAAAAAAAACATGCATATTAAAAGGCCATTTTGACAGCTATCGATTTGTCGATAACATATTGCATGACAATAATGTCACCTAAATACCAATTTTGAACAAAATCGGAGATATATACAGATGATACCTTCCTTGTGTTCGAGGAACTGTCAACTTTATAATTTGTGAAATCTGAACCAACCTTCTTAAATCTTAACCCCCGAGATCCCTTTAAATCAATTTTGAACCGAATACAAGATACAGATGATATCCCCCTCCAGAAGCTGTCAACTTAATTTTTGAAATATGGTAAAAAATTCTTAATTTTTGGCTCCAAAAACCCCTTCATACTAATTTTAAAAAAATCGGAGATACTAGATTGTACCACCTCCCCAAACTCAGCGAGAAACTACAAACTTTATAGTTTTTCAATTCTGATCGAAAATTCGTAATCCTCGACCCCAAAAATCGCTATATGTCAAATTTAAAAAAATCAGAGATACCAGATGTTACCCCCCTCCCAACTCAGCGGGAAGCTATCAACTCTATAGTTTTTCAAACCTGATCGAAAATTCATATTTAGGCAAAAACCGCTGTATACCAATTTTGAACGAAATCGAAGATCTAGATGGTACCCCTCCCCAACTCAGCGAGAAGCTATCAACTTTATACTTTTTAAATTCTGATCGAAATTTTGTAATCCTCGACCCCAAAAACCGCTATATACCAATTTTAAACAAATTAGGAGATACAGAACATAATTAGCTAAATTAAATCTTAATTATCAAAATGCTAAAATATAGGGCGTTAGCGATACTGGTGGTCAAACGATTTATGACGTCATAATCCGCAGGTGCATCACGGTTTTCAATATGTGTAAATGTATTAAAAAAACAGATTTTTTTGATGGACCTACCAAACAAAAGTAGCAAATTCGTCAAAAAGAATGAGTACTAGTAAAGAGAATACTATAAAAGGTAAGCCGGGACTTTGCACCCCGGTTTCACCAGCCAAAAATCACTGATTTTTATAGGGGTCCAAATCATCTCTAAATTTAATAAAAGAAATAACCAATATATCGAGCTTATTTATCACCTCAAACCTTGCTAAACTATTTCTCTAGGGTCAAGTTTACAAAAGTATTATCTAGTCCAAACAGATAACCTATTTGCGGAATAGTGATATAATAAGTGATAAAATTGCAATTAAAGTTATTGCTGACTGCATTGTTGCAAGTGAGTACTTAGATAAGAAAATATACGTTTCGGTCCCATTTGGACTTTAATAATAAATACGGAATTGAGGAATTTAAATAGTGTTTTATGGGAAGATTGGTCATATAAATAATGAGTTTAATGTTATTTTAAACAAAAAGCAGGGGGAAAATTATACCTAAACCTAAAGATTTATTAGTAATTCTTAAGTTTTACAATTTACTTCTGTTTGTTGTTTAAAATAAAATCAAAAAGACAACTTAACTAAATCTTATTATCATGTTAGTAAATTAAGTGAAACACTGATATTCTTAAAATATATTGTAGAAAAAAAATGCAACACCAGAAAGGACAAATATTTTTAAAGTAATTTTTTTAATTGATGGTTATTGATGCACGCGTTTGTTCTGTTGGCCATTGACAAAATAAGATGGTCTATATCATATTATCATGTTAAGGAACACTCATCCAAATCCTCCTTACGGCATGCCAGAGTTCATCTAAGTTTCCAGGGGGATGTGGTAATCGAGTAAGATTACATCATCATATCCCATACGTGTTCGATAGGCGACAAGTCAGGTGATCTTGCTGGCCATCCCAAAGTCTCTATGCCAAGTTCATGTAAGAAGTCCATTATTTCACGAGCAATATGCGGTCTGGCGTTATCTTGTTGAAAGATCGCATTTGGGATAGTTTGTAGATAGGGATGTAAAACTGGCTGCAGCACTTCATCGATATATCGCCAAGCAGTCAGATTTCCGTTAATGAGGAGGTCAAAAAGAATGGGTACTAGTAAAGAGAATACTATACAAGGTAAGCCGGAACTTTGCACCTCGGTTTCACCAGCCAAAACTCACTGATTTTTATAGGGGTCCAAATCATCTCTAAATTTAATAAAAGAAATAACCAATATATCGAGCTTATTTATCACCTGAAACCTTGCTAAACTATTTCTCAAAGGTCAAGTTTACAAAAGTATTATCTAGTCCAAACAGATAACCTATTTGCGGAATAGTGATATAATAAGTGATAAAATTGCAATTAAAGTTATTGCTAACTGCATTGTTGCAAGTGAGTACTTAGATAAGAAAATATACGTTTCGGTCCCATTTGGACTTTAATAATAAATACGGAATTGAGGAATTTAAATAGTGTTTTATGGGAAGATTGGTCATATAAATAATGAGTTTAATGTTCTTTTAAACAAAAAGCAGAGGGAAAATTATACCTAAACCTAAAGATTTATTAGTAATTCTTAAGTTTTACAATTTACTTCTGTTTGTTGTTTACAATAAAATCAAAAAGACAACTTAACTAAATCTTATAATCATGTTAGTAAATTAAGTGAAACACTGATATTCTTAAAATATATTGTAGAAAAAAAATGCAACACCAGAAAGGACAAATATTTTTAAAGTAATTTGTTTATATATTAATACATTAAGATGCTCTTATTAATTGATTTGATTTCCAAGATCATTCCTCTATGATAATCTTCAAAAAATTGATGGTTGTTGATGCACGCGTTTGTTTTGTTGGCCATTGACAAAATAAGATGGTCTATATCATATTATCATATTAAGGAACACTCATCCAAATCCTCCTTACGGCATGCCAGAGTTCATCTAAGTTTCCAGGGGGATGTGGTAATCGAGTAAGATTACATCATCATATCCCATACGTGTTCGATAGGCGACAAGTCAGGTGATCTTGCTGGCCATCCCAAAGTCTCTATGCCAAGTTCATGTAGCAATATGCGGTCTGGCGTTATCTTGTTGAAAGATCGCATTTGGGATAGTTTGTAGATAGGGATGTAAAACTGGCTGCAGCACTTCATCGATATATCGCCAAGCAGTCAGATTTCCGTTGATGAGGAGGTCAAAAAGAATGGGTACTAGTAAAGAGAATACTATACAAGGTAAGCCGGGACTTTGCACCCCGGTTTCACCAGCCAAAACTCACTGATTTTTATAGGGGTCCAAATCATCTCTAAATTTAATAAAAGAAATAACCAATATATCGAGCTTATTTATCACCTGAAACCTTGCTAAACTATTTCTCAAAGGTCAAGTTTACAAAAGTATTATCTAGTCCAAACAGATAACCTATTTGCGGAATAGTGATATAATAAGTGATAAAATTGCAATTAAAGTTATTGCTGACTGCATTGTTGCAAGTGAGTACTTAGATAAGAAAATATACGTTTCGGTCCCATTTGGACTTTAATAATAAATACGGAATTGAGGTATTTAAATAGTGTTTTATGGGAAGATTGGTCATATAAATAATGAGTTTAATGTTCTTTTAAACAAAAAGCAGGGGGAAAATTATACCTAAACCTAAAGATTTATTAGTAATTCTTAAGTTTTACAATTTACTTCTGTTTGTTGTTTACAATAAAATCAAAAAGACAACTTAACTAAATCTTATAATCATGTTAGTAAATTAAGAGAAACACTGATATTCTTAAAATATATTGTAGAAAAAAAATGCAACACCAGAAAGGACAAATATTTTTAAAGTAATTTGTTTATATATTAATACATTAAGATGCTCTTATTAATTGATTTGATTTCCAAGATCATTCCTCTATGATAATCTTCAAAAAATTGATGGTTATTGATGCACGCGTTTGTTCTGTTGGCCATTGACAAAATAAGATGGTCTATATCATATTATCATATTCAGGAACACTCATCCAAATCCTCCTTACGGCATGCCATAGTTCATCTAAGTTTCCAGGGGGATGTGATAATCGAGTAAGATTACATCATCATATCCCATACGTGTTCGATAGGCGACAAGTCAGGTGATCTTGCTGGCCATCCCAAAGTCTCTATGCCAAGTTCATATAAGAAGTCCATTATTTCACGAGCAATATGCGGTCTGGCGTTATCTTGTTGAAAGATCGCATTTGGAATAGTTTGTAGATAGCGATGTAAAACTGGCTGCAGCACTTCATCGATATATCGCCAAGCAGTCAGATTTCCGTTGATGAGGATTAGAGGTGATCTGCTTCATAAACATATAGCACCCCATACCATGATACTTTGCTGTCTTGCTGTATCACGTTTAACGGCAAAGTCTACATTTCGTCTCTCACCTCGAAGTCGCCTAACCCTCATGCGTCTATCATGGATTCAGGGCCGCCTAAACAAAACCTGGATTCGTCGCTGAAGCTTATGGTATTCCACTCGTCATTTTAGTTTCACCGAGCTCTGCACCACTCCAAGCGGCGAGCCTCATGTTGTGGGGTCAAAGGTAGCACCAAAAGACGGTAAGCCCTCAGCTCCATACCAAGCAATCTTCGATTAACTGTTATCCTTGAAGGCACTCGTCCTGTAGCTGTAACTAGATAATCTCTTACTTGGCGTATACTGTCCCGTCGATTTCTGAAAGCAAGAAGTCTGAAAAGCCGTAAATCACGACCTTGTAATAATCTAGGGCGTCCAGAACCCACACGATATCTATAAGTCTTATCATTGGACCACATTTTCCAAACTCTTAACACTGTTGATGGATTGGCAGCCTCTTTTTTGCCCACGATGCGGCCTTTCACGAAGTCGTTTAAATAATGAAATTGTTGGCGACCGCGAACTCTTGGTATTTTTATTTTTTAAGTAAACTGTAAGCAATCCAAAAAAACCAAAAACTACGAAAAAATTGATTTAAAATTTTCAGAAAAGGTTTTTTTTTGTTGTTTTTTTTTTGAGAAGTGCATAACTCACTTTTTAAAATATGAAAGAATATGACAGGGAAAATGTGTAGTACAATCAGAAATACCAAACTGTCGCGTTTTTCGCAAAATTCAAACATTTTAGACTAGTTACACAAAACAATTTTTTTAAAACTTTATTTGATCAAAATTTAAAAACGTTTTTACCGTTTCTGAAAGAGAACTAAATACTTAATTTAGAATTTAAAAAAAATTTGTGGAATTATAATTCCAAATGTTCAAAAATTAACCGCAAACATGGAAAATTCGATGGTTTAAAATAATTGTTTTTTTTTTAACCGAAAATGACACTTTTGGAGATAAATGGGTGGAGATTTTTTAGTTTGCAGCTAATTTTGTGTCCCCTAAAACTATTGTTCTACTATAGACATTCTTTAAAACGGTATGAAAATTTTTTCAAAGTATACTTGGTAACTGGTAGTAAGGGAGCGTCTAAAGTTGGGTATTTTTCAGTTTTCACGTAAAAATATTAAAGTTATATACTATAATGAACTGTGCTATATTGTCGGGTCTATTTCTTTAATTTGATAAACATAGACATAGTGTCACTTTTTAGTAAAATTTACAAGCAATTTTACACCTTAGTAGGGGTCCTAAACCCATTATTTTAACCACAATGCAACTCAGAAAAAATTATAATAAATAAAAAGAGCAAGCTCTTAATAAATTTAAAAGTCCAAGAGAAGCACGATTATTTGACACATTGAGTAATATAGGTGGCAAGCTGATTTTTTACTTTTTTTCCAACACATATAAGTTAAGACATTTGAATTAATCCCTCATAGAAAGGGTTAAGCACTTTATATCAAAATAGTTAGAAAAAATCTAAATAACTTCGCTAATAATGAAGTAAAGGTTAACATCGGAAATTCAACAGAATTTGTTATTAGATTCTCAAATATTAAATTTAAATGAATTACGAACTCTTCTAGCTACAACGACAAATAAGTCCCTCAAATTCTTGCCACTAACAGATGATAGTTTTAAACTACACATACTAAGAGCTAGGCTCCAGTGTCTCCTATGGAATAATTCTTAGAAAAAGGCTTACGATTGAGTTTCTTGAAACGATTGAGTAGGACTTTTATCAAGCTTCTGTTTCTTGTTTTTAGGATGGTCACCATCAGACTTGGGTTTTCGTCCTCTGGAAATAGTAAGCATTTCTATGACACACACATTTACTACGTCCCCACGGATTACAAACTTTTTGTTTTAAATTCGAGAGGTGTACATGGTCACTGTGTAGCTTCAGCTGCCAGGAAGAATCCTATGACTCCCTGATGATTCCTAATAAGGATGGAACAGGTCTGTAGGTGTCTGTATTCTCCATTAGACATTAAAGGCCTGGTCGTAATGAAGTGAGAAACAAAAACGCTTTGTCCGATATGCCACGAGTGTTACTTTAATTTTTATTTGCGGACACGAGATTCATTTTGTTGTTTTTTTAAATATTTTGGCTATTTAGTTCTGCGCAATGAGCCTCCTCGACGATTGCTTGCTGATGCCTTAAAATTAGGGCCACGTAGTATGAAGCTCCAATTGGGGGCCGGTGCTGCTGCGAACGTTACTTCTTTTTAAGAGTCATGTTACAGTGACCTTTTACAGGTTTCTACTTTATAACCTGCTGAAAAGTAAAGAATTCTGTATTTACGGTGTTTTGCACTTTTCAATTTTGATGATTTTGTTTCTCGGTTTATTCGACAGGTGGCGCACACAGTTACTACGTCCCCACGGATTGCAAACTTTTTGTTTTAAATTCGAGAGGTGTGCATGGTCACTGTGTAGCTTCAACTGCCAGGTACAATCCTATGACTCCCTGATGATTCCTAATAAGGATGAAACAGGTCTGTAGGTGTCTGGATTCTCCATCAGACATTGGAGGCCTGGTCGTAATGAAGTGAGAAACAAAAACGCTTTGTCCGATATGTCATTTTGTTGTTTTTTAATATTTTTTTGCGTTTTTTAAGATTATGTTTTGAATATTTTGAATTATTTGTCTTAATTTTATTTGTTCTTTAGGCAATCTGTTCCAGTTTTAAATATTTCATTGCTAATTTATGGCGAGTTTCATTTTTATGAAAAATGTCATCATTTGTGGTCAGATGTCATAGGTGATTTTCTTTTTTGATTAATTTTGTCAAGTTTTTTATCTTTTTGGGATTTAAACCTTTTATTTAGATTTTGATATGTATTTTTAAGTTTATTTTTATGATCAGAAACATATTTTGAAACAATATTTTTCTCATTGAAATCATAAGGATTGTTTGTTTCGAAATGACCTGAAACAATTTCAAAAGGTGTAAAATTGTTTGACAAATGTATAGAGTTGTTATAATGTAGTAAGTCATATTTTACTAGATTATTTAAAGGTTTGTTGGGATTAGATTGCAAATTTTTTCTTATGTATTCTAATAAAGTTGAATGAAATCTTTCAACGTAACTATTGGAATTTGAATTTTTGGGTTTAGTATAGTGAATGTTTATTTTATTCTATTTACAAAAAATCCACAAATAACTTGTTATCAAATTCTTTGCCTCTATCACAGGTTATAGTATGTGGAATACCATAATGTAAAATAAATATTAGCAAGGCATCCAAAAAATTAATAGAATTGACTCAATCAATTGGATGGGCTTGACTAAATTTTAAAAATGTATTAATTATAGTCACGTATTTTTGTTTAGAAATTGATAGTGTCAACATGAATTTTTTCAAATGGTTTTGACCCTGTTGGTATTGGTTGATACTCAAAATAATTAGGTGTTCTCTCATATTTAGCTTTTTGGCAAATGTTACATTTATATATATAATTAGCCACATCTTTGTCCATATTTGGTCAATAATAATTTCTTTTTAATGACTCTAATGTGGTTTGTGTACCACGGTGTCCTGTTTTATACACATGATGATAATTGATTTTATCTTCTTTTCATTATCATTTTTTATATCATTTAGAAATTTAGAACATATTATTAATTTTGAATGTAAATTTAACAATTAGTCTGCAAATATATCATCAAAACCCTTTCATGTTCCTTATCATGAAAATACAAATAATAGATTACATCAGCTTTAAGATGAGATCTTCATCTATATTTCTCCTTCTGAGGTTTATAAAATATCTCTGGTTTTCAAATATTTTTTCTTTTATGCAGGTGGGTATTAGAGAAGAATCAGTTACTTTAATAATCATTTGATGTTTTTGACAATTTAAAGGTTTTTCTGTATATGGTAAAGTTTTGATGAGTGTATTGTAGGTGTATTTACTTCACTATTCAAAACTTGGTTTCTTTTGATATCATTAAGGAATTTTTCAATTTCCAGATTTATATCTCCCGTTTAATTACAAAGAGATTCCATTTCTTGTTCTTCAACTGGATTTCTAGACAAAGCGTCAGCTACTTTATTTTCTTTTCCAGCTAAAATTATATTCTGACAAAAGTAATTTCCATTTTACTAATTTAGAATTTGGTTCTTTCAGATTTTCTAACCAGGCAAGAGGTTTATGTTTATGAGGTGTGTATTAGAAAAAATCTTCCATATAAATAAGGTCGAAAATATTTTACAGCCCAGACTATTGCAAGTAATTCCTTTTCTGTGACTGAAAAATTTATTTCATTAGGATTCAAAGTACGACTGGCATAGCAAATTGGTTTGCTTTCCTGACTCAGTACAGCACCAATAGCGTATTTACTAGCATCTGTAGTTAATTGAAATGTTTTTGAAAAATCTGGTCTTATTAAAATTGGGTCATTACACAACATATTTTTACACATTTCGAAAGCTTTAAGAAATTCCCCCGTGTGCTCTACTTTCCTACCCTTTTTTAGACAAGATGTCATAGGTTTTGTAATCTTTGTCAAATTATCAATGAATTTTCTGTAGAATCCTATCATTCCTAAAAAACTTTTTATTTGCTTGTGAGTTTTTGGAATTGGAAAATTTTTAATTGTTTGAATTTTTTTTTGAGTTTGGTGATATACCATCTCTGGTTACAATATGCTCTAAAAAGTCGGTTTCTCGTTTAATTTAATTAATAAAATTCACTTTTATCAAGTTGTACTTGTAAATTATGATTTTCAAAAGCTTTAAATACCTTTTTTATATTTTAAATATGATCATCAAGGGTTGTGGAAAACATTATTACATCACCCATATACACTAAGCTAATTTTGTTAATAAATTCTTTCAAAACATCATTTATCATTCTTTGAAATGTGGATGGAGCATTTTTGAGTCCAAATGGCATCCTCAAAAATTCAAAATGTCACTCCTCTGTTGAGAATGCTGTCTTTTCCACACTATCTTTATGCATTTTTATTTGATTAAAGCCACTGGCAAGATCTAGAGTAGTGAAATTTTGAGCTTTATCTAATTTATCTAAAATATCCTCGATATTTGGAATTGGGAATCTATCTTGTATAGTTTTATTGTTGAGTTTTCTATAATCAAACATTATTCTTCATTTTTAAACATTAGATGCATCAGGTTTATTTACAACTATTCATATAGGACTTGACCAGGGACTGGTACTACTTTGAATAATATTATCATCCAACATTATCTGAATAATTTGTTTTCGAATTTCTTGTTTATGTATGTAAGGAAAACGATATGATTTAGTATACACAGGTTCTTCATCAGTAGTTCTAATAACATGCTGTGTTTGAGTTGTACTTGACAATGGGTTAATAATTTTATCTTTTTCTTCTTTATTTAAATGATCCAATCTTAAAAGATTTTCTATTTGATTTTTATCAATACAGGCATACTTATTCTCAATGTTCATTTCACATGATTCAAACTGTTGAATTGAATACATTAATAAAGGTTTTTTAAGATTAACATAAGTTTCTTCTGAACCAATACTATGCACTTCTATAATTGCTTGTCCATTTTCTACAGATGTAACACCTAAAGATATATAACAATGTGAATTTATTTTAATTTCAGGAACATACTATTCGCCATCATATTCAACATTAACAAAAATTTTGGTTCTAAAAATGTCATTATTTCCCACTGATATGTTATGACAATCATGGTCAGATGGTGTGCATTGCAAAACCTGTAAGGTATCATTACCTTTTCTCAAATATCCTTCTTGTAAATTCCAATTAAATCCTAAATTATGTAAATCTCGAAAACTAATTAGTCCATCAAAGAATCTATGAAAATCAAACATTGTAAAAATAATATTTTCACTTGAATTAAACACCTTAGAAGCAGGGATATTTACTTCATATTTTATATTTTGTTGTCCACAATATGTTTTTATGACATTAGGTTTTATTGTGTAATTTTCTGTTGTCAATATAATTTAATTCTAGGTTTGTTTCATTTTCGAAGCCGCTGTTTTGACCTTTATCAAGATTTTGGTCTTATGTAGTTGGAATATCTGAGAATGTATCAAAAATTGGTAAATCTTCATTTAAATACTCATTGTAATCAATATCTTGATCATCAAAACAAAGATAATAAGATTGTTGTTGTTCAATACTATTTTCAACATTTTCAAAATATTCGTCAAATTTTTCATTATCCAATGTATGTAATTCTTCATGTGTAAATGTGGGTCTTGATTTTGGTTTGAAATAATTTGATTGGTGTGTTAAAAATCGTGGCTTATTATTATTATTATTAAAATTTGGGGTAGTTTGAGTTGTTTGCACTGACATTGTTTACGGTGTTCTGCCCCTTTCAATTTTGATGTTTTTGTTTCTCGGTTTGTTCGACATGTGGCGCACACAGTTACTAGGTCTCCACAGATTACAAACTTTTTGTTTTAAATTCGAGAGGTATGCATAGTCACTGCCTGCCATCACTCCCTGATGATTCCTAATAAGGACGAAACAAGTCTGTAGGTATCTGGATTCTCCATTAGACATTGGAGGCCTGGTCGTAATAAAGTGAGAAACAAAAACGCTTTGTCCGTTATGCCACGAGTGTTAATTTAATTTTTATTTGCGGACACGAGATTCATTTTGTTGTTTTTTAAATATTTTGGATTTTTAGTTCTGCGCAACAAGCCTCCTCCGGAGCGATTGCTTGCTGATGCCTTAAAATTAGGGCCACGTGCGAACGTTACCTCTTTTTAAGAGTCATGTTACAGTGACCATATACTTTTACAGGTTTCTACTTTATAACCTGCTGAAAGGTACAGGATTCCATATTTACGGTGTTCTGCACTTTTCAATTTTGATGTTTTTGTTACTCGGTTTATTCGACAGGTGGCGCACACAGTTACTACGTCTCCACGGATTACAAACTTTTGTTTTATATTCGAGAGGTGTGCATGGTCACTGTGTAGCTTCAAGTTCCAGGTATAATCCTATGACTCCCTGATGATTCCAAATAAGGATGAAACAGGTCCGTAGATGTCTGGATTCTCCATTAGACATTGGAGGTCTGGTCGTAATGAAGTGAGAAACAATAACGCTTTATCCGATATGCCACGAGTGTTACTTTAATTTTTATTTGCGGCACGAGATTCATTTTGTTGTTTTTTAAAAAACAATAATGCTTTAGAAACAAATATTTTATTATTTAAAAAAAATATATATTTACCTTATTACATTACGTTACACAAAACACAACTATTAACGACTTTATATGTTTTGCAAGATATAAATAAATGAAATGAGTGGATTTTTTTGTTTATACCACTAAAATACGAATTTTTAACAAGGTCTCGCCAACTCCAAAGGTTCGGGCACTTCTACGATCGTTTTTCCTGTGAGATTAGCATCCGTGAAAAATAAAAAAGATTTCGTGGCAACATGAAAATAATTTTACCTATTCGCGTGCGGCAATCAGGGCGGTAAAGTACTATCTTATGTGTCATTTGGTAGCATTATTATAAAATATTTGCGTATTAAAAACATTTTTTTTTGATAAATAACTCGTAGGAAAAAAATGCTAGCTAACTCTTGCGGAAAATACCTTTTCCAACCTTGAGGGCTTGTCCAAACTCCGTTCCGCGTCGTTCGGACAAGGAAGATGAAGGCTTCGAGGCATTTTCAAGGTTTTGTTTACGGATTTCCGGATGTAGAAGATGTGTATGAAATGTTGTTGGAAAGGTCGATGCACTTATAAAGTACATTTGTTGCTTGTTTAAATTTAATGTCAACACAGACATGCTTGATTAAAAGTATTACTTACATTGTAGCATAATATGTCTCAAATAAACTCACTTTGTATATAAACTTGTCACTTGTGTCCCTAGATGCAGTCACTTGTGTCCCCAATCTGTCTTGGCAAAGCAAAGGTATATTTATTTATTTCACATAGGTAAGATAATGGAAAATAAAAACTAAGTTATTCAGGCATTTCTTTTAAATTGAAATTATATTTCCGCAACAAACATTTACATCTACTGTTCAAAAATAAACCAAAAAAAACACGATAAAAAAAGTAATGTCATTTTTCAACAATAGCTCAAATTTAAGAAAAAAATCTCAGGAAGTTCAAGTGATAATACTTAAAACATACTTGTTTATTGAAAAACTATGTGTTATTGTCTACTACTTTGAATCAGTTTTCCAGATAATCAAAGCTAAAGACAAGGGGACACGAGTGACATTTAGGTGACAAAAATATTCTGCCACTCACTTGCCAATATTTGCCTACAAAATTCGACTGAAACAACAGTTTTCTTATAAAATAGAATATTCAAACTTCTGTTTGTGCATAGTTCAAGCACGAAATTTATAGAAAAAAAATAACCCAAATTCTTCCGTTTTAAAAAAAAATGAGAATTGTCCATTTATGAGGCATTATTTCAATTTCATACCTGCATTGGCGTTTTTTAAAGTAAAAATCATTAGCACCCATGCTACCTAATATTGTTTTTCTACCTCTTGAATTTATTAAAAGTGTAAAATACCACTCGCTTGTAAAATTATAAGTATTTCCGAGTTTTGTTAAAAATATAAAATGGTGTTAGCACCCTTACTAATGTACTAAATTGCATTTATTTTTAGCTTTTAAATTTTTATAAAAAGTTATAATATGTCTAGGTTTGTCAAATTAAAGAAATAGACCCGAAAATATAGCACAGCTCATTATAGTATACAATTTTGATATTTTTGTGTAAAAACTAAAAAATACACAACTTTAAACGCTCTCTTACTACCAGTCACCAAGTATATTTTGAAAAAAATTGTATACCGTTTGAAAGCATAAGGACATTTCAGTTAAAGATTCCACATCAACGGGCATTCAAGATGAAAAAGAAGATAAACGAAATGCGTGCTATCAAATCTTTAGGAGGAAAGCGATAATGAAGAGAGATATTTTGAGGAGTAAAATTCACTATAATAAATCCGACACTCGCGATAAAATTAATGTTTTTTGGAAAGCTCGTCTGATGAAAGTGCCTACACCCCTTTAGCACGGCTACTAGTAGGGGAACGATCATCGTGGTATGGCAAGGATAGGACTAAATTGTCAAAAATTGCATCAGAGGGAAGAATAAAAGCAGAGTCAAAAAATATTATAAAAGTTCTTCCAGGTTTAAAAGGTTCAGGCCGTCAAAATCCTCCTACTAGAGTATTACAGTCTTGGAGGCTAATAATAGCAAACAGTAACCCACACAAGCGCAAAGATTCGAAATATGCAAAGTCGATACAAAAAAATTGAAAAACTAAGGGATAATAAGTTGCTTTTTTTGCCGACGTTTATTCAGGAAACCAACCAAAGTAGAGTTGGAGGCCCTTTTAGGCCTTTTATATTTACTTGATTATTTTAAGTCTGGGCATGAAGACCTGAAATCCATTTGGGCTTCTGATGGGATGGGACGAGACATTTTTAGATGCACTATGTTCTTGGCGCGTTTTTCATTTTTGATATGCTGTCTTAGTTTTGATGACGGAGGTAGTCGAAGAGAACGAATAAAAGAAGATAAGTTGGCGGCGATTTCAGCTATTTATGACAAATTTGTTGAAAATTCAAAGAATTTTTATTCGCCTGGAAAATTCCTAACATAGACGAAATGTTGGTACATTTTCGAGGCCGCTGAGAGCGGCGAGGTACGGTATAAAAGTCCAGATTTTAGCAGATTCAAAAACACACTACATCGTTAATTCTGAAATATATTGCAGAAAACAAAATAACAAATCTGCTACTGAATTTTAAGAGCCAACCGAAACCGTTCTTTGCCTTGCTAAAGCTGTAAGTGGTACAGGAAGGAATATCACAGATAATTGATATTCCTCGTTGGAATTACAGCGAAATTTAACTTATTTTGTTACACTGAAGAAATATAAAAGATTTATTCCCCCTGAATTCCTTCCATGTAAACAACGTGAAATTGATTACTCAAGTTTTGGATATAGTATATATATATATATATATATATATATCTCATGTACCAAAGACAAATAAAGCTGTAGTATTGTTATCCACAATGCATCATGGCAACTCTATAGAAGTAAATACCTAAAAACCCGACATTCTTTTATTTTTCAACAAAAGCTCGTGTAGACTCACTGGACCAAAAGTGCTCGAACTATTCCACATCTCGCAGAACTCGTCGATGGCCCATGGAGATTTTTAGTATGATATTAAATGTATCTGCAATTAATAGTAGGGTTTATGTCAAACAACTTGGACGTGATCTATGTAAGCCTGATATAACGATGCAAGTCTATAACAACCAAATTCCTCGAAAACTAAGAAATTTGATAGCCGATATACTTGGGATTATCATACAGGAACCAGAAAATGTCCAAGAACATCAACCAGCATTCAAAATGAAGAGATGTGCATTTTGTCCGCCCAAAAGTGACTGCAAAACAAACTCTTTTTGTGATTCGTGCAAAATACCAGTATGCCAACAATGCTTCAAAAAAATGGGTTCAAATTGTTTTTAAATATATCTTGTAGTTTTTTCGTTTTAAATAAAGTATTTTTTTGTCAAATAAATTAAAACTTTTATTTTTGTTTTAATTTAAAAAAAATAAATTACAAGTTTTGGGTCATTTTAACCGTGGCTCTCAGAGTAACAGTTTTTGGTGGGTACTAGCTAAGGGTTAATTATGGAAAAAGGAGAAAATTGTCAGCTCCCTTTTCTCTACGTTCTAGTCACCAAAAAGAATTAATTCACTTCGGTATATCGTAAACCAACTCGTACTGGACAATACCTAAACTTCAAATCACTACGTCAATCAAAATGGGAAGTGGAAAATCTCTTATAGCCACCTACATCTGCAATACAGAAGAAGTTTTAAATAAAGAAAAGGTACAAAAGTGCACTCTTATAATTCCATACATTACATGAATCTTAGAAAATAGGCAATCAATATCTTGGGACTGTCTTCAAAACGACCCCAACAATAAGAAGCCAACTAACAAAAATTGAACCATATCGCCACAACACCAAGAAATGCTTCTACCAGGTACCATGCGAGTGTGGGAACACATGGAAGAACACAAACAAAAAAAAAATCGACCAGGCGACACAACTAGATCAAAAATAGCTAAACATTGCCGGCAGAATTAAAACCATATGGACTAAAAAGAGGCAAAGATCGTCGTTAAGAAATTTAATGAAACAGCATTCATACAGAGGAACCAGAATGTATTTTCTCAACAGAGAGCCACCATCAAGGATATCTGGAAACCTCTGTTTTTCAGAGGTTAAAGATTTCAACTGCGAAAGGACAACAAAGTGTAAATTTCATGGTTCGCTGAACACAGGTTAGTTTTATGGTTCACTGCTATTATATAAGATTGGGTAATCTTAGTTTTTGTTCGTATTCACCTGACGAAGATTTGCAATTCTAATCAATTCAATCTAATTTATTTATTGTTTATAAAGAATTTACTCCTTACAACAAGATTCTGTGCACTATAACAAAATCATTACACATAAAAGTTAACATAAATTATCTATTGACTACTAGCAAACAAAAACAGGCGAATATACCTAACTATACGTCCTACCTTGGAAATTTAACTAAAGCAAGCAGTTTGTAAGGAAAAAAAATATTAATAAATTACATTAAAATATCAAAATTAAACTATTCGATTCTTAGAAAAGCCCTAGCCCTTAATATTTGAGTAATAATAATAATAATATTAATATTAATAATAATTCTAACAATTTCTCTAAGAAGGACTGGCGTAAGGTTGTTTAAAGAATATATCAACGTCTCAGAATTTTGCCAGCTAGCTGGTCTAAGATGGTGGTACAATGGGCACATTAATAAAAGGTACAACAATTGTCATGTTCAAGTAAATTGCAAAGTGACCAAATTTAGTTTTAATTTATTTTATAAGTAGTTCAAGGAGAGATTTATAAAAAGACGAATGTATCGTTTATAGAACATCTATGTAGCGGGGACCCCAAACAGGTAGGCAATTAGTGACGGAGTTAAGAATAGATCTCTACAAAAGCTTCTTGTTAACAAAAAATGAGTTATGCTTTATTCGACTGGTTAAACTCATTACTGCTTCAGCAGTTTTTGAGGATTACAATATTATATTATCGCACATTATCCCGAAACAGCTTGTGGAAGCAAATATCATTTCCAAGTAGGTAAACTCGTTCACCACTTCCTGCCTATTATTGTTAATAAAAAACTAAAAATTACCTGTATATTTAGTATATATAATTTTAGTTTTCTGCATATTAATGGTGAGCTGATTTACATATTAAGTGTTTTCTTTGTAAATCGATCTCTTAGTCACCAAGCACTATTAGGTAATCTCAGTATAAGAGCAAGTTCAGTTCCCCATCTTATGACGATTGCAAATACATAAACATTCGAAACATTGTGAAAAAGTAAAAAAATAAAGACAATGGAAGTTCGAAACTCTAATTTACTCTCAAGTTCAACATTATCTGCCACCTTCAAATAATACTTATTAAAACTTATTAAAGGTTATAAATTAATAATTTAGTTAAAACTTACGGATGAAAAAGCCAGGAGGCGCGTCTAAATATTAACTTTATAGCGAATTTCGTTAAAAAATGAAGCACGAGGTCAGATCTAGTCCACTTCTTGGTTCTATTAAAAAATTTACTTATGCACTGTGGTTGTTTTTTCCCTACTAAATGCTACATTTTCTTCCCAATCCAGTTCCCTATAAATATATTAGGAACTTAGTAGTTTTTCTATAATTGATGTTAGTATTTTATACAGCAAGTTTTTTTTTGTTATTTTTGTTACTTATTATTTTAGCGAAAATAGATATCTATTTAAACCCTATGCTTCAAAATATTTAATTAGAGTAGTATTTACAAAGGGTATCGCCTCTCCAATGTTAAATTTTGTGTGTGTTTATTTGGCCAGGTCCTTTAGTTAAACAAGGTATAATAACCATAGGGGCCCTACTCTGGGATATATACTATGACCACATACTTAGACTAAAACTTCCTAAGGGCGTTGGCATCGTAGGATAAACGGATGTTCTAATGGTAATAGACACACACAAAATACACTACATTTTTGACTTGCTCATACCACGTTTCGAACGATGCCCGCTCTTTTAACGGGTGCGACGACGGGCAATCGATGCGTACGGAGCGATGAATCGTTACGTCCATCCCAACGCTCGCATCGATTGCTGATAGCAGTTCTGTCATCGCACCTTTCAAAAAAGCGGGCATCGCTCGAAACATCGCATAAACAAGTCAAAAATGTAGTGTATTTTGGCTTTATTTCGAACGCGATACGTATACCGATACCAATGCGTTGAAATATTTACTTTAAGTGTCTAATGTCAGGGCTGACTTGGCGATACATCTTACGCAAAGAGCAAACGAAGCAACAAGTTATTAACGAATGGATTACAAACCACCAACTCGAATTACCACCACCACCGTTATACTAAGCAAAAAAAGAAACCGGCAAAACATTGAGCTTCGACTAAATGGAACGCACTATTTCTTGGAATGCACGTCGGTGAACTATAGATATCCAAACATCTCTAAAATACATGCCAATTGTTATAATAATAAATTTACTTTACCAAATGACTATTTACTCCTTGGCATGCAGTTTTATAATGCATTTTATCAAAATTATTTCCGAAAATCCCGGCTTTGTTGTCTGTTAAGGCAAAAATTGTCATGTATAACAATCATGGAGTCGCCACCTTTAATTCCTACAATAACTACTTCCTACTACTGCTTTATAATTATTATTGCATGTCCATTAAATCACAAAAATGCCAATGCCATAATTTGTAGCTAACTTGTTAATTTGTTACCAAAGGATAAAATTTGTAGCTGCAACCGTTACCAAGAAAATAAGACCCCTCTAACTTAACTATTAAGGTAGGAAGACCACACCATAGGTGCTGTTTGGATAACAGTAGGAATAAGTCATACACCATAATTTGTAGCTCAAAGGGTGTACCTGCACTCAAAAAACAATAATATGGATTTTTCTGTTTTATGGGTGACCAAAACAAAGGGTCACAAAAATAATTATGCCATAATTTGTAGTCGCTGTGAGGTAGAGCTAATTTGTCACCGAAGAATACAATTTTTAGCGTCAGCCGTTACCAAGAAAACTGAGATCCCTCTAACTTGTCCATAGAAATTAAGCTAGGGGGACAACCCCATAGCTGCCGTTTGGGTAACAGTAGGACAATAAGTCATACACCATAAATTGTAGATCGAATCGCACGGAAAAATAAAAATTGCAAAAATTAAAAACATCAACATTTTGCAAATATTTGAATTTGTTACCACCAATTTAAAAGTACACAAAATCATTATTTTTATAAGAAGACAAAATATTAATATAAGTCTAATCAACAGAGACAGATAAATGAAACTTTATAATTTGTGGCTGAGCAAATCAAAAGAATTTCTATGAAAAATATATATTCCTAACCTTTTTGAAATAAGCTTTGTTAGTGTTTACTTGTAGTGCAAGAATATAACTTCTAGCAGCTATCGTTACCCGTTACCAGGATATGGCTGTTTAATAAAGTCACGTGACCTCAAAATGAAAATAGCTCATGAACTAACTGGAAAGTCGGGAGTAAGGGATAGTGACGCGAATATAATGTAACCTTCATATTTGCTCGGAACAGTTGGAGATCGTGCTTACACCCGCTAAGTGTGGGACCAGAGGTTTTCGATCGATATGCCAACCTCACCATCTCGTGTTGCTCCCGTGCTCCCTGTCTAAAACAGACGAGGGTCTGGCGACCAAATATGGACGGTATAACCCTATGGGGAAGTTAAACTAGACCCAATAACCACTAGGAACTGCTCCATTAAGGACCTGTAGAAACTCGTACAGGAGATAAATCTAATGGGGTGGTTAAACTAGAATCAACACTAGGAACTGCGCCATTAAGGACCTGTACAAACTCGTACAGGGGATAAATTTAATGGTGTGGTTAAACTAGGATCAAAAGGTGCACAATAAGCCAGTAATGGTTGCAGTGCAGTGACTCTGGCCAGCCATCAGGCTGGTCGGAGCCGAAATCGGGAGGTTTTAGTTGGTAGGAATCCGACACTACCCGGGCTCTCCTGATAGAGGAGAAATGACTCTGGCAGGAAAGTAGTTCGGGCGTCTTATGCAAGATTTCTCCTTAAGGCCCTTGAAAAAAAACACACACACAGAATTAGCTTCTTTAATTTGTTACGGAAGAAAATAATTTGTAGCTGAGTCTATTACTAATAGACACCTCTTTAATTAAGTCACGTGAAATTGAAAAAATTAAAATATTTCATGAACCAACCGAAGAGTCACGACCCTTTATACTTTGTCAGAATAAGCTTGGTTGTTACTAATTTGTTACGGAAAAAAATAATTTTTAGATACTGCCGTTACCGAGATATGGCTATCGACACAAACAATAACATATCTCAGAAACTAACTGGGGGGTCATAATTTTTTATACCTAATTGGAATAAGCTTAAATGGTGCGAATTGTGTACGTAAAAAATAATTTGTAGCTGCTGCTATAAGTGAACTATGTCTTTTTAAGTAACTCACGTAAACTAAAAATTGAAATATTTCATCAAATAATTGGAGGGTCACGATCTTTTATACTTCGCCGCAATAAACTTAGTAGTAGAGAAGGGGCGGCGTGAAGCCTGGCAAGTAGGTCTCCCTGGGCCCTTTCTGCCCTACCCCGAGCCTGCCCCTAATCCATCGCCTGAACCACTGGTCTGGCAGTCTGCTCATTTGGTTTCACTGTTCTTTTTGCAAAGTCCAGTATTTTGTCTCATTTGAGCGTGTGCAGGTCCTCCTCATCCAGGGTCGGGAAACCGACTACCTGGTATCTCGTCCTCTGGTATGCCCTGGTATCTTGTCCTCTGGTATAGCAGTTCGCTATAACGTGTCAAGATGTCTCTTCTGCCCGCCCGCAAGCCCGGCAGGTCGAGTCATTCTTCACCGCGTCATTTAGTCGGTTGCGACCTGTTATGATTCCTGTCAGCAAACCAGCGTCCCTTCGCGATCTCCCTAGAAGCCATTTTTGTCTGGCTACATCCGGGCCCTTCACGAAGTCCTTGGTCTGTCTGCATCCTGTTCCTCCTCTCCAAGCGGTCGTCATAGCATCGTTGGCCATTTATTGAGTCGACTTTGCCATTGCCTCTTGGTTGTTCCTCCTACATACTCGGTGCTTGCCCCGATCCTGGCGAGCTCGTCGGCCATCTCGTTACCCGGCACCCCCATATGTCCCGGTACTCACATAAGTGTCACTTGTTTGCCCTCTCCCAAGGATTCTAGTGCATCCGCACATTCCTCCACCAGGGTGTTGTTGATTGCAATAAGCTTCGTTGTTGATAATTTGTTACGGAAGGAAATAATTTGTAGCCTCTGCCGTTACCGAGATATGGTAACACAAAAAGTAACATATCGCAGAAACTAACTAAATTTTCTTATACCTCATTGGAATAAGCTTGAACGGTGCTAATTTATTACTTAAGAAAATAATTTATAAATGCTGCCATTAGTGAATTATGTCTTTTTAAGTAAATCACGTGACATAAAAATTGAAATATTTTATGATCTAACTAGAGAGTCATAACCTTTTATACCTCGTCGGAATAAACTTGGATGATACTAATTTGTTACGGAAGACAATAATTTTTAGTTTCTGCCGTTACCGAGATATGGCTATCTGGACACTCGACACAAAAAGTAACATATCTCAGAAGCTAATTAGGGTGTCACAACTTTTAATTCATCATTAGAATCCGTTGCTAATTTGTTACGTAAGGAAGTAAATTGTAGCTTCTGCCATTACTGATATATGTCTTATTAAGTAAGTCACGTTACCTAATAATTGAGATAATTCATGAACTAACCAGAGGGTCACAACCTTTTATATTTCATCGGAATAAGCTTGGTTGGTACTAATTTGTTACTGGGCACTCGACACAAAAAAAAATATATCTTAGAAACTAACTAGGGGGCACATCTTTTTAAACCTCATTAGTGTAAGCTCTATATATAAAGATTATACTTTTAGACAAAACCAATATTTTAAAAATTTGTCAATTTTTAGGTCACATGACTTACTCAAAGAGACATATATTAGTAATGGCAGCAGCTACAAATTATTTTCTTACGTACCAACTTACGAGTTTATTCCATGACTGTATGTTTTATTGTCCTACTGTTACCCAAATGACAGTTATGGGGTGGTTTCTCCCAGAGGGATCTCAGTTTTCTCGGTAACGTCTGCCGCTACAAATATTATTCTTTAGTAACAAATTAGCTACAAATTATGGCATTGGTATCTTTGTGACCCTTTATGATAGTCGCCCCAACTTAGTGGACGTTATTAATGCTAACAAATTGAATTATATTCAACACCAAGCCAGTGTTAAGTAAAACACAATATTGCTGGTTTGATCATTAGGCTAGATATATTAATATGTATACCATAGTTACCCCAATAATGACAACTGGTATGCCATCAGTGGTCATTATTTGGTAAAATAGAATTAACGTATATTTGGGTAACTATGGTATCGGCAGAAGGCTGGACTTAAAAAATTATAATCATAAGAGAGAGAGAGAGGTGTACATCCTTATTTACAAAAAATCCCTTGTTTATTATATTTGATACTGGAGGCTCGTCATCAAAAATATCACCAAAGGAAAATACACTCCTAAAAGTATTTCCTTCAAAAAATTCATCCGATACAAAGACATCACCTTGCATCCCACTAACTGGTAATTTCACATTATCAAACGAAGATTTCAAGGTTTCTATTCAAAACTCAAAATTAATATTTTTATTTCCCACTGTAGCCTACCTTTTTATGATGTCTGATCTTGTAGGTACATTTGCAAACGGCAGCTCTAGTGTTTTTTTTCGGAAAGCTGGGATGTAGGTTCTTTTGAACATTTTTGTAAGTTGTCTTTTTCTAAACTGAATGGACGCCACTCATTTTTTTTATTTCAACTATATGTGGTTTGTTTTATAAAAAAAAAACGAGAAAAAAACAAAACTTAATTTATGTTGTTGAGTATTAAAAACAAGTTTACTGAAAACGTGGTGGTAAGAATACAAAAATAAAACATCTTCTTTTTTTTTAACAAATGGAAAACCGTTATTTTATTTCATGAAAAATAAACCTTTGAACATTGAATGAAAATATAAGTAGGAAGGCTCACTAATTCTTTGTGTTTGTAGTTTTAAAGAAAATTAGAACACCCAAAAATAAATGCCAAATTAGCAAAGATTTCTCGTGTAACTATAAACAAACTGCCATGAAGAGGGACACCTGGATTATGGCCATAAATCAGGGTTAGGGTAAAAAATATGTTATTTATATCCTTGCCAAAAGGTTACATGTTCTATTTTAATAATTTATGGGTTTATGTTTAATTTTATGTTGAAAGAAAGTTTTTAGTTTACTAATTTTATGGGTTTATGTTTAATTTAATTCAATTGAAGAAAGTTTTAATTACTTAATTAAAATTAACCATGAGTTTTGACGGCAGGAGACTTCCTTGGAGACATGTTACTTTGGGGTCATATTATGACAAAAAAAAATGATTTGGAAAGATCTTGCCTGGCATTAAAAATCAATGCTGTCTGTAGGGTAGCCAGAAAACCCTTCAATGGAGACTTGAAGTTATCTACAGGCTGATGCTTGGTAGAACTCCTGGAGCAGGCAGGCAGGGACTTTTAATAAACTGCAGCCAGAGGCTTGAAAAAGAGGCGTGATGTAGCCGGAAGACCCTATGTACAAAAAGTTCATTAGAATTTTTTGTCCATGTATAAAGAAATTTTGATAGTTTTCTTACCTCTTAGAGGGAAAAATCCCTTCACTTTTGATCACCCATTGTTACTACTAACGAAAGTAGCTAATCTTACAGATCCATTATAACGATGTTTCAGGTGGACCGGAAAAGTGAAAAAAAATATGACAGTCCTAACCCGGAAGTCAGCTGATTTTTAAAGGAGAAATATGGTAAGAAACAGAAAATTGGGTTCGTTCCGAATTAACTCAATTCGGTGCACTCAAGGTCAAAGCCAGATGGAGCAATTTTATTTAAAGGCTGTTTTCACGAATGACCAACACCTACTAGAAATTTATATATGAAAAATATTTATTCAAATGGCCAGAAAAATAAAAATGCTACACTACCCCTCTTCTGGAAAAAAAAAATGTGAAACAGTTTTTTTTTTTAAAAAGCACCTCAAAAAAAAATAATTACTTCTGTTACCAAACACACATAAAAAAAAATCTTTATCGAAAAAAAAAACATTTATCTATTGCTTTGATTTGCGTCCTGATAACTACGTGTATCAAACGTCCAAAAAAAATGGAGACATCATCGGAAAGATCATAATCGGTAGGGGTCAAATTTAGTAGAGGTCAAATTCATTAGTGTCCATTCGCAAAAGCAATAGAAAGAAAACACACTTATTTAAGTAGTAAAGAACGGTAATCAAAGTTACTCCTTACAACACATATTGTGAGGGATTCAAAACTAATTACAATAAGATTATAAAAAGTTTGATAATTTTAGCTGTTAAGCTAACTGCAGAACTAGAAATAGTTCAGCATAGGGAACTTATGGTTAACCAAGGTTTCTTTATCAGGTACCTGAGGTTTTTTTTTTTTTAATTATAGATGTGACCCATTTTTTTTTATAAAGATGTTAGGTAAATAGGAAGATTGAAGTTGCGATATCTATAAGAGCGACTAGATGATCCTCGTTCAACAATCTGCATCTATAATAAATCAAGGGACTTCACACAAATATATACAGGTAAAAAAAAACTATTTTTTCAAATATATGTACATATATATGTATACAGAATTTCAAAGCAAAATTCTAACGGTATAGATTTGAACACCAAGTTCAAAAGGCTTGAAACAAGATAAAATATGAAAACAGGGGAAGTAAGTGTAAGTATTTAACCAAAATACTACAAGGTGATTTTCAATGTCACTGCTTGATCATTGAATTACGGGACAGGTAAGTAGATGAGGACGTCTCCATCATCATAAAGATAAAAAGGTAAGGGGCATTTTTAAACCAAGTGAGGTTCAAAAATTAAGTAGATAGGTAAGGTAAGGTAAGACAATTATTCCTCTGGCATCATGTCATCAGAACCACGGTATGGCTTCAAATCTTTAATATGCCAACGATCAGTTTTCTTACCGTTTAGTTCCTTTAAAACATAAGCCGTAGGAGATAATTTTTTGTGTACTACAGATAAGATATACTTTGGTGCCAACTTGGCAGCAAACTTATTAGCAGCATTAGAGAGAATTTTGTTTCGACGCCATACCTTGTCACCAATATTAAAAGAAATTTCGCGTCTGCGCAGATTATAGCTCCTACAATTTCGCTGATAGGCAGTATGAAGTCGTTCCCGAACTTCTTTAAAGATATTTCGAAATTCATCAAACGATTCCGCATATGAATTACGATCTCCTGGAGAAATTTCAACCGATTGATCATCAGGAATACATCCATAATAATTACCACATAAAGGAATGTGTCGACCGAAATTGAGATACGCAGGTGGAAGACTTGTAACTTCGTGTTTTGAAGTGTTAATTGCTTGACGTATTTGAGGTAAATTAATATCCCAATCGTCGTGAGCATCAACGTAACAACGAATAGCCGTTCCAACCGTTTAGTTATTTCTTTCCACTGGATTACATTGTGGGGAATATAAAGTAGTGTACCAAATCTTCTGTACTTGATAACGATCACCCATTTGTTTGAAACTACGACTAGCAAAGTTTGTTCCGTTATCGCAAATAATTAATTGTGGCACTCCAAAAATAAAAAAAACATCATTCTCCATAATTCTACAGAGAACATTTGCTTTCGCAGATTTAAGAGGAAAAAGAAGGGTATATTTAGAAAACCAATCAGATATGACCAATAACCATTTATGTGATTTCTTTGACCTAGGTAGAGGGCCAATTAGATCTACTGCGATAATTTGAAAAGGGTACTCAGCCTTCTTTTCTTTTCCCATTAAACCTAAAGGAGTAGAGTTGGAATGTTTTTGTGCACCACAAGTCAAACAGTTACGAATATATTTTAAGACATCATGTCTCATTTGAGGCCAATAATAATACTGCTGAATTCTTGTTAAGATTTTATAAAATCCAAAATGAGAACTAGTGGGTGGATCGTGACAAGAAGAGATAATTTTTTCACGCTGAGGTTTCGGAACCAATATCTTCCATTCCCGAATATTAAACGATTGAGGCAATTGAGAAGGAATAAATTTAAAAACCTGATTATTCTCGACCTTCCATTGTGGGTAATCATCTGGAGTTTTTAAGATATTTTCACGCATAGAAGAGTACCAAATGTCAAGAGAACTTAGGTCAATATCAAGAATATTAACTTGAGGAATAGGTTCAGACGGATCATCATCGTCAGATAATAGAGGTGATTCTTCAGAAACAAATTGTTTATGAGGAATGCGGCTTAAAGCGTCTGGTACAACATTGTGAGCACCCTTTCAGTGAACCAAACCAAAATTAAATTGTCGAAGCCTGATGGACCATCTCGCTAACTTACCACTAGGATTCTTTAAACTATTCAGCCAGAGAAGTGAGTAGTGATCAGTTATGACGGTAAATTTTGTGCCATCAACATATGGACAAAAACGCTCTAAACAGAATATCACACTCAGAAGTTCACGCTCAGTAACACTGTAATTTCTTTCGGTTCTGGACAAACCTCTGGAACAGTAAGCTATAACTCGCTCAGAACCATCAAGATCCTGAGTCAGAACACCTCCTAAACCTCGATCGCTGGCATCGCACTGGACTGTAAATGGCTGTGTAAAATCCGGTTAACATAGGACTGGTGAAGAAACTAACAGCTCCTTGATTTTTTTAAAGGACTCTTCAGCCTGCTCAGACCATTCGATGGCTTCTTTTTTTCGTTTTTTACCCTTAAGGAGATCATTGATAGGACCAACAAGAGCAGAGAAATCTCTAACAAACCGCCTGTACCATGAACACATAGCAACAAATCCTCGAACTTCAGTTGTGTTCGTCGGACGAGGATAGTTTACCATAGCCTCCACTTTCGTAGGGTCAGTAGCCAAAGAATTATTTCCAACGACAAAGCCGAGATATTTAAGGGTCGTTTTAAAGAAACTGTATTTCTCCAGATTAATCGTGAGGTTAGCTTCCTTAAGCTTATTTTTTACCGTAGTAAGAAGATCCAAATGTTCTCTGAAAGATGCACTAACAATAATGATATCATCAATACAAGTAAAGATGTTTGGTTCAAATTTAGGACCGAAAATTGAATCCACCAATCTTTTTTGCACTTGAGCCGAATTACAAAGTCCAAAAGGAACAACATTGAAGTGAAAATGACCTCGACCAATGACTGAGAATGCAGTTTTCTCTTTTGTTTCTTGATCAGCAAGTGGTATCTGCCAGAAAGCTTTTCTGAGATCAATGGACGAAATAAATTTAGCACCACGAAGATTAGATAAGATACGATCTACTCTTTGAAGCGGGTAACCGTCGTGTTTCAAAACAGAATTCAGGCCACGCCCATCAAAACAAAAACGGTGCTCACCATTCCCCTTTTTGACAAGGAGTACTGGTGATGACCAAGGGCTTTGTGACTCTTCAATGACTCCCAACTTCAACATAGCATCGAGTTCCTCATTCAAAATTTTTGAAAGGTATGGCGACGTAAGGTAGGGTCGTTTTCTAAATGGTTTGGCATCGCCTGTATCAAGCTTCATACTAAGTTTAGTAGTTCTACCAATACCATTTTTACTATCGACTTCACTAAATGAGTCAATTACATTTAGAGCCATTTCTTTTTCATCAACAGATAGATCGTCAATAGAATAGAGATAATTAAAATCAAAATCTTCAACCCTACTTATTGATGTAGATAAAAAAGTGTTATTTGACTGAATGTACCAGGTATTTTTGGAAAAATTCATAACAAGATTAACCTTATGAGCAAAATCACTTCCCAAAATAAAAGCATGAGTTACTGACAGCACAACCAAAGCCTTAATAATTTTACATTGATTGTTTATTTTTATAGGTAAGTCAACTATTCCTTGGACTTTTGTTGATGTCCCATCTGCTGTACAGATATTTTGACCCAAAGGTGGGTTTATTTTAAGTTTTAATTGCTTTAAAATTGGAATACCTTTTCCTCCCACTACTGACGAGTTCGCCCCTGAATCTATTAAAGCTGTGACCTTATTGTCAAATAAATTTATAGAAATATAGGGTCTATTGTCTAAAGGTTCTTTAACAAAATAGGGGAGTACTTCAGTTTTTTGTAACTTTAGATTTTTATGAAAATTTCAAATAAATAAAAGCCAATTTTTCCAATCACTGCAGTCCCTAGAATAGTTTTGATTTAAGACGGTGGTGTTTTTAGTTGATGAAGGGGTACAAACCTGACCACCTGGAGGACTACCCCTGTCTAGTTTTTTTGACAGTCACAATTTGATGTTTTCTTATTTTTCTGACCGCACTTATAACAGAAAATTGTTCTTTTCTGAGTGCAGTGATTGTATTTGTGATTAGGTAAATCGCAATTAAAACAAACCACCTTTGGTGTAGCAGTACTGGTAGTACTTGATTCAGAATTTTCATTACTTTTATTTGGTGAATTTAAGTTTTGTTTATGGTTATAAGTTTTTGCTCTTGAATTATTATTTGATTTATTATAAGGTTTTTTATTTTCATATGAATAGTGTGAAGACATATGGGAAACTTGATTTTGTTTCTTGCCTGAAACAATTGCAGCTTCTTCAAGCTTGCGACATAATTGAGACAAGTGATCCACTGTAGGAATGTCTTGTAAAGCCAACTGAGAGATCTATTCAGGCAAAAGGTTTTTCTTAATATATTTAACCTTTGAGGCTTCTTATGCGTCATATGAAAGCTGTTTAAAAAGAGAGTAAAGAGAAGCAATAAAGATAGTAATTGATTCATTTTTTCTTTGCTTTCGCTGTTTGATTTGGTCCCAGATGTCGTCATCACAAAATGGACTAAGAAAATCTGTTTTTAATCTTTCTATGAGCTGCCTCCAACTAAAGACTGTATGTTTAATTGAAGACCACCAGAAAAAAGTTCACAACTTGACTCAAATAACTCACCCTCAGTGACCTTACGTGACTGCGCCAACTCAGTGACCCTTTCTATAAAATTAAAAACTCGTCTCTTGTCCCCATTAAACTTAATATTTCAAGTTGATAAAGGTTGACGATAAGAACAACTAACTGCGGGAGGTGTAACATTAATAACTGAAGCTGGTGCCTGAGAATAACTACAACTAGAAAAATTTAAAGGATTATTTGTTGTACTAGAATTATCATCTAATCTATCATACAACTCAGCTTCATATTGAATAGCTGTAGCTGTTTGTTCATTTTTAAAGAATTGTATTTCCGTTTGCGTATCATCCACCGGAACAGGTATTCTTTTTATACGAGCAACCACATGAGCTAATCTAGATTTAGTCCTTAAAAACAAGGAATCTTTTTCAGTGCCCTGAAAATCATTGACTATTGAACTGACTGAGACAAGAGTGGCAATAATTTCCGATTTATCATCTTCAAAATCAACTGGGTATGTATCTAAATTGACCAAAGATTTTTTAAGTTCTCGTTCTTTTCTTAAAAGCTGAGTCAAAATTTTTCTTTTATCATTCATATCTTTTTGAGTGATCATGCCTCGAATATTAAGTTCATAGTCAAGTTCTGACAATAATAGATGACCCACAATAAAACCAGGAGATTCATATGAATTTGATGGACTCGATGATCTTTTTGATCCCATTTTTGTTTAAGTTTTTTTTTTAAATTTAAACCCAAACAAAATAAAACGCAAAAAAAAATTGTAACACCCTGTGTGTGGTCACCCTGTATATAAAAAAATAACTAACTGGTATTTAGTACTCACTACTCCCTAAAAAAAATATTTTTATTTTAAGCCTGTTCCTATTTTCAACCTTTACTTTTTCTTGCCACACCCTGTATAAAAATGTATGAAAAAGCAATTGTCAACTGCAATTGTATTCACTTAACTCTTTACACCAAAAAAAACAATAAAAAAAAACATTTTAGCAAAAATGTGGAATAAAAAATAAAAAAAAATTCTACCTGGTACACCCTGTATAATTCTTTGTTTTTTAAGGCAACTACTCAACCAAAAGGTAAAAGCATCTACTATCTGTAGAAAAACTTGAGCACAACACAAGAAAAATGTCACTTTTATTGAGATATGATTTCAACGGAATATTTGACTTTCTTGGCTCACCCTGTAAGTAATATAACTTAAAATAGTTAGATAAGGATAATTAGCAACTACTAATCCTATCCAATATAGATAAGGTAAAATTTAATTCCCAATTAGATATAAGAGGGTATTCCGCAGGCCTCAAAAAAAAACAATTTTTTTTTTCACCCTGTATACTGCAGCAAAGCAATTTTAAAGCAAGATATCTTCAAATACTAGAATGCAAGATCATAATATACCTACAACTTGTCAACAAAAACTTCATGTCAGTTTGACCTCATTACCATGGTAGCGGTTTACTATTTACCGAAGGCAAACTCGCTAACTACTATGAAAAATTTACCAGATTACAATAATTGTAAAATGTAGAAACAGAATGATTTCTGTAATAGAACTAGGTACTTATATTTTGCTGTAAGTGTCCAGAGAAAATGTTTTATTTTTCCACCAAAATGATTCAGTATTTTTGTATACCATTTAATGACAAAAAAAATATTTATGAAGACAAAATACATAAAAGACAACCCAAAATTTCGAAGCCCCACTGCTGGGCAAGCCAAATTGTGTAGCCTACTTTTTTATGATGTCTGATCTTGTAGGTACATTTGCAAACGGCAGCTCTAATGTTTTTTTCCGGAAAGGTGGGATGTAGGTTCTTTTGAACATTTTTGTAAGTTGTCTTTTTCTAAACTGAATGGACGCCACTCGTTTTTTTTATTTCAACTATATGTGGTTTGTTTTATGAAAAAAAACGAGAAAAAAACAAAACTTAATTTATTTTGTTGAGTATTGAAAACAAGTTTACTGAAAACGTGGTGGTAAGAATACAAAAATAAAACATCTTCTTTTTTTTAACAAATGGAAAACCGTTGTTTTATTTCATGAAAAATAAACCTTTGAACATTGAATGAAAAAATAAGTAGGAAGGCTCACTAATTCTTTGTGTTTGTAGTTTTAAAGAAAATTAGAACACCCAAAAATAAATGCCAAATTAGCAAAGATTTCTCGTGTAACTATAAACAAACTGCCATGAAGAGGGACACCTGGATTATGGCCATAAATCAGGGTTAGGGTAAAAAATATGTCATTTATATCCTTGCCAAAAGGTTACATGTTCTATTTGAATAATTTATGGGTTTATGTTTAATTTTATGTTGAAAGAAAGTTTTTAGTTTACTAATTTTATGGGTTTATGTTTAATTTAATTCAATTGAAGAAAGTTTTAATTACTTAATTAAAATTAACCATGAGTTTTGACGGCAGGAGACTTCCTTGGAGACATGTTACTTTGGGGTCATATTATGACAAAAAAAAATGATTTGGAAAGATCTTGCCTGGCATTAAAAATCCATGCTGTCTGTAGGGTAGCCAGAAAACCCTTCAGTGGAGACTTGAAGTTATCTACAGGCTGATGCTTGGTAGAACTCCTGGAGCAGGCAGGCAGGGACTTTTAATAAACTGCAGCCAGAGGCTTGAAAATCAGAGGCGTGATGTAGCCGGAAGACCCTATGTACAAAAAGTTCATTAGAATTTTTTGTCCATGTATAAAGAAATTTTGATAGTTTTCTTACCTCTTAGAGGGAAAAATTCCTTCACTTTTTGTTACTACTAACGAAAGTAGCTAATCTTACAGATCCATTATAAATGGGAAATTGGGAAATACGTGTCCACGATGTTTCATGTGGACCGGAAAAGTGGAAAAAAATATGACAGTCCTAACCCGGAAGTCAGCTGATTTTTAAAGGAGAAATATGGTAAGAAACAGAAAATTGGGTTCGTTCCGAATTAACTCAATTCGGTGCACTCAAGGTCAAAGCCAGATGGAGCAATTTTATTTAAAGGCTGTTTTCACGAATGATCAACACCTACTAGAAATTTATATATGAAAAATATTTATTCAAATGGCCAGAAAAATAAAAATGCTACACCACCATTTGTCGAAAAACTATAGTTTAATTAAATTTTCTTTATTTACTGTAATATATTTAAATTTCCTGCGCAGTTGCGCGAAAGTGCGCCTAAAATACGACGATCTCCTTGTTTCTGGTTTACCGATTGGCATGTTTCCCAATGATTGTAGCTCCTCCATTTCGTGTATATCTCGCTAAAGCTGTAAGTAATATTGCCTTAATTAATTGATACTTCACTGGCGACGAGATCAACAAAAACCAGAGCCAGAACTTCAAAAATACCCTAAAAAAAAATCAATTTTTTAAAAAGTGAGGTTAGGTTCGCCGCTGCGATTAAAAAACTTAAAATAGACAAAACTCGAGAACAAGTTAAAGCTTGTGTCTGTGTGATCGACGCGAAAGTCACGTGGATTTCGATTTGTAGACTTCGTAAAAATAAAAGAAATGAGTGAAATGATAGGTAGTATTCCCTCATTTGACCCCGAAAATGAAGACTGGGAGTTGTATTCGGAAAAATTGGAGCAATATTTAGCTGCTAATTCGATCACAGACAAAGAAAAATAAGT
Organism: Oxystoma pomonae; assembly: GCA_963921995.1. NCBI lineage: Eukaryota > Metazoa > Arthropoda > Insecta > Coleoptera > Brentidae > Oxystoma > Oxystoma pomonae. Next base: position 72,646,843 of record OY998165.1, read on the forward strand.
TGCAACACTTTTAAGTTTGATAGGGACAAACACATATAAACTTGTACAAAACTTATGTTTCCCAAAATTACCCAAAGATAAGTCGTTTGAGGAACTAAATAACGTACTTAGAAATCAGTTCAGTCCGATCGTAAACGTATGGCGGGAAAAAAATAAATTTTATGTGGGCAATCAGGCAGATAACGAGAGCATTGCTGAATGGTATGCTCGTTTGAAAAGCTTAGCAGGAAATTGCGAATTTGCGGATAGATTGCTTGACTGCCTCAAAGATATAAACTTATCTTATCTAGACTGGTTTAAAAAGCAGCCCAATTAAAGATAAAATATGTGAAGAAGAATTGTCATCTACACTTCATTCAGTGGTTCAAAAAGCAATGCAGAAAGAATCTTATTACAAGGAAACCAATAGCACTTGTGATGCGAACTGGCTGAGAAACTGGTCGCATAAAAAAGTATGTAGCCCCTAAAAAAATGTATAATAATGGACAAAAACCTTCAAATAATGACAATAGTAGTAGCGGTAGTAAATCTGTTAATATCCAATTATGCCCGTAACCATGGTAAGTCAAAGTGTATATTTGAGAATGCAATATGCACCCTCTGTTCTGTCCAGGGACATCTTGAAGTCATGTGTCCTAAAAAGAAAAGTTAGGAGAAATAATGCGATTGAAACAGGCTGTAATCAGTAATTATAACGATATTTGTAACATGTATAGTTTAGACAGCAGCAATCAAAAAGATTATTTTTTTTATTGAATGTCAAAAATGACGGTAATATTTGTCTAGACATAGGTGAGACAGATAACTGCACTAAATTTGGATTTTTATCATAAAAATTTTGACAATCACCATTTGACTGGTGACAATATAATTTTACGCAATTATACTGGCAACCTTGTAAAACCTATAAGGTATTTTAAAGTAGATTGTAAGATAGGAAATGTGACAAAACTTGCAAAATTCTATGTAGTAAATAACGGTCGATTGGGTCGGGATTTTCTCTCTTTATTTAATAACACATTTAACCAACATAAATAGCATTGAAGATATTAAAAATAATATTTTATAAAAATTTCCAGAGAAATTTACCCATAAGTTAGGGAAATTTAAGTTCGAGAAGTTCGAGACGGTCTCGTTAGTCTTAAAAACAACAAAACAAAACCTAGTTTTTTAAAACACAGACCAGTTCCACTAGCGTATAAAAAGAAAGTCAAACGGCAATTGCAAGCTATGGTGCAAGACTGTGTTTTAGAGCCGGTCATTTTTTCAAAATATGCGACCCTAACTGTACCCATCATAAACGCAGAGGATACATTACGTATTTGTTGTGATTTTAAGTCAACCTTAAATAAACAAATTGACAAATGTCACTATTACACAACTCCAAGAATCACAGAAATGTTTTCTCATTGAACGGAAGTGATCTTATCACGTGCATATACCCAGTTTGAGCTTGATAAAAAATCGCAAGAAATGACCATAACAACTCATGAAGAATTGTTCAAAAACTTGCGATTACCATTTGGTATACCCTCCGTCAGTTCTATTTTTCAACAAAAAATAGAGCAATTATTTAAAGGAATGAAAGGTCTAACAAAGAAACCAAAGAGTGTCTAAAAATATCCAAGAAGAATGGAGTCCGGAATATCAAGAAGTATTTGAGACAATAAATAAGTTAATAGTAAAAGATATAACACTGGCACACTATGAAACAAAAAACAGTTAGTGTATATGCTCGAGACAAAACTTGGAATGAGAGACCCATAGCATGTACATTTAGGATGTACTGTCGTATTGTTGCTTTTTCCGAATAAAAAATAATAGCTGAGTAGCTGATTCAGCTACGGAAAATATAAGCATTAGAAAAAACCTCAAAACGTTTATTTTGAATGCTAAAATGCATTAGAAAATATAAAAACTAAGATAGTTTTTTTTAATTACGAAAAGATGTTTTTATAATAATAACACGCAGTATTGTCAACACTAAAGACCTTCAGATTCTTTGCTTAAGCCAATTTTATCATTTAATTACCTTATTTTATTTTTGCATATGTTTTATCAACTACAAAACTGATGCTGAAAAAGTGTAATGCCATATCATAGCTACAGGACTAAGAGTTATATGCTTAGATGTGCCATACAAATATAATGACGTTTGAATTGTTCAAATCGGTCATTGCACTGCAGAGTTATTAACAAAAATAATAGCCTCTGCAAGTGCCATTTCACGTAGCTCGAACTTAAGCCCTATGCCCACCAACGCGTGCCCATGGAGGGTTTTTTGACGCAAGGGGTTTTTTGAAGCGCGCGTGTCGACCTTAAAAATAATAATAGGTTAAATCTGGTGAATTTTCTGGTTCCAAATATTGATGAATAAATGTCTTGGGGTCTGAACTAAAAGAAGTATATTAAATTGTCGCTAGATGGCGCCAGATTACATTTTACCGAAAATGTGAATAATAAAATTTTTCAATTATTATTATTAATAATAAAGGGCTCAAATATTAAATTATGTTCTTTAGTTTTTTAAATATTCTAATAAACGAACGACCTAAAATAAGACACAAAAAAATTCCAAGTAGCTACTTTTTAAATTTTAATTTTTATTACAATTTTAGTATTCATTTTTTAGTCGCTAAAATTAAATTTTTATTGAGATATCTATCCGTAATAATTTAAACCTGTTGTGAATAATTAAATTTAAATGAAACACTATATTATCGATGAAAGTAGTTATATTAAAGATTTTTCATATAGAAAATTCCTAAAAAAATTGGAAACGCACTATAATTATAACCACAATAGCTAAGTGCCGAAATGTATGTAGAAGAATATATTATAATAAAGACTTGTGTGGCTCGCTTAACTGGCAAATTGTTAATTGTGGTATCTGAAATAACAGAAAAAATATTTTTGATATAAAATGTTGACCTATTTAGTATTCAAACCCAGGCAACAAACCCCATAAATTCTCATTAAAGTTGGTGAGCGTTTGTATTGTTTTATAGCTGTAAAAACTGATAAGGAAACGACAAAATTTATGAGATTTGTGTTAGTATTTTTACAAGTTTGTTCCACATACCACATAGAAAGCATATAAAACCTGATACTGGTTTATGGAAATTTTTATAGGTATATCTTAATGTATTTAGTTACAAACCAATTTAAATATTCTAAAAATTTATAAACTTTATATTAAAGTTCTCTTTTTGTTGTTGACAAGTACATTATAGAGCTGATGAATACTACATTTTCACAACACTACAGTTGTTCACTTTCCATACTTCCTGGCTTTAAAGTTGATACATGCATGATCACGACATTTTATAACGGTTCATTTGCTGATTTTTTTTAAGTAGGTTTATGGTGATGGCAGGAACCAACACACAATTGTAGTTCTTGGCCTAAAAATAAAAATAAAGTTACAGATCAAGCAGAAAAACTCTAGTGTCAGTATCCAGAGTATGTGAGGATATTTTTGGGCAATTAGAATAATTTACATTAATGGACAATAGGTAGGTACACAAGATTTGTTTGTTGTTAGCACCTCGGTGAATGGGCTAAAAGGATAATAGAAAATATGTTTGCTCATCTCTTGTTTATTCTTTTTGAAACTATAAATCGAAAGGTTTGTTCTAGCTATAGAGCCCAAGTTGAGACCTTGTAACTACCTATATGTGTTATAATATTAAATATCTTAAACTGTCAATTGCTATGGACAGTGTTGTTCAATATCACACTGCAACAAGAGCAGCCATCAAGAGTGTTTCCAATAAATTCAAATTAACTACAAGCTTTGGCTTAAGTACGACAGTCACCTCCACTTTCGTACTTAGGAGAGCCATTCAATATCACCTCCTAAAGATTGAATTTTTTCCCAAAATCAAGAAAAAAATGACGTTCTGTAGAGTATGCTGTTGTTTAAGCCCCCCCCCCAGAAACAATTTCTGCATATGCCACTGGTCTGTATCTTTCGGTTATAGCAGTCGGGAAAAAACATGATCTTCTCAATTTTCACATAAAACCTAATCGAAACCCAATACTAAAGTATCGTTCATAATTGGTATAGTAATTACAATAGTAGTATTTTTTTTTATAAAGGACACTCTGTCACTGTCTTTCTTGTTAATAGGACAGTGAAAGAGCGTGCGTTATAACTAAAATTACGACTATTGCAATTACTATAGCAATTATGAACAAGGCTTAAAAAGTGTTAACCAAAGCAACCCAACCACATAAACGGTAAATTGTCATAACTTTTGCCACAGTCTTAATTAGCATATAAATTAATTAAGTACTTACTATGTTGTTAGATCCACATTATTTATTTCTTGTTGAAGCAGCCCTCTCAATCACAAAAACTTTTGCAAAACATACAAAAAAAGAATGGAAATTTGACAAGCGATTTTCGTTCTGGAAATAAATTTTAATATTAACAAAAAACGTCCCTAGAATTCCCCAGACATGCATGCGATTCTAGTGGAAAAATAGAACGTGTTCTATTTTCAATATTGGCATTCCCGCGTGCATCTAAAAATATATTTTTAATTTTTAAAACGTTTTCTCATGATAATTCTGAAAAATAATTTATTTGCTGCAATTTCCTGGTAAAACTGTTCAAATTACTCAACTTTCTTTCATTTTATCGAAGTTTCCAAAAAATATTTTAGGTTATCTTAAACGTCAAAAAATTGCACGAGACACGCACGAGGTGTTGCCAACATACGTATTCTAGAAAATATGGGCAAAAACGCATGCAACTTCATGCATTTCTGGTGAGTTTCGTGGAAACGCTGCGATGTGAACAAGAAACGCCGAGTGCCCACCTCGATTCAAAGCACCATGCATGGGCACGTGTAGATGTGCACAGGACTTTAGTAGTTGTCGAATTTTCTCTCGAAAATATCATTTTTATTTTGACGACATCTCGGTAACCCGTTGGGTTACAACAAAATATAAAATTCCAAAATATGTGTCTTGAGAAGCTCTATATCATTATTGATTCAATATAATTAATTAATTCGTAAAAAGCACGATAAAATACCGATTAAGACTTATTGTTTCCGATAGAATCGCATCTAGGAAAGTTGGACGATGGATACTGCATTCCTTCCATCAGATAAATTGTCCCGAAACCGGGATAAACCGGGATGAAAAGGGGATTTTTTTAATTTATTGTATATAAATATAAGTAATTTATAGATATATGTATATATTAGCTGTGATAAGTGCCTAAAAGTGATAAACTGAGTGTAGCTAAGCTAAACTGAGACAGCAATTGTTTAAATAATCAGTGTTGATATCGAAAAACAAGAAGGACTGTGAATTTTAGAGAACGAGAAGGGAGCGTGATAAGCGTTTTCTAGAATGGACCAATCAGAACACGCCAGAAAGTTCGGCGGGGTTATAAATATGTGTTTCATGTTTTGCAAAGCAATCAGTAGTGGGCCCGAGTCAGGGCTGAAAAGAAGAAACAAAAGTTTGAAAATTGAGACATGGTTCTCCAGTGTTTCAGTATTGACGACCCTGCTGCTGTTTTTGAGGTGCCAATGGAGTAGAGTCCAGCCAGCAACTAGCCTGCTGCCAGACAACCGTGCCTGTCTGTCGCCAGCCTGCCGTGCTAGTTTGCTGTCAGCCTGCTGCCACGCTCCACGACCTCGTCCCTGACCATGAGCTGTCCCTTGTTCCAGCATACTCCGTGAGTAAAAATAGTGCACTGACTCTTTATTGTCTCTTTGACTATTTTTATTACTTGGTATCTTTGTGTATATATTTTACATTAGAATTTGTATTTATTTTTTGACTTTGATAATTTTGTATTTTAGTGCATTTTTGATTGATGATTTTTTATCTTTCATTTATGTATATATTTTATGTGATTATTATTTCGTCATCACACTGCACCATCCACACATATAAAAACCAGTAAATTTTTTTACTACTAGTCTTAAGGTATTTTTTAATACCAGGTCGAGAGAGAATTTTTTTTTTTGCGTTATTAGTTTGGTGCTGACCCAATAATTTTCACCGATTGTACATATGTTTTAATTTGTATTTAAATATCGTACATAAGATTAGTAGCCACCCTGTTACCCTACATATTTTTAAATTATTTTTTTACTGCGTTAGGGTGAAACACGGAAGGTAGGGGAACTTTTAGGCCGGTTGGCTACTTTGTCTTTTAAAATTTGTATTTTTAGTTTTTTTAATACAATACATTTTACTTACTTTACTTTTACTTTACTTTAATTTTAATACAAAACAATAGTTGCATTAATTTGTCGCAATTCGATTCCTCTCTTTCGTTTTGGTATGAAAACGAAGTAAGCGCTAATGTAGCACTAATTTCAATCAAAATTTAAATCGAACGATCAACGAAGAAGGAACGATAAGGCGACAGTACTCCTCATAAGAAAATATATGGCAACCTTGGATAAAGAAGGAGCAGGCATAATTTTTGGATTCCGTGGGGCGAGTGTGATGGTGAGAGAGCTAAGAAATAAACAGAATGGCACAGAAGCATTGATAAAAAAAGAATTGGCTGTGGCGTGTATCTGTGCGAAGTACAGATTAACAGGCGATTTACAGAAATTCCTGTGCATCAACAAGATACCACAGAATACAAGATCTCTGAAAGGAAAGTTGATGAAGCAACAGCCCAAGGAAAAGATGGCGTATAGGAGCAAAATATTGATATTTCACAAAACAGTGGAAACTGGCCTCAGGACCGTCAGAACACAGTGGTGGAAATGCACACCCCACCAGTTGATGAGAATCCAAGTTCTAGCCAAAGTCAACAGACCAATAAAAGTATCACAAAACCAATGTCAAGCTCAGGCTCAGGTGTAGCTAGTGATAGGCATGAGACTCAAAAGAGGAATGCAAGTAAAAAGTTTATGTTTCTCCAAGAGAACATCAAGGAATAAAGATCGAAAATACACAACAGAATTTAACTAAAAAGAAATATACAGTTATAGTTTTGTCACATTTAATGTTAGTGTAAATTGTAATTGTGTGTCATATACAAATATGTGTATAATATGTCGTGTAGAGTGAGAAAAACATAAATAAGTGATATAAATATACATGCAATGGAGAAGGGGCTACAGAGAAGTTCAAGTGAAAAAATCATCTTAAGTATGGAGGGATGTAGTATATTTGAATTTCCCGCGCAGTTGCGCGAAAGTGCGCCTGAAATAAGACAAGGTCAAGGACGACCTCTTTGTTCATGGTTTACCGATTGGCATATTTCGCATTGGTTGGAGCTCCTCCATTTCGTGGATATCCCGTTAAGACTGTAAGTAATATTGTCTTAATTTCTCGACATTTCATTTACAAAACAATTAGTTACAATATTATAAGCCATTTTCTTTGCAATTTTATTCTAAGGTAACTTATATCTCTTACCGCCGTTTATTTCAAGGTAGCTTTTATTTGTTTTTGAAACTTCTTTAGTTTTGTTTATCAATAATCCCAAGAATCTATTAAATATTTTAATTTTTAATTGATTTTTGTATGAACAGATAGACACAGATAAAAATATATCATTAGTATTGAAGCACATTTTTATATTCTCAGAAATATTTCTAAATGATGGATGGTTATTGTTTTCAAAATAATTGGTTCTCGTCATAATAACAACAAAGTTAATATTACCAACAAGCTTTTCAAAAATTTTCTAAAACTAATTGGAACTGCGCTCCTGATCTCACCAACGATTCTATTTTGTATTCCTGCAGTTTTCTTTTCTATTCCAACACATCTCGTCTCCCTCTACCTGATTTTTTTGTACTGCGGGTTTCTATTAAAACTGTTGAAGTTGTGGGTTGTAGAGTTGCACTTTTGGATAGAGGTCCGGTCTCCAACATCAACGTATCTTGAACATGTATTGCTTCTTTATTTATTTGGAAGCTTTGAAAATTATCAGGAAACAAGCACAAGTCTGATTGAATTCCTGATTCAGAAGTCGTAATACTTATATTTTTAGTCACTGCTTCACAAGAAATACTTCGAACTTGATTTTTTTGGTTCTTTTTTAATACATAGGTTTGCTTAAGTGCTTAATTGTGTTTTTCCGCTCACTAATAATGGTTCTCTACCATAAATTCCACCTGCATAATTAAGTCTTTATCCCTAATCAATCTTTCTACATATTTGTCTTTTGCCACCGATTCAAGCAGACTATCATTAATAATCTGTTCGAAAATGCTTTTTTCGTCATCAGGAATGACTAGGTCACTTGATTCTCCGGAACAGTAAATCAAAATGTGATTTCTTACTTCTTGATTTGTGATAACACAGCGTTTGTGGTATATAGTATAACACTTTTTACAAAGCAAGTCATCTTTATTTTCAATAATAAAAAAATGTGTGCTACCACAAAGGCATTACACCTAGAACTAGCATCACCTTACCTCTGAAGCCTTCCTGGGGTAATTTGTAGTTTGCAGAGGCAGATGCAGAAAATTATGATTGAACAAAGCACAAACTTTATTTGAGCCTAAAAAAAAATTAATAAGCGTTTCCAACAAGCTTATGCTATTGAAAAACTTGAGTGGTTGTTCAATTCACTGCCTCATCACATTTTGGAGGTTTGCTTAAGGCAGGAATCAAATCCGTAAAGGCTTAAGAATATTGGTTGTCAGCGGCTGACCTATTAGGATTTCTACACTGTATTGTATCAAGTAGAGGCTGAATTAAATTCGAGACCATTTTGTGCCTTAACTAACGATCCTAATGACTTTCCGTTCTAACTCCAGGACACCTGTTGTTTAAAGGTAGACAATGTTGAACTTAAGAGTAAACTAGTATTTCGAACTTCAATTTTCTTTATTTTTTTGAATGGATTGCCGAAAATTCATAGGGAAATTTTCCGTATTATATTCTGAGTACTAACAAAAACTAAGACTACCTAATCTTATGTACTAGCATGTGTTCAGTGAACCATAAAACTAACCTGTGGTTAATGAACCATAAAGTTACACTAGGTGCTCCACCCTTTCACAGTTAAAATCTGTTACCTCTGAAAAGTATGGGTTTCCAAATATCCTTGATGGCGACCCTGACGTTGAGCTACTTTTGATCTAGTTGGGTCCCCTTGTCCAGTTTTGAGTTTGTGTTCTGTAAAGCGAACTTCCTGAGTCGGCTGGTTTCTCCGATGCAGATATTCCCACTCTTGCATGCTACCTGGTAGATATGGTTCTTGGTGTTGTGGCGATATGGTTTATTTTTTGTTAATTGACTTCTTACTGTTGTGGTCGTTTTGAAGACAGTCCGAAGATTGTATTGGTTACCTATTCTTCTTATTTTTTGAGATTAATATTTAATAGTGTCACTTTCCTCTCAGTATTCACGTCTGTCGTCCTTTGTGTTGTCTGAAGAGTTTTATTGATCGTGTAGTTTGGAAACCATTTCTTCGCGGATCGTTTAGAATTTTTGAATTTTCTTTATTTTTATTATTATTATTATTATTAAGGTCTCTATTTTTCAGCAAATTACAAAAGTTAACAATACAATATTTTCCCTATAAAATAAAAATGCTAGAAAAAGGCCGAAGATCAGCTGTCTGTTTCATCCAGAGAAGAATAAAACAGACTCTGATTTGCATCTTAGCCAAAAAAATTAATTCATAATAAAAAAGCACCTATTTAAAGCTTCTTTTTTAGTAGATGTAGGTAGCTCGATCTTTAAGTGATTTTGCAATTCAGAGCAGTTTGGTTGATGTGGAGTAGTTTTATTTGAAGGTCCTTTTCGTAGTCTCGGAATTTGTTCTGAATACCTGGTCCGTACCGGAATTCTAACTATTGTTTGAAGGTGGTATACAATGTTGAACTTAAGAGTAAAGAACTTAAGAGTAAACTAGAGTTTCAAACTTCCATTGTCTTTATAGTTTACTTTTTACAACGTTTCCAATGCTTATGTATCTGCAATCGTCATTAGGTGAATACTAACAAAAACAAATATCTTCTATTCATCATCCAGGCTCTTCAATGAAAGTCACCATGATTCTTCAAAAATTCAAAGCACTTTTAGGCCCTACTTACAGACATCAATCTACAACCTAACGACCAGTTTGTTAGTTTTTGACTTCGAAAGTTTCTACACGAACGTATAAATGGAAGAATCACTCCAAATCATTGAATAGAAGCTACTGAAGGACAACCACATCTCTGATAGAACAAATCTATTAGGCAATGCCATTATACATTTGTTGAAATGCTGTTTGCAGAATTGTTACTTCCAGGAAAAGTACAGGTATATTCGTCAGGAATATGATCTACCTGTGGATCCCCACTTTCGCCGGTGGTGGCCAACAAACTGCAGTACAGGAATCCTGGAAAAAGAAGAAAATTGTCAGCTCCCTTTTTTTTGACGACCAAAGAGAATTCAACCAAAACCATTTCCGTATATCGCAAACCAACTCATACTGGACAATATCTAAACTTAAAATCAATCCGGTGCTATGTGCTCCACCCTTTCACAGTTGAAATCTGTTACTCCGAAAAGTATGGGTTTCCAAATATCCTTTGTTCCGTTTCACTCATTTAATTATTCAAACAAGATCTATGGGTAGGCAACATACTATACCTATACTATAGAAACACGGTCGCTCCACTACCACTTTGCTGGGGATTCGATCATCCAATCCAATTAGTTAAAATGCTGTTTGCAGAATTTTTACTTCCAGAAAAAGGACAGGTATATTCGATAGGAATATGATCTACCCATGGATCCCTACTTTCGCTGGTGGTGGCCAACAACTTTATGAAATCCTTTAAAACAAATCTTCCATCATGTCAACAGCATAAAAAAACTGCATTACAGCAATCCTGGAAGAAGAAGAAAATTTTCAGCTCCCTTTTTTTTGACGACCAAAGAGAATTCAACCATAACCATTTCCGTATATCGCAAACCAAGTCATACTGGACAATATCTAAACGTAAAATCAATCCACTTCACATCAACCAAACTGGGAATTGCAAAATCTCTTATTTTTTTGGTTTCTCTAACTGCACGATCAATAAAACTCTTCAGATCACACCAATACAAAGGTGGACAGACGTAAATACTGAAAGGATAACGACACTTATAATTCCATACATCAAAGGAATCTCAGAAAACATAAGAAGAATAAGCAACGAATACGACCTGGGAGTGGGATATCTAAATCGGAGAAACTAGCCGTAAGTTTGCCTTACAGAACGAAACTCGACAAGGGGACACAACTGGATCAAAAATAGCTCAAAATTGCTGTGCAAATAAACATCATACGTAATGGAAAGAGACAAAGGTCTTCGCCAAGGAGAAAAATCTATTCAAGCGGAAGTTCAAAGAAACAGTATTCATACGGAGGAACTAGAATTTATTTTCTGAACCAAGCGTTACTATCAAGGATATTTTGAAACCCATACTTTTCGGAGGTAACAGATTTCAACTGTGAAAGGGCGGAGCCAAACAAGTGTAAACTTTATGGTTCACTAAACACAGTTTAGTATTATTGTTCACTGAACACATGCTAGTAGTATTCACCTGATGACAATTGTAGATTGAAACGTTGTGAAAAAGTAAACAATAAAGATAATGAAAGTTCGAAACTCTAGTGTACTTTCTAGGACACTCTTTAACTTTGAAACCAATGACAGGTATCCCTGATAGCGATTTATTTCACCTTTCCATAAATCGTTTTAATAGGTTGCAACTACTACAACGCTTGCATCAAGACTTCTGGAAAAGGTGGCACCATAATTACCTTAACGTTTTGTGACAAAAATTAAAAGGTCACAAAAAACTTAAATTCGCGTTTTTCGTTACTTGAGAATGGATTTTGATAAGTCTTTACTATGGCGATAACACATTCGTCGTCAAGCTGTTAAATCGAAAACGAACAAAATTGTTCCTATAAGTTGACCGTCGTTTCTGAAAAAATATATTAGCATATACGCTAAGGGACTCATGGAGTTGGTGAACTGCTCCACGATATGAAGTTGCTTATTCAAGTAAGTAAGTATACCAATATAAAAACGCCTTGAAAGAGCGCATTTTTTTGAAATGGCGATTGTTTCAAAAAACTTTTTTCAATCCACAGACGTCAAAAAAGCAAGTTATTGATTAGGATAGGAAACATCAACCTATATTTTCAGAAAAATCGCCAACATAGAACAAAGTTATGATTAAAAAAATAAAGCCCTTGGGTTTGGTGAATCACAGCGTAACTTCGATGTTTTTAACAATAGGTACTGAAAATTAAAATCTAGTTGAAATACTCAAATGTATGAGCGGTTAAATGTACAAATTCAGAGTGAGTGGTCTCCAGCGAGGACAATTTGGATTGAGAAATAAAAGACGAAATATACCCGAATTTTTTGGGTCAATTTCTAAATGCGCTGACCCATTATTAAACTATTTCTATTTAAAAAGGTTTGGCAAAGGTTTCCCACAAAACTGATGCTATTAACTAAAGAAAAATCTTAAATAGGACGGACAGCTTGTACTTGCACTAATTAGACCCTAACCATTTTGGTACCTGACGGTAGCTTGGATATAGTCACGACAGAATGTCTTCGTCCTCCAGGCGAAACTTGTGGGGCAGTAGACAGGGTCGCCAAAAATTCAGCTTGTCGGGGACCCGGGCACGTGTCTCCTCTTTCAGAAAGCCTACGAACTTGACTAGCTGTAATGCCACTACATTGGGGCGAAGGTAAAGATAACTTTCTAATTTCCCTGGTATAAGGTGAAAGCAAATATGGGTTCATGGTGGGCGATGCCGCCTCTGAGCTTTGTTGTGAACTACTTGTTTTTTGTGTGTCTTCGTCTTTTTCGCCGTCATTTTCTTCTATAACTATATGTGGTTCTGAAGTTTGAGACTGAAGGCGGACAACTGACGAACGCCGCATATCTTAGACCTAAAATTAATATAAATTATATAAGTCGGGCGAATTAGATAGACAATAATAATCTAAATTTTGAACCAAAAAATCCAAGATTTTTAGAAATAGATTAACTATAACTTCAGAAGTAGTCTTTTAATTTATTGGACTAGTAGAAATACAAAAGAGAAAGAATAAAAATAGGCTAACAGGCATAAAAGACGGAGTTTTGCTAACTTTACCTCCCGCCAGGAGTTTTGTTTACTTTACCTCTCTCTACCGCACATATACAATTATGTAATATTTGAATGTTTTAACGGTGCGTCTAGCGAGGAAAGAGATTTAAAAAAAAAAAGATAAAAACGAATCATTAATGATTTTTTACGGACTTTCCGCCCATGCAAAAAAAAATTTTCGGGGCCCCCAACTGGAGGCCCAGGGACCACAAACTACTTTAAAAAGAAAAGAAATTAACGCACTACCTTTTTTACATCTGTCAACCAATGTGTCAAAAAATTTGAAGAGATTATTTCTATAAATAAACTACATATTTCTGTATTTCTCTTCTCTAATTAAATAAGCATAGATAAAGACCAGGCTAAAATCTTGACAGGTTATGGGCCCAGAAGTACTCTAATAACAGAGAAGAAGGAATTAGTGATACCCAGGCCAGGAGTGGACTCTGGAAGAAAAGAAAAAGAAAAGAAGGTGCTGCTGCCCAGAAGGACAATAAGAAAAAAGAAGTTATACCCAGACTAAGATTGATTCTGGAAGAAAATAAAATAAAAGAAAAATGTCCAGTGAAGAAATCAGCCAGATTGAAAAATTATAGGATTCAAGGACCTACCAAATCTGGAAGTTTGAAGTCCAGATATTCTTCAAAGCCTGTGCGCTATGGGATATTTTCAGTGGTAAAAGAAAATTGGAAAATCTGACCGAATATAAAGAAAACACATAGTGGATAAAACAGGATGCCAAAGCCCACATCCATAGATAAGAAGAACATAATGCATATAATAAACTGTTCCAGCAGTAAAGAAACGTATGACAATCTACAGACATTTTTTTGAAAAGGATACCGATGATGAAAAATCCAATCTTCTCCAGCAGTTTTTCAATTACAAATATAAAAAAGGGATCGATATGTCAAAATACATTTGCAGGTTAGAAAACCTGATACATCGATTGAAGACCCTGAAGGAAGATATACACCAAAGTATGGTTATCTCCAAATTATTATCGACACTACCTGATCAATATCGACATTTTGTCACAGCCTGGGACTCACATCGAAAGGAAGATAAAACCCTGACAAAATTAACATCAAGGCTCTTAGCGGAAGACTCGAGAAACAAAGCAGAATTACAGAGCGAAGAAGAGGTAGCATTCAAGGCCTCAGAAAAATTCTGCAAAATCTTCAGAAAAAGAGGACATAGAAAGGAAACGTGCCAAAAAAGTTTCAAATGTGGAGTACCAGGACACTCATCCTCATCATCATAGGCAATCACTCGATACCGAGTATGATTTTCCTCTATTCTGTATCGTTGCTATCTGTTGTGCGTTTTTTGATTGCTATGTAAGCCAATTCTCGAGTCGCACACCCTTCCACAGTCCTGGCACAACCAGTCTCCGGCAGCAGCCGGGTGATGTTGGTCATCCATTCTTCCATTTTGTCGCTCCTTTCTACGTTCTCTCTTTTCCGTTTCTAGTCTACGCCGTTGCTCTTCAAAAGTTTGTGCTCCCTCATGGACTGTTCGGCGCCATGTAGCCCTATTGTTTGCCGTGGTCTCGAAGTTGTTTATATCGATGTGACTCTTCATCATATTGCCTTTGAGAACATCCTTGTACCTTTTTTGTTGACCACCTTGATTTCTCTTTCCCTCCTTCAGTTGTCCATAAAATATCTGCTTTGGGAGACGTGTTTCAGGCATGCGGCTAATGTGACCAGTCCAACGAAGCTGGTGCTTGAAAATAAGTGCTTCTATACTAGTTGTTCTGGCTTCTTCTAAAACACTTATGTTTGTTCGTCGGTCTTGCCATTTGATTCTCAGTATTCGTCTTAAACAACTTTGGTGATATTTTTCTAGTCGTTTGATATGCCTTTTGTAGGTGGTCCACGTTTCACATCCGTATGCTAGCCTTTTTTGAAAATGGTAACTATAGAGGAGTCTCTGAGTTCGGCAAGAATGGTCTCAGTGGTCGATATATTACTTATTAGAATGTGCATTTGGGAATTAAGTGCGGGACCCCCTTGTTTGTAGACTTCAGCAGCGATACCATCTGTGCCTGCTGATTTGTTATGCTTTAGCTGTGTGATTGCCTTTTCGACCTCCTCTAAACTCGGAATCTCACTTAGGTGTTGTTGTGTAGTTTTCTCCGGAATTTTGTCGAAGATGTCATTATCGACCTGAGACTCTCTGTTGAGTAGTTCTTGGAAATGTTCTTTCCATTGTGAATTGATAGAGGATCTGTCTTTAAGTAGCCTTGTTCCATCTTTGGATTGATACCTTGTGTAGTGGGACCATATATCATCTTAGTAGCTTGAAAGAAGGCTCTGGTGTTGTTGGACTCAGCTAGATGTTGCATTTCATGTGATTTTGTTGTCCACCATTGGTTTTTTAATCTATTTGTTTAGCTTTGTACTTCTGCTTTGGCTTCTTGATATTGCCTTTTCTTTTTGTTAGAGTTAGGGTGGCTTTTCCAAGCATTATAAGCTTTTGTCTTCCTCTCAATAAGGTCTTGAATTTCTTTGTCGTGCTCATCAAACCAGTCTTGATGTTTTCTTTGTGTGTAGCCGACATCTAAATTCTCCAGTGATCGTCAATATTCTCCGGGTATTCTAAAGTACCCAACTTTTTATTTAGAGAAACTTGAAATTTTGTTCTGGTTTGATCATCTTTAACGCGTTCTACATTGAATCTTCTTTTGATTTGCTTTTCTTGACGGATACTTCTTGGTGGAATGTGCAAGTTCATTTTGGCTCGTATTAGGCGATGGTCTGTCCAACAGTTGTCTGCACTCGTTATTGCTCTTGTAATGTTTACGCCTTTTTGATCTCTGGAACGTACAATAATGTAATCAATCAGATGCCAGTGTTTTGACGTCGGGTATTGCCAGGAGGTCTTGAATTTGTCCTTTTGTCGAAAAATTGTATTTAAGATTGTGAGGTCATATTCCGAACATAAGGTTAATAGGCACAGTCCGTTTGAGTTCATGTTTCCAACACCTTCCTTGACAATGACGCCCTTCCATAGGTTTGAATTCGTACCAACTCGAGCATTGAAATCACGTAGGATGATAAGTTTATCAGATTTAAGTACAGATGATACGGATTCACTAAGTTGAGAATAAAATTCATCTTTTTGGTTTTCGTCAGCTGCAAGAGTTGGAGCGTAGGCGCTGATTATAGTATCGTGTTGGTGGTTGCTAAAGTTTAGGCGCAATGTCATCAATCTTTTGCTTATTCCGGATAGAAATTCGGTTAGGTGGTCCACAATCTCATTTTTTATAGCCAAACCCACTCCGTGAATACGTGGTTCATCTTCTTCTTTTCCTTTCCAGAAAAATGTGTAGCCTCCTCCGTGTTCTTTAAATTGGCGTTCGCCTGGTCTTCTAGTTTCACTGAGCGCAACGATATCGATGTTATATTTCCTTTGTTGCCGTTCTTCTTTGTGGTCTTGTGGTTGTGTCTGTATCCATAATTGTACGGATATTCCATGTTGCAAAGTCAATTGAATTTTTTTTCTTTTGTTTTAATCGCATGTGGTGTACCCTCTTGATGCGGTTGTCCAGTCGGGCAGTTGTTGGCTAGCTATGTTTAGAGCACCTTTTATAGCCCCTTCCCTTTCAGGGTGAGCAGAGTGGGTCCTAAATAGGGCTGCTCAGTCACGGATGCAGCACACGAGTTGCTCTACAGCCAATCCTTGAGCAAAACGGCGACCACACTTCCACCGCTTTCGTGCCGGTTTGTTACTAAGAGCTTCCAGACTACACTGTCCTTCTCCCGTCGCAACTTGTCGATCACCGAAAGACTTTGGTGTGCGTGGACTTCATGGTCTTATGTGTCATAGAAAGTATAGGATCTCAGAGTAGAGAATGCATGTGCAAGACTTTTATTAACGTGGACATGCTGGTGCACAGTCAGCAAGCCCACGGTCCCTAATAACGAGTGACGATCCAATGGCGTAAGGAATACGACGATTGGATCCCTCGAGATTAGGCCAGCTGATTGCACGATTGAGCACTAGACTCGAATCATGGGCGGGGGGTCGCTAGATCCCCCCGCCTACAGGCTACACGCAGTATGGTTCGCCCAAATTCCCATAGCGGACAGATTCATGCCACAGTGGCCTGATCTGTCTGGCCTGACACTATGAAAGGACCTGCAGTCAAACCGAAGAAACAATCCAAACAACAAGATAACCCTGCAGTATCTGTAAAAGACCGAACCATACTGAGCAAAATTGCTTTTATAAAGGTCAAGGCAAAATAATAAGACTGAACAAGAAGGATTAGTGTTCATGACCACAGCAGAACAAAATCGTGTGAAAAACAAAAGCATGAATTTTGTCGTCGACTCTGGGGCTACGGCACACATGATAAAGGTCAAAGAACCTTTGACAGAAATAAAAAGAAAACAAAACAACCGAAGTGGCCAACAATGACTCGATGATCAGCTCAGAGATCGGAAAATTACACACAAACAAGTGCATTTTGCAAGAAGTTCTTTATGTGCCAGATTTGGGGCCAAATCTATTATTTGTAAATGCAATCACAGAGAAAAATGGTGTGGTGACTTTCACCAAAAACAAAGTGATGGTGCAAAAGGAAAATCAGACCATCCTAGAAGGAATAAAAACAAATAATGGCTTGTAAATGGTGAATTTATGCAACTAAATTGAGGAGCACAGTTTTCTTGCAGAGAAGAGCAAAGAAAAAAAGTTGACCGAACTATCTACAGGTATGAACTTAAGTAAAAACGACTGTGACCGCATAAATAAAATCTGCGAAATATGCCTAAAAGACAAGCAAACACGATTGCCATTTAAGAAAGAAAAAGACAGAGCTAAAAGACCACTAGAGATAGTACACACTGACTTATGTGGTCCGATTGCTCCTATCACATGGGATGAAAAACGATACAACCTAAAAGTGGCCAACAATGGCTCGATAATCAGCTCAGAGATCGGAACATTACGAATGCAGTAATCAAACTCCAATCAAAATCAGTTCAGTTCAGAAGTTTTTGCGTGATGCTGGAACAAATAGAGAAAATGTTGATATCTCGTTCTGGTTAAAAGCTAACAATTTTCTAAAATGATTCAAATTATATATATTTATAGGAGGAACTTCTTAAATTTAAATATTTTTTATTATTTTATTCTAAAAACCGATATTCCTACTTTAGCTTTATCAAAAAAAATTCTTTTTTGATGACATTTGACAAAATTTAAATTTGCTTAAAAATTACCATATTGGCCAGTTGAAAAACATTTTTTTACAAATTTTCGTAAAATTTTAATTTTTTTCCTCAAACACGTCGATTTTGTTTTTTGTTAAAATGCTTTTTCCAAAATTAAAACTTTTGTAAGGCGCACCCCCTCCGAGGGATGCGTGTCACCCCCGAAATCTAGTTAGGGAAAGTAGGTCGAGTGGCACCTCTATTTGAAGATGTTTTAATTCTATTTAGAAATATTTTGTTTCTCTTAAAATCGATTAAGTCGTTTTCAGGTATTTGTTTTAAAAATTATCATGGACAATTTAAAAAATATTTTTTTAACTTCTCGAGACAATTGTGCAAAGGGGGAGGCGGGAGTTATTTGGCTATACAACTTTTAATTTTAAAAAAATTAGACTAATAGTAAAATGTTACCGCTGTCTAAAAAGCGTGTAATTTAAACTGCTTTTAATTTAATTACTGGCTAATTTTTTAGAGCAAAAATAAATTTTTGGCTAATGCTCTTTTTTTGGTTCATTCAGCTAGACTATTGCCAATGGCATATTTTTTTAAAGCATTGTAAAATGTATTTTTTTGACTTAAATATGATTCATTCTTTTTAGCCATCCATGGATTGCGATCGTCAAAAAAAAATTTTTATTTCCACTAAATATAAGTCATTTGTCTCTAACACGATTACTTAAAAACCGCTTTACCGATTTTTATCAAATTTGAAACAAAAAATCTGGCTCCAGGCGGTAAGCTGATAAGTTTTTGTTAGGGTTGGGGATTGGCGAAGAGGGTAGAAATGGAAAACTTTTTAAAAGATCGTAACTCGCGAACCGTAGCAGCTAGCGACACGCAGTTTTCACACTAAGATTGATAATTTCATTTTCAGGCAAAGAAAATTGAAACATTTTTTTTATTTGTGAAAAAAAATTAATTTTGTTTTGACTACTGGCGCCATTTATTTTATATATAATAGGGAGCCTTATTAAAAAGCCGGGCATATTACGATATTTCTTAATAAAATTGTCAACAAAAATATACCTTTCACTATAAACAATCAAACGTAAAATGCTCGCTTTTGCTCGAAACAGTACTTTTTCGCCGAAAAAATCATAATTTAAAATATACATCAAAAAATGGAGCAAGGCGAGCTCCGCAACGTTGCCATCTTACCGGACCTCGACTTGGTTACATTTATCAAACTTATACAGATCACTATTGGCGCCCCCTATAGCTTGGGTTTGCACACTAATGGGGTATAAATTTAGTCAAAAATAGGAAAAACGAGATCCGAAGAAAAATTTGCCAGGAAACAAGGCTGGACATAAGAACTCTATATACACGTAAAAAAAGGCGAGACCCGTTTTCGGAACTCGCCTTTCAAAAATGATCTCATCTTTCCTACTTTTAATTTAAAATGATCTCGGCATGCCTATTTATAAATCTATATATATATTGAATAACCGTATTAAGTGACCTCCGTTACAGGATGGATGGAGGCGGCTTGGCCTCCACTATTGCGAACGAACATCATTGAAAGACTGATACATATATATCATGAGGGGAACTAGTACATCCCAGATATCAAAAGAGGGGTAAACACATACCAAAAAAAAACGTGATATATTACC
This sequence comes from Oxystoma pomonae, assembly GCA_963921995.1. Taxonomy (NCBI): domain Eukaryota; kingdom Metazoa; phylum Arthropoda; class Insecta; order Coleoptera; family Brentidae; genus Oxystoma; species Oxystoma pomonae. The sequence continues at coordinate 72,666,786 of OY998165.1, forward strand.
ATGGAACCACAGGCTCCAAGTCACCTCCACATATATATACAGCAGTAGCAACAGCAGTCTCCTTGTGACATCCAACACTGTTGCCATGGTTTTCTGTCTTGCTAGGCATAAGATTTAATAACTTCATTTTAAATAAATACTATTACATTCATATGGAGGAAATAAGGATGATGTAAATTATTTATGTATATTTGCGAGTACCACGGCAGTATATAAAACTATTTTTATGCTTTTTTGACAAATTCCAATGACTGTGTTTCTTCCCCCTTGTATTTGATTTAGGAAAAAAAAGGACACTGCCATTCTTTTAGAAGTAGTTACGGAAAGTACTTTACAATTTGATTCCCGTCACGCTGCACTTTTTGATAAAAAGTTGCAAAATTATACAGGATAGAAAAACAAAAAGTATGAGTGCCATAATTTTACTGGAAGGGTCAGATATTTTTTCAGTTATTTTAACTTTTATGTCAGTCAGTTAAATAATAACAAACACTATTTTTTTAAAATTTGTAACGTTTCGGTTTTTTATTACCCATCATCAGACATATTTCTGTATAAATTTTGGTATGACATACAGATTTTTACTTCTAGTAAGAAAATTTATTCTGTTTTTTCCTTGGCTAGTTTTGTATTTAGCCATCTTTTTTCACTCTGTAGTTTTCTGTAGAAACATCCATGCCTTGAGTTCCTGGCATTATTAAAATATTTCCATTAAATTTCCTGACCGTCAAAATTATATTTTTGTATCTATAGGTTCCTGGGTGTCGGTCATAATAACACAACCTTATTTTCAAAACACTGCAGAGAGTAAAAAAATCTGAATTTCAAACCAAAATTAAAAGTATTGTTAAAGTATTGTTAATAAATAACCGAAACATTACAAATTTAGATAAAATATTATATTATTTAAATGACCGACACCCAGGAACCTATAGATACCAAAATATAGTATTGATGGTCAGGAAATTTATTAAAATATTTTAATAGTGCCGGGGACTCAAGGCATGGATGTTTCTACAGAAAACTGCAGAGTGAAAAAAAGTTACAGAAAACTAAACACAAAATTAGGAAGACCACGACTACGGTAGAGAGACAACATAGCATCAGATCTTAGAACTCTGAATATCACGGAAGCAGAAGAGCTAATGATGGACAGAGCCCTATGGAGGGAAATTGTTCAGTCATCCAAGACCTATCCTGGGTTGTAAGAGCTACAGAGAGAAAGAGAGAGAGAGCGAGAGAGATGTAAAAATCTAAATGTCATACCAAAATTTATATATAAATATGTCTGATGAGGATTAATAAATAACCGAAACGTTACAAATTTAGAGAAAAAGCCTTTGATATTATTTAAATTATCGACATCCAGGAACCTATAGATACAAAAATATAATTTTGACAGTCAGGAAATTTAATGGAAATATTTTAATAATGGCGGTGACTCAAGGCATGGATGTTTCTACGGAAAACTGCGGAGTAAAAAAAATATACAGAATACTAAGCACAAAACTAACCAAGGCAAAAACAGAAGAAATTTTTTTACTAGGTGTAAAAATCGGAATGTCATACCAAAATTTATACAGAAATATGTCTGATGATGGTCAATAAATAAGCGAGACGTTTCAAATTAAAAAAAAATATTATTTAAATGACCGATCCCAGGAAACTATACAAAGAAAAATATAATTTTGACGGTCAGGAAATTTAATGGAAATATTTTAATAATGGCGGGGACTCAAGGCATGGATGTTTCTACAGAAAACTGCAGAGTAAAAAGAATATACAGAAGACTAAACACAAAACTGGCCAAGGAAAAAAACCGAAGAAATTTTCTTGCTAGATGTAAAAATCTGAATGTCTTACCAAAATTTATACAGAAATATGTCTGATGATGAGTAATAAATAACCGAAACGGTAAAAATTTAGAAAAAAATCCTTTTTTTTGTACCTTCATCAAAAACATGATTTTAGCATATAACTAAAGCATGGCTATTTTGGTTACCGACACAAAAAATTTTTTTTTGATCACGGGTGCAAAAAAGATTTTTGTCCGTTTCTTACCCAAAATTAAAGAGAAAAAAATTATTCTTGCCTAAAAATTAAGCATTTCCGTTAATTTTCACCAATTATTTACGAAAAAATCATTTAAAAAAATCGGGAAAATATCAACCTGTCAAAGATTAAAATGTCGCAACACTGAACGTCACCACGTAGAAAGGAACATCGCTATGGAAATGATTGTTATTTCATTTAACAGCCGCCTTGATTTATAGTTCGTTCGAGATTTTCAAAAGCATTTTCCTGTTTTTCTCGGATTTTTTAATAAAGATATTAAAAAAAATAGTGTTCACAACTCGCGGCTAAACTGTGCTTTTTTTACTCGCGTTTTCAAATACCTCGCTGCGCTCGTTATTTAAGCTAACGCTTGTAAAAAAAAGCACTATTTTTGCCACTAGTTGTGAAAACTACTATTTTATTATTTAAATGACCGACACCCAGGAACTTATAGATACAAAAATATAATTTTGACGGTCATGAAATTTAATGGAAATATTTTAAGTATAAGTATATGTTATATTATTTTATTTTAACGCTCTTTTAGCGCTGTAGTAAAAAATATTAATTTACTAAACCAGAGGAGAAAATGATACTTTCTAGGTACTTTTTTACAAGATATGTCATTGATGTACACACTCCCAAATAAAGGAAAATCTTGTCATATATTACAATATTTGACTTGTTTGTTTTCCTAGTAACCTAAGAGTATTCGTACGGTAAAGTTACTCCCATAATTTGCACGAGCTCAAACATACGCTATTTCTCCAATGATCTAAGACACAAAGATTACATTAATAGGGCGAGCCTTCAACAAACGACTTGTAACTATTTTAAAAAGATTTAAAAACAAGTCTTTTTGACCCGCATCTGCAAACACTTTGTGCATTACTGGTGCACAGTTTAAATTTTGTATGTGAAGCCCTAAAAGTTATGAAATATTTAAAATCCAATAAAATTGAAAAAATACAACCGAAAGTACTTATATAGCTAAGGAACATATTTTTTTGCATGGTTAAATTTAATTTTCCAAATTTGCTTATCTGAACAGTTCATAATTTTCTTACCCAGTTTTACTTATTAGGGTCTATATACAATGTTTCCCAAACATCCGAGTCTCATCTTGCAAATTATAAGCCACAACTAAACCATAATGAAGGGGCGCATGTACCGCCTTTGACCTATAGGGCGGCAAAAGGGCGGTTAGGTTTTAAATTTTAAATGAAGATCTTTATTAAGTGATACCTTGTTTAAAAGGTCCTTGAAGAACTAACATTTTGACTTACTTCTCAGTTTTCCGAGTCAAACCTTGACACAAGTAAATGTTATGTCAATATATTAGTTTCTTTGATAGGGGTTCCTATTTAAAGTTTTAAGGTTAATTGCCTTTCTGTCGCCCCACAAGCCAATGTTCCCTTTTAAAGAATATATGTCAAAGTTATGTATCGGTGTCGGATTGGTTGAATCTTATATTTTGAGAGATATTAGTGTGGGCTCGGACTTGATGATTATGACACTAGGAGAGCACAAGACTTTACACACAAAATTTTGATTTCGTGTCAGTAGTTAACTAAAAATATTGGCACATGGTAAAAAAAACTATTCTTTTTTCTCAACCTCAAACCTATTGGATTTATATTTTATTATATATTTGCTTTTTTAAGATACGATTTCAACATCAAATTCAAATAGATTTTTAAAAAGGTAAAAACTAAAAAACCAAACTCAAAAATAACTACAATCAAAAAACAGTACTATACCTTGTGTAACTGGTCAAAAATGACCAAATTCAAACTTCAATTTTAAACCCTACAGTTCAGCCTTTCGTTGTAATTATTTGTTAATTTAAATTGAGTTAATCAGGTTCTGGTAGAGCTTACCTGGAAATAAGCATTGGAAAAATGTATTTTGTTTCATTTTATTACTTCTATACCGAGTTCTATACTAAGCCACCTTACCCTTTTTCCAATAACTTTTCCCGGTTGCTAGGAAACTTTGACCTGCATTTTCCCTGAAACACTAATAAAACTACCCAAAATTAAGAATAAAACACTTTATTTCAAGGAAAATTACATAAGGCACTTCTCGTGAGACCTGTACACTCACACTAAAACTTTTGGTGAAAAATTATCTCAGAATCACTTTCCCTAGTTTTATATAGCCTTCATTTGAACTTGCACTAATTTTTCTCGAAAAATAACTTGAAAAAACCTCATGATTTCCAATATTTTCCTACAAATTTCTTCCAAGAATTAGACAAAATCAAAGTATTGTCAATGTCAGTCAGGTGACTCAAAGCATGTGCAATAAAATAAAGTAACGCTAGATTTTTCTTTTCTTTTTCTGGAATTTTTGTAACAAGAAGCAGAAACAAAGAGTCCTTTGGCTGATTTTTCCCCTAGGAATTTCCCATAAATATTGTTTTAAGTGGCTTCATTTGTGATACACTTGGGCAAAGTTTGTTGATTTTATATATTTTCTGAACTCAAAATACTTGGCCAAACCGAGTCTGTCCGCTTGGACACTTTTAAGGCCCTATAACACCTGAGGTATTCTCCTACCAGTGTAGATTTTCTCTATACACTATACTCGCTTTTAAAAAACACCACTGTCTACAGCTGCTAAGTTGCATATCAAACGTTACGAGATATACCAACCCAAAGTTCATCTAAGCAGGGGTTGTTGGAAATATTGGACCAAACCACTATTCACAGCATGATTAAGGAGACGGATAAGTGACGTAGCCTAACCTAAATCAAAACAAATAATATAATTAATTTTAACAGCATTATTACATGACTTAATGTGCCAATAGGTCCAACATTTTCCAATTTTTTCGGTAATACTTTGAGTACTGGCATATGCTAATAAAAACTGGTAATTATGAAATATACGGTTTTCTGCCATTTTTGATTTTTTATGAAAAATTCTTTATAGGGCACCTACTAGGGTCCCTAGGACCCCAAATCCGCCTGAGCCGGTTTTTTTTTAAGAGAAAAAGGGTACCGAGGGGGGGTTGTAATGTGTTTTTTTGACTGATTTGGGTTGGGTTGGAATAGGTTGGGTTGGGTTAGGTTGTTTTAGTGAAAAAAAAAATAAAAAAAAAAACAAAAAAATTATTTAAAAAAAACCAACCGGCGCAGGCGGATATGGGGTCCTAGGGACCATAGTAGGTGCCCCCATAAAGAATTTTTCATAAAAAATCAAAAATGGCAGAAAACCGTATACTGTATAGTTACCTAAAAACCTGCCTAAAGTGCAGGAACTAACTTAAAACTCCCATGGATTCTTACCTGCCTTAAAAGTGGGATTTCATCAGCAGGGACGACTATAAAAGTAATAAAACTACTAATAACTGGTGCACCTCGGGTACCCCCGGATTATGTCACACTTTGAACTTTTACCGTAATTTTGAACTCTAAAATTGATTTTCTATGATTTTTCCAAATAAATCGTCTTAAAAATGTTTGTGTTGCTATTTACATGTGCACGTCAAGTATAGGTCCGTTTCTGCGAGCTTAACATAGTTTACTGTTCTCTTTCTAAATGCATTCGTCTGAGAGAGATCCAGCGTACTACGCATACCAGGAAAAATATCAGAGGTAACCATATAACTATGAGGGAGGTAACTATCTCAAAAAGATAGGGGTCGATGGGTGACAGGCGGATATTTCTCTGGTATGCAGGATCTCTCTCAGATGAATGCATTTAAAGAAAAAGAACAACAGTAACTATGTTAAGCTCATATAAACTGAACTTTTGTCAAAATTTAGGGCCTTTCGGTTGCGCGTAATAAACTAAAATATAGAAAAAAAATAGAAGTAATACAGGTATTACTGCTAATGAACGATAATGAAATAGGTATAAGTAAGTATAGGTTTACATTTACTGGTTTTAAATAAGTGTTGAATCATAAAATGAAAAACGGGATGGCACGTTCACTGCCCGTTTTTCCAATAAAGTTATTTAGGTCTTTACCTGACGCATAAAACCCTTTTTTAAAAAAATGCTTTGTCAGGTTTTTTTAATAAATTAATTTCAATTTCCGTCCATACTTTTTTTTTTAATGGTTTTAGTTTTTCTTTTTAAGATAAAATCCTAGAAATAACCTCCACATTATTCTTAGTTAGGTCTAAGTAAAATTATATCATAGTCTTGCAGTGTTGCCATTTAATGTGGTCACAACTAACCCATTGTTAATATTTCTATTCGATATATACTGAGGAGTACCCATTATAAAAAATCTGAAAATAGCGACAACAGCGCCAACGCTGAAATGCCGAACTAAATCACACAAATACTAGCTGTATATGGTACAAGTGACCTCCAGCACAAATTTTGCCACATGGTTACTACCACCCTCCTCTATAATTTGCCAAAAAATCAAGGCAAAAACCTATGATCTCCGAATTCGGAGGTCACAACGTAATATATGAGGTCACATAGTACCGGGTTTACCGAATTTGGAGGTCACTTGTTACCTTTTATACATATATATATATATATATATATATATGTATATATATATATATATGTATATATATATAAATATATATATATCTATGTAGGTTTACAAGACATTTGCATCCGACCTTTATACACCATCAGTATTCACACGATATAGTGACGGTAGAAGTTGGCATCAATTCATTTAAAGGTTGTCTGACCTCCAGGGCTGAAGTTACAGATGGCATCCTTATATTGATATTTTAGGTTTAATTGAACTACAGCCTAGTTGCCAAATTTATTTTGAACTTATAGGCAGTGGGTCTGTTTATTTATTCTTGTAATTTACAGTACCAAGGCAAAGTCAGGCAGACAGATATTCGCCACAGAAATCAGATATATCAATGGGTTTGATTAAATAGAAAAGTTGAAAGAGATTTTAAGGTTCGCGGAAAGTTGTTTGAAAAAAATTAATATGAACTTTTTTTCCTAATGACATTCACTTGACCAATGACCGGACGCTTACAGTGGTCCGATTTTAACGAAATTTGGCACAAGTATTTTAAGGATAAAAAGATATAAACCCTAAAAAAATTGATCCCCCCCACCGCGCGTAACTAAGCATGTTAGAGGTAAAAATACCATTATCTGACACATATTTCGATGACTGCGTCGTTCTACCAGGCCGATTTTGATAAAACTGTAGGAACAAAAAATTACCAGGGTCGTTCTACCAAAACAATTAAAATGAAACTTAGTAGAAATATTTATATAACCAAGCTATATATTTAAAATAAAATTAACCCCCCACCCTTTCAAATAAGGGTGGCAGGGACAAATTATTCCCTGGCATATATTTGAGTGACTGGGTCGTTCTACCAAAGAAATTAAAATGAAACTTAGTAGAAACATTTAGGGAACCAAGATAGAGATTTGAAAAAAATTTCAATCTCCTACCCTCTCAAATATATTTGAATCACTGGGTCGTTCTACCGAACCAATTAAAATGAAGCTTAGTAGAAACATTTAAAGAACCAAGCTACACATTTAAGAAAAACTTCAAACCCCACCCTCTCAAATAAGGGTGGTAGGACCAAAACATTACTTGATATATATTTGAATGTCTGGGACGTTCTACCGAACCAATAAAAATGAAACTTAGCAGAAACATTTAAGGAACCAAGCTACACATTTACGAAAAATGTCAACACCCCACCATTTCAAATAAGGGTGGTAGGGAAACGTGTAACTTTCCTCCCTAAATGTTTTTGCTAAATTTAATCTTAATTGTTTCGCTAGATCGACCTAGTGATTCAAATATATGCCAGGTAGTATTTTGTCCCTACCACCCTTATTTGCGAGAGTGGGGGAGGGCTAATTTTCTCCTATATATGTAGCTTGGTTCCTTAAATGATCCTGCTGAATTTAATTTAAATTTGTTCGGTAGAACGACCTAGTCATTCAAATATATGCCAGGTAATTTTTTTTCCCTTCCACCCTTATTTGAAGGAGCAGGGGCTTAATTTTTTTTTAAATGTGTAGCTTGGTAGTTTGGTTAAATGTTCCTAATACATTTAATTTTAATTGGTTCAGTAGAACGACCCAGTCATTCAAATATATGCCAGGTAATTTGGAAAGGGTGAGGGGTTGAAATTTTTCCTAAAAATTTCTACTTGGTTTAATTTTAATTGGTTTTGTAAAATGAACCTCTAATTCAAATATATGCCAGTTAATTTTTTGTCCCTAATGCCCTTATTTGAGGGATCGGGGGGTTAACATTTTCTTAAATGTGTAGCTTGGTTCCCTAAAAGTTTCCACTAAGTTTCATTTTAAGTGGTTTGGTAGAACAACTCAGTCATTGAAATATATGCCAGGTAATGTTTTATGCCTAACATCCTTATTTGAAAGGATGGGGAATTGAAATTTTTCCTAAATTTGCAGCATGGTTTGCTAAAAGTTTCTACTTAGTTTCATTTTAATTGGTTTGGTAGAACGATCCAATCATTGAAATATATGCCAGGTAATGTTTTATTCCTAACCACCCTTATTTAAAAGGATGGGGAATTGAAATTTATCCTAAATTTGTAGCTTGGTTCCCTAAACGTTTCTACTTAGTTTCATTTTAATTGGTTTGGTAAAATGACCCTGTCATTCAAATATATGCCAGGTAATGTTTTGTTCCTACCACCCTTATTTGAAGGATTGGGGAGTTGAAATTTTTTTTAAATGTTAAGCTTCATTCCTTAAATATTTTCACTAAGTTTCATTTTACTAGGTTTGGTAGAACAACCCAGTTATTGAAATATATTCCAGGTAATGTTTTATCCCTAACACCCTTATTTGAAAGGGTGGAGGGTTGAAATTTTTCCTAAATGTTGATTCCTGAAATGTTTGTACTAAGTTTCATTTTAATTGGTTTGGTAGAATAATCCAGTCATTCAAATATATGCCAGGTAATATTTTGTCCCTACCACCCTTATCTGAAGGGAGGGGAGGGGTTGAAATTTTTCGTAAATGTGAAGCTTGGCTCCTTAAATATTTCTACTAAATTAAGTTTTAATTAGTTCTGTAAACGACCCAGTCATCCCTACCACCCTTATGTTAGGTAGCGGGGGTTTAAAGGGTTTCTTAAATCTTTTTGCTTAGTTTAATTGGTTTGGTAGATAAATATATGTTAGGTAATTTTTTGTTCCTACCACCATTATTTGAAGGGGGAGGAGGGTTGATTTTTTTCTTAATATGTAACTTTATTTTGTCATTGAAATATGTGTCAAATAATGGTACTTTTACCCCTACTACCCTTAATTGCATTAAAATCGGACCACTATAAACTTCCAGTCATTGGTCAAGTGACTGGTCAATAAATTAGAAACTTCTCGTGCGGCGTTTTTCATGAGCAAAAGTGTTCCTGGGCGAAACATCCCTACCAAAAATACGGCATCAAATCTGTTGAAAAAGATGTTATAAAGTATATCGTCATAAACGAAAAAAAGAATACCTACTGAGTATAATATTGTAATTCCCACAGCACCTTTAGCTTGTGGCATCATTGCCAAATTTACCGATGCCATGTGGCCTTAACTTTGATCAGTTCATACACTTCGTGTATATCTGAAACTCGGTGGTGGCACCACCACCGCTGGACTCTGAAACTTGGCGTATACTCATGAAACCAAAAACAGGTTAAGTGAACTCCGACCTAATATTTGTTTGGAGGGGTTTACGGTGATATGGGGGATCATGCGAACAGGCTTTCTCGGTTTGGTCCTCTGTAAAAAAGATAACAAGTGACTCCAAATTAGGTAAACCCGATACTATGTGACCTCATATATTACGTTGTGGAGGTCATAGGGTTCTGCCTTGAAATATTGGCCATTCATAGAGAAGGGCGGTAGTAAGCATGTGGTAAAATTTATGCTGGAGGTCACTTGTGCCATATATACCTACTATTTGTGTGATTTAGTTCAGCATTTCACCGTTGGAGATGACGTCGCTATTTCCATATGTTTATAATGGGTGCTAAGTCACCTCAATCGTCTAGAAGTACTAACAATGGGTTAATTGTGATCTCATGAAATGGCAACACCGAAAGAGTATGATATAATTTTACGTAGACCTAACTAAGAATAATTTAGATTTTGTCTTTAAAAAAAACAAAGAAAAACTAAAACCATTAAAAAAGGATGGATGGAAATTGAAATTAATTTATTAAACCAACATGTGAAAACATTTTTCTTCTACACTGGTAAAAGAAGGCCTCAGCCAGGCTCGGGTGAAATATTTTTGTCCAAGAATTTTGAGTTCAGAAAATATATAAAAACAACAAACTTTGCCCAAGTGTGTTACAAATGCTTTAATGAAGCCATTTAAAACAATATTTATGGGAAATTCCTAGAGGGAAAATCAGCCAAAGGACTTTTTCTTTTTGCTTCCTGTTACAAAAATTCCAGAAAAAAAAAATCTAGTGTTATTTTATTTTATTGCACATGCTTTTGACACTTTGTTTTTGTCTAATTCTTGGAGGAAATTTGTAGGAAAATATTGATAATCATGAGGTTTTCCAAGTTATTTTTGGAGAAAAGTTAGTGCAAATGCAAATGAAGGCTATATAAAACTAGGTGAAGTGATTCTGAGATAATTTTTAACCAAAAGTTATTATTATATATATATATTATAGTGTGAGAAATTCCTTATGTAATTTTTCTTAAAATAAAGTGTTCTGTTCTCAATTTTCGGTAGTTTTATTAGTGTTTCAGGAAAAATGCACGTCAAAGTATCTTAACAACAAGGAAAAATTATTGGAACTCATAGCTCTATGCTGGAATATGACTAAAGGGTAAGGTGGCTTAGTATAGAAGTAATAAAATGAAACAAAATACATTTTTCAAATGCTTATTTCAAAGTAAGCTCTATCAGAACTTGATTAACTCAATTTAAATTGACAAATAATTATTTATTTGTCAAAGACAACAGGCTGAACCATAGAGTTAAAAATTAAAGTTTGATTTTGGTCATTTTTGACAGCAGTTACACAAGATCATCCAATATAGTAGGCCAAAACACTGTTTTGATTGTCCGTAACTTTTAGGTTTGGTTTTTTAATTTTTCCTTTTTAAAAATCCATTTGAATTTGATGGTAAAATCGTAGCTTAAAAAAGCAAATAATCAAATAAAAATCCAATAGGTTTGAGGTGGAGAAAAAAAAATAGCTTTTTTTTACCATGTGCCAATATTTTTAGTTAACCTCTGACACAAAATCATAATTTTCTGTGTCTTGTCCTCCCCTAGGTCATAAGCATAGGGATAACAATACTGGGTGACCCAAAACTGTAAGATCCAACCAATCCGCCACAGATACATATAAATTTGTGACATTTCAGTTATTTATTAATACTCACCAGACATATTTCTGTATCAATTTTGGTATGACATTTAGATTTTTACATCTCTCTCGCTCTCTCTACCTCTGTAGCTCTTACAACCCAAGATGGGTTTTGACTGACTGAACAATTTCCCTCCATAGGACTCTGTCCATCATTAGCTCTTCTGCTTCCGTGATATTTAGAGTTCTAAGATCTGATGCTATGTTGTCTCTCCACCATGGTAGTGGTTTTCCTAATTTTGTGTTAAGTCTTCTGCTTTATTCACTCTGCAGTTTTCTGTAGAAACATCCATGCCTTGAGTCCCCGCCATTATTAAAATATTTTATTAAATTTTCTAACCATCAATATTATATTTTTGTATCTATAGGTTCCTGGGTGTCGGTCATTTAAATAAGAACTAAATTTCTAACGTTTCGGTTATTAATTAACAATAAATTTTGGTATGACATTAAAATTTTTACATCTAGTAAGAAAATTTCTTCTGTTTTTTTCGTTCTTTTCACTCTGCAATTATTAAAAATAAGCCGACCGACCCCCAGGAAACCATAGACACAAAAATATAATTTTGACGGTCAGGAAATTTAATGGAAATATTTTATTAATGCCAGGAACTCAAGGCATGGATGTTTCCACAGTAAACTACAGAGTGAAAAAAGATTCAAAAGACTAAACACAAAACTAGTCAAGGAAAAAACAGAAGAAATTTTCTTACTAGATGTAAAAATCTGAATGTCATGACAAAATTTATACAGAAATAAGTCTGATGATGGTTAATAAATAACCGAAACTTTACAAATTTAGAAAAAAGCCCTTGTTACACCTAGGAACCTATAGATACTTATATTTAAATGCATAAAAGTTAAAATAACTGAAAAATTATCTGACACTTCCAGAAAAAAGCGCAGCGTGACGGGAATCAAATTGAAAAGTGGGTATCACATTTCGTAACTACTTCTAAAAAAATGTTAGTGTCCTTTTTTTGGCCCACCGTACCAATATGGTATGGAGGAGTAATAAAATCGTAAAATTTTGACTTTTCTCAATTTTATCAAAAATGAGTTAGTAAGGTTCCAAAACACCTTAATCGACGAAAAAAAAAAGTTGTCGGTCGGTCTGTTGTCTGTCTGTATACACGATAACTCTTTATTTATTTATCTTTATTTAGTTAAAATTTGGAACAAAAGTTCTTTATAGGCTGAACATGAACTGATTTTGGATTATTGGGTGGTGGCAGTTGTAGGGGGAAAAGGGGGATAAAATAATTTTAAAAATTGTAACTTGAGAACAAGAGCTAGTAGCGATATACGGTTTTCAGACTTAAGTTTCCATGAATATGGACTACAAATTTTGTTATAAAGTTCAAATTCGTGGGAGCTTTAGTTTCCGAGTTATTTGAAAAAAAAATATAACAACTTTATAAGTAAAGCAGCTATTGATATGCGGTTTTTTCGAGATATTTTCATTTCCTTTTAACATAAAATATTTGATTTTTGGTGGACTATCCGTGCTTTCTAGCACCAATTTTTTTAAAATCAAATACATATTTTCCACTATCTCATAGAGGAGAAACACTGTCATTCGAATTTGTCAAAAAAGCAATTATAAAAATAGGTTTATATATAGCGGTGGTATGCGCAAATATACAGAAATATGGAGAAAATAAGGTCGATGTGAATTATTTATGTATATTGGCGCATATCACGGCTATATATATAAACCTATTTTTATAATTGCTTTTTTGACAAATTAGAATGACTGTGTTTTTTCCCTATGAAATAGTGGAAAATGAAAAATAGTTAGAAAAAATTGGTGCTGGAAATCACGGATAGTCCACCATACAATCAATTACTTCATGTTGAAAAGAAATGAAATTATCTCGAAAACTGTAGCTCTAAAAGATTTGAATGTTATAAAGAAATTTTTGAGTAATAATTACGAAAACCAAAATCTGAAAACGGTATACCACTAGCTGCTTTACTTCCAAAGTTATTATTTTTTTTTATATATTTTAACGTTTATAAACGTTAATTAAAGCTTCCACGAATTTGGACTTTATAACAAAATTTATTTCATATTCAAGGAAACTTAGATCTGAAAACCATATATCGCAACTTGCTCTTGTTCCAAATGTACAATTTTTTAAAATATTTTATACCCCTTTTCTCCCCTTCAACCCTTCACCACCCTAAAGTTAATAGGTTCACGCTCAGCCTCTGAAGAATTTTTTTACGAAATTTCGTTAAAATCGATAAAGGCGTTCTTGAGTTATTGTGTATAAAGGCAGACAACAGACCGACAAAAAACTTTTTTTTTTCATCGATTAAGGTGTTTTGGAACCTTAGTAACTCATTTTTGATAAAATAAAGAAAAGTCAAAATTTCACGATTTTAATAGTTTAATAGCTCCATAACATATTTTCAGTAGTAGTTAAGAAAAGTGATCACAAGTGGCAAAATTAAACAGGGTATAAAAAAAAGTATGAGTGCAATAATTGTACTGGAACGGTCAGATAATTTTTTAGTAAATTTTACTTTTATGCATTTAAATATAGATATCTATATGTTCCTGGGTGTCAGTTTTTCCTTGGCTAGTAGTTCCTGCCTTGTCTTGAGTTCCTTGCATTATTAAAATATTTCAATTAAATTTCCTGACCGTCAAAATGATATATTTGTATCTATAGGTTCTTGGGTATCGGTCATAATAACAAAGACTTATTTTTTATTAACTGCAGAGTGAAAAAAACGAAAAAAACCACAAGAAATTTTCTTACTAGATATAAAAATCTCAATGTCATACCAAAATTTATTGTTAATAAATAACCGAAACGTTACAAATTTAGAAAAAAAGCCTTTGTTCTTATTTAAATAACCGACACCCAGGAACCTATAGATACCAAATATAATATTGACGGTCAGAAATTTAATAAAATATTTTAATAGTGCCGGGGACTCAAGGCATGGATGTTTCTACAGAAAACTGCAGAGTGAATAAAAGATACAGAAGACTAAACGCAAAATTAAAAAGACCACAACTACGGTGGCGAGACAACATAGCACCAGATCTTAGAACTCTGAATATCACGGAAGCAGAAGAGCTAATGATGGACAGAGTCCTATGGAGGCAATTGTTCAGTCAGCCAAGACCCATCCTGGGTTGTAAAAGCTACAGAGAGAGGGAGAGCGAGAGAGATGTAAAAATCTAAATGTCATACCAAAATTTGTACAGAAATATGTCTGATGAAGATTAATAAATAACTGAAACGTTACAAACTTATAGAAAAAGGCTTTGTTATTATTTAAATGACCGACACTCAGTAACTTATAGAACAAAAATATAATTGACCGTCAGAAAATTTAACGGAAATATTTTAATAATGCCGGGGACTCAAGGCATGGATGTTTGTACAGAAAACTGCAGAGTAAAAACAAAGATACAGAATACTAAACACAAAACTAGCCAAGACAAAAAACAGAAGAAATTTTCTTACTAGGTATAAAAATCGGAATTTCATAGCAAAATTATACAGAAACATGTCTGACGATGGTCAATAAATAACCGAAACGTTACAAATGGAAAAAAAAGTATTTTTTATTATTTAAATGACAAATACCCAGGAATCTATATATATAAAAATATAATTTTGACGGCCAGGAAATTTAATGGAAATATTTTAGTAATGCCGGGGACTCGTTTCTACAGAAAACTGCAGAGTAAAAAAAAACAGAAGACTAAACACAAAACTAGCCAAGAAAAGAAATAGAAGAAATATTCTTGCCAGATGTAAAAATTTAATGTATACAGAAATATGTCGGATGATAAATAATAAATGACCGAAACGTTACAAATTTAGAAAAAAAGCCTCTGTTATTATTTAAATGACCGACACCCAGGAACCTTTATCTAAAAAATATAATTTTGACGGTCAGGAAATTTAATGGAAATATTTTAATAATGCCAGACTTCAAGCATGGATGTTTCTTCAGAAAACTGCAGAGTGAAAAAAAGATACAGAAGACTTAACACAAAACTAGTCAAGGAAAAAAACAGAACAAATTTTCTTACTAGATGCAACAATCTGAGGTCTTGCCAAAATTGATACAGAAATATTTCTGATGATGGTTTATAAATACCCGAAATATGGGAAATTTCGAAAAAAATATTTTTTTATTATCTAAATGACTGAACTGAGATGCAGGAACCTATAAATACAAAAACTAATCATCTAAGACACAAAAATTATATTGATAGGGTGAGCCAGCAAACAACGACTTTTTCAATTTCCCCCTATCTACAAAATATTTGTCTGATTTAAAAATTTGTAGCTATTTTAAAAAGATTTAAAAAAGGTCTTCTTGACCCACATCTGCAAACACTTCATGTATCGCTGTTGCAAATCTTAAATTTTGTATGTGAAGCCCTAAAAGTTATGAACTATTTAAAAGAGTGCTTTCAAATTTTGAAAATTAATTAAGTGTTGAATCATTGAACGTAAAACGGATATGGTACGTTCACTGCCCGTTTTTTCAATAAACTTTTTTTAGGCCTTTACCTGACGGATAAAACCCTTTTTAAAAAAATGCTTTAACAAGCTGTTGTAATAAATTAACTTCTATTTCCGTACATACTCCTTTTTTAATGGTTTTAGTTTTTCTTTGTTCCTTTTCCCTTTTTCCCTAAATTACTCTTAGTTAGGTCTATGTAAAATTATATTATAGTCTTGCGGTGTTGCCATTTAATGAGGGTACAACTAACCCATTGTTAATATTTCTAGGCGATATATACCGAGGTGACCGTTATAAAAATCTGAAAATAGCGACATCGGCGCCAACGGTGATATGACGAACTAAATCATACAAATAGTAGGTATGTTACAAGTGACTTCCAACACAAATTTTACCACATGCTCCTCTATGAATGGCTAAAGTTCCAAGGTAAAACCCTATGACCTCCGAATTCGGAGGTCACAACGTAATATATGAGGTCACACCATTTCACCGTTGGCGCTATTTTCAGATTTTTATAATGGGTGCTAAGTCACCTCAGTATATATTGCCTAGAAATATTAACAATGGGTTAGTTGTGACCTCATTAAATGGCAAACTAAGAACATTCTAGCAGTTATTTCTGTGATTTTGTCTTAAAAAGAAACAAAGAAAAACTAAAACCATTAAAAAAGGAGTATGGACTGAAATTGAAGTTAATGTAATAAAAGAACATATCAGAGCATTTAAAAAAAGGGTTTTATCCGTCAGGTAAAGACCTAAAAAACTTTATTAAATACGGGCAGTTTTACTTTCTATGATTCAACGCTTATTTAAAACCAGTAGATGTAAAAATAAATAAGCTTTTTACCTATTCCTTTATTGCTCATTAGAAGTAATACCTCTATTATTTTTTTTCTATATTTTAGTTTAATATCCGCAACCGAAAGGCCCTAAATTTTGACATAAGTTCAGTTTCTGTGAGCTTAACATACTTACTATTGTTCTCTTTCTCTAAATGCATTCGTCTGAGAGAGATCTAGCATACCAAAGAAATACCCGCCTGTACACCGATCGACCCCGCAGTCTCTATCTTCTTGAAATAGTTACCTCTAATATTTTTCCTGCTATGGGTAGTAATATATAATCTCTCTCAGATGAATGCATTTAGAGAAAGAGATCAGTAAACTATGTTAAGCTCTCAGAAATGGACCTATACTGGACGCGCACATGAAAATAAGCAACACAGACACATATGTTATTTTAAAGACGATTTATTGAGAAAAATAACGTAAAAATAAATTTTGGAGGCCGTAAACTAAAGATCAAAGTGAATGACATAATCGGGGGGTACCCGAGGTGCACCAGTTATTAGTAGTTTTATTACTTTTATAGTCGTTCCTGCTGATGAAATCATACGTTTAAGGCAGGTAAGAATCCACGACAATTTTAAGTTAGTTCCTTCACTTAGGCAGGTTTTTATTGCGTATCCAAGTAATCAAAGTGTTACCGAAAATGTTGGGCCTATTGGCACATCAAGTCAGGTAATTAATTATACTTTTTGTTTCGTTTTAGGTTAGACTACGTCACTTATCCCTCTCCTTAATTATGCTGTGAAGAGTGGTTAGTCCAGGATCTCTACCAACACTAGCTTAGATGAACTTTGGGTTGGTACATCTCGGAACGTATGATATGCAACTTAGCAGATGTAGGCAGTGGTGTTTGTTAAAAGCGAGTATAGGGTATAGAGAAAATCTACACTGGTAAAAGAAGGCCTCAGATGTTATAGGGCCTTAAAAGTGTCCAAGCAGACAGGCTCGGGTGAAATATTTTTGGCCAAGAATTTTGTGTTCAGAAAATATATAAAATCAACAAACTTTGCCCAAGTGTAAATACTTTAATGAAGCCACTTGAAACAATATTTACGAGAAATTCCTAGAGGGAAAATCAGCGAAAGGACTCTTTCTTTTTCTCCCTGTTACAAAAATTCCAGAAGAAGGAAAGAAAACACTAGCGTTATTTTATTTTACTGCACATGCTTTTGACAGCTGAAGTCCTCTGACTGACACTGAGAATACTTTGTCTTTGTGTAATTGTTGAAGGAAATTTGTATTTTTGGAGAAAAATTAGTGCAATTAGTGCAAGTGCAAATGAAGGCTATATAAAACTAGGGGAAGTGATTCTGAGATAATTTTTACCCAAAAGTTTTAGTGTGAGTTTACCTGTCTCATGAGAAGTGACTTATGTAATTTTCTTTAAAATAAACCGTTCTATTCTTAATTTTCGGTGGTTTTATTAGTGTTTTCGAGAAAATGCATTTCAAAGTTGAATGATTTATTTCAAGGTATGCTCTTCCAGAACCTGATTAACTCAATTTAATTTGACAGATAATTATTTATTTGTCGAAAGACGAAAGGATGAACCATAGGGTTAAAAAAGAGTTTGGCTTTTTACTTTTTAAAAATCCATTTGAATTTGATGTTGAAATAGTGACTTAAAAAAGTTAATTGAAAAGTCAAACATTACAGGCAATCAAAAAACAGTTTTTTGGCCTACTCAATGGAACTTTCACATCAGACGTTTTGAGATGTACCAACCCAAGTTCATCTAAGCAAGTGTTGTGGTGGAGATCCTGCACCAAATCACTTTTCACTTTCAAGCCTAACCTAAAACCAAACAGAAAGTATAATTAATTTTACCAGCATTATTACCTACATTTTAGCTTATTTTCCCTCTAGGAATTTCCTATAAATATTGTTTTAAGGCCTTTTTTTACCAGTGTAGATTCTTACTAAACACAATACGCGCTTTTAACAAAAACCACTGCCTTACAGTTGCTAAGTCTCATATCAGACGTTTTGAGATGTACCAACCCAAAGTTCATCTAAGCAAGTGTTGTGGTGGAGATCCTGAACCAAACCACTTTTCCCAGCATAAATAAGGAGACGGATAAGTGACGTAGCCTAACCTAAAACCAAACAAAAGGTATAATTAATTTTACCAGCATTATTACCTGACATGATGTGCCAATAGGTCCAACATTTACAAATACTAGGAACTAACTTAAAACTCCCGTGTATTCTTACCTGCCTTAAACGTAGGATTTCATCAGCAGGAATGACTATAAAAGTAACAAAAGTACTAATAACTGGTTCACCTCGGGTACCCCCGGATTATGTCATTCACTTTGATCTTTTACGGCAATTATGAACAATCCAATGTTATGAACTCTACAATTGATTTTCACATTATTTTTCGCCATAAATCGTCTTTAAAATAACTTCTGTATCAGTGTTGCTTATTTACATGTGCACGTCAAGTATAGGTCCCTTTCTGCGAGCTTAACATAGTTTATTGTTCTCTTTTTCTAAAAGTTTCGTCTGAGAGATATCCAGTACACTACCCATACCAGTAAAAATATCAGAGGCACCTATCTCAAGAAGATAGAGGGGTCGATAGGTCGTCAGGCGGGTATTTCTCTGGTATACTGTAAATCTCTCCGACGAATGCATTTAAAGAAATAGAACAATATTAACTATGTTAAGCTTAATCAAGCTTAAAATTTAGGGCCTTTCGTTTGTGCGTAATAAACTAAAATATAGAAAAAAAAATAATAGAGGATATATTAGTGCTTATGAACAATAATGAAATAGGTATAAAACTTATTTATTTTTACATTTACTGGTTTTAAATAAGAGTTGAATCATAGAACGTAAAACGGGTATGGTACGTTCACTGGCCATTTTTTCAATAAAGTTTTTTAGGTTCTTTACCTGACGGATAAAACCCTTTTTTAAAAAATGCTGTAACATATTATTTTAATAAATTAACTTCAATTTCCGTCCGTGCTTTTTTAATGGTTTAAGTTTTACTTTGTTTCTTTCTAAGACAAAATCACAGAAACTACAGCTAAATTATTCTTAGTTAGGTCTATGTAAAATTATATCAAACTCTTGCGGTGTTGCCATTTAATAAGGTCACAACTAACCCATTGTTAATATTTCTAGGCGATATATACTGAGGTGATTTAGAACTAATTAAAAAATCTGAAAATAGCGACAACAGCGCCAGCACAAATTTTGCCACATGCTTACTACCACCTTCCTCTATGAATGGCCAAAGTTTCAAGGCAAAACCCTATGACCTCCGAATTCGGAGGTCATAACGTAATATATGAGGTCACATAATACCGGGTTTACCAAATTTGGAGGTCACTTGTTACCTTTTTACATATATATATATATATATATATATCCATATAAAAATATATTTATATATATTTATATTTATATTTATCCGAATACGTTTTCCTACCAACTTGAGATCCGAATAAAATTTGGACAACCCGAGATCCACCAGAACGGACAGAGATTTTAAAGGATATATTATAAATACTTTCTCCACACCTTAAATATAAGGCGAAACAGCTGAGAGGGGTAAAGAAATATGGTTTTTATTATTTTTTTTAAATAAGGTAGACCGAGGTCCGATTATAATTTGCGCAAAAGTAGAGATCCTCGTGTGTATAAATAGTGGAGTATATAGCAAGGTGAGATCCGGCGGTATTGCCAGGCTTACAGGTGTCATAATATTAATAATAACCCTTCAATCAATCAACTATAAAGGCACAGGTCAAACCACTTGACCTAAAGTTATGAAAATTTAAACACATATTGGAAAGGATTTATTAAAATTTTACCTCTAAGGAAGTCAAAATAGGTGTTGAAATTATAAAGAGGGTTTTGCATATCTCGAAAACGAAAAGCCGCAGAGATCTTAAAATTAATATGTAGATTCTACTAATAAAATAAGTAAACACTTGCTTTGGTATTTTCCGAAATTTCAAATGGGGGTGGAGAATAAAAAAGTAGCAGAGGTTTAAAAATTAGTATTGTATACTCTACTAATAAAATAGATGGACACGAGTTTTAGCGTTTGTCTACCAACCCCGTATTAATAGGGGAGATTATCCCCCATATTTGATAAAAATTTTGATCTGGTTAAATATGGGTTTTTGGGTATCAAACTGAAGGAAACAAAGTCCGGAATCGAAAAGTATTGACCGAGTAAAATATGGGTTGTGTGGTATTAATTTAAAGGAAATAAAGTCCGTAATCGAAAAGAGTGCTTCTTCTATTATTTTTTCAATTTTTTGTTACCCCTCTCCTTCTCCCACCACCATGTTCGATAAAAACAGGGAACTGTTAAATAATAAGTTGCCTATAAAACCGGAATCAAAGAAAGTGTTTTTTTTGCAAAAAAAAATTATTATAAGAATTTGGCTGAATTATTTGGATTTCGGACGAGTACATACATGCTTTATTTCATTATTCAAATCGTTTCACGAGAACAAAAGTTATGACCAAGAAACCGGAAAAACTTCAGGCAAAGCGGATATTCGAGTAGATGGAAGGGTTTAAGGGGCTAACGGGTTTGAGGGCATGAAAGTGGGGTAAGGTCGAGAAGGAGGAGGAATCTATAGTTTTAAAAACGCGAACGAAGTCACGGGCGGCTGGTACCTAATAAAATTAGGTTCCGAGTGTTTTCAGTTGAGAGGTGCTTGTTAAATGTTTAAATGTAATCGCCGTTCCAAACCAATACTCCAAATGACATATTTGGTCCGAAAGTACACTTGATTTAAAAAAAAAAACGCATACATGCAGTCACAAAATTCACCTTTCTAAAAGTGTATAATATATACGGACTATCAGCTGATATGCCTAAAAACTTCAGCAGTACGAAAATTTGTCATATTGTTTAAAAAAGGTCTCTAATACTGAAAATATTTTTTTACTTAAATGAAAGGCAACCTTATTTTATATTAAATTAGCAAAAATAACGTTTTAATAAGGTCCTTATTGAACAATATCAAATTATCACTCAAGTAACGAACGAAGGCTGTTCTATAAAGAGGGCGGTAAACCATTTTGGAGTTGATAAAATAACAAGAATATGATGGAAACAGCGCTGGATTGAAAACAATTTGACGAATAGGAAACTGGGATTAGGACAAAAACGATGGTAATTATTTTAACTTAAAAAAGAAGTAAAATAAATGATTTAGTATTTAATAGGATCACCATTTTTCTCTATTACAAGCTGCAAACGTCTGGGCATTGAAAAGATTAAATTTTGAAAATACTGAAGGTCTTCTGAGAGCTGATCCAATGCGCGATAAATACCATCGCTTAACTCTTCAGCATTTCGTGGTCTCCAATTCCTTTGGTATATTATTTTAACGATTTGACCCCATATATTTTCCATTGGGTTAAGGTCAGGGCAGTTGGCTGGCCAAGGAAGTATTTCTATGTTATTATTCTGAAACCATTGGCGTACAACCTCAATTTGGTTTGTATATTCGGGTTCAAATCTAGAATTTGGTGGACGATAAACTAAAATTCTCCTACTGCTTGAAGATGATTGAAAAATTTTTTCGTCAGCGAAAACCACCCTCTCCCAGAAGTCAGTATCACGAAGAATGTTGTTCAGTGCAAAAATCACTCTGGACTGTTCTCGTTCTTCTGTTACAAAAGGCTTCTTTGCAGCAACTCGACAAGAGACTTCTGATTTCGTTACTCTTCCATTTACTGTGAACGCGGAAGTAATGTTACATTAGCTACTTCAACCGACGTTGAAAAAGAATTTTGTCTGAGATGGTCAATAAGTCCCTCATCTTGCACTTCAGAACTTAATTTTGGTCGTCCTGATCCATCTTTCCTATCCGTACAATTATTTTCAATCCAGCGCTTTTTCCATCGCATTATCATAATTTTATCAACTCCAAAATGGGTGGCCGCTCTTTTTATAGACCAGCCGTCTTCCATAACTCGAGTGATAATTTGAACTTTTGTAAATGTTGATATCTGTGGCATTTTTAAGGATGTCACACTATATTTTAAGCTGTCAGGCATACTAAGCTGGTGGTGCCTTATAATAGTATACACTAATAGAAAGCTAAATTTTGTGGCATAGGAAAAAATGCATGTATGAGTTTTTTTTTTAAATCAAGTGTAAATTTTTTGATTCGATGAATCAACTTTTGTTTCCGTGAAGCAATTTCGATGCTATAAATCCAATGCACAGCCAGAAATTTTAGGAATGCAGTAGTAAAACTGCAATCAAAATCGGTTCAGATGTTTTTGCGCGATGCTGGAACAAACAAAGCAAAAATCTAAAAGTTGAATATTTGAATCTCGTTTTGGTTAAAAGCCAACAATTTTTAAAAATCATTTAAAGTATAGAAAGTATTTCTAGATATTTATTATATTTATAGGAGACCTATTAGCTTTACAAATTTAAACTTTTTAGATTTTAACTTTATCAAAAAAAAGTATTTTTGATGACATTTGCGAGAAAGACACTTTTCGACAAAATTAAGATTTTTGTAGCACGCGCCCTCTTCGAGGGTTGTGTCTCACCTCCAGAACTTTAATAGAGGAAGTAGATCAAGTGGCACCTTGTTTTGATAGTATTTTAATTCTCTTTAAAAACCTTTTATTTTTTCTCAAATCGATACATTCGCTCTCAAATATTTGCTTTAAAAATTACCATAGGCCGGTTGAAAAACATTTTTTTACAATTTTTCGTAATATTTTAATTTTCTTTCTCAAACACGTCGATTATGTTTTTTATTAAAATGCTTTTTCTAAAATTAAAAGTTTGGTAGAACGCACCCCCTCCGAGGGGGCGTATCATCCCAGAATCTAATTAGGGAAAGTAGGTCGAGTGGCACCTTGTTTTGATTTTGTTTCTCTTAAAATCGATTGAGTCATTTTCAAGATATTTGCTTTTAAAATTACCATGAACAAATTTAAAAATCATCTTTTAACTACCCGAGAAAAATATGCAAATGAGGAGGCAGGAATTATTTGGCTTTACAACTTATAATTTATAAAAATTAGACTAACAGTAAAATGTTACTGCTGCTAAAAAAGCGTATAATTTAAATTGCTCTTCCCAAACAATTTTTTTCCGCTATCAACGCAGTGAACCCTAGCACTAAAGAAGATAATCGAAAAGTATTTCAAAATTACTGGCTAATTTTCTACAGCAAAAATATATTTTTGGCTAATGCTCTTTTTTTGTTGAACCAGCTAGACTATTGCCAATGACATATTTTTTTTAAAGCAGCGTAAAATATGTTCTTTTGATTTAAAAATGATTCATTCTTTAGAGGCTATTGCGATCGTCAAAAAAAAAGTGTTTTATTTTAACTAAAAATAAGGTTTTTGGGTCAAAAATGACCAAATTACAAAATTAACAGGATTACTCAAAAACCACTCTACCGATAGATTTGGAATTTGGCACAAAAAATATTTGTCAGCAGGGGGTGAGCTGATAAGTTATTGGTGGGGGTGGAGGGTTGTGAAGAGGATAGAAATGGGGGTTAAACTTTTTAAAATATCGTAATTCGCGAACCGTAGCAGTTAGCATCACAAGGTTTTCACTCTAAGATGGATTATTGTACGTTTTATAAAAACTGTATTTAATTCTGTTAGATCCGTAGTTTTTAAAATATTAGCAAAAACCAAAAACCTACCTTTAAAAACCGTAACCCACGAAGTGTAGCAGCTAAGGATACACGGATTGAATATTTAGACGGATAATTACATTTTCAGCAAAAACTGTATCAATGTTAAAGTTTCAGATTCGTAATGTTTGAGATTTCTACCTTTAAAAACCGTAACCCACGAAGTGTAGCAGCTAAGGATACACGGATTGAATATTTAGACGGATAATTACATTTTCAGCAAAAACTGTATCAATGTTAAAGTTTCAGATTCGTAATGTTTGAGATTTCTAGAAAAATAAAAATATCTAGAAAAATGTACTTATAAAAACCTAACTCACGAACCGTAGCAGCTTGCGACACACGATTTTCACATTAAGATAGATAATTCAATTTTCAAGCAAAAATAAACTAAAAACTTTTAGAATTTTTTTTTTAAAGATTTTATGGATGGCTATATGTATCTGCTTGCGCCATTTATTTTATATATAATAGTAAGCCTTATTAAAAAGCCAGGCATATTACGATATTTCTTAGTAAAATTGTCAACAAAAATATAACTTTCTCTATAAACAATTAAACGTAAAATGCTCGCCTTTACCCGAAACATTACTTTTTCGCTGAAAAAAATCGTAATTTAGAATATACATTAAAAAAGGAGCAAGGCGAGCTCCACAACATGGTCAGCTCACCGGACCTCGACTAGGTTACATTTATCAAACTTATACACATCACTACTGGCGCCCCTACAGCTTGGGTTTGCGCACTACCAGTGTATAAATTTGGAAAAAAATGGAAAAAACGAGATCCGACGAAAAATTTGCCAGGAAACAGGGCTGGACTTAAGAAGTCCAACAAACTCGATATACACGTTCGTTCAAAAATGATCTCGTCTTGCCTACTTTTAAATTAAAATGATTTCGGCATGCCTATTTATAAATCTATACATATGTATGTGAACTGACGTGTACCGAGACTTTTTAGTATACCGTTCGCCTAGTTCCAAGACTTTTATCGTTTTTGGGGACCGACCTGGAAGTTTTATTTGCTGTTCGTCGAGTTTCGAGACATGTCTTGGAAAACGTTTCAGGTATATGAATTACGACGTCTTCCAGGACTACATAATAAAAAAACAACTTTAGTCTCATTCAAGACCATTATTAGTACTTGATTGAAACAAAAATATTTGGGGGTCCTAATTTTCACTACTACAGAACAAGACTCACAATACAAATGGATGATTGAACTTAGAAACTACTAAATGCAGGGGAAACGCAACCGCCCTCACCCTTAACTCAATACATGGCAAAATTGCTAGGAAAATGTATCTTAACTACAAATCAATGTGAGGTAGAAGCATTTTTAGATACCACTTGAGATAAAAAAAAAAATCACAAAATGATGTAATTAAGTAGTTGAAAAAGTAAGATGAACTTTGCTTAGTATTGAGCAATTCGCAAAGCCAGCAATGGTAGTTTTTCTACGAGTATTTCATTCATCTGTCAAAATGAAGATATAAACAATAAAATGACAAGTTTGAATTGTTGATTTTGACCAATCAGAGCAAAATTTGGCGATATTTAGCACTAGTGCAAATTATCGATGTCGAAAATGATTAAATTTCTTATGAATCAGAAATTTTTCTGTGCGTCGTTCTTTTTCACCTTCCTAAACACTTATGCTTTGAATGATTTTAAAATTTGATTCACGAAATTCGCTAATAAAACACAACTTTTGCATTAAAAATTAATCGGTAATTTTAGACAAATTTGCTCGTTTGCATTTTAAACTAACAGGCACTCTTCGAGATTTATTATTAGTATTAATAGCTAGTGGCTAAAATAGTGCTTTTTTTACAAGCGTTGGTTTAACTAACGAGCAAAGCGAGGTATTTAAAAACGTGAGTAAAAAAGCACAGTTTAGCCGCGAGTTGTTAACACTATTTTTTTTAATACCTTTATAAAAAATCCAAGAAAAATAGGAAAATACTTTTAAAAATCTCGAGAACGAAGTGCACTTCTCGCAACACACCATTTTTATATTATAAATGAAGGCGGCTGGTAAATGAAGTAACAATCGTTTCCATAGCAATGTTAAATGATTTTTTCGAAAATATAATTGGTGAAAACTGACGGAAATCTTTTTTTGCAACCGTGATCAAAAAAAAAGTTTCTTTGCATCGCGCGGGAACCAAAAAAGCGCTTCTTTAGTTAGCTGCAGACAGTTACTAAAATCATGATTTTCATGAAGGTATAAAAAAGGTATTTTCCTGTTTTTTTTGGATTTTTTGATAAAGGTATTTAAAAAAATAGTATTAAAAACTCGCCGCTAAACTGTGATTTTTTTTACTCGCGTTTTTAAGTACCTCGCTGCGCTCGTTATTTAAAACCACGCTTGTAAAAAAGCACTATTTTAGCCACTAGTTGTTAAAACTACTATTTGTCATCAACAATTAAATACAAAGTGCTATATCTATATAAATGTCCTGGAAATCATCAAATTACATAATATAAAGTAATTTTATTAGAAACATGATTTTTTTAAAAATAACATGAGTAATAGGTAATTACTTTTATTCATGAAAAAATATACCTTTACTGAAAAAACTACTTTGGTAAAAAAAAACAGAAATGTAAAGCTTGTAGTTCTAAAAAAAATACATTTATGCATAAGAAATGTGGTCTCTAGAACTGTTTTGAATCAATTTCAAGGTGTTTTTCACTTTTAGATATTAGTGGATGATCTCAGAAACTAATAAACTCAGGGCAACAACCGCAACCGCCCTAAGCCGTCACTCAATACATGGCAAAATGGCTAAAAAATGTACCTTAACTACAAATCAGTGTGAGGTAGATTTTTTAGATGACACTTGAGATAGAAAAAGAAAAAAAGAAAATGATTTAATTAAGATACTTGGAAGAGTAAGATGAACTCTGGTTAGGTAGTGCTAAGTAAAATGCTTACATTTAAGCAATTCGCTAAAGCCAGCAATGGTAATTTTTCTAGGAATGTATTATGGCCTACCGTGAAAGTTAACCATTTTGTGATATTTTGAAGATATTTTACTTAAGGTGAAAACAATGAAATTCTATGAGGATTGTAGGTCTGTGATAGGAGATACGAGGTATAAAAGAACGTATGTCTACGAAACACCTCCGGAGAATTTTTCTCGTAACTTGAAAAGTACTTCGCAGATTTTCGTGATAAGGATGTCATCTAAAAGGTACTTAAATACTGCACAGAGGCGTTACCAGGTATATAATTTAAGGAACTTGAGTTGGGAAGGTTAGTTTAAAAAAAAATACATGAATGAGATCAAAATGTATTTGTCTTTTATTTTCTCTAATGGTTTTCCTTAAGGGTTAGTCGTATTTAAAAGGTAATTTAAGGGCGTAGGTAGAATATAATTTAGGGGGGGCTTGGGCTTTAAATAGTCAATAAATAGAAAAAATGTTAAAAGCAAAAACCAACTCTATTTTTTTGCATTAAAATTTTTTATCTATCTTTAATTAATAAGTCTAGTTTGTTCTAGTAGTAGAAGTATTTAACAAATAAGGCAAAAAGTGAATATTTTAAAAATTGTAGAATTACCCAGTGTCGGTGGTTTTCCTTAAAACGAATTAAACTTCTACGTCGTGGACACTCACAAACCCTCAAAATTGGGATAAAAAACGGTTTTTCTCTTAAATCTCGACTGCTATTGGTTCAACAATTTTAGGTAGGAAACATCCACCGATTTCTAACTTGAAACGTTGTCTTTTAGGTGCAGCACTTTAAAAGGCAAGTCATTTTATATTATGTTCTAAAAATTTTAAAATGTGACCATTTTTGGTTAATTTTTTTCTTTAATTCCTTTGGTAATTAATTACAATAATGTGGAAAATAGTTTGTGGATTCCTAATTTGCTGACCCGGTCGCATTCTACTGACCGGTTACTTCCGGGAAAAAATTTGCTGACCACGATATATACGTTGATGCTTAACTGAAATAGAACACCCTCGCACAAATTTTACCCCCCCCCACCCCCCACTCCTGTAGAGATATCAACAAAACTTATATTAATTATATAAAAGCTTGCTGACCGGGCATTTCTAGATCGAAATTTTGCTGACCACGATATGCACGTTGAGCCCGAACTCAAATAGAACACCTTCGCACAAATTTTACACCCCACCCCCCCCTGTAGAGATATCAACATAAATTATATAAAAGCTTGCTGACGGGGCATTTCTAGATCGAAATTTTGCTGAGCACGATATATACCTTGCTTCTTAACTCAAATAGAACACCCTCGCAGAAATTTAATCCCCCCTCCCCTCACCCCTGTAGAGATATCAACAAAACTTATATTAATTATATTAAAGCTTGCTGACCGGGCATTTCTAAATCAAAATTTTGCTGACCACGATATACACGTTGATCCCGAACTCAAATAGAACACCTTCGCATAAATTTTACCCCCCACCCTCCCTGTAGAGATATCAACAAAAATTATATAAATTATGTAAAAGCTTGCTGACCGGGCATTTCTAGATCGAAATTTTGCTGACCAAAATATATACGTTGATTCCTAACTCAAATAGAACACCTTCGCACAAATTTTACCACCCCACCTTCCACCCCTGTTGAGATATCAACAAAACTTATATTGATTATATAAAAGCTTGCTGACCGGGCATTTCTAGATCGAAATTTTGCTGACCACGATATACACGTTGATCTCGAACTCAAATAGAACACCTTCGCACAAATTTTACCCCCCACCCCCCCTGTAGAGATATCAACAAAAATTATATAAATTATATAAAAGGTTGCTGACGGGGCATTTCTAGATCAAAATTTTGCTGAGCACGATATATACGTTGCTCCTTAACTCAAATAGAACACCTTCGCACAAATTTTACCCCCCCCCCTCACGCCTTGCCCCCAATAACACAAGTTGCAGTATATCAAATGCCCCTGAACGTTCATAAAACAGTTTTTATACCTTTTTCTTGGAACGTTCTAGGGACGTACTTTTTAGGTCTATGGCCTATGAGGCTATAGATCAAAATGATTTAAAGGAATGATAAAAAACGTCCCCTGACCAAAAATTTTTGTGAAGGTGTTCTATTTGAGTTTGGGATCAACGTGTATATCGTGGTCAGCAAAATTTCGATCTACAAATGCCCGGTCAGCAAGCTTATATATAATTTACATAATTTTTGTTGATATCACTACAGGGGTGGGAGGTAAAATTTGTGCGAAGGTGTTTTATTTGAGTAGGATCAACGTATATATCGAGGTCATCAAAATTTCGATCTAGAAATGCCCGGTCAGCAAGCTTTTATATAAGTTTTGTGGATATCTTTAAATGGGTTGGGGTGGGGGGTGGGGTAAAATTTGTGCGAGGGTGTTCGATTTTAGTTAAGAATCAACCTATATATCGTGGTCAGCAAAATTTCGATCTAGAAATGCCCGGTCAGCAAGGTTTTATATAATTTTTGTTGATATCTCTACAGGGGTGAGGGGTGGTGGGTAAAATTTGTGCAAAGTTGTTCTGTTTGAGTTTGGGATCAACGTGTATATCGTGGTCAGCAATATCTCTACAGGGGTGGGGGTAAAATTTGTACGAGAGTGTTCAATTTGAGTTAAGGATCAACGTATATATCGTGGTCAGCAAAATTTCGATCTAGAAATGCCCGGTCAGCAAGCTTTTATGTAAGTTTTGTGGATATATTTAAAGGGGTGGGAAGTGGGGAGGTAAAATTTGGGCGAGGGTGTTCTATTTGAGTTACGGATCAACGTTTATATCGTGGTCAGCAAAATTTCGATCTATAAATGTTCGGTCAGCAAGCTTTTATATAATTTATATAATTTTTGTTGATATCTCTACAGGGGGGGGGTAAAATTTGTCGAAGTTGTTCTATTTGGGTTTAGGATCAACGTATATATCGTGGTCAGCAAAATTTCGATCTAGAAATACCCGGTCAGCAAGCTTTTATCTAATTTATAAAATTTTTGTTTTGATATCTCTACAGGGGTGGGGGTGGGGGTAAAATTTGTGCGAGGGTGTTCTATTTGAGTTAAAATTTCGATCTAGAAATGCTCGGTAAGCAAGCTTTTATGTAAGTTTTGTGGATATCTTTAAATGGGTTGGGGGTGGGGGGTGCGGAGGTAAAATTTGTGCGAGGGTGTTCTATTTGAGTTAAGGATCAACGTGTATATCGTGGTCAGCAAAATTTCGATCTAGAAATGCCCGGTCAGCAAGCTTTTATATAAGTTTTGTGGATATCTATACAGGGGCGTGGGGGAGGGGTAAAATTTGTCCAAAAGTGTTCTATTTGAGCTAAGGATTAACGTATATATCTGGTCAGCAGAATTTTGATCTAGAAATTCCCGGTCAGCAGAATTTCAATCTAGAAATACCCAGTCAGTAGAATTCGACCGGGTTAGTAAATTAGGGACGACCAATATTTTGATATAGTTTTTTTATTCATTTCTATTTTATCTAGTTATGCTAGAGTTTTCGGGTCTTTTAGTCACATTAATATTTTTTATAAATAAATTTAAATAATTTATTTATTTACCCTTTCCTATGGACTGGTTAGTTGAAAAACTGTTTCTGCTGTGTTTTCTTTGAAATTTTTAGCATGGTATTTGGGAACCGTTACTTATAAGAGTTTTGCCTCGTGCAGTCTTTGGGTTCATCACTTACCAAAACGCTACTTAATCTGGAATTCATTGTTTTTTTCTTCGAAAAGTTGTTTATTTTGATAAATACATTGCTTATTTGTTTTCCAACCAAATCTTTTATTTTGCATCAGCAAATTTATTTAAAACCCCATATAGCTTATAAGTCATATGTTTACCTACCTACCTTTTGTCTCCTGAAAAGCTTATTTTTACCAAACTTTTATGTCCCTAAGGGCACAATTTGTTTTATTTCTCTTTAAGTGACCACACAAAATTGATGGTCTTGGCACTAAGTTTGACTACTGTTAAAGAGACTCTGATAAAGGTACGTCAAATATATATGTTGATATTTATATCAATGTGCGCTATGCATATCTTTGTGTGAATTTTGGCTAGCCAGTACAGAGTGTTTTGACGAACCCTGCTAAGTACATTGATTTTTACCTTTCATTGCCATGTTTTATCTATGCCTTGCTTTATCTATCTTGTACCTCTTATTTTTTTCTTTGCTAAATAAAACCTAGATTCGACTTAACGGCCTAACGAAAAAATATTTTCCTACATTTTAATTTAATAAAAATACCTATTTTCTTTAACCACTTGGCGATTTTAGTGTGAACACTATATGAGCATTTATTGATTGTCTTTCCTTCTAGCTTAGTCAGGAATTTTGGTATTATTTTTTAACGACTACTCTAGAGTAAGGCAAGCAATATCTTAAATTTCTGTTTGTTTCTTCGAAAAGTTGTATATTAATTTTCTGTTATAAGGTTTATGACATATTTCATTATATTAAATGCTAGATTATAAAAAAATATAAAAATTCCTAATTTCCTGGCTAAAAAACATTATGTAGCATTATTTGTTGAATTTTTTATTTTGATAAATACATTGCTTATTTGTTTTCCAACCAAATCTTTTATTTTGCATCAGCAAATTTATTTAAAACCCCATATAGCTTATAAGTCATATGTTATTTCAATTTTGAAAGCAGTAAACAGTGTGTTTTGATAAAAAAAAAGTGAACGACAGTGAGAAAGAAAACATCGAAATAGGTAAGCAAAGAAAATTTTTCTCAATTGCAAAGAATCTACGACCCATTTAGCCATGGCAAAGGTTTTTTAAAAGCTCACCCAACTTTTTGGTCCATAAACTTTATTTTAACAAAAGTCTGAATACACCCTAAAAAGTCTGGAAAGACTCTGAAAATGTCTAGATACTCTTGGAAACGCCTGGAAAGACCCTGGAAAAGTCTGGAATCACGCTGGAAATGTCCGTAAAGACCCTGGAAAAGTCTGGAAAGAGTCTGGAAAAGTCTGGATACACCCTGGAAAAGTCTGGAAGGACGTGGAAAACTCTGCATACACTTTAGAAAACTCTGGAAAGACCTTGGAAAAGTCTGGAAGACCTTGGAAAAGTCTGGATATACTCTGGAAAAATCCGGAAAGATCCTGGAAATACACTCTGGAAAAGTCTGAAAATACCCTGGAAAAGTATGGATGCACTCTGCAAAAGTCTGGAAAGATCCTGGAAAAGTCTGGAAAGACCCTGGAAGAGTCTGGAAAGACCCAAGAAAAGTTCGGATACACTCTGGAAAAGTCTGGAAAAGTCTGGAAAGTCTGGATACACTCTGGAAAAGTCTGGAAAGACCCTGGAAAAGTTTGTATATACTCTGGAAAAGTCTGGAAATACCTGAAAAATTCTAGATACACTCTGAAAAAGTCTGTTAAGACCCTGGAAAAGTCTGAATACATTATTGAAAAGTCTAGAAAGACCCTGGAAAGGTCTGTATATACTCTGGAAAAGTCTGGAAAGGCCCTAGAAAAGTCTGGATACACTTCGGAAAATTCTGGAAAGACCATGGAAAAGTGTGAATACACTCTGGATAATTCTGAAAAGATCCTGGCAAAGCGTGAATACTGGAAAAGTCTGAATACATTATTGAAAAGTCTAGAAAGACCCAGGAAAGGTCTGTATATACTCTGGAAAAGTCTGGAAAGGTCCTAGAAAAGTCTGGATACACTTCGGAAAAGTCTGGAAATACCCTGGAAAAGTCTGTATACACTCTGGAAAAGTCCGGAAAGGCCCTGGAAAAGTCTTGTAAGACCCTGGAAAAGTCTGGATACACTCTGGAAAATTCTGCAGAGACCTTGGAAAATTCTGGAAAGGCTCTGAAAAAGTATGGAAAGACCCTGGAATAGTCTAAATACACTCTGGAAAAATATGGAAGGACCCTAGAAAAGTCTGAATATACTCTGGAGAAGTCTGGAAAGAACCTGGAGAAGCCTAAATACATTCTGGAAAAGTCTGGAAAGACACTGGAAAAGTCTGGATACACTCTGGAAAAGTCTGGAAAGACCCTGGAAAAGTCTGGATACACTCTAGAAAAGTCTGGATATACTCTGGAAAAGTCTGGAAAGACCCTGGAAAAGTCTGGATACACTCTGGAAAATTCTGGAGGGACCCTGGAAAAGTCTGAATATACTCTGGAGAAGTCTGGAAAGAACCTGGAAAAGCCTAAATACATTCTGGAAAAGTCTGGAAAGACACTGGAAAAGTCTGGATACACTCTGGAAAAGTCTGGAAAGACCCTGAAAAAGTCTGGATACACTCTAGAAAAGTCTGGATATACTCTGGAAAAGTCTGGAAAGAACCTGGAAGAGTCTGGGTACACTCTGGAAAAACCTGAATACAATTTAAACATCCCAGAACAGTGTGGATACACCTAAGAAAAGTTTGGATATACCCTGGAAAAGTGTGACCGACTCAATTTAACCCATATGTATATGAGTAGTGTAGTATAGTTCTTCTGACCGAGGGAAGTTTTAGAGTAAACCCTTACTCGATTTATTTTCCTTGGTTAGTTTTGTGTTTAGACTTCTGTATCTTTTTTTCACTGTGCAGTTTTCTGTAGAGACATCCACGCCTTGAGTCCCCCCGGCTTTATTAAAATATTTTCATTAAATTCCCTGTCCGGCAAAATTATATTTTTTTTAGTTAGTAGTTTCTGGATGTCGGTCATTTTAATAGTAACACAAGGTTTTTTTCTAATTTTGAAACGTTTCGGTTATTTATTAACCATAAATTTTGTTATGGCATTCAGATTTTTACATCTAGTAAAAAAATTGCTCGTGTTTTTTCCTTTTTTTCACTTTGCAGTTTTTACAAAAAAGTCTTGAAAATGACCGACACCCAAGAACCTATGGATACAGAAATATAATTTTGATGGTCAGAAAATTTAATGGGAATATTTTAATAATGCCAGGGACAGAAAACTGCAGAGTGAAAAAAGATACAGAAGACTAAACACAAAACTAGTCAAGGAAAAAAACAGTAGAAATTTTCTTCTAGATGTAAAAATCTGAATGTCATACCAAAGTTTATACAGAAATATGTCTGATGACTGTTAATATATAACCGAAACGTTAAAAATTTAGAACAAATGTATTCGTTATTATTTAAATGATCGACCAGGAACCTATAAGTACTTATATTTAAATACATAAAAGTTAAAATAACTAAAAAACTATCTGACTCTGTAGTATAGGACATTCTTGTTTTGACCTCCCCTACCTTCCATTAAAATTATTGCACTCATACTTTTTTTTACACGTGATTTATCAAAATATGTTTTCAATTTAATATCTTAACAACTATGCAACCAAAAATTATGAAATTTTGTATGCTAATTACACTCCCGAAGTTCAAAAACATGTTTTTAAAAAAATTTTATTTTCAGGTCCGGAATTAGTTTTTTTTCTCATTTTTAAATCTCACTTTAAAACAACACCCTGTAACTTACAATGAATAATTTTTTTCATTCTCTCCGAAAAGTCTAGGATTAATACTTATTAATAAAAAAAAATTAAGGCGAAACTTTTTGTGTTTGCTATAAAAAATTGATTTAAAAAAAATCAGATTTACACAGCACAGATTTAACAGCATCCTTTTAAATGCAAATTATCAAATTGACGCAAAAATTATAAAATGGGGTTATTTTCCAAAGATTCCAAAGATTTTATTTAATTATTGTGTTTCGGTACATAATATTACAGCATCACTTCAGACATACACACATCACATATTTTGGTAAAATAAAGAGACGCGAAATAATTTTTTTTTAGTTTTCAAAAAAATTAAAAAAAATTTTAATTTAAAAACAAAATAAGTTAATTTTTCTATAACTTAAAAAATTATTTTTTTTTGAAACTCTGTTACTTTTTAAATTGCTCTTACACTTCTTCCGGCATCCTAATGAGTGATGTCAATCTGTAGTGCAATCAGAGCAATATCCCGAGCATTCTTTTGGAATCGATTCCTTTTTTTGTGCAAAAAGATATTTAAAACTTTACAAAGATTAATCCTTTTTCCGCACGTGGATTTTTTTTATTTTTGTAATAAAAATTCAAACTAATTAAAATAGCCCCTTTTTTTAATTTTGGTGGCAACTTGATGATTTCTATTTAAAATGATTCTGGTAAATCTATGTTACAGGAAGGTACGAAGCAAAAAAACCCCTGTATAGCAAATTTGATCAAAATCGGATACATTTAGATGTGACACCCCACTCCACCCCACCCCAGGATAAGCCACAAAATTCGGCTTTTGTTGAATTGCTTATTATTTTTGACATATTTAAAATATTTAACAAATTTTTAGCATTTTGGTAAGACATAATAAAATAATTTTCCGATTCAGTTGAAAATTTGACACCTTAAGAAAAATCCAAGATGGTGAACAGTTTTAAAATATGTTAAGTTTTACCACCCTCTTTTGAAATTTTTAGTGTGCGATACTGAACCAACTTTAAATCTTTCTTGAGAGAAGCTCATTCATTCTGCATATACTCTATAAGTATTAATTAGTCATATAGGTTGGGAAATTAAAAAGTTTTGGCTCAGCAATGACATATCACAAAATTAGACGCTTTTTAATTTTTTTTTAGTTTTTGACCTGGCTGCTTGATTTAAAGTAAAGAGACCATTTAATCAAAATTTAACATTTAAAAAAAATAAAAGGAGAAGGATATTTTAAAAATTAGGTAAGTTCCAGAAAAATTTACTACAATAAAAGCTTAACTTTTTTTTGTATAATGAAATATTAACAATTAAGAGCATAGTCTTCGCTAAAAAAACGGTCCGATGCAGAGGTATTTTTTGCCCAAAATTTTTCTTTCTTAGCGAAGGAATTTTTTTGGAATTTTGGTATCGTTTTAAAGAAGAAAGATAAAAGATTTTTTTTGTTGTTTTTGTACAATATTGGTGTAAATATCACATATTTTGCCCATTTTCAGCACTTTACACATGGAACCAGAAACAAAAAATTAAAAAATTAACACTAGACAACCCTAGATCTAAGCTTCATCTATCAAATAAAACAAATTAAAAAAAAATTCTTCGCTTAAATTTAG
Organism: Oxystoma pomonae; assembly: GCA_963921995.1. Classification (NCBI taxonomy): domain Eukaryota; kingdom Metazoa; phylum Arthropoda; class Insecta; order Coleoptera; family Brentidae; genus Oxystoma; species Oxystoma pomonae. The sequence goes on from OY998165.1 coordinate 72,703,245, forward strand.
GGACAAAGTAACCCTTACAAGCGAAATTTACGAATTATAATTCTATGCCGAACGTGGCAGGGCAGTCTCTGTAGGAGAAACAATTTATAGGCCAAATTAGATTCGTGCTGTAAATTATTCGTGTTTTAATTAGATTTTTTTAATCTATTTTATGTGCAAACTAACATTATATACAGAGTGTTTATTCAATTAACATATAATAAATTTAAAATATTATTTATTAACTCTGAGTAATCTTTGAAATAAATAGTTATTTCTAAAATTTGTTTAGAAAGATGGTCTAGCTAATAATATGAATGCCACTTTTTCGTTAAATCACAATGCATGTAAAAAAATAATGATCTTATTTTTATAACATGTGGTGTGCGTTATAGGTTCGGTGAGAAAACAATGTTAAAAAAAGTACGTTCGTGGGGAATGACTGAGAGGGTTAGTCTATTTGAAAATTCATAACTTTTCAACCAAAGCTGCTAAGAATATGCAGTTTTTATATTTCGTTTTCAAACAAAACACAGACGAATATAAGTAACTGTGGCACATGTTTTTGCGCGCGCATCACTATTTCATCAAAGATGGACTGCCTTTATGATTGCGATCAAAATAATGTTATTTTTTATTATTCGTCGTAAATTTTGTTTATAAAATAGTTAGTTGGTAGAGCTGGATAAATGCGCACAAAAAAATCAGAGGGGGGGGGGGGGGTAAAGATTTTAACTTTTCTTCAATTTCGTTCAAAATTGGTATATAACGTTTTTTGGGGTCGAGGATTACGAATTTTTGATCAGAATTGAAAAACTATAAAGTTGATAGCTTTTCGCTGAGTTGGGGGGTACCATGTAGATCTTCGATTTCGTTGAAAATTGGTATCAACTATAAACTTCTCGTTGAGTTGGGGGGCGGGTATCATCTAGATCTTCGATTTTGTTCAAAATTGGTATATAGCGATTTTTGAGGTCGAGGATTACGAATTATCGCTGAATTGAGAGGAGGTACCATCTAGATCTTCAATAACGTTGAAAATTGTTATAAAGCGGTTTTTTTTTGGGGGGGGGGGGCATCTAGTATTCTGATTTTGTTTAAAATTGGCATGTAGAGATTTTTGGAGTCGAGGATTACGAATTTTCGATCAGAATTGAAAAACTATAAAGTTGATAGCTTCTCGGTAAGTTGGGGGGGGGGGGTACCATCTAGATCTTCGGTTTCGTTCAAAATTGGTATATAGCGGTTTTTGGAGTCGAGGATTACGAATTTTTGATCAGAATTGAAAAACTATAAAGTTGATAGCTTCTCGCTGAGTTAGGGGGGGGCTACCATCTAGATCTTCGATTTCGTTGAAAATTGGTATATAGCGGTTTTTAAGGTCGAGCATTACGAATTTTTGATCAGAATTGAAAAACTATAAAGATGATAGCTTTTCGCTGAGTTGGGGGCGGTACCATCTAGTATCTCCGATATTGTTTAAAATTGGTATGTAGTGGTTTTTGGGGTCGAGGATTACGAATTTTCTATCTGAATTGAAAAACTATAAAGCTGATGGCTTTTCGGTGAGTTTGGGGGTGGCACCGTCTAGATCTTCGATTTCGTTCAAAATTGGTATATAGCGGTTTTTCGGGTCGAGGATTACGAATTTTTGATCTAAATTGAACCGGTGAACCGGTGATCTAGTAACTTCGATTTTGTTTAAAATTGGTATAAAGGGGTTTTTGGAGACAACAATTAAGAATATTTGACCAGATTTTAAAAATTAAGTTGACAGCTTCTGGAGGGGAGGGTATCATCTAAGTATCTTGTATTTAGTTCAAAATTCGTATAAAGGATTTTGGAGATTAAGAATTACGAATGTTGGTTCACAAATTATGAAATTGACAGTTCTTTGAACACAAGGGAGGTACCATCTATAAATATCTCCGATTTTGTTCAAAATTGGTGTTTAGGTGACGTTATTGTGACGCTATATGTTATCGATATATTAATATCTGTCAAAATGGCCTTTAAATATGCACTTTTTCTTTCTGCACGAGATCTTATAGTACGGAACAACACCCCTAAATTCAGAAAGGTTTTTAAATTTATAAAATTTTCAATTATCGTGACGTTGTCTCGCCATATGATTTACACAAATCGATAACTGTCAAAATAGCCTTTCTACGGGATTAATTTTTTTTTTCTGTGCAACACCCCAAAGTACGGAAAAACACCCCTAAATTCAGAAAATGTTTAAATTTTGCATGTTTTAAAATTTCTAAATACCAATCGTGATGTTGTCACCCCATGCGTTATACTTGAATCGATAGCTGTCAAAATGGTATTCTTACAGGCTTAATTTGTTTCTTCTATACGAAACCCTAAGGGGCTGAAAAATACCCCCTATATAAAAAAATTCATTTTCCAAGTTTTTTAAAGTTTTAAAATTTACAAATACCAATCGAGACGTTGTCACGCAGGCATAATTTCTTCTTACTGTACCAAACCTTAAGGTGCCCCTAAAATGAGAAAATGGTTGAATATTGCATGTTTTTTTTTACACCTTAAATAATTTACCTATACAGAAAAAAAAAGAAAAGAGAAGATCAAAAGATCTTGGGAGAAAAGAACGAAAATTCAAAATTGGATGAGGGTCCCACAAGGAACGCACAAAGGACCAAAGCGAAAAGAGAAACAATTAAACGATGTTTCGCCCGGGGTGACCAGCGTGGGCTCGTCAGTAGATTCACTAGTCACCCTCAATCCAGACATCATTTAACACCATCGCACACTCTGACCTCCATGGTACTTATTCACCTGATACGGGTTCATCCCGGCATGTAAATCTTTCCAATAGAAGTATGCTCCTAAGACAATTATATATATACAGAAAAGACACAAAGTTATTGATTATTTTGTATTTTTATTGCAAAATACCACTGAAAAACTGCTTTTTTTTCTCAAAATGGTCTATTTTGACAAAAAAAAGCAGTCTTTAGAAGAAAATGGCCTAAAACTAATATTTTTTGACAGGTTTCAAAATGGCAAATGGTGAATACGCCAAAAATTTGGCACATAATAGCTTCATTATTTCTGTTTGAGGTTATAAAGTTGGTGATTTTTTAGACCACCTCAGGGGGGTGGTTTAAATTTAGAATCCCCAGAAAGGATTGTTTTGTGGCATTTGGTAATAAGTTCGTTTATAATTTCCCTAAGTAACCGCTTTTACCCGGATTAATTTACCTTATTTAATATCCCTAATTGTTCATCATGCCAATAGATCAACTCCTATTTTGTCCAGAAAAACGCCATATTTTGGATCCGTTTTCAGCACAAAAAATTAATTTATGAGGGCACTACGAGGCAAAGCAAACATAAGTGAAGGTCACTGATTATGCACGAAAAATATACCAAACAAAAAAACCGAAAACAACTATATTAATTTATTTACAAACTCTGAAAACTGAGTGAAAAAAACTTTCCTTACTCAAAGGCCACTCATTTTAAAGCTGTAGCTTTCATCAGTAAAGGTTAGAGCAAGCCAAGTTGCAAGCAGAGGTAAAAGATGCGAACTCGCTGTTTGTGACTGAACGCAGCACTAATATTTCTAAACTAACATTTCGACAGTGACAGAATTGTAAAAAAACTTGCATTTAAGATACATTTCATAAATAAAAACACCTTTTAAATAAATACAAAACTAATCTACTTCTTATTTTATTATTACTTATCTAATCGTCGTGTGACATCAAATATCAATTGGAAAAATTAATTAACAAGAGTAAGTTTTAATTTGAGACCATGGTGCGCCGCTCATTATAGCCCCAATGCTAATTTAGTCTACTGAGTGTTTACTATTTTAACCCCGCGTGGGCTTGATTTCTTAATTTTCTTTTCTTCTAAATTGAAAATTTCCTCTTAAATCCAAGAAAAGATTGTGTTAAGATGATTATTCCATAAACCAATTTATTAAAATTCTTCTTATAAATTAAACTATCCGAAACTCAAGGAGGGTTTGTTTAAAATGCTTAAAACCAAAAAGTTCATTTAAACTTAGAACCGTTCTAAAATAGACTACACCTTTTTAGTAAATCCCACCGGTTAAGTTTTACCGCCCTCTTTTGAAATTTTTGGTGTGCGACACTGAGCCAACTTTAAATTTTTCTTGAGAGAAGCTCATCCATTCTGCGTATACTATATAAGTATTAATTAGTCATATAGGTTGGGAAATTAAAAAGTTTTGGCTTAGCAATGACAAATCACAAAAATAAGGCCACGCGTTACCCAGGGCGAAACATCGTTTAATCATTTCTCTTTTCGCTTTGGTCGTTTGTGTGTTTGTGTTTGATGATGAACATTCTACGAAAAGAAACCTCCAGAATAAACAATGCCAATCTAAAATTGAATCCGAAGAAGTGCCCTTTATTTCCAAACAGAAATTTGAATCTTTCCAGACGCACTACACACCGATAAACGGAAAATCCAGGCTGTAAAAGATTGGCCTCAACCACGAGAAAAATACGAAATAAGAAGCTTCCTGGGTCTATGCACCTATTATCGACGACTTGTGGGAGGTGTAGCGAACATTGCTGCACCCTTACATAGGCTCAACAAGGACTAGGTATCACTGGAATTCTAAGTGTGATGAAACCTTCAGGAAGTTAAAGGCATCACTTTGCTGCAGTCCTTTATTAGGTTGTCCCCAGCAACAATAATGATTTATTCTAGACACAGGCGTGATCAGTATTGGTAAAGAAGCAGTCCTAGTTAAAGAATAACGAGTATGGACCAGAAGTCCTAATAAGAACCTTCTCATGCAGCACTCAAATTGCTTCCAGGAATGAAACAAGTCGAGGGACCAGTAGCAAGATGGATAGAAGACATAAATCAATACAACTTTTTTATAAAGCACATATCTCCAAAGATGAACAACAATGCAGATAGACTGTCAAGATGACCTTGCCAAGAAGAGTGTAAGCATTGTAATGAGTTAGATCAAAAAGAAAGAGAAAAAGGAATTAAATTAAAATTAAATTAAAAGATATATCTGTTTTCAAGGCGCTCTGGGCACAATGGGATTCATTGGAAGTGAAAAATGGTTTGTTAACCCGATTTTACTGGGTTAACTACTGTCAAGACTTCAAAACTTGGTGTCGTCAATGTTCTATATGCACAGCCAGTCAAGTGCCTAAAACAAAATCAAGAGGATAAATAAAGCAGTATAATGTTGGATTACTATTTGAACATATAGAAATTGATGTTGCCTAACCATTTCCCGAGACTAAGAAATGCAACCGATACATTCCCATGGATTTTTTCAGTATGTGGCCAGAAGTGTTTGCTATACCAAATAAGAAGCTGAGACAGTGACCGAAGTATTATTCAGCATCCCTTTAGGTTGCACACAGACCAAGGACGAAACTTTGTGATCTCCTTGAAATAAATCAAACCACAAGAACTCCTTCTCAAGCATAGTGTGATGGTATTGTTGAAAGATTTAATAAAACCATAGAAGAACATCTTTCCAAGGTCGTCCACGAACACCAAAAAGATTGAGATCAGTACATTTTAGTGTATATATGGTATATAGCATATATCGGCAGTTCACAATACAATAAGAGTTATATTCGCCTTTATGTTATTTGGCAGAAAGATTATCGTGTTACATTACCGTCGGTCACTTGAAGAGTAAAGCATGCAAGTAGAAGATTATGAGGATCAGCTACGAGAAAAGATGTTGGATATTCATGAATTGGTCAGATCAAGAATTAAAATTGGTAGTGATCGCATGAAGGCGAGATATTATTTAAAGGCAAATTCTGTAGGATTTCACAAGTTCACATATACCATTATTAAGACGGTTAAGCCGAAAGCGAAGATGAAGGTTATTCAAAATAATAAAATCTGGCTATATGACCCCCACCGAAAAAATTGTATCCCGGTTTAGTTAATACTACGATATTAAGAGGATTAATGACATTGTTTACCGAATCCAGAAAATTCCGAAAGTAAAGATCAAGTTAGTACACCTGAACAGACTTAAAACTTTTCGAGCATATATTTATCGAGACGATTAATCCTAATTAGGACAGCAGTGTTACGTATTAATTATCAGTTAGGTACTTAGTGTTAGGTGTTTTATTGTTACAACTTATTTATTTATGCAAGTACTAGATTATTTAACGTTAATTGTTCTTTTGTTGTGTCCATATATTTAGGTTTTAGTCTATGGTATATTTGAGAGTGAGCGGGGTGTCGCGACGGACCGAGCAATTCGCGAATTGTCCAGGCGCGGGTATTTTCGAGTAGTCGGAATGATTCTGTGCACCTATACAGAGTATGATTTTAAAAAACTGTTTGGACGCGTCGATTTTTTATTTGAATGGGAGTTATTATATTATCTTCAAATTTTTGTAGCACGCACGAGGGGTAAACTTTACCCGTATATTTTGAATAGAAAAAGTAGGTCCAGTGATACCCGGTTTTGAAGGTCTCTTAAATGTTTTCACAACCGTGTTAGAATATTAAAAATCTGTCGGTTTGTTGTTAAAATATTTACATTCAAAATAAGCTCAAATTATACAGGAAAATTTTACCCCCTGTAAGATTGTACCCTTAAAGAAAAAATATGATGCTAAAATGTAAAATCAACAAAAGTAAAACAAAATGATGATTGTTTTCCACAAACCAAAACTACACTTTTTTGCACTCGACGCGCGTTTCGCTAACAACGTTACATTGTTTATCGTCTCCTGATGATGCTAACGTTGTTAGCGAAACGCGCGTCGAGTGCAAAAAAGTGTAGTTTTGGTTTGTGGAAAACAATCATAATTTTGTTTTAGTGCAACCAAAGGTTCCAAATTCCCAACATAACAAAAGTAAAGTCGGCGATTTTTACAAAAAAAAAATAAAAAACTATATTAAAAAAAAAACAAGTTTTGTATTGGTCCTTTCAAGTGTAAAAGTGAATATTTCAAAAACGAATCATTAGATTTTTAAATTTTTTACACAATTATAAAACCATTTAGAAGACCTTTAAAACAAGGTATCACTTGAACCACCTTGAAGTGGGTTAATGCTACAAAAATTTCGAGCCACAATGTGTGAAATAAAAAATCAACGTGTCGAAGGATTTTTCCAACATCATACTCTACATACTAGATTCTTGGGTGGGAAGTTTTAAAACGAACACTTTATATAAGCGATGGTAACAGATAAGTCTTAATTTAATAGTTAGCAAGTAGTACGCATTTTAGAAAAGTTAATTATTTGTTTTGAATAGAACTAACAATAAAATTTGTGATATTTAGAATGCACTAGTTTATTTCACGTAAGAATTCGTTAAGAATTAGTTACTGACACATTTTTATAGAGTAGAAGTCCTATTTTGACCTAAAGAATACACCCTTAAATTCTTGTTATTGATGAAAGTGGATGTAAATGACTATAAATTTTGAATATGACGAAAGTGGTTGAATGTCATTTATGTGGAGTAGGCAAAAGGTGTAGCTTTCAGTTTTTGGTGTTAAAATTAACCTCGATTAAAAGTCACGTTTTTACTTTGATGCGACAGTAGTTTTTCGAAGTTTTTCCTCATTTTCCACAAAACAAAACCGCCATTTCCATTAGTTAGTTTAAAACAGCCTATACATCTTTGTAATTTTTTTAATAAAAATAATGGCTTTTTCGGAAAAAATGTTAATTGCATAACAGAGCAACTGAATATTGAAACAATTATTAGACAAATCAGACGATTTATATTTTCGAAAATAATAGATTATTTGACGAGTAAGAAATTTGCCCATTCTACTGAGTTAAAATAAAAGAGTTGTCAATTTTAACATGTTTATTAGTAGAGTTACTTCTTTTTGACAATTCAAAGGATTAAGTAAAGAATAATAATAATTGATCTAATTTTTATTACACATCTTAATGACAATTCAATATTTTAACGTTATCGTCATAGCGATAATAAATGCGATCCGTTTAGAAAGTAAAATATCAATTACAAAGTAAAATGTCGTCCCAGGGCCCACCGATTGAGAAAATAATAATTTTTTAGCTATTTTAACAAAAGTGAAAAAATCAATTATTTTTACAAATTTTTTTCCTACTTATTGAAATTCGCCGTTGCCAAAAAAATTTTCGATTTAAAAATGAGCAAGGAAAAGTTCTATTCAATATTAATGGAATAATAACATAAAAAAATTATGGAACTCTTAGCCTCCAACGCTTAACTATATTGTTTAAGCGGATGGGATAGATTAAACCTATTTAATATTAGTAGGACACGCGAATATTTAATTCTCAATTTACAGTCTTAAAATGCTAAGTGACACTTACCTTGATTAAACCTTTTATCTTGAACAACTAAGCAAAAAACGATAAATTAAAACTGGGCAACGTGAAATACAAACTGTGGCACAAGCAACAAGCTATCTAGGTGGAAAGCTGCTTTAAGCTCGATTCTGCGACTGAAGGATGTAGAGATGCCTGACATGCTAGCAGGATACTAGCTAGGACAACGGCGCAACGGGACGTAGGGAGCAGGACGCTAAAAGCCGTTTTGATCCTGATCGCAATTATTGAACTGCTATTTTAAAAGCAGGCAGGGCTTAATTTGATAATGGTTGGGGTTTCAAGTTAAGGCGAAAATCATTAATTTAAATAAAGTTAAAAAATACAATTGTTACATTTAATTTCTTAGGCCCTATTTCACATTGAAAGTAGATCATAAAGCAAATAACACTCTTGCCGCTTTATATAATTACAGAAGTGAAATGTAAGTTAAGGTTGAGGCATGTACTAGTATAGATATAAGTAAAATAACATATTTTTTCTTGTTAATGCTTAGCAATATCTAGCTTTCCCATTTACGTATTTTACAGGTACAAAATTAAATTTTACAACTCTTTTTATCGATATGGTATCGTTATGTCTCCAAACACAAAAAATGTTTAGAATATTTTTCCAGAACAATAGAAATTTTACAGGATCACTCTATAATAAATTTGCGATTATTAATAAATCGTATCCAGGGTTATGTTATGTAAGTATAACATATTACATTAATATCCTGAAATCTTTTTTTTAAACCTATCCAAAATAAAATGTGTGTGAAATGAAAATAATTTTGTCCAAGTTCATTTGTAGTAAAAAAGTGTTGATAACTATTTTGTCCATAAAGTTGACCAACTTTCTTTTATGATTGTCGTTTGATTTCATCATTATTAACAAAATGAGTTTTACTGAATAAATTGTAGCTTCAAGAGTATAGGGTGATTGATTTTCCGTTTTTAGATTTAGATCAATTTAAAATTATAAGTCATCAACATGCTGCATTGAAATTGATTAGGATAGTCTGTGGGCGATTTCATAAAATAGTTGCAAACCGTGGACTTAGGGTCTTCGATTTTAGATGGTAACAGGTGCCATATAACTATGAGATACTATAACGGCCTTGCACTTGCAATCTTCGTACGTATAAATTTGCCCAATTCTCCTAATCAAGTTGGTATGAAAAAATTCAAAGCCAAAAACTCTTCTTGATGCCAGTTAACTGTGTCAGGCATGCCCAGCAGTTTTTTTGCCTTTGGGCTTACCCAGCGCTATAGGCTCTGTATTCCATTTTTGATATTTATTATTTTACCAAAGGAAAAGCAACTGTTAATAATTTTTTTTTCTATTGAAAATAAATAATTTTTACAGATTTACGTTTTTCATTATTAAACATCAAATTTCAAATTTGATTATTTATACACAAATATTGCGGTATAAGAAAATCTAAAAATACTCGTGTATATGACCTTGTATTGTTCCTTTGTCCAATGGAAAAAGAACTCGAAAATTAATAAAAATAGCCGAATTGGCAAGGCAAGTAATTCAAAAACAATCTAAGGAAATTATAAAGAGTCAAAAAAGCCACCAATAATGTTTATAAAATCGGTTTTACATGCAAATATGCTAGAAAAATAGGGCAATATGAGTTGCCCAGCGCTGGTAAAACAACAACGTCAAATGTATAGAAGGCCTCTACCCAGAATCAACCCTGATTTAATAATATTTGTGATATATTTTTGTATGAAGGCACTTTTACTTTAATAATAATTAAATAATTATATAATATAATATTATTACTTTGCAATGATATCAACATATAAAGTTTTTACGATAAAATAAAAAAAAATTATGGTAAAATAGAACTATTTATTTCTCTATTAGGAACATTTCAACCAAATTTAATTTTATTATAAAATATAAAAACGCTTTAACAATCTATTGGTTTTTGTTAAAAATCTTGAAATAATTCCAAATCATAAAATCACTATAACATTTTTTTTGGTATGTAAAAAAGTCGAAATATACAAACGGTATCGGACGTAAAGCAAATAATATTTTTTTTAATTATTATATTTTTTGTTCCGGATAACCCAAAAGAAAAGCTTTACTGGTTCATGGTTCACAATAATTTTTAACATGAAAGTTAACACGTTTTCTCCTTTAATTCCAATGCCGTTTAGTTTGGGAAAACCATGATAAAGCATTTAAAAAAAAAATGAAATATAGAAAAGTAAGAATTTACTAAAATTAAGTTTTGGTTTTCCTTGTCCCGTCCAACCCAAAGTTTAAAGGTTTCTACCCTATAAGCTCTGGTTACAACTTATTGTTTTAAACTATTTTATTGCATAATCTATGGTTGTAAGAAATTATTTATTAGAAAATATAGTAATAATTTTAATCATAAACAAGTCACAGCTGCTTTTTCTAGTAATCTGTTACTTTTTTGTCGCGTCCGACTGCTTGAAATGGCCGACTATTTATTTATAAAAAACTCCGTTTAATTATTTTTAAATTATATGGGAACAATAATTTTCCCAGGTTTCTTTATAAAATCTTTTAAAACTCATGCTTTAAAATCCCATAACCTCTCTTAGTAAGGGTAAACGAAAAACTTCTTGATCATAAAATACTGTGAAAACTTGTACGAAAAATCCTGATAAAAAATCATTAAAATTCAGAATCAGGAAAGAAAGAAGTCTAAAATATCTATTTTATAGCAAAATGTCAGGTTAAAAAATGAAAATAACAGTTTAAAACATATTTCTGCAAAAGAAAACAGTAACACATTCAGTGTATAAAAACAACCAAAAATACATACATGTTATAAAGTGAGAAAATAAATTTCGATGAGCAAAAACATTATAAAAAAACATATTAAAAAGACAAATTTTAGCCTCGAACCTAACTTACCTAGCAAAAAGTCTTTAACTATATTCCTAAATTTGGTATAAGTAGATAATTGTCTTGTTGCCAATTTTTTTCACATATCTTTCATTTTTATACATAATAGACCTCTTAACTAGTGTTGTAGTAGGTGTAGGCAAAATAACTTACGATGGGTGCGCATAATTTACCAAAAAGTCCATTATAAAAAACGAAAATAGATCATTTAACGAACCTTAAGTCGACCAATGAAAACGTGTTAAAAGGGCAAAATAGGCGACACAGTATACAGCCGACAGCAGCTGGAAAGAAAAATATGTGTAATATATTGCCGCTAGATGGCAGTACGTAGCCGACCAATAAGATGTAACGCCATTGGCTGTAGGGGTAATGTGTTCAACCAATAACGGAAAACGTTTTATATAACAGCTTTTGCCGCTTATTGTACACAATGGCTTGGGTTAGGTTGGCTCCCTCCAAGGGAGGACCAAGAATACGGCCCTTACTACTATTAATTTGAGTTGGTCAACTGTACGCAAGACCAGCGCCCTCTGTACCTAAAATACAGAAGGCACTGTCAGGCTAACAAATCAAACCGTTTCGGTCACACAGTCATCTAGCGGCAATATATTATATTATTATTGGTAACACTGGTTTTAGATATATACGGATTTAGTATTCTAAGGTTTTAGGCAGGTACGTTTTGACCAATTTCTGTATTGCCGCTAGAAAATTTGGTAATTTTAAAATATTTGCTCAGTACTGATCTGTTGTAGTAAATTTTGGGAAAGTTGGTTTTTACATTGTATTGTTTTGCTAAATCGTATTCCATGCATTTGTCTTGTATTATAATGAACTTCATTAGTGTATCCAATTCTAGTTTTAAATTTTAATTATATTGACTCTGGAATATATAAACTAATTAAAGTTGATATTTAAAGTTTTTAAAGTAAGAGTTAGAATAATTCATTTGTTTTAATTGACACAAAGATCTTATGACTCTCAACTGTCAAGAAATTTGGTATTTTGAATTAAAGAGTGGTTTAATTTGCTCCAGACCAGTGGATATGGTATTCGTTAACTCCCTATCTTCTACAGAGTGCCAGAGAAATGTGATAACATTTGAAAAAACTGCCATCTCATCTTCAACATCCATTTCACATAAGTCATTGATATAGATGAGGAAAAGAAGAGGATCAAGCACAGATCCCTGGGAGACACCGCAGGTTATGACTTTGTATTGAGAGTATTGCCTGTTGGAAAAAAACTCTTTGACTTTTGTCAAGCAAAAACGATATAATCCAATCCAAACCATAACGCTAAAGCTTAAGCCGCAGAATTCTGTGACTTACATAGAGTCAAATGATTTTGGCAGATCACAGAAAAATGCAGCTGAAACTTCACCCCGATTTAAAGAAGTGTAGACGTTCTTCATGAACTTAAAAATTAACCTGGTTTGAAATAAGAATATTGTTTTCTATTAAAAATGTAGTAACTTTTTTTGCGAGATTTTAAACTACTTTTGAGAGTTGGTAGCAAAGAAATAGTTCTGTAGTTTTCCTCTTCATCTAGTTTTACCACCTTTAAGTATTGAAACAACTTTTTCCTGCTGAATTGCTAATGGAAAAACATTGCGTTTACTAAACATTTGAGTACTTTGTTAGAAAGCTTTTAAAAGATTTTTGCTGAAGTTCCATCTTCCCGAGAGGTGTACTGGTTTTTAATTTTATTGATGCAAATATACCGGGAGCTGGACGTTAAAAAGTCTATGTATCAGATACCAGAAGAGGTTATAACCAGAAAGTGTCACAATCGTATGTTACAGCGTGTGCCAACTATTACTTTTTTCGAAATTTGGTCAGGGAGCCGGAATGAAGCTAATTTCTGTCATAGCTTGACAGTCAAGGTAATGAATAGAATACCTGCATTTTTTTTATGATACAGGTGTCATATTGGCCCACTAATTATAAATTGACAATGCTGCCAAACTTTTTCTTGGTCATATGCGAGGCACACCACTGGTAAGTGTGGCAACTACTAACTTAGACTTAGGGCAACTCATACCACTGTTATTTTGATGTCAGACATGTAATACTGGAATTCCTGATTGAGAATATCCAAGCTGCCTAATATCATCCTGTCCAGACCTAAATTGCGCCCACATATATGTCAATTTTCTTACGAGCCTACCTATGAATTATGTACCAGCATATAACCGTTAGTAGATTCAACTTGAGTTGGACCAGAAAATTGGCACACTACCATAGATTGCTGTCATACGTGACTCCAACCTAAGTCATAAGATACCTAAATGGCTTTTCTTTTATGAGTGTCATATTAACCTCTTTGTTACGAAAAGGCTATGCTGCCATACCTCCTCTTGACAGGAGGATAGGCACACCTCCTTAAAGAGTTGGTTTTTTAAACATCTACCTACTTTATTTACTACCAGCATAATTTTTGTTTATTATTTGTCATTTAGTCACCTTAAATAAAAATTCAAATAGCTGCCAAACCTTCTCTGCGCTAAAGAACAGATAGACCTCTATCAAGAGGGGGTTAAATATAAGACTACCTACTTTATTTGATACCAGCATTTTTATGGCGGTACGTGTGTCATATAGATGCAGCAAATTAGAATTTAACATCCTGCCAACCCTACTTTTTTTCAGAACATGGGCACACCCTTATAAAGGCATCCAGTTACTAACTTTTAGCTACACCAGCAAGATTTTTGTGGCACACGTATCATCTGGACACCTTTTTCACAAAAATTGTGTGCTGCCCAACCTACCCTTGTCTAGTGCCTAGGCACTCCCTAGTAAAGACATCCAATATTAAGCTCTTACCTACTTCATCGAATACCAGCATAATTTTTGTGAAACATGTGTCATATGGACACCTTTTTTATAATTTTTGAATGCTGCTAAACCTACCCCTGTCCAGAGCCTAGGCACACCCTCGTACAGACATTCAATATTGAATCGAATACCAGCATAATTTTGGTGGCACACAGGTCATATGAATACCTTTTTTTTTTAAATTGCCATGCTGCGAAACATACTCCTGTCTAGAACCTGGGCACAGCCTTCTAAAGACAACCTATAACTAACTTTTACTTACACCATCCCATACCAACATGATTTTTGAGGAACACGTGTCATATTGACATCGTTTTTATAAATTTCTAATGCTGCCAAACCTACCCCTGCCCGGGGCTTAGGCACACCCTCGTAAAGTCATCCAATATGAAACTTTTACCTACTTTATCGAATACCAGCGTATTTTTTGTGGCGCACTTGTCATATGGATACCTTTTTTTATAAATTTGCTATGTAGCCAAATCTACCCCTGCCCAGGGCCTAGGCACACCCCTGTAAAAGCATCCAATATTGAAGGCTAACCTACTTTATCGAATACCAGCACAATTTTTGTGGCACACTTGTCATAAGGCCATTTTATTTATAAATTTGCTATGCTGCCAAGCCTACCCCTGTTCAGAACCTGGGCACACCGCTTTAAAAGGACACTTACATCTATAATACCATTGTTTACAATATTTAAACAATGCTAATACAAGTGGCGTTGCCAGCAGTGGGAGAGGGGTCAACCTCCTCCCCCCCAGAGACCCTGAATAAGTAATATAAAATTAGGGTATAAGAAGTAAAACACTCAGTCTTCTCCACAATGGTTTATGTAATTTAAACGTTTTTTTAATTACATAAGGTACTTAGAGTACATGTTTCGGTTTCAGATGAAACCATCATCAGCTCTTGATAAATTTTAAAAAATACAGTTTGTTCGGCCACAATGAAATGGGGAACAGGAATTTCCAAAATTAAACGAGGAATGAAGTTTTTACATATAGGCAAACATTATCAACCAGGAAAGAGGGATGTCTACCAGCTCAGCTATCAACGAAACTGTGGAGAATCAAAAAATTTTTTAATCTTAACTATAAATTTAATTAAAATTAGTTCTTGGGGCCTTAAATGCCCTATAAGGTTTTCCAACTTTTCATTTTTGAAATGTTTAAGCACGCTAAAGCGTGGAGAAGCAAGGAAGCGTGCTTAAACATTTCAAAAATAAAAAGTTGGAAAACCTTATAGGGCATTTAAGGCCCCAAGAACTAATTTTAATTAAATTTATAGTCAAGATTAAAACATTTTTTGATTCTCCACAGTTTCGTTGATAGCTGAGCTGGTAGACATCCCTCTTTCCTGGTTGATAATGTTTGCCTATATGTAAAAACTTCATTCCTCGTTTAATTTTGGAAATTCCTGTTCCCCATTTCATTGTGGCCGAACAAACTGTATTTTTTAAAATTTATCAAGAGCTGATGATGGTTTCATCTGAAACCGAAACATGTACTCTAAGTACCCTATGTAATTAAAAAAACGTTTAAATTACATAAACCATTGTGGAGAAGACTGAGTGTTTTACTTCTTATACCCTAATTTAAGAAGCTCCACTGAGAGAAGTATGGACTATTTTTTCAATTTTCAAGTAATATAAAACACAATCATCCGAACTTTTATACAAACATAAAATTCAGAAAGAAGAAAGAAAAGACAGAAACATCCGAGCTGGAAAATTACACGTGTCATGACCAACTTAAAGTGTCTGGAGTAGTAACAAAACCGATGAAAAATAATCAGTGGTAACAATCACCGGATAAAAAATCCGATTTGCGGATTTTTTTAAAAGGATCGGATTTTTTTCGGATATTGCGATTTACCGAATTTTTTTAGGGTATTTTAGAGCAAAACGGTGTTTTTTGAGGATTTTTCTTTATTTCCACTCGATACGATTGAAATATCCACCCAAAACTAGTGCAATTCATCAGTGTTCGTAGGAAAAATGGCATACACAACTCGATAGAAAGTAACTTTCTTACACTCGCGAGTTGTTTCACTAAGCTAGCGCCTCGTTCACAACATTCACGCTCGTGTGGAATTTATCACTTTCTTCTCTTGTTATGTAATATACTATTTCACATTATGTTTGTTAGGCGATCTCAATTTTCACTTTGTGAGTTGTTTTTTTTAATATTTAATTATTTATAGGTTCTTTAGATTTAAGTTTTAGACTATTCCTAATACAATTGTAAATTTATTGTCTCTGTGGAAAATAAACGAAATAAATAATTAAATAAATGGTGGGCCCGCCGATGTTGCTCCGAACCAGGTCCCGCTGGCCTGTTGCTACGCCGCTGTCAGGACGTGTACTTTAGGTACGTTTACAAGTTTTATCAAAATTGGATAAAGATAAGGACCCGGTCAACAACTTTTTCGCTGGTCAATCGTGTTTATTCCCCTACCACCCTTATTTGGGGGGTGAGGAGGGTAAAAGTTACTGGATGTGTTTGTTTATGCAGTTGAATTGTCTCTGCCAAAACTAATCTCTTTTATTTTATATATTAACTTATCTACTTTTTTGGAAGACGTCCTTGATTAAAGAGAGAAGAATAGTATAATACATAACGAGTGAAGAAAGTGACATATTTCACACAAGTGTAAAAGCTTTTGTGCGAGGCGTCAGCCGAGTACGAAAATCACTCGAATGTAACATTGTCACTTTCTAACGAGTTATGTAGTTACGCTATTTTTCGTACGACCACGCACCAGCGGTGACTCGTCAGGTGAAGTAGGTGAAGGGGCTCGACCGCCCGTCGCAACCCGCACCGCTCCTAAAAGAATCGAATTATCGAAAGCAAAGCAGCAAGTGAAGAGCCAACATACAACCAAGTGGCTTTGATATTCACCGTTGCTATGATTACTTGACGTCAGCCATGCGGCACCATAATTTGTATTGCGATTAGAGATGGACCAACCCGCGATTTTAGTGAAGCAGTCACAAGACGTGACTGCACCAGCCGGGTCACGGTGACAAATAGCAGTGATTTTTTGGAGCAGTTTACCCAAAACATGTAAATGCTACATCAAAATCGCGAACGAAAAAAATTTTTGTCTATCTTGCAGCCAAAGAAATTTAATTTAATTTGTCGCAGCGTCCTACTCCCGTTTTCTGCATTAATTGCGATGAATGAAGAGCAGTTAAAAAATAGATTAGTCGTATGCACTATTGTTTTGGCATTGCTTCACGAAACTTAACGGTTATAGTTATTATGCGACGCACAAGATATCAACCCGAATTTTCTTGTAACTTTAAAATTTACCTTTTTTACTTTCGTCCGTAGAGACGAAATATTTTCGTCAAAACAGTGGACCCAAAACACATCTAGGATCTATAGTGTGAGTCATTTTCCTATTCAGAGAAAAAAATATTTTCTTCCGTAGAGGGACGAAAATAAAAATTAATATGCCTGTGAAATATGCATGCACCTTCCTGAAATAGGAAAAAGAGCAAATTTGGCTATTTTCATGTGGTCGCAGGAAAAATCATTTATATTAATCTATTTTGTTTTTCTTAAGGATAAGTAAGACTTATTTTGTAACAACAAAAATTGAACGTTACAAAAGTAGGGTGGTACTGCAGTTGACCACTCTAATCATATTAAGTTGGCTTGTCGAGCACTTTCCAGGAAATCTCAGAATTTTCATAAAAATTTAAAATTTTCGAGTGTGGCAGCATTTTGTAACTTTTTTTTAATTAAACATTACTTATTTGAAAATTTCAGCCTGCGGCGTCATTCCTCTTCTTAAATTTTCAGGTGCTGCGTCTTTTGGGTAATTTTTTGAAAGCAAACATTGATATAATATTTTTGAAATGAAACATATTTTTCTGCAAAAATTTCGCCTGCAGCGCCATTTACGGTCACTTTTTTACAATTAAACATTATTTTTCCTAAAATTTTTGCCTGCGTGTGTTCGCTAGGTCTGGCAGGACTGTATATTTTGCTAAAAAAATTGCTTCCACGAAAAAATTTCGTGACGCCCCCTCCCGTTTTAAAAAGTTGCGACCGCCACTGGTTCTATATATAGTGAAAAATTGGTTTAATTCATAATAAGTATATTTTTGAAAATGTTAGGCTTTTTATGGAAAATCAGGTTTTTTTGTCCTGGTTGTACTCCTTATGTTCGTACAAAAGAGGAAACTTTTATTTGTTTTTGAAGTGATTTTCTTGGATTATGCCACTGCTGTGCATTATTCCACACCAGTACATTTAAACCAATCAAAATGGGTTTTTTGACAGGTCAACATGTATTTTTGGGAAAATTTTTTTCGCTTGGGTAGGTAACCAATAGCAAATTAAATCGGAAATTTTTTGGCATAATCACGCGACAACTGCCATCCTTCAATCATGATGTTATGATAAAGTGAACATATAAAAACTTAATAAAAACGAAAAAAAAGCAATTTTCCACCACTTAGTAGTAACTCAAAGCTTATGTAAAATTAAAGAATGTAGCGTCATCTATCTGTAACCATCGCTCATAACATAACTCAAAAAATATCCGACCGATTTTGACAAAATTTGGAACTTATGTTGAGTTTGGGTTCTATAGTTGGTCCCATTCTTTTATTTAAAAATGATTAAAATCAAACCCATAGCCAGTAAAAATGGTGGGGAGTTCTCAAATATTAAAATTTCTATCAAAATAGCATGTATATGGTATCAAATGAATAGTACTTAAGCCTAAAGTTAAAAGTCATATATTTTTAACCAGTGGTTTACAATGAGGGGGGGGTCAAAATTATGTTTTCAATAAAATATAACTAATGTGATATCAAAAAATGAATGGCAATTGAGTCTAAACCCTGCCAAAAAAACCTTATCAGTTTTTATAAAGTTTATAAGCGTGTGTGAGGTTTAATTTTAGGATTATAAAAGTTTGTAATAATTTATGAGGTATGTCTTTGATTTTGGTAAGAATTTCAAAAAATTACAGTAGCACTGTTAATCCCCGCAAAATCCGCAAAATCCTCCAAATCAAAAGAACATCGCCGCAATTCGGAAAATTTCCCACAAACTGGCAATCCCCTGATCTCAGACTTTACTTACCGGGTGGTGGCCCAGAAAAAAACCGGAATGACTGCAGTTTTGTTATATCTTAACCGATTTTAATGAGTGTTATTTATTTATAGAACATGAAATTCGCCTTCAAAATTATAATAGAATCATAGAATCAGTTTATAATGAATTGAAAAAATAACACCGTTCTGAATCCTAGTCTCTACCAAGGTGATCGACGTATCGCTCATAAAATCGGTTAAGTAATTTAGGATTATTGCTCAAAAATTTCTGAGAAGCTCTGGTGCTGTAAATGACAATTAAAAAGCTCAATTTGGGAAAATGTCCGTCTTTTGGGTAGCTAAAAAAATACACCTTATTATACAAGCATCCTCAACCTAATTAATTCAAAACATTACATATTACTTAACATACGTAGGTATGTACCTACTTTATAAAAGCTTGTTTTTATAATTACACATACAAAATTAAAGAAAATATGCAAACTATGGGTTATTCCAAGGAAAGAAATTTTAATCTAGTTTGCGTCAGGTAAGAAGTACCATTTTTGAGTCAATAAAAAGAATAGGCTCTATATATATTCTAAAGTGCAATAAAGTGGGGAATAGCTTTTCTAACGTGATTTCTATAATATAGTAAATATTTTTGTATACATGGTGTTCATTTATAAACTTCCCACTACCGATATTTTGAGAACCAAAAGAGATATTTATATAATCTTAAAAACGTATCAAGGATTTCGAGGAAAAACTAATAATGTATTCACTGACTTGCCTTCTTACCCCTCCCCCCACGTACCTTGTAATACCTTGTTTAAAAGGAGTTTTCCTCAGTTTTAAAACGGTGTATTGCATTTCGAATTTCAACCAGTAGTTTTCGAGATATTAGCAGTTAAATTTCTGAAAATTTCAATTTCAAATTTAATTTTCTTAAAAACAAATGCATAAAATTAAAAAAAGGAGACTTTGTTGTTAAGTCCTTGAGAACGCCTTTGTAAAAGGGTATTGCAAACAGGGTGTTTATTGGCTCCATAAGCCCGCTTGACATGGAGCAATATAACTTGCAATTGTCTGCAATTTGGAGTCATTCCAAAATAATAAAGGCGCAATTACAGAGACGAACATGCTCAAACAAAACCTCGTGGAAAAGATCTAAAATTTTTTTCGTGAACATTTTTGTGAGCTTTTCTTTGAACATTTTGTTCGGGTAAATTTTTGAACAAATTATTGCTATCTATTTTGGAAACATATTTTTAAAGATGAGAATAAATAAAATTTCACATCAGTGATCAGTGATCTCAATTCTTTAAAAAAAATTGAACACCAACTTTTATTTTAAATTTTTGTGAAAAAAAGCCGACGGCAAGCAAAACATTATTATTGGCTCTACTATTAGTTTTGTCACATCGATTAGGGTTACTTATAATATTTTTTCCCGGATTTTTTTGCCCGGGGGATTTTTGGGATTTTCTTGCGAGTTTTTTTATTTCCAAAGGTTTTTTCCTAAATTCAAAAAACAACCCAGGAAAATTTTTCTTTTCCAAAAAAAATTTGAGTTTTTCAAATATCGGCAAAAACTCAAAAATTGCACTTTTAAGCGGTAATCCGCGCCTCACGACTATCTATCAGGAGTGGTGGGAAGGGAGATTTTTTTTCAACATATTTTTGTAACTTTACTTTACCCTTAGCTTTGATTGTTTTTTTTTAATTCCTCACACCAGATTTACCTAGTTAGTTTAAGGCCCCAAGTGTTGCTTAAAAAAGCAAAAGATTCATGAAAATGTTGAAGATATAGATATTTATTGTGAATTTAATATAATAATCAAGGTCGATTACTGACACTGGACAAACAATATGCAAAGGGGCAACATTCCGATTCAAAAGTCTAGTCTTTTACCACAGAGTACCGAACAGACAGGTGATCCGTGCTATTACTGCTAAATTATATTTTTTAGACAAGGGTCGGGATCGTAGGGTTGTAAAAGTGGGTAATAAACGGGTATTATTTAAAACGAACTTGCTTTTGTTCATATATTTGAGATTTAATAAAATGTGTATAGGTTTTTTAATTTGACTTAATTATTAGTATAAAAGACTAAACTAGGAAGTAAAATAAAGAGATATTATTTAAAACGTAAATTTTTATCATTAAATTTTACAGGCAACAGAAATAAATAAGTGCCAATTATTATTTTTTTTATTCTCGTTTTTTTTACAACCCCAAAAATGTTACAGTTATAATGGCATATCCCCTATAAAAATCAAATCAATCGAAGTTGTTTATGAGGTAAAATGTGAATTTCGGCATCAAATCGTTTTTCCGTCGGAAAGTACTTGATTAAATATACCTTGTTTTAAAACTTAGTTTTTCATATTTCAATATATATTTTGAATTTGTAAAGGCGCAATTACACAGACGAACATGTTCAAACAAAAGCTCGTGCAAAAGATCTAAAATTTTTTGCGTGAACATTTTTGTGAGCTTTTCTTTGAACATTTTGTTCGGGTAAATTTTTAAGCAAATTATTGCTATCTATTTTGGAAACATATTTTTAAAGATGAGAATAAATAAAATTTCACATCAGTGATCACTGATCTCAATTCTTTAAAAAATTGGAACACCAACTTTTATTTTAAATCTTTGTGAGAAAAAGCCGACGGCAAGCGAAACATTATTATTGGCCATCAGTTTTTCACATGGATTTGGGTTACTTTTAATATTTTTTCTTAGGGTTTTTCCCGGATTTTTTTGCCCGGGGGTTTTTTTGTGATTTTCTTGCGTTTTTTTTTATTTTCAAGTTTTTTTTCGTAAATTTAAAAAAACCCTGGAAAATTTTTCTTTTCTAAAAAAATTTTGAATTTTTCAAATATCGACAAAAAACTCAAAAATTGCAATTTTAAGCGGTAATCCGCGCCTCACGACTATGAGGAGTGGTGGGGAGGGTGATTTTTTTAAAACATATTTTTGTAGCTTTACTTCACCCTTAGCTTTGATTGTTTTTTTTTAATTCTTCACACCAGATTTACCTAGTTAGTTTAAGGCCGCAAGGGTTACTTAAAAAAGCAAAAGGTTCATGAAAATGCTAAAGATATAAATATCAACAAAGTGAATCTCTATCAATTTAATCTAATAATCAATGAAGGTCGATTACTGACACTGAACAAACAATATGCAAAGGGGAAACATTCCGATTCAAAAGGGTGGCCGGCCTACTACCTGTGAAATGCAAAATGCAAGTTCTACGCGTCAATAAAATAAAACGAAATAAACAAATTAAAGCGTACTCAAGGAAATTTTTTTGTTTTGCGTCGGAGAGCCCTTTCTTTATGGAAAGATTTGTTCTAAAACTTTCATAAAACAACTGCGTTGACTCTTGTTTGTTGTCATGTAATTTTGTGTGTCAATGTAAACCAAATCCCCCTCTCACTAGTCTACGGTTTTTACCTTCTCCTAACCCAGCAACAGCAATAAATAAGTGTCAATTATTATTTTTTTTATTCTCGTTTTTTTTACAACCCCAAAAAAGTATACTGACATATCCCCTATAAAAATCAGATCAATCGAAGTTGCTTATGAGGTAAAACGTGAATTTCGACATCAAATCGTTTTTCCGTCGGAAGGCACTTAATTAAGTTTTAAAACTTCGTCTTTCTATTTTTAGTTAAGTGCAATTATTTCCCATAAAACTATAAAATTTAAATTTCTAAGTCTTTTTGTACGAGATTTTGCTCGAACTTTTTTTTGCACATTTTGCTCAAGAGGCTCGTGTAAATGTTTGTCGGCATTTCAACATCAAAGGAAAGTTTGTCTGTGTAAATGCGCCTTAAAAAATTTCTATACCAACATTTCTTCAAACAAATTTTGCTCTAACATTCCCTCCAAAATTTTCGTGACTTTTTTTGTACGAGATTTTGCTCGAACTTTCATTTCAACATCAAAGGAAAGTTTGTCTGTGTAAATGCGCCTTACAAATTTGTTATGGTCTTTTTTACTCCCTTCTTCTAATCGTCTCAATTTGTGTTGTGAAAGGGAAATATAACAAACAACACAAATTCTGACATTAAGAGGGAGGAGTAAAAAAAACCCTAAAAAATTTGTGACATTATTTTAGAATGACCCTGAATTGCAGACAATTGCAAGTTATATTGCCCCATGTCAAGCGGGCTTTACTCACCCTCCGATGCAGGCCACGCCCACCGAATATTAAAATACAAGAACTGACCTCTTATGGTCTTTAAAATTTTGAAAAAAAAAATTAATATTGACATTTCCGAAATTCAACTGCTACTGGTTTTAATTAAAAATACAATGCACCGTTATAAAGCTGAGGAAAAACTTTTTCACACAAGATATCACAAGTTTTTAAGAATATGTGAATATCTCTTTTGGTCCTGAAAATATCGGGGGTGGGAAGTTTTCAAGTATAGAGGTATATATATTTAGATATATAACGGGTAAAAATATCACACGGCGTGTGTTTTTTAAGGAGGTTAGTTTGTTTATCATTTTAAGACAAAAAGTTCATAAAGGTACCTACGTTAGTTTTGTTCTAATTTTTTGGTTGTAGGAGACAAAGTGCACTACTACAATCGTATGCAGGTAGGGATGTATTCTTTATTTTTTTATCATTTCAAAACCGTTTAAAATACGAAAAAAGTAAGAGTATATCTTGTTTGTTCAAAAATCCTTTTTTTTTTCATTGGACACATTTTAGGAAATATTCGGGCGCCACTAATTAAAACTAAAAATGATTTTCATGGCAAAAGGTTCGTCCTACTTTATTCGCACATTTTTTCATATAATACTGTTTGCAAAATGTAGCTCATAAAAACTCACATTAAAAAGTTAAATAGTATATTGGGGAGTACGCACCTGACTGATGGAAATCTCATTATTATGTCAGATTTGGGACTAATGACATTCGTGAGCGGCTTTGCCGTATGGCAAAAGGTGCGTCCTGCTTTATTCGCACATTTTTTCATATAATACTGTGTGCAACATGTAGGTCATAAAAACTCACATTAAAAAATTAAATAGTATATTGGGGAGTACGTACCTGACTGGTGGAAATCTTATTATTATGTCGGATTTGAGACTAATGACATTTGCGAGCGGCTTTGCTGTCAGTTTGTTCCCTAGAGTGTAAAGTTGGAGATCAAAATCGCTCACCGCTAATGTCATCACTACATGACAAAACTGATAGAAAAGTGACACAAAGATGAGATTTTGATCAAACAGTACGGGGTTTCTTTTCGGTGACTACTCCTCACCCGTTTCAAGAATTCTCGCACGCGTTCAGAATGGAAACGTGAGGTATTGTCATGAAGTTGATACTTTTCGAAAAAAATCACCAAACAAACTGGGGTGTTTGAATTGGGTAAAAAAGAGTGTGCAGACGTTGGATTCCCTGGAACTTTTAGAATGTTGCTATTTAGTCTTATATATTATGAAGGTGTGCTCGTCCTCCGGTCAGGACAGGGTCTGGCAGCATATTAAAATTAAATTCAGGGGACCATATTATACAACTAAACTCAAAACCCCGATGGTATTTGATACATTGGATTTGTCCCTAACTTCGCATGTCTTATGATCGTATTTTGGCCCATCGGCCTGGAGCAGGTTTGGCAGCATATCTAATTTGAATTCAGTAGGTTCATAAGACACATAGGAAACAAAAACTACGTTGGTATTAGATACATTAAGTTTATCTCCAATTTCGGTCCTCTTACGGAGGCGTGCCCAACCTCTGATCAAGGGGAGGTTTGGCAGCATGACGGAATTTTTAAAGACGGCCTCATATGACATAATAAAAGTTAAAATAATTCTGGGGTGTTTGAACTAGGTATGAAATAATTGGCAGCATGGTGTAAATAATATCAGTACCTCTATATGACACAAATAACGTTTAGTCTATTCTGGTATGCAATAAAGTAAGTATAACTCATTCTCTGCATTGTTTCAAGGAGGTGTGCCTGCCTTAAGTAAGCAAAAAAGTTTCGCAGCATAATAAATTTGCTATGTGAAGGACCATATGACATATATAATATAAAAACGACGGTGGTATCTAATAGATTAAAATACCTTCAATTTATCGTGTCCTTAGGAATGTGTGCCGGTCCTCTACCTAGGTTAAACTTTAATAAAGTACTAAAATTCGTAATCTGGGATCCATATGACACACCCAAACAAAAAATTATTCTGGTATTTGATACATTAAGTATACCTCCAAAAGCATTTGACTTTAAAAAGTTGTGCCTGCCTTCTTGTCAAAAAAAGATTCGGCAGCATAAGAAATTTTTTGAATAGAGGGTGATATGACAAATATAAAGTATAGTATTCGATACATTAAATGTGTCTCAATTTTTCATCTGTTTGACAAGGTGTGCCTACCCTTCTTTCCAAAGTAGAGTTGGCAGTATTATAAATTTAATATAAGAAGGACAATATTACAGAAATAAATTTGAATCTACATTGGTATTAGATCTATAGATAAACCTCCTTCTTTTCTTCCTTTTAGGAAGCTGTGCCAGTTTTCTTGTCAGAAACGGAATTGGCAGCACATCAAATTTTAATATATTACATACTTATGACACACAAAAAACAAAAATCCTTTGGGTAATACATACATAAGATTAAGTTTAACATTTGTCAGTTTTAAAATGGTGTGCCTTCGCTCTTGTCAAAAGGACACTTGGCAGCAGTATGTAATTTCGTCAAAAAAATGCAAATAAAACGTGTGCCATAAAAATTGGGCTGGTATTAAATACAGTTATTTATACCTTGTAAGTGGGTGCTTTTTAAAGGTGTGCCTGTCATTTAACCAAGAATAACTTTGGCAGCATATTCAATTCCTATCGCTAATATTTAAATTACATTTATCCAACATATTTTTGGCTGGTATTAAAAACATAGGTATACTTTCCAGATTGGCCACTTTCGGAATGGTGTGCCTTGCCTTTTGACACGTGAAAATTAGGCAGCATGACATTTTCATATTTGATGGTCATATATTACATGTGTGTCACCATACTTACTCTGATATTTGACACCATACGTTTCGCTTACTATTTGACTTGCATAGTCGTGGTGTGCCTCGCATATGACCAAAAGAAAATTTGGCAGCATTTTTAATTTATAATTGGTGGGTCAATATGACACCCGTATAATAAAAAAATTGCTGGTACTGTATGCATTATCTTGACTGTTAAGTTATGACAGTAATTAGCTTAATTCCGGCTCCCTGATCAAATTTCGAATAAAGTTGTAGTTGGCACACACTATAACATATCAATGTGACACTTTTTAGTTATAAACTCTTCTGGTATCTGATACATAGACCTTTTGACGTCCAGCTCACGGTATAAAACTTTGACTTCATTTATTTTTGTTGCTATCAGTAGAAACGTATAGTTGTTGTGTATATTGACATTAAAATTCAAATTACTGCTCGCGTACCCACCCAAGAGTGTATTTGTATGAGCATGCGCCAACCGCGATGCAGAAAATTCAACAACGATTCGAAAAATGGCGTTTTAACTGCACGTTACCAAAAATTTCACAATTCTGTTCCAAGAAGTTTATACTTCACGTTATTGCTGGTTTGATTATGGTTATGAAGACTCGTTCCTTGAGAAGATCCCCGTTCATCCACAACATGTTTGAGTGTTTCGACATCTCTATGGATTCATAAATATCGAAGAATTATCAAATTTCTATTACTTTGTTTTTTGTTTGCGTGACTTTCCAAGCACTGCCCATATTTTCTAATTTCCAAATATTGTCGCGTAAGCAAATTGCTTCGAACTGGATCTTAAATTTGCAATTTGTCGAAAATCATTTAAAAATCATTTATTTAGTATTAAATATTTGTTAGCGTTTTGTTTTTTCCTATCCCCGGTTTATAAATCCGGATTTATTTTGTTATTTTAATTTATAAAACCACCATTAAATAACTTATCTGACAAAAGCTGTCTGGCAGTGTTCAAATCTACCTCTAAGAGAAATTATCCCTATTGAATTTGGCTCATTACCAAATCAGATAAAAAAGAAATAGTCGGTGCTCCCGCCAAATTGGAATTAGGATTGAAGCACTTTCAAAACAGTCCGAGAAGCGGTTTTGAAATCTTTTGAAATGTTGCGTGACGTCTCCAGTTCAACGCCTAAATGACATTTCTTGTATGATTTCGATATGGTTTCGAAAAAAACGTTACTTTCCCAAAAAACGCCAAAAACGTTCCTTTCCTCCGGTTTCCTCAGTTTTCTTAGGCATTAGCAGGACGAGGTGTAGCCAAACATCGCGTTAAAAAACTCTCGAACACGCCGATTTGTTATTCAAGGGCGACATTTTTTGGCTATATTGGAATTTTCGTAGGAGAGACCCCTTTCGAGGGGTGAGTTGTTTTAACACCAGAAATTAAATAGGGAAAGTGGGTCAAGTAATAACTTGATTTGAAGGTATTTTGAATGCCTTTACAAAAGTGATTTAAAAAATCTAGCGATTAGGTTTCGAAATATGTATTTTCAAAATTGCATGGACCCATTAAAAAATCGTGTTTTCCTGCATAACTAAAATTTTATTTTTGAAAAATCCAGCGACACCCTGATTTTGTTTTCATTATGGTACATTTAATCATTTAATTTTTTCTTCTAGGGATAGATTCCCACGAGGGTGAAATTTACATGTTCAATTTGAGCTTACTTTAAACGTGAATATCTCAAATACAAATCGCTACATTTTTAAAATTTTACCAATTTTATAAAGTCATTCAAGACATTCAAAATATGCTGGACCCACTTTCCCTATTTAAATTCTGGTGGTGAAACCCCTTGAAAGAAGTGTCTCCCACGAAAATTACAATATAGCCAGCCATTTTCCCCCTCAAATAACCAATCGACGTTTTTGAGTGTTTTTTGAAAATCGTACTTTAAATAGTCGACAACGCCTCTGTTTCATTTTCGTTGGTACCCTCTGTATAATAAAACTCTAAGATTTTTGTATATTGAATATTTTTTTTAGCTGATGCTGGTTTTTAACCAAATGATATTGATGAGAAAAATTAAATTTTTAGAATTTTGTTTGCTTGTGCCTAAATCACGCAAAAACTACTAATTTATTTTGATGGGAGTTTCCTTGCTGTATTCTTTAAATTCCTGGGAAGGACAGGCTTTATTTCATGAAAATTGGTTTACTAGTTTCGAATAAAATAAGATCTCTGCGGGTATTCTGGTGGAAAGGAATATTCACCACGTCCCGACTAATCGAAATCGATAAAATCGTTGAGAAAGTACGGGCACGTATACATTGAGTGTTTGGGAGTACTTATTGGTGAGATTTCGCGATTATCTGCAAAATAGTTCTAACTTAAAGTAGATCATATGCTAAATATGACATTGCAAAAATGGCTAACAAGCAAAAAAGTTAAAGTAAAGTAAAGGTGGTGAAGTGTGCATAAAATAAGTGCCTGTCTATTGAAACAAAAAACAGTTTATCCAATTACTAATTCGTCACCCATTTAAAACTACGTAACACATATTTCGATCAACTTCTAAACCCCTCTCCCGCCCTAAAATAAATTTTAAAAATTTAAGATTCTATTTTATTTGGTTTGATTCCCTACAACCTATATTTTGACGGACATACGTCCACACCTTAAATAATTATTTAAAAAAAAATAAATATGGACACATTTTCAGATTCCAGATCCTATTTCTTTTGGTTTAGTTTGACTTATTAAAATATTTATCGGCCTTGGAGGGGGGGGGGTGCTTTCTGACTACCCTGTTTTTTAAAAAATCCTGTCTCACCTAAGTATCAAATTTATTTTAAAGACAAAGCTAATTGCGAATTTTCAGCTTTATATTGGTTTGGAACTTTTTCCCGCGATCGATCAGCGAAGAAAAATAAAACGTTATATGACAGGTAATTAAAGGAGAAACACACACACACCTAGACACACAAAAACTTTCGCATTTGTAATTATAAGTAGTATTATGTATGCTGTTTTAACCGTTTTAACCAGTTTTTATTCACCAATGTCCTTTCCAGTGGTCCAATGGTAAATAGAGTAGTTTTGGCCTAATGCTAAAAAACAGATAGACAAAAATTCGATATTTGCTATCTATTTTCCATTTAGTAAAAAGCCAGCAACATTCGTGACAACATTTTTAAGAGCTTGCATTTTTTTTAGTAACCCATGCGTTAACGTACCCAAAGTAAGATCGGAAGGTATAAGAAGTGATTGGCTAAAGCTTTTAGAGTTAAGTTCTTCGAGCTGAGGGTTGACCTTTAGAGCAGAAAAAACTGGAGAAGCTCCTAGCTTTTTCTGCACCTCTTTATACTTTATATTATTTCACCCAGGTAAACCTAAAATTTTTGACAATTCGCCCTTTGCTACCGAAGCTCCGGATCCGGCGCAACAATTATTGGATCAGCTTCTTTGACCGAAGGTTCAAAATCGTCGTCATCAAGATTTTCCACAAGACCCAAATCATCCAATGGAGGTTACCATGACTCATTAGCAGAAGACACATTGTCCTAGATTTCGCTCTCTTCTACAGATAATTCACTAACCTCTCTCGTAGGTCTACCTTTCTGTGCTTGTAATCTTCTGATTGCATTTACGACCTCATTCATCTGGTTCTCAAGAACATCTAGGATTTTTTCTTCTTTGGTGACTCGACTTCTACTTCCTCATCCTCTGACGATATACACTCCTGTCTCAACCGGTTTGACGCCTCTTTTCTTGTCAAAAATAAATGCTTCATCGAATCGACCGCCTAAGCAAACAATTCGACTGCAGCAGCCAAACCTCTTATTTTGTTTGCAATATTAGGACTTAATATCATAGCTCTGTAATATGCCCAGTCAAGCATTTTCACATTATAATTCCGGTAAGGCCTTACGGAGAAATAGTTAAAATTCGGATTAAATGCCTTTGCAATCAAAACTGTTGGTATTGCAAACCAAATCTTGTTTAGGTCCACCGAATTTAGCTCCTAACCAAAAAGCTCTTCTTTACTGAAGTTTATAACTTTGAAATATTCCCAACCATTGTGTGTATCGTATTGATCTTGAATAATATATCCTCATCCTCTTCGAGTTGGTACAAATACCCGAGAGTCACAAAGCTGGCTAGAGTTGCCATCTATAACAAAGAAAACTGATTTACCGGACACGCTCCTCTTTAAAGCACCACAACTTAACCTAATCTTCAAAAAAACTCGCATTGAGCAGAGAAGTCACTTCACAGTTTAAAAAGTGAAATCATTTAGAATGAGCCGTAAGGCTGTCAGATTAAGACGTAAGGCTGCCCAGGTTGAGCCGAAAGGCTGCTAGGAATGAGCCGTAAAGATGTCTGAATTGAGTCGTAAGGCTGCTAGGAATGAGCCGTAAAGCTGTCCGAATTGAGCTGTAAGGCTGCTAGGAATGAGCCGTAGGTCTGTCTGAATTGAGCCGTAAGGCTGCTAGGAATGAGCCGCAAGACTGTCTGAATTGAGCCGTAAGGTTGCTAGGAATGAGCCGTAAGGCTGCTAGGAATGAGCCGTAAGGCTGCTCAGAATAAGCCGTAAGTCTGCTTTGCATAAGACCTAAAATTGTTCGTCCGTCTGGCAGCTTTTCGTATTGAGCCGCAAGGCTGCTATATTAAATAGTTTAAAGCCATAAAGTTGTTCATATTGAGTCATAAGGCTGCTTTTATTATTTTTAAAAATCTAAATAACTAACTAAGGAAATAAATTAGAAATTTTGTCCCAAACTAAAAAGTTGCAAAAACAAATATTGACCATATTACTACAATGTTAAAGTTTCAAACCACAATCAAGAAAAAAACATAATATAAATAAATTTTACCATTATTTTTTTGCGTGAGGTCACACCTAATTAAAGAAAAACTAATAAGAACATTCACTTACCGCAAAAACAATACGGTAAATGAACTTCCGAACGCTAACAGCGTTAAACTACGTCTTCTATTCATGGTATGTTGACGGTGTCACTCACATATCCCTATCATAGTCAAAAGTGTACTACGCAAGACCGAAAATATGCGTTTTACTCCCTTCGGGGTATAAAACGCTTCTATTTTTAGTGGAAATAAAAAAGTTTTTTTTGACGATCGCAGTAGCCTCAATACTATGTATGGAAGGGTAAAAAAAATGAATGATACTTAAAAGTCAAAAGAATATATTATACATATTTTATATAATATATTTTATATTATATATAAAAAAAATATATGCCATTGGCAATAGTCTATCTGGTTGAACAAAAAAAGAGCTTTAGCCAAAAATTTATTTTTGCTATAGAAAATTAGCCAGTAATTTTGAAATACTTTTCGATTAACTCCTTTAATGGTAGAGTTCACTGCATTGCTAGCGGAGAAAAAAAAATTAGTTAGTTAAAAATGTTTTTTAAATTAGTCCATGGTAATTTTGAAAGCAAATACCTTGAAAACGACTCAATCGATTTTAAGAGAAACAAAATATTTGTAAATAGAATTAAACCATCTTCAAAACAAGGTGCCACTCGACCTACTTTCCCTAAGTAGATTCTGGGATGACATGCACCCCTCGGAGGCAATGCTTTCTACAAAAGTTTTAATTTTGGTAAAAGCATATTAACAAAAAGCAAAAACGCGTCTATCGATTTGAGGAAAAATAAAAGGTTTTTAAAGATAATTAAAATACCTCCAAAACAGGGTGCTACTTGACCCACTTTCCCTATTTAAATTCTGGGTGTGAGACACAACCGTCGGAGGGGGTGTATGCTACAAAAATGTAATTTTTGTCAAAAAGTGTGTGTTGTTTTGTTAGTTCCAGGATTCCAAAGATTTATGAGTGTGCATTGGATTTATAGCATCAAAATTGCTTTACGGAAACAAAATTCATCGAAGTATAAAATCTACTTCGGGACCAGATATGTCATTTGGAATATTCGTTTGGAACGGCGATTATTCATAGTTACCAGCTGGGTGCCCGCGACTTCGTTCGCGTATTTAAAATTCTAGATTCCTCCTCCTTCTCCACCTTACCCCACTTTTATGCCCTCAAACCTTTAGCCCCTTAAACCCTTCCATACTCGATACTCGAGTATCCGCTGTGCCTGAAATTTTTTCCGTCTTTTTTGCTTTAAAGGGTCATAACTCCCCAGAAATCCAAATAATGCAGCCAAATTCTTCCAGTGGATTTTCTTGCAAAAAAAACACTTTCTTTGATTCCGGTTTGATAGGCAACTTATTTTTACCAGTTCGTTGTTTTTATCGAACGTGGTTGTGGGGGTAATAGAGGGGTAACAAAAAATTGCAAAAATAATAGAAGAAGCACTTTTTTCCATTTCGGACTTTGTTTCCTTTAATTTAATACCTCACAAACCATATTTTAGTCGGTCAATATTTTCATTAAAAATGGTTTTGGGAGGGAGGGACGCATAATAAAAAATTGCAAAATCTATCAGAATTTTTTTTTTTTGATTCCGGACTTTACTTCCTTCAGTTTGATACCCAAAAACCAATATTTAAACAGATCAAAATTTTTATAAAATATGGGGGATAATCCGCCCAAATAATAGGGGATTGGTAGGAAAACGCTAAAACACGTGTCCATCTGTTTTATTAATAGAGTCTACAATACCAATTTCTAAACCTCTAAGACTTTTTTCTTCTGAGATACAGAAGATCCCTTTACCCCCTTCGAAATAGTATTACCCCTATTACTCCACCCCCAGTTGAAATTTCGGAAAACTCCAAAGCACCTAGGTATTTGTTTTATTACTAGAATCTACTATATTAATTTCCAGATCTCTGCAACTTTTCGTTTCAACCACTATTTTTACACCCTTAGAGGAAAAATTTTCAAAAATCCTTTCTTATCGAGCACTTACGTCACAAACCCAATATGTCCTTAAATTTTCGTAGCTGTATGTCAGTGGTTTGACCTGTGCATTTATAGTTGATCTATTGTCTATGGTGTTGACTATACTATTCTTTTATTAGTATAGATGTTTTAACGGGTATTATTAATATTATGACACCCGTAAGCCTGGCAATACAGCCGGATCTCACCTTGCTATATACTTCACTATTTATACACAAGAAGATCTCTACAAATTAAAATCGGATCTCAGTCGACCTTAATTTTATCAAAAAAGAAAATTAAAACCGTATTCCTTTACCCCGTTCAGCGGTTTCCCCTTATATTAAAGGTGTGTAGCAAGTATTTAAAATATATACTTTAAAATCTCTGTCTCTTCTGGTGGATCTCGGGTTGTCCCAGTTTATCCGGATCTCAACTTGGTAAGAAAACGTATATATATACAGGGTGTTTCAAATCCGATGCTCACCATGGGGAACTTCTAAACGGTAGACGATACGGTTAAAGGTTAAAACTAAAAAAAAAAGTTTACAAATTCCTGTTAGTTCCGGAGATAAGTGGAAAAAAACAATATCTTCATTTTTAGTTTTTAGTGTTCTGCGCCCTAATAACAATACTTAAAGCTGTCATAAAACGCTTAAAACTTTCTACATGCACTTCTTTAAGATCTACCTAGTGAGAGGTCCGCTTTTGAGACTTGACATTTTAGTGTGACAGGAGCACTGTCAAGTTCATTTTTTCTTATGAACACATTCTTTTTTTCTTCAGCAGTTTGGTTCATAAAGGATGACATTTGCAACCTTATTTTGATAAGTCACCTGAAGTTTTGGGTTTATTGACCATCATCAGCCCAAATTTAATTTTTGCTTTTTAAACATTTTTTTTTAATTTTGTTATAAACAAATAACTTTACCTAATATTTAAAAAAAAATGTTTTTTAATATTTGAATTTGGGATGATGAGGGTCATTTAATTCAAAACGTCAGGTACTTGTCAAAATGAGGTTGTAAAATATCTATCATCCTTTATGAACCAAACGGCATAAATGGGACTGTCATTAGGTAGATCTTTAAAAAATGCGTTTTAAGCGTTATTTGACAGCTTTAAAAATAAGGGCGCAGAAAAATAAAAACTAAAAATGAAGATTTCGGAACTACTCGGAATTTTTAAAAAAAATTTCTATTTTGAGCAAAGCGTCAAATTGCGCTACTTTGCCCTAGTTTAAACATTTTCGTACCTCTTACCGTTTAGGAGATCCCCATGGTGAGCATCGAATTTGGAACACCCTGTATATATATATATAAATATATATATTGAATAACCATATTAAGTGACCTCCGTTACAGGATAAACGCGACCTGTCCTTCACCATTGTGAACGAACATCTTTTAAAGACAGATACATATATATCATGAGGGGAACTAGTACATCCACATATATATATATACAACAGTAGCAACAGCAGGCTCCTTGTGACATCCAACTCTGTTGCCATGGTATTTTGACTCGCTAGGCATAAGATTTAATAATTTCATTCATATGGAGGTAATAAGGTCGATGTTAATTATTTATGTACCACGGCTGCATATAAACCTATTTTTATAATTGCTTTTTGAAAAATTACAATGACTGTATTTCTTCCCCTATGAGATAGTGGAAAACATGTATTTCATTTTAAAAAAAAGGACAATACCATTTTTTTAGAAGAAGTTACGAAAAGTGATACCAGTAATACCCAGGGTCAGATAGTTATTTTAATTTTTATGCATTTAAATATAAGTATGTATAGGTTCCTGGGTGTGAGTAATTTAAATAATAACAAGGGCTTTTTTATAAATTTGTAACGTTTTGGTTATTTATTGACCCATCAGACATATTTCTGTATAAATTTTGATATGAAATTCAGATTTTTACATCCAGTAAGAAAATATCTTGTTTTTTCCTTGGTTAGTTTTGTGTTTAGTCTTTTGAATCATTTTTCACTCTGTGGTTTTCCTTTGAAACATCTATCGCTTAAGATCCTGGCATTATTAAAATATTTCCATTCATTAAACTTTCTGACCATCAAAATTGTATCTATAGGTTCCTGAGAGTCGCTCATAATAAAAAAGCCTTATTTTTTAAAAACTGCAGAGTAAAAAAATTGAAGAAATTTTCTTACTAGATGTAAAAATCTGAATGTCATACCAAAATTTATTAATTGTTAATAAATAACCGAAACATTACAAGTTTAGAAAAAAGGACTTTGTACTTATTTAAATGACCGACACCCAGGAACCTATATACAAAAATATAATATTGACAGTCAGGAAATTCAATAAAATATTTTAATAATGTTTCTACAGAAAACTGCAGAGTGAAAAAAAGATAAAGAAGTCTAAATACAAAATTAGGAAGACTACGACTACGGTGGAGAGGCAACATGTCATGAGCTCTTAGAACTCTGAATATCACGGAAGCAGAAGAGCTAATGATGGACAGAGTCCTATGGAGAAAAATTTTTTAGCCAACCAAGACCCATCCTGGGTTGCAAGAGTAACAGAGAGACAGCGAGAGAGATGTAAAAATCTAAATGTCATCCCAAAATTTATACAGAAATATGTGTGATGAGAATTAATAAATAACCGAAACGTTACAAATTTAGAGAAAAAGCCTGTGTTATTATTTAAATGACCGACACACACATGTCTGAAGAAAACACACAAAGACATCGATAAAAATAATGTAACAGTACCAGTTTTCAGTTGCCCGTTATGGATTATGATGGATGGATGGATGGACACAAATACCTCCCAGAACGCAACATCAGCCACATTTAGATTTGTAGAGAGTTCAACTTTCATGAAACAAGCGATATTTTTCTTTAAAGTGTTATGATTGTTTTTTAACCACTTTATTTCCCATTTATTTCCCATAATATTCATTATTTAATAAAACCTTAATTTATTTTAATGAAAATTATGGTACTGACAAAAAACCAAGACTAAAAGATTTCCATTTCTAGCTGAAAACAAACGGTTTGCCTTTTTGTAATGTTTTTATATCTAATGGAACTATTTTTTTGATTTAACGGACAGCCATTGGATAATTTTTGTGTCACAGAACCATAAAAAGAGATTTTTTGGATTTACCATCTGTTGGACAAACACTGGATAGCAATTGTATTCATTATAGTGACCAAAAATATAATAAATTAAAATCATTGTCGCTTTTAGACCGTTTTGGGATGTCCTAGAACCGTACAACGTTTTGAAATTTGTATTATCCAACAGATATGTCGTAGACTAAATTTCTTTGGGATTTGGTTGTCCACTCGACATCCACTGGACTAAATTTTGCTGTCGGTTTTAAGACTTTTTAGCTGCTAAAAACCATGAAAGTAAGAAAAAAAATCAAGAAAGAATAGTTTTTCTGAAGGGGAAATAAGAGAAAAATTTCAATGTTAGGATGAGGATAAAAGTTGTGAAAAAGGCTTCACTTAGAAAAATTTAATTTGACGGTTATTTAAAATGAATTTTTGAAAAGAAAACCACACATATCTCACAAAGTTTTATAAAATCGTACCAACACCAGGTGTTAAAAAAAATCACGTTGAGTCCTATTGATGATAAACGTCAGCTTTTACCCCACTCCATCGATACTTTACCTGATGATACCAGTAATTACATTCCTCATGAATTTTTAATCAGTCTACAGTATTCATCTTGTTCACTTTCACATTCGATCCGTGTGCCGAAAATGAGGAACAAATGACTTGATTTCACCCACGAAATTAGTGTAAAGTATTCTGCCTTAGTCCACGAATTAAAAAACAATAAGCTTAGAAATCAGTTTTTATACATAACTAACAATGTTCACTTGATACAAGACAAAAACCATCTACAAAAATTAAAAAAAACAATGAAGGGATATTACATAAATAAGATAAACTAAATTTAAGAAATATAACTGCAACATCGCAGTGGCCGATCTCTGCTTTATTAAAAAAAAATAATAATATGAATTTTCTATGACGGACCTAATTTTTAATATACAAACTTCACTGAAAAAAGCCAGTACTCTTGAACAAGTGAGAAGGGAGTACTCAAATCTCGTCGGGTCCGGACCAACCAAGATCTCTGAAACGGGTGAGAACGCATGCGAACTTTTACTTTCACCCATATTTCGGGGACTACTCTCTAGGTCAGATTTCAAGAATAATGGCCTGTAACCAACTTACAAGAATTTCTATTAAAGGTTCTTGATTGTCTTCAACTTGAAGAACATTGACCTCCTCTTGAATTTAAATATCATTTGGATCGTCTTGTTTGGCATTTTTTTCTTTGTCAAATTAAAAGTCAATTTTTTGTTACGGCACTTCTAGGTTTCCATGTATTTTTTTTTATTGACCAGCACGTCAATAATTATAAGGTCATCATCTGTAAACTCAGTTTTTGAAGGGCTCCCTCCCCCAGTTTTTTGACATTCAGGTTTTTGTAACTGCATTTTTTTTTATCAAATTAAAAGTCAATTTTTGGTTACGGCACTTCTAGGTTTCCATGTATTTTTTTTTATTGACCAGCACGTCAATAATTATAAGGTCATCATCTGTAAATTCAGTTTTTGAAGGGCTCCCTCCCCCAGTTTTTTGACATTCAGGTTTTTGTAACTGCATTTTTTTTCATATCTGCCCAAGTCAAAACAAAACACAATATTTATTTAGTTTATTTTATTTATGTCCAAATATTTACATATAATTTTAATGAAATTTAAAAGTAAATTTACTTTAAGTTACATTTTACTGGTCATCAATTGCTTTCATATTTACTGAACATCTTGGGTACCGCTAATCTGAAATAGAAAAAAAGAAATGGTGTTAAATGTTAGGGTTTAAACCTTTCAGAAATTTAATTTTCTTAATTTTTAATACAATCAAGTTTTATGAAAGAATTAACCACTTCACCAATTTTTTTGACTACCTGATATATTAAATTTTTTTAATGGTACAGGGACCAATTTATTATAACCTTGTACTTAACAACATTTTAACATTTTTTTTAAACATATTAAAAGTGCTACTATTGAAATTTAAAAAAGTAAAAATGTGTACTTTGAATTCAAAATAAAACTTTCGCCATGCTGATGCTGGTTTAAAGAAATTATGTAACCGGTAGTCAAATAAATTGTCAATATGGAATATTGATATGCCAGTCTTTCCACTTGTGTGGTGTAGTTACTGATAAACACGTGTAAAACTAAAGTTACTATGGTCATTGTGATCACTTGGTCACTAAGTAATTGAATATCATTTTTGATTTGTATCTTCTACACTACACTACTACCCAAATAGGTAGGTAGGCTTCGTTGAAAGTGGTCAAAACTCACTTTCATTAAAAACATCGAAACTTTAGCTATACACTAAAAAAGCTAAACACTAAAAAAGCGTTGGCAATTTTTTTTTGCACCCTGTATATTTTTTTGTAAAATTAAACTTTGTAGACAGATATATGGACGTCACAAAACAATCCTCATTATCACTTTGGCTTCTATAATACCTATTATGAAGAAAATAATCCCGGCAGCAAAAAAAGGTCTACAGTAAAATAGTGACTTCAGGTTGACAGACGCGCTTTTTAAATATCTATTATTGTTGTAATAATAAATAGAACTTGCATGTTAAGCAGAATGCTTGAATATTTTGTTTGCACCAGCGATCTCTTGGGAAAGGGGGGGGGGGGCTCCCCCAATGCCTCTTTCCAGTTCTTGTTGTTGGGAAATTGAAGTACATTTTACAAAACATTTTTTATTCCTAATTTCTTCAAACAAGAATAAAAAAAATCTCAAAGTTTAGTTTAAAAAAAATTAAAATTAAAATTAAAATTAAAATTAAAATTAAAATTAAAATTAAAATTAAAATTAAAATTAAAATTAAAATTAAAATTAAAATTAAAATTAAAATTAAAATTAAAATTAAAATTAAAATTAAAATTAAAATTAAAATTAAAATTAAAATTAAAATTAAAATTAAAATTAAAATTAAAATTAAAATTAAAATTAAAATTAAAATTGAAATTGAAATTGAAATTGAAATTGAAATTGAAATTGAAATTGAAATTGAAATTGAAATTGAAATTGAAATTGAAATTGAAATTGAAATTGAAATTGAAATTGAAATTGAAATTGAAATTGAAATTGAAATTGAAATTGAAATTGAAATTGAAATTGAAATTGAAATTGAAATTGAAATTGAAATTGAAATTGAAATTGAAATTGAAATTGAAATTGAAATTGAAATTGAAATTGAAATTGAAATTGAAATTGAAATTGAAATTGAAATTGAAATTGAAATTGAAATTGAAATTGAAATTGAAATTGAAATTGAAATTGAAATTGAAATTGAAATTGAAATTGAAATTGAAATTGAAATTGAAATTGAAATTGAAATTGAAATTGAAATTGAAATTGAAATTGAAATTGAAATTGAAATTGAAATTGAAATTGAAATTGAAATTGAAATTGAAATTGAAATTGAAA
Source organism: Oxystoma pomonae (assembly GCA_963921995.1). Taxonomy (NCBI): domain Eukaryota; kingdom Metazoa; phylum Arthropoda; class Insecta; order Coleoptera; family Brentidae; genus Oxystoma; species Oxystoma pomonae. The sequence goes on from OY998165.1 coordinate 72,742,747, forward strand.
TTGAAATTGAAATTGAAATTGAAATTGAAATTGAAATTGAAATTGAAATTGAAATTGAAATTGAAATTGAAATTGAAATTGAAATTGAAATTGAAATTGAAATTGAAATTGAAATTGAAATTGAAATTGAAATTGAAATTGAAATTGAAATTGAAATTGAAATTGAAATTGAAATTGAAATTGAAATTGAAATTGAAATTGAAATTGAAATTGAAATTGAAATTGAAATTGAAATTGAAATTGAAATTGAAATTGAAATTGAAATTGAAATTGAAATTGAAATTGAAATTGAAATTGAAATTGAAATTGAAATTGAAATTGAAATTGAAATTGAAATTGAAATTGAAATTGAAATTGAAATTGAAATTGAAATTGAAATTGAAATTGAAATTGAAATTGAAATTGAAATTGAAATTGAAATTGAAATTGAAATTGAAATTGAAATTGAAATTGAAATTGAAATTGAAATTGAAATTGAAATTGAAATTGAAATTGAAATTGAAATTGAAATTGAAATTGAAATTGAAATTGAAATTGAAATTGAAATTGAAATTGAAATTGAAATTGAAATTGAAATTGAAATTGAAATTGAAATTGAAATTGAAATTGAAATTGAAATTGAAATTGAAATTGAAATTGAAATTGAAATTGAAATTGAAATTGAAATTGAAATTGAAATTGAAATTGAAATTGAAATTGAAATTGAAATTGAAATTGAAATTGAAATTGAAATTGAAATTGAAATTGAAATTGAAATTGAAATTGAAATTGAAATTGAAATTGAAATTGAAATTGAAATTGAAATTGAAATTGAAATTGAAATTGAAATTGAAATTGAAATTGAAATTGAAATTGAAATTGAAATTGAAATTGAAATTGAAATTGAAATTGAAATTGAAATTGAAATTGAAATTGAAATTGAAATTGAAATTGAAATTGAAATTGAAATTGAAATTGAAATTGAAATTGAAATTGAAATTGAAATTGAAATTGAAATTGAAATTGAAATTGAAATTGAAATTGAAATTGAAATTGAAATTGAAATTGAAATTGAAATTGAAATTGAAATTGAAATTGAAATTGAAATTGAAATTGAAATTGAAATTGAAATTGAAATTGAAATTGAAATTGAAATTGAAATTGAAATTGAAATTGAAATTGAAATTGAAATTGAAATTGAAATTGAAATTGAAATTGAAATTGAAATTGAAATTGAAATTGAAATTGAAATTGAAATTGAAATTGAAATTGAAATTGAAATTGAAATTGAAATTGAAATTGAAATTGAAATTGAAATTGAAATTGAAATTGAAATTGAAATTGAAATTGAAATTGAAATTGAAATTGAAATTGAAATTGAAATTGAAATTGAAATTGAAATTGAAATTGAAATTGAAATTGAAATTGAAATTGAAATTGAAATTGAAATTGAAATTGAAATTGAAATTGAAATTGAAATTGAAATTGAAATTGAAATTGAAATTGAAATTGAAATTGAAATTGAAATTAAAATTAAACAACAAATTATTTGACATGCGAACTGTTGACAACAAAGAAATAAGTTTTCACAGGAAAAAATGACGTACGTCAGTGCGCTCATCAAAAAATTCGACTATACCACAATTTGCCGATTTTGGAGATGGGTTGAGATCAAATTTATAAGACCTGAACCTGTATTTTGAATTCCAAAAACCTCGATACGTGCCTATATCAAGCGATGGGTGCACGAAGAACATCGAAAACACTGACATTCAATATCGGAGCAAAACCTCAGCAAAAGAATGTTGGCACCCCCTTCTACACCACTCACCTGTGAAATCCTTATACTGAATAATAATGAGAGCCTAACACTAACCTTCTGCAGAACACAAAACCTCCTGGAGGACGACCCCTCCAGAAAAACTAACTGACAGAGAAACCTAATAAAGGGGCTGCTGCTCCTCGTGAGGTCATCAAACCTTTTAGATTAGGAAGAGACACATCAAGAGATAGAATAAGCTAAGTAAGCGTCAGGAAATTCAAGGCCTAAAGTTGCTGTTGAGACAAATCAAAATCAAAGAGTACATTATGCCATTCATTGATTTTGTTATTTATTCACCCTCGCTAAATCCCTTTTTAGATTTATCAACTCCAGAGCTTAGGATATTTGTTAAGATCTCCGTAGAGACGCCTAATTTGCCTTCAAATTGAAGTTACATCTGCCGATTCTGCAATTTGACAGATGGTTTACATAAATCTTGTGTCACATTTTTTCATCATCATTTCATCTCCTAATTCCTAGCACCGTACTGATGTGCACCACAAGTGCCAAATCCGAATCTACGGTTACCATTACCTTTTTTGAGGGAAAACTCGTTATTCATTGATTTTGTTAATAATTTATGTTTGGCAAATTCGTTGAAAGCTATTTAAAGACCTAACACGTGGATTTTATTAATAATTGGAAAATCTTAAGTAAGGGAAAATGACGAAAACAATTTAGAAACAGTTTCTCCTGTATTTTTTTGGTTCCTGCAAAATGTAGGTACGAGGCCTCTTTAAAATTACAAAATACAGAAATCTCATAGCAAGTCCAAAGGCAGCCAATCAATAATCAACTTTTGTTATTCGGTAGGTTATCGATGTATTATTGATTTCTAAATAAATAACAGGTTGAACAGACAAAACATACAGTGTTGCAAAAAGCTCTCATTGATACCTGTGTAAAAAAACTCATATTACTTAAGTCAACTGCGTGTAATTGTAATTTGTTGCGGTGTTTTTTTGTGAGCTTTCAATGAAACAGCCTTTTTTAGTAAAATGAACCGAAAAGTTTTGCAGGCAAACAACTATGGTTTTTCTCCACTACATTTTATTTCTTATCTGTCAAAAACCTCACATGTTTCGGCAGTTTAGACTACCATCATTACGAGGTTCTAAAAAACCGAAAAGCTGACTGGCGCTTTTAACTCTAACTACAACTTACACCGCAGAAAGGTTAAATTTCAAGTGGCTCAGGAAGTTTACAAACGAAACTTTAAAATTCGAAACTAATCGATAGTAATGGTAGAAATGTGGGAACCTAAAATATCAAAAACCTTACGTTTTCCCGATCACTCCGAAGAAAACAGTGATTAAAACACCTGCTTTCTTCTATTTCAGTAGTCTAAAGAAATTTTTTTTAGAAAATCTGACGATTTTTAAACAGAAGTTTACACTAACTGCTTTTTGGTTAGAACTTATTTGCTAATAGGGACTTATGGGTACATAAAGTCGGCATAGCCTGACCTCAGTAAAGACGGCACTATTTTTGACAATTCCGCACGAAGTGTAAAACGATTCTGATATGGTTGTTGTCTAAGTATGTCATCTTTGTTATCAAAATAATGTCGACTTTCATAATGTTTGGCGTGCCTTTAATAAATGACGGTATTAACTTCACTTTGTCATCTTTAAGAATGGCACAATATGAGCATGTTTAGATGACATGTTTATGTGACAAAAATGTCAGAAACCTTTCAACCTTCGTGTGGAACTGTCACAAATAGTGCCGACGACAACTACGTCGACTTTATGTACCGATAAGTCCTTAATATTTCTTAAAATTAAGTTTTTAATGCTGTTCCATTAAATAAAAAAATTTATTAATCGTATTTTTGCGTGTAAACAAACCTTTAAAACTTTTGTCATACAAAACCATAGATAGTTATGGAATATGTCGCTGTCTTGTTCAGAAAAGTCACACAAATTCTGTCTTTCCTTTTACATGGTGAGAATTTTCGACATTTTTAACGTCTATTGGTACACATAGTAGCAAATTAGCTCCGCCGTAAAACTTATTCTGCAGAATATCTTTAAAATATTTATCCTAACGCTCTGAAAAAACGTTAGGATAAATATTAAGGAGGTAGGGTTTTTATTTTAAATGAGGCAGTAAGTAAAAATCGGCGCTTTCCAGAATTCTGACGGGTGAGATTTTCGGTCGTTTCTAAAGAATCTCGACCAAGGGGGCCGATTCTTAGGCAAAACGACGAATTTTCTGCTCATAATTGTAAAGGGGACAAAAGATATTAAGGTATTTTACAGTAGTAATAAATTACCTGAGATACATATAGCCTAATTTTCATTCGTTGTACTAGGTTACACATTTTTTCATCGAGCACAAATGATTTTAGTGCAACTCTAAGGGGTTTAATAAAGATTTTCAAATGAAAACATTTCCACTCGGCATATTTTAGACCGCTTGTGATATCAAATGTCATCTATTTGGGGTTTGTTTCTGCAGTCTCCAAATTGTCGATTGTTCTCGAATTAAGATAGGTGTTACAAAAATGAGAAAAAAAGGTAAATGATGCTAGAGATGATTATATACTTAAATTTATGATTTACTAGAATTTTTATAAATAATATAAATAAAGCCGGTGCGATTTTTGAACGGTATCATGACAATTTTTGGCCCTTTCCGGTGTTGCCATATTTTGTTCATAGAGCGACAAATTTTCTGACACAACATTTCGTTCAGTATTGGGGATTCCTGCAATTTTATAACGAGTAAAGAACTATGATCTAAAAGGCCTCCCAAATTTTTCTCCTAAACGCATGGAAAAGGGAATAGCTTAATTTCAAGCTACACGTTAACCTGATATTTTTCAAGGACAAAACTAGTAGTAGCTATTCTAGGTATCTGATACAATCAAAGTTTCATTTAAATTTTAAGTAAACCTTAAGATTGTTTTTTTCTATTTTAATTTGGTTTTCACCACTTGAACATCAAACAAAATTATTTTGTTCTGGAATTAGTAAATAAACCTCAAAAACACAATATTTATTTAGTTTATTTTATTTATTTCCAAATATTTACATATAATTTTATTGAAATTTAAAAGTAAATTTACTTTAAGTTACATTTTACTGGTCATCAATTGGTTTCATATTTACTGAATATCTTGGGTACCGGTGATCTGAAATAAAAAAAAAGAAATGGTGTTAAATGTTAGGGTTTAAACCTTTCAGAAATTTAATTTTCTTAATTTTTAATACAATCAAGTTTTATGAAAGAATTAACCACTTCACCAATTTTTTTGACTACCTGATATATTAAATTTTTTTAATGGTGCAGGGACCAATTTATTATAACCTTGTACTTTTTAACATTTTTTTTTAACATATTAAAAGTGCTACTATTGAAATTTAAAAAAGTAAAAATGTGTACTTTGAATTCAAAATAAAACTTTCGCCATGCTGATGCTGGTTTAAAGAAATTATGTAACCGGTAGTCAAATAAATTGTCAATATGGAATATTGATATGCCAGTCTTTCCACTTGTGTGGTGTGTAAAATTACTTTGGCCATTGTGATCACTTGGTCACTAAGTAATTGAATATCATTTTTGATTTGTATCTTCTACACTACACTACTACCCAAATTGGTAGGTAGGCTTGGTTGAAAGTGGTCAAAACTTACTTTCATTAAAAACATCGAAACTTTAGATACACTAAAAAAGCTAAACACTAAAAAAGCGTTGGCAATTTTTTTTTGCACCCTGTATATTTTTTTGTAAAATTAAACTTTGTAGACAGATATATGGACGTCACAAAACAATCCTCATTATCACTTTGGCTTCTATAGGTATTATAATACCTATTATGAAGAAAATAATCCCTGCAGCAAAAAAAGTTCTACAGTAAAATAGTGACTTCAGGTTGACAGAGACGCTTTTTAAATATCTATTATTGTTGTAATAATAAATAGAACTTGCATGTTAAGCAGAATGCTTAACGAAAAGTTCGATTCTGGTCTTAAATATTTTGTTTGCACCGGCGATCTCTTGGAGAAGGGGGGGGGGCTCCCCCAATGCCTCTTTCCAGTTCTTGTTGTTGGGAAATATGAAGGTTCAGTTGGGAAATTTAAGTACATTTTACAAAACATTTTTTATTTCTAATTTCTTCAAACAACAATAAAAAAATCTCAAAGTTTCAGGTAACTTGGGAAAGTGAATGAATGTGAGTGAAAATATACTTTATTGTCCAAGAAAAAATTGTACATGAGAAGATATATCTTAAAAGAAGTTAAAAAACCTCAAAATCAGTTACTTTAACCGAAAAGAAACTAAAAAACAAAAGATCAAAAGATCTTGGGTGGAAATAACGAACATTCAAACTTGAATGAGCATCCCACAAGGAACACACAAAAGATCAAAGCGAAAAGAGTAACGATTCGGTTAAAGTAACTGATTCGGAGGTTTTTTAACTTCTTTTTTGTTTTCATCGCCTTAGGAGCATTATCCCACTGGAAATATTAACACGCCAGAACGAAATCGTATCAGGTAACTTGAATAAGTGCCAGTGCGGAACGATGCCTATTTGTGAGTGGTTTAAGGTTGGAAATTAAAGTGTATGATGGTGTTTAATGATGTATAGTGAAGGGTGATCCGTGAAACTACTGATGAGACCCCGCTGGTTACCCAGGGTGAAACATCGTTTAATCGTTTCTCTTTTCGTTTTAATCTTTTGTGTGTTCCTTGTGGGATGCTCACTCAAGTTTGAATTTTCGTTATTTCCACCCAAGATATTTTGATCTTTTGTTTTTTAAGATATATCTTATTAAGAAAGCATTAAGGTTACGAAATAAAAAACGAAATATAAAGTAATGATATAAAAATTAGCAGATAGTAACATACAAAAGTAATATTATAGCATAATAATTAACAAAAAAACGAAGACAAAAAATCATCAAAATTCATCTCAAAAACAAATATAAAAGTTATTAAAATTTGAATCGTAAAAGGATACATAAATTTGTAAAATTCTCGTCACATGGTAGAACAAACAAAACTGTAAAAAGACTTTTACGATAAAACAAACACAAGAAAAATGAACAAAAAAAAAACAAAAATAACATTCTCGTTCAAAAACTCGTCTACAGAATAAAATGCCTTTCCTATTAAAAACTATTTTAATTCTTTTCTGAAGCATTTTAGATCTTGAACATTTCTCAACTACAGTTCAACAAAACTTTAATGCCATTGTACATGGTAGAATTTCTTACTAGACTTGTGTGACGAGTGGCGTATACTTGCTGGTGATTAGAAAAGTAAAGTTTATTTTTATGGATTAAGTAAGATGTTTTCAAGATAAATAAAGATGGCAAAGCTAAAATGTAGTGTTCAATGAAAAGTGGCTTACAATATGTTGTAGGATGTGCGTTAAGACAAACTTCTGACTGCCCGTTTCTGTAAAGTAAATACAGATTGAAAATTAAAGTGTGACCAAGAGCCCCAAAACGGTAAAGCATATCTGATATGAGACTCAACTAGGGCAAAATAAACATCACGCGCAACCTCTCTGCCAAGTTTATGAAAAGTAGCACGCACACAGTAGCTAGCCCTGAGGATAATTTTTTATTCAACTTAACAATATGAGAATAAAATTTTAAATCTTCATCAATAAACAAACCAAGATACTGGTATGATTAAAGTCCTTTTTTGTAAATAAAAACAAACATTTACACACAATACTAAAAGAACTTATTTACACAGAGCTTATTTGCATCACACCAAACTTTAATTTTTGCAACATCGGAAGCAATGTCCAACATCAGCTGTTTAGGTTTTTTTTTGTGCCAGAATACCGTTGTATTATCCGCAAATAAGGTAAAGAAACCTGTTATTTCGATTTGTGTTTAATCGTTAATATAAATTAAAAATAAAACTGGTCCCAAAACAGACCCTTGCGCGACGCCACAGGTAGTACGCCGTTTGTTGGATGATGCACCGTTTATATACACAGTTTGTTCACGACCATTTAAATAGTTTTGAACTTTGCCTCGAAACTCGTAGGCATACAGCTTCCGCAGCAGAACTTCATGACTGACGCAGTCAAAGGCTTTTAAGAGATCACAAAACACTGCCGCAGAAGCTTCCTTCTTGTTTATAGCTTGAAATTCCTTCTCCAAAAAGTCAAACATTGCATCGGATGTGCTTTTCTTGGCTTGAAAGCCATACTGATTTTTATTTAGAATATTATATTTATGTAAAAACAATAAAAGACGGTCTTTGACTAAGCATTCTATCAATTTAAAGAGAGTAGATAACAATGAAATTGGCCTGTAATTGCACGGATTTGAATTATCACCACCTTTGTATAATGGAATTACCTTAGCAATTTTTAAACAAGTGGGAAAACATCCAGCTTGAAAAAAAAATTTGATTGCTTTGGATAGAGCTGAGATGGCATTATTTGGAAGATTTGTTAAAATTTTGGAGTTGGAGAAAAAATGTCGAAAGTTTCCGGAATATCAACATTTGAAAGGTATCTTAGTGAATTTGTATTAGAATGAATATTTTTGTTGGTTTATAAGCGACTGAACAGTAAAAATTGTTAAGAGAGATGGCGTCAATCTTTATGTCAGAAGGTTTATTTCCTCTATGACTAATTTCATTTACAATAGCCCAAGACTCGCGCTGTTTAGTGCGGGAATTTAAAATGCGTTTAGAGTAATAAATTTTTTTGGCATTACGAATTACCAGTCTATAAATTTTCCTAAAAATGGGATAATACCTTGGAGAAATAACAAACTGATGGATGGTGCATTCCCATTAAAAACAAGCATTGTTTACTAATCAGACAACACGTCACAGTATACCATGAAAATCGGTACGGGTGTACCCAATGGCAACGCTGTAATGTTTATTTTGCGTGATCGTTGCTTTAAGCCAGTAACGTGCGATTTATAACTAAAAATAATCCAGTCAAGAAACTGAAAACCTATTAAGATATTTAAATTACGTTAAGGACATTGTTATTATGAAGCATAATTAAAAAAGTATTGAACTAATTAATTCTTTTAGTGAAAAAATCTCTAGTTGGTAATTTTTTTCATACAATATCACTTCAATTATTAGTCTGTTTCATAAAGCTTTCGGAGATAAGAATTCAAGTGTATATAATAAGTACCCACACAACTACCTACTATAAGGAATGGGAAAGAGCTTATCTTTTTTGATGAGAACATTTCATCGGTTCAGAAAATGAATACTAGGTACTTATTATAAAGGTTCTAACAACCCCTATATACCAATTTCATTCATTTAATTTGAAACCAATGCAATGAAAGCGAAAAAATTAAACAATATCTTCACACAAATTCTTTATTGCAAACCACAATCTATGAAATAGGTAGGAACATGGAAGCATATAATATAGTTAGATTATTATAATTACCTTAAAGTACAGGGCGTTTCGTTATAAATGCCCCCCCCCCCGTTATATATGTTAATATTTAAGGCAGAAAAATATTTTAAATACAAAAGATATTTGAATTATAAAGTTCTTCAAAAAGAAGTAAAAAAAAGTTTTATATAAAGTGTCAAATATTGATAGCAACTTTCTTATTATAAATACAAAACCCTGTATTTTTTGCATTTTTGAATTATTTTTTCCTGATTTCAGAAATGCATACCTTATATGCACTGGGATCTATATTTTTTGAGATATTGGACTCCCAACATGTATCCCAACTATTAAAAAAATTATAAACATCCTGCATTATGAGTCATAGCCACCTATATCTCAAAAGATATAAGCCATTATGTTTATAGCTTATAGCGTAAATTTTTTAAGTCAAAAATTATATTTTTTTTAGTTCCGATTTTCATATTACCTATAAAATATTATTAAAGCTTGGTATAGCAGTTTTAAAACGTTCTATAATAATACAAAAAATAGACTAAAATTGAAAAGTAATAGTTCAAGTTACTTACTTAGGTAGATACAAAATACCTGTTTTGAAGACTTGACATTATTGCATGTAATTGTAATAGTATAAAATAAGTTTAAGCTCTTTACAAAATGATCTAAAATACCATTAGAAAAAAACAGAATAATGTTAAATTATTGTAAATTAAGGAAACCTGAAAATTCTAATACACAACTTATTTTAACAGGAAATATTTACAAATTATAAAGTTTTTTGAATCACTTCTAGTCAATTTGCAAAAATATATACCGGGTGCATAGCACCCAATTAACAGCAATTTAACAGCTAATTTCTTGCAGTGAAAATAATTTTGCAGCTACAGCCGTTTTCGAGAAAATAGAACTTCCATGTTTTTACAGTAAATGTAGATATGTCATTTTCTGGGAAAAGGCTGGTTGCAAAATTATATTTTCCATGATAAATTTGCAAAAAATTAACAGATTAGGTAAAAATCCGATACCTAGATCTGAAGCAGTGTAAATGTATCTTATTGGTGAAGTAAGTTATTTTCCGCATGGTATTATTCTTGTTTATCACATAAGATGAAGACTATTTTATGTTTTACCCATTTTACGTGTCGTCGTATATAACAAGTTATTAATTTTTTTTAGGTAGACGTCTTTTCATAACAAATTACATTTTATATCTTCAGCTTTATTTTTATAAAATTATCCTCACATGCCGGTTTTCTAGTTAACGTGTCCAGCAGCTTGTGTTAAATACCACTAGAGGTCTGCGGGTTTTTTCTACTTTTATTTTGAGATATGTAGAACATTTTGATTGATGACGTATGCGCGTGAACCGAAAAAATCAACGATATGCCATAATTTTGATACATTTTTATGACACGTACGTCTAGACGTGAAATTTGGCATTTAATTTTCTCTTTTTCTCGTCTATAAAAAGACAAGTAGTTTTACTTAAATGGGGATATTAGAATCCCGCTTTTATGGTGCAACGGAGTATTTTTGTCAAGGTTATTACGACGTCTTTTACATTAGGAGCCGACGTTAGCTTACGTAGTATAACGTCTCCATATTCTTAACCACTAACACAACGAGTTTTACCTAAGGAAAATCGAAGAAGAGTGAAAGGAATACTGGCGCTGAATATAAAAGACAAAGATGTCCGATCCAATAAATTTCACGTCTACGTTTATGTATCATGACCAGCTTAAACTCCCTAATAACTAACCTTTATGCTAGCGCTAGCACACGCTATATAGATAAGGTACTTACAATGCAAGAATATTATAATATTATATTGGTAAATATATTATTATTACTTATCTTGCTTACAATGTAAAATAAAATTACAGACGTAGGTACACACAATAACTAATAATATAAAATTATAGATGAATACAAAAAATTGGGAAATCAAAATAAGCAAAGCGCCCTCTAACCTAAAGCCCCCAACTATCCTAAAGCCCCCGATACCATGGCAACTGCAGGTGTTTTGTCAACAAGACCAACAGTAGGCAGAAGGGTATTTTTACGTTTTCTGACAGAAAACCATTTGAGGTTATGTTTATCTTTCAAAAATATTTTTTCAAAAACGAATATGAAACCATTCCGCGTGTGCGGTCGCCAGCCGAAAATGACCTAGCGCTGCGCGAGCATTACCCCGAGTTTACCAAAGAACCAATAGAACTTTACTAGCTCGCTGGAATTATTAGGAATTCGCCTAGAAACATTCCCATAACTTCCATAATTTTGTTTTTATTTTGATTCAATTTTTTTAAATTTAAATTATTGCGGCATAAGTTATGTGCAAGTTTACTAGTGAAATCTTAGAGGCCTAAGGATATATTTTAGATCCCAACAGCAGTTTCAAAAACACACGGATACTTGAGTATTAACAAAACAGGTCAGTAAAGCTCCATTTAGGGGTTGAAGAGACTCTTGCTAGTCGTTGATGCTCCTGTTTAAAATAGAATATGATTATTTCGTTTAGCGTCAGCAGCCGATTGTTAAATCTGCATGCTTTTTAAGTTAACCTGTTGTCCTTAAGTAAGTAAGTAAGTGGTAACGGCTAGCAGGAGTGTTTCAAATTCAATTATAAATGCACTTGTAATGCAACCTTAACACTACACCCAGTTACTTTAATATGTAGTTGGATGGCGTTTTTCTAGTAAGTAATTCTGCAGTAAATGTTTTCTTTTTATTTTACTATTTTACTCGTTTTTTTTTATGAAAAAAATCTTGTATGTAGGCACCGACTAGGGTCCCTAAAGAGTTAAAATTTATGAGTGCTGGAATTGCTAAAAAGTGCTGGGTTGGTTTGAGTTCATGATTTGGGTGGTTTAGTTCCCGCTTTAGTTAAACAAAATGAAAAAAGTTTCATCACTGGTACATTTGAACTTCCTAGGGGCTCAGGTAAGTGCTAAATAGGTATCTAAAGAAAACTGTTTACTACACTAATACCGTTTAGCCTTAATATATTAAGTGAGCAGCATAAAATAATACTGTGGAAAATTTTACTGATAAAAAGTTATTCTTAGGGCCAGTTTCTCAATAGCGGATTATCAGAAACTTAAAGTAACTCGCGAGCTATAAATCCCAGTTTTCTTGCTGTTTTTAAGCCAATATTTTTTTTTAGGTTAACCCTGAGGTAAGGTAACTTACCCTCACCTTGAAGCCCTGGCTATCCTGGAGTTAATTTTAACCTGATTTTTAAAGATTTTTACTAGGTTATGTTGCTTGAGTTAACACAAACTCGCTTTTGAGAAACCGGCCCTTAGTCTCTCTTGTTTTTTGAATAAAATATATTAGTGACTTGAAAATTGGAGAATATTAATCAGGAATTTTTTTTAAAAATATAAATAGTTGCTCATTCATCTTTAAAATAAATTAAATACACAGGATCAAATAATATGTGTGTATGTCATAACTGGTGGTTAGTGAACACTTCTATGAAAGTTGAATCATGCACTGTGAACCTGCTTAGATTTTGAAACTCATATAACACAGGAAAGTAAAACTGCAGATTACAAAACGTGATTTACTTTGGCTTGATACTTTTGTCTCTAACTTATAACTTAAATAACAAAACCAAACCTCTGCTTCTGTAACTAAAAAATTATTATGCAAAAAATCTTTTAAACAGTTTATAAATATGTGCTCACGAGAAAATTTTTAAGAAATATTCGTTGTCCTTGCCTAAAGTGCAAAATATAGAAACAAAATTTAGAGATAGAATATTTCTTGTTATTTTTATTATTCTTTTAGGAGCTGTATATAATAACAAAACGTATGGAGCAGTGGATATTTAGGCAACTATCTAAAATGAAATAGAAGAAGATTCTAATGTGCCACCTCCCAGAGAAGAAAAATAATCTATAAAGTAAAAAGTCTACAATTTGTACTCAAACATACAGAGCAGTGAATATTTTGCCAACTAAAATGTATAGCAAAACAAGATGGTTCTATAGAGGCAGCACCAAACAAAGAATAATAATCTATAAACTCAAAGTAAGTTTTTGCCTCTGATTTCACTTTTGTTTGGTAAAACTTTCTAGTCTAGTCTAGATCCGATATCAAAAATTAATTTAACTCTTATTGTTTATTGCAAATTTTCAAAACAAAACAGAAAAACTTTACACAAAGAACAAAACAGAGAACAATTTTGAAGGGGGACCCTCACAGATACTTTTTGGCTCTGTTGGAAATTTCACAGGGTAATTTTTATCTCTGGAATTTAAAAAGGGAAAGGTCTTTTAAACGTCTTTCCTATTAATTATGTCAAAATTTTAAAAAGCTAGGATGACTGGTATTTAAGATATTTGCTTTTAAATTTGGTATGGAATGAAGAAAAGGTTTGAACCTTTTCAGGGGATCAGTTTTTCCACTACTAGTTTGCGGTTCCAATGAAAAAAAAAATAACAGGTGTTTATAATGTGTGCATTTAGTTTTACGTCCAAGGACCAGATGCCCACTGGTGAACACAAGTCCTCCGCTGTTTTGTGACCATGGGTAGGCACGTAGTCCTGAGACGTAAAACAGAAATGTCCACATGTGGGCATGGGCGATGTGTGAATAGGAGGGTGTCACATTCTAAACACCAAATACATTTAATTATGTTTTACATTGAAATATTTATTACACTCCATTCCAAATTGCTGCAGACCAGTTTTTTGACACTAACAATGACAGTTCCATTTAGCTTCTGTGTTTAATTATCAGCCACCATATTGAAATGGGTCCGGAGAATTTGGAATGAAGTGTATATGTAAAAATGTAATTTTTCAGCATATTTTTTAAAAATTTTTTATATATACTTAATTAAAATTGCTAAAAATATTTCTACGACACAAAAATCCTATAGTATTGTACCCATATAGTTGTTAATGTTCTGTGAATAACTAAAATGTATAAAAATTGTATTGTTCATTCCGGTAGTTTTCTTGCCTAAATTCCAAAATCTGAAAATAAGAAAAATTAGAGGTAAACATTTGTCTAATTTAGCTACAACGCTTTTTTTGGTACTAGTAAGGAGTGCTTTAATAAATGTTCACTTACAACCAAAACAGAACTCCAGAAAAGAGAAAGTATTTCTGCAACCCTATCTTTGCCGCAACCTTATTTTATGCATTTTTAACTACATTGGGCATTGGTAATTAGAGTTTTAGTTAAAGGATCTTTTATTAGGAAATTATAGAGATTTTTGGACCTGTAGGTATCTCTTTCAGAAGCTACACGTTTCAAATTTTTACACAATAAATGATTCACTAACAGAAAACACAAGTTTACATAAAAGATATATGCCAACAAAAATAAATAGGTAGTATGTCTGTGTGTGCAAGCATATTAAATATTAAGTTTTTGGATTTTATTTGAATTATTTATTTTTGAGTTTGCAAAAGAAGTAGTAATTTTGGGTAAGGGATTTAAATGAGAAACCTTTAATTGGATTCTCTGATGTCTTCCAGTTTTTCCTAACCATTTGTAAAAAACTTATCATAATTTTTTCATGAATTTTGTATAAAAGAAAACAGCTGCAAAATTTTATTTTGACAAATTTCATGATTCTAATTTGTTTTTAAATCAATTTTTACCAGATGGGCTTCCAGATTTTCCTTGTTTTTGTATATTTTTTTGTCAAATTTCCTGACCTTTTCAAAAAATAAATTTCTCAAGTTTTCTCGGTTTTTCAGTTCCATTCTGACTGATTAAAATTGTTACAATAAAAATTTAATTTTGAATTTTATAAATATACCTTGAAGACAAGAAAAGCAGTGTCATCCATCTTGATAGATTTCTTTCCTACAATAAGGCATGATTTAGGAAATCCCTGACACTGCAGCTAGTTTGCTTATTGCCAGGCTTATTGTATATTGCATACACCTCAAAAGAATATAAAAGGAAGAAATTTCATTAAACTAAAAATGAGTAACTAACAACTTATGCAGTACGGTTTTCTGCCATTTTTGATTTTTTATGAAAAATTCTATATGGGGGCACCTACTAGGGTCCCTAGGACCCCAAATCCGCCTGCGCCCGTTGGTTTTTTCTTTTTAAAAATTTTTTTTCACCAAAACAAACCAATCCAACACAGTCCAACCCAAAACAATAAAAAAAACACATTCCAACCCCCCTTTAGGCACCCTTTTTTCTCTTTAAAAAAAAATCGGGCGCAGCGCAGGGACCCTAGTAGGTGCCCCCATAAAGAATTTTTCATAAAAAATAAAAAATGGCAGAAAACCGTATAGTGTTTAATTACCTTTCAAGGAAAAACCAAGGGAGAAACCCTTATAAAGACAACAATACTTATTCAAAAAATGTAGTCAATCTTTATGTCAATTGCATATTGCTTACCTTAAGAATTTGCTTTCTTTTATTTTTTCTTGATCCATTGCATATTTTCGGAGTCTTTAAGCACACCAAGAGGCAAATAATATAGCAAAAACCGAAGTACAACTAGAAAAACTTATTTTTTTTTTCTGCAAAATAAACACGCAGTCACATGGACCTAAAGGTTTATTTGCACGGTGGTACCGTACAGCGGCGGTAATGATGATAGCAAGGCAAGTTCGGACTACAGCAACGCATCATGAGTTACACGGAAGCGAAAGTAAAAAAAACTTATGTGCTTTAGCAGCGCGGAATGCGAAATAAAAATAAGTAAACTATCCCCAAATTATTAACCCGGTGCTACCCGGTCCTACTGTGGACAAAAATAAATAAACTCTCCGCGTTGCCATGGAAAACAAATGCAATGACGTAAAGTTTTGCAAAAAAATCAGGTCGCCACGGTTAAATTGAGTTCCCAATAATAATGAATGAATTTCAGAAATATGTACAAACAATAAAAAAAATATTTACTCCTCTGAATTTCCATCCAAATTTTTAGCTAGCAAGTGTAAACGGTTTGACGTTTTCAACTACCAAAACCAAAATTTTTTGTCAAATTTTGGTTTGCCGGACAGGAAAAACAAATTTTTTGCGCTTGGAGTTGGATTTTTAAGTCTGGGCTCAAAATGTCTAGAAATTCAACAAAAACTACCCAAAACAGTCAAACCAAAAGCCCTTGCAACGATAAGACTTTCGAGTGCACTATATACTCTTAAGGTAAATAATAAAAAGAAAAATATACATTAAACAAAAATATATAAATCGGAAGCAAGAAATCCCCTAAAATTCTCCTCATTGCATTGGGAATAATTCTCTGACTATCTCAAGGCTCACCTAGAGACCCTCTATACATTTAACAATTGCTGTTGACCCAAAAATTGTATACAGGACCTCTAATCTGACCCACCAAATTAAAACTGCCAGGTATAGATATTATGTACAGAATTAAATAAAAATTTTTTGGGAACAGAAACAGTGAATCCAGTGGTCTAACCGCTGTCTTCGGTAACTCCTTGGCCATTTTCAGCAAGATCCTTTTAGTTTCTGAGGCAGTATCAGTCTCTGAAGTGCTAATCTAAGGTGTTCTTTCAGCTTTCACGTATCGTTGCGGCACACGTATCAGAAACACCTTAAATTAGCATATCTGCTCTTTTCGAACGTGCTACAAGTTTCTGAACAATAAATGTGCTTGGTTCTTGCTAGATGCGGATACGTATACCGCGATGAGTTACAAATAGCTTTATGTCTCTAATAAAAGATTTTCAGAGGCTGTATCAGTTTCAGAAGTGGTAGTGGTTGAACTTGCAGATTTTAGAAGCTTCTGCTTTTTCCTATAAACACGCATTGGCATGAATTTTAAATAAATATTTTTACTATGACCGTGCATATGGGCTGTTCTCCAAAAAAATTGACATTTGCGGTCCCCCGCGTAAAAAAATACAAAATAGTAAGTTAAGAATTTGTTTTTGTTATAATCAGTAAATATACGCTTTGGCGCATACCGGTCAATACATTTTTTTTACTATTTTTTTTTGATGTTTTAAAACCATTAATAACATTAAAGTCTCTTAGTAAAGCGAAACTAGTATTTACAAAACGTGTTCAAAGAAAAAATTATAACAAATTTAACAAACCATATTTTTAACGCAAATACCCAACGTTTTATAATTTTTTTAGTGATGTCCTTCAGTCTAAGCCTCACTTTCGTTAATAAATCAAAATTGACAAATCTTACCTAGAGGACGCGCATCTTGAATATTTTTAAAAAGGAATCGACTCTTCCTGACCAGTCTTCTTGCCACAGCCACAGAAAGCAGAGCTTGGTGGTTTTGTTATGCTATTTTTTTAAATTAAAAATTGAAAAGAACAGTGTGTTGAGCATAATTTCTCACTTATGTTAATTTAAAAAAAGAAAGCTAACTGCTTATTTAAAAAAATCTTTTCTCATTTCCTATTTCAAAAAAGACAATAAAATACTAGAGACGTTTTCTCTGCAAGAAAGTTAGTAGGAAAATTTAAATGAAAATAGTTTAGCATCATCATAAAATCAGACATCATACAATAACATAAGCGTTTTATTTCAACAAAACCTCAGTTTTGTTAATACATTTCTTACTCTTGTCAACACATTAATTCAAAAATTTAAAATTTTTTCTTAAAATATTAAAGATTAAGCTCAACCACGAATTGGAGCTGATAATAAAACTCAATATGATTAAACAAGTTCGACAAATAATATTAAGAACATTACAAATTTAAAAAAAAAAAAGGTATCCGAATGTCAGGTTTTTTGGAGAACAGCCCATATTTACCTACTTTCCTAAACGAAAAGTTTTAAAAGCTTCACTTTCCCGCACCCGTGCAGGAGAGTAAAATCTCTATTCAATTTGAAGTTGTTAGATATTTTTTTACTTCGAAAGTTACAAGGGCGTAGATGCGATTTTTATTTGGGGGGGGGGGGCAGTATGAAGTATATTAGAAACTGGGCTGGGAACTCGTTTTGTACCTATATTTGCAGCTAAAATCATGTCATAATTGCGCCGTGGGCGAAAATTTCCTAAAAATATAGTAATATCTACAAAATGAAGGAAAATTTAGCGCCCTATTAAATTTACAGGAAAGATTTGTGGCGTAAAGGGCAAAGGGAGAGGAAATAAATCGTAAAAAGGTTTTCCCTACACCAAGTTTTGAACCCGGGGCCTCTAAAGCTCTACTGAGCTACCCCACTACTAACAAATAAACAGCAGTTCCTCGGTAGCTCAGTCGGTAAAGCATTAGACTAGTATTCTAGAGGTCCCGGGTTCAAATCCTGGTCGAGGAAAAACTTTTTTCCAATTTATTCCCTCTCCCTTTGCCCTCTACGCCACAAATTTTTCTGTAAATTTAATAGGGCGCTAAATTTTTCCTTCATTTTTTAAATATGTTTGGCTGAAATTATTAATTGGAAATTCGCCACCTGACACCTCCAATAAAACGCTATATGTCGTGTATCGTTGGTTGATATATAAATGAAATTTCGTACAACTAATAATCGTGAATGTGTACCTCCTTGTCTTTATAACATGTCTAGGTTTTTAAAGCCGCAGTAGGCTTCAAAGATCTCTCCACTACTAACAAATGAATCGGACGAAAGGATTTCCGAGTAGCCAGTTAAAACCGCAGTTCCTCGGTAGCTCAGTTGGCAGAGCATTAGACTGGTATTCTAGAGTTCCCGGGTTCAAATCCTGGTCGAGGAAAAATGTTTTCCGATTTATTCCTTTTCCCTTTGCCCTCTATGCCGCAAATCTTTTCTGTATAGTAATATCATATTTTAACACGTTGATAAATATTTCCTAAGATTAAATTAAAATTGTAGGAATCAATGTGTTATAGCGCCGCAGGCAAAATTCTTTGCACTTTAAGCAGTATTTTGATATTTTTTACGTTTTTATCAAATATAAAAAATCTAGGATGGGATCTGGTCTTGATTCTAGATTTGTTGCTAAAATTAAGTCATAAAGGTGGTGTTTGAAAATTTTGTAAAAATGTGACAAATATAATAACTTAAACTAAAATTGTAGTACACAATGTGTCATATGGAAAAATTTTTTGCAGTTTAAGAAGAAAGTTCCTGAAATTTTTTTATCTTTTTTAAGTTTTTTATAAAATATAAGAAAAACTGGATTGGGATCTGGTACTAATCATAGATTTGTTGTTAAAATAATGTCATTAATGCGCCGCAGACAAAAATTTAAAAAAAATTTACTATTGGTTTACTTAATCAGTCAATCAATCAATCAATGTGTTGTATCGCTAAGGCAAAATTTGCTGTGAAACCAAAGTTAAAGTAAAATTCCAACAATCAATAATTTTTCTAATGTTTTATACAATTTTGCACAAGCTAAAAATACAAAAATCATTTCTAACCACAAAACTTTACTTGTTTTTCTTAGTTTTCATCTTAAAAACTACCGGCCTTAGCGGCAATGGCTATCTAGCCAACAAGAAGCAGAAAATATCAGGGTACTGTTCATAAATTACGCAACACGGCTAGGCATCGACGAAAGTGATCGATACTAAAATGTTTTTTCTGATCATTTGAAAAAAAAGTACCTACGATACACAACCGGAAAGTGTCTTTACAGGACTAGTGACGTAAATACCTATTACAAGTCATCCAAAAAAACATATTGCATAAGTCTATATTCAATTATTTTGACACTGTTTTAGGTGGCAACCATCCAGAAGTTTTTAGCAATAGAAAGGGGTATTTTTCTGTAAACACTGAAGCTGTGACTGATGCATACCTCAAGTTTCTAAATGTAGTGGCAAGATGGCTGGGATCAAGCCATTATAATACAATTTTCCTCATAGAAAAAGACGAAAATTTGAAACAAATCATTTTCCCAATTCCATCTTGTTAGGTAAGTAATAAGACGGCAGATTGGGACAATTCGGCGCTAGTCCAAGTGGGCGCAAGGACAAAAACAACTATTTTTTTTAAAGTTACTTTGTTTTGGATTTGGTTTTTATTCTGGAGGATTTTTTTGGGAGTTTAAACCAATAATATTTTTGCGCCCAGTTGTCCGTGCGCCCACTTAGTCTTGCGCCCAACTGTCCTAGACTGATTAGAAGGTCAGTTGTATTGGTGCTTATGCCCCATTAGCAGGAATCTGATAACAATAGGTAGAGCTGTGTTCAATAAATTTTGTTCTCCTTTACATCACATATGAAATATATATCATTAATAATGAGACAAACACTCATTTTTGACCCAAAGGGGCAGAATTTTTGACTGGTAGCTATTCTTTATCCCACAGAAATAATGCCAGTTTTTTCAAAATATAATTTAAATATCATTCCTGTCAGAATATCAGTAATTATGTATTATTTTGAGTTTCTTTTAGGAGATTGTGGTTACACCCAGCGTTGTTCATCGAGCTCAAGGATTGTACATAAGGACAAGAAATTCTGTGGAAGGAGTGTTTGGGATATGAAAAAGACAGTTCCGTGTCTTAGCTTGAACTAAGTTTTCCTCAAAAAGGGAAAGCTTTATGATTGTTATTTATTCATGTTTACTAAATAATTTTTAAAATTATTATTTTATATAAATCATGCAGTAGCTGCAATACTAATTATTTTTTGAAAATCCAGTAAGTTATATTTTTTTTTGGATTTCTTGATAACTTAGAACAATTTCAAGTAATATGTTATTTTTCAAAGTTTAAAAACCTGAGTTTCTAATACTACCTATTCCGTGAAAACCATAATTCTGTGGATTGATATACAATGAGCGGATGACACAAATCCAAATTATGCAGGAGAGCGAAAAACAGGATGCCTTTATATTGATCAAAATGATGCCTGGACATTCGATTTTTGTAAATTTTTTAATTTTTAATACCTACAGTAAGGTTCCAGGGTTAAATTTATCTTAAATCTATGCAGATCAATTAAGAGAGTCCAAATCTATAAAAACCTTAATTGTGCGAATATTTTGACATCCGCTCTTTGTAAACCAAGCCACAGAGTGGAATGTCACTATTTTCAATTGCAAGGGGTAAACCAATCCCAAAATGTCTATAATTTGATGTGTGCTGTTGATTTTACAATAAACTTGTGTAGTGCAGGAGCTAGATCACTCAAGGATTATCTTGATTGATGATGTTGAATAATTTTGATACGGATTCAAATGCAATTCAACCCCATCGTGAATTCGTTTTACGTATGATTTTTGCACAAAAATCTTCACGAATCAAAAAATTTACGAGCAACAAAAACAAATTAACCTAAAAAGTGTTCTCTGAAGTTAGTTCAGTGTACGATCTTCTTCTATTTTTATGAAATATCCCCAGATCCGTAGTTTAATTTTAACAGCTGGTTATGCTAATGCGTGCAAGTAAATGGAAGTTATTCCACCAGTTTATTTTAAACTAGTAGATTAAGGAAAACGACGCAATTGGACATGAAACAACTAAGATGTAACTTACCTTAACTTCTACGGGAATATCAGAAGCTCTGCTAGCTGGGAGCAGGTGGGATCTTATTAATTCAATCATTTCTATAGTCAGGTCTTTAGTTAACCTGTAAGTTTTTTTGTAAATCTTAGCCTGCGATGTTCTTATAACACTTCATCAGCTTCCTCGAAGTCAGGTAATGCCATTAATTAATACATTCCAAAAAAAATAATTTTCTAAAATTTTCACACTTAAAAAAAAAAACGTTACTTCGCAATAATAAAAATAAAAGTCTAAAATTCCAAAGTTTAAGGTTAGAAAAGCAGTAAATCGAAAGTATTGCGCATGCTTTCTTTGAATTGTTACTCACTCGTTGGCTTTCGACCATGCGATCGTTCAATTTTCGTTAGTTTCCAGCAATCTAAAAATGCAAAATTTCAAATAACCAAAGTCGCTGGCCGTCAAGGGGCGCCAAACTTAAAAAATAATTTTTTTTTTAAATATCAAAAACAAGAAGAAAACGTACATTTTTTTTTGTTTTTAAGGCTTGGAACAACTAATCGGCTTGGTCTTGATCAATGGATCAATAGTCAGTGTATAAACTTTGTGCATTTTCGTGTCGTTTTTGTGTTGCAAATTTTCAAACTTATGAGAAATTAGTAAAAAAATTACAGTTTGATGGTCCCTTCTCGACTAAAACTATTTTCCGCTATTTCTTTACAAACTACAATACTAAAACCAAACTGCACTATATGGAGGGGCAAACTATAAATACTTTTCTATAAGAAAAATAAGACATTTGACCTACGTCGTTTTTGCCGTCGTCGCGAGGCATTTTCCCAAATTTTAACGATTTTCATGTTTTTATCGTTTGTGTCCTGAACTATTTCACCTAATGATATAATCTCTTGTCCACCTGAAAGTCCTTTTCATTCCACATCTACCCATGCATACATTTTAAATTAGGTTTTATACTGTCGATAACAAACTAAAATAATTTATTAAAAACGGTGATGAAAACAAGCAAACAAACATTTGTTTGACTTTTTGCGCTTCTTTGTTGGTCCTAAAATTACTACAGTTTCAATTTTTGTGATATTTCAATTTTTTTAAATTATCACGTGAACCATCGGTCATGAAAATTATATTCACCGATTTCAATAAGATTTAATAATAAGGCTAAGAAAAAAATTAATATATTCTACATAATATTTTGTCATTCCTTGGATTTCTGGGTATAGTACACTATCGACATCAATCGGCATCATAAAAGTGGTATGTGAAAAACAAATGATTTTTTAAATTGCATGGTTAACTACCGAATTATATTTTGACCCTGGCTTTTATATTATGCTGGACAAACACCATCAAGTTAAGAACGGTGTTGGCTGGACTAAAATAAAAAGATATTGAGATCCAAAGATCGTGCTTAAAAATAATGTTTATATTACAATAATATTAACTAATTAAAAAAATTAATATTTCCATAGTATTCTGGCACGTCATTAGTTTTTCAGATATAGGATTTAAAATTTAAATAAAATAAACTTACCTTTTACTTATTAAATGTTTGTAGTAAATAATATTTACTAATTAATTAACATACATTTCAAATGTATAAATATTTATGCTATATTTATTGATTGCTGATCAAAAAGACGTAAACTCAACATTGGAAGAAATTATAAATAATAACAAACCTTATGATTATCTTACATCGAGAGGCAACATACAATATTTAATAATAAAATAAAATAAATGAATCAGTAAACTTTGAAATTAGCTAATATTTAAAAGTAGGTACCCACCTACCTTTGCAGTTTATGACAATTTATGTGATACATATCTTATATTTTATAAATCAGTTACACATATTTTACAAAAACACTACGAGTTTTTTTAACTAAAATAATTTTTATCATAATTTATTAAAAATTATATGATAGATACCTTATATTGTATAAATCAGTTACACGTACTACGAGTTTTCTTTATTAAAGTAATTTTTTAGTCAAGAGAATGCCTTTGGATAATTTTAGTAGCTTTTCATTTCGTCAGAAAAAAATAAAATGTTTTTAATATTTAAAATTTAAAATGCACACATAAAGTTTTTTTGTATTTTAAATATCTGCATAACTATTTGACTTGAAAAATTATTTTTATAATTTCGAAATATATTTTACTTAGTAGTTTAATAGTTTAGGAGCTAAAAGCTAAAAACTAAAAAAATAAGATTCCTTTTTAAGCAATATTACCGAACATTTTAAAAATGGTTCAATTTATATAATGTTGGTAATTTAATTCTTTAAAGTATTTTTTGATTAGGTTGTTTAGATTTTAAATAGTTGAGGAATACAACAAATTTAAAAAATTTATTAGATTTTACGGATCTTCTGCAAATATTTCAAAAATAATTCAACCCATTAAAATCTTGTTTTCTATCCAATTTTCTAAAATTCCTGCTAAAAACCTAAATTTTGGTATTGATTTTCATGAACTATTTGCAATGTATGTATAAAAATCGAGTAATATGTCCTCCGGGGCCTTTGTATGAATGTTGCCGAAAAAAAATGAACAAAATTAAATTAAAGGCGAAGTAAGCCAATTTTAAACAAAAATTAAATCATAAAGTTAAATATTAATTGAAACCAGTAAAACTACCAGTACTTGTTTTTCTCTTAGATTTTATCTATCAGAGAGCTATAAAGTGAAAGTTCAATAGGTACAAAATACAAGACGCCGCGACGCCTTAAAAATTGACGCCGGCCGATGAAAATGCACAAAAGTATGAAAAAATTAAAATGATTTTTGGGGAAGGTAACCAGTGAAACCACTGATGAGCCCACGCTGGTTACCCAGGGCGAAACATCATTTATTCATTTCCTTTTTTTGCTTTGGTCCTTTGTGTGTTCCTTGTGGAAAGCTCATCCAAGTTTGAATTTTTGTAATCTGTTCTGAGAACCCTTATGGTGCCTATACTATGTTTTATTTTTTGGAGTTCTCCCAAAGGAGCCAGAGTTTCATCACTTGGATTTGTAAAATAGACCCCCTTAGTTACCAAAATCCGTCAAGAAACCTTTATTATCAAGCGCTCCCTTCAAACATGGAAAAAAGCCCATTGGCTTATGCTTGAAATAATTGAAATTCATGTTCAACGAAAACATAAATAAAGTGTTTTTGACTATTTGGTGAACACTTGAAAAAAAACAATCAGAAGCAAAAACTTACTTTGAGTTTATAGATTATTATTCTTTGTTTGGTGCTGGCTCTATAGAACCATCTTGTTTTGCTATACATTTTAGTTGGCAAAATATTCACTGCTCTGTATGTTTGAGTACAAATTGTAGACTTTTTACTTTATAGATTATTATTCTTCTCTGGGTGGTGGCACTTTAGAATCTTCTTCTTTTTCATTTTAGGTAGTTGCCTAAATATCTACTGCTCCATATGTTTTGTTATTATATACAGCTCCTAAAAGAATAATAAAAATAACAAGAAATATTCTATCTCTAAATTTTGTTTCTATATTTTGCACTTTAGGCGAGGACAACCAATATTTCTTAAAAATTTTCTCTTGAGTATATAATATATTTTGCATAATAATTTTTTAGTCACAGAAGCAGAGGTTTGGTTTTGTTATTTAAGTTATAAGTTAGAGACAAAAGTATCAAGCCAAAGTAAATCAAGTTTTGTAATCTGCAGTTTTATTTTCCTGTGTTATATGAGTTTCAAAATCTAAGCAGGTTCACAGTGCATGATTCAACTTTCATAGAAGTGTTCACTAACCACCAGTTATGACATACACACATAGTATTTGATCCTGTGTATTTAATTTATTTGAAAGATGAATGAGCAACTATTTATATTTTAAAGAATTTTTCCTGATTAATATTCTCCAATTTTCAAGTCACTAACCTATTTTATTCAAAAAGCAAGAGAGACTAAGGGCCGGTTTCTCAAAAGCGAGTTTGTGTTAACTCAAGCAACATAACCTAGTAAAAATCTTTAAAAATCAGGTTAAAATTAACTCCAGGATAGCCAGGGCTTCAAGGTGAGGGTAAGTTACCTTACCTCAGGGTTAACCTAAAAAAAATATTGGCTTAAAAACAGCAAGAAAACTGGCATTTATAGCTCGCGAGTTACTTTAGGTTTCTGATAATCCGCTATTGAGAAACTGGCCCTAAGAATAACTTTTTATCAGTAAAATTTTCCACAGTATTATTTTATGCTGCTCACTTAATATATTAAGGCTAAACGGTATTAGTGTATTAAACAGTTTTCTTTAGATACCTATTTAGCACTTGCCTGAGCCCCTAGGAAGTTCAAATTTACCAGTGATGAAACTTTTTTCAGTTTTTTTAACTAAAGCGGGAACTAAACCACCCAAATCCTGAACTCAAATTAATCCAGCACTTTCTAGCAATTCCAGCACTCATAAATTTTAACTCTTTAGGGACCCTAGTCAGTATCTACATACAAGATTTTTTTCATAAAAAAAACCGACTAAAATACTAAAATAAAAAAAAAACCATTTACTGCAGAATTACTTACTAAGAAAACGCTATCCAACTACATATTAAAGTAACTGGGTGTAGTGTTTAAGGTTGCATTACAAGTGCTTTTATAATTGAATTTGAAACACTCCTGCTAGCTGTTACCACTGATTTAAGGACAACAGGTTAACTTAAAAAGCATGCAGATTTAAAAATCGGCTGCTGACGCTAAACGAAATAATCATATTCTATTTTAAACAGGAGCATCAACGACTTGCAAGAGTCTCTTCAACCTCTAAATGGAGCTTTACTGACCTGTTTTGTTAATACTCAAGTATCCGTGTGTTTTCGAAACTGCTGTTGGGATCTAAAATATATCCTTAGGCCTCTAAGATTTTACTAGTAAACTTGCACATAACTTATGTCGCAGTAATTTAAATTTAAAAAAAATTGAATCAAAATAAAAACAAAATTATGGAAGTTATGGGAATGTTTCTAGGCGAATTCCTAATAATTCCAGCGAGCCAGTAAAGTTCTCTTGGTTCTTTGATAAACTCCGGGTAATGCTCGCGCAGCGCTAGGTCATTTTAGGCGGGCGACCGCACACGCGGAGTGGTTTCATATTCGTTTTTGAAAAAATATTTTAGAAAGATAAACATAACTTCGAATGGTTTTCTGTCAGAAAACGTAAAAATTCCCTTCTGCCTACTGTGGGCCTTGTTGACAAAACACCTGCAGTTGCCATGGTATCGGGGGCTTTAGGATAGTTGGGGGCCCTAGGTTAGAGGGCGCTTTGCTTATTTTGATTTCCCAATTGTTTGTATTCATCTATAATTTTATATTATTAGTTATTGTTTTTACCTACGTCTGTAATTTTATTTTACATTGTAAGCAAGATAAGTAATAATAATATATTTACCAATAAAATATTATACTATTCTTGCATTGTAAGTACCTTATCTATATAGCCTGTGCTAGCGCTAGCATAAAGGTTAGTTATTAGGGAGTTTAAGCTGGTCATGATACATAAACGTAAACGTGAAATTTATTGGATCGGACATCTTTGTCTTTTATATTCAGCGCCAGTATTCCTTTCATTCTTCTTCGATTTTCCTTAGGTAACACTCATTTTGTTAGTGGTTAAGAATATGGAGACGTTATACTACGTAAGCTAAGTCGGCTCCTAATGTAAAAGACGTCGTAATAACCTTGATAAAAATACTCCGTTGCGCCATAAAAGCGGGATTCTAATATCCTCATTTAAGTGAAACTACTTGTCTTTTTACAGACGAGAAAAAGAGAGAATTAAATGCCAAATTTCACGTCTAGACGTACGTGAACAATGTATCAAAATTATGGCATATCGTTGATTTTTTCGGTTCAGGCGCCTACGTCATCAATCAAAATGTTCTACATATCTCAAAATAAAAGTAGAAAAAACCCGCAGACCTCTAGTGGTATTTAACACTTATGCTGCTGGACTCATGTTAACTAGAAAACCGGCATGTGAGTATAATTTTATAAAAATGAAGCTGAAGATATAAAATGTAATTTGTTATGAAAAGACGTCTACCTAAAAAAAATTAATTACTTGTTATATACGACGACAGGTCAAATGGGTAAAGCATAAAAAAGTCTTCATCTTATGTGATAAACAAGAATAATAATATGTGGAAAATAACTTACTTCACTAATAAGATAGATTTACACTGCTTCAGATCTAGGTATCGGATTTTTACCTAATCTGTTAATTTTTTGCAAATTTATCATGGAAAATATAATTTTGCAACCAGCCTTTTCTCAGAAAATAACATATCTACATTTACTGGAAAAACATGGAAGTTCTATTTTCTCGAAAACGGCTGTAGCTGCAAAATTATCTTTACTGCAAGAAATTAGCTGTTAAATTGCTGTTGATTGGGCGCTATGCACCCGGTATATATTTTTGCAAATTGACTAGAAGTAAGTCTAAAAACTTTATAATTTGTAAATATTTTCTGTTAAGATAAATTGTGTATCAGAATTTTCAGGTTTCCTTAATTTACAGTAATTTAACATTATTCTGTTTTTTTGTAATGGTATTTTAGAACATTTTGGAAAGAGCTTAACCTTATTTTATACTATTACAATTACATGCAAAAATTTCAAGTCTTCAAAACAGGTATTTTGTATCTACCTAAGTAAGTAACTTGAACTATTACTTTGTATTATTATAGAACGTTTTAAAACTGCTATACTTAGCTTTAATAATATTTTATAGGTAATATGAAAATCGGAACTAAAAAAAATATAATTTAAGACCTACAAAATTTACGCTATAAGCTATAAACAGAATGGCTTATATCTTTTGAGATATAGGTGGCTAGGAGGGAGGGTTCCTGAAAATACTAATAAGAAGGCTGCTCCACCTGGCAAAAAAACACCTATGTGAACAGTAGAAAAGAATATTCAATGAGGAATACAATAAGCCTGCAATAAGCAAACTAGCTGTATTGTCAGAGATTTCCTAAATCATGCCTTATTGTAGGAAAGAAATCTATCAATATGGAATGACACTGCTTTTCTTGTCTTCAAGGTATATTTATAAAATTCAAAATTAAAATTCTTATTGTAACAATTTTAATCAGTCAGAATGGAACTGAAAAACCGAGAAAAGTTGAGAAATTTATTCTTTGAAAAGGTCAGGAAATTTGACAAAAAAATATACAAAAACAAGGAAAATCTGGAAGCCCATCTGGAAAAAATTGATTTAAAAACAAATTAGAATCATGAAATTTGTCAAAATAAAATTTTGCAGCTGATTTCTTTTATACAAAATTCTTGAAAAAATTATTTTTTATTAGTTTTTTATTTAATTAATTTTTTACAAATGGTTAGGAAAAACTGAGAGACATCAGAGAATCCAATTAAAGGTTTTCTGTACAAACTCTGTTATTGACCTCATGTACTGATGCCTTTCTCATATAAATCCCTTACCCAAAATTATTACTTCTTGTGCAAACTCAAAAATAAATAATTCAAATAAAATCCAAAAACTTAATATTTAATATGCTTGCACACACAGAAATACTACCTATTTATTTTTGTTGGCATATATCTTTTATGTAAACTTGTGTTTTCTGTTAGTGAATCATTTATTGTGTAAAAATTTGAAACGTGTAGCTTCTGAAAGAGCTACAGGTCCAAAAATCTCTATAATTTCCTAATAAAAGATCCTTTAACTAAAACTCTAATTACCAATGCCCAATGTAGTTAACAATGCATAAGATAAGGCTGCGGCAAAGATAGGGTTGCAGAAATACTTTCTCTTCTCTGGAGTTCTGTTTTGGTTGTAAGTGAACATTTATTAAAGCACTCCTTACTAGTACTAGAAAAAGCGTTGTAGCTAAATTAGACAAATGTTTACCTCTAATTTTTTTTATTTTCAGATTTTGGAATTTAGGCAAGAAAACTACCAGAATGAACAATACAATTTTTATACATTTTAGTTATTCACAGAACATTAACAACTATATGGGTAGAATACTATAGCATTTTTGTGTCGTAGAAATATTTTTAGCAATTTTAATTAAGTATATATAATAAAATTTTAAAAAATATGCTGAAAAATTACCTTTTTAAATATACACCTCATTATAAATTCTCTGGACCCATTTCAATATGGTGGCTGATAATTAAACACAGAAGCTAAATGGAACTGTCATTGTCAGTGTCAAAAAACTGGTCTGCAGCAATTTGGAATGGAGTGTAGAATGTGAAACCCTCCTATTCACATATTGCCCATGCCCACATGTGGACATTTCTGTTTTACGTCTCAGGACTACGTGCCTACCGATGGTCACAAAACAGCGGAGGATTTGTGTTCACCAGTGGGCATCTTGTCCTTGGACGTAAAACTAAATGCACACATGGCTCAACTTGTTGAGGTGATTATGGCCACAACATTATAAACACCTATAGATATGCAATTAAATAAATTAATTTAAAAACTTATCTCAAAAATACTTATTAATAATCATTTAAATTAAATCTAACTTAAAAAAGAAAAGAATAACATGTTATTTTTTCCTTCTTTGGAACCGCAAACTAGTAGCTGTAGTTTCAAATATCAGGCTTCACGTGATTAGCTCCTGAAATTAAAAAAAAAACAAAAGTATAAGTGTATGAACTGAAAAAATATTTTCTTTAGAGAAAACAACAAAATTGAAGAAAGAGCTTGATAACAGATATTTTTTTACTGATTTTGGGGAACTTGAATCCAGATATTCTAGGTGGTGCCCATTTTTTAAAAATAACTAATAAAAAAAATTAAACAAAATATAGGCATCTGATACATCAATTCAGGGGTTTTTGGGTTCACGTAATCCATTTATGTGATTTAAAAATTCTTAGAAGTATCTAAGGGTTCTAGTAGCAGTTTTAAAAGTAAACATTTTGCATGCATGGTTGACTAATTTCAGTTTTTTTAGTTGATTTTAATTGGTACAGGTGTACATTTTATGAATCCGATTAATGCCACTCTGATACCCTTGTAAAACTTAAAATATTTAAGATGGGACACAAACATTTTAGAAGAAACCAGATCAAATACAGACAGATGATATATCAAATTGAGGGTTTTGGGATCCACTGATATCATTCTTTTGATAAAAAAAATTCTGGAGATAATAGAAGGATCTTAGGACAAAATTTTGGGATCCTGCCCAAACTTATATTACCTCTTAACATATATACAACTTTAGAAGACTTAAAAATATCCAAATCGATATATTTTCCTAAAACTACCTCTAACTCCTCATCTGAATCCCTATTGTAATAATTGGAACACCAAAATTAATTTTGGAAGATCCAAAAAACTCCTAAATCAATATATCACATATCTTTTACACCAATAATTTTTTATGTTACCGTTTCAGGCTCCTTACATTACCCCTAAAAACTGTTTAACCCCCAAAATGAATTTAGTTAACCCCAGAATCTCCAAAGTGAAGTCTTTTTATCAATAGTATGTTGTTTTTACCACTTTACCCCTAAAACTCACCCTTAAGCCCCTTAAATTACCCAAAAAATTTTTTTACACCAAAAATGAATTCAGTTGATCCGAAAATTTCTTAATTGAGTTTTTTTGTCATTTACGATTCTTTTTGCCCCTAGGAACCTTAATTATATTATTCCCAAAAAAAGTTTATTCTAAAAAATGGAATCAGTTTTTCTAAAAACCCTGAGGTTAATGTATTATACGTGCGTACTCGATCTAGTTTCGCATCAAAATTTTGTGCTTTTAAGTCGCCGTCATCGCCATCTGGAATATTTGGGGTGTCAAAAAAAGTATATATTCCGACAAAAATGGATTTATATATAGTCCATTTTTGATGTGTTTATTTAAAAAAATGTTTACTGTTAAATCCGTTCTTAGAACACTTATGGTGCCTATACTATGTTTTATTTTTTGGAGTTCTCCCAAAGGAGCCAGAGTTTCATCACTTGGATTTGTAAAATAGACCCCCTTATTTATCAAAATCCGTCAAAAAATCTTTATTATCAAGCGCTCCCTTCAAACATGGAAAAAAGCCCATTGGCACCTTGACTTATGCTTGAAATAATTCAATTTCATGTTCAACGAAAACATAAATACGGTGTTTTTGAGTATTTGGTGAACACTTGAAAAACATTATACAATTTTAGTAGTCTAGAAATTACTTTTTAATATATTTTTTTCCATAGTCCATAAGGCTTTTTGGGGGTGACTTGAGGGATATGAGTTTTTCCAGGAGAAATTATATAAAAAAAAAGTGGCTTGAATGACATCTTATGTAGAAGATGCTTTACAAACATGCAAGATCCATCCAAGATTTGTCAAGGAGCGACAAATAAACAATTTCTTGCTCAAAAGTCAGGAAAAAACGTTGGTTTTAAAGTTACATTTTTCATAATAAAAAGGGAATAAACATTTCATGATTTTCTTCTGATTGTTTTCTCAAACATACCATCCAAACAAGCCTACTTTTATTCTTTAAATTTTAGTGGAAAAACTTATCCCTTGAAAAGGTTCAAACCTTTTCTTCATTCCATACCAAATTTAAAAGCAAATATTTTAAACACCAGTCATCCTAGCTTTTTAAAATTTTGACATAATTAATAGTAAAAACGTTTAAAACACCTTTCCCTTTTTAAATTCCAGAGATAAAAATTACCCTATGAAATTTCCAACAGAGCCAAAAAGTATCTGTGAGGGTCCTCCTTCAAAATTGTTCTCTGTTTTGTTCTTTGTGTATAGTTTTTCTGTTTTGTTTTGAAAATTTGCAATAAACAATAAGAGTTAAATTAATTTTTGATATCGGATCTAGACTATAATAAATTTTGTTTATTTAAGGAAGTTTTACCAAATATAAGTGAAATCAGAAGCAAAAACTTACTTTTAGTTTATAGATTATTATTCTTTGTTTGGTGGTTTTGCTATACATTTTAGTTGGCAAAATATTCACTGCTCTCTATGTTTCAGTACAAATTGTAGACTTTTTACTTTATAGATTATTATTCTTCTCTGGGTGGTGGCACTTTAGAATCTTCTTCTTTTTCA
This sequence comes from Oxystoma pomonae, assembly GCA_963921995.1. Lineage (NCBI taxonomy): Eukaryota > Metazoa > Arthropoda > Insecta > Coleoptera > Brentidae > Oxystoma > Oxystoma pomonae. The sequence continues at coordinate 72,775,343 of OY998165.1, forward strand.
TTTTAGGTAGTTGCCTAAATATCTACTGCTCCATATGTTTTGTTATTATATACAGCTCCTAAAAGAATAATAAAAATAACAAGAAATATTCTATCTCTAAATTTTGTTTCTATATTTTGAACTTTAGGCGAGGACAACCAATATTTCTTAAAAATTTTCTCTTGAGTGGCACAAGTTTATAAACTGTTTAAAATATTTTTTGCATAATAATTTTTTAGTCACAGAAGCAGAGGTTTGGTTTTGTTATTTAAGTTATAAGTTAGAGACAAAAGTATCAAGCCAAAGTAAATCAAGTTTTGTAATCTGCAGTTTTATTTTCCTGTGTTATATGAGTTTCAAAATCTAAGCAGGTTCACAGTGCATGATTCAACTTTCATAGAAGTGTTCACTAACCACCAGTTATGACACAAACACATAGTATTTGATCCTGTGTATTTAATTTATTTGAAAGATGAATGAGCAACTATTTATATTTTAAAGAATTTTTCCTGATTAATATTCTCCAATTTCACTCCAAGTCACTAACCTATTTTATTCAAAAAACAAGAGAGACTAAGGGCCGGTTTCTCAAAAGCGAGTTTCTGTTAACTCAAGCAACATAACCTAGTAAAAATCTTTAAAAATCAGGTTAAAATTAACTCCAGGATAGCCAGGGCTTCAAGGTGAGGGTAAGTTACCTTACCTCCTGGTTAACCTAAACAAATATTGGCTTAAAAACAGCAAGAAAACTGGGATTTATAGCTCGCGAGTTACTTTAAGTTTCTGATAATCCGCTATTGAGAAACTGGCCCTAAGAATAACTTTTTATTTATAAAATTTTCCACAGTAATATTTTATGCTGCTCACTTAATATATTAAGGCTAAACGGTGTTAGTGTATTAAACAGTTTTCTTTAGATACCTATTTAGCACTTACCTGAGCTCCTAGGAAGTTCAAATTTACCAGTGATGAAACTTTTTCATTTTTTTTAACTAAAGCGGGAACTAAACCACCCAAATCCTGAACTCAAACCAACTTAGCACTTTTTAGCAATTCCAGCACTCATAAATTAGGGACCCTAGTCAGTACCTACATACAAGATTTTTTTCATAAAAAAAACCGAGTAAAATACTAAAATAAAAAAAAAACCATTTACTGCAGAATTACTTACTAAAAAACGCTATCCAACTACATATTAAAGTACCTGGTTGTAGTGTTTAAGGTTGCATTACAAGTGCATTTATAATTGAATTTGAAACACTCCTGCTAGCTGTTACCACTGATTTAAGGACAACAGCTTAGCTTAAAAAGCATGCAGATTTAAAAATCGGCTGCTGACGCTAAACGAAATAATCATATTCTATTTTAAACAGGAGCATCAACGACTTGCAAGAGTCTCTTCAACCTCTAAATGGAGCTTTACTGACATGTTTTGTTAATACTGAAGTATCCGTGTGTTTTTGAAACTGCTGTTGGGATCTAAAATATATCCTTAGGCCTCTAAGATTTCACTAGTAAACTTGCACATAACTTATGCCGCAATAATTTAAATTTAAAAAAAAATTTAATCAAAATAAAAAGAAAATTATGTGTTTCTAGGCGAATTCCTAATAATTCCAGCGAGCCAGTAAAGTTCTCTTGGTTCTTTGATAAACTCAGGGTAATGCTCGCGCAGCGCTAGGTCATTTTCGGCGGGGGCCCGCACACGCGGGGTGGTTTCATATTCGTTTTTGAAAAAATATTTTTGAAAGATAAACATAACCTCGAATGGTTTTCTGTCAGAAAACGTAAAAATTCCCTTCTGCCTACTGTGGGCCTTGTTGACAAAACACCTGCAGTTGCCATGGTATCGGAGGCTTTAGGATAGTTGGGGGCTTTAGGTTAGAGGGCGCTTTGCTTATTTTGATTTCCCAATTGTTTGTATTCATCTATAATTTTATATTATTAGTTATTGTTTGTACCTTCATCTGTAATTTTATTTTACATTGTAAGCAAGATAAGTAATAATAATATATTTACCAATATAATATTATACTATTCTTGCATTGTAAGTACCTTATCTATATAGCCTGTGCTAGCGCTAGCATAAAGGTTAGTTATTAGGGAGTTTAAGCTGGTCAGCATACATAAACGTAGACGTGAAATTTATTGGATCGGACATCTTTGTCTTTTATATTCAGCGCCAGTATTCCTTTCATTTTTCTTCGATTTTCCTTAGGTAACACTCGTTGTGTTAGTGGTTAAGAATATGGAGACGTTATACTACGTAAGCTAACGTCGGCTCCTAATGTAAAAGACGTCGTAATAACCTTGATAAAAATACTCCGTTGCGCCATAAAAGCGGGATTCTAATATCCTCATTTAAGTGAAACTACTTGCCTTTTTATAGACGAGAAAAAGAGATAATTAAATGCCAAATTTCACGTCTAGACGTATGTATCATGAACAATGTATCAAAATTATGGCATATCGTTGATTTTTTCGGTTCAGGCCCCTACGTCATCAATCAAAATGTTCTACATATCTCAAAATAAATGTAGAAGAAACCCGCAGACCTCTAGGGGTATTTAACACTTATGCTGCTGGATACATGTTCACTAGAAAACCGGCATGTGAGTATAATTTTATAAAAATTAAGCTGAAGATATAAAATGTAATTTGTTATGAAAAGAGGTCTACCTAAAAAAAATTAATAACAGGTAAAATAGGTAAAACATAAAATAGTCTTCATCGTATGTGATAAACAAGAATAATAATATGTGGAAAATAACTTACTTCACCAATAAGATAGATTTACGCTGCTTCAGTTCAGTTAATTTTTTGCAAATTTATCATGGAAAATATAATTTTGCAACCAGCCTTTTCCCAGAAAATGAAATATCTACATTTACTAAAAAAACATGGAAGTTCTATTTTCTCGAAAACGACTGTAGCTGCAAAATTATTTTCACTGCAAGAAATTAGCTGTTAAATTGCTGTTGATTGGGCGCTATGCACCCGGTATATATTTTTGCAAATTGACTAGAAGTAAGTCTAAAAACTTTATAATTTGTAAATATTTTCTGTTAAGATAAGTTGTGTATCAGAATTTTCAGGTTTCCTTAATTTACAGTTATTTAACATTATTCTGTTTTTTTGTAATGGTATTTTAGAACATTTTGTAAAAAGCTTAAACTTATTTTATACTATTACAATTACATGCAAAAATGTCAAGTCTTCAAAACAGGTATTTTGTATCTACCTAAGTAAGTAACTTGAACTATTACTTTTCAACTTTAGTCTATTTTTTGTATTATTATAGAACGAATTAAACCTGATATACTTAGCTTTAATAATATTTTATAGGTAATATGAAAATCGGAACTAAAAAAAATATAATTTTAGACCTAAAAAATTTACGCTATAAGCTATAAACAGAATGGCTTATATCTTTTGAGATATAGGTGGCTATGACTCATAATGCAGGATATTTATAATTTTTTTAATAGAAATACATGTTGGGAGTCCAATATCTCAAAAAATATAGATCCCAGTGCATATAAGGTATGTATTTCTGAAATCAGGAAAAAATAATTCAAGAGTGCAAAAAATACAGGGTTTTGTATCTATAATAAGAAAGTTGCTATCAATATTTAATTCAATTAATTATATATAATTCAAATATCTTTTGTATTTAAAATATTTTTCTGCCTTAAATATTAACATATATAACTGGGGGGGGGCATTTATAACGAAACGCCCTGTACTTTAAGGTAATTATAATAATCTAACTATATTATATGCTTCCATGTTCCTACCTATTTCATAGATTGTGATTTGCAATAAAGAATTTGTGTGAAGATATTGTTTAATTTTTTCGCTTTCATTGTTTCAAAATAAATGAATGAAATTGGTATATAGGGGTTGTCAGAACCTTTATAATAAGTACCTAGTATTCATTTTTTGAACCGATGAAATTCTTTCTCATCAAAAAAGATAAGCTCTTTCCCATTCCTTATAGTAGGTAGTTGTGTGGGTACTTATTATATACACTTGAATTCTTATCTCCGAAAGTTTTATGAAACAGACTAATAATTGAAGTTATATTGTATGAAAAAAATTACCAACTAGAGATTAGCATATGATCAAAGAAATAAACTTCGAATTGTTTTTCACTAAAAGAATTAATTAGTTCAATACTTTTTGAATTATGCTTCATAATCCTTAACGTAATTTAAATATCTTAATAGGTTTTCAGTTTCTTGACTGGATTATTTTTAGTTATAAACCGCACGCTACTGGCTCAAAGCAACAATCACGCAAAATAAACATTACAGCGTTGCCATTGGGTACACCCGTCCGATTTTCATGGTATACTGTGACTTGTTGTCTGATTAATAAACAATGCTTTTTTTTAATGGGAATGCACCATCCATCAGTTTGTTATTTCTCTAAGGTATTACCCCATTTTTAGGAAAATTTATAAACTGGTAATTCGTAATGCCAAAAAAATTTATTACTCTAAGCGCATTTTAAATTCCCGCACTAAACAGCGCGAGTCTTGGGCTATTGTAAATGAAATTAGTCATAGAAGAAATAGACCTTCTGACATAAAGATTGACACCATCTCTCTTAACAATTTTTACTGTTCAATCGCTGATAAACCAACAAAAATATTCATTCTAATACAAATCCACTAAGTTACCTTTCAAACGTTGATATTCCGGAAACTTTCGACATTTTCTCTCCAACTACTGCCGAACAAATTATTAAATCCTTGCAGTCCATTAAAAATAAAAATGCAGCAACAGATGATGGAATCTCTTCAAAAATTTTAAAAAATCTTGCAAATAATGCCATCTTAGCTCTATCCAAAGCAATCAATATTTCTTTTCAATCTGGATGTTTTCCTACTTGTTTAAAAATTGGTGGTGATAATTCAAATCCGTGCAATTACAGGCCAATTTCATTGTTATCTACTCTCTTTAAATTGATAGAATGCTTAGTCAAAGACCGTCTGTTATTATTTTTACATAAATATAATATTCTAAATAAAAATCAGTATGGCTTTCAAGCCAAGAAAAGCACATCCCATGCAATGTTTGACATTTTGGCGAAGGTATTTCAAGCTATAAACAAGAAGGAAGCTTCTGCGGCGGTGTTTTGTGATTTTTTAAAAGCCTTTGACTGCGTCAGTCATGAAGTTCTGCTACGGAAGCTGTATGCCTACGTGTTTCGAGGCAAAGTTCAAAACTATTTAAATGGTCGTGAACAAACTGTGTATATAAACGGTGCATCATCCAACAAACGGCGTACTACCTGTGGCGTCGCGCAAGGATCTGTTTTGGGACCAGTTTTATTTTTAATTTATATTAACGAATAAACACAAATCGAAATAACAGGTTTCTTTACCTTATTTGCGGATGATACAACGGTATTCTGGCACAAAAAAGACCCTAAACAGCTGATGTTGGACATTGCTTCCTATGTTGCAAAAATTAAAGTTTGGTGTGATGCAAATAGGCTCTGTGTAAATATGTCAAAAACTCACCTTATTGGATTTAATTGTGCCGTTAATAAATCTATTAAAATGGTAGATAATTCAAAGTATCTGGTTAGATTTAAAAATAGACGAAAGTGTTGTGCCACTTAAACATACGGTCCCTTGAATAAACAAGGGGAAGATTCCAGGAAGGCGAAGCAAGCGGTCGTGCCGCCGAAGAAACTCTCCGTCAAAATCTCCGACTCGCAACAACTTTAGGAAGACGTTACAATATTCAGCCTGTGCGAAGTCATAAATATATTTTCTAATATAAAGGGAGAGACAGTATTTTTATATTTGTATTTTTAAACAATCCACTTGCTTTCACGAAGAAAAATAAAGTTCTTTTAGTATTGTGGGTAAATGTTTGTTTTTATTTCCAAAAAAGGACTTTAATCATACCAGTATCTTGGTTTGTTTATTGATGAAGATTTAAAATTTGTTAAGTTGAATAAAAAATTATCCTCAGGGTGCTACTGTGTGCGTGCTACTTTTCATGAACTTGGCAGGGAGGTTGCGCGTGATGTTTACTTTGCCCTAGTTGAGTCTCATATCAGATATGCTTTACCGTTTTGGGGCTGTTGGTCACAATTTTCAATCTGTATTTACTTTACAGAAACGGGCAGTCAGAAGTTTGTCTAACGCACCTCCTACAACATATTGTAAGCCACTTTTCATTGAACACAACATTTTAGCTTTGCCATCTTTATTTATCTTGGAAACATCTTACTTAATCCATAAAAATAAACTTTACTTTTCTAATCACCAGCAAGTATACGCCACTCGTCACATAAGTCTAGTAAGAAATTCTACCATGTACAATGGCATTAAAGTGTACAATCATCTTGACCTGTAGTTGAGAAATGTTCAAGATCTAAAATGCTTCAGAAAATAATTAAAATAGTTTTTAATAGGAAAGGCATTTTATTATGTAGACGAGTTCTTTGTACGAGAATGTTATTTTTGTTTTTTTTTGTTCATTTTTCTTGTGTTTCTTTTATCGTAAAAGTCTTTTTACATTTTTGTTTGTTCTACTATGTGACGAAATTTTTACAAATTTATGTATCCTTATACGGTTCAAATTTTAATAACTTTTATATTTGTTTTTGAGATGAATTTTGATGATTTTTTTTCTTCGATTTTTTTAAAAATTATTATGCTATAATATTACTTTTGTATGTTACTATCTGTTAATTTTTATATCATTACTTTATATTTCGCTTTTTATTTTGTAACATTAATGCTTTCTTAATAAGATATATCTTAAAAAACAAAAGATCAAAAGATCTTGGGTGGAACTAACGAAAATTCAAACTTGAGTGAGCATCCCACAAGGAACACACAAAAGATTAAAACGAAAAGAGAAACGATTAAACGATGTTTCACCCTGGGTAACCAGCGGGGTCTCATCAGTAGTTTCACTGATCACCCTCCAATATACATCATTAAACACCATCATACACTTTGATTTCCAACCTTAAACCACTCACAAATAGGCATCGTTCCGCACTGGCACTTATCCAAGTTACCTGATACGAATTCGTTCTGGCGTGTTAATATTTCCAGTGGGATAATGCTCCTAAGGCAATGAAAACAAAAAAGAAGTTAAAAAACCTCCAAATCAGTTACTTCAACCGAATCGTTTCTCTTTTCGCTTTGATTTTTTGTGTGTTCCTTGTGGGATGCTCATCCAAGTTTGAATGTTCGTTATTTCCACCCAAGATTTTTGATCTTTTGTTTTTTAGTTTCTTTTCGGTTGAAGTAACTGATTTGAGGTTTTTTAACTTCTTTTAAGATATATCTTGTCATGTACAATTTTTTCTTGGACAATAAAGTATATTTTCACTCACATTCATTCACATTCCCAAGTTACCTGAAACTTTTTATTGTTGTTTGAAGAAATTAGAAATAAAAAATGTTTTGTAAAATGTACTTAAATTTCCCAACAACAAGAACTGGAAAGAGGCATTTGGGGAGCCCCCCCCCTTCCCCAAGAGTTCGCCGGTGCAAACAAAATATTCAAGACCAGAATCGAACTTTTCGTTAATCTGTCTACAAAGTTTAATTTTACAAAAAAATATACAGGGTGCAAAAAAAAAATTGCCAACGCTTTTTTAGTGTTTTGCTTTTTTAGTGTATAGCTAATGTTTCGATGTTTTTAATGAAAGTGAGTTTTGACCACTTTCAACCAAGCCTACCTACCTATTTGGGTAGTAGTGTAGTGTAGAAGATACAAATCAAAAATGATATTCAATTACTTAGTGACCAAGTGATCACAATGACCATAGTAACTTTAGTTTGACACGTGTTTATCAGTAACTACACCACACAAGTGGAAAGACTGGCATATCAATATTCCATATTGACAATTTATTTGACTACCGGTTACATAATTTCTTTAAACCAGCATCAGCATGGCGAAAGTTTTATTTTGAATTCAAAGTACACATTTTTACTTTTTTAAATTTCAATAGTAGCACTTTTAATATGTTTTAAAAAAATGATAAAATGTTGTTAAGTACAAGGTTATAATAAATTGGTCCCTGCACCATTAAAAAAATTTAATATATCAGGTAGTCAAAAAAATTGGTGAAGTGGGTAATTCTTTCATAAAACTTGATTGTATTAAAAATTAAGAAAATTAAATTTCTGAAAGGTTTAAACCCTAACATTTAACACCATTTCTTTTTTTCTATTTCAGATTAGCGGTACCCAAGGTGTTCAGTAAATATGAAAGCAATTGATGACAATTAAAATGTAACTTAAAGTAAATTTACTTTTAAATTTCAATAAAATTATATGTAAATATTTGGAAATAAATTTTGAGTTTTTTTTTACTAATTCCAGAACAAAATAATTTTGTTTGATGTTCAAGTGGTAAAAACCAAATTAAAATAGAAAAAAACAATCTTAAGGTTTACTTAAAATTTAAATAAAAACCTAACTTTGATTGTATCATATAGCTACTACTAGTTTTGTCCTTGAAAAATATCAGGTTAACGTGTAGCTTGAAATTAAGCTATTCCCTTTCCCATGCGTTTAGGAGAAAAATTTGGGAGGCCTTTTAGATCATAGTTCTTTACTCGTTATAAACTTGCAGGAATCCCCAATACTGAACGAAATGTTGTGTCAGAAAATTGGTTGCCAAAAATAAACGACACAATATTTGACGAAAACGGCCTAGTAGACTCCAAAATTCTGCCAGTTTGATCTCTATGAACAAAATATGGCAACACCGGAAATGGCCAAAAATCGTCATGATACCGTTCAAAAATCGCACCGGCTTCTCTTGGGCTCAAAATATTACGCAAATTTCATTTATAAAAATTCTAGTAAATCATAAGTTTAAGTATATAATCATCTCTAGCATCATTTACCTTTTTTTCTCATTTTTGTAACAACTATCTTAATTCGAGAACAATCGACAATTTGGATACTGCAGGAATAAACCCCAAATAGATTATATTTGATATAACAAGCTGTATAAAATATGGCGAGTGGAAATGTTTTCATTTGAAAATCTTTATTAAACCCCTTAGAGTTGCACTAAAATCATTTGTGCTCGATGAAAAAATGTGTAACCAAGTACAACGAATTAAAATTAGGCTATATGTATCTCAGGTAATTTATTACTACTGTGAAATACCTTAATATCTTTTGTCCCCCTTTACAATTATGAGCAGAAAATTCGTCGTTTTGCCTAAGAATCGGCCCCCTTGGTCGAGATTCTTTAGAAACGACCAAAAATCTCACCCGTCAGAATTCTGGAAAGCGCCGATTTTTACTTGCTGCCTTATTTAAAATAAAAACCCTGCCTCCTGAATATTTATCCTAAATATTTTAAAGATATTCTGCAGAATAAGTTTTACGGCGGAGCTAATTTGCTACTATGTGTACCAATAGACGTTAAAAATGTCGAAAATTCTCACCATGTAAAAGGAAAGACAGAATTTGTGTGACTTTTCTGAGCAGTGACAGCGACATATTCCATAACTATCTATGGTTTTGTACGTTAAAAGTTTTAAAGGTTTGTTTACACGCAAAAATACGATTAATAAATTTTTTTATTTACTGGAACAGCATTAAAAATTTAATTTTAAGAAATATTAAGGACTTAACGGTACATAAAGTCGACGTAGCCTGACTCGGCACTATTTGTGACAGTTTCACACGAAGGTTGAAAGGTTTCTGACATTTTTGTCACATAAACATGTCATCTAAACATGCTCATATTGTGCCATTCTTAAAGTTGACAAAGTAAAGTTAATACCGTCATTTATTAAAGGCAGGCCAAGCATTATAACAGTCGACATTATTTTGAGTTCGCATTATTAATTGACTCTGATCACTTACTCTCTAGGCTCCCATTTTTACACCAATTTAAATTGCAAAAAGTGACGCCTTCAAAATATAAAAGTTGAAACAATCAACGACATGACTTTTTTACATATTTATTGTCGCTGTCTAAAACAATGTATCAAATAGAGATCCAAAAAAATGACGTCAGTACGCTCATCCAAAAATTGGAGTATACAGTATGATTGTCATAGCTTTATGCCTCATTTACCCGTTTGATCAGCATAAATTTGGTGCTTATTCTGTATATCTGTCCTTTCTTTAAAATGAGTAAATGAGGCTTAGGTTTTAAACTTCCAAACGATACCTTACCTTAATCCTTGATTTTTTGTTTGTTGGTTGGTGATCAAATTTATAAACTGTGCAACAGTGGATGTCATGATTCATAAAGATCTATAAATTTTATTTTTTAAGTATTCCTTTCTTTATGAGTAAATATATGAACACATCATTTACCCTTAGTAAGAGAGAAAGAGACAGAGATTGCAACCAAAGTTTATAATTAAGGTGTTTTGAAATGTTCCGACAATTTGCAAGTATTTTTGTTACAGACTTAAGCAGATATGAAAAAAAATGCAGTTACAAAAACCTGAATGTCAAAAAACTGGGGGAGGGAGCCCTTCAAAAACTGAATTTACACCTTTAGCCTATAATTATTGACGTGCTGGTCAATAAAAAAAAATACATGGAAACCTAGAAGTGCCGTAACCAAAAATTAACTTTTAATTTGACAAAGAAAAAAATGCCAAACAAGACGATCCAAATGATATTTAAATTCAAGAGGAGGTCAATGTTCTTCAAGTTGAAGACAATCAAGAACCTTTAATAGAAATTCTTGTAAGTTGGTTACAGGCCATTATTCTTGAAATCAGACCTAGAGAGTAGTCCCCGAAATATGGATGAAAGTAAAAGTTCGCATGCGTTCTCACCCGTTTCAGAGATCTTGGTTGGTCCGGACCCGACGAGATTTGAGTACTCCCTTCTCACTTGTTCAAGAATACTGGCTCTTTTCAGTGAAGTTTGTATATTAAAAATTAGGTCCGTCATAGAAAATTCATATTATTATTTTTTTTTTAATAAAGCAGAGATCGGCCACTGCGATGTTGCAGTTATATTTCTTAAATTTAGTTTATCTTATTTATGTAACATCCCGTCATTGTTTTTTTTAATTTTTGTAGATGGTTTTTGTCTTGTATCAAGTGAACATTGTTAGTTACGTATAAAATCTGATTTCTAAGCTTATTGTTTTTTAATTCGTGGACTAAAGCAGAATACTTTACACTAATTTCGTGGGTGAAATCAAGCCATTTGTTCCTGATTTTCGGCACACGGATCGAATGTGAAAGTGAACAAGATGAATACTGTAGACTGATTAAAAATTCATGAGGAATCTAATTACTGGTATCATCAGGTAAAATATCGGTGGAGTGGGGTAAAAGCTGACGTTTATCATCAATAGGACTCAACGTGATTTTTTTTAACACCTGGTGTTGGTACGATTTTATAAAACTTTGTGAGATATGTGTGGTTTTCTTTTCAAAAATTTTTTTCATAGTTTTTAGCAGCTAAAAAGTCTTAAAACCGACAGCAAAATTTAGTCCATGGATGTCGAGTGGACAACCAAATCCCAAAGAAATTTAGTCTACGACATATCCGTTGGATAATACAAATTTCAAAACGTTGTACGGTTCTAGGACATCCCAAAACGGTCTAAAAGCGACAATGATTTTAATTTATTATACTTTTTGGTCACTATAATGAATACAATTGCTATCCAGTGTTTGTTCAACAGATGGTAAATCCAAAAAATCTCTTTTTATGGTTCTGTGACACAAAAATTATCCAATGGCTGTCCGTTAAATCAAAAAAATAGTTCCATTAGATATAAAAACATTACAAAAAGGCAAACCGTTTGTTTTCAGCTAGAAATGGAAATCTTTTAGTCTTGGTTTTTTGTCAGTACCATAATTTTCATTAAAATAAATTAAGTTTTTATTAAATAATGAATATTATGGGAAATAAATGGGAAATAAATTGGTTAAAAAACAATCATAACACTTTAAAGAAAAATATCGCTTGTTTCATGAAAGTTGAACTCTCTACAAATCTAAATGTGGCTGATGTTGCGTTCTGGGAGGTATTTGTGTCCATCCATCCATCCATCATAATCCATAACGGGCAACTGAAAACTGGTACTGTTACATTATTTTTATCGATGTCTTTGTGTGTTTTCTTCAGACATTTTTATATTTTTGTATCGTAATATGGTGTACTGTTTTAATAACTATTTACCTCATTTCGTAAGATCCGTAGTTCTATACCTTAGCGTTAATGATTTTCAATGTGGGAAAAGCGCTATGTAGCGGTGCAAAAACTGAAGAGAAAATAACATTTTCTTATTTACCGAGTAAAAATAATTAATGCTATATTTAACAGAAATATAGTTCCTAATAAATGAATGCCAATATACTAAATAAATTTGGAAACAAGAACTGACAATAGTTCAAAAACTGCTTAAACTTGACCTCTCAAGGTTATTCGTGAGGCGATTTTATAGATATACAGTTGTAGAAAGTTAAATGATGAAATATTTATTATATCTAGGTATACTTACATATACATTACTATTTATATAATACTGCGGTAAACAAAAACAAAACATAAACAGTTTGGTAGTTTTCGAGAAAATGTAAAAAAAAAGCATTTTTCAAGTGGAATTTGTAACGGATCAAAAATTAATATGGCTATATTTAACAGAAACATAATTCCTAATAAATAATTGCCTATATAGTCAATAAATTTGGAAAAAAGAACTGATAATAGTTCAAAAACTGCTTAAACTTGACCTTTCAAGGTTATTTGTGACGCGATTTCATAGATATACAGTTATAGAAAGTTAAATGATGAAATATTTATTATATCTATTATACAGAGCGCATCATGCTACTGCGAACATAGGCCGGAAGAAGTCCAATTTGCCAATGTACGTACATGCAGGGACACCGCACACCTATCAGCGGAGCAACCAACACTCATGCTTGCAATCGCCGTTCGCGGCTTGTATTTAGTGCGCCTCTAACCATAGACAAACTACTTGTAGTTTGTAGACCTTATGGAAAAGCCTAGGTATAATTATTTCGGGGTCTGGTAATTTTTTTTTAATAGATGGCGATAGTAGTACAAAAATTCTAAATTTTTCATATCTCTCCCTTAGCTGACGCCAGCGCGTAGAGGCGGATTTATTGCTTTTTAGCCAACAACGACAATGGCGTTTGTTGAGGTTATTTTTGGTTTTTTGAAAAGAAAGGAATTACTACAAGCTACAGGCTTTTATAGTGTACGATGAGCAAAATAAAGTGTAGTATGAGGTGTAGTACAATCGTATATCAAATTTAAGCTATGTTTTATAAAATATTAGAGACGACACTATGATGGGGCAACCCAGAAAGAAAGGCAGGTAAGTTTTTTTTTTAATTTTAGTACATACCAAAACTGTTCACAAAAATATTATAGCCCTGGTCAAAAATTATTGAGAAGTTTTGTTTTACTGTGTAAAGAGTGACTAATCTTCTGTGTCTTTAGTGCTCCTGCCTATAAATTAAAGCGTTGTATGTATGACAAGCTGATCATAAAGTGAGCATATTTTATCTTATAAAATTAAAAAAAAGGAAATGTCTAAAGAGCCGGCAATTCGGCTGAATAGACGTGAGGCTAAAGAGCCTGCAATAATTATTTATTATGTGTTTTTCATATTTTCGTTTTTTTAATTTTTTAAACTAAATTAACCCAACCTAACCTAAACAGACTCAAACCAACTAAATTAACCCAACCTAACCTAAACAGACTCAAACCAACTTATTCAAAGCCAAAACATCCCAAAAAAAAAACACACTACAACCCCTACATCTTTTTTTGGCTTGTTTAATTCGGTTAAGGTTGGGTCAATTTAGTTTAAAGTGTGTTTTTTTGTGTTGTTTTGTCTTTTAATAAGTTGGTTTAAGTCTCTTTATGTTAGGTTGGGTTAATTTAATTAAAAAAAATAAAAAAAAAGGAAATATGAAAAACACATAATAAATAATTATTGCTGGCTCTTTAGCCTCACGGCTATTCAGCTGAATTGCAGGCTCTTTAGACACTCCCTAAAAAAAACGTGACTTTTTAATTTTAATTTTAATTTTAATTTTAATTTTAATTTTAATTTTAATTTTAATTTTAATTTTAATTTTAATTTTAATTTTAATTTTAATTTTAATTTTAATTTTAATTTTAATTTTAATTTTAATTTTAATTTTAATTTTAATTTTAATTTTAATTTTAATTTTAATTTTAATTTTAATTTTAATTTTAATTTTAATTTTAATTTTAATTTTAATTTTAATTTTAATTTTAATTTTAATTTTAATTTTAATTTTAATTTTAATTTTAATTTTAATTTTAATTTTAATTTTAATTTTAATTTTAATTTTAATTTTAATTTTAATTTTAATTTTAATTTTAATTTTAATTTTAATTTTAATTTTAATTTTAATTTTAATTTTAATTTTAATTTTAATTTTAATTTTAATTTTAATTTTAATTTTAATTTTAATTTTAATTTTAATTTTAATTTTAATTTTAATTTTAATTTTAATTTTAATTTTAATTTTAATTTTAATTTTAATTTTAATTTTAATTTTAATTTTAATTTTAATTTTAATTTTAATTTTAATTTTAATTTTAATTTTAATTTTAATTTTAATTTTAATTTTAATTTTAATTTTAATTTTAATTTTAATTTTAATTTTAATTTTAATTTTAATTTTAATTTTAATTTTAATTTTAATTTTAATTTTAATTTTAATTTTAATTTTAATTTTAATTTTAATTTTAATTTTAATTTTAATTTTAATTTTAATTTTAATTTTAATTTTAATTTTAATTTTAATTTTAATTTTAATTTTAATTTTAATTTTAATTTTAATTTTAATTTTAATTTTAATTTTAATTTTAATTTTAATTTTAATTTTAATTTTAATTTTAATTTTAATTTTAATTTTAATTTTAATTTTAATTTTAATTTTAATTTTAATTTTAATTTTAATTTTAATTTTAATTTTAATTTTAATTTTAATTTTAATTTTAATTTTAATTTTAATTTTAATTTTAATTTTAATTTTAATTTTAATTTTAATTTTAATTTTAATTTTAATTTTAATTTTAATTTTAATTTTAATTTTAATTTTAATTTTAATTTTAATTTTAATTTTAATTTTAATTTTAATTTTAATTTTAATTTTAATTTTAATTTTAATTTTAATTTTAATTTTAATTTTAATTTTAATTTTAATTTTAATTTTAATTTTAATTTTAATTTTAATTTTAATTTTAATTTTAATTTTAATTTTAATTTTAATTTTAATTTTAATTTTAATTTTAATTTTAATTTTAATTTTAATTTTAATTTTAATTTTAATTTTAATTTTAATTTTAATTTTAATTTTAATTTTAATTTTAATTTTAATTTTAATTTTAATTTTAATTTTAATTTTAATTTTAATTTTAATTTTAATTTTAATTTTAATTTTAATTTTAATTTTAATTTTAATTTTAATTTTAATTTTAATTTTAATTTTAATTTTAATTTTAATTTTAATTTTAATTTTAATTTTAATTTTAATTTTAATTTTAATTTTAATTTTAATTTTAATTTTAATTTTAATTTTAATTTTAATTTTAATTTTAATTTTAATTTTAATTTTAATTTTAATTTTAATTTTAATTTTAATTTTAATTTTAATTTTAATTTTAATTTTAATTTTAATTTTAATTTTAATTTTAATTTTAATTTTAATTTTAATTTTAATTTTAATTTTAATTTTAATTTTAATTTTAATTTTAATTTTAATTTTAATTTTAATTTTAATTTTAATTTTAATTTTAATTTTAATTTTAATTTTAATTTTAATTTTAATTTTAATTTTAATTTTAATTTTAATTTTAATTTTAATTTTAATTTTAATTTTAATTTTAATTTTAATTTTAATTTTAATTTTAATTTTAATTTTAATTTTAATTTTAATTTTAATTTTAATTTTAATTTTAATTTTAATTTTAATTTTAATTTTAATTTTAATTTTAATTTTAATTTTAATTTTAATTTTAATTTTAATTTTAATTTTAATTTTAATTTTAATTTTAATTTTAATTTTAATTTTAATTTTAATTTTAATTTTAATTTTAATTTTAATTTTAATTTTAATTTTAATTTTAATTTTAATTTTAATTTTAATTTTAATTTTAATTTTAATTTTAATTTTAATTTTAATTTTAATTTTAATTTTAATTTTAATTTTAATTTTAATTTTAATTTTAATTTTAATTTTAATTTTAATTTTAATTTTAATTTTAATTTTAATTTTAATTTTAATTTTAATTTTAATTTTAATTTTAATTTTAATTTTAATTTTAATTTTAATTTTAATTTTAATTTTAATTTTAATTTTAATTTTAATTTTAATTTTAATTTTAATTTTAATTTTAATTTTAATTTTAATTTTAATTTTAATTTTAATTTTAATTTTAATTTTAATTTTAATTTTAATTTTAATTTTAATTTTAATTTTAATTTTAATTTTAATTTTAATTTTAATTTTAATTTTAATTTTAATTTTAATTTTAATTTTAATTTTAATTTTAATTTTAATTTTAATTTTAATTTTAATTTTAATTTTAATTTTAATTTTAATTTTAATTTTAATTTTAATTTTAATTTTAATTTTAATTTTAATTTTAATTTTAATTTTAATTTTAATTTTAATTTTAATTTTAATTTTAATTTTAATTTTAATTTTAATTTTAATTTTAATTTTAATTTTAATTTTAATTTTAATTTTAATTTTAATTTTAATTTTAATTTTAATTTTAATTTTAATTTTAATTTTAATTTTAATTTTAATTTTAATTTTAATTTTAATTTTAATTTTAATTTTAATTTTAATTTTAATTTTAATTTTAATTTTAATTTTAATTTTAATTTTAATTTTAATTTTAATTTTAATTTTAATTTTAATTTTAATTTTAATTTTAATTTTAATTTTAATTTTAATTTTAATTTTAATTTTAATTTTAATTTTAATTTTAATTTTAATTTTAATTTTAATTTTAATTTTAATTTTAATTTTAATTTTAATTTTAATTTTAATTTTAATTTTAATTTTAATTTTAATTTTAATTTTAATTTTAATTTTAATTTTAATTTTAATTTTAATTTTAATTTTAATTTTAATTTTAATTTTAATTTTAATTTTAATTTTAATTTTAATTTTAATTTTAATTTTAATTTTAATTTTAATTTTAATTTTAATTTTAATTTTAATTTTAATTTTAATTTTAATTTTAATTTTAATTTTAATTTTAATTTTAATTTTAATTTTAATTTTAATTTTAATTTTAATTTTAATTTTAATTTTAATTTTAATTTTAATTTTAATTTTAATTTTAATTTTAATTTTAATTTTAATTTTAATTTTAATTTTAATTTTAATTTTAATTTTAATTTTAATTTTAATTTTAATTTTAATTTTAATTTTAATTTTAATTTTAATTTTAATTTTAATTTTAATTTTAATTTTAATTTTAATTTTAATTTTAATTTTAATTTTAATTTTAATTTTAATTTTAATTTTAATTTTAATTTTAATTTTAATTTTAATTTTAATTTTAATTTTAATTTTAATTTTAATTTTAATTTTAATTTTAATTTTAATTTTAATTTTAATTTTAATTTTAATTTTAATTTTAATTTTAATTTTAATTTTAATTTTAATTTTAATTTTAATTTTAATTTTAATTTTAATTTTAATTTTAATTTTAATTTTAATTTTAATTTTAATTTTAATTTTAATTTTAATTTTAATTTTAATTTTAATTTTAATTTTAATTTTAATTTTAATTTTAATTTTAATTTTAATTTTAATTTTAATTTTAATTTTAATTTTAATTTGAATTTGAATTTGAATTTGAATTTGAATTTGAATTTGAATTTGAATTTTAATTTTAATTTTAATTTTAATTTTAATTTTAATTTTAATTTTAATTTTAATTTTAATTTTAATTTTAATTTTAATTTTAATTTTAATTTTAATTTTAATTTTAATTTTAATTTTAATTTTAATTTTAATTTTAATTTTAATTTTAATTTTAATTTTAATTTTAATTTTAATTTTAATTTTAATTTTAATTTTAATTTTAATTTTAATTTTAATTTTAATTTTAATTTTAATTTTAATTTTAATTTTAATTTTAATTTTAATTTTAATTTTAATTTTAATTTTAATTTTAATTTTAATTTTAATTTTAATTTTAATTTTAATTTTAATTTTAATTTTAATTTTAATTTTAATTTTAATTTTAATTTTAATTTTAATTTTAATTTTAATTTTAATTTTAATTTTAATTTTAATTTTAATTTTAATTTTAATTTTAATTTTAATTTTAATTTTAATTTTAATTTTAATTTTAATTTTAATTTTAATTTTAATTTTAATTTTAATTTTAATTTTAATTTTAATTTTAATTTTAATTTTAATTTTAATTTTAATTTTAATTTTAATTTTAATTTTAATTTTAATTTTAATTTTAATTTTAATTTTAATTTTAATTTTAATTTTAATTTTAATTTTAATTTTAATTTTAATTTTAATTTTAATTTTAATTTTAATTTTAATTTTAATTTTAATTTTAATTTTAATTTTAATTTTAATTTTAATTTTAATTTTAATTTTAATTTTAATTTTAATTTTAATTTTAATTTTAATTTTAATTTTAATTTTAATTTTAATTTTAATTTTAATTTTAATTTTAATTTATATGGAAAACCACGAAAGATCGTTAATTATGACCTTAACAACCGATTAATTTATTTTTAGCATAGAAAATCATATTTATAATGAAAGGTGATCAAATTTAACCCCAACTTTCGATTAAATTATTTTGATAGATATGTCACTCATAAGGGTCAAACTCGTGTCTTTTTCATAGTCCCACTGGCGCTGTTTAAAAGTGTTTGACGTCAATCTTGTTATTTTCATATTATATATAAACGTTACACGTCTTATATTTTTTTATCTATACATAATATTAAGCATTGCCTGCTCTGTGTCATTCTTATTTTCTTCACACACCTGAGAACAACCAAAAAAAAACGTCATCATCGTCCTCAGAAAGTTCTCAACAAGAAACGTTTGACGGTATGGTGTTCTAATCCATAAAAAAGATTGAAAAGGTATGTAGATTGGTTAAAACAAAAGAGGAATTTAATTATTGGATCAGTTTTATTATAAATTTAATTTCGAATATAAAAATTTGTTTAAAAAATAAGGTTGATTGTGTACGAAATTTTTCTAAATTAGAAGCAAATTTGGCCCTTTTAAAATATTACGTAAACTACTAGAAAAATCAAAAAAGGATTAATTTTGGCAAAACTAAAAAAGTTAGATATTTAAAAAGAAATTTAATGTGGGAGGATGTGGAAACCTGCTTTGGTGGTCGAATTAGGACAGGAATTATTACGAATTTCACCATCAAAGAACCCAAGATTAAAAAAAAAGCATTCAAAAGTTTTTCTGTTCAGATTAAAAAGGCCCTACGATCATCTGTGATAAAAGTTAATGTCATTTTCTCTGGAAATTTTATAAAGTTGCATGAAGGCACTATACAGACTGATGTGAAGGCAAACGACAAATTTAAAAAAATGGTATAAGGAAAATGTTGCCCAAAAAATACTTACTAAGATGGAAGATTTTCAAGAAAGGGATAGTGGATGGGCCCTCTATGAAATTCTCCATCTCGAAGTTAATATTAATTAGCACACACCTATAAACTGTGGTGACTCGACCTACGTTGATTTACCACAGTGGATTAAAAACACCAGGGGGGTTATCAATGTAAAAAAGAATGATAACTATTGCTTTCTTTGGTCTATTGTGGCTGATTTACACCCTGTCACCTTAGTCAGGTGGGGTTAAAATATGAGGAGTTTGAGTTTCCTATGAAGTTAAAAGATATCTCTAAAGTTGAAGAGTTAAATAGTTTATCAATTAATGTTTTTACTTGTGAAAAGAGAGAAATTCTTCCTCTCTGTTTGAGTAAATCAAATTTTTCCAGACGGGTTAATCTGCTCATTTTAAAATGTGATGATGATGTT
The DNA here is from genome assembly GCA_963921995.1 of Oxystoma pomonae. Classification (NCBI taxonomy): domain Eukaryota; kingdom Metazoa; phylum Arthropoda; class Insecta; order Coleoptera; family Brentidae; genus Oxystoma; species Oxystoma pomonae. The sequence continues at coordinate 72,795,382 of OY998165.1, forward strand.
GATGACGTAATTGATAGCGAGAATGATATGGAGGTGGATTCTGTAGATTTTGAAATTGTTAACCCTAAAAAACGCATCTATAACTTTGCCCTCATAAAAAATCTATCACGTTTACTTTGCAAACATATTGGTCATAAAACGCATAAAAAATGGGTATGTGGTAGGTGCTTAAATTGGTTTGTTCTCAAGGCAGTTTTGGAGAAGCATTATTTAGATTGTAGAAATTTGAATTTTGCTAAACTAACTCTGCCAAAGAAAGAGGACAATATTTTAAAATTTACAGAATTTAAAAATAAAGAGAAGGTTCCATTTGTTATTAAAGCTATCGAATACACAAAAACACAACATCATATTCCGTTTGCTATTGGATATTATGTGAAATGTTCTTATGACGACTCGCTCTCGTACTACCATCAGTTTGTGGGAAAATACTGCATTTCACGTTTTGTCCAGGAGCTTAAAATTATTGCAGAAGAATTGGATAAAATTTTTTCAAATATTGTGCCTTTAAGACCGTTAACCACTGAGGAAAAACTTGATTTTAAAAATGCAATCCATTGCCATATCTGTGAACAACCGCTGAAAAAGGATAAAGTGAAACATTTGGACCATTGTCACTTGACAGGAATGTATCGGGGTGCAGCTTACGCGGGGTGTAACTTAAATTTTACAGATTCACACAGCGTTCCTTTACTTTGCCATAACTTGTCCGGATATGATAGCCATTTCCTTATAAAATCTTTAGCTAAAGACATAGAGGGTAGAATCCCTGTTAATAAAGAAAAATATATTTCGTTTACAAAATATATAGAATATACCTCTGTTAAATTTAGATTTATTGATTCTTTTCGCTTTATGGCTTCAAAATTAGATGATTTGGCTTCATTTTTAGACGATTCAAAAAAAAGTATTACAAAATGTTTTTATAAGGAAGAGGAAAAGTTTAAATTGGTTACTCTGTTGGTTGCAGATTTTGCCCTGTTTGCAACAAAATATTTTGTTTTTGTCAAAAGTCAGTTGAACATCATAAAAATTTAACAGAAATGTGTGAAGCCAAATCTGAATATAAAAAATTATTTTGTTTTGAAGACATGCCCTTAACATAATTTTTTATTTAATAAATATATTTTTTAATAAAAATAAATTTTTGTTTATATTTTAGATCCACAAAGACTGTGTTCTTTGTCGTAGAAACGTAAACCACAGCTTAAGAATGTGCAAGTTCTGCTTGTTGGAGTTTGCAATCAAACACGTTGAAACGAGAAATCTGGGTGCCAAATTACTGCTTAAAAATTATGGTTATAAAATGGTATTTCAATAAATCAAAAGATTTACCAATTATTTGTTTTATTTCATCATTATTTTTCGTTTCAATACTGATAGGGGATCAGAGGTCAATTAATTATAATTCAAAAATAAATCAAAGCAAATAAACATGTTATTCTTTTTTGTCGCTGATAAATTTATGAAAAACAAGTTCATAGGTTATCCGTCTTTGTTCTAAATTAGCTCATTAGTAAGCTTTACGTAAACATGTTATTTTAAATTCTTGATAAACAGGGTCATGGGCTATCTTGAGTATACTCGATTTTGTCTTCACAAAAGCACACATTTTGATCATTTTAAAATCCATATAATAATAATATTATTTACCGTAAAAATAAAAGCCTTTTAACTCGAGCTGCACAGCTGGTTCACACACATAATACAACCTTTTTGTCATGCCCTCCCCCTTTGTAACACTAACATTTTTCAAATCCCATCGCTTTAACGCGAGATATCTGGCAAAAACTACCAAGGTCAAGCACTTTAATGCCCTTTTGGCTTCTCCATCTCTCTAAGAATAAATAGCATTGCAACACGGAAATCCAACAAAAAAAGAATTTTTCAAATCGATCACTTAGATCTCGAGAAATTCGCAGAAAACTACTAAGGTCTTTTGTCCCCTGCGCAGCAAACCAAAATTAGTCTTTTACAGAAACCATAGGAGAAAAACGTGATCACATAGCGGAAAAAGTACCTTCGGTATACCGGCTGATAGCAATCTCTCTCATCTCGACATTTTTCAAATAGTGCCACCCTTGAAATAATAAGGCCCCAATGCTATGCGTGACGCCATTTTCTACTCCATACATTGGCACTTGTGACCGAGAATGTGTAACTAATATTAGAAAGTTTCAACCATTAGAGAATTTCAGCAGGCATATGTTAACACTAAGTAGTCTAAGACCTTGTGGCACTTGACAGATTGGCTAGAGAGCACAAATGACAGATGACAGGTGCATGTCACTAGAGCACCCTGTATAAACCCCAAGCAGACTCACTCTGTAGAACATAAGTCACGTGATAACATCCCCTATTCGCACAGGCCTTTATGGCATTCCCTTGCAACCCCCTTGCAACCCTCTTGGACATCTTCAACAGCTAATGGCCAAGTGACGTCATTGGAATTTCAACAGCCACTGGTCAAGTGACGTCATACCTAGATATAATAAATATTTCATAATTTAACTTTCTACAACTGTATATCTATAAAATCTCCTCACGAATAACCTTGAGGGGTCAAGTTTAAGCAGTTTTTGAACTATTGTCAGTTCTTTTTTCCAAATTTATTGAATATATTGGCATTTATTTATTAGGAGCTATATTTCTGTTAAATATAGCCTTAATTATTTTTACTCGGTAAAGAAGAAAATGTTATTTTCTTTTCAGTTTTTGCGCCGCTACATAGCGCTTTTCCCAAATTGAAAATCATTAACGCTAAGGTATAGAACTACGGATCTTACGAAATGAGGTAAATAGTTATTAAAACAGTACACCATATTACGATACAGAAATATAAAAATGTCTGAAGAAAACACACAAAGACATCGATAAAAATAATGTACCAGTAGAGGGTTTTCAGTTGCCCGCTATGGATTATGATGGATGGATGGAGAGACACAAATACCTCCCAGAACGCAACATCAGCCACATTTAGATTTGTAGAGAGTTCAACTTTCATGAAACAAGCGATATTTGTCTTTAAAGTGTGATGGTCTTTTGTCCCCTGCGCAGCAAACCAAAATTAGTCTTTTACAGAAACCATAGGAGAAAAACGTGATCACATAGCGGAAAAAGTACCTTCGGTATACCGGCTGATAGCAATCTCTCTCATCTCGACATTTTTCAAATAGTGCCACCCTTGAAATAATAAGGCCCCAATGCTATGCGTGACGCCATTTTCTACTCCATACATTGGCACTTGTGACCGAGAATGTGTAACTAATATTAGAAAGTTTCAACCATTAGAGAATTTCAGCAGGCATACGTTAACACTAAGTAGTCTAAGACCTTGTGGCACTTGACAGATTGGCTAGAGAGCACAAATGACAGATGACAGGTGCATGTCACTAGAGCACCCTGTATAAACCCCAAGCAGACTCACTCTGTAGAACATAAGTCACGTGATAACATCCCTTATTCGCACAGGCCTTTATGGCATTCCCTTGCAACCCCCTTGCAACCCTCTTGGACATCTTCAACAGCCAATGGCCAAGTGACGTCATTGGAATTTCAACAGCCACTGGTCAAGTGACGTCATACCTAGATATAATAAATATTTCATAATTTAACTTTCTACACCTGTATATCTATAAAATCTCCTCACGAATAACCTTGAGGGGTCAAGTTTAAGCAGTTTTTGAACTATTGTCAGTTCTTTTTTCCAAATTTATTGAATATATTGGCATTTATTTATTAGGAGCTATATTTCTGTTAAATATAGCCTTAATTATTTTTACTCGGTAAAGAAGAAAATGTTATTTTCTTTTCAGTTTTTGCACCGCTACATAGCGCTTTTCCCAAATTGAAAATCATTAACGCTAAGGTATAGAACTACGGATCTTACGAAATGAGGTAAATAGTTATTAAAACAGTACACCATATTACGATACAAAAATATAAAAATGTCTGAAGAAAACACACAAAGACATCGATAAAAATAATGTACCAGTAGCAGTTTTCAGTTGCCCGCTATGGATTATGATGGATGGATGGAGAGACACAAATACCTCCCAGAACGCAACATCAGCCACATTTAGATTTGTAGAGAGTTCAACTTTCATGAAACAAGCGATATTTGTCTTTAAAGTGTGATGGGTGTTTTTTAACCAATTTATTTCCCATATGATTCATTATTTAATAAAAACATAATTTATTTTAATGAAAATTATGGTACTGACAAAAAACCAAGACTAAAAGATTTCCATTTCTAGCTGAAAACAAACGGTTTGCATTTTAGGAATGTTTTTATATCCAATGGAACTATTTTTTTGATTTAACGGACAGCCATTGGATAATTCTTGGGTCACAGAACCATAAAGACATTTTTTGGATTTACCATCTGTTGGACAAACACTGGATAGCAATTGTATTCATTATAGTGAACAAAAAGTATAATAAATTAAAATCATTGTCGCTTTTAGACGTTTTGGGATGTCCTAGAACCGTACAACGTTTTGAAATTTGTATTATCCAACGGATATGTCGTAGACTAAATTTCTTTGGGATTTGATTGTTCACTCGACATCCACTGGACTAAGTTTTGCTGTCTGTCGGTTTTAAGAATTTTTAGCTGCTTAAATCCATGAAACTAAGAAAAAAAATATGAAAGAATAGTTTTTCTGAAGGGGAAATAACAGAAAAATTTCAATGTTAGGATGAGGGTAAAAGTTGTGAAAAAGGCTTCATCTAGAAAAATTACATTTGACGGTTATTTAAAATGAATTTTTGAAAAAAAACCACACATATCTCACAAAGATTTATAAAATCCTACCAACACCAAGTGTTAAAAAAAAATCACGTTGAGTCCTATTGATGATAAACGTCAGCTTTTACCCCACTCCACCGATACTTTACCTGATGATACCAGTAATTAGATTCCTCATGAATTTTTAATCAGTCTACAGTATTCATCTTGTTCACTTTCACATTCGATCAGTGTGCCGAAAATAAGGAAGAAATGGCTTGATTTCACCCACGCAATTAGTGTAAAGAATTCTGCTTTAGTCCACGAATTAAAAAACAATAAGCTTAGAAATCAGTTTTTATACATAACTAACAATGTTCACTTGATACAAGACAAAAACCATCTACAAAAATTTAAAAAAAAAACAATGACGGGATGTTACATAAATAAGATAAACTAAATTTAAGAAATATAACTGCAACATCGCAGTGGCCGATCTCTGCTTTATTAGAAAAAAATAATAATATGAATTTTCTATGACGGACCTAATTTTTAATATACAAACTTCACTGAAAAGAGCCAGTATTCTTGAACAAGTGAGAAGGGAGTACTCAAATCTCGTCGGGTCCGGACCAACCGAGATCTCTGAAACGGGTGAGAACGCATGCGAACTCTTACTTTCACCCATATTTCTGGGACTACTCTCTAGGTCAGATTTCAAGAATAATGGCCGAGATGACGGAATTCACATTTCAACAAAATAAAATGATTGGCTTACAAGATTGACCTAATTTTTAGTATTTTTGATAAAGTGTATATATAACTTTTCTTTTGTAAAAAAGTAATCAATATTTTTTCCTAAAAATGAGGAATATGTAGAGTATAACAATTATATTCCGTATAAAATATATTGCATATGGACAACTTTAATTTTTATACCTTGGTTTCAAATTCTATGGAATGGCTGAACTTCAAATAATTTTTTTTTACAATAGTGGCTGAAATAGTGCATTTTTTTACAAGCGTTGGTTTAAATAAGGAGGGCAGCGAGGTATTTAAAAACGCGAGCAAAAAAAAAGCACAGTTTCGCCGCGAGTTCTTAACACTATTCTTTTAATACCTTTATAAAAAAATCCAAGAAAAACAGGAAAATACTTTTAACAATCTCGAACGAATAGCACTTCTCGCAACACACTATTTTTACACTATAAATCAAGGCGGCTGGTAAATGAAATAACAATGGTGGTTTCCAGTGCGATATGCCTTTGTATTCGGTCACGTTCATTGTTGCGACATTTTAATCGTTGACAGTTTGATATTTTGACGATGCTTTTAAATGATTTTTTCGTAAATACTTGGTGAAAACTTAATTTTTTGGCAAGACTAATTAGAGTTTTTCAATATTACTATTTCCCGCTATTTCTCTTTAATTTTAGATAAAAAACGAACCGATATCTTTTTTTGCATCCGTGACCAAAAAAAAGTTTTTTCGCATCGGTAACCGAAACAGTCATGCTTTAGTTATATGCAGACAGTTAGTAAAATCATGTTTTTGATGAAGGTACAGTAGTTTGTAGATATTAAAGAGAAAGTAAAAAAACGCAAAATCATTTAAATTTTATGTGTAAATAGAATTATATACGTTTCGAATATTATTTTTTGTGTAACTATGTATATAAATATTATAATATTCACCGGCATTTTTACAAAATTGTACATTTACATGTTATGATTTTAAGATGTCAATGATTTTGTCATTAATGCGCCGCAGACAATAATTTAAAAAAAATTTACCATTGGTTTACTTAATCAGTCAATCAATCAATCAATGTGTTGTATCGCTAAGGCAAAATTTGCTGTGAAACAAAAGATAAAGTAAAATTCCAACAATCAACAACTTTATTGCGCCGTAAGCAAAATTTTTTAAAACTTAAAGTACAAATTTTAATTTTTTTGGGTTTTTTCGTAAATTATTTTTTTTAAAATGTGGGTTCAGTCAGCTACAAAGACGGAAAAACAGGACGTGCGAAAGCTTCCCAGCAAACGTCGGGTTAAAAGAAAAATAAAAGGAGCCAAAGTGATAAAAATATTAGTATGGTTGTAATAGAATGAAAACAGTTATAAACAGTGACAGTGGCGTATCCAGAAATCGACTCTGGGGGGAGAGGGGTTTCATCATTCAATAATGATGATGGTACATTTTTTTCAAATATTTTCACCCATTTTCATATTTAAAAAAAATCTGGGCGGTAAATTTCAACTCCTTATAAACCTTTTTTTTCATAAAATGCAAAAATAAAAGAAAACCTTTTGATACATTACCTTTGATAGAAAGAATTATAATTTTCAACTAGTTTAGACAGTATAATTGAATTAGTAAATTTAAAAATTGTTTTTTCATTATCATATTTGTTGGTTTATGGTTATTTTTGTGTTATATCTAGATTTCCATAAATTCAATATGATGTCTTTGATGATTCAAAAAGTTGAACAGACACAGACTCAAGTTTCTATTTTCTTCAAATTTGCATGGCCCTTTACTGTAAGGTCCTGGCATGCATGTATGTTTATTTACAGCCATTTGGTTTTTTCGCAAACATAATATATCCTGGCAATACTAGCAAGCCTACTTAATTTATTTTCTATAAAATTATTTCATGGAAAAACATCTTAAAGGAAAAAATTTAGGCTGACCTTTTAATATGAAAAAATACCCAAATTTGATGTTTTTGGAATTTTTTTGACCCAACAATGACTTTTTTTAGTAAAAACAGTTTCAGCCTCTGGAGATATATTATAAAATATGGAAGTGGTCACAGAGACTAGGTTGATGCCTTCGTAAATTAGAATTTTGGTATATTGGTCATTGGTATATTGTCACATTTACCTGGAATGGCTGACGGTCACTTTGTTACATATTTTGTTCACACATTTTTACATTTGCTTCTTAAAAAAATCTAACAATTTATAATTTTTATTTTTTATGGTAAATTTCCAGATAATACTAAAAGAAATAAATATGACAAATAATGATTTAGCTAAGTACTCTGTTGTCTGCTCCAATCATTTAATATCAAACCGAATGGGATTCAGTTCCTCAAATCTGATGCTAATCCAGGCTTTATTAAAATTTGGAGACAACGTGTCAAAGTAAAATTGAAGAAGACAATTCTACATATTTTTGATTTCTCCTTATTAATTCATTTAAAACTTTATTTTTATGCTGTCTTGAAATGCAAATTTCATCTCAACTATTATTATTACTACTGTAACCACATTAAAATCCGTCGTTTAGAGCTAAGAAAGATTCAGGCTTTAATCTTACTCCATGAGTTACTTCAGTTTTTTAGCAACCCAGTATTTTATGGGCTGAACTTTCGTTTACATGAAATATGATATTGAAAAAAAAATGATTGTGGGTCTTCTATAGGACCCCCTGAGTTTGAATATAAAAGCAAAAAATTGCAGAAACGTACCGTTTTCCAGAAAAATTGAAAAATATAAACTTTGTGTAGAAATGCGATAAAGACAAAATAAAAACGGTTTTAGATTTCACTTCTTCTCTTCAATGCAAATAAAGAAATAAAGTGAAAAAAATGTAACTTTTTGTAGAAATGTTATATAAAAAAAATTGAAACAGCTCTAGATTTTACTTGGCTCAACTTTCGTTTACATGAAATGTGATAAAAAGAAATATTTGGAGTCTTCTATAATAGGACCCCCTGAGTTTGAATATAAAAGCAAAAATTTGCGGAAACTTACTATCACATTTCTACAAAAAGTGGCATTTTTTCACTTTTTCTCAAAAACAATGCATTTTCGCAGATTTTCTTTTCGATATTTGTATTGAGGAGAAGAAGTGAAATCTACAGCCGTTTCAATTTTTTTCATATCACATTTCTACAAGAAGTTCAAAAACGGTACATTTCCGCAAATTTTCAATAATAAAGTTATATTCAGGAGAATGGGCAAATTCCAAAATCGTAATATTTTTTAACGTCCATATATCCATCCTAAAACCGTTTTTCACAGTTTCCATTTTTTTCATTTTTCTTGAAAACTGTGCATCTCCGCAATTTTTCCTTGTCCAAAAAAAAAACAGTTTTCTCGATTTCACGTAAAAAAAATTTGACCATTTTATTTATTCTTATCAATGCAAATATTAAACTGAAAATCTGCGGAAACCACATTTATACAAAAAGTGTTTTTTTTTCACTTTTTCTCAAAAACAATGCATTTCCGCAGATTTTCTTTTCCATATTTGTATTGAGGAGAAGAAGTGCATTCTAGAGCCGTTTCAATTTTTATATCATCAATGAGGCATTCCTAAAAAAGATTTTTTTTTCTAGATTTCATGAAAAAAAAATTGACCCTTTTACTTCTCAGTGCAAATATGGAAATGAAAATCTGCGGAAATGCATTTTCACATTTCTACAAAAAATGAACTTTTTTTACTTTTTCTGAAAAACAATACATTTCCGCAGATTTTCTTTTCGATCTTTGCATTGAGGAGAAGAAGTGAAATTTAGAGCCGTTTCAAATTTTTTTATATCACACCACAAGAAGTTCAAAAGCGGTACATTTCCGCACATTTTAAAAGATATTTTTTTTCAAGGGTATCAAGGGAAAATATTGCATAAGACGCCCGAACTACTTTCCTGCCAGAGTCATTTCTCCTCTACCAGGAGAGCCCGGGTAGTGTCGGATTCCTACCGACTAAAACCCCCCGATTGTGGCTCCGACCAACCTGATGACTGGCCAGAGTCACTGCACTGCAGCCATTACTGGCTTATTGTACACCCTTTGATCCTAGTTTAACCACTCTACTCCCTTGTACGAGTTTGTACAGTGTTGATTCTAGTTCCCCATAGGGCTATACCGGCCATATTCGGTCGCCAGAGCCTCGTCTGTTTTAGACAGGGAGCACCATGAGAAGGTGAGGTTGGCATTTGGATATGAGAGGCTGGCTGTATTCGCATCATACCGAGCGAAAACCTCTGGTCCCATGCCCAATGGGGTAAGCACGGTCTCCAGCTGTTACGAGCAAATATGAAGGTTAGATTATATTCGCATCACTATCCCTTACTCCCCATTTTAAATGATATAGTTATAGTCAGGAGAATGTTAAAATCCCAAAATCGTAATAATTTTTTTTAAAACTGATTTGTATAGAAAATTGTCTTTTTTTTCCTCAAAAATAAATTTTCGCACATTTTCATTTCTACATTTCCGCTTTAATTTTTTCTGTAACACATTTTTACCCAAAGTTTCCAATTTTTCCATTTTTCTCGAAAACGGTGCATTTCCGCAAATTATTCAATTCGGAAGGCTTTCTACAGGGCATTCCAAAAAAATATTTTTTTTTATTTCATATAAAAAAAAATTGACCCATATTGTGATCACTTCTGTTCTCCCTTGTTTAAAAAAAAATCTCACAAATTTACTTGATCTACTATCTGTCAAGAAAATCTTTCAACATTCATTTTACCGGAGTCTGAACCACTAACATTGCTCAGGCATCGTCTGAATGTCCTCATCTAAACAAAATATAATTTTATTTCATTTTTATTGAATAATTATAACTTTTTAGATCCACTTTACACCAGCCGCCGATATAAGTAACTATAACAAAATAAGAATTCTTTTTATTTTATTATATAGATACCTACTAATGTCTATTTCTATCATGATAAACAAAGCTTTAAGGAAATCTACTACCTAATTATTTATATAAAAAAACACTATTTTTTGTTGTGAATTCTGAAGGAAAATTGTAGAAGAAAGTATAAAGCTAGATTTTATTAGATTTAATATTTGATTAATTACCTACAGTCTACTGTACGAATATTTATAACTTTCCAAGGGCGTAGATAAGGGGGGGGGCAAGGGAGTATAAGTGCACTAGTCTGGTTGTAAATCACTTTGATTTTCTTTCCTCCTTATACAAGAGCCGTGACTTATTATAGTCTAGTCTGGTAATAAGGCCCCTTCTTTCTCTACTCTAACAGTCGCATTTATGTTTGGGCAAGAAACCTATACATACCACCGCAACCCATTCCTTCTTGGCATCTAACCCAAATCACTTTTTCAAAAATATTTTACAAACAACCTAAAAAATCCAAATTTTTAAACAATTTGCAATTTTATCAAAACTTTTGCCTGCGGCGCTATAAAAATTTTGTTTAATTTTATAAGCAATTTTTTTAAAAACATTTGAAACGCGTAAAAAATAGCATTTTAGTGTAATTTTTTTCACAAATTTTCCTGCAGCGCATCTAAGGGTTAATTTTGAAAAATATCTGCAAATGAGAGTAAATTAGATTTACTTTTAAAAGTAAGTATTTTGGTTTCGTAGACACTAATTCAGTACCTATTAAACCGCTCCTCTCTCCTCCTTTCAGTTCAAGATATCAAGCATGACGATTGATACCTACCTAATTTTTAAAAATTTGCCATAGCTAGGTAGTTAATTTTTATTGAATGATGAAACCCCTCTCCCCCCAGAGTCGATTTCTGGCTACGCCACTGTCACTCTTTATAACTGTTTTCATTCTATTACAACCATACTAATATTTTTATCACTTTGGCTACTTTTATTTTTCTTTTAACCCGACGTTTGCTGGGGAGCTTTCGCACGTCCTGTTTTTCCGTCTTTGTAGCTGTGAGCTGAGCTACCGAGGAACTGCGGTTTTAACTGGCTACTCGGAAATCCTTTCGTCCGATTCATTTGTTAGTAGTGGAAAGATCTTTGAAGCCTACTGCGGCTTTAAAAACCTAGACATGTTATAAAGACAAGGATGTATTCACGATTATTAGTTGTACGAAATTTCATTTATATATCAACCAACGATACATGACATATAGCGTTTTATTGGAAGTGTCAGGTGGCGAATTTCCAATTAATAATTTCAGCCAAACATATTTAAAAAATGAAGGAAAAATTTAGCGCCCTATTAAATTTACAGAAAAAATTAGTGGCGTAAAGGGCAAAGGGAGAGGGAATAAATCGGAAAAAAGTTTTTCCTCGACCAGGATTTGAACCCGGGACCTCTAGAATACTAGTCTAATGCTTTACCGACTGAGCTACCGAGGAACTGCGGTTTTAACTGGCTATTCGTAGTAGTGGGGTAGCTCAAAAGAGCATTAGACTGGTATTCTAGAGGCCCCGAGTTCAAAACTTGGTCGAGGAAAAACTTTTTTACGATTTATTTCCTTTCTCTTTGCCATTTACGCCACAAATCTTTCCTGTAAATTTAATAGGGCGCTAAATTTTCCTTCATTTTGTAGATATTACTATATTTTTAGAAAATTTTCGCCCACGGCGCAATTATGACATTATTTTAGCCGCAAATATAGGTACAAAACGAGTTCCTAGCCCAGTTTTTAATATGAGTTGAGCTGATTTTTTTCATACTGCCCCCCCCCCCCAAGTAAAAATCGCATCTACGCCCTTGTAACTTTCGAAGTAAAAAAATATCTAACAACTTCAAATTGAATAGAGATTTTACTCTCCTGCACGGGTGCGGGAAAGTGAAGCTGTTAAAACTAAAATACGTTTAGGAAAGTAGGTAAATATGGGCTGTTCACCAAAAAACCTGACATTCGGATACCTTATTTTTTTTTAATTAGTATTGTTCTTAATATTATTTGTCGAACTTGTTTAATTATATTGAGTTTTATATCAGCTCCAATTCGTGGTTGAGCTTAATCTTTAATATTTTAAGAAAAAATTTTGAATTTTTGAATTAATGTGTTGACAAAAGTAAGAAATGTATTTACAAAACTGGGGTTTTGTTGAAATAAAACGCTTATGTTATTGTATGATATCTGATTTTATGATGATGGTAAACTATTTTTATTTAAATTTCCCCCCTAACTTTCTTGCAGAGAACACGTCTCCCGTATTTTATTGTCTTTTTTGAAATAGGAAATGAGAAAAAAATTTTTTAAATAAGGAGTTTTCTTTCTTTTTTCAAATTAACATAAGTGAGAAATTATGCTCAACACACTGTACTTTTCAATTTTTAAACTAAAAATATAGCATAACAAAGCCACCAAGCTCTGCTTTCTGTGACTGTGGTCAGGAAGAGTCGATTCCTTTTTAAAAATATTCAAGATGCGCGTCCTCTAGGTAAGATTTGTCAATTTTGATTTATTAACGAAAGTGAGGCTTGGATCGAAGGACATCACTAAAAAAATTATAAAACATTGGCTATTTGCGTTAAAAATATGGTTTGTTAAATTTGTTATAATTTTTTCTTTGAACACGTTTTGTAAATACCAGTTTCGCTTTACCAAGAGACTCTCGTGTTATTAATGGTTTTAAAACATCAAAAAAAAATAGTAAAAAAAATGTGTTGACCGGTATGCGCCAAAGCGTATATTTACTGATTATAACAAAAACAAATTATTAACTTACTATTTTGTATTTTCTTACGCGGGGGACCGCAAATGTCAAGTTTTTTGGAGAACAGCCCACATGCACGGTCGTAGTAAAAATATTTATTTAAAATTCATGCAAATGCGTGTTTATAGGAAAACTCAGAAGCTTCTAAAATCTACAAGTTCAACCACTACCACTTCTGAAACTGATACTGCCTCTGAAAATCTTTCATTAGAGGCATAAAGCTATCTGTAACTCATCGCGGTATACGTATCCGCATCTAGCAAGAACCAAGCACATTTATTGGTCAGAAACTTGTAGCACGTTCGAAAAGAGCAGATATATGTGCTAATTTAAGGTGTTTATGATACGTGTGCCGCAACGATACGTGATACATAACGCATCTTAACACTTATCGCGTTCAAGAACACCTTAGATTAGCACTTCAGAGACTGATACTGCTTCAGAAACTAAAAGGATGTTGCTGAAAATGGCCAAGGAGTGACCGAAGACAGCGGTTAGACCAGAAAGTGGATTCACTGGAAAATTGACTTTCTGTTCCAAAAAAAAATATTATTTAATTCTGTACATAATATTTATACCTGGCAGTTTTAATTTGGTGGGTCATATTAGAGGTCCTGTATACAATTTTTGGGTTAACAGCAATTGTTAAATGTATAGAGGGTCTCTAGGTAAGCCTTGAGATAGTCAGAGAATTATTCCCAATGCAATGAGGAGAATTTTAGGGGATTTCTTGCTTCCGATTTATATATTTTTGTTTAATGTTTATTTTCCTTTTTATTATTTATCTTAAGAGTATATAGTGCACTCGAAAGTCTTATCGTTGCAAAGGCTTTTGGTTTGACTGTTTTGGGTAGTTTTTGTTGAATTTCTAGACATTTTCAGCCCAGACTTAAAAATCCAACTCCAAGCGCAAAAAATTTGTTATTCCTGTCCGGCAAACCAAAATTTCACAAAAAAATATTGGTTTTGGTAGTTGAAAACGTCAAACCGTTTACACTTGCTAGCTAAAAATTTGGATGGAGATTCAGAGGAGTAAATATTTTTTTTATTGTTTGTACATATCTGAAATCTTATATTGATCATATTATTGGGAAATCGATTTAATCATATCATTGCATTTGTTTTCCATGGCAACGCGGAGAGTTTATTTATTTTTGTCCACAGTAGGACACCAGAGCTTTTTTTGCACCGGGTTAAAAATTTGGGGATAGTTTACTTATTTTGATTTCGCATTCCGCGCCGCTAAAGCACATAAGTTTTTTTTACTTTCGCTTCCCTGTAACTCATGATGCGTTGCTGTAGCCCAAACTTGCCTTGCTATCATCATTACCGCCGCTGTACGTTACCACCGCGCAAATAAACCTTTAGGTCCATGTGACTGCGTGTTTATTTTTCAGACAAAAAAAATAAGTTTTTCTAGTTGTACCTCGGTTTTTGCTAATGTAGTACATTATTTGCCTCGTGGTGTACTTAAAGACTCCGAAAATATGCAATGGATCAAGAAAAAATAAAAGAAAGCAAATTCTTAAGGTAAGACCTCGGGTTGACTATACATTTTTTGAATAAGTATTGTTGTCTTTATAAGGGTTTCTCCCTTGGTTTTTCCTTGAAAGATAATTAAACACTATACGGTTTTCTGCCATTTTTTATTTTTTATGAAAATTTTTTATGGGGGCACCTACTAGGCTCCCTGCGCTGCGCCCGATTTTTAAAGGGAAAAAAGGGTGCCCTAAGAGTGGTTGGAATGTGTTTTTTTCATTGTTTAGGGTTGGACTGTGTTGGATTGGTTTGTTTTGGTGAAAAAAAATTAAAAAAAGAAAAAACCAACGGACGCAGGCGGATTTGGGGTCCTAGGGACCCTAGTAGGTGCCCCCATAAAGAATTTTTCATAAAAAATCAAAAATGGCAGAAAACCGTATACTGCACAATTACCCCTTGAAATAACTACAAGCGACTAGGCAACGTTTGTTAGTTACTCATTTTTAGTTTAAGGAAATTTCTTTCTTTTAGATTCTTTTGAGGTGTATTCAGAGTTCCATAACTATAGCAACCTCTATGCACTTTTTAAGAGTTGAAAATAAAATTAGGACCTGAATATTTTTGTAAGTTTAAGGTGTCCAAGGGCCGTGAGGTGAGGTGAGCGAAATTCCCCTCACATTTGTTCAAGAATAAGCATACTGGCTTGAAAAAACTGTCTAGGAAGGAGGGTTCCTGAAAATACTAATAAGAAGGCTGCTCCACCTGGCAAAAATACACCTATGTGAACAGTAGAAAAGAATATTCAATGAGGAATACAATAAGCCTTGCAATAAGTAAACTAGCTGCATTGTCAGGGATTTCCTAAATCATGCCTTATTGTAGGAAAGAAATCTATCAAGATGGAATGACACTGCTTTTCTTGTCTTCAAGGTATATTTATAAAATTCAAAATTAAAATTCTTATTGTAACAATTTTAATCAGTCAAAATGAAACTGAAGAACCGAGAAAAGTTGAGAAATTTATTCTTTGAAAAGGTCAGGAAATTTGACAAAAAAATATACAAAAACAAGGAAAATCTGGAAGCCCATCTGGAAAAAATTGATTTAAAAACAAATTAGAATCATGAAATTTGTCAAAATAAAATTTTGCAGCTGTTTTCTTTTATACAAAATTCTTGAAAAAATTATGATAAGTTTTTTACAAATGGTTAGGAAAAACTGAGAGACATCAGAAAATCTAATTAAAGGTTTTCTGTACAAACTCTGTTATTGACCTCATGTACTGATGCCTTTCTCATTTAAATCCCTTACCCAAAATTATTACTTCTTGTGCAAACTCAAAAATAAATAATTCAAATAAATTCCAAAAACTTAATATTTAATATGCTTGCACACACAGAAATACTACCTATTTATTTTTGTTGGCATATATCTTTTATGTAAACCTGTGTTTTCTATTAGTGAATCATTTATTGTGTAAAAATTTGAAACGTGTAGCTTCTGAAAGAGATACCTACAGGTCCAAAAATCTCTATAATTTCCTAATAAAAGATCCTTTAACCAAAACTCTAATTACCAATGCCCAATGTAGTTAACAATGCATAAGATAAGGCTGCGGTAAAGATAGGGTTGCAGAAATACTTTCTCTTTTCTTGAGTTCTGTTTTGGTTGTAAGTAAACATTTATTAAAGCACTCCTTACTAGTACTAAAAAAAGCGTTGTAGCTAAATTAGACAATTGTTTACCTCTAATTTTTCTTATTTTTAGATTTTGGAATTTAGGCAAGAAAACTACCAGAATGAACAATACAATTTTTATACATTTTAGTTATTCACAGAACATTAACAACTATATGGGTAGAATACTATAGCATTTTTTTGTCGTAGAAATATTTTTAGCAATTTTAATTAGGTATATATAATAAAATTTTAAAAAATATGCTGAAAAATTACCTTTTTACATATACAACTCATTATAAATTCTCTGGACCCATTTCAATATGGTGGCTGATAATTAAACACAGAAGCTAAATGGAACTGTCATTGTCAGTGTGAAAAAACTGGTCTGCAGCAATTTGGAATGGAGTGTAATAAATATTTGAATGTAAAACATAATTAAATGTATTTGGTGTTTAGAATGTGACACCCTCCTATTCACATATTGCCCATGCTCACATGTGGACATTTCTGTTTTACGTCTCAGGACTACGTGCCTACCGATGGTCACAAAACAGCGGAGGATTTGTGTTCACCGGTGGGCATCTGGTCCTTGGACGTAAAACTAAATGCACACATGGCTCAACTTGTTGAGGTGATTATGGCCACAACATTATAAACACCTATAGATATGCAATTAAATAAATTAATTTAAAAACTTATCTCAAAAATACTTATTAATAATCATTTAAATTAAATCTAACTTAAAAAAGAAAAGAATAACCTGTTATTTTTTCCTTCTTTGGAACCGCAAACTAGTAGCTGTAGTTTCAAATATCAGGCTTCACGTGATTAGCTTCTGAAATTAAAAAAAAAACAAAAGTATAAGTGTATGAACTGAAAAAATATTTTCTTTAGAGAAAACAACAAAATTGAAGAAAGAGCTTGATAACAGATATTTTTTTACTGATTTTGGGCAACTTGAATCCAGATATTCAAGGTGGTGCTTATTTTTTTAAAATAAATAATAAAAAAAATAAAACAAAATATAGGCATCTGATACATCAATTCAGGGGTTTTTGGGTTCCCGTAATCCATTTATGTGATTTAAAAATTCTTAGAAGTATCTAAGGGTTCTAGTAGCAGTTTTAAAAGCAAACATTTTGCATGCATGGTTGACTAATTTCAGTTTTTTTAGTTGATTTTAATTGGTACAGGTGTACATTTTATGAATCCGATTAATGCCACTCTGATACCCTTGTAAAACTTAAAATATTTAAGATGGGACACAAACATTTTAGAAGAAACCAGATCAAATACAGACAGATGATATATCAAATTGAGGGTTTTGGGATCCACTGATATCATTCTTTGGATAAAAAAAATTCTGGAGATAATAGAAGGATCTTAGGACATAATTTTGGGATCCAGCCCAAACTTATATTACCTCTTAACATATATACAACTTTAGAAGACTTAAAAATATCCAAATCGATATATTTTCCTAAAACTACCTCTAAATCCTCATCTGAATCCCTATTGTAATAATTGGAACACCAAAATTAATTTTGGAAGATCCAAAAAACTCCCAAACCAATATATCACATATCTTTTACACCAATAATTTTTTATGTTACCCTTTCAGGCTCCTTACATTACCCCTAAAAACTGTTTAACCCCCAAAATGAATTTAGTTAACCCCAGAATCTCCAAAGTGATATCTTTTTATCAATAGTATGTTGTTTTTACCACTTTACCCCTAAAACTCACCCTTAAGCCCCTTAAATTACCCTAAAAATTTTTTTTCACCAAAAATGAATTCAGCTGATCCAAAAATTTCTTAATTGACTTTTTTTGTCATTTACGATTCTTTTTGCCCCTAGGAACCTTAATTATATTATTCCCAAAAAAAGTTTATTCTAAAAAATGGAATCAGTTTTTCTAAAAACCCTGAGGTATTATACGTGTGTACTCGATCTAGTTTCTCATCAAAATTTTGTGCTTTTAAGTCGCCGTCATCGCCATCTGGAATATTTGGGGTGTCAAAAAAAGTATATATTCCGACAAAAATGGATTTATATATAGTCCATTTTTGATGTGTTTATTTAAAAAAATGTTTACTGTTAAATCTGTTCTTAGAACCCTTATGGTGCCTATACTATATTTTATTTTTTGGAGTTCTCCCAAAGGAGCCAGAGTTTCATCACTTGGATTTGTAAAATAGACCCCCTTATTTACCAAAATCCGTCAAAAAATCTTTATTATCAAGCGCTCCCTTCAAACATGGAAAAAAGCCCATTGGCACCTTGACTTATGCTTGAAATAATTCAAATTCATGTTCAACGAAAACATAAATAAGGTGTTTTTGAGTATTTGGTGAACACTTGAAAAACATTATACAATTTTAGTAGTCTAGAAATTACTTTTTAAAATATTTTTTTCCATAGTCCATAAGGCTTTTTAGGGGTGACTTGAGGGATATGAGTTTTTCCAGGAGAAATTATATAAAAAAAGTTGCTTTACAAACATGCAAGATCTATCCAAGATTTGTCAAGGAGCGACAAGTAAACAATTTCTTGCACAAAAGTCAGGAAAAAACGTTGTTTTAAAGTTACATTTTTCATAATAAAAAAGGGAATAAACAATTCATGATTTTTTTCTGATTGTTTTCTCAAACATACCATCCAAATAAGCCTACTTTTATTCTTTAAATTTTGGTGGAAAAACTGATCCCCTAAAAAGGTTCAAACCTTTTCTTCATTCCATACCAAATTTAAAAGCAAATATTTTAAACACCAGTAGTCATCCTAGCTTTTTAAAATTTTGACATAATTAATAGTAAAAACGTTTAAAAGACCTTTCCCTTTTTAAATTCCAGAGATAAAAATTACCCTATGAAATTTCCAACAGAGCCAAAAAATATATGTGAGGGTCCCCTTTCAAAATTGTTCTCTGTTTTGTTCTTTGTGTATAGTTTTTCTGTTTTGTTTTGAAAATTTCCAATAAACAATAAGAGTTAAATTAATTTTTGATATCGGATCTAGACTATAATAAATTTTGTTTATTTAAGGAAGTTTTACCAAATATAAGTGAAATCAGGAGCAAAAACTTACTTTGAGTTTATAGATTATTATTCTTTGTTTGGTGGTTTTGCTATACATTTTAGTTGGCAAAATATTCACTGCTCTGTATGTTTGAGTACAAATTGTAGACTTTTTACTTTATAGATTATTATTTTTCTCTGGGTGGTGGCACTTTAGAATCTTCTTCTTTTTCATTTTAGGTAGTTGCCTAAATATCTACTGCTCCATATGTTTTGTTATTATATACAGCTCCTAAAAGAATAATAAAAATAACAAGAAATATTCTATCTCTAAATTTTGTTTCTATATTTTGCACTTTAGGCTAGGACAACCAATATTTCTTAAAAATTTTCTCTTGAGTGGCACATGTTTATAAACTGATTAAAATATTTTTTGCATAATAATTTTTTAGTCACAGAAGCAGAGGTTTGGTTTTGTTATTTAAGTTATAAGTTAGAGACAAAAGTATCAAGCCAAAGTAAATCAAGTTTTGTAATCTGCTGTTTTATTTTCCTGTGTTAGATGAGTTTCAAAATCTAAGCAGGTTCACAGTGCATGATTCAACTTTCATAGAAGTGTTCACTAACCACCAGTTATGACATAAACACATAGTATTTGATCCTCTGTATTTAATTTATTTGAAAGATGAATGAGCAACTATTTATATTTTAAAGAATTTTTCCTGATTAATATTCTCCAATTTTCAAGTCACTAACCTATTTTATTCAAAAAACAAGAGAGACTAAGGGCCGGTTTCTCAAAAGCGAGTTTCTGTTAACTCAAGCAACATAACCTAGTAAAAATCTTTAAAAATCAGATTAAAATTAACTCCAGGATAGCCAGGGCTTCAAGGTGAGGGTAAGTTACCTTACCTCAGGGTTGACCTAAACAAATATTGGCTTAAAAACAGCAAGAAAACTGGGATTTATAGCTCGCGAGTTACTTTAAGTTTCTGATAATCCGCTATTGAGAAACTGGCCCTATTCTTATAGATAAAATTTTCCACAGTATTATTTTATGCTGCTCACTTAATATATTAAGGCTAAACGGTATTAGTGTATTAAACAGTTTTCTTTAGATACCTATTTAGCACTTACCTGAGCTCCTAGGAAGTTCAAATTTACCAGTGATTAAACTTTTTTCATTTTTTTTAACTAAAGCGGGAACTAAACCACCCAAATCCTGAACTCAAACCAACCCAGCACTTTTTGGCAATTCCAGCACTCATAAATTAGGGACCCTAGTCAGTACCTACATACAATATTTTTTTCATAAAAAAAAACCGAGTAAAATACTAAAATAAAAAAAACCATTTACTGCAGAATTACTTACTAAAAAACGCTATCCAACTACATATTAAAGTAACTGGGTGTAGTGTTTAAGGTTGCATTACAAGTGCATATATAATTGAATTTGAAACACTCCTGCTAGCTGTTACCACTGATTTAAGGACAACAGGTTAACTTAAATAGCATGCAGATTTAAAAATCGGCTGCTGACGCTAAACGAAATAATCATATTCTATTTTAAACAGGAGCATCAACGACTTGCAAGAGTCTCTTCAACCTCTAAATGGAGCTTTACTGACCTGTTTTGTTAATACTCAACTATCCGTGTGTTTTTGAAACTGCTGTTGGGATCTAAAATATATCCTTAGGCCTCTAAGATTTCACTAGTAAACTTGCACATAACTTATGCCGCAATAATTTAAATTTAAAAAAAATTGAATCAAAATAAAAACAAAATTATGTGTTTCTAGGCGAATTCCTAATAATTCCAGCGAGCTAGTAAAGTTCTCTTGGTTCTTTGATAAACTGAGGGTAATGCTCGCGCAGCGCTAGGTCATTTTCGTCGGGCGACCGCACACGCGGAGTGGTTTCATATTCGTTTTTGAAAAAATATTTTTGAAAGATAAACATAACCTCGAATGGTTTTCTGTCAGAAAACGTAAAAATTCCCTTCTGCCTACTGTGGGCCTTGTTGACAAAACACCTGCAGTTGCCATGGTATCGGGGGCTTTTGGATAGTTGGGGGTTTAGGTTAGAGGGCGCTTTGCTTATTTTGATTTCCCAATTGTTTGTATTCATCTATAATTTTATATTATTAGTTATTGTTTGTACCTACATCTGTAATTTTATTTTACATTGTAAGCAAGATAAGTAATAATAATATATTTACCAATATAATATTATACTATTCTTGCATTGTAAGTACCTTATCTATATAGCCTGTGCTAGCGCTAGCATAAAGATTAGTTATTAGGGAGTTTAAGCTGGTCAGGATACATAAACGTAGACGTGAAATTTATTGGATCGGACATCTTTGTCTTTTATATTCAGCGCCAGTATTCCTTTCATTCTTCTTCGATTTTCCTTAGCTAACACTCGTTGTGTTAGTGGTTAAGAATATGGAGACGTTATACTACGTAAGCTAACGTCGGCTCCTAATGTAAAAAAAGTCGTAATAACCTTGATAAAAATACTCTGTTGCGCCATAAAAGCGGGATTCTAATATCCTCATTTAAGTGAAACTACTTGTCTTTTTATAGACGAGAAAAAGAGAGAATTAAATGCCAAATTTCACGTCTAGACGTATGTATCATGAACAATGTATCAAAATTATGGTATATCGTTGATTTTTTCGGTTCAGGCGCCTAAGTCATCAATCAAAATGTTCTACATATCTCAAAATAAAAGTAGAAAAAACCCGCAGACCTCTAGTGGTATTTAACACTTATGCTGCTGGACACATGTTAACTACAAAACCGGCATGTGAGTATAATTTTATAAAAATGAAGCTGAAGATATAAAATGTAATTTGTTATGAAAAGACGTCTACCTAAAAAAAATTAATAACTTGTTATATACGACGCCAGGTAAAATGGGTAACGCTATAATATTACTTTTGTATGTTACTATCTGTTAATTTTTATATCATTACTTTATATTTCGTTTTTTATTTCGTAACCTTAATGCTTTCTTAATAAGATATATATTAAAAAACAAAAGATCAAAAGATCTTGGGTGGAACTGAAGAAAATTCAAACTTGAGTGAGCATCCCACAAGGAACACACAAAATATTAAAACGAAAAGAGAAACGATTAAACGATGTTTCACCCTGGGTAACCAGCGAGGTCTCATCAGTAGTTTCACTGATCCTCCTCCAATATACATCATTAAACACCATCATACACTTAGATTTCCAACCTTACACCACTCACAAATAGGCATCGTTCCGCACTGGCACTTATCCAAGTTACCTGATACGAATTCGTTCTGGCGTGTTAATATTTCCAGTGGGATAATGCTCCTAAGGCAATGAAAACAAAAAAGAAGTTAAAAAACCTCCAAATCAGTTACTTCAACCGAATCGTTTCTCTTTTCGATTTGATCTTTTGTGTGTTCCTTGTGGGATGCTCATCCAAGTTTGAATGCTCGTTATTTCCACCCAAGATCTTTTTATGTTTTGTTTTTTAGTTTCTTTTCGGTTGAAGTAACTGATTTGGAGGTTTTTTAACTTCTTTTAAGATATATCTTGTCATGTACAATTTTTTCTTGGACAATAAAGTATATTTTCACTCACATTCATTCACATTCCCATGTTACCTGAAACTTTGAGATTTTTTTTTATTGTTGTTTGAAGAAATTAGAAATAAAAAATGTTTTGTAAAATGTACTTCAATTTCCCAACAACAAGAACTGGAAAGAGACATTGGGGGACCCCTTCCCCTTCCCCAAGGGATCGCCGGTGCAAACAAAATATTCAAGACCAGAATCGAACTTTTCGTTAAGCATTCTGCTTAACATGCAATTATTATTATAATTGCTATTTATTATTACAACAATAATAGATATTTAAAAAGCGCCTCTGTCAACCTGAAGTCACTATTTTACTGTAGACCTTTTTTTGCTGCCGGGATTATTTTCTTCATAATAGGTATTATAGAAGCCAAAGTGTTAATGAGGATTGTTTTGTGACGTCCATATATCTGTCTACAAAGTTTAATTTTACAAAAAAATATACAGGGTGCAAAAAAAAATTGCCAACGCTTTTTTAGTGTTTAGCTTTTTTAGTATATAGCTAAAGTTTCGATGTTTTTAATGAAAGTGAGTTTTGACCACTTTCAACCAAGCCTACCTACCTATTTGGGTAGTAGTGTAGTGTAGAAGATACAAATCAAAAATGATATTCAATTACTTAGTGACCAAGTGATCACAATGACCATAGTAACTTTAGTTTGACACGTGTTTATCAGTAACTACACCACACAAGTGGAAAGACTGGCATATCAATATTCCATATTGACAATTTATTTGACTAACGGTTACATAATTTCTTTAAACCAGCATCAGCATGGCGAAAGTTTTATTTTGAATTCAAAGTACACATTTTTACTTTTTTAAATTTCAATAGTAGCACTTTTAATATGTTTAAAAAAAATGTTAAAATGTTGTTAAGTACAAGGTTATAATAAATTGGTCCCTGCACCATTAAAAAAATTTAATATATCAGGTAGTCAAAAAAATTGGTGAAGTGGTTAATTCTTTCATAAAACTTGATTGTATTAAAAATTAAGAAAATTAAATTTCTGAAAGGTTTAAACCCTAACATTTAACACCATTTCTTTTTTTCTATTTCAGATTAGCGGTACCCAAGATGTTCAGTAAATATGAAAGCAATTGATGACCAGTAAAATGTAACTTAAAGTAAATTTACTTTTAAATTTCAATAAAATTATATGTAAATGTTTGGAAATAAATAAAATAAACTAAATAAATATTGAGTTTTTAAAATTAAAATAGAAAAAAACAATCTTAAGGTTTACTTAAAATTTAAATAAAAACCTAACTTTGATTGTATCAGATACTTAGAATAGCTACTACTAGTTTTGTCCTTAAAAAATATCAGGTTAACGTGTAGCTTGAAATTAAGCTATTCCCTTTTCCATGCGTTTAGGAGAAAAATTTGGGAGGCCTTTTAGATCATAGTTCTTTACTCGTTATAAACTTGCAGGAATCCCCAATACTGAACGAAATGTTGTGTCAGAAAATTTGTCGCTCTATGAACAAAATATGGCAACACCGGAAAAGGCCAAAACCGTCATGATACCGTTCAAAAATCACACCGGCTTCTCCTGGGCTCAAAATATTACGCAAATTTCATTTATAAAAATTCTAGTAAATCATAAATTTAAGTATATAATCATCTCTAGCATCATTTACCTTTTTTTCTCATTTTTGTAACACCTATCTTAATTCGAGAACAATCGACAATTTGGAGACTGCAGGAATAAACCCCAAATAGATGACATTTGATATCACAAGCCGTCTAAAATATGGCGAGTGGAAATGTTCTCATTTGAAAATCTTTATTAAACCCCTTAGAGTTGCACCAAAATCATTTGTGCTCGATGAAAAAATGTGTAACCATGTACAACGAATGAAAATTAGGCTATATGTATCTCAGGTAATTTATTACTACTGTGAAATACCTTAATATCTTTTGTCCCCCTTTACAATTATGAGCAGAAAATTTGTTGTTTTGCCTAAGAATCGGCCCCCTTGGTCGAGATTCTTTAGAAACGACCAAAAAATTTTTATCCTAACGGTTTTCCAAAACGTTAGGATAAATATTTTAAAGATATTCTGCAGAATAAGTTTTACGGCGGAGCTAATTTGCTACTATGTGTACCAATAGACGTTAAAAATGTCGAAAATTCTCACCATGTAAAACTTAATTTTAAGAAATATTAAGGACTTATCGGTACATAAAGTCGACGTAGCCTGACTCGGCACTATTTGTGACAGTTCCACACGAAGGTTGAAAGGTTTCTGACATTTTTGTCACATAAACATGTCATCTAAACATGCTCATATTGTGCCATTCTTAAAGATGACAAAGTGAAGTTATTACCGTCATTTATTAAAGGCAGGCCAAACATTATGAAAGTCGACATTATTTTGATAACAAAGATAACATACTTAGACAACAACCATATCAGAATCCTTTTACACTTCGTGCGGAATTGTCAAAAATAGTGCCGTCTTTACTGAAATCAGGCTATGCCGACTTTATGTACCCATAAGTCCCTATTAGCAAATAAGTTCTAACCAAAAAGCATTAGTGTAAACTTCTGTTTAAAAATCGTCAGATTTTCTAAAAAAAATTCTTTAGACTACTGAAATAGAAGAAAGCAGGTGTTTTAATCACTGTTTTCTTTGGAGTGATCGGGAAAACGAGATTAAGGTTTTTGATATTTTAGATTACCCACATTTCTACCATTACTATCGATTAGTTTCGAATTTTAAAGTTTCGTTTGTAAACTTCCTGAGCCACTTGAAATTTAACCTTTCTGCGGCGTAAGTTGTAGTTAGAGTTAAAAGAGCCAGTCAGCTTTTCGGTTTTTTAGAACCTCGTAATGATGGTAGTCTAAACTGCCGAAAAAAACAAATTCTTAAAGATGACAAAGTGAAGTTAATACCGTCATTTATTAAAGCCATTATGAAAGTCGACATTATTTTGATAACAAAGATAACATACTTAGACAACAACCATATTAGAATCCTTTTACACTTCGTGCGGAATTGTCAAAAATAGTGCCGTCTTTACTGAAGTCAGGCTATGCCGACTTTATGTACCCATAAGTCCCTATTAGCAAATAAGTTCTAACCAAAAAGCATTAGTGTAAACTTCTGTTTAAAAATCGTCAGATTTTCTAAAAAAAAAATTCTTTAGACTACTGAAATAGAAGAAAGCAGGTGTTTTAATCACTGTTTTCTTCGGAGTGATCGGGAAAACGAGATTAAGGTTTTTGATATTTTAGATTACCCACATTTCTACCATTACTATCGATTAGTTTCGAATTTTAAAGTTTCGTTTGTAAACTTCCTGAGCCACTTGAAATTTAACCTTTCTGCGGCGTAAGTTGTAGTTAGAGTTAAAAGAGCCAGTCAGCTTTTCGGTTTTTTAGAACCTCGTAATGATGGTAGTCTAAACTGCCGAAACATGTGAGGTTTTTGACAGATAAGAAATAAAATGTAGAGAAAAACCATAGTTGTTTGCCTGCAAAACTTTTCGGTTGATTTTACTAAAAAAGGCCGTTTCATTGAAAGCTCACAAAAAAACACCGCAACAAATTACAATTACACGCAGTTGACTTAAGTAATATGAGTTTTTTTAAACAGGTAACAATGAGAGCTTTTTGCAACACTGTATGTTTTTTCTGTTCAACCTGTTATTTATTTAGAAATCAATAATACATCGATAACCTACCGAATAACAAAAGTTGATTATTGATTGGCTGCCTTTGGACTTGCTATGAGATTTCTGTGTATTTTGTAATTTTAAAGAGGCTTCGTACCTACATTTTGCATGAACCAAAAAAATACAGGAGAAACTGTTTCTAAATTGTTTTCGTTATTTTCCCCTACTTAAGATTTTCCAATTATTAATAAAATCCACGTGTTAGGTCTTTAAATAGCTTTCAACGAATTTGCCAAACATAAATTATTAACAAAATCAATGAATAACGAGTTTTTCCTCAAAAACCGTAGATTCGGATTTCGCACTTGTGGTGCACATCAATACGGTGCTAGGAATTCGGAGATGAAATGATGATGAAAAAATGTGACACAGGATTTATGTAAACCATCTGACAAATTGCAGAATCGGCAGATGTAACTTCAATTTGAAGGAAAATTAGGCGTCTCTACGGAGATCTTTACAAATATCCTAAGCTCTGGAGTTGATAAATCTAAAAAGGGATTTAGCGAGGGTGAATAAATAACAAAATCAATGAATGGCATAATGTACTCCTTGATTTTGATTTGTCTCAACAGCAACTTTAGGCCTTGAATTTCCTGACGCTTACTTAGCTTATTCTATCTCTTGATGTGTCTCTTCCTAATTTAAAAGGTTTGACGACCTCACGAGGAGCAGCATCCCCTTTATTAGGTTTCTCTGTCAGTTAGTTTCTCTGGAGGGGTCGTCCTCCAGGAGGTTTTGTGTTCTGCAGAAGGTTAGTGTTAGGCTTTCAAATATGATGGAGCGGTTGATTCGTCATCCTCATCACATAGTCTGCAGGTGGGTTCATCTCTATAGATTCCCATCCTATGAAGGTTTTCTCTCAGTGCACAGGCCCCGTCATTTGTCTGATTTCTTTCTTATTCAGTATAAGGATTTCACAGGTGAGTTGTGTAGAAAGGGGTGCCAACATTCTTTTGCTGAGGTTTTTCTCCGATATTGAATGTCAGTGTTTTCGATGTTCTTCGTACACCCATCGCTTGATATAGGCACGTATCGAGCTTTTTGGAATTCAAAATACAGGTTCAGGTCTTATAAATCGTCTTTCTGATCCTCTTCTCGCTAAAGAATCCGCGTGTTTATTGCCTGCTAACCTTAGTGCTCCGGCACCAACGCAAGGGTGATTCTATTGTGTTTCGCTAGGGTTAGGAGGGTTTGAGGGCAGTTCCACACTAATTTTAATTAATTTAATAACTGCTTTCGCTGTCTGAGAAGATTGTTATATCTTTGTTGAGATATCTTCTTCTCAGGTTTTCCCGCAGGAAAGTCTCTATGGCGAGTATTGCAGCTTTGAATACTGTGGTATGTTTCCCCAGAGATCCAAACGAATTTGATCTCAACCCATCTCCAAAATTTGCAAATTGTGGTATAGTCGAATTTTTTGATAAGCGCACTGACATCATTTTTGCCTGTGAAATCGTATTTCTTTGTCAACAGTTCGCATGTCAAATAATTTGTTGTTGTCATTTTGAAATATGTGCGATTTGTCACAAATAAAAACGACACTATTTGTTTGAGTCTCTAATATGTTGATAAATTAAGGATACTAATAGAAAAGTTATAATTTACAAGAAATAGAAAAAATTAAAAAAAAAGCGTTAAATAAAAATTATTTACTAAATAGCAAATTGTTTATCGATACAGGCTTTAATTTCCGTTCAATAAAAGTAAAACTTTTGTTGCAGAAGAAACTCTTTCTAAAACATTTCCAACATCCAGGGGGATTTCCGCAGTGATTTGTCTTTTTTCAAACTCGAAAAACGCCAGTAAATTTAACATTATTAATTGACTCTGATCACTTAGTCTCTTCGCTCCCATTTTTACGCCAATTTAAAATGCAAAAAGTGACACCTTCAAAATATAACAGTTGAAACAATCAACGACATGACTTTTTTTACATATTTATTGTCGCTGTCTAAAACAATGTATCAAATAGAGATCCAAAGTTTTTAAGGTGCAAGCCCCCATACATCTTCAAACCGATTTGGGTAAAGAATTTTATAATTCTTCCATGGAAAAAGTGATAAAAAATTTTAAAGTAAAACACTACAGCTCTTATAGCGAAAAAAAAAGCACAAATAGTGGAAAGAGTAAACAGAACACTAAAAAATTTAATGTGGAAAGAATTTAATTACCAAGGGTCCTACAAGTGGTTGGATTTACTATCTAAAATAGTAAATGCATATAATAATCGAAAGCATCGCACAATCAGCATGAAACCTGTTGAGGTGAAGAAAAAACATGAACAAATGTTGTTAAATACCGCCTATAGTCATATAAAAATGACTTTAAAACCTAAATATATGATTGGAGATCATGTGCGCATTTCAAAAATTCGTGGTGTGTTTGATAAAATGTTTAATTAGTAATTGGTCGACGGAAATCTTTACTATAAAGAAAATTCAGCTTACGAATCCCATCACATACATATTGGAAGATGACAAGAAAAATGAAATTAAGGGAGAATTTTATGAATTTCAGCTGCAAAAAGTAACGTATCCTGATGTCTACCTGGTGGAAAAAATCTTAAAACGCTCTAAAAATAAAGTGTTTGTTAAATAGTTAGGATTAGATAGTAAACATAACAGTTCATCAAATGGGTAAATGAGGCATAAAGCTACGACAATCATACTGTATACTCCAATTTTTGGATGAGCGTACTGACGTCATTTTTTTGGATCTCTATTTGATACATTGTTTTAGACAGCGACAAAAAATATGTAAAAAAAGTCCTGTCGTTGTTTGTTTCAACGGTTATATTTTGAAGGCGTCACTGTTTGCAATTTAAATTGGCGTAAAAATGGGAGCGAAGAGACTAAGTAATCAGAGTCAATTAATAATGTTAAATTTACTGGCGTTTTTCGAGTTTGAAAAAAGACAAATCACTGCGGGAATCCCCCTGGATGTTGGAAATGTTTTCGAAAGAGTTTCTTCTGCATCAAAAGTTTTACTTTTATTGAACGGAAATTAAAGCCTGTATCGATAAACAATTTGCTATTTAGTAAATAGTTTTTATTGAATACCTTTTTTTTAATTTTTTCTATTTCTTGTAAATTATAACTTTTCTATTAGTATCCTTAATTTATCAACATATTATAGACTCAAACAAATAGTGTCGTTTTTATTTGTGACAAATCGCACATATGTCAAAATGACAACAACAAATTATTTGATATGCGAACTGTTGACAACAAAGAAATACGTTTTCACAGGAAAAAATGACGTCAGTGCGCTTATCAAAAAATTCGACTATACCACAATTTGCCGATTTTGGAGATGGGTTGGGATCAAATTGGTTTGGATATCTGGGGAAACATACCACAGTATTCCAAGCTGCAATACTCA
This sequence comes from Oxystoma pomonae, assembly GCA_963921995.1. Taxonomy (NCBI): domain Eukaryota; kingdom Metazoa; phylum Arthropoda; class Insecta; order Coleoptera; family Brentidae; genus Oxystoma; species Oxystoma pomonae. Next base: position 72,825,383 of record OY998165.1, read on the forward strand.
CCATAGAGTCTTTCCTGCGGGAAAACCTGAGAAGAAGATATCTCAACAAAGATATAACAATCTTCTCAGACAGCGAAAGCAGTTATTAAATTAATTAAAATTAATGTGGAACTGTCCTCAAACCCTTCTAACCCTAGCGAAATACAATAGAATCACCCTTGCGTAGGTGCCGGGGCACTAAGGTTAGCAGGCAATAAACACGCGGATTCTTTAGCAAGAAGAGGATCAGAAAGACGATTTATAAGACCTGCACCTTAAAAACTTTGGATCTCTATTTGATACATTGTTTTAGACAGCGACAATAAATATGTAAAAAAAGTCCTGTCGTTGATTGTTTCAACGGTTATATTTTGAAGGCGTCACTTTTTGCAATTTAAATTGGCGTAAAAATGGGAGCGAAGAGACTAAGTGATCAGAGTCAATTAATAATGTTAAATTTACTGGCGTTTTTCGAGTTCGAAAAAAGACAAATCACTGCGGGAATCCCCCTGGATGTTGGAAATGTTTTCGAAAGAGTTTCTTCTGCAACAAAAGTTTTACTTTTATTGAACGGAAATTAAAGCCTGTATCGATAAACAATTTGCTATTTAGTAAATAATTTTTATTTAATACTTTTTTTTTAATTTTTTCTATTTCTTGTAAATTATAACTTTTCTATTAGTATCCTTAATTTATCAACATATTATAGACTCAAACAAATAGTGTCGTATTTGTGACAAATCGCACATATGTCAAAATGACAACAACAAATTATTTGACATGCGAACTGTTGACAACAAAGAAATAAGTTTTCACAGGAAAAAATGACGTAGGTCAGTGCGCTCATCAAAAAATTCGACTATACCACAATTTGCCGATTTTGGAGATGGGTTGAGATCAAATTTATAAGACCTGAACCTGTATTTTGAATTCCAAAAACCTCGATACGTGCCTATATCAAGCGATGGGTGCACGAAGAACATCGAAAACACTGACATTCAATATCGGAGCAAAACCTCAGCAAAAGAATGTTGGCACCCCCTTCTACACCACTCACCTGTGAAATCCTTATACTGAATAATAATGAGAGCCTAACACTAACCTTCTGCAGAACACAAAACCTCCTGGAGGACGACCCCTTCAGAAAAACTAACTGACAGAGAAACCTAATAAAGGGGCTGCTGCTCCTCGTGAGGTCATCAAACCTTTTAGATTAGGAAGAGACACATCAGGAGATAGAATAAGCTAAGTAAGCGTCAGGAAATTCAAGGCCTAAAGTTGCTGTTGAGACAAATCAAAATCAAAGAGTACATTATGCCATTCATTGATTTTGTTATTTATTCACCCTCGCTAAATCCCTTTTTAGATTTATCAACTCCAGAGCTTAGGATATTTGTAAAGATCTCCGTAGAGACGCCTAATTTTCCTTCAAATTGAAGTTACATCTGCCGATTCTGCAATTTGACAGATGGTTTACATAAATCTTGTGTCACATTTTTTCATCATCATTTCATCTCCTAATTCCTAGCACCGTACTGATGTGCACCACAAATGCCAAATCCGAATCTACGGTTACCATTACCTTTTTTGAGGGAAAACTCGTTATTCATTGATTTTGTTAATAATTTATGTTTGGCAAATTCGTTGAAAGCTATTTAAAGACCTAACACGTGGATTTTATTAATAATTGGAAAATCTTAAGTAGGGGAAAATGACGAAAACAATTTAGAAACAGTTTCTCCTGTATTTTTTTGGTTCATGCAAAATGTAGGTACGAGGCCTCTTTAAAATTACAAAATACACAGAAATCTCATAGCAAGTCCAAAGGCAGCCAATCAATAATCAACTTTTGTTATTCGGTAGGTTATCGATTTATTATTGATTTCTAAATAAATAACAGGTTGAACAGACAAAACATACAGTGTTGCAAAAAGCTCTCATTGATACCTGTGTAAAAAAACTCATATTACTTAAGTCAACTGCGTGTAATTGTAATTTGTTGCGGTGTTTTCTTGTGAGCTTTCAATGAAACGGCCTTTTTTAGTAAAATGAACCGAAAAGTTTTGCAGGCAAACAACTATGGTTTTTCTCCACTACATTTTATTTCTTATCTGTCAAAAACCTCACATGTTTCGGCAGTTTAGACTACCATCATTACGAGGTTCTAAAAAACCGAAAAGCTGACTGGCGCTTTTAACTCTAACTACAACTTACGCCGCAGAAAGGTTAAATTTCAAGTGGCTCAGGAAGTTTACAAAAGAAACTTTAATATTCGAAACTAGTCGATAGTAATGGTAGAAATGTGGGAACCTAAAATATCAAAAACCTTACGTTTTCCCGATCACTCCGAAGAAAACAGTGATTAAAACACCTGCTTTCTTCTATTTCAGTAGTCTAAAGAATTTTTTTTTAGAAAATCTGACGATTTTTAAACAGAAGTTTACACTAACTGCTTTTTGGTTAGAACTTATTTGCTAATAGGGACTTATGGGTACATAAATTCGGCATAGCCTGACCTCAGTAAAGACGGCACTATTTTTGACAATTCCGCACGAAGTGTAAAACGATTCTGATATGGTTGTTGTCTAAGTATGTCATCTTTGTTATCAAAATAATGTCGACTTTCATAATGTTTGGCGTTCCTTTAATAAATGACGGTATTAACTTCACTTTGTCATCTTTAAGAATGGCACAATATGAGCATGTTTAGATGACATGTTTATGTGACAAAAATGTCAGAAACCTTTCAACCTTCGTGTGGAACTATCACAAATAGTGCCGACGACAACTACGTCGACTTTATGTACCGATAAGTCCTTAATATTTCTTAAAATTAAGTTTTTAATGCTGTTCCATTAAATAAAAAAATTTATTAATCGTATTTTTGCGTGTAAACAAACCTTTAAAACTTTTAACATACAAAACCATAGATAGTTATGGAATATGTCGCTGTCACTGCTCAGAAAAGTCACACAAATTCTGTTTTTCCTTTTACATGGTGAGAATTTTCGACATTTTTAACGTCTATTGGTACACATAGTAGCAAATTAGCTCCGCCGTAAAACTTATTCTGCAGAATATCTTTAAAATATTTATCCTAACGTTTTGAAAAAACGTTAGGATAAATATTAAGGAGGTAGGGTTTTTATTTTAAATGAGGCAGTAAGTAAAAATCGGCGCTTTCCAGAATTCTGACGGGTGAGATTTTCGGTCGTTTCTAAAGAATCTCGACCAAGGGGGCCGATTCTTAGGCAAAACGACGAATTTTCTGCTCATAATTGTAAAGGGGACAAAAGATATTAAGGTATTTCACAGTAGTAATAAATTACCTGAGATACATATAGCCTAATTTTCATTCGTTGTACTTGGTTACACATTTTTTCATCGAGCACAAATGATTTTAGTGCAACTCTAAGGGGTTTAATAAAGATTTTCAAATGAAAACATTTCCACTCGGCATATTTTAGACCGCTTGTGATATCAAATGTCATCTATTTGGGGTTTGTTTCTGCAGTCTCCAAATTGTCGATTGTTCTCGAATTAAGATAGGTGTTACAAAAATGAGAAAAAAAGGTAAATGATGCTAGAGATGATTATATACTTAAATTTATGATTTACTAGAATTTTTATAAATGAAATTTGCGTAATATTTTGAGCCCACGAGAAGCCGGTGCGATTTTTGAACGGTATCATGACGGTTTTGGCCTTTTCCGGTGTTGCCATATTTTGTTCATAGAGCGACAAATTTTCTGACACAACATTTCGTTCAGTATTGGGGATTCCTGCAAGTTTATATCGAGTAAAGAACTATGATCTAAAAGGCCTCCCAAATTTTTCTCCTAAACGCATGGAAAAGGGAATAGCTTAATTTCAAGCTACACGTTAACCTGATATTTTTCAAGGACAAAACTAGTAGTAGCTATTCTAGGTATCTGATACAATCAAAGTTTCATTTAAATTTTAAGTAAACCTTAAGATTGTTTTTTTCTATTTTAATTTGGTTTTCGCCACTTGAACATCAAACACAATTATTTTGTTCTGGAATTAGTAAAAAAAAACCTCAAAAACACAATATTTATTTAGTTTATTTTATTTATTTCCAAATATTTACATATAATTTTATTGAAATTTAAAAGTAAATTTACTTTAAGTTACATTTTACTGGTCATCAATTGCTTTCATATTTACTGAATATCTTGGGTACCGGTGATCTGAAATAGAAAAAAAGAAATGGTGTTAAATGTTAGGGTTTAAACCTTTCAGAAATTTAATTTTCTTAATTTTTAATACAATCAAGTTTTATGAAAGAATTAACCACTTCACCAATTTTTTTGACTACCTGATATATTAAATTTTTTTAATGGTGCAGGGACCAATTTATTATAACCTTGTACTTTTTAACATTTTTTTTAAACATATTAAAAGTGCTACTATTGAAATTTAAAAAAGTAAAAATGTGTACTTTGAATTCAAAATAAAACTTTCGCCATGCTGATGCTGGTTTAAAGAAATTATGTAACCGGTAGTAAAATAAATTGTCAATATGGAATATTGATATGCCAGTCTTTCCACTTGTGTGGTGTAGTTACTGATAAACACGTTTCAAACTAAAATTACTATGGCCATTGTGATCACTTGGTCACTAAGTAATTGAATATCATTTTTGATTTGTATCTTCTACACTACACTACTACCCAAATAGGTAGGTAGGCTTGGTTGAAAGTGGTCAAATCTTACTTTCATTAAAAACATCGAAACTTTAGATACACTAAAAAAGCTAAACACTAAAAAAGCGTTGGCAATTTTTTTTGCACCCTGTATATTTTTTTGTAAAATTAAACTTTGTAGACAGATATATGGACGTCACAAAACAATCCTCATTATCACTTTGGCTTCTATAGGTATTATAATACCCATTATGAAGAAAATAATCCCGGCAGCAAAAAAAGTTCTACAGTAAAATAGTGACTTTAGGTTGACAGAGACGCTTTTTAAATATCTATTATTTTTGTAATAATAAATAGAATTTGCATGTTAAGCAGAATGCTTAACGAAAAGTTCGATTCTGGTCTTGAATATTTTGTTTGCACCGGCGATCTCTTGGAGAAGGGGGGGGGGTTCCACCAATGCCTCTTTTCAGTTCTTGTTGTTGGGAAATATGAAGGTTCAGTTGGGAAATTTAAGTACATTTTACAAAACATTTTTTATTTCTAATTTCTTCAAACAACAATAAAAAAAATCTCAAAGTTTCAGGTAACTTGGGAAAGTGAATGAATGTGAGTAAAAATATACTTTATTGTCCAAGAAAAAATTGTACATGAGAAGATATATCTTAAAAGAAGTTAAAAAACCTCCAAATCAGTTACTTTAACCGAAAAGAAACTAAAAAACAAAAGATCAAAAGATCTTGGGTGGAAATAACGAACATTCAAACTTGAATGAGCACCCCACAAGGAACACACAAAAGATCAAAGCGAAAAGAGTAACGATTCGGTTGAAGTAACTGATTCGGAGGTTTTTTAACTTCTTTTTTGTTTTCATCGCCTTAGGAGCATTATCCCACTGGAAATATTAACACGCCAGAACGAAATCGTATCAGGTAACTTGAATAAGTGCCAGTGCGGAACGATGCCTATTTGTGAGTGGTTTAAGGATGGAAATCAAAGTGTATGATGGTGTTTAATGATGTATAGTGGAGGGTGATCCGTGAAACTACTGATGAGACCCCGCTGGTTACCCAGGGTGAAACATCGTTTAATCGTTTCTCTTTTCGTTTTAATCTTTTGTGTGTTCCTTGTGGGATGCTCACTCAAGTTTGAATTTTCGTTATTTCCATTTTTTAAGATATATCTTATTAAGAAAGCATTAAGGTTACGAAATAAAAAACGAAATATAAAGTAATGATATAAAAATTAGCAGATAGTAACATACAAAAGTAATGTTATAGCATAATAATTAAAAAAAAACGAAGACAAAAAATCATCAAAATTCATCTCAAAAACAAATATAAAAGTTATTAAAATTTGAATCGTAAAAGGATACATAAATTTGTAAAATTCTCGTCACATAGTAGAACAAACAAAACTGTAAAAAGACTTTTACGATAAAACAAACACAAGAAAAATGAACAAAAAAAAAACAAAAATTACATTCTCGTTCAAAAACTCGTCTACAGAATAAAATGCCTTTCCTATTAAAAACTATTTTAATTCTTTTCTGAAGCATTTTAGATCTCGAACATTTCTCAACTACAGTTCAACAACACTTTAATGCCATTGTACATGGTAGAATTTCTTACTAGACTTGTGTGACGAGTGGCGTATACTTGCTGGTGATTAGAAAAGTAAAGTTTATTTTTATGGATTAAGTAAGATGTTTTCAAGATAAATAAAGATGGCAAAGCTAAAATGTAGTGTTCAGTGAAAAGTGGCTTACAATATGTTGTAGGATGTGCGTTAGACAAACTTCTGACTGCCCGTTTCTGTAAAGTAAATACAGATTGAAAATTAAATTGTGACCAACAGCCCCAAAACGGTAAAGCATATCTGATATGAGACTCAACTAGGGCAAAGTAAACATCACCCGCAACCTCCCTGCCAAGTTCATGAAAAGTAGCACGCACACAGTAGCACCCTGAGGATAATTTTTTATTCAACTTAACAATATGAGAATAAAATTTTAAATCTTCATCAATAAACAAACCAAGATACTGGTATGATTAAAGTCCTTTTTTGTAAATAAAAACAAACATTTACACACAATACTAAAAGAACTTATTTACACAGAGCTTATTTGCATCACACCAAACTTTAATTTTTGCAACATCGGAAGCAATGTCCAACATCAGCTGTTTAGGGTCTTTTTTGTGCCAGAATACCGTTGTATCATCCGCAAATAAGGTAAAGAAACCTGTTATTTCGATTTGTGTTTAATCGTTAATATAAATTAAAAATAAAACTGGTCCCAAAACAGACCCTTGCGCGACGCCACAGGTAGTACGCCGTTTGTTGGATGATGCACCGTATATATACACAGTTTGTTCACGACCATTTAAATAGTTTTGAACTTTGCCTCGAAACTCGTAGGCATACAGCTTCCGCAGCAGAACTTCATGACTGACGCAGTCAAAGGCTTTTAAGAGATCACAAAACACTGCCGCAGAAGCTTCCTTCTTGTTTATAGCTTGAAATTCCTTCGCCAAAAAGTCAAACATTGCATCGGATGTGCTTTTCTTGGCTTGAAAGCCATACTGATTTTTATTTAGAATATTATATTTATGTAAAAACAATAACAGACGGTCTTTGACTAAGCATTCTATCAATTTAAAGAGAGTAGATAACAATGAAATTGGCCTGTAATTGCACGGATTTGAATTATCACCACCTTTGTATAATGGAATTACCTTAGCAATTTTTAAACAAGTAGGAAAACATCCAGCTTGAAAAAAAAATTTGATTGCTTTGGATAGAGCTGAGATGGCATTATTTGGAAGATTTGTTAAAATTTTTAAAGAGATTCCATCATCTGTTGCTGCATTTTTATTTTTAATGGAGTGCAATTTGTTCGGCAGGAGTTGGAGAAAAAATGTCAAAAGTTTCCGGAATATCAACATTTGAAAGGTATCTTAGTGAATTTGTATTAGAATGAATATTTTTGTTGGTTTATAAGCGACTGAACAGTAAAAATTGTTAAGAGAGATGGTGTCAATCTTTATGTCAGAAGGTTTATTTCCTCTATGACTAATTTCATTTACAATAGCCCAAGACTCGCGCTGTTTAGTGCGGGAATTTAAAATGCGTTTAGAGTAATAAATTTTTTTGGCATTACGAATTACCAGTCTATAAATTTTCCTAAAAATGGGATAATACCTTGGAGAAATAACAAACTGATGGATGGTGCATTCCCATTAAAAACAAGCATTGTTTACTAATCAGACAACACGTCACAGTATACCATGAAAATCGGTACGGGTGTACCCAATGGCAACGCTGTAATGTTTATTTTGCGTGATCGTTGCTTTGAGCCAGTAACGTGCGGTTTATAACTAAAAATAATCCAGTCAGGAAACTGAAAACCTATTAAGATATTTAAATTACGTTAAGGACATTGTTATTATGAAGCATAATTAAAAAAGTATTGAACTAATTAATTCTTTTAGTGAAAAAATCTCTAGTTGGTAATTTTTTTCAAACAATATCACTTCAATTATTAGTCTGTTTCATAAAGCTTTCGTAGATAAGAATTCAAGTGTATATAATAAGTACCCACACAACTACCTAGTATAAGGAATGGGAAGAGCTTATCTTTTTTGATGAGAACATTTCATCGGTTCAGAAAATGAATACTAGGTACTTATTATATAGGTTCTAACAACCCCTATATACCAATTTCATTCATTTAATTTGAAACCAATGCAATGAAAGCGAAAAAATTAAACAATATCTTCACACAAATTCTTTATTGCAAACCACAATCTATGAAATAGGTAGGAACATGGAAGCATATAATATAGTTAGATTATTATAATTACCTTAAAGTACAGGGCGTTTCGTTATAAATGCCCCCCCCCCCGTTATATATGTTAATATTTAAGGCAGAAAAATATTTTAAATACAAAAGATATTTGAATTATAAAGTTCTTCAAAAAGAAGTAAAAAAAAGTTTTATATAAAGTGTCAAATATTGATAGCAACTTTCTTATTATAAATACAAAACCCTGTATTTTTTGCATTTTTGAATTATTTTTTCCTGATTTCAGAAATGCATACCTTATATGCACTGGGATCTATATTTTTTGAGATATTGGACTCCCAACATGTATCCCAACTATTAAAAAAAATATAAACATCCTGCATTATGAGTCATAGCCACCTATATCTCAAAAGATATAAGCCATTCTGTTTATAGCTTATAGCGTAAATTTTTTAAGTCAAAAATTATATTTTTTTTAGTTCCGATTTTCATATTACCTATAAAATATTATTAAAGCTTAGTATAGCAGTTTTAAAACGTTCTCTAATAATACAAAAAATAGACTAAAATTGAAAAGTAATAGTTCAAGTTACTTACTTAGGTAGATACAAAATACCTGTTTTGAAGACTTGACATTATTGCATGTAATTGTAATAGTATAAAATAAGTTTAAGCTCTTTACAAAATGATCTAAAATACCATTAGAAAAAAACAGAATAATGTTAAATTATTGTAAATTAAGGAAACCTGAAAATTCTAATACACAACTTATCTTAACAGAAAATATTTACAAATTATAAAGTTTTTTGAATCACTTCTAGTCAATTTGCAAAAATATATACCGGGTGCATAGCACCCAATTAACAGCAATTTAACAGCTAATTTCTTGCAGTGAAAATAATTTTGCAGCTACAGCCGTTTTCGAGAAAATAGAACTTCCATGTTTTTACAGTAAATGTAGATATGTCATTTTCTGGAAAAAGGCTGGTTGCAAAATTATATTTTCCATGATAAATTTGCAAAAAATTAACAGATTAGGTAAAAATCCGATACCTAGATCTGAAGCAGTGTAAATGTATCTTATTGGTGAAGTAAGTTATTTTCCGCATGGTATTATTCTTGTTTATCACATAAGATGAAGACTATTTTATGTTTTACCCATTTTACGTGTCGTCGTATATAACAAGTTATTAATTTTTTTTTAGGTTGACGTCTTTTCATAACAAATTACATTTTATATCTTCAGCTTTATTTTTATAAAATTATCCTCACATGCCGGTTTTCTAGTTAACATGTGTCCAGCAGCTTGTGTTAAATACCACTAGAGGTCTGCGGGTTTTTTCTACTTTTATTTTGAGATATGTAGAACATTTTGATTGATGACGTATGCGCGTGAAACGACAAAATCAACGATATGCCATAATTTTGATACATTTTTATGACACGTACGTCTAGACGTGAAATTTGGCATTTAATTTTCTCTTTTTCTCGTCTATAAAAAGACAAGTAGTTTGACTTAAATGGGGATATTAGAATCCCGCTTTTATGGTGCAACGGAGTATTTTTATCAAGGTTATAACGACGTCTTTTACATTAGGAGCCGACGTTAGCTTACGTAGTATAACGTCTCCATATTCTTAACCACTAACACAACGAGTGTTACCTAAGGAAAATCGAAGAAGAGTGAAAGGAATACTGGCGCTGAATATAAAAGACAAAAATGTCCGATCCAATAAATTTCACGTCTACGTTTATGTATCATGACCAGCTTAAACTCCCTAATAACTAACCTTTATGCTAGCGCTAGCACAGGCTATATAGATAAGGTACTTACAATGCAAGAATAGTATAATATTATATTGGTAAATATATTATTATTACTTATCTTGCTTACAATGTAAAATAAAATTACGGACGTAGGTACAAACAATAACTAATAATATAAAATTATAGATGAATACAAACAATTGGGAAATCAAAATAAGCAAAGCGCCCTCTAACCTAAAGCCCCCAACTATCCTAAAGCCCCCGATACCATGTCAACTGCAGGTGTTTTGTCAACAAGACCCACAGTAGGCAGAAGGGTATTTTTACGTTTTCTGACAGAAAACCATTCGAGGTTATGTTTATCTTTCAAAAATATTTTTTCAAAAACGAATATGAAACCATTCCGCGTGTGCGGTCGCCAGCCGAAAATGACCTTGCGCTGCGCGAGCATTACCCCGAGTTTACCAAAGAACCAAGAGAACTTTACTAGCTCGCTGGAATTATTAGGAATTCGCCTAGAAACATTCCCATAACTTCCATAATTTTGTTTTTATTTTGATTCAATTTTTTTAAATTTAAATTACTGCGACATAAGTTATGTGCAAGTTTACTAGTGAAATCTTAGAGGCCTAAGGATATATTTTAGATCCCAACAGCAGTTTCAAAAACACACGGATACTTGAGTATTAACAAAACAGGTCAGTAAAGCTCCATTCAGAGGTTGAAGAGACTCTTGCTAGTCGTTGATGCTCCTGTTTAAAATAGAATATGATTATTTCGTTTAGCGTCAGCAGCCGATTGTTAAATCTGCATGCTTTTTAAGTTAACCTGTTGTCCTTAAGTAAGTAAGTAAGTGGTAACGGCTAGCAGGAGTGTTTCAAATTCAATTATAAATGCACTTGTAATGCAACCTTAACACTACACCCAGTTACTTTAATATGTAGTTGGATGGCGTTTTTCTAGTAAGAAATTCTGCAGTAAATGTTTTCTTTTTATTTTACTATTTCACTCGTTTTTTTTTATGAAAAAAATCTTGTATGTAGGCACCGACTAGGGTCCCTAAGAGTTAAAATTTATGAGTGCTGGAATTGCTAAAAAGTGCTGGGTTGGTTTGAGTTCATGATTTGGGTAGTTTAGTTCCCGCTTTAGTTAAACAAAATGAAAAAAGTTTCATCACTGGTAAATTTGAACTTCCTAGGGGCTCAGGTAAGTGCTAAATAGGTATCTAAAGAAAACTGTTTACTACACTAATACCGTTTAGCCTTAATATATTAAGTGAGCAGCATAAAATAATACTGTGGAAAATTTTACTGATAAAAAGTTTTTCTTAGGGCCAGTTTCTCAATAGCGGATTATCAGAAACTTAAAGTAACTCGCGAGCTATAAATCCCAGTTTTCTTGTTGTTTTTAAGCCAATATTTTTTTTTAGGTTAACCCTGAGGTAAGGTAACTTACCCTCACCTTGAAGCCCTGGCTATCCTGGAGTTAATTTTAACCTGATTTTTAAAGATTTTTACTAGGTTATGTTGCTTGAGTTAACACAAACTCGCTTTTGAGAAATCGGCCCTTAGTCTCTCTTGTTTTTTGAATAAAATATATTAGTGACTTGAAAATTGGAGAATATTAATCAGGAAATTTTTTTTAAAATATAAATAGTTGCTCATTCATCTTTAAAATAAATTAAATACACAGGATCAAATAATATGTGTGTATGTCATAACTGGTGGTTAGTGAACACTTCTATGAAAGTTGAATCATGCACTGTGAACCTGCTTAGATTTTGAAACTCATATAACACAGGAAAGTAAAACTGCAGATTACAAAACGTGATTTACTTTGGCTTGATACTTTTGTCTCTAACTTATAACTTAAATAACAAAACCAAACCTCTGCTTCTGTAACTAAAAAATTATTATGCAAAAAATCTTTTAAACAGTTTATAAATATGTGCTCACGAGAAAATTTTTAAGAAATATTGGTTGTCCTCGCCTAAAGTGCAAAATATAGAAACAAAATTTAGAGATAGAATATTTCTTGTTATTTTTATTATTCTTTTAGGAGCTGTATATAATAACAAAACGTATGGAGCAGTGGATATTTAGGCAACTATCTAAAATGAAATAGAAGAAGATTCTAAAGTGCCACCTCCCAGAGAAGAAAAATAATCTATAAAGTAAAAAGTCTACAATTTGTACTCAAACATACAGAGCAGTGAATATTTTGCCAACTAAAATGTATAGCAAAACAAGATGGTTCTATAGAGGCAGCACCAAACAAAGAATAATAATCTATACACTCAAAGTAAGTTTTTGCCTCTGATTTCACTTATATTTGGTAAAACTTTCTAGTCTAGTCTAGATCCGATATCAAAAATTAATTTAACTCTTACTGTTTATTGCAAATTTTCAAAACAAAAGAGAAAAACTATACACAAAGAACAAAACAGAGAATAATTTTGAAGGGGGACCCTCACAGATACTTTTTGGCTCTGTTGGAAATTTCATAGGGTAATTTTTATCTCTGGAATTTAAAAAGGGAAAGGTCTTTTAAACGTCTTTCCTATTAATTATGTCAAAATTTTAAAAAGCTAGGATAGCTAGTATTTAAGATATTTGCTTTTAAATTTGGTATGGAATGAAGAAAAGGTTTGAACCTTTTCAGGGGATCAGTTTTTCCACCAAAATTTAAAGAATAAAAGTAGGCTTATTTGTATGTTTGAGAAAATAATCAGAAAAAAATAACGAATTGTTTATTCCCTTTTTTATTATGAAAAATGTAACTTTAAAACAACGTTTTTTCCTGACTTTTGTGCAAGAAATTGTTTATTTGTCGCTCCTTGACAAATCTTGGATGGATCTTGCATGTTTGTAAAGCAACTTTTTTTATATAATTTCTCCTGGAAAAACTCATATCCCTCAAGTCACCCCCAAAAAGCCTTATAGAGTATGGAAAAAAATATATTAAAAAGTAAAATTGTATAATGTTTTTCAAGTGTTCACCAAATACTCAAAAACACCTTATTTATGTTTTGGTTGAACATGAATTTGAATTATTTCAAGCATAAGTCAAGGTGCCAATCGGCTTTTTTCCATGTTTGAAGGGAGCGCTTGATAATAAAGGTTTTTTGACGGATTTTGGTAACTAAGGGGGTCTATTTTACGAATCCAAGTTTCATCACTTCGAACTCTGGCTCCTTTGGGAGAACTCCAAAAAATAAAACATAATATAGGCATCATAGGGGTTCTAATTCTAACAATAAATTTTTTTTTAAAATAAACACATCAAAAATGGACTATATATAAATCCATTTTTGTCGGAATATATACTTTTTTTGACACCCCAAATATTCCAGATGGCGATCACGGCGACTTAAAAGCACAAAATTTTCATGAGAAACTAGATCGAGTACACACGTATAATACATTAACCTCAGGGTTTTTGGAAAAACTGATTCCATTTTTTAGAATAAACGTTTTTTGGGAATAATATAATTAAGGTTCCTAGGGGCAAAAACAATCGTAAATTACAAGAAAACTCAATTAAGAAATTTTTAATTCAGCTGAATTCATTTTTGGTGTAAAAAAAAATTTTAGGGGTAATTTAAGGGGCTTAAGGGTGAGTTTTAGAGGTAAAGTGGTAAAAACAACATACTATTGATAAAAAGACATCACTTTGGAGATCCTGGGGTTAACTAAATTTATTTTGGCGGTTAAACAGTTTTTAGGGGTAATGTAAGGAGCCTGAAAGCGTAACATAAAAAATTATTAGTGTAAAAGATATGTGATATATTGATTTAGGGGTTTTTTGGATCTTCCAAAATTAATTTTGGTGTTCCAATTATTACAATAGGGATTCAGATGAGGATTTAGAGGTAGTTTTAGGAAAATATATCGATTTGGATATTTAAGTCTTCTAAAGTTGTATATATGTTAAGAGGTAATATAAGTTTGGGCTGGATCTCAAAATTTTGTCCTAACATCCTTCTATTATCTCCAGAATTTTTTTTTATCCAAAGAATGATATCAGTGGATCCCAAAACCCTCAATTTGATATATCATCTGTCTGTATTTGATCTGGTTTCTTCTAAAATGTTTGTGTCCCATCTTAACTATTTTAAGTTTTACAAGGGTATCAGAGTGGCATTAATCGGATTCATAAAATGTATACCTGTACCAATTAAAATCAACTAAAAAAACTGAAATTAGTCAACCATGCATGCAAAATGTTTACTTTTAAAACTGCTACTAGAACCCTTAGATACTTCTAAGAATTTTTAAATGACATAAATGGATTACGGGAACCCAAAAACCCCTGAATTGATGTCTATCAGAAGCCTATATTTTGTTTTATTTTTTTTTATTAGTTATTTTAAAAAAATTGTCACCACCTTGAATATCTGGATTCAAGTTCCCCAAAATCAGTAAAAAAATATCTTTTATCAAGCTCTTTCTTCAATTTTGTTGTTTTCTCTAAAGAAAATATTTTTTCAGTTCATATACTTATACTTTTGTTTTTTTTTAATTTCAGAACCTAATCACGTGAAGCCTGATATTTGAAACTACAGCTACTAGTTTTGCGGTTCCAATGAAGGAAAAAATAACATGTTATTCTTTTCTTTTTTTAAGTTATAATTAATTTAAATGATTATTAATAAGTATTTTTGAGATAAGTTTTTAAATTAATTTATTTAATTGCATATCTATAGGTGTTTATAATGTGTGCATTTAGTTTTACGTCCAAGGACCAGATGCCCACTGGTGAACGCAAGTCCTCCGCTGTTTTGTGACCATGGGTAGGCACGTAGTCCTGAGACGTAAAACAGAAATGTCCACATGTGGGCATGGGCGATGTGTGAATAGGAGGGTGTCACATTCTAAACACCAAATACATTTAATTATGTTTTACATTGAAATATTTATTACACTCCATTCCAAATTGCTGCAGACCAGTTTTTTGACACTGACAATGACAGTTCCATTTAGCTTCTGTGTTTAATTATCAGCCACCATATTGAAATGGATCCGGAGAATTTGGAATGAAGTGTATATGTAAAAATGTAATTTTTCAGCATATTTTTTAAAATTTTATTATATATACTTAATTAAAATTGCTAAAAATATTTCTACGACACAAAAATTCTATAGTATTGTACCCAGATAGTTGTTAATGTTCTGTGAATAACTAAAATGTATTGTATTATTGTATTGTTCATTCTGGTAGTTTTCTTGCCTAAATTCCAAAATCTGAAAATAAGAAAAATTAGAGGTAAACATTTGTCTAATTTAGCTACAACGCTTTTTTTGGTACTAGTAAGGAGTGCTTTAATAAATGTTCACTTACAACCAAAACAGAACTCCAGAAAGGAGAAAGTATTTCTGTAACCCTATCTTTGCCGCAACCTTATTTTATGCATTTTTAACTACATTGGGCATTGGTAATTAGAGTTTTAGTTAAAGGATCTTTTATTAGGAAATTATAGAGATTTTTGGACCTGTAGGTATCTCTTTCAGAAGCTACACGTTTCAAATTTTTACACAATAAATGATTCACTAACAGAAAACACAAGTTTACATAAAAGATATATGCCAACAAAAATAAATAGGTAGTATTTCTGTGTGTGCAAGCATATTAAATATTAAGTTTTTGGATTTTATTTGAATTATTTATTTTTGAGTTTGCACAAGAAGTAGTAATTTTGGGTAAGGGATTTAAATGAGAAACCTTTAATTGGATTCTCTGATGTCTTCCAGTTTTTCCTAACCATTTGTAAAAAACTTATGATAATTTTTTCAAGAATTTTGTATAAAAGAAAACAGCTGCAAAATTTTATTTTGACAAATTTCATGATTCTAATTTGTTTTTAAATCAATTTTTACCAGATGGGCTTCCAGATTTTCCTTGTTTTTGTATATTTTTTTGTCAAATTTCCTGACCTTTTCAAAAAATAAATTTCTCAAGTTTTCTCGGTTTTTCAGTTACATTCTGACTGATTAAAATTGTTACAATCAAAATTTTAATTTTGAATTTTATAAATATACCTTGAAGACAAGAAAAGCAGTGTCATCCATCTTGATAGATTTCTTTCCTACAATAAGGCATGATTTAGGAAATCCCTGACACTGCAGCTAGTTTGCTTATTGCAAGGCTTATTGTATATTGCATATTCTTTTCTACTGTTCACATAGGTGTTTTTTTGCCAGGTGGAGCAGCCTTCTTATTAGTATTTTCAGGAACCCTCCCTCCTAGACAGTTTCCTCAGGCCAGTATGCTTATTCTTGAACAAACGTGAGGGGAATTTCGCTCACTCACCTCACGGCCCTTGGACACCTTAAACTTACAAAAATATTCATGTCCTAATTTTATTTTCAACTCTTAAAAAGTGCATAGAGGTTGCTATAGTTATGGAACTCTGAATACACCTCAAAAGAATATAAAAGGAAGAAATTTCATTAAACTAAAAATTAGTAACTAACAACTTATGCAGTACGGTTTTCTGCCATTTTTGATTTTTTATGAAAAATTCTATATGGGGGCACCTACTAGGGTCCCTAGGACCCCAAATCCGCCTGCGCCCATTGGTTTTTTCTTTTTAAAAATTTTTTTTTCACAAAAACAAACCAATCCAACACAGTCCAACCCAAAACAATGAAAAAAACACATTCCAACCCCCCTTTAGGCACCCTTTTTTTCTCTTTAAAAAAAAATCGGGCGCAGCGCAGGGACCCTAGTAGGTGCCCCCATAAAGAATTTTTCATAAAAAATAAAAAATGGCAGAAAACCGTATAGTGTTTAATTACCTTTCAAGGAAAAACCAAGGGAGAAACCCTTATAAAGACAACAATACTTATTCAAAAAATGTAGTCAATCTTTATGTCATTTGCATATTGCTTACCTTAAGAATTTGCTTTCTTTTATTTTTTCTTGATCCATTGCATATTTTCGGAGTCTTTAAGCACACCAAGGGGCAAATAATATAGCAAAAACCGAGGTACAACTAGAAAAACTTATTTTTTTTTCTGCAAAATAAACACGCAGTCACATGGACTTAAGGTTTATTTGCACGGTGGTACCGTACAGCGGCGGTAATGATGATAGCAAGGCAAGTTTGGGCTACAGCAACGCATTATGAGTTACACGGAAGCGAAAGTAAAAAAAACTTATGTGCTTTAGCAGCGCGGAATGCGAAATAAAAATAAGTAAACTATCCCCAAATTATTAACCCGGTGCTACCCGGTCCTACTGTGGACAAAAATAAATAAACTCTCCGCGTTGCCATGGAAAACAAATGCAATGACGTAAAGTTTTGCAAAAAAATCAGGTCGCCACGGTTAAATTGAGTTCCCAATAATAATGAATGAATTTTAGAAATATGTACAAACAATAAAAAAAATATTTACTCCTCTGAGTTTCCATCCAAATTTTTAGCTAGCAAGTGTAAACGGTTTGACGTTTTCAACTACCAAAACCAATATTTTTTTGTCAAATTTTGGTCTGCCGGACAGGAAAAACAAATTTTTTGCGCTTGGAGTTGGATTTTTAAGTCTGGTCTCAAAATGTCTAGAAATTCAACAAAAACCACCCAAAACAGTCAAACCAAAAGCCCTTGCAACGATAAGACTTTCGAGTGCACTATATACTCTTAAGATAAATAATAAAAAGAAAAATAAACATTAAACAAAAATATATAAATCGGAAGCAAGAAATCCCCTAAAATTCTCCTCATTGCATTGGGAATAATTCTCTGACTATCTCAAGGCTTACCTAGAGACTCTCTATACATTTAACAATTGCTGTTGACCCAAAAATTGTATACAGGACTTCTAATATGACCCACCAAATTAAAACTGCCAGGTATAAATATTATGTACAGAATTAAATAAAAATTTTTTGGGAACAGAAAGTCATGACAATTTTCCAGTGAATCCAGTGGTCTAACCGCTGTCTTCGGTAACTCCTTGGCCATTTTCAGCAAGATATTTTTAGTTTCTGAAGCAGTATCAGTCTCTGAAGTGCTAATCTAAGGTGTTCTTTCAGCTTTCACGTATCGTTGCGGCACACGTATCAGAAACACCTTAAATTAGCATATATATCTGCTCTTTTCGAACGTGCTACAAGTTTCTGAACAATAAATGTGCTTGGTTCTTGCTAGATGCGGATACGTATACCGCGATGAGTTACAAATAGCTTTATGTCTCTAATAAAAGGTTTTCAGAGGCTGTATCAATTTCAGAAGTGGTAGTGGTTGAACTTGCAGATTTTAGAAGCTTCTGATTTTTCCTATAAACACGCATTGGCATGAATTTTAAATAAATATTTTTACTAGGACCGTGCATATGGGCTGTTCTCCAAAAAAATTGACATTTGCGGTCCCCCGCGTAAACAAATACAAAATAGTAAGTTAAGAATTTGTTTTTGTTATAATCAGTAAATATACGTTTTGGCGCATACCGGTCAATACATTTTTTTTACTATTTTTTTTTTGATGTTTTAAAACCATTAATAACATTAAAGTCTCTTAGTAAAGCGAAACTAGTATTTACAAAACGTGTTCAAAGAAAAAATTATAACAAATTTAACAAACCATATTTTTAACGCAAATACCCAATGTTTTATAATTTTTTTAGTGATGTCCTTCAGTCTAAGCCTCACTTTCGTTAATAAATCAAAATTGACAAATCTTACCTAGAGGACGCGCATCTTGAATATTTTTAAAAAGGAATCGACTCTTCCTGACCAGTCTTCTTGCCACAACCACAGAAAGCAGAGCTTGGTGGTTTTGTTATGCTATTTTTTTAATTTAAAAATTGAAAAGAACAGTGTGTTGAGCATAATTTCTCACTTATGTTAATTTGAAAGAAGAAAGCTAACTCCTTATTTAAAAAAATCTTTTCTCATTTCCTATTTCAAAAAAGACAATAAAATACTAGAGACGTTTTCTCTGCAAGAAAGTTAGTAGGGAAATTTAAATGAAAATAGTTTAGCATCATCATAAAATCAGACATCATACAATAACATAAGCGTTTTATTTCAACAAAACCTCAGTTTTGTTAATACATTTCTTACTTTTGTCAACACATTAATTCAAAAATTTTAAATTTTTTCTTAAAATATTAAATATTAAGTTCAACCACGAATTGGAGCTGATAATAAAACTCAATATGATTAAACAAGTTCGACAAATAATATTAAGAACATTACAAATTTAAAAAAAAATAAGGTATCCGAATGTCAGGTTTTTTGGAGAACAGCCCATATTTACCTACTTTCCTAAACGAATTTTAGTTTCAAAAGCTTCAGTTTCCCGCACCCGTGCAGGAGAGTAAAATCTCTATTCAATTTGAAGTTGTTAGATATTTTTTTACTTCGAAAGTTACAAGGGCGTAGATGCGATTTTTATTTGGGGGGGGGGGCAGTATGAAAAAAATCAGCTCAACTCATATTAGAAACTGGGCTGGGAACTCGTTTTGTACCTATATTTGCAGCTAAAATCATGTCATAATTGCGCCGTGGGCGAAAATTTTCTAAAAATATAGTAATATCTACAAAATGAAGGAAAATTTAGCGCCCTATTAAATTTACAGGAAAGATTTGTGGCGTAAAGGGCAAAGGGAGAGGAAATAAATCATAAAAAGGTTTTTCCTACACCAAGTTTTGAACCCGGGGCCTCTAGAATACCAGTCTAATGCTCTACTGAGCTACCCCACTACTATCAAATAAACAGCAGTTCCTCGGTAGCTCAGTCGGTAAAGCATTAGACTAGTATTCTAGAGGTCCCGGGTTCAAATCCTGGTCGAGGAAAAACTTTTTTCGAATTTATTCCCTCTCCCTTTGTCCTCTACGCCACAAATTTTTCTGTAAATTTAATAGGGCGCTAAATTTTTCCTTCATTTTTTAAATATGTTTGGCTGAAATTATTAATTGGAAATTCGCCACCTGACACCTCCAATAAAACGCTATATGTCGTGTATCGTTGGTTGATATATAAATGAAATTTCGTACAACTAATAATCGTAAATGTGTACCTCCTTGTCTTTATAACATGTCTAGGTTTTTAAAGCCGCAGTAGGCTTCAAAGATCTCTCCACTACTAACAAATGAATCGGACGAAAGGATTTCCGAGTAGCCAGTTAAAACCGCAGTTCCTCGGTAGCTCAGTTGGTAGAGCATTAGACTGGTATTCTAGAGTTCCCGAGTTCAAATCCTGGTCGAGGAAAAATGTTTTCCGATTTATTCCTTTTCCCTTTGCCCTTTACGCCGCAAATCTTTTCTGTATAGTAATATCATTTTTTAACACGTTGATAAATATGTCCTAAGATTAAATTAAAATTGTAGGAATCAATGTGTTATAGCGCCGCAGGCAAAATTCTTTGCACTTTAAGCAGTATTTTGATATATTTTACGTTTTTATCAAATATAAAAAATCTAGGATGGGATCTGGTCTTGATTCTAGATTTGTTGCTAAAATTAAGTCATAAAGGTGGTTTTTGAAAATTTTGTAAAAATGTGACAAATATAATAACTTAAACTAAAATTGTAGTACACAATCTGTCATAAGGAAAAAATTTTTGCAGTTTAAGAAGAAAGTTCCTGAAATTTTTTTATCTTTTTTAAGTTTTTTATAAAATATAAGAAAAACTGGATTGGGATCTGGTACTTATCATAGATTTGTTGTTAAAATAATGTCATTAATGCGCCGCAGACAAAAATTTTAAAAAAATTTACTATTGGTTTACTTAATCAGTCAATCAATCAATCAATCAATGTGTTGTATCGCTAAGGCAAAATTTGCTGTGAAACCAAAGTTAAAGTAAAATTCCAACAATCAATAATTTTTCTAATGTTTTATACAGTTTTGCACAAGCTAAAAATACAAAAATCATTTCTAACCACAAAACTTTACTTGTTTTTCTTAGTTTTCATCTTAAAAAGTACCGGCCTTAGCGGCAATGACTATCTAGCCAACAAGCAGCAGAAAATATCAGGGTACTGTTTATAAATTAAGCAACACGGCTAGGCATCGACGAAAGTGATCGATACTAAAATGTTTCTTCTGATCATTTGAAAAAAAAAGTACGTACGATACACAACCGGAAAGTGTCTTTACAGGACTAGTGACGTAAATACCTATTACAAGTCATCCAAAAAACATATTGCATAAGTCTATATTCAATTATTTTGACACTGTTTTAGGTGGCAACCATCCAGAAGTTTTTAGCAATAGAAAGGGGTATTTTTCTGTAAACACTGAAGCTGTGACTGATGCATACCTCAAGTTTCTAAATGTAGTGGCAAGATGGCTGGGATCAAGCCATTATAATACAATTTTCCTCATAGAAAAAGACGAAAATTTGAAACAAATCATTTTCCCAATTCCATCTTGTTAGGTAAGTAATAAGACGGCAGATTGGGACAATTCGGCGCTAGTCCAAGTGGGCGCAAGGACAAAAACAACTATTTTTTTTTAAGTTACTTTGTTTTGGATTTGGTTTTTATTCTGGAGGATTTTTTTGGGAGTTTAAACCAATAATATTTTTGCGCCCAGTTGTCCGTGCGCCCACTTAGTCTTGCGCCCAACTGTCCTAGACTGATTAGAAGGTCAGTTGTATTGGTCCTTATGCCCCATTAGCAGGAATCTGATAACAATAGGTAGAGCTGTGTTCAATAAATTTTGTTCTCCTTTACATCACTTATGAAATATATATCATTAATAATGAGACAAACACTCATTTTTGACCCAAAGGGGCAGAATTTTTGACTGGTAGCTGTTCTTTATCCCACAGAAATAATGCCAGTTTTTTCAAAATATAATTTAAATATCATTCCTGTCAGAATATCAGTAATTATGTATTATTTTGAGTTTCTTTTAGGAGATTGTGGTTACACCCAGCGTTGTTCATCGAGCTCAAGGATTGTACATAAGGACAAGAAATTCTGTCTTAGTCTTAGCTTGAACTAAGTTTTCCTCAAAAAAGGAAAGCTTTATGGTTGTTATTTATTCATGTTTACTAAATAATTTTTAAAATTATTATTTATATAAATCATGCAGTAGCTGCAATACTAATTATTTTTTGAAAATCCAGTAAGTTATATTTTTTTTTTGGATTTCTTGATAACTTAGAACAATTTCAAGTAATATATTATTTTTCAAAGTTTAAAAACTTGAGTTTCTAATACTACCTATTCCGTGAAAAGTCATAATTCTGTGGATTGATATACAATGAGCGGATGACACAAATCCAAATTATGCAGGAGAGCGAAAAACAGGATGCCTTTATATTGATCAAAATGATACCTGGACATTCGATTTTTGTAAATTTTTTAATTTTTAATACCTACAGTAAGATTCCAGGGTTAAATTTATCTTAAATCTATGCAGATCAATTAAGCGAGTCCAAATCTATAAAAAACTTAATTGTGCGAATATTTTGACATCCGCTCTTTGTAAACCAAGCCACAGAGTGGAATGTCACTATTTTCAATTGCAAGGGGTAAACCAATCCCAAAATGTCTATAATTTGATGTGTGCTGTTGATTTTACAATAAACTTGTGCAGTGCAGGAGCTAGATCACTCAAGGATTATCTACGTTTCCATAAACAGACTCTAAATTGATGTTGAATAATTTTGATACGGATTCAAATGCAATTCAACCCCATCGTGAATTCGTTTTACGTATGATTTTTGCACAAAAATCTTCACGAATCAAAAAATTTACGAGCAACAAAAACAAATTAACCTAAAAAGTGTTCAGTGTACGATCTTCTTCTATTTTTATGAAATATCCCCAGATCCGTACTTTAATTTTAACAGCTGGTTATGCTAATGCGTGCAAGTAAATGGAAGTTATTCCACCAGTTTATTTTAAACTAGTAGATTAAGGAAAACGACGCAATTGGACATGAAACAACTAAGATGTAACTTACCTTAACTTCTACGGGAACATCAGAAGCTCTGCTAGCTGGGGGCAGGTGGGATCTTATTAATTCAATCATTTCTATAGTCAGGTCTTTAGTTAACCTGTAAGTTTTTTTGTAAATCTTAGCCTGCGATGTTCTTATAACACTTCATCAGCTTCCTCGAAGTCAGGTAATGCCATTAATTAATACATTCCAAAAAAAATAATTTTCTAAAGTTTTCACACTTAAAAAAAAAACGTTACTTCGCAATAATAAAAATAAAAGTCTAAAATTCCAAAGTTTGGGGTTAGAAAAGCAGTAAATCGAAAGTATTGCGCATGCTTCCTTTGAATTGTTACTCACTCCTTGGCTTTCGACCATGCGATCGTTCAATTTTCGTTAGTTCCCAGCAATCTAAAAATGCAAAATTTCAAATAACCAAAGTCGCTGGCCGTCAAGGGGCGCCAAACTTAAAAAATATTTTTTTTTTAAATATCAAAAACAAGAAGAAAACGTACATTTTTTTTGTTTTTGAGGCTTGGAACAACTAATCGGCTTGGTGACTCATACCGATCCACATTATTTTATTTCTTGATCAATGGATCAATGGTCAGTGTAAAAACTTTGTGCATTTTCGTGTCGTTTTTGTGTTGCAAATTTTCAAACTTATGAGAAATTAGTAAAAAAATTACAGTTTGATGGTCCCTTCTCGACTAAAACTATTTTCCGCTATTTCTTTACAAACTACAATACTAAAACCAAACTGCACTATATGGAGGGGCAAACTATAAATACTTTTCTATAAGAAAAATAAGACATTTGACCTACGTCGTTTTTGCCGTCGTCGCGAGGCATATACCCAAATTTTAACGATTTTCATGTTTTTATCGTTTGTATCATAAACTATTTCACCTAATGATATAATCTCTTGTCCACCTGAAAGTCCTTTTCATTCGACATCTACCCATGCATACATTTTAAATTAGGTTTTATACTGTCGATAACAAACTAAAATAATTTATTAAAAACGGTGATGAAAACAAGCAAACAAACATTTGTTTGACTTTTTGCGCTTCTTTGTTGGTCCTAAAATCACTACAGTTTTAATTTTTGTGATATTTCAATTTTTTTAAATTATCACGTGAACCATCGGTCATGAAAATTATATTCACCGATTTCAATTAGATTTAATAATAAGGCTAAGAAAAAAATTAATATATTCTACATAATATTTTGTCATTCCTTGGATTTCTGGGTATAGTACACTATCGAAATCAATCGGCATCATAAAAGTGGTATGTGAAAAACAAATGATTTTTTAAATTGCATGGTTAACTACCGAATTATATTTTGACCCTGGCTTTTATACTATGCTGGACAAACACCATCAAGTTAAGAACGGTGTTGGCTGGACTAAAATAAAAAGATATTGAGATCCAAAGATCGTGCTTAAAAATAATGTTTATATTACAATAATATTAACTAATTAAAAAAAATAATATTTCCATAGTATTCTGGCACGTCATTAGTTTTTCAGATATAGGATTTAAAATTTAAATAAAATAAACTTACTTTTTACTTATTAAATGTTTGTAGTAAATAATATTTATTAATTAATTAACATACATTTCAAATGTATAAATATTTATGCTATATTTATTGATTGCTGATCAAAAAGACGTAAACTCAACATTGGAAGAAATTAGAAATAATAACAAACCTTATGATTATCTTACATCGAGAGGCAACATACAATATTTAATAATAAAATAAAATAAATGAATCAGTAAACTTTGAAATTAGCTAATATTTAAAAGTAGGTACCTACCTACCTTTGCAGTTTATGACAATTTATGTGATACATATCTTATATTTTATAAATCAGTTACACATATTTTACAAAAACACTACGAGTTTTTTTAACTAAAATAATTTTGCCTGGTTTATTAAAAATTATATGATAGATACTTTATATTGTATAAATCAGTTACACGTACTACGAGTTTTCTTTATTAAAGTAATTTTTTAGTCAAGAGAATGCCTTTGGATAATTTTAGTAGCTTTTCATTTCGTCAGAAAAAAATAAAATGTTTTTAATATTTAAAATTTAAAATGCACACATAAAGTTTTTTTGTATTTTAAATATCTTCATAACTATTTGACTTGAAAAATTATTTTTATAATTTCGAAATATATTTTACTTAGTAGTTTAATAGTTTAGGAGCTAAAGGCTAAAAACTAAAAAAATAAGATTCCTTTTTAAGCAATATTACCGAAAATTTTTAAAATGGTTCAATTTATATAATGTTGGTAATTTAATTCTTTAAAGTATTTTTTGATTAGGTTGTTTAGATTTTAAATAGTTGAGGAATACAACAAATTTAAAAAATTTAGTAGATTTTACGGATCTTCTGCAAATATTTCAAAAATAATTCAACCCATTAAAATCTTGTTTCTATCCAATTTTCTAAAATTCCTGCTAATAGTAATAATTAAATTTTTAATAATCCAGAACTTATCATCAAAAAACCTAAATTTTGGTATTGATTTTCATGAACTATTTGCAATGTATGTATAAAAATCGAGTAATATGTCCTCCGGTGCCTTTGTATGAATGTTGCCGAAAAAAAATGAACAAAATTAAATTAAAGGCAAAGTAAGCCAATTTTAAACAAAAATTAAATCATAAAGTTAAATGTTAATTGAAACCAGTAAAACTACCAGTACTTGTTTTTCTCTTAGATTTTATCTATCAGAGAGCTATAAAGTCAAAGTTCAATAGGTACAAAATACAAGACGCCGCGACGCCTAAAAAATTGACGCCGCCCGATGAAAATGCACAAAAGTATGAAAAAATTAAAATGATTTTTGGGGAAGGTAACCAGTGAAACCACTGATGAGCCCACGCTGGTTACCCAGGGCGAAACATCATTTATTCATTTCCTTTTTTTGCTTTGGTCCTTTGTGTGTTCCTTGTGGGATGCTCATCCAAGTTTGAATTTTTGTGATCTGTTCTTAGAACCCTTATGGTGCCTATACTATGTTTTATTTTTTGGAGTTCTCCCAAAGGAGCCAGAGTTTCATCACTTGGATTTGTAAAATAGACCCCCTTAGTTACCAAAATCCGTCAAAAAATCTTTATTATCAAGCGCTCCCTTCAAACATGGAAAAAAGCCCATTGGCACCTTGACTTATGCTTGAAATAATTGAAATTCATGTTCAACGAAAACATAAATAAAGTGTTTTTGACTATTTGGTGAACACTTGAAAAAAAACAATCAGAAGCAAAAACTTACTTTGAGTTTATAGATTATTATTCTTTGTTTGGTGCCGGCTCCATAGAACCATCTTGTTTTGCTATACATTTTAGTTGGCAAAATATTCACTGCTCTGTATGTTTGAGTACAAATTGTAGACTTTTTACTTTATAGATTATTATTCTTCTCTGGGTGGTGGCACTTTAGAATCTTCTTCTTTTTCATTTTAGGTAGTTGTCTAAATATCTACTGCTCCATATGTTTTGTTATTATATACAGCTCCTAAAAGAATAATAAAAATAACAAGAAATATTCTATCTCTAAATTTTGTTTCTATATTTTGCACTTTAGGCGAGGACAACCAATATTTCTTAAAAATTTTCTCTTGAGTATATAATATTTTTTGCATAATAATTTTTTAGTCACAGAAGCAGAGGTTTGGTTTTGTTATTTAAGTTATAAGTTAGAGACAAAAGTATCAAGCCAAAGTAAATCAAGTTTTGTAATCTGCAGTTTTATTTTCCTGTGTTATATGAGTTTCAAAATCTAAGCAGGTTCACAGTGCATGATTCAACTTTCATAGAAGTGTTCACTAACCACCAGTTATGACATACACACATATTATTTGATCCTGTGTATTTAATTTATTTGAAAGATGAATGAGCAACTATTTATATTTTAAAGAATTTTTCCTGATTAATATTCTCCAACTTTCAAGTCACTAACCTATTTTATTCAAAAAACAAGAGAGACTAAGGGCCGGTTTCTCAAAAGCGAGTTTATGTTAACTCAAGCAACATAACCTAGTAAAAATCTTTAAAAATCAGGTTAAAATTAACTCCAGGATAGCCAGGGCTTCAAGGTGAGGGTAAGTTACCTTACCTCAGGGTTAACCTAAAAAAAATATTGGCTTAAAAACAGCAAGAAAACTGGGATTTATAGCTCGCGAGTTACTTTAAGTTTCTGATAATCCGCTATTGAGAAACTGGCCCTAAGAATAACTTTTTATCAGTAAAATTTTCCACAGTATTATTTTATGCTGCTCACTTAATATATTAAGGCTAAACGGTATTAGTGTATTAAACAGTTTTCTTTAGATACCTATTTAGCACTTACCTGAGGCCCTAGGAAGTTCAAATTTACCAGTGATGAAACTTTTTTCAGTTTTTTTAGCTAAAGCAGGAACTAAACCACCCAAATCCTGAACTCAAACCAACCCAGAACTTTCTAGCAATTCCAGCACTCATAAATTTTAACTCTTTAGGGACCCTACTCAGTATCTACATACAAGATTTTTTCATTAAAAAAAACCGAGTAAAATACTAAAATTAAAAAAAAAAAACATTTACTGCAGAATTACTTACTAAAAAAACGCTATCCAACTATATATTAAAGTAACTGGGTGTAGTGTTTAAGGTTGCATTACAAATGCATTTACAATTGAATTTGAAACACTCCTGCTAGATGTTACCACTGATTTAAGGACAACAAGTTAACTTAAAAAGCATGCAGATTTAAAAATCGGCTGCTGACGCTAAACAAAATAATCATATTCTATTTTAAACAGGAGCATCAACGACTTGCAAGAGTCTTTTCAACCTCTAAATGGAGCTTTACTGACCTGTTTTGTTAATACTCAAGGATCCGTGTGTTTTTGAAACTGCTGTTGGGATCTAAAATATATCCTTAGGCCTCTAAGATTTCACTAGTAAACTTGCACATAACTTATGCCGCAATAATTTAAATTTAAAAAAAATTGAATCAAAATAAAAACAAAATTATGTGAAGTTATGGGAATTCCTAATATTTCCAGCGAGCCAGTAAAGTTCTCTTGGTTCTTTGATAAACTCGGGGTAATGCTCGCGCAGCGCTAGGTCATTTTAGGCGGGCGACCGCACACGCGGAGTGGTTTCATATTTGTTATTGAAAAAATATTTTAGAAAGATAAACATAACCTCGAATGGTTTTCTGTCAGAAAACGTAAAAATTCCCTTCTGCCTACTGTGGGCCTTGTTGACAAAACACCTGCAGTTGCCATGGTATCGGGGGCTTTAGGATAGTTGGGGGCCCTAGGTTAGAGGGCGCTTTGCTTATTTTGATTTCCCAATTGTTTGTATTCATCTATAATTTTATATTATTAGTTATTGTTTTTACCTACGTCTGTAATTTTATTTTACATTGTAAGCAAGATAAGTAATAATAATATATTTACCAATATAATATTATGCTATTCTTGCATTGCAAGTACCTTATCTATATAGCCTGTGCTAGCGCTAGCATAAAGGTTAGTTATTAGGGAGTTTAAGCTGGTCATGATACATAAACGTAAACGTGAAATTTATTGGATCGGACATCTTTGTCTTTTATATTCAGCGCCAGTATTCCTTTCATTCTTCTTCGATTTTCCTTAGGTAACACTCATTTTGTTAGTGGTTAAGAATATTGAGACGTTATACTACGTAAGCTAACGTCGGCTCCTAATGTAAAAGACGTCGTAATAACCTTGATAAAAATACTCCGTTGCGCCATAAAACCGGGATTCTAATATCCTCATTTAAGTGAAACTACTTGTCTTTTTACAGACGTACGTGAACAATGTATCAAAATTATGGCATATCGTTGATTTTTTCGGTTCAGGCGCCTACGTTGTCAATCAAAATGTTCTACACATCTCAAAATAAAAGTAGAAAAAACCCGCAGACCTCTAGTGGTATTTAACACTTATGCTGCTGGACACATGTTAACTAGAAAACCGGCATGTGAGTATAATTTTATAAAAATGAAGCTGAAGATATAAAATGTAATTTGTTATGAAAAGACGTCTACCTAAAAAAAATTAATAACTTGTTATATACGACGACAGGTAAAATGGGTAAAACATAAAATAGTCTTCATCTTATGTGATAAACAAGAATAATAATATGTGGAAAATAACTTACTTCACTAATAAGATAGATTTACACTGCTTCAGATCTAGGTATCGGATTTTTACCTAATCTGTTAATTTTTTGCAAATTTATCATGGAAAATATAATTTTGCAACCAGCCTTTTCCCAGAAAATAACATATCTAAATTTACTGGAAAAACATGGAAGTTCTATTTTCTCGAAAACGGCTGTAGCTGCAAAATTATCTTCACTGCAAGAAATTAGCTGTTAAATTGCTGTTGATTGGGCGCTATGCACCCGGTATATATTTTTGCAAATTGACTAGAAGTAAGTCTAAAAACTTTATAATTTGTAAATATTTTCTGTTAAGATAAATTGTGTATCAGAATTTTCAGGTTTCCTTAATTTACAGTAATTTAACATTATTCTGTTTTTTTGTAATGGTATTTTAGAACATTTTGTAAAGAGCTTAAACTTATTTTATACTATTACAATTACATGCAAAAATTTCAAGTCTTCAAAACAGGTATTTTGTATCTACCTAAGTAAGTAACTTGAACTATTACTTTGTATTATTATAGAACGTTTTAAAACTGCTATACTTAGCTTTAATAATATTTTATAGGTAATATGAAAATCGGAACTATAAAAAATATAATTTAAGACCTATAAAATTTACTCTATAAGCTATAAACAGAATGGCTTATATCTTTTGAGATATAGGTGGCTAGGAGGGAGGGTTCCTGAAAATACTAATAAGAAGGCTGCTCCACCTGGCAAAAAAACACCTATGTGAACAGTAGAAAAGAATATTCAATGAGGAATACAATAAGCCTGCAATAAGCAAACTAGCTGTATTGTCAGAGATTTCCTAAATCATGCCTTATTGTAGGAAAGAAATCTATCAAGATGGAATGACACTGCTTTTCTTGTCTTCAAGGTATATTTATAAAATTCAAAATTAAAATTCTTAGTCAGTTCTTGTGCAAACTCAAAAATAAATAATTCAAATAAAATCCAAAAACTTAATATTTAATATGCTTGCACACACAGAAATACTACCTATTTATTTTTGTTGGCATATATCTTTTATGTAAACTTGTGTTTTCTGTTAGTGAATCATTTATTGTGTAAAAATTTGAAACGTGTAGCTTCTGAAAGAGCTACAGGTCCAAAAATCTCTATAATTTCCTAATAAAAGATCCTTTAACTAAAACTCTAATTACCAATGCCCAATGTAGTTAACAATGCATAAGATAAGGCTGCGGCAAAGATAGGGTTGCAGAAATACTTTCTCTTTTCTGGAGTTCTGTTTTGATTGTAAGTGAACATTTATTAAAGCACTCCTTACTAGTACTAGAAAAAGCTTTGTAGCTAAATTAGACAAATGTTTACCTCTAATTTTTTTTATTTTCAGATTTTGGAATTTAGGCAAGAAAACTACCAGAATGAACAATACAATTTTTATACATTTTAGTTATTCACAGAACATTCACAACTATATGGGTATAATACTATAGCATTTTTGTGTCGTAGAAAAATTTTTAGCAATTTTAATTAAGTATATATAATAAAATTTTAAAAAATATGCTGAAAAGTTACCTTTTTACATATACACCTCATTATAAATTCTCTGGACCCATTTCAATATGGTGGCTGATAATTAAACACAGAAGCTAAATGGAACTGTCATTCTCAGTGTCAAAAAACTGGTCTGCAGCAATTTGGAATGGAGTGTAATAAATATTTCAATGTAAAACATAATTAAATGTATTTGGTGTTTAGAATGTGACACCCTCCTATTCACATATTGCCCATGCCCACATGTGGACATTTCTGTTTTACGTCTCAGGACTACGTGCCTACCGATGGTCACAAAACAGCGGAGGATTTGTGTTCACCAGTGGGCATCTTGTCCTTGGACGTAAAACTAAATGCACACATGGCTCAACTTGTTGAGGTGATTATGGCCACAACATTATAAACACCTATAGATATGCAATTAAATAAATTAATTTAAAAACTTATCTCAAAAATACTTATTGATAATCATCTAAATTAAATCTAACTTAGAAAAGAAAAGAATAACATGTTATTTTTTCCTTCTTTGGAACCGCAAACTAGTAGCTGTAATTTCAAATATCAGGCTTCACGTGATTAGCTTCTGAAATTAAAAAAAAAACAAAAGTATATGTGTATGAACTGAAAAAATATTTTCTTTAGAGAAAACAACAAAATTGAAGAAAGAGCTTGATAACAGATATTTTTTTACTGATTTTGGGGAACTTGAATCCAGATATTCTAGGTGGTGCCCACCCAACGGTGTTAGTGTATTAAACAGTTTTCTTTAGATACCTATTTAGCACTTACCTGAGCTCCCAGGAAGTTCAAATTTACCAGTGATGAAACTTTTTTCATTTTTTTTAACTAAAGCGGGAACTAAACCACCCAAATCGTGAACTCAAACCAACCCAGCACTTTTTAGCAATTCCAGCACTCATAAATTAGGGACCCTAGTCAGTACCTACATACAAGATTTTTTTCATAAAAAAAACCGAGTAAAATACTAAAATAAAAAAAAACCATTTACTGCAGAATTACTTACTAAAAAACGCTATCCAACTACATATTAAAGTAACTGGGTGTAGTGTTTAAGGTTGCATTACAAGTGCATTTATAATTGAATTTGAAACACTCCTGCTAGCTGTTACCACTGATTTAAGGACCAGTGGGCATCTTGTCCTTGGACGTAAAACTAAATGCACACATGGCTCAACTTGTTGAGGTGATTATGGCCACAACATTATAAACACCTATAGATATGCAATTAAATAAATTAATTTAAAAACTTATCTCAAAAATACTTATTGATAATCATCTAAATTAAATCTAACTTAGAAAAGAAAAGAATAACATGTTATTTTTTTCTTCTTTGGAACCGCAAACTAGTAGCTGTAATTTCAAATATCAGGCTTCACGTGATTAGCTTCTGAAATTAAAAAAAAAACAAAAGTATATGTGTATGAATTGAAAAAATATTTTCTTTAGAGAAAACAACAAAATTGAAGAAAGAGCTTGATAACAGATATTTTTTTACTGATTTTGGGGAACTTGAATCCAGATATTCTAGGTGGTGCCCATTTTTTGAAAATAACTAATAAAAAAAATTAAACAAAATATAGGCATCTGATACATCAATTCAGGGGTTTTTGGGTTCCCGTAATCCATTTATGTGATTTAAAAATTCTTAGAAGTATCTAAGGGTTCTAGTAGCAGTTTTAAAAGTAAACATTTTGCATGCATGGTTGACTAATTTCAGTTGTTTTAGTTGATTTTAATTGGTACAGGTGTACATTTTATGAATCCGATTAATGCCACTCTGATACCCTTGTAGAACTTAAAATATTTAAGATGGGACACAAACATTTTAAAAGAAACCAGATCAAATACAGACAGATGATATATCAAATTGAGGGTTTTGTGATCCACTGATATCATTCTTTTGATAAAAAAAAATTCTGGAGATAATAGAAGGATCTTAGGACAAAATTTTGGGATCCTGCCCAAACTTATATTACCTCTTAACATATATACAACTTTAGAAGACTTAAAAATATCCAAATCGATATATTTTCCTAAAACTACCTCTATATCCTCATCTGAATCCCTATTGTAATAATTGGAACACCAAAATTAATTTTGGAAGATCCACAAAACTCCTAAATCAATATATCACATATCTTTTACACCAATAATTTTTTATGTTACCGTTTCAGGCTCCTTACATTACCCCTAAAAACTGTTTAACCCCCAAAATGAATTTAGTTAACCCCAGAATCTCCAAAGTGATGTCTTTTTATCAATAGTATGTTGTTTTTACCACTTTACCCCTAAAACTCACCCTTAAGCCCCTTAAATTACCCTAAAAATTTTTTTTACACCAAAAATGAATTCAGTTGATCCGAAAATTTCTTAATTGAGTTTTTTTGTCATTTACAATTCTTTTTGCCCCTAGGAACCTTAATTATATTATTCCCAAAAAAAGTTTATTCTAAAAAATGGAATCAGTTTTTCTTAAAACCCTGAGGTTAATGTATTATACGTGCGTACTCGATCTAGATTCTCATCAAAATTTTGTGCTTTTAAGTCGCCGTCATCGCCATCTGGAATATTTGGGGTGTCAAAAAAAGTATATATTCCGACAAAAATGGATTTATATATAGTCCATTTTTGATGTGTTTATTTAAAAAAATGTTTACTGTTAAATCTGTTCTTAGAACACTTATGGTGCCTATACTATGTTTTATTTTTTGGAGTTCTCCCAAAGGAGCCAGAGTTTCATCACTTGGATTTGTAAAATAGACCCCCTTATTTATCAAAATCCGTCAAAAAATCTTTATTATCAAGCGCTCCCTTCAAACATGGAAAAAAGCCCATTGGCACCTTGACTTATGCTTGAAATAATTCAAATTCATGTTCAACGAAAACATAAATAAGGTGTTTTTGAGTATTTGGTGAACACTTGAAAAATATTATACAATTTTAGTAGTCTAGAAATTACTTTTTAATATATTTTTTTCCATAGTCCATAAGGCTTTTTGGGGGTGACTTGAGGGATATGAGTTTTTCCAGGAGAAATTATATAAAAAAAAGTGGCTCGAATGACATCTTATGTAGAAGATGCTTTACAAACATGCAAGATCCATCCAAGATTTGTCAAGGAGCGACAAATAAACAATTTCTTGCTCAAAAGTCAGGAAAAAACGTTGGTTTTAAAGTTACATTTTTCATAATAAAAAGGGAATAAACATTTCATGATTTTTTTCTGATTGCTTTCTCAAACATACCATCCAAATAAGCCTACTTTTATTCTTTAAATTTTGGTGGAAAAACTTATCCCTTGAAAAGGTTCAAACCTTTTCTACATTTCATACCAAATTTAAAAGCAAATATTTTAAACACCAGTCATCCTAGCTTTTTAAAATTTTGACATAATTAATAGTAAAAACGTTTAAAACACCTTTCCCTTTTTAAATTCCAGAGATAAAAATTACCCTATGAAATTTCCAACAGAGCCAAAAAGTATCTGTGAGGGTCCCCCTTCAAAATTCTTCTCTGTTTTGTTCTTTGTGTATAGTTTTTCTGTTTTGTTTTGAAAATTTGCAATAAACAATAAGAGTTAAATTAATTTTTGATATCGGATCTAGACTATAATAAATTTTGTTTATTTAAGGAAGTTTTACCAAATATAA
Organism: Oxystoma pomonae; assembly: GCA_963921995.1. Taxonomy (NCBI): domain Eukaryota; kingdom Metazoa; phylum Arthropoda; class Insecta; order Coleoptera; family Brentidae; genus Oxystoma; species Oxystoma pomonae. Next base: position 72,859,893 of record OY998165.1, read on the forward strand.
GTGAAATCAGAAGCAAAAACTTACTTTTAGTTTATAGATTATTATTCTTTGTTTGGTGGTTTTGCTATACATTTTAGTTGGCAAAATATTCACTGCTCTCTATGTTTCAGTACAAATTGTAGACTTTTTACTTTATAGATTATTATTCTTCTCTGGGTGGTGGCACTTTAGAATCTTCTTCTTTTTCATTTTAGGTAGTTGCCTAAATATCTACTGCTCCATATGTTTTGTTATTATATACAGCTCCTAAAAGAATAATAAAAATAACAAGAAATATATCTCTATCTCTAAATTTTGTTTCTATATTTTGAACTTTAGGCGAGGACAACCAATATTTCTCAAAAATTTTCTCTTGAGTGGCACATGTTTATAAACTGTTTAAAATATTTTTTGCATAATAATTTTTTAGTCACAGAAGCAGAGGTTTGGTTTTGTTATTTAAGTTATAAGTTAGAGACAAAAGTATCAAGCCAAAGTAAATCAAGTTTTGTAATCTGCAGTTTTATTTTCCTGTGTTATATGAGTTTCAAAATCTAAGCAGGTTCACAGTGCATGATTCAACTTTCATAGAAGTGTTCACTAACCACCAGTTATGACATACACACATAGTCTTTGATCCTGTGTATTTAATTTATTTGAAAGATGAATGAGCAACTATTTATATTTTAAAGAATTTTTCCTGATTAATATTCTCCAATTTTCAAGTCACTAACCTATTTTATTCAAAAAACAAGAGAGACTAAGGGCCGGTTTCTCAAAAGCGAGTTTCTGTTAACTCAAGCAACATAACCTAGTAAAAATCTTTAAAAATCAGGTTAAAATTAACTCCAGGATAGCCAGGGCTTCAAGGTGAGGGTAAGTTACCTTACCTCCTGGTTAACATAAACAAATATTGGCTTAAAAACAGCAAGAAAACTGGGATTTATAGCTCGCGAGTTAGTTTAAGTTTTTGATAATCCGCTATTGAGAAACTGGCCCTAAGAATAACTTTTTATATACAAAATTTTCCACAGTATTATATTATGCTGCTCACTTAATATATTAAGGCTAAACGGTGTTAGTGTATTAAACAGTTTTCTTTAGATACCTATTTAGCACTTACCTGAGCTCCCAGGAAGTTCAAATTTACCAGTAATGAAACTTTTTTCATTTTTTTTAACTAAAGCGGGAACTAAACCACCCAAATCCTGAACTCAAACCAACCCAGCACTTTTTAGCAATTCCAGCACTCATAAATTAGGGACCCTAGTCAGTACCTACATACAAGATTTTTTTCATAAAAAAAACCGAGTAAAATACTAAAATAAAAAAAAACCATTTACTGCAGAATTACTTACTAAAAAACGCTATCCAACTACATATTAAAGTAACTGGGTGTAGTGTTTAAGGTTGCATTACAAGTGCATTTATAATTGAATTTGAAACACTCCTGCTAGCTGTTACCACTGATTTAAGGACAACAGCTTAGCTTAAAAAGCATGCAGGTTTAAAAATCGGCTGCTGACGCTAAACGAAATAATATTCTATTTTAAACAGGAGCATCAACGACTTGCAAGAGTCTCTTCAACCTCTAAATGGAGCTTTACTGACCTGTTTTGTTAATACTCAAGTATCCGTGTGTTTTTGAAACTGCTGTTGGGATCTAAAATATATCCTTAGGTCTCTAAAATTTCACTAGTAAACTTGCACATAACTTATGCCGCAATAATTTAAATTTAAAAAAAATTTAATCAAAATAAAAAGAAAATTATGTGTTTCTAGGCAAATTCCTAATAATTCCAGCGAGCCAGTAAAGTTCTCTTGGTTCTTTGATAAACTCAGGGTAATGCTCGCGCAGCGCTAGGTCATTTTCGGCGGGCGACCGCACACGCGGGGTGGTTTCATATTCGTTTTTGAAAAAATATTTTTGAAAGATAAACATAACCTCGAATGGTTTTCTGTCAGAAAACGTAAAAATTCCCTTCTGCCTACTGTGGGCCTTGTTGACAAAACACCTGCAGTTGCCATGGTATCGGAGGCTTTAGGATAGTTGGGGGCTTTAGGTTAGAGGGCCCTTTGCTTATTTTGATTTCCCAATTGTTTGTATTCGTCTATAATTTTATATTATTAGTTATTGTTTGTACCTTCATCTGTAATTTTATTTTACATTGTACGCAAGATAAGTAATAATAATATATTTACCAATATAATATTATACTATTCTTGCATTGTAAGTACCTTATCTATATAGCCTGTGCTAGCGCTAGCATAAAGGTTAGTTATTAGGGAGTTTAAGCTGGTCAGGATACATAAACGTAGACGTGAAATTTATTGGATCGGACATCTTTGTCTTTTATATTCAGCGCCAGTATTCCTTTCATTCTTCTTCGATTTTCCTTAGGTAACACTCGTTGTGTTAGTGGTTAAGAATATGGAGACGTTATACTACGTAAGCTAACGTCGGCTCCTAATGTAAAAGACGTCGTAATAACCTTGATAAAAATACTCCGTTGCGCCATAAAAGCGGGATTCTAATATCCTCATTTAAGTGAAACTACTTGCCTTTTTATAGACGAGAAAAAGAGAGAATTAAATGCCAAATTTCACGTCTAGACGTATGTATCATGAACAATGTATCAAAATTATGGCATAACGTTGATTTTTTCGGTTCAGGCGCCTACTTCATCAATCAAAATGTTCTACATATCTCAAAATAAATGTAGAAAAAACCCGCAGACCTCTAGTGGTATTTAACACTTATGCTGCTGGATACATGTTAACTAGAAAACCGGCATGTGAGTATAATTTTATAAAAATTAAGCTGAAGATATAAAATGTAATTTGTTATGAAAAGACGTCTACCTAAAAAAAATTAATAACTTGTTATATACGACGACAGGTAAAATGGGTAAAACATAAAATAGTCTTCATCGTATGTGATAAACAAGAATAATAATATGTGGAAAATAACTTACTTCACCAATAAGATAGATTTACGCTGCTTCAGTTCAGTTAATTTTTTGCAAATTTATCATGGAAAATATAATTTTGCAACCAGCCTTTGCCCAGAAAATGAAATATCTACATTTACTGGAAAAACATGGAAGTTCTATTTTCTCGAAAACGGCTGTAGCTGCAAAATTATTTTCACTGCAAGAAATTAGCTGTTAAATTCCTGTTGATTGGGCGCTATGCACCCGGTATATATTTTTGCAAATTGACTAGAAGTAAGTCTAAAAACTTTATAATTTGTAAATATTTTCTGTTAAGATAAGTTGTGTATCAGAATTTTCAGGTTTCCTTAATTTACAGTAATTTAACATTATTCTGTTTTTTTGTAATGGTATTTTAGAACATTTTGTAAAAAGCTTAAACTTATTTTATACTATTACAATACAACAATTACAAAACAGGTATTTTGTATCTACCTAAGTAAGTAACTTGAGCTATTACTTTTCAACTTTAGTCTATTTTTTGTATTATTATAGAACGAATTAAACCTGCTATACTTAGCTTTAATAATATTTTATAGGTAATATGAAAATCGGAACTAAAAAAAATATAATTTTAGACCTAAAAAATTTACGCTATAAGCTATAAATAGAATGGCTAATATCTTTTGAGATATAGGTGGCTATGACTCATAATGCAGGATGTTTATAATTTTTTTAATAGAAATACATGTTGGGAGTCCAATATCTTAAAAAATATAGATCCCAGTGCATATAAGGTATGCATTTCTGAAATCAGGAAAAAATAATTCAAAAATGCAAAAAATACAGGGTTTTGTATCTATAATAAGATAGTTGCTATCAATATTTGACACTTTATATAAAACTTTTTTTTACTTCTTTTTGAAGAACTTTATAATTCAAATATCTTTTGTATTTAAAATATTTTTCTGCCTTAAATATTATCATATATAACTGGGGGGGGGGGCATTTATAACGAAACGCCCTGTACTTTAAGGTAATTATAATAATCTAACTATATTATATGCTTCCATGTTCCTACCTATTTCATAGATTGTGATTTGCAATAAAGAATTTGTGTGAAGATATTGTTTAATTTTTTCGCTTTCATTGTTTCAAAATAAATGAATGAAATTGGTATATAGAGGTTGTCAGAACCTTTATAATAAGTACCTAGTATTCATTTTTTGAACCGATGAAATGTTCTCATCAAAAAAGATAAGCTCTTTCCCATTCCTTATAGTAGGTAGTTGTGTGGGTACTTATTATATACACTTCAATTCTTATCTCCGAAAGATTTATGAAACAGACTAATAATTGAAGTTATATTCTATGAAAAAAATTACCAACTAGAGATTAGCATATGATCAAAGAAATAAACTTCGAATTGTTTTTCACTAAAAGAATTAATTAGTTCAATACTTTTTGAATTATGCTTCATAATCCTTAACGTAATTTAAATATCTTAATAGGTTTTCAGTTTCTTGACTGGATTATTTTTAGTTATAAACCGCACTCTACTGGCTCAAAGTAACAATCACGCAAAATAAACATTACAGCGTTACCATTGGGTACACCCGTCCGATTTTCATGGTATACTGTGACTTGTTGTCTGATTAATAAACAATGCTTTTTTTTAATGGGAATGCACCATCCATCAGTTTGTTATTTCTCTAAGGTATTATCCCATTTTTAGGAAAATTTATAGACTGGTAATTCGTAATGCCAAAAAAATTTATTACTCTAAGCGAATTTTAAATTCCCGCACTAAACAGCGCGAGTCTTGGGCTATTGTAAATGAAATTAGTCATAGAAGAAATAGACCTTCTGACATAAAGATTGACACCATCTCTCTTAACAATTTTTACTGTTCAATCGCTGATAAACCAACAAAAATATTCATTCTAATACAAATCCACTAAGTTACCGTTCAAACGTTGATATTCCGGAAACTTTCGACATTTTCTCTCCAACTACTGCCGAACAAATTATTAAATCCTTGCACTCCATTAAAAATAAAAATGCAGCAACAGATGATGGAATCTCTTCAAAAATTTTAAAAAATCTTCCAAATAATGCCATCTTAGCTCTATCCAAAGCAATCAATATTTCTTTTCAATCTGGATGTTTTCCTACTTGTTTAAAAATTGGTGGTGATAATTCAAATCCGTGCAATTACAGGCCAATTTCATTGTTATCTACTCTCTTTAAATTGATAGAATGCTTAGTCAAAGACCGTCTGTTATTATTTTTACATAAATATAATATTCTAAATAAAAATCAATATGGCTTTCAAGCCAAGAAAAGCACATCCGATGCAATGTTTGACATTTTGGCGAAGGTATTTCAAGCTATAAATAAAAAGGAAGCTTCTGCGGCGGTGTTTTGTGATTTTTTAAAAGCCTTTTACTGCGTCAGTCATGAAGTTCTGCTGCGGAAGCTGTATGCCTACGAGTTTCGAGGCAAAGTTCAAAACTATTTAAATGGTCGTGAACAAACTGTGTATATAAACGGTGCATCATCTAACAAACGGCGTACTACCTGTGGCGTCGCGCAAGGATCTGTTTTGGGACCAGTTTTATTTTTAATTTATATTAACGATTAAACACAAATCGAAATAACAGGTTTCTTTACCTTATTTGCGGATGATACAACGGTATTCTGGCACAAAAAAGACCCTAAACAGCTGATGTTGGACATTGCTTCCGATGTTGCAAAAATTAAAGTTTGGTGTGATGCAAATAGGCTCAGTGTAAATATGTCAAAAGTATCTGGTTAGATTTAAAAATAGACGAAAGTGTTGTGCCACTCAAATATACGGTCCCTTGAATAAACAAGGGGAAGATTCCAGGAAGGCGAAGCAAGCGGTCGTGCCGCCGAAGAAACTCTCCGTCAAAATCTCCGACTCGCAACAACTTTAGGAAGACGTTACAATATTCAGCCTGTGCGAAGTCATAAATATATTTTCTAATATAAAGGGAGAGACAGTATTTTTATATTTGTATTTTTAAACAATCCACTTGCTTTCACGAAGAAAAATAAAGTTCTTTTAGTATTGTGGGTAAATGTTTGTTTTTATTTCCAAAAAAGGACTTTAATCATACCAGTATCTTGGTTTGTTTATTGATGAAGATTTAAAATTTTATTCTCATATTGTTAAGTTGAATAAAAAATTATCCTCAGGGTGCTACTGTGTGCGTGCTACTTTTCATGAACTTGGCAGGGAGGTTGCGCGTGATGTTTACTTTGCCCTAGTTGAGTCTCATATCAGATATGCTTTACCGTTTTGGGGCTGTTGGTCACAATTTAATTTTCAATCTGTATTTACTTTACAGAAACGGGCAGTCAGAAGTTTGTCTAACGCACCTCCTACAACATATTGTAAGCCACTTTTCATTGAATACAACATTTTAGCTTCGCCATCTTTATTTATCTTGGAAACATCTTACTTAATCCATAAAAATAAACTTTACTTTTCTAATCACCAGCAAGTATACGCCACTCGTCACACAAGTCTAGTAAGAAATTCTACCATGTACAATGGCATTAAAGTGTACAATCATCTTGACCTGTAGTTGAGAAATGTTCAAGATCTAGAGTGCTTCAGAAAATAATTAAAATAGTTTTTAATAGGAAAGGCATTTTATTATGTAGACGAGTTCTTTGAACGAGAATGTTATTTTTGTTTTTTTTTGTTCATTTTTCTTGTGTTTCTTTTATCGTAAAAGTCTTTTTACATTTTTGTTTGTTCTACTATGTGACGAAATTTTTACAAATTTATGTATCCTTATACGGTTCAAATTTTAATAACTTTTATATTTGTTTTTGAGATGAATTTTGATGATTTTTTTTCTTCGATTTTTTTAAAAATTATTATGCTATAATATTACTTTTGTATGTTACTATCTGTTAATTTTTATATCATTACTTTATATTTCGCTTTTTATTTCGTAACCTTAATGCTTTCTTAATAATATATATCTTAAAAAACAAAAGATCAAAAGATCTTGGGTGGAACTAACGAAAATTCAAACTTGAGTGAGCATCCCACAAGGAACACACAAAAGATTAAAACGAAATAAGAAACGATTAAGCGATGTTTCACCCTGGGTAACCAGCGGGGTCTCATCAGTAATTTCACTGATCACCCTCCAATATACATCATTAAACACCATCATACACTTTGATTTCCAATCTTAAACCACTCACAAATAGGCATCGTTCCGCACTGGCACTTATCCAAGTTACCTGATACGAATTCGTTCTGGCGTGTTAATATTTCCAGTGGGATAATGCTCCTAAGGCAATGAAAACAAAAAAGAAGTTAAAAAACCTCCAAATCAGTTACTTAAACCGAATCGTTTCTCTTTTCGCTTTGATTTTTTGTGTGTTCCTTGTGGGATGCTCATCCAAGTTTGAATGTTCGTTATTTCCACCTAAGATCTTTTGATCTTTTGTTTTTTAGTTTCTTTTCGGTTGAAGTAACTGATTTGAGGTTTTTTAACTTCTTTTAAGATATATCTTGTCATGTACAATTTTTTCTTGGACAATAAAATATATTTTCACTCACATTCATTCACATTCCCAAGTTACCTGAAACTTTGAGATTTTTTTTTATTGTTGTTTGAAGAAATTAGAAATAAAAAATGTTTTGTAAAATGTACTTAAATTTCCCAACAACAAGAGCTGGAAAGAGGCATTGGGGGAGCACCCCCCCCTTCCCCAAGAGTTCGCCGGTGCAAACAAAATATTCAAGACCAGAATCGAACTTTTCGTTAATCTGTCTACAAATTTTAATTTTACAAAAAAATATACAGGGTGCAAAAAAAAATTGCCAACGCTTTTTTAGTGTTTTGCTTTTTTAGTGTATAGCTAAAGTTTCGATGTTTTTAATGAAAGTGTGTTTTGACCACTTTCAACCAAGCCTACCTACCTATTTGGGTAGTAGTGTAGTGTAGAAGATACAAATCAAAAATGATATTCAATTACTTAGTGACCACACACAATGACCATAGTAACTTTAGTTTGACACGTGTTTATCAGTAACTACACCACACAAGTGGCAAGACTGGCATATCAATATTCCATATTGACAATTTATTTGACTACCGGTTACATAATTTCTTTAAACCAGCATCAGCATGGCGAAAGTTTTATTTTGAATTCAAAGTACACATTTTTACTTTTTTAAATTTCAATAGTAGCACTTTTAATATGTTTAAAAAAAATGATAAAATGTTGTTAAGTACAAGGTTATAATAAATTGGTCCCTGCACCATTAAAAAAATTTAATATATCAGGTAGTCAAAAAAATTGGTGAAGTGGGTAATTCTTTCATAAAACTTGATTGTATTAAAAATTAAGAAAATTAAATTTCTGAAAGGTTTAAACCCTAACATTTAACACCATTTCTTTTTTTCTATTTCAGATTAGCGGTACCCAAGGTTTTCAGTAAATATGAAAGCAATTGATGACCAGTAAAATGTAACTTAAAGTAAATTTACTTTTAAATTTCAATAAAATTATATGTAAATATTTGGAAATAAATAAAATAAACTAAATAAATATTGTATTGTTGAGTTTTTTTTTTACTAATTCCAGAACAAAATCATTTTGTTTGATGTTCAAGTGGTAAAAACCAAATTAAAATAGAAAAAAACAATCTTAAGGTTTACTTAAAATTTAAATAAAAACCTAACTTTGATTGTATCATAAAGCTACTACTAGTTTTGTCCTTGAAAAATATCAGGTTAACGTGTAGCTTGAAATTAAGCTATTCCCTTTCCCATGCGTTTAGGAGAAAAATTTGGGAGGCCTTTTAGATCATAGTTCTTTACTCATTATAAACTTGCAGGAATCCCCAATACTGAACGAAATGTTGTGTCAGAAAGTTTGTTGCCAAAAATAAACGACACAATATTTGACGAAAACGGCCTAGTAGACTCCAAAATTCTGCCAGTTTGATCTCTATGAACAAAATATGGCAACACCGGAAATGGCCAAAAATCGTCATGATACCGTTCAAAAATCGCACCGGCTTCTCTTGGGCTCAAAATATTACGCAAATTTCATTTATAAAAATTCTAGTAAATCATAAGTTTAAGTATATAATCATCTCTAGCATCATTTACCTTTTTTTCTCATTTTTGTAACAACTATCTTAATTCGAGAACAATCGACAATTTGGATACTGCAGGAATAAACCCCAAATAGATTATATTTGATATAACAAGCTGTATAAAATATGGCGAGTGGAAATGTTTTCATTTGAAAATCTTTATTAAACCCCTTAGAGTTGCACTAAAATCATTTGTGCTCGATGAAAAAATGTGTAACCAAGTACAACGAATTAAAATTAGGCTATATGTATCTCAGGTAATTTATTACTACTGTGAAATACCTTAATATCTTTTGTCCCCCTTTACAATTATGAGCAGAAAATTCGTCGTTTTGCCTAAGAATCGGCCCCCTTGGTCGAGATTCTTTAGAAACGACCAAAAATCTCACCCGTCAGAATTCTGGAAAGCGCCGATTTTTACTTGCTGCCTTATTTAAAATAAAAACCCTGCCTCCTGAATATTTATCCTAAATATTTTAAAGATATTCTGCAGAATAAGTTTTACGGCGGAGCTAATTTGCTACTATGTGTACCAATAGACGTTAAAAATGTCGAAAATTCTCACCATGTAAAAGGAAAGATAGAATTTGTGTGACTTTTCTGAGCAGTGACAGCGACATATTCCATAACTATCTATGGTTTTGTACGTTAAAAGTTTTAAAGGTTTGTTTACACGCAAAAATACGATTAATAAATTTTTTTATTTACTGGAACAGCATTAAAAATTTAATTTTAAGAAATATTAAGGACTTAACGGTACATAAAGTCGACGTAGCCTGACTCGGCACTATTTGTGACAGTTTCACACGAAGGTTGAAAGGTTTCTGACATTTTTGTCACATAAACATGTCATCTAAACATGCTCATATTGTGCCATTCTTAAAGTTGACAAAGTAAAGTTAATACCGTCATTTATTAAAGGCAGGCCAAGCATTATAAAAGTCGACATTATTTTGAGTTCGCATTATTAATTGACTCTGATCACTTAGTCTCTTGGCTCCCATTTTTACACCAATTTAAATTGCAAAAAGTGACGCCTTCAAAATATAAAAGTTGAAACAATCAACGACATGACTTTTTTACATATTTATTGTCGCTGTCTAAAACAATGTATCAAATAGAGTTCCAAAAAAATGACGTCAGTACGCTCATCCAAAAATTGGAGTATACAGTATGATTGTCGTAGCTTTATGCCTCATTTACCCATTTGATCAGCATAAATTTGGTGCTTATTCTGTATATCTGTCCTTTCTTTAAAATGAGTAAATGAGGCTTAGGTTTTAAACTTCCAAACGATACCTTACCTTAATCCTTGATTTTTTGTTTGTTGGTTGGTGATCAAATTTATAAACTGTGCAACAGTGGATGTCATGATTCATAAAGATCTATAAAATTTATTTTTTAAGTATTCCTTTCTTTATGAGTAAATATATGAACACATCATTTACCCTTAATAAGAGAGAAAGAGACAGAGATTGCAACCAAAGTTTATAATTAAGGTGTTTTGAAATGTTCCGACAATTTGCAAGTATTTTTGTTACAGACTTAAGCAGATATGAAAAAAAATGCAGTTACAAAAACCTGAATGTCAAAAAACTGGGGGAGGGAGCCCTTCAAAAACTGAATTTACAGATGATGACCTTATAATTATTGACGTGCTGGTCAATAAAAAAAAATACATGGAAACCTAGAAGTGCCGTAACCAAAAATTGACTTTTAATTTGACAAAGAAAAAAATGCCAAACAAGACGATCCAAATGATATTTAAATTCAAGAGGAGGTCAATGTTCTTCAAGATGAAGACAATCAAGAACCTTTAATAGAAATTCTTGTAAGTTGGTTACAGGCCATTATTCTTGAAATCTGACCTAGAGAGTAGTCCCCGAAATATGGGTAAAAGTAAAAGTTCGCATGCGTTCTCACCCGTTTCAGAGATCTTGGTTGGTCCGGACCCGACGAGATTTGAGTACTCCCTTCTCACTTGTTCAAGAATACTGGCTCTTTTCAGTGAAGTTTGTATATTAAAAATTAGGTCCGTCATAGAAAATTCAAATTATTATTTTTTTTTAATAAAGCAGAGATCGGCCATTGCGATGTTGCAGTTATATTTCTTAAATTTAGTTTATCTTATTTATGTAACATCCCGTCATTGTTTTTTTTAATTTTTGTAGATGGTTTTTGTCTTGTATCAAGTGAACATTGTTAGTTATGTATAAAAACTTAACTAAGCTTATTGTTTTTTAATTCGTGGACTAAAGCAGAATACTTTACACTAATTTCGTGGGTGAAATCAAGCCATTTGTTCCTCATTTTCGGCACACGGATCGAATGTGAAAGCGAACAAGATGAATACTGTAGACTGATTAAAAATTCATGAGGAATCTAATTACTGGTATCATCAGGTAAATTATCGGTGGAGTGGGGTAAAATCTGACGTTTATCATCAATAGTCAACGTGATTTTTTTTAACACCTGGTGTTGGTACGATTTTATAAAACTTTGTGAGATTTTCTTTTCAAAAATTCATTTTAAATAACCGTCAAATTAAATTTTTCTAAGTGAAGCCTTTTTCACAACTTTTATCCTCATCCTAACATTGAAATTTTTCTCTTATTTCCCCTTCAGAAAAACTATTCTTTCTTGATTTTTTTTCTTAGTTTCATGGTTTTTAGCAGCTAAAAAGTCTTAAAACCGACAGCAAAATTTAGTCCAGTGGATGTCGAGTGGACAACCAAATCCCAAAGAAATTTAGTCTACGACATATCCGTTGGATAATACAAATTTCAAAACGTTGTACGGTTCTAGGACATCCCAAAACGGTCTAAAAGCGACAATGATTTTAATTTATTATACTTTTTGGTCACTATAATGAATACAATTGCTATCCAGTGTTTGTTCAACAGATGGTAAATCCAAAAAATGTCTTTTTATGGTTCTGTGACACAAAAATTATCCAATTGCTGTCCGTTAAATCAAAAAAATAGTTCCATTAGATACAAAAATATTACAAAAAGGCAAACCGTTTGTTTTCAGCTAGAAATGGAAATCTTTTAGGCTTGGTTTTTTGTCAGTACCATAATTTTCATTAAAATAAATTAAGGTTTTATTAAATAATGAATCATATGGGAAATAAATTGGTTAAAAAACAATCATAACACTTTAAAGACAAATATCGCTTGTTTCATGAAAGTTGAACTCTCTACAAATCTAAATGTGCCTGATGTTGCGTTCTGGGAGGTATTTGTGTCCATCCATCCATCCATCATAATCCATAACGGGCAACTGAAAACTGGTACTGTTACATTATTTTTATCGATGTCTTTGTGTGTTTTCTTCAGACATTTTTATATTTTTGTATCGTAATATGGTGTACTGTTTTAATAACTATTTACCTCATTTCGTAAGATCCGTAGTTCTATACCTTAGAGTTAATGATTTTCAATGTGGGAAAAGCGCTATGTAGCGTTGCAAAAACTGAAGAGAAAATAACATTTTCTTATTTACCGAGTAAAAATAATTAATGCTATATTTAACAGAAATATAGTTCCTAATAAATGAATGCCAATATACTAAATAAATTTGGAAACAAGAACTGACAATAGTTCAAAAACTTGACCTCTCAAGGTTATTCGTGAGGCGATTTTATAGATATACAGTTGTAGAAAGTTAAATGATGAAATATTTATTATATCTAGGTATACTTACATATACATTACTATTTATATAATACTGCGGTAAACAAAAACAAAACCTAAACAGTTTGGTAGTTTTCGAGAAAATGTAAAAAAAAGCATTTTTCAAGTGGAATTTGTAACGGATCAAAAATTAAAATGGCTATATTTAACAGAAACATAATTCCTAATAAATAATTGCCTATATAGTCAATAAATTTGGAAAAAAGAACTGATAATAGTTCAAAAACTGCTTAAACTTGACCCCTCAAGGTTATTTGTGACGCGATTTCATAGATATACAGTTATAGAAAGTTAAATGATGAAATATTTATTATATCTATTATACAGACCGCTTCATGCTACTGCGAACATAGGCCGGAAGAAGTCCAATTTGCCAATGTACGTACATGCAGGGACACCGCACACCTATCAGCGGAGCAACCAACACTCATGCTTGCAATCGCCGTTCGCGGCTTGTATTTAGTGCGCCTCTAACCATAGACAAACTACTTGTAGTTTGTAGACCTTATGGAAAAGCCTAGGTATAATTATTTCGGGGTGTGGTAATTTTTTTTTAATAGATGGCGATAGTAGTACAAAAATTCTAAATTTGTCATATCTCTCCCTTAGCTGACGCCAGCGCGTAGAGGCGGATTAATTGATTTTTAGCCAACAACGACAATGGCGTTTGTTGAGGTTATTTTTGGTTTTTTAAACAGAAAGGAATGACTACAAGCTACAGGCTTTTATAGTACGATGAGCAAAATAAAGTGTAGTATGAGGTGTAGTACAATCGTATATCAAATTTAAGCTATGTTTTATAAAATATTAGAGACGACACTATGATGGGGCAACCCAGAAAGAAAGGCAGGTAAGTTTTTTTTTTAATTTTAGTACATACCAAAACTGTTCACAAAAATATTATAGCCCTGGTCAAAAATTATTGAGAAGTTTTGTTTTACTGTGTAAAGAGTGACTAATCTTCTGTGTCTTTAGTGCTCCTGCCTATAAATTAAAGCGTTGTATGTATGACAAGCTGATCATAAAGTGAGCATATTTTATCTTATAAAATTAAAAAAAAGGAAATGTCTAAAGAGCCGGCAATTCGGCTGAATAGACGTGAGGCTAAAGAGCCTGCAATAATTATTTATTATGTGTTTTTCATATTTTCGTTTTTTTAATTTTTTAAACTAAATTAACCCAACCTAACCTAAACAGACTCAAACCAACTTATTCAAAGCCAAAACATCCCAAAAAAAAACACACTACAACCCCTACATCTTTTTTTGGCTTGTTTAATTCGGTTAAGGTTGGGTTAATTTAGTTTAAAGTGTGTTTTTTTGTGTTGTTTTGTCTTTTAATAAGTTGGTTTAAGTCGGTTTATGTTAGGTTGGGTTAATTTAATTAAAAAAAATTAAAAAAAAAGAAAATATGAAAAACACATAATAAATAATTATTGCTGGCTCTTTAGCCTCACGGCTATTCAGCTGAATTGCAGGCTCTTTAGACACTCCCTAAAAAAAACGTGACTTTTTAATTTTAATTTTAATTTTAAATTTTAATTTTAATTTTAATTTTAATTTTAATTTTAATTTTAATTTTAATTTTAATTTTAAATTTTAATTTTAAATTTTAAATTTTAATTTTAATTTTGAATTTTGAATTTTGAATTTTGAATTTTGAATTTTGAATTTTGAATTTTGAATTTTGAATTTTGAATTTTGAATTTTGAATTTTGAATTTTCAATTTTCAATTTTGAATTTTGAATTTTGAATTTTCAATTTTCAATTTTGAATTTTGAATTTTGAATTTTGAATTTTGAATTTTGAATTTTGAATTTTGAATTTTGAATTTTGAATTTTGAATTTTGAATTTTGAATTTTGAATTTTGAATTTTGAATTTTGAATTTTGAATTTTGAATTTTGAATTTTGAATTTTGAATTTTGAATTTTGAATTTTGAATTTTGAATTTTGAATTTTGAATTTTGAATTTTGAATTTTGAATTTTGAATTTTGAATTTTGAATTTTGAATTTTGAATTTTGAATTTTGAATTTTGAATTTTGAATTTTGAATTTTGAATTTTGAATTTTGAATTTTGAATTTTGAATTTTGAATTTTGAATTTTGAATTTTGAATTTTGAATTTTGAATTTTGAATTTTGAATTTTGAATTTTGAATTTTGAATTTTGAATTTTGAATTTTGAATTTTGAATTTTGAATTTTGAATTTTGAATTTTGAATTTTGAATTTTGAATTTTGAATTTTGAATTTTGAATTTTGAATTTTGAATTTTGAATTTTGAATTTTGAATTTTGAATTTTGAATTTTGAATTTTGAATTTTGAATTTTGAATTTTGAATTTTGAATTTTGAATTTTGAATTTTGAATTTTGAATTTTGAATTTTGAATTTTGAATTTTGAATTTTGAATTTTGAATTTTGAATTTTGAATTTTGAATTTTGAATTTTGAATTTTGAATTTTGAATTTTGAATTTTGAATTTTGAATTTTGAATTTTGAATTTTGAATTTTGAATTTTGAATTTTGAATTTTGAATTTTGAATTTTGAATTTTGAATTTTGAATTTTGAATTTTGAATTTTGAATTTTGAATTTTGAATTTTTGAATTTTTGAATTTTTGAATTTTGAATTTTTGAATTTTTGAATTTTTGAATTTTGAATTTTGAATTTTGAATTTTGAATTTTGAATTTTGAATTTTGAATTTTGAATTTTGAATTTTGAATTTTGAATTTTGAATTTTGAATTTTGAATTTTGAATTTTGAATTTTGAATTTTGAATTTTGAATTTTGAATTTTGAATTTTGAATTTTGAATTTTGAATTTTGAATTTTGAATTTTGAATTTTGAATTTTGAATTTTGAATTTTGAATTTTGAATTTTGAATTTTGAATTTTGAATTTTGAATTTTGAATTTTGAATTTTGAATTTTGAATTTTGAATTTTGAATTTTGAATTTTGAATTTTGAATTTTGAATTTTGAATTTTGAATTTTGAATTTTGAATTTTGAATTTTGAATTTTGAATTTTGAATTTTGAATTTTGAATTTTGAATTTTGAATTTTGAATTTTGAATTTTGAATTTTGAATTTTGAATTTTGAATTTTGAATTTTGAATTTTGAATTTTGAATTTTGAATTTTGAATTTTGAATTTTGAATTTTGAATTTTGAATTTTGAATTTTGAATTTTGAATTTTGAATTTTGAATTTTGAATTTTGAATTTTGAATTTTGAATTTTGAATTTTGAATTTTGAATTTTGAATTTTGAATTTTGAATTTTGAATTTTGAATTTTGAATTTTGAATTTTGAATTTTGAATTTTGAATTTTGAATTTTGAATTTTGAATTTTGAATTTTGAATTTTGAATTTTGAATTTTGAATTTTGAATTTTGAATTTTGAATTTTGAATTTTGAATTTTGAATTTTGAATTTTGAATTTTGAATTTTGAATTTTGAATTTTGAATTTTGAATTTTGAATTTTGAATTTTGAATTTTTGAATTTTGAATTTTGAATTTTGAATTTTGAATTTTGAATTTTGAATTTTGAATTTTGAATTTTGAATTTTGAATTTTGAATTTTGAATTTTGAATTTTGAATTTTGAATTTTGAATTTTGAATTTTGAATTTTGAATTTTGAATTTTGAATTTTGAATTTTGAATTTTGAATTTTGAATTTTGAATTTTGAATTTTGAATTTTGAATTTTGAATTTTGAATTTTGAATTTTGAATTTTGAATTTTGAATTTTGAATTTTGAATTTTGAATTTTGAATTTTGAATTTTGAATTTTGAATTTTGAATTTTGAATTTTGAATTTTGAATTTTGAATTTTGAATTTTGAATTTTGAATTTTGAATTTTTGAATTTTTGAATTTTTGAATTTTGAATTTTGAATTTTGAATTTTGAATTTTTAATTTTAATTTTAATTTTAATTTTAATTTTAATTTTAATTTTAATTTTAATTTTAATTTTAATTTTAATTTTAATTTTAATTTTAATTTTAATTTTAATTTTAATTTTAATTTTAATTTTAATTTTAATTTTAATTTTAATTTTAATTTTAATTTTAATTTTAATTTTAATTTTAATTTTAATTTTAATTTTAATTTTAATTTTAATTTTAATTTTAATTTTAATTTTAATTTTAATTTTAATTTTAATTTTAATTTTAATTTTAATTTTAATTTTAATTTTAATTTTAATTTTAATTTTAATTTTAATTTTAATTTTAATTTTAATTTTAATTTTAATTTTAATTTTAATTTTAATTTTAATTTTAATTTTAATTTTAATTTTAATTTTAATTTTAATTTTAATTTTAATTTTAATTTTAATTTTAATTTTAATTTTAATTTTAATTTTAATTTTAATTTTAATTTTAATTTTAATTTTAATTTTAATTTTAATTTTAATTTTAATTTTAATTTTAATTTTAATTTTAATTTTAATTTTAATTTTAATTTTAATTTTAATTTTAATTTTAATTTTAATTTTAATTTTAATTTTAATTTTAATTTTAATTTTAATTTTAATTTTAATTTTAATTTTAATTTTAATTT